>OZ017740.1:101806395-103160145 GCA_963969285.1 Odontomyia ornata | reverse complement strand
GTATAGACATTAAATATTTATTTTGCCTGATCGTAAATTCTATTGCAGAATGAATTGTTTAATCTGTAATTTAAATTATAGTCCTTAATAAAATGCGATCCATTCCTATCAGTAGGCCGCTGGATTCAATTGGCAAATGCTGCAAAGGAAGAAAAGGGCTGTAGTGCTACAACAAAATTTAAAATAGACTTATCATTTTGCGCCTTTGAAAAAGTTTCTTACCATTTTGTCCATGTGGTGTAGTGGTTAGAGCACTCACCTCATATGCGGAAGGTCTCTGGTTCGAGTTTATTTGGCGTTCAGCCCGTTCAGTTATGATACGTACTAGATTATAATTAGAATGTAACGTAGCTGAGTGGACGGACACTTGGCAAACGCGTGGTACGGACCATATCACCTTCCGGAGTAACAATACATTTGATCAAGATAATGAGATACTCTAACTTTCACTAAGCGTAAGCCCGAAAAGGGTTGCAATGCTAAAATAAAAGCTTATCATCTAGCATCTTTGAAAAAAAGTTTATTACCGTTTTGTTGCTTTGGTTATCACCATTTGGAACCCTTATTTGGCATTGAATATTTATTTAATACCAACGGGAGCTTTAGATTTTAGTTCTTCTTCTGGCTAAAGTTATCTGCATGTACAAGGTAGGATTAATTTAAGAGCTTTTCTTTTTCTTTTTTACGTATAGCATTGGATATTAAAAGTGACCCAAACGTTTATCTTAACGTCCATCCATCCTATGCTGACCGATTTAAAAATATAAAAATTACTAGGCAGCTCAGGAAAACACTTGTGCTGAGTGAAGTGATTGTAAGATAGGAAGTAAAAACAATTCTTATAGAATGGTAGTAATAAAAAGAATACTTATAGAATAAAAGCGCCATTCGCATGTTTATTTTGTCCCAAGATTGAATTCACGTAAAATACAGCCGAAGTGTTGTAATTCCAAGTGCGCTCCAAAAGAACAAGAAACTAAAGAAAAAGGCTCCGAACAAACTGCGATTACCAGATGCATCAATTCCTTTCAAATAATTTTGCTCTTTTTGATTGGACTCTAATTGAGTCCCAGACGAAGAACTTGTTTTTAACCCAGACTGATTGAAAAAAGTGGTTTATTCCTCTTAAGCAGTAAATCAAAAAATTTCTGAATGAGATTGGTGCAGGACAAAACATGATTCATACAAGGTGGCGCAAAATTAATCATCGAATTTTGTTTTTGTATAACTTTTTTATTAAAATGTTCGCATGCTTGTCGAATATTCTCCTTAAGGTCTGCCATTGTCTGAGGCTTGTTGGTATAAACCCACGACTACTGGTAGCCCCTAAAGAAAGAAGTTTGAAATGGTTACATTGGGCCATCTTGCTAGCCGTGCTAAATCACCAAAACGGCAGATTACGCGACTAGGAAACGCTTCCTTTACAATATTCATTGTGGCTCGTACAGTGTGTGTGGTTGCACCGTCTTGTTGAAATCACATGTTCATTAAGCCCCTTTCATGCAATCCCGGTAGTAAAAAGTCGTTTATTATGGCCCTATAGTGTTCGTCACTAACAGTGATCGTATTGCCAATGGTGTCCTCAAAAAAATACGGCCCGATCACACCTCCCTTGTGAGCGCCGCAACACACAGTGGCTTTGAGCATATGTAATGAGTGTTGGTGCATCACAGGTGGATTTTCAATGCCTCAGAAATTAAAATTTTGCTTATTGACGTAACCGCTAAAGTGGAAATGTACCTCGTCGCCCAAGATGATTTTCCATTAAAAATCGTCAGAATTTAATCGACACAATTATGCTACGCTCTTGCGGAGTATAGATATCCATTACTTGTTTGTTTGTATACTGCAGCTGTCGAGTTTACACATATCAAAGATAATTCACGTACGACACCATTTGCAAAAGTCATAACATCTTTCGATAGGGCGAGTAATTTTGCGCCACCCTGTACATATATGATTCAGGGATGGGCTTGCCTCATAAAAAAATGTACATTGTTGGTAATGCTTGAGCCTTACACCTATATTAGTGGCTGAATTTCATAAATAACGGTAACACCGTCAATTATATTAGTGACTACATTTTCTTATAGCGTAACATTCTCGTTACGTAAACAGAGGCTTGAATATTTCTGAATTATATGGTTTGATTTCGAAATGGTGCAAAATCTCTTAAAACTATATTCATAACTGATTTGATTACGATTTCACATTACAATTATCCATCTATAACATACTTTCATTTGTAGGCAAATCCTTATTATCAACTGAATTTCCAAAAAAAAACAAATGACATGTATTGGAAAAAACAAATGCAAACCATTAAAGTATCTTAAGACGATTCGGCATTTCAAATTGCACTTTTTCAGTTCAACTATCAATCAACATTCCACTCATCGCTTTGAACAGCTTAAAATAATTCGAAAAATAGTTTCACTCGTTACATCAAGTACGTATAGGGAGTCAAGGTAGCCCGCCAATACTTTGGTTTTAATTTTTTTGTGGTACCTCTTCAACTGCCTTCACTTACTTATGTCTACTAGCTTGTCTGAACTTAAAAGCTCATACCCACCTATGCATACAAGTATATCTGTCCATCTATCTACTGTAATGCTCACTGAAGCACCGATTCACCGGTTTTTGTAACTTATGCTTAACACGATACATTACATCAATCGCTGATTGTTGAGAAGGTCGCAGCCTAAATAACCTTTTGGTGTGACGTGATGAGCAGCCGGCAAGAGCCGTGAATGTTCAACGTTGTATAGTGGCTTCACAGTCGGCGGATGACCTGATGATTTATCGAGTCCTTGATCAAATTAATTAGTTCCATGCGTTAGTGCAGTGAATATATATACATATACAATTAAGATAGTTAATGTTACATTTCATGAGTTTAAGTTTGTTTTTTTTTTTTTTTAATTCTGGCGGTTGAGTTTTGTGATTTGTTAGGTATTATGAAGCCGGAAACATTACGTAATGCTTTCAGCTTTAAGAGAACATATTGAGCTGTTTCTAATCTAATCGGAAGACAAAAGGAAGTAACTTGAGTAGCTAGAACAGAAGATATAAGTTCAATTTAATAATTTCGTCACTCTGGAGAAACCGAAAATTTTGATCTAATATAACTAAAAAAAAATAGCTGCTAACAAGTTTAAAATTTAATTTATGTTGTTACTGATGCAAAAACAGAAAATTCAATAATTAAGGCTTTCGTAAAATCCATCAAATTTTTATTGTTTTATTTTAATTTCATATGCTCAATTAATTGATTCGAATTTATATCTTGACGCGATTTCCATTCAGTTGGAAATCTTTGATTAGTGAAATACATGCGTAATATTAGATAATATGTTTTCTTTATTGTGCTGATTTTAGTGTAAATACAACAACACACATACAAATTTAATGTGATGATGCAAACCAGTTCTGCGTTGTTGAAAAAAATTTAAGTAGAATCGATTTTAGATTGTGTGAAATGGGCATCCTGCACTTCAACCTTTGATCGATTTATTGTGCCTTCATTCTCATTAGAGTGCCTAGAGTTCCATGAACAAACAAACCTCTCCCAGAAAATGGATGATCTTCATTGACTCCAGGTGTCCAAGTTGTTCCTCAGCTAGGCAGTAAGTTGCTGAAATTTCTCTCCTTTTCCGAAACAGAGCTCCACAGCACGTTAGCAAATGACCTGGTGTCTCATCCGCAAACCTGCAGAACCTGCACTCGCCGTTCCCCCAAAGACCCATTTTCCTTCGAGTTTATAGTAGCCCGCGAGGAACTCCGTAAGGATCCTTAATTGACTCTTGCCTAATTTGCTGCACAATATGTACCATTTCTCATCATAGGCCCTAAGGAACGCTTTCGATGTTTAAGTTCTGGATGACTAACTCTAGTTTCTACTTTTTTCAGTTTTCTCCGCACAAAGTGCATCTCGACCGCACTGAAGGGTTCAGGACCAACGAACACTGTTGATGATCCTTTCCTCGTTTAGAGGTTTGCTTTTTCACTGCCTTCAACCCCTGCGTGCCCTAACACTCAGTATAGAGTAACCTTGTTATTCTTACCTAGTTTATTGAGTTTTGTACAACATTCTTGAACCGTCTTTGATTTTATCGTTTATAATTCAATGGCTTAAATAGCTGCTTGGCTGTCAGGCAAAATGGCTATCGTTTTGCCCTTGAATCATTTGTCTGTGCAACGTTGCGCACTTACTGCAATTGCATAGACCTCTGCCAGAAATATGCTTGTCATCATTCCCAGTGGTTCAAAATGTTAGGTGCCCGACCCAAACACTCCGATTCCTGTACTCTCTGCGGTCTTTGATCCGTCTGTGTATGAGATGATAGCATGTGGCTCTATAAGGTGTACAATGGATTCAGAGCTCCATTCCCTCTTGTTGTTCAACTTCGTAAAAAACATTTTCTCAAAGATAAACTGAGTCGTTATGCCGGAAACCGGTGCACTGATCCATGGGAACAGCTTGGATAACTTAACTTGGTCGTTATGCCCAATCTCAGAGCCACTCTCCCTTTCTTTATAGAATATCTTGATCATTGTGGACCTTGATATCTGCTCTATCGTCAGATGGAGGAGTGATAGTTTGATATTTTTTCGAATGCCACGGTTAGGCATGGCTTCATTGCTCCCGTGATGCAGATAACGGCCAGACATTGAACATGATTGAATGAGTGCCTCGTTGTGTGTACTCCTGAATCTTGTCCGCCCAGGCAACATAAACCCGTAGGCGATGGTTAGTCTCACCATCACAGCGTACACGCACCGTAGTTTGATTAGGCTGCATCCCCAAGATTCGCCTGCCATGTCCCTACACACCATCAGAGCTCTTGTGGCCTTGGTTGTCGCCATTTCAATACGTCAGTTCCACGTGAGCTTACTGTCTAGATACTTAATTCTATTCTTGAATTCTATCTGCACTCCCTTTAACCTTATGGTGTGAAGTTGTTCCAGTGTTCGCTTCTTTGTTAATGATACCACGTGTTTTTGGCAGGATTAAAGCACCAGTTACCGACAATAATAAGTGCGCTCTGCATCATGTCACACAGTGCTCCTTCTTTTTTTTCCTCGGACTAGAATAGCGATATCATCCTCATATGCGCGACATTAGGCCGCTTTCAGATAGCCTTTTCAGGATATCATCGGCAACAAGTGTGCACAGTACAGTTGACAGGACCCCTTCCCCTTTCGTACGCATATGTATGGTTCTAGTTCCCACCTTATATGCAACGGTTCTCGTCGCAAGGGATGGAGCCAGCCAGTGAGATAAAACAGGATTTAACTGCCTATTCACCAGTGTTTGCCTTACAGCACATGGCTTATATTCTCAAAAGCTCTTTCAATGCCAAGAAATGCACTGAATGCAATTTCTTTGTGCTCCAAAGATTCTTTGATCTTCTTTGTTAGTGCATAGAGTGCGGTCTCCGTAGATTTGCTCGTCCAGTATGTATATTGGTTAGGGTGTAGTGAATAATTCGTAAGTGTCGTTGTCCTTATATAACCCAACGGGAAACGAATCGCTTCGAAAGGCCTTAAGAAGCGCTTGTTCTGAAGCACTAAAGCGCTTACTCTTCATACGAGTGTTCATTATCATTTTAGCATTTGATGTCCGCAGAAGTAAGCGCTTACCTCTAGATTACTTCGAAGCGCTTTTGGAGCGCTTCAAACTAAGGCAAAAAGAACGGTTTGGAAGCGCTTTTGAAGCACTTCAAACCAAGGCGCAGAAGAATGGTTTGGAAGCCCTTTTGAAGCGCTTCTTAAAATGCAAAGAAGAGCGGTTTTGATTCGTTTCAGGGTCTCATCTGAAAATTTTAGACAGTCGGAAAGTAAAATTTTGATTTTTTAATTTTAATCTGAGGAACGTCATTTATTCTTTTTCTTATTTTTAACACTACAGCCCCTCTCGGCCCTTCGCTTAGAGATGGTCAGAGTATCTCATTTTCATGACTGTATTGACTTTTTTGGAAGTTTGTTTGGTCAGTACCATGCTCCATGTGATGAAATTGACCTTTATTTGCTGTAAAGTCCTCATCTGTTCTTAATAAAGCAACTGATGTAGCGTATGTAAGCCAATTGTTTTTCTTTTTAGTAGTTTGCGTGCATTTAGAGCAACCTTTACTTGAAGTATGACCAACTATTCCTAGGATAAAAGTTCTTGCAGGTGCATCACAAATAATGGCTTTTTTTTAAAGCAATAGCGATTCTGCTTATTAATAATCCGACACTGTTTAAATGTTTTATTTCTTTCACAAATTCCGATAGATATTCATTAACTTTTTCCGGTTCTCGAGGACCAACATAAGCACCTATGAGGAACATCCCAATATAGGCCAAAATTGAGTTCCACTACTTTTAAAAAGTGGCAGGCCATCGATACCTATGTCAATGAGCAAACATGTTTCTTCTCCTGTTACAGATATATTTAACATTTCTAGGGCTTTTTGCAGACCAAAATGGAAGTATGTTCCTGGAGGTAGTGTGAAGATTTCAGTTTGTTTATATTTTGTCTCTAATAAAGTTTTACTTGATGATGGTACATCTAGTCCGGCTTGTTTTATTATTTGCAAAATTTCATCGCAGGCCTTGGGCTTTATTTTGTTTTCAATGGCTCAATCTCTTATTTTTTGGCTGTTGTTTGATTTCCTGTCTGATGCTCATGCTCTGGCGGCACATTTTCTTGCATTATGATAACCTGATCAGTAGGAATGGCATCTCTTATTTTTTCGGCCGTCGTTAGATTTTCCGCCTGATGCTCACTCGTGTTTACAGTAAAATCAGACTCTGTTGCATTTTCTTGCATTGCAATAACATGATCAGTAGGACTACTGGCATCGTTCATTAAGTCACGATTTATATTTGAGTTTTTGTTAATATATATATTTCACGCGCAACTAAACGCCTCATATGTCACTTGCTGATGTCGCGAATTTTCCGCTTCATTTTTAATGAAATTCTAAACACAAAATGTTATAGTAAGCAAAATCCTTAACACTTTCACAAAAGAATATCCATACAACAAGAAGCGACTTTTTTTTTCCTCTCACCTCACCAAGGAATACACATAATCCCATACCTTAGGTATAAGTAGTGCAGCGCTGCATTTTAAAATCATTGAAAATCGGTGAACGATAAAAATATTCAATATTCGACCTGTAAAGCCGAAAATACAATTTTTTCATTACTAGGGCTTTTAGCATGTAACCAAATACATATTTTCCTGTTCTGCTAGGATGATCGCTTTGTAATCAATGGGTTGTAAAGGATAGCAAACCTTCGAAAAACGGACACTTTGCGAACAGATTTAAATTTTGCATTTTTATCCTGCTTTTGGAATAATTCACTACTTAACCCATGCACATAGGTTGTGAAGGTTACGAAAAATTTGAGTAGAAATAGGAATTACGCTTCTTGTCATGCATATCTAATTGACATTTTACTTACGTTTTTATCTCAGCAAAAAACTCGGCACAAATTACTTTAAAAATGTTTACTTGACTACCTTGTCTTCTCGCGCACTTCAATAAAATCACCGCTTTCCAGAGAAAACGCTTGGTTGATTCTGCGCAATTTGTTTCGTTACAGGACAGGTCCTGTAACGAACAAGTTGCGCAGAGTCAACCAACTGCGTTGAATTCGCTTTTAAATGAAGCGTAAACAAAGCGCTTCATTGTCGCTTCATTTACAAGCACATATGAAGCGCTTGGTGACTTGTGGGTATGCACAGAAAATCAAGCGCTTCTAATCCGCTTGTTGATGAAGCGACAACGAAGCGCTTCGAATGCGCTTCCTATACAAGCGCTTCTTAATTTGCCCGTTGGGAATAGTCCACTACTTTAGGCTGATTGGGTGGGTAGCATTACTTCTACCCACCTTTGGAAAGAAGATAACTTTTGCCTCTCTCCGCTGCTTTAGTATACTTTCCAAAGGCAAGACTACTTTTGATATTCCTATTAAGTAGGAAATAAGTAGGGTTTGTCCTGTCTGAATAAGGACTTGATATAATCCCATCTTCACCAGGTGATTCAAAGGGCTGGACAATAGCCTCCTTCCATGTTTTGCGACATGGCGTCATTAGCGAATCCATTTCATCAATCCCTTCATTTACAATTTCACTTCCTGGGAATTGGGTCTTCATTAGAAGAAGCACTCTCTCTCTTCTACAGTTTCCGTGAAGCTGGCTCGGCTTTCCATAGATAATGTTTAGATTTTTTCCCTGTTTTGCTAGAGCTTTACAGAGCCTCTGGAACATTTTCACAAAAGGACCTAGAGCTACGGCGTATTGCTTTACGGTTTTCTTTGTCATAGTTTGTTAGAAGGCCATGGTGTGCATCCCAGTTGTTGTTACATTTACTGCATTGTATAGTTTCCGTACTTTAAACCTGAGTTTTGCTAGCCTTTCGTTCCACCAGTAGGGTTTTCTACCCTTTTTATGGTACGAACAGCGCAGCTTTCTTTGTAGGTATTAATTATTATCTCGTTGAGTTCTTCCACTGTATGTTGCAGCTATAGATGATCTTTTGGAGTTCTCTTCACTGAAACGTGTCGAAAGCTATCTTCCAAAATGGTTTGATACAAAGCCGAATTTATTCTTCTAAAGCTCCTGAGTGAAATTTCCTCTTTTGTCAGCCCTTCAACATTATACCTCAAAGTTCTGTGGTCAGACACTGAAGGCTCTACCAACATCCTCCATCTCCGTACCATGGAGGCAATACTCACACTGCTAAAAGTAATACCCAGTATTTCCTATCTTGAGGGTGATCATATTCAACTTGATGATGATCATATTCAACTTCAATATGAATCTAAACAAATCCCTACCTCTTTCATCGAGATTAGTGCTACCCCACAATTTGTTGTGTGCATTAGCGTCACGTCCAACTAAAATAGGTGATTCCTCCTCTCACAAATAGTCCACCAGCCTTTGAACCTCCACTGGAGGAGTTTGATTTATGTCTACAGAAAAGTATGCTGATGCAAAAACTATGTCGCGAGTATTGCCCTGTATCGAAATAGACGCTCTTATAGGAACTAGATCTCGTGTCATAATATCTGAAAGACACATGTATTTTGTGTTTTTCCTGATCATGATGCTTGCCCTGGGAGGATCCTGTCTCATACTTGAAATCAATGTGAAGTCCCGAGTGCTCAAACTTTGGATTTGACCTCCGTACGTTCTTTTGTGAATGTTCTAGCCAAAACCGCGGAAGTAAATTCACCTGGGCTATTCGGGTAACTTCTCCGCTCATCGTTGGAGATTTGAGCATTCGGGTCCGATCCCTGATACTTCTCTCACCACCTGATCAGTGCTAATGTGTTCCTCATTGTCAATCTCTATGGCAGAACGGTCTAGCTCCTCAGGCTGCATGGTTTACTTTTCTGGTTTCACTCTTCGGGCAATGTGGTGTAATTTTCCTTCTACGTGTCCGGCTTCCCAGGCAGCTCCACCTGATTTGCCTCCTCCAGTTCAGCCCTTCAGAGAGAGTGGCCTGATTTTCCTTCCCTGGGCTCGGTTCCTCAGTCAATGTGGTCTGAGTTCCTTTGCGCTAGGATCCAGGGTTGGCTTCTATGGTGGTAGTGGAGCTACACCGGATTTCTCTACTTTTCCCAGTCCTCGCAAATGAACTTTGCCAAACTCAAAACGTAGGCTTAAGCCTCTCCTCATGATGAAGTGCCCTGACTTCCAGTCTGGTCCAGATCTGTCCAGTCCCTACTGATCTCGCACTTATCACCTTCCATCCTTTCGTGCAGAGGCCTTTCTTTGTGGCTACCAGCATGTTGAGTGACATAGCTGGCGACCACTCTTCAACTTGTGAAAGGAAATATTGTCTATGTTCTAGGGATACCCTCTCTTTTTTGACACACAGACCTATGCCCCCCCCCCCCCCCCTAATACTCAATTTTAGAATAGCCTCCTCCAGCCTGGTCCATGAGCTGTCATTTTGACAGTCCACGAGCAGCATCCCTGGCTTGAAGTGTATGCCTTCAAGGCGTAGTTCGCCCCCAAATTGCGTCTCTCACTTCAATGCCTTTGAAAGCTGACTGAGTTAATCAGCTGTAAGAGTGCGGTGTGGATGTTTTTTGTGACCACTGCTATGCTATGCCTTTTTAATGCACATGCAGAGCTGGTGCTGCTAGCCCTGTTGTGATACAAACTTGGATGATTTTCCGCATCCTTGGTCGCTTTCCCGGCTTATCTTGAGGGAAAGTCTAGTCCCTGCCTTGTTCCCTCGTGTAGTGGAGTCGGGTTGGGTGTTGTTCCCCTACCCCGTTCTTCTACTCCGTCGAGTGTGGTTTGGATTTTCCCATACTCTCCTGTTGTACAGAGGCTATCTTAGCCTCTTCAGGTGAAGTTCCCTTAGCCTCTTCAGGTGAAGCCTCTTCAGGTGAAGTCTCTTAGCCTCTTCAGGTGAAGTTCCCTGAGCTAGGTGCCTCAGATTCGTTTTTGGCCCCACTGAGTCTTTTCCTCTCGGTTGCCCCGGAGGTGGAATTGGTAGGTTCTTTTTTAGTTTGCCTTTCTTCAGCAATTCATCTTTGTTATTGGGGTATTGTTCCCCTTAATTCTTTGATCCGGCGACGCTAGTTTCTCCACTGACCGGAAAAATTCTTCGTAGCGAAGGAGGAGATGGTATCTCTTTTTTGCTTGGTCCGGGGATACTTACTTTTGCTATCGTGTCCGCTTTTGCAAGGGTATTCTTGCTGATATCGACCGTTGTACTCTTTGCAGGGGCGTTCTTTTACTTGGGAGGTGTCCTCTTGAATGTAGGGTGCAGAACTTCATCGAAGAAGTTTGTCTCGGCGCTATCTGCACATTGAGTTACGGTTACATCCCGCTTAAATTTGTTTTTATTTTTTTTAAACCATAAGATATGTTTAATTTCAGTTTTGTTGGTCCACCACCGCCAGAGCCTGTTTGATAGCGGTAAAGCACAATTACTCTCTGAGAATCGCGAGGGAGACTCCGTTTATGGTAGCCCGTATTACTCCCTGGCTACCAGATAAGCCACTCAGCACGGTTTGTATAACACGTTGGCTTCAGGACCTGTATTCACGGATTTATGATTGAGGGAGTCACGGGGAGGCCTCTTTCTTACTCAAACGGGCTCGGGGTCATCTATGGTGGAGTTTAGTAGCATGGAAGATGCTACCTAAAAATCTAAAACGAGAAAAAAACGTATGTATAAGTCGACAAAAAATCGTCGATTTCAATAAAATTTTTATAACTTCACTTTATACTAGATGGTTAGCTGAACCAATCAAATTCATATCCGATCACTTATCAAGTAACTTAAATTTATTGCGCTATCTCCTTAACTTTATGTTCCAACTATTATATTCCATATGAAATAGTGCAACCGAACTGTTTTACCAAATTCACAGATATGTATTGGCGAAAAGTAATTTGTATAATGATCAGGACTAACAACGTTGAAGTAAATGTAACATGAACTTTCGACCAGCAACTTGGCTTCATTCTTTGTCCTTTGATTAAAAAATCCCCTTTGGCACTACCAGTTGAAATATTAATTGGATTGGCCGCCACTTTGAAAGTCAAGCACTGTGTAAGGAAAATATACTGTTTATAAATACTCTCAATTTAAGCCATTTCAAACCTTTCCAGGTAAATATATTCGACATTTGAGTTGCTACTAAACTAACGCTTTTCGCTATTTTTCTGACCTTTTGAGGCCGCCATTTTAAATTTAAGTTATCTGTCCTAAAGTCTCATCAACCACTGCACCAAATCTCGCTTAAGTCGTAGGTTTATCATCCGATTTTGATAATTGAATGAAGAATTAAGAAATTCGATTCAATAATCTATTGCTCGGATATCCTTCAAAATTCGTTGAGGAATATGACCGCTAAAGTAGGTATGGCGGTTTTTGATGGAAAAACTGGTTCTTTGGTTTTTCGATTTTTTTCATCTTCGGTTCAACCGATCGGTTTTTTATAGACAAAAAAACAAGTTTTCGGAAGAACCGGCTTTTCGATTTTTCTTTGCAATTTTTTCATGCAAAAAAAAAATCTAATCAAAATTAAATACATATTTTTATATCCATTGATTAACTTTACGTAAAAATGGCTTTCGATTTTTTACTCACAAAATTGTTTAAATCAAAATGAATTGACCCGTAAGCTTACTGTTAAGCAAATTCATTCATTTACAGTATAGAGATGAAAGTTCCTTCAGCTCAGCCCCCAAAAATTTTGCATTGATTGAGTGTCGTGTGCTAGCTTCACCTCGTACTCCGAGTGAAGTCCTCCGAATTGAAACGAAGCGAAAAACGAATACCTAGAACCAATTAGATATTGAAATTTGGTTTACTCTGGTGACTGCTGTCGATAATGATGCCTAGGTAGGGATGGCGAAAAACAGTTTTACGGTTTTTTGTATTCATTTGTATTCGGTTTTTATCCAATTCTTTAATTTGAAAGAAAAAATCGGCATAAAGCGGGAACAAAAACCTCCGAAATAAACCGGGTTTTTGGACTTAAAAAACCAGTGTTCGAATAAGCTAGTGCGGTTTTGTCTATCACTACTCTAAACGGCCTCAAAAAATTGAACAAATAGTATATTTGAACCGCCGCTTTTTTAAAGCTTTCATATATAAATAATGCCTGACTTTCGCGTCCCAACCAAACCTGTCCGCATCGGCAATGTCACGATACTAAAAACAGAGCCCCATGTTAATATAAACGATGAATTAACGGACAGCTTTATAATGGAATCAGGCTTAAAACAAGGGGACGGACTTGCCAAACCATAACTCTTAATTCATTTCTTGCATTTTTTCCAAACGACCTTTTATTGAATTACTGTTTATGTTTGAAACATTCAATGAACTAATGTAAGCAAACAATGTTCTCTGTGATTTTGTTTAGTATGTAAGAATTTACAGGGTGCGTACGGTATTTGAGGACAACTTGAGAGTAAAACTAATTAGCTTGTATTTTTAACAAAATTTAATGAAATTTCAGGAATTTTTTACACAACGTTAAATTAATATATGGCTATAAAGTTATGCAATAAAATAGCCATTAGCAGCAATAACCTCTTCAATCCGGGTCCGGAAACGATTACATGCCCGAATCAAATGCTCCTTCTTCATATTGACCATAACGGCAAAAATAGCAGTCCTCAGCGAAGAAGTGGTATTATCGGGACGCTTATTGGTCTCACGCTCAACTACGCCCCATACGTAATGATCCAAAGGATTAAGGTCTGGGGAGCTAGGTGGCCATAGGTTCGGTGTTATGTGGTCATGGAAATTTTCGGTCATCCAATCTTGTGTCGCCATCGCTTTATGTGAAGGAGCAGAGTCTTGTTGGAAGATGTATGGTCTATTTCCACTTACATTGTCTATCCAGGGTTTCACTATCGTCTCCAAAACCTCGATGTATGCAGCAGAGTTCACTCGAAGTCCTTGAGTAAAAAAGTGTGTGTGTGTTCTCCTACAAAATGTGAGTCCCTTTTATCTTTTAGGACTGTCTGAGCATAATGTGCCATCTGGTCCCATTTGTTAACCGATTCGAGCATCACCGTGACTATATTATCCGCGGTGAACACTCCTGTTTCCCTGTAGAGGTTCCTTCATAGCCTGTCCCATTTCATGCACGCAAAAAATGTGTGGCAGGCATTGTCTTCCTCTCCTGGGCAAAAGCGACCCCATCTGGACCTGGGGCCTCCCTCACTTTGAGTGAAAGGGCTGCCTCTTCTAGTTCCGGCTGTGTGAAGAGTGGATACTCGACTGCTGTTTCACCATGAACAGCGTTAACACGGACGGGATGGGCGTGGGCGGGTACCCGCAATATCCCGTCCATCTTTTCCGCATTATGCATGCACAATGTCCGTAGGGCACTAAGCTTCCCACGTCCCACGGATCCTTGTTCACATTGTCTACTAGGTCTTGCCAGCAGCGAGCTTTGCTGTTGTGAAACAATTCGCGAAGGCATTTCCTGGCCGTAACAGTTCCATGCCCGTTGAGTTTCACACCAAAGCATGTGACACTTCCTTCGCTTTCAGTGATTTCAGTCGACTACCAGTATACTGGGGGCTTGCCGTGCCGGGGTTTTGACGGGGCATAGAAGCATTGCAAGCAGTCGTGATGATGCTCATAGTTGAGTTCACCACGTCCTGAGCTGCCAGTTCTTCCTTCCCCTGCGAATCTCCCTGCAACGGGGCACCTGCTGTGAGCACCTCGACGAATCTCTCGAGGTCCCCTGCCGATGTTCCACCCAATTGTAGAAGGCTGACATTACGGACGTTGGGAGACCATATGACTGCTCTCAAGCACTAAGATCTCCGAGGCAAATGTCCCGTCCGGTATGGTTTCTTCACAGCCAGTACGGCGGAAATTTGGCGTACTTTCAGTGCTTGGTACGACCAGCGCCGTCCTGGCCGCCATTTCAAGGATTCGTTTTCTCCTTCAACGAGCACGTTGCTGTTTGTGTTCGAGACAGCGCTTTCCAAAGAATTCAGCTTGGCTTGGAAAGATGATACCGATTCGTTCGGCGCTAGATTCACACTAAAGAAGGTGGTACCTTAGCACCAAACCCACATGAAACTTTCCCCTGGTCCACAGTTCTCCACGTGCAAATCACTTTTTCAAACCCGGATGGCGGCAGTACCAGTTTCATCAGGATACCATGATGCCGAACTTTTGCCATGGTGTTGCTCATGCACCAGCATATAGTCGGCTTTCATGTCCCCGCAAACTACTCGAGCAGATATTGGGCGGTTGAACTGCGGTGTTGGTTAAGCTGTAGGATACGAGTCATCAAAGTTCTGATTTGGCCTTGGCTAGGGCTTCCTGGAAAACCCGGCATTTTCCTGATCCCAAGACGTGTCCAAGATCAGGTGTTGAATCAACATCCTTGCAAAGAATACAGTGTCCCTCCTTAGTACACTCTTTTCTTTTATGTCCCATTTCACCGCATATGTAACATAGGGACCTCCTATCGGATCCTTTGCGTACTTGTGCAGTGTGACCATGGCCAAGGCATTTGAAACATGGGAGGCGCTGCTCTTCGCCTATCCTGCAGACAACCGACCTACTCTTACTTTGCTCGGATTTAACGATTGTTCGGCGTCCTTTTTGCTCAAGTCAATGATGGCCATACGTTGTCCGCTCTGGTTTTCTCGCGTCAGCCTCGTTTTGATCCTGCCCACGCTAGAGCGCTCACTTTTGGGGGCCGCTACGACCTCGGCTAGGCCCGTGACGCAGTCAATGCCTCTTATTTCGATCGTTGCCATCTGCCCAAATGAAGCTACAGTTGCGCTTTTGCCGAGGATTTTCTTCACTGTGTCGCAGAATGCTTCCCGAATGTTGGTCTCTGCTCCAAACGTTACATTTCCCCTGATATCCTGCTTTACAAAGGCCTTTCTTCTTCATCGTTAAAAAATTATGGAGGTAGGTGTTTATGAATAGAACTACCTTTGAAGTGAAAATTTGATCAACTTTGTTAATAATAGTATGATATTTGGGTTTCACATTTTCTCCAATAAAAACGTATATTTTCCCTTAAACTGAACGAAATTCGATATTCAAGCAGTTCTAGAAAAGGCCCTTAAGCATAATAAGTTTGAGGAAAATCAAATGATATTAATTGAAATTTCTCTAATTACAATAACAATAACACATGATTTTAGTATTTTATAGACTTTTCATCGAATCAGTCATTACAGTTTTGATTTGACCTTCTTGAAATTTTCAAATAAGGTCAATAAATTAATATTTTTGGGAATTCATAATTTGAGTGATTTTTGTTGGTTTGCAATCAAATGGCGACCGTTGAAAATAGAAAAACAATGAATGTGCTTTTGAACATGCACATCTCTTTGACACATTTCGTGACTGTATTAGTTGCTGGTGACTGCATATCTGAGAAGTTGGATACAAAACCCTTCTGACATGAGCGTAGATCTGTCTACCCAACTGGTTGTTTGCTATGCCCGAGCGCCCCAGTCCGGAAAAGACTATCTGTTTATCTCCGTTTTTCGTCCGTCTTCACTGTTATTATATTCATCGCCGTTTTTGTCATCGTTAGCACCGCTCCCAGTGTGCTGTAAACATCGTGGCTGCAGCGGCTGGTTGCGTCGTCAGTGTTGTTATTTTTGCTTTCTGTTTTTGGGTGTTCTGACCTTATTTTCGGATTTTTAATTATCTCCAGTTTTGTTGAGTCCTCTTTCGGTGCCGCTATCTCCGTTCATATGTTTAGACGCCTTTTTAGTCCCATGGTTATCTTTGCAGAGCAGGGAATCCATGCGAGGGTTGGCACAAGCCCTAATGGGGACAAGTGCTCAGAGCCAAATCAGTGCTAATCGAGAGTCCATCTCAACCGCAACCGCGAATATCAACTAATAGAAAAATTTAATTTTATTTTACGTGGTTAGCGCTTATTCGACTCAACATGAGTTGTAATGAAATCTATTAGTATATTATTCCGAAAAGTTCCGAAAAGTTTTCAACTCAACTATTGAAAAGTAGCCCAAGAGGGAGCCCAGTGATTGAAAAATAGCCCACGCTATATTCATAAAATACGCGCAAGTCAGCAATAAAAGATAGCCTAATTCGCACGAAAGCGCCCAATTTGCCCACACTACTTGCAGTATAGGTTGCACGCTATGCATGAAGATTCTTTGTGTGACTTCCATTTGCACTTGTAGTAGTTGCTGTGAATGTTGCAGAATTATAGGTTAGCTCGATGTTGCAATTTGCATTTGTAATTGATCATAAGGATTTGCCAGGGGTGCTGGCTGTTGCTGAATAATTGTTGGTAATTACATCATACAGGCTGTATTCTCTTCGAGCTTAAATTGTTGAGGTGGGGCGGCGTGAATTCGTTGAGTTGGCGCAAGTAGGATGGGAACAATGGATCATGCTACATGATACAGACCATCATTGAGTACATATGTGCTTTGCATATGACATAGGAAAACAGGCAATCAAAATCTTAATTACGTGCTGCTGGGAGTAAGGTATACGCGAGTTGGAGTATGCTTTTGCTTACTTTTGTTTACTCCGACTTCTTGCGCGCCGTAACAGTGGGATATACGAGGGAGTGAATGAAAAACACAGGACACTTGAAGAATATCAACGCAATATCCCATTTTTAGGGTTTTGTAAAATAATTTTACAAAACCGTACTAAAATCGCGTCCTGTCTATCCGTCCGTCCGTGTGTCACAGCAGTTTTTCTCAGAAACTACTTAAGCTAGATACATCAAATTTTTTATGTAGATGTAAAGTGGTGCTGTCTTCAAAGTTCAACTACAAAAAATATTATAAGAAATTTAAGGGGGGTCTCCCCATATAGGGGAGTGACCCTCCAAAAAAAAATTTCATCAAAGGTAGCCGATATGGGTATCAAATGAAAGGTCTTGATAAGAACTTTACAAAACAGGTCTTAAGCTGGCAAAGTTTGCTCGAGGTGCGCACAGGGAAATGTGGGTCCCCCCCCCCTCGGGATTGGACACCTGTGATCCGAAAAATCTGAAAAAACATAGGGGTGGAGGTGTTTATGAGTACAACAACAGCAAATACCTTAGAAGTCAGAATTCGCTCAACTTTGTTAATAATAGTATGATATTCGAATGTCACGTTTTCCCCAATAAAATCGTATAGGTACCCTTAAACTGAACGAATATTCAAGTAGTTCTACAAAAGATCCTTAAACTAAGAAAGTTTAATGAAAATCGAATGATATACACGGAAGTTATAGCCATTTGAAATTTCTCCAATCACAACAACAATAACACATGATTTTTATATTTTACAGACTTTCCATCGAATCAGTCACTGCAGTTTTGATTTGATCTTCTTGATATTTTCAGATAAAGGCAATAATATTAATTTTTTTAGGAGTTCATGAGTTGAGTGATTTTTGTTGGTTTGCAACAAAATAGCGCCCGTTGAAAATAGAAAAAGAATGGATTTTTTTTAAACGTGCACATCTCTTTGACATATTTCTTGACTTTATTCATTGCTGGTGACTGCATTTTTGAAAAGTTGAGTACAAAACCCTTCTGACATGAGCGTAGGTCTGTTTACCCAATTTTTTCTTTCTAGCCTCTTCCAGTGGTACCCGGGTCTCCAATTTACCCTACACAACCATGTCTCTATCCGTCACCTTTCGGAATGAAACACCAATTGTACGCAACGATTCTACAATGTATTTCACAAGGTATTGAAAGATTTCACATTTTAATTACAATTATGTTTCTACTCGTTTATTCTCGACGCCAACAGCCGTGTTCGTTTTTCAGCACCTCCGGAGAGCCTTCACCTTGACCTCTTACCTGAACTGCCGTTCGATTACGCGGGCTTCTCCATGGGTACGCGTACTTCCTCAGACCTTTGGAGTGAGCTCGTGCCCTAGGCTCAATTCCTAGTGACCCTGGCGCGTAGAAATAACTGCACTGTGGCTTCAGCTCAATGCCTACTGACACCGATGCGTGTAAAAGACTCGTAGCAATGACTGCACTTTGTCCTCGGCTCAATGCTTAGTGACAGCGACGCGTGTAAAAGACTCATAGAAATGACTGCGCTGCGTAGAAAAATACTGGAAATTACTGACCTCTCCTCCATCACGAATCTTTGATTTTATTGGGGAAAAAACCGACGCTGCGTAGACCTCAATCCAATTATGCCATCGGGCTCGGCAACTCTGCTGATTGAAACCCCAATTTCGTACAAGAAATTGTTGTGGAATCCGCATGCTGAGCAAAAACCCAATTCCAGAAGTTCAACCACCGCACGTCCAATACCTCATCTGTTGTTATTAAATTCGATTGGGGGATTCCACCTTACTCGCATTTTTTATTTTTTAACTCGTGACGATATATGCTAATAATGCGCGCTTGTGTGTTTCGTATGTCATTTTCATGCCGTGCATATTAATTTGTTTCATTTTTTGTTTTTTTGTATGTTGGGTTGGTGTACGCTTTCTGCTAGGTATTGTTACATGTCCAAACAATTCTGCGAGCTACTGTCGCAATTGTTGTCGCAACTACTAATAACATCATGATCAATAAACGAATGTTCTCGAAAGCACAAGAATCGACCATGCATCATCTATATCTGAAAGTGATGTCACTACGGGGCATTCAGAATTGCTCAAATATTCCGGGTAGTTCTCGCCAGAACATTCGCCAATATACGAGAAATGGATTGAATGACAAGAGACCCTATATAAAGCCGAGCTGAATGGATGGGGAGGAATAATAAAACTGCGATAAGTGTGGAGCGCGAATTAAAGGTAATATTGATTGATAGTGAAGTGATTTTAGTGATACAGACAGTGGGAATATAAATTTATAGACAAGTGAATAACATTTTAATTATTTGTAAAGTAGCGAAATTGATGATTATGCATTCTTAGTAAATAAACACTTTTAATTTAATTTAGAAGACGATGCGTTTACACTTTCTTGGAACATTAAAATTAACGGCCATGAACCAGAACACGCGACAATGGTGTCAGAAGTGGGATAGAAAACTTTGAAAGTGAAAACTGGTGGAAATAAAGCCGAAATAATAAAAATGCCTCGAAACTTACATTTAAAAATTAATGAATTGACCCTGTCCAGGCTTATGGAAGAGTTGGAACAGCGAAATCTGGCTACACAAGTTATAAAAGCCATACTGATTGCACGCTTGCGTGACGCGATCAAGTCGGAAGGCGTGAATCTGGATTCCGGTGAGCTCTCAGATGCGGAAAAAGGCGCAGAAGGTGGAGAAGCAGAGACACCAAAATCAAAGGAACCAGAAAATGCGCTGATGCAAATGTTGATACTGATGCAGCAAGAGCAGCGACAACAGTCATCTAATTTAACAGGGAAGCTAGACCACAAGCTTGACTAACAAGCACTCGAAATCAAGGCAGAAATGTGAAAGCACCAATATTCGACGGGCGAACGGTTTGGAGTATTTACAAAATCCAGTTTGAATTCGCCGCTAGGACAAATCACTGGAATGAGCAGGAACGAGTAACTCCTTGCTCGAAGAGGCCCAGCTGCCGATCTTTTGCAGACTATCCCCGTTTAGTTGCACTCAAACCCGGCTCCTATATTGAATGCGCTCAACATGCGTTACGGAGTCGATCTTCTGAAGCAGATTTATCGGGCACAGCTACGGCATCGGATGCAGAAGTCTGGCGAAACCTTACAACGGCTAACCCAAGACATTGAGCGAAAGTTCCAGTCGCTTACGACCCAGTCGCTTACGACCCAGAACATCGAGATGAAGCAGCAACCACAGCATTCATCAGCGCATCAAAGGACCAGGAATTGCAACAAGCCGTGTGTTTAGCTCAAAAGTCTGAACTTTGAGGCTGCGAAAAATGTAGATCGTATCACTGCTCGGGTTGACGAGGTAGTAACAGATGAGTGCAGGTGTGAGCGCGTGGAAAATGAGCGAGGGCCGCAGGTAAATGGTGCACCTCGATGCTGGAATTGCAGTGAGCAGGGGCACCTGCAAAGCAAAGAAAACGGAGCTATTGTCCAGGATGGTGGAGATCCTGACCAAGTCAGGAGCCTAGAATGGAAGCCCATCTATTGAAGGGGCCAACTTCATCGGACGGACGATGGCTCCAAGTATAAACGTCCCCAGCACCCCCATGACCGTGTCAAGTCTACATCGTGGGGAAGCAGACTCATGCCTTCCGGGTCAAGTTGACGAAGACCATTGCACCATAACAAGCGACAATGGTACAACTCAATCGATTATCCGACTAGACCTAGTGAAGCAACAACCAATTCACAAGGGCAGAGTTCATCGAAATATTGACGCCCTAGCTCGTCATCCATGTCCAGCTAACTGCAAGCATTGCCGACGAATTGAGGAAAAGGAGCCGACCGTTGATCTGCGAGTGATAATGGCAGAATTCGATGAAGGTTGGTCATTGGAGGAGACTCGAAACGCCCAACTAGCCGATGAAGACATCGGACCATTGCTCGTATGGAAGGCGACAAGTGGGCGGCCTGAGTAGAAAGACGTTTCGATGCAAGGCACCACCCTGAAAAGCTACAGGGCACAATGGAACTCTCTTCAAGTAGAGGGTGGTGAAAAACGGCGCATGGCAGCTCCTACAGGATGCAAACTATACTTCCCAAAAGCCGAATCAACGATGTGGTTAAGGAAATGCATGAAAGATAAGTGATGCTGTCTCCTGACTTCCGTGCTCTCGGCCTTCCACAACTGGATGGAACATCGGAAGGATGGACGTCGAGAGGTTCGTCAAGGCTCTCACAGCAGGTGAGCCGCTGCAGGGAGCTTCGGAGGGGACGGAACAACGGGCAGCTGAAGACGTGGTGAACTCTACTTTGAGCATCATTACGACTGCTTGCTGCGCTTCTATGCTCCGTCAAAGACCCCGGCACGGCATGCCCCCAGTGTACTCGTGGTCAACTGAAATCGCTGAAAAGCGAAGGGAGTGTCACAAGCTTCGACGTGAGGCTCAACGGGTGCGGAACCCTGATGAGGCATGCGAGCAGGTGGCAGCATATAAGTCGGCCAGGAAATGCCTTCGCAAGCTGTTCAACAGTAGCAAGGCTCGCTGCTGGCAAGACCTAGTAGACAATGTGAACAAGGATCCGTGGGGCCTTGGCTACAAGCTGGTCATGGGGAAACTTGGTGCCCTACGGAAGCCTTGTATACATGACGCGGAAAAGATGGACGCGATAGTGCGGGGACTCTTCCCCGCCCATCCCGTCCGTGTTGACGCTGTCCATGGTGAAACAGCAGTAGAGTGCCCACTCTTCACACAGCTGGAGCTGGAGGAGGCAGTTCTCTCATTGAAAACGAGGAAGGTTCCAGGTCCAGATGGTGTTCCGGCTGAGGTGTTGCGGCTCGTCTATTACCATTGTCCTGACTTGCTGCTCAGCACATTCAACGCTTGCCTACGGTACGGGGTTTTTCTGGTACGATGGAAGGTGGCGAGGCTCGTGCTGATCAGCAAGGGGAAGGGAAATCCCGGATCGCCGTCTGCATACCGCCCGTTATGCATCCTAGACACGGCTGGAAAAGTGCTAGAGAAACTCATCAAGGGAAGACTCACTGACGCGATTCGTGCTGCTGGGGACCTATCTCCTCGGCAGTACGGCTTTAGAGCAGAACGTTCTACCATTGATGCGATTGCAGAGGTGGTGAGCGTGGTCCAAAAGGCGGAGGCATATAGTCACACCAAGCGACGGATCGTCCTGTTGGTGACACTCGACGTCAGGAATGCCTTCAACTCCGCTAGATGGGTGGATATTTATTTATTTATTTATTTATTTATTTATTCAAGTCTACTTAACAGACACAAATCCAATTACAAAATAGACTTAGACAATTAAATATAGTTAAATATAATTCAGAGTAAGACAAATCAATACAAGAAATCAAGCAGAAAAGAGTTAATTTTTAGATTAAGAAATGAAGATAGAGTCAAGAACAAAGTTTATAAAATTTAGTGCTAAGGAACATTAATCACTATTCGCAAAAAGTAACATCTTTAATTTAATTTTAAAAACAAAGTAGGACGTGGATAGAGAGCCAAGCTCGAGGCTGTTATGCATTCTGATGATTCGTGGCATAATTGAGTTAAAATATAAATCTGTTCGGGCGTACGGAACCTCGAGAATGTGATTAGACCGACTAGGCCGTGCATACAGTCTGTATTGCAAGTCTGCGCTTAGGGTGGAGGCAATTTGTTGGTGGTACAACTTATAAAGGAAACATTGATCTAAGAAGGTTCTACATGACGACAGAGAAGGGAGACGAAGTGTGGATAGACGACGCTCATAAGGCTCATAAGCTACGTTGAATTTGAAAAACACAATACGGGTAAACTTACGCTGAACAGCTTCTATTGAATTCATAAGATATAAATGTCTTGGAGACCACACCACTGAGCAGTACTCAAGGAGCGGGCGGACAAGACACGTGAACAAGCGAACAGCGGTAGCAATATTTGCAAACTTATGCAAATGCCGCATAAGAAAACCCGAAACTTTTGATGCCTTGGTAATTAGGCTAAAAATGTGGACATCAAATTTAAGCTTGGGGTCAAATATTACACCAAGATCTTTACATGAGTCTGCTGAGGAGAGAACAACATCACATAAGGTGTAATTAAAAATTAAAGGACAATTTTCAAAGTAAAAGTCATTTTAAAACATTTGGAAACATTAATACGAAGGGAGTTTACATTACACCAGTTATACAGGTTAAAAAGATCAATTTGGAGTTGCTGACAATCTTCAAGAGATCTAATTGTCCGGAATACCTTGAAATCATCAGCATACAGGAGACAAGAAGAGGAAATTACAGCAGGAAGATCATTGGTAAACAGTACGAAAAGAAGAGGTCCAAGGATTGAACCTTGAGGGACACCAGATGTAGGATTGAATGGAAAGGAAAATGTGCCATAGAGATTGACACGACATGAACGGGAGGATAAATATGATGAAATCCAAGAATGAAGGGAACCGGATATGCCCAGCAAAGCTAACTTTTGACAGAGCAGAACATGGTTCACGGAGTCAAAAGCTTTCGAGAAGTCTGTGAATATTGCATCTACTTGAAGCTGTTTGTCTAAAGCTCTAGCAATATAGTCTTCGAACTCAGCCAAGTTCGTAGAAGTTGAACGACCCTTTAAGAATCCATGTTGCTGTGGTGTGACAAATGAACTCAGGGACTCAAGAAGCCTATTGTGCACAAGTCATTCCAGCAGCTAAGAGAAACTGGAGAGGAGTGATATGGGACGATAGTTTGAGGCAGATGATGGGTCGCCGTTTTTAAAGATAGGAACAACATTTGCATCTTTCCAGTACGTTGGAAAGGTGCCAGTACTAAGACTGAGATTGAATATAAGGGAAAGAGGAAAACACAAAGAGGAACAAAGTGACTTTATAAATATATTAGGTAATCCATCAGGACCAGGGCTAACATTCGGATCGAGCAAGTTAATAAGGGATTCAACTTCAGAAGGATCAGTGGAATAGGATGTACTTGATGCTGGATAAGTTTGAATTGAATTTATAGGGGAGTGTAGTATGTCAGAAGAGGAAAAAGTAGAGGAAAAATATTCGGCAAACAGGTTAGAAACATCCTGAGGGGAGGAGGCTTCAGTGTTATTCCATTTGACAGTATGCGGGATGGAAGAGGAAGATTTAAGGGATCGGATGTATGACCAAAAGGGTTTAGGATTATTTGTCAGGAGGGAACTCTCTAAGCTGCTAAAATAGTTTCTCATGGCCGTTTTGATCTCTGTTTTAGCCAAAGAGCGCAATCTACAGAAATTTTGCCTAGCATCATCACTTCCGGTCAATTTTTAGTGCCTATGCCCCTTATCTTTGGCTCTTAAGGCACGAAGAACACTTCGGGTAAGCCAAGGCTTCATTTTCGCATTGCGAGGAGCTTGGAGCGGAGTGTAAAGAGCAATCAGATTATTCAGGTAATCATAAAATTTGTTCAAGGAACTATCGCAGTCAAGACGAGTGAAGAAGGTACACCAGTTGACCGAGTCCAGATTGGTTTTGATTGCCTCATAATTTGCTTTAAAGAAATTGTAACGACAAACTGAGGCAGTTCTCTGGGGTTTGAGGGTATCAACGGATAGTGCTAGAGACAAAGGTGGATGATGGAGATCAGGTTGAACATAAGGATGTAAAACGGGAGCTATAGATAGATACCTAGTTTGAAAATTTGACATGACAAGGTCCAGAAGACGACCATTAGGGTTACGGATATGATTAAACTGTGAAAAAGAACAAAGGGAAAGAAAGGAAGAAAGTAACAAAGAAGGATTATTTGTTGAGGAAATACCAGGTGTTGTTAAGTGGTCCCATTCCACTGCCGGTAGATTGAAGTCCCCACAAATTATAATTTTAGAATGTGGGTGACGAGCAAGAAGATAGGCAGAGAGTTCATCGAAGAAGGCTTCGTACACCGTTAAGGGAGAATTACAAGGAATATACACAGAGGAAATTAATAATGAGGGATTATGAGGAAGAGGGAGCTTCACAATTACACACTCAATAGCTCGAGCAAATTTAAAGTCAGCACAAAATGAACTATTGAGGGATTTGCAGACTGCAACCAAGACTCCCCCACCATCAGATTTATTAGTAACGTTAAGGTCACGGTCGCAACGGTAAACTAAATAGTCGGGTAATATTTCTGCGTTTGAAATATTCTCATTTAACCACGTTTCAGTTAGACAGATAACTGAATCGTTACTTAATTGGGATACGAGTAGTAAGTCCTCAAGTTTGGTTCTCAAGCCACGAACATTCTGATAGTAAATAGAAATAAATGAACGATTAGGTAATGAAGAATTACTTTCAGAGTTAGATGATCCTTGATGGTTGTTGAGGTGGTTTGGAACCTTTATCGGGACGAAATCGCCGCTTGGGCTGCATTGTATCGAATGTTTTAATAAGTGTGCCCTTTGGCCAAAAGTCGGAACTGAGTAGTCTCGGAAGTTCAGCCGGAAAGTTGTCTTTTGTTAACTTTACGCACCTGAAAATACTGGGCGTGTAGCCAAGCTTCGATGTTACGTAGTTGGTAAGTGTATCCTTAGTTGTGTTGTAGGCGAGCCTTGATATGAACAACTGGAGAGGTGGGGAAACTGCTCGTAATACTCCGTTATCAGCTAAAACACTCTCTGTAGAGTTTTGTGGTGCTGAAGACACAACGATATTTTGCTGAAGATTCGTTAATTGTGTTAGACTCAGTTCGGATTGAGGCTGAATTTTATGTTGCTGTTGTAAGGGCAAGATAGACTGCTGTATGCGACTATTATGTTGCAGGACCGTAGCTTTATTAATTGTAGATACGCTGGAAAACTCTTTTCAAGTTCCAGAATATCTAATGCGGCTTTTGAGGAACTACCTTAAGGACCGAAGCCTGCTCTACGACACGATACAGGGCCAACGAAGGATGGAAATTACATTGGGTGTTGCCCAGGGATCTATCCTTGGTCCGGACCTGTGGAACGTGTCTTACGACGGGCTACTAAGACTTGAGATGCCAGATGAGTCGCGCTTGGTTGGCTATGCGGATGATGTTGCGGCTCTGGTCGCTGGACGCACCGTTGAACAAGCGCAACTTAGGCTAGGTATGCTAATGCGCCGAGTGAGGGACTGGATGACTGCTCACGGGCAGAGTTTTGCACTGGAGAAAACCGAAGTGGTCATCTTGACAAAAAAAAAAAGAATCGCTAGAGTAAGGATGATCAGTATTGGAGACGTACAAATCTAATCGAAGCCAGCGGTGAAGTACCTGGGGCTACTGATCGACTCAAAGATGAGTTTCGCTGAGCAAATCAGGGCAACGGCTGAGAAGGCTGCTTCGGGAATATTGGCTCTGAGTCGACTTATGGCCAACGAAGGGGGTCTCAGTCCATCAAGAAAACGCCTCTTGATGAGTGCTGTAGGGTCAGTGCTACTGTACGGAGCAGAGGTATGGGGCGACACTCTCAGCAAGGAGGTATACCGGAAACATTTGGCACAGGTGCAGAGAAGAGGAGCACTGAGAATTGCATCTTCGTATCCAACAGTCTCCGACTCGGCCGTGAGAGTGATTGCAGGCGTGATACCTATCGCTATTGCTAGAGAGCGCCGCGCTATTTACCTGCGCCGAAACGAGAATGCGAGAGAGATAGTTGTCCGCGAAGAGAGACAGCGCTCACTCAACGATTGGCAGCAGTCTTGGGTGAGTTGCACGAAGGGAAGGTGGACTGCGCGCCTCATCCCGGATGTGAGACCGTGGCTAAATCGAAGGCATGGTGAGACTGACTTCTATCTGACCCAGCATTTGAGCGGGCACGGGTGGTTTCAGTCTTACCTGCTCAAGATTGGTAAGTCACGGTCCCCCGATTGTCGGTTTTGCCCAGGAGAGGAGGACAATGCCTGTCACACATTTTTTGCGTGTACAAAATGGGTCAGGCTGCGAAGGGAACTCTACAGGGAGACGGGAGAGCTCACCCCGGATAATATAGTTGCAGGGATGCTCGAATCGGTTGACAAATGGAACCAGGTGGCACATTATGCTCGGGCAGTCCTAAAATATAAAAGGGACTCACAGCAGCCGGGGGCGCTGGGGCTGGGGGATCGCTCTTCTGGCAATTCCTCTTCCCGTCTCCCCTCCTGCTAGGAAAGGGACCCCCAGCTTGAAGGCACTCCACGGCGTAACAAAACGAGACCTGGCCCGATGTAATGTGTCAAACGGTTCCAGGCTGGGTTCTCAGGTTGACAGGGGAGGTGTTTAGTGGGTAATCCAGTCGCGCATGGGAGTCCCACACTGTGCATAAAAAGCATTCACCTCCCTACCACAAAAAAAAGAAAAAAAAGGAAATGCATGAGGGATCCTCGGGAGGCTACCTTGGCATTAACAAGACCTTAGTGAAATTGCGAGAAAGTTTCTACTGGCTCCACGCTCGAGAAAGTGTGTAGAAGACTGGTGTCGTAGATGCACATTTTGCGCTTCCGCCAAAGGTCCAAAGCGACGACTGAGAGGAGAAATGCAAACTTATAACGTGGGGGTACTATTTGAAATGATTGTTGTTGACATCGCAGGACCCTTTCCTGAATCCGAATGGGGAAACCGATACACGCCGGTTGTGGCCGATTATTTCAGCAAGTAGCCCGAGGTCTACCCCATTCCCAACATGGAAGCAACTATTGTAGTCGAACAGCTATTGTTGAATTGGATCAGTACGTACGGCGTACCTTGTGAACTACATTCGGATCAAGGCCGAAACTTTGAGTCACTAGTTTTTGATGAAATGTGTGAGCTGCTGGCAATACGGAAAATGAGGACAACACCACTGCGTCCCCAATTCGATGGAATGGTCGAACGTTCAGCGACACGCTTAATAAACACCTGGCCAAAAACACCGAGAACCAAAGGGGCACATCCCATTATTCTTGATGGCGTATAGAGCTGCCGAACAAGCATCGCCGGACGAAGCCCCAGCCAAAGTCATTTTTGGAAAGACTATTCGTCTGCCGGCTAATATAAAGTTCGGAACACCCCCTGAGAAACCCAAAACGATCTCGGAGTACGCAAGTGAGCTAAGGCAACGATTGAACCAGATACATCGGACAGCGCAAAAACACCTCGGATCAGCTGCTGACCGCATGAAGATCAGGTATAATCTAAAGGCAAATTCTTCCAGCAAGATGACTTGGTGTGGCTATATAAGTGGGAGGGACCATACCGAGCTACCAAGCGAATCAATGACGTAGTATATCGCACACAGGAATATTGCAAGCCGAGAGCCAAAACGAAAATCGTGCACCTGGACCGTCTTGCCCCATATTACATCCACATTTTCTTGGAGCAAAAAGAACTGAGGTGGGAGCAGTGTTACATGTCCAAACAATTCTGCGAGCTACTGTCGCAATTGTTGTCGCAACTATTAATAACTTCATGATCAATAAATGAATGTACTCGGAAGCACAAGTATCGACCTAGCATGATCAATATCTGAAAGTGACGTCACTGCGGGGTATTCAGAATTGCTCGAATATTCCAGGTAGTTCTCGCCAAAATATTCACCAATATACGAAGTATAGATTGAATGACTAGAGACCCTACATAAAGCCGAGCTGAATGAATAGGCAGGAATAGTTAAACCGCGATAGTAAAACTGCGATAAATGTGGAGCGCGAATTCATGACGATATTGATTGATAGTGAAGTGATTTTAGTGATACAGACAGTTGGAATATAAATTTATAGACAAGTGAATAACATTTTAATTATTTGTGAAGCAGTGAAATTGATGATTATGCATTCTTAGTAAATAAACTCTTTTAACTTAATTTAAAAGTCGGTGCGTTTTTACTTTCCCGGAACATTAAAATTAACGGCCGCGAACCATAACACACGACAATATTATTTTTCTAGTCAAGCGGTTTGTTTTGGTTTTATGCGTAATGTTTGATATTTTGTTTAGTCACGCGGTAAGTTGTTACATGTGATAGTTTTGCTTTCAGGCAGGGCATAGTGATGAGTCCCTAAAATCACTAGTGGAATAGTTTTGTGTTACCACGCGAAATTAATACCAACGCATTTTTAATTCCAATGAACTATGTATACGATAGATGTACGCAAGAGGTTTAAACATAAAAAAGTAAACCTTTAATATAGTGTCTTAAAATTTTCGCATTTTCCTATTAAGGGAATACATACATATATTTCGTCGAAATACTAAAACCAATTTTTCTTCTCTTTTCTAGGTAAGCTTTACAACTTTAATCAGCAACCACTCAAATTCGATTGATTTTGCGTAAGTAGTATCGAGAAAATAAATCTAAATGTATTTGAATAAATGCTTACCCAGAATTTATTCTCATTCACCATTTTATTCAAATAGCTCCATAGAATATTTTACATATCTTTTATTTCGACTCCATTTCAACACGAGCTTTCTTCAGAAAAAAACGCCATTTCCCAATACTTTCACCTTCAATACGTATCCATTTATCAACTATTCTTTTCATAATGGAATCGAAACGAATAGCGAAAAAAACCTAAAACAGAAATGTCTACGCAAGAGAAAAAAAGGCAAAAGAAAAAAAAAATCGTAAGAACACCAATTTCAATACAAGTCAAAGAAATTTCATCCGGAATACGTTATTCCATTAGTGGGGCTTTTAAGCGTAAACAGCGAAAGTATCTCTTGTACAACAGCTCCCGCCTGAAAAAGATCCCAATTGAGCACGCTATGGTTCTATTAACTAAAGTGGAATGATACCGCCTGAAGAACAAACAGAATACCAAGTAGTCTAGCGTAATAAAACCCACAAAAATTGTACGTAGTAGAAAACGATTGAAGTAAATTGTAAATGGTGCCCGTGCTCCCGGGAAGTTTTTGTACACACGATTAAAATGCGATTGAGCAAGGTGTTGTGACATTGGGACGGAATTCGAAGAAGCTTATTTAAGAAGGTTTCGTCACTAAATCGTATTTCCTGACCCTAAACCAAAAATTTCTTTTGATTCAGATTGTCGGGCGCGCGTGAATTCCCTTTTGGCTTTAGGGTATACAATTGTTGTATTCATTTCAATATGGAGCTCATTTGAATATTGTTCGACTCAAGGACTTGGATTCTTAGGGTTCCGGTATTTGTAATCCTATTTATTTGTATTTGAAGTCACGTAGTTGGCATCACGACTGAATTATCATGATTTAAGAACGAAATTATGGTATTTCAGCCGGTTTAAGGTTCGTATTTACAATGTGAAGCATATTAAGGTTACCATGAAATGGACAAGGGAAGAGATTATCCAAATATGTTTAGCAAAAAGGCTCAATAGGCAAAATTCCTTATCAATAAATCTGCCTAAAATGAGCGAATTTCCAATACTTCACAAAGAAGTTATGCTGAACACGACTATAAGCTTACTCAACCTGTAAGGACTTAAGCTTTTCAATCGTTTAATGAGCCTATTTCCATAAAATCTATTTTTTCCTGAAACAAAGACAAATATTACAAAAAGCTGAGAATCGATATCGTTTCCTACTCAACTTTTCCCTTAATTGTTTGGTTATCATAGTCAAAGAAACTTCAGAGTGTTCAAGTTATTATTAAATTCAAAAGAACATAATTTCCTCATTAAGTCAGCTAATCACGTGTGAACGCCATTTCCAATCTAATAATTTATTTCTATACATTTTATTGTTGCGAACACAATGGCTTTCTCCTTAAATATTCGATGAAATGTGAAATTCAAGTCGACAATTTCATAAAAAAACACCTTTTATTGATCGTACTGCAAAAGGAACACGTCCTGCCAATTCAATTTACACACGAAATACTAACATAGAGATATAATTGGAAAATTTGCTACTTGCGTGCTATTCCCGTAGCAATTTCGGAAATGAATTGATTTTCTACTCGGAAATGTGGAAGTGCTCTTCTTCAGTTTGACTAAATACAAACTAAGCCCATACACTCCAATTCATTGTCCTGTCAGCTCTGTCACTTGCAAGGATAACACATAGACAAGCTTCGTTATGTGATGAATCAGCAGCCTTAACTATTGGCAATGATAACATGTTGTAACAGGGCTATATACTCGTACTCATATGGATTAATGTAAGGAATGCGGTGGTGTAAATGGACTTAGTTATTTAAACGTGAAATGATGGTGTTGTCATCTCGAGTTGAATGATATTGGGCGAGTTAAATTTGACCAAATATTGTGGTTCTGCTGCGAAAAATCATGTTATTCAAAATCTTTCAGTAATATGTCTGTAGTGCACTCTTCGTTTTGTAAAATTAAAAACTCACAATTATGTTTTCTAATTTAGATGTAATATGATTTTATTCTCGCGTGTACGTTCTGACTGCGAACATTAACTTCTCTTTTATTATTCAAACCGGATTTTTTGTTACTGCTGTTAGTGCAGTGGTTTGGTTATTATTGCTTTTAGTGCAGTGGAATGAACTGTACATTTTAGTAAAGTGTACTAATAACCTTCCTCGCAAATATTGCCATGTAGAAATAAAAATGTATAAAATGAATTACAATGTAAAAAATGAAATTAATTTGTAGCCGCTACATCACTCCCTATCCAGTATGATACCTGTCATATGAAATGATTAGGCTTGGTGATCTTGAAACCTCACAGATCTTCCGTATAGTGTTTGGTATGGTGATTGGGAATGATTGTTGCGCTGGTTTGGCTGGTCGTCATCGTTGCGGTGGTGTACTGATTTACTGGATTTCGGTGTTTGGTCGTCCTGGTCCTGTATTGTTAAGGCGGGTTTCATTCGGTCGATAGAAATGTTTTGATGCTTTCCATTAACGATTATTTTAAAACTTTACAGCCACGCTTCATGCCAATGTATGGTCCTTTGTACGGTGGCTGAAGTGGAGTACGAATCGTATCGGCTCTGATAAAAACATGCGAACAATATTTTAAAGCAAGGTGGACGAAAACTTTACTACTGGTACGATGCGTGGTCTTTACAGATTGTAAAATATTCATTCTTCGTCGAAACTTTTTTTATAAACTCTTCATCATTGGGGTGTTCCTCCGATGGCTCGAAAAATTCTCCTGGAATGCGAAGTGCTTGTCCGAAAGTAATTTCTGCTGGTGTTGCTTTTATATCGTTCTTCTAGACAGTGGCGGCTCGTGCATGCGAGCTGAAGAGCTGCAGAACTCACCAAAAATTTTCGGAAAAAGAAGTTTTTTATTAGTCAATCACTTCTAATAATGTGTATGACAATATTTTTGTTTTAATCTTTTTAATCATGTTTATGATATTTCACATAAAAAATTTTCAAATAATTGCCCCACTATGCAACAAAAAAACAAAATCCTAAGCTCATCTAACCTGCATATTCATATCTACACATACTGTACCTCAGAGACATCATTTTTTCAATTTGACTTTCCCCTGTTTCCATACATAGCATTTTTCTTCATGCGTCTATGATAATCTATAACATCACTCAGAACAATGTCGTTCGACGTTCTGCGCACTGAAAAAGCGAATCCTCTATCTCTTCTTTCCCCTGTGTTTCCCATAAATTTTGCATTCGCTTTGGAGTTTATAGGCACGATTCGTGCTGCAACTCTGCAGAGCATTTTCCGTCCATAAAAATGACTTGTGAAAAGGCATACATGAAGTTACGAAAATTAGTTGAGTAGAACTGGGTGACAAGAAATTTATTAAATAGTTTTGATTTAATTGTGCTTAAATTAATGAATGAAATATTGGTCAGTTCTTAATTGAATTATTGTTTCATTCTTTTTTTCTGCAATGTATTACTTTTATGTTTGAAGAATGTTTTATAACTTTTCGTAACATGATTGATGATGGTTGTGGGGAATTCACGCACCCGATTATTTTTCTCTTATAGGAATATGAAATGTTTCTAAAACTTTGTAAGCTTTGGCTTAAGGAGTCAAATCAATACTAAGCACAGAAAGTCTAAAAATATTTACATTTTTCGTTTATTTGAAAACGCTTTTTCCATCCATTGCAAGTCACTTTATAAACGAAATGGTCTGTTATTTCATCCTGTGCTTTATATTAGAACTGTTTTTCCCTGCAGCATTGGAAAATTTAGTTTTATCACTCTTCGAGCAATATTGCGAGTCTTGCTGAAAGCTCTTCTGATTGCGACTGTAATTCTTCCGAGATTTTTCCATTCGGTATATTGCTTATTTTCGCGATTTGTTGTGTGCCTAAACATAAATTTTTGATTGTTTGTTGATTTGAAGTGTATTTGTAGTGAAAAAGTGTTCTGTGGCTTTACTTGGTTTGGATGTTTAGAAACAAAATGGATGTTATTTATAATTTGATCAACGTGAAGTGTTTCGGTGCCTACAGCCTAGAGGAGAAGGTCGACATAAAAAATAACGGTAGGCCTCTGCCTGATCTGTCCATTGAAGCAACAGGAAGTAGCAGAGGAAAACAGTATAAATGGCAATTTAATAGAGACATTTATACAAGAAACAATTGGATATGTGGGTGCAATAGGAAAAATGCATTATACTGCTTTCCATGTTTGCTGTTTGGTGGTGACAAGCTGTGAACGCAAACAGGAGTCACTGACGTAATACACCTTTCCGAGAAAATTAAAAGGCATGAGAACTCTCGAGCTCACCTTTATAATCAAATGGAGCTAAATATTTTGGGCAAAATTAACATACAGGCGAAATAAGATTCTGCATATTGGCGCAATATACAAAAGCAGAATGAAGAAGTTTCACGGAATCGATATGTTCTTTCAAAAATAATCAACTGCATAAAATTTTGTGGCGCTTTTAAACTAGCCCTCCGAGGACATGATGAGTCTGCAAACTCTGAGAACCCTGGTGTATTCCGTGGCCTAATAAATTTTTCAGCAGAGCTCGACAACGCATTGGAAGATCATTTGAAAAATGCGACTATTTTCAAAGGCACTTCAAAAACGATTCAAAATGATTTATTGAATTGCATGCTGCAAGTTTGCCAAGAACATATAGCTGCTGAAATTAAAGAAGCTTCATATCTTGCCATCTCAGCAGATGAGACCACAGATGTATCCTTAAAGCTACAGCTTGTTACAATATTTAGGTATGTTAAGAGTGGAAGTCCAGTAGAGCGCTTCTGATGCTACTTAAATTCTCCAAAACAAGACACGGAAACTATAAGCAGTGAATTACTGGCTGTATTGAACCTAATATTGGATAATTCAAATGAAAAACTTATTGCTCAAAGCGATGATGGCGCCGCTGTTATGAGTGGGAAAAGGGCTGGGGCGCAAGCATTAATAAAAAAGAAATATAATTTTGCATTTGAATTTAATCGTCAAAAATGCGGCATCTTCGAATTCACAGGTGCGAGTTATTTTTGGTAATTTGCAAGAAATACCGGGATTTTTTAACAGCTCCCCGTCGAGAATCGCTGTACTTGATCGAATCGTAAAACGAAAAATTCTCCACGGTGCATCAACACGATGGAAATTCAATGTGAGAACAGTTAATGTTGTATACGAATATAGGGAAAGCTTAATTGAATGTATGGAAACCAGAGAAGATGAATTCACTGATGGAACAGTTTGCAGTGCAGCTTCAGGTATTCGCCGCATGTTGAAAGATAACATATTTATTTTCTGGCTAACCTTTTTCCACTATGTTATGCCTCATGTAGATATACTTTTTAACCAAATGCAGAGGCGAGAAGCTGACTCAGTTCAATTGAAAGCTAATATTGTTTCTTTTGAGGAAAATATTCAAAATATCCGCGATCAAATTGATAATATCATAGACGAAGCGTCCCATGCAAATGATATGGAAATAAATTTCAGGTTAAAAAGCGACGCATTCATGATAGTCCTGAGAGCCATCGCCTTGCTGCGTTAGAAGTTTGTGATGTAATTTTAAATGCTATCAAAGATAGATTCGCATTCGATGGACACCTTGTTGCTGCTTCTCTTTTTGACTTGAACCGCTTCAGAGAATATCAATTGAATTTCCCTGGATCAGAGCTAAATTCTACATGTGCCGCCTATCCTACATTGGAGCGAGAACGCTTGAGAACAGAATTATCAATCATCTATTCAAGAAGTGATTGCGAAGAAATGTCAAGTGCCCATGTCTTGCTCAAATTCATCTTGAAAAATAATTTAAATGAACCACTAAGGGAAAACAAAAAAATCCTGGTAACAACACCTATGAGCACCGCTGAAGCAGAAAGGAGTTTTTCAACCTTGAAGCGCATTAAAACTTTTTTGAGAAATACAATGTCGGAAGAACGTTTGACTGCATTGGCTATGATTTCTATAGAAAAACATTTGATTGCTGAAATTGGGAACTTCAATGAACGGATTATCGATAAATTCGCCACTGCTAAGAATCACCGTCTTGAACTTATTCACAAACAATTTTGATTTCCTAGCAAGCTTATTTTTAACTGGACTTCCAATGTATATTAGTTTCAATGTAATTAGTTTTGTTTTGACTATAATTGCCCAGTAGTTTGTATAAAACGTGTGAAGTGAATTTTAATCGTAAGCCACTTTTCACTGTTTCGCCTTACTTCATCTTCATCCATTTCTGCTTCGTTAATTGTAAGTACATTTCATGTTTAAATCAATATTTTTTTGTTTATTCGAGTTTATTATTATTAAAACTGCCAACAGTCGAAGTAATGCCTTCAAAAAAATAAAAATAAAGCCACGGAAAGAGAAAAAGGAAAAACAGGTTTTACATGCGCATTACATTGTTATTCAATTTTAAATCGGACGAACTTCAGAGATTACATGCAGAACTCACAGTTATATTTCTCACGGGCCGCCACTGCTTCTAGATGCTGCAAAGTCCTAGTAAAACGAGGGATAGTTCGTTGTACCAATCATTAGATAATTTGGCTCTAAGAGATGATTTTAACGACCTGTGCCATCTTTCGATAATGCCATTTGCCTGCGGATGGTAGCTTGGCGTTGGCAGATGTAATACTCCTGAGATTCTGTTAAGCTGGCGAAACAATTCCGATTCAAATTGGCGTCCTTGATCCGTGGTTATTCTTGCGGGCATGCCGTAACGAGATATCTAGCCAAAAGTTTGTGCAGATGCAACACTATCCGTGATTATACTGCTAATTGGGATTGCTTCTGGCCATCTTGAGAAACGGTCAATTACTGTTAAAATGTATGAGTAACATCCTGATGGTGGAAGCGGGCCAACTAAATCAATATTTATGTGTGTGAATTGCTCTGGGATTTCCTTATAAGTGGTATGGGTAATTTAGTATGGCAGTGCACTTTGGTCCTTTGGCAAGAGATGCAATTTTGTACGAATTTTTTGCTTTTGAGGCCAAACAAAACGCTCTTTTACGAGGCGTGTAGTTGCTCTTATTCCGGGAAGGGATAAATTTTGAATTTTGGCTATACCCTTTGAACGAAAGTTTTTGTTTATAAAAGGTCTAGCTTTCATACTTTTTTAATCGCAGTAAGGCTTAATGTCTGATAAGAGAGTGTGATGCGTTTAAGATGCAAAAAAGTTGTGTTTAAATGCAAGATATTTTGTAGTTCATCATCAGTTTCTTGATCTCTAGCTATCGCTTCGAACTGAATCTCGACGGAATTGATTTAATTGATCCGTGATAGAAAATCGGGGATGATATTTTGACGGCCAGAATTGCAGCGAATATCAGATGAAAACTGACTTATGTAGTCTAATTACCGAGCTTGTCGAGGTGATGCTTTATCACCTTTTTGACAATAGCCAAAAATAAGTGGCTAATGGTCAGTACATATGGCAAGCTCTTTACCCTCCAACATGGGCCGGAAATATTTAATTGCTTCATAGGCTGCTAGCAGCTCTCGATCGTATGTGCTGTATTTTTTCTGAGTATTATTAAATTTCCTCGAGAAAAAGGCCAAAGGTTTACATCCTTTGTCTTCAATTTGGTGCATAACGGCACCGATTGCTGCGTCTGATGCATCAGTTTTAATGCAATGGGTGCTGATTTGGATGGATAAACTAGCAGTGTTACATTGGCTAGCGTCTTCTTGTATTCTTCAAATTCATTAGATGCGTCTTCAGTCCAAGCGATAACAGAATTGTCATTTTAACGTTGCCTTTGATAAAACATTGCAGTCTGTCTTGAATAGTTGCGGCGTTTGGAATGAAACGCCTATAAATTTTTTCATCACTATAAATCTCCGGAGTTGTTTTGCAATAAGAGGCTTTTCGAAATGGATGATGGCTTCTACTTTACCAGGTAATGGTTTAATACCGTGGGGTGTGACTTAGTGACGCAAGAACTCCAGTTGATTTTGTGCGAAGTTGCACTTGTCCGGATTTATTCTTACTCCATTCTGTGAAAGTCGATCCAAAACGATTCCAACATGCTCTTAATGTTGCTCGATATTCTGACTTGAGATGAAAATATCATCTACATATGTATGCTCTGACAAAATCAAGTCCACAAAAACTTCTTCGTTTAGCCGTTGAAATGTCTGCGCGGCATTTTTGAAACCAAATGTCATAAATGCAAACTCAAATAGGCCAAAGGGCGTTATGATAGCAGTTTTGGGTATATTGCACGATTCTCCCGGAACCAGATTTAAAGCCTTTTTTAAATCAATCTGGTTTAAAACATTGTATGTGTGGTATCGGCCACTTATCTGGTACCGTAATAGAATTGCGTTGGCGATATTCGCCACATGGTCGCAAAGTACCATCAGGTTTTTTGACCATATGAAGAGGTGTTGCCCAATTGCTCTTTGATGGAAGGCATATGCCCCTCGAAAGCAAGTCATTAAGTTCCGTTTTAGCCGCGGCAAGTTTGTCGGGAGACAATCTTCTTGCTCTTGATGTGACTGGTAAATCTTTGGTAACAATGCAATGTGTGACCATTGTTTTAATTTTTTCCATCGGTACCACATGTTCATGCAACATTTGCTTATAGCCTCGTAATATTTTTACGAATGGGTCCTTAGAATTAGTAAGTCTTACTTGAGGTGTTGAAGATTTGATGACGATACCTATTCTGTTAAGTCTAGTTGATGTATCTACTAGTGCTCGTTTTTGTAAGTCTACTCCAAGGCCGTGATACTTCAAAGAATTTGCCCCTATTAGCGGTGTTTTAACATCAGCGACAATAAAAGTCCAGTCAAAAGTGCGGCGTAAGTTGAGTGAAACAGTGAGTATTCTCTGGCTGTATGTTAGCAGCATACAATTTTTTATATTTGGCATCACTGGCATCGTACTGTTTTGAATCTAGTGTTGAGTGGATGACGGATACATCTGCACCAGTATCTATAAGAAATCTACGTTTAGTAAGGATATCGTAAATAAAAAGGCGGGGTGGCTATGCGCCAAGTTCGTCCGATGCGAAACAAACTTGGTGCTTTAACTCCTGAATTGGCAAGGTAGCAAACATTTGGTTGAATTCTGCCCGAACTTATGATCATACCAGCAGCTCTTGTATTTGGGCTTGCTAGTGCTGCGGCGAAGTTTATCCGAACTGAACGATGGCTGATTACGCTGTCTAGCGTTATGCACCTTCTAAACTTCTGCTTCTAGTTTGTCAATTTGGCTTTGAAATGATCCAGCATTCTCATCAGAGGTTGTACGGTTGGCTGTTGCATAAACCTGATAGACGTCAGTTGATTCCCAAATTTGTTCGGCAATTTTTGCTAAACCAATTAATGGTTCCGATGCTACACATAGAATTGCACGTATAGTTTTGGGCAAGCTCTGTTGCCATAGAGTTTTCAGGACATCATCGCTGACAGCTGCTGATGCTAATTGTCTCATTTCAGACAATAAAAATGAAGGTTTTCTATCACCCAATTGCATTTGTGACCATAATTTCCTTAGCTTGGTCTTTTCGCTATCAGCAAATTCTTCAATGATTCTTGCTCTCGAGACGAGAAATTTGTCATCTCTTAGCGGATTTTCATTGATATCGAAAGCTTTGCATGCGATGTTCGCCGGCAGTTGACTAACTACATGATGAAATTTGAGCCGACCTGATGTAATTTTAGCTACTGTGAATTGTGACTCAATTTGATAAAACAACAGCTCGGAATTAGCCATGAAAAATGACGGGAGTTTTAAATGCACTACTGTATCACTCTTTGGATCGTTAGGATGATTTTCTGACGTTTCATTTGCCTTGTTGTGTATTTTTGGTAGCATACTTAATGATGCGTTACGACACGAGTGATTTTATTACAGTTTTTCTTTTTGATGTAGCGCACTCTTCGTTTTGTAAAATAAAAACTCACAATGATGTTTTCTAATTTAGAAGCAATTTGCTTTTATTCTCTCGTGCACATTCTGACTGCGCACATTAACTTCTCTTTTGTTATTCGAACCGGATTTTTTGTCACTGCTGTTAGTGCAGTGGTTTGGTTATTATTTTTTTTAGTGTACAATTTAGTAAAGTGTACTAATAACCTTTCTGGCAAATATTGACATGTTGAAATATAAATGTATAAAATGAATTAAAGTGTTAAAAATGAAGTCAATAATGAAGTCTGAGTTACACCTAATAAAATTCTAGGGGGAGAGAGGCGAATTTACCGTTCTGCAGTGTTTATCGCATATCTCGACAACGTTACATCGAAAAATTGGCGGGGCTCTAAATTAAAGCTTACTAAATTCCCTTGAATAATTACCACTTCTTCATACCTACACCTTAATCTCTACGAGACATGAGCGGGCAAAATCGGTAAATTTGCTGAAAAAAAGTAAATTGCCTTTAAATTTCTGTTATTCTTGCTCTTCTAATTATTTTGCCTACATTTTTACAGGAAGCTCGTTGGATATAGTAGTAATAGGGAACTAAATTTCCTTCGAAAAAACATGAATTTTACTAATTTATCTTCAGAGTGTGAAAAATAAGAGCGTTTGAAATTTTGACATCGATTGTAAGATTTCGCTAGAGATAAGCTGCTTTAGCTACCTTTATTGCATAGACTTGTGGTTGAAGGGCCATGGCATGTATATATATATATATAGCCATAGCCATTAATTTCTAAACATTATCTCCTCTTAGGTCGATACACTTGAGCCAGAGATGCTCCAGCCCCTTTGACCCGTCTGAAAAGTATGTTTTCTCGAGGTCTACAAAGTAGGCGTCCGTGGCGGCGATGCGCTCCTCATTCGGCTCAAATTTCCGCCCAGCTAGTGGCTTTTTCATGTTTTGCAACAAAATGAAGTTATACGGGGTCAAGTTTAGACAATACGGTAGATGGGGTAGCAGTTCGGAGCCCAATTTAGCCGATACAAAGGTGTGAGCCGCTACGTTATCATGGTGGAAAAGCACTTTTTTCTTCACCAAACGGGGCCTTTTCTCTGCGAATCGGTGTCGAATCGGCCCAATAATTTGGTATAATTGTGTCCTGTGACCGTGAGCCCTTCTCCAGGAAGTCGATACAGATCATACCTTGTAAATCCCAGAAAACGGAGACCATCATTGCTCAGTTTCTGAACAAATTACTCGTATTAATTAAAGTTCATCAACCGATGCACATGTGTTTTATTTTGTTTTGCTTGGTTTAAGAAATTATGTATACATAACTACTTTTGGATTTAAAAAACAATTTACCAGTTAACATTAACTCATCAAACTTTCATTAAATATTCAATTGAAGTTTTCCTCTTGCCTAATTTTGATATATCCTATATACCATTGGGTATATCAAAATTTTTAACCTATCTTCAAATATAGCTGGTGGGCTATTCATTTGAAGATTTTTTCCTATTTCGGCAAACGGATACACTATTCTGCGCCAAATCATTGGTCCATCGAGCCTTAAAGAATCAAATTACTCATTGGATACGTCACTCAGGTTCTCGATACATTGTTGCTGACTGCGGTCTCTACAAACAATTAGAATACTTGCTGGATTTGACACTCAGATTCTGGATACATTGTTGCTGACTGCCGTCCCTGCATACAATTGGAATACTTGCTGGATTTGACACTCAGGCTCTGATACATTGTTCTTGACTGCGATCCTTTGCAAATAATCAGCGTAGACCTTCTAGGTCCTAGAATTTTGAATACTGACTGAGATTATTGGCAACCATCGTCGTTGAAAAGCGCTCAAGTTCTGATTGAATTGTCCCTGGCTGCACCTTTCGAGCGCCTTTGGGGTTTACCGCCGTATGAAATTACGCTTACTTTCAATTAACTCTAGAAATGGAGGTAAATTTGCTTCTGGAAGATCAACAGCATATAGCTGGTTCTCTGGATAGTCTAGAGAGGAAGTAGAATAAAGGTAACGCATCCCGAAAGGATGCGGCACACTTTGAAAGGAAGATAGGAATCATTCAAAACGTCTGGGATAAGTTTAAATTGTATAACGCCGTTTTAAAATCTACATTCGACTGCTCTCATCAATATTTTATGAATCATTTGTATGATGCCACCAGGGATCAATACGAGAAAGTAAGAATCATCTATATTGATGCTCAAAAGCTTATTGCTCCACCTTGGAAACCTACCAAAGATTTATCTAAAGCTGCAATGCCAGCGCCAAAAATCCCTGAAACTATAATGTCCTTTACAATAGCTCCTACTGATTTGACTTTCACTTCGAATAACCAAACCATGAATCAAAATATGACAGGGTTCACGTTGAGCAATTCAAACCAATCGGCACAATCAAGCAGCTACCAGTATCATTGGCATCCAAATAATATGCCGAAGCTGCATCGATTCCGATGTTCAATGGCGACTCCAAGGACCAGAGAAATTTTTTTGACGTATTCCAAACGGTCAACCATAATAATGAGAATCTTGGGCCGATCCAAAAGATGCAATATCGTTTGAGTTACTTCAAGGGAGAAGCGAGAGATGCAGTATTGCATCTTCAACTAAATGCTTTGAATTACGAGACAGCCATCGGGATACTGCCAGAGTGCTGCTCAGACAATAAATGGCCGACTTTGGCATACCTTGATTCTATCTTTGATATTAAGAAGATTGAGCACAGAAGACCAGCAGAAATAATAAACTTATTTAATGTTCTCCGTAACTGTTTGGTGGCGCTGGAAAATATGTCGTACAATACAGATCAATAGGATCCAATGATCGTACATATTGCTATGCGGAAGCTCGACTCGGAAAGCATTCGCATGTTTGAAGACACCTTAGGTAACAACAGAGAAATGCCATCCTTGCAACAACTCTACAACTTCCTGTTGAAAAGACATGAGGTCTCAACAACGATTAAGTCACATCCTTATGAACAGCATATCAAGAAGAAAGCCTTCACTACAATGGTGAAATCGACGTGCACATTTTGTAAAGAGCAACATTCAATATATCGCTGCGAAAAATTTAAGGAACTATCTGCGGACGATCGCCATAAGTTCATATCTTCAAACATATTATGTAAAAATTGCCTGAATCACGCGAACAGCATAAAATGTAAAAGCCCACACAGATATTTTGAGTGTACCAAACCACATCACATGCTGCTGCATTTCCCAAAACCTAAAATGGTGGCATCCAATGTGGCTATTAACAAGTTCTGCGGGCAATCAGCAGCAAAAACACATACCAAAGAGGTCAACACCAAAGACCTACTCCCAACAGCCTCGATAAATATGACCACAAGCACGGGCCAAAAAGTTCTGTTACGAGCTCTCACTGGCGAAGGCTCCCAGTCATCCTTTATAACTTCAAAGGCAGCGAGACGGTTGGGGCTAAAAAAACAAGTTATTCTAGCGACTATTACCCGTATCGGTGAGATGGAAACCGCAACTGTACGTGGGAAAGTTTACATGCCAATGTCGCCTCACTTCCAATCGACATTTGCCCTCGTAGTCGAAGCACTAATCATGCCGGAGCTTACAGCAATGTTGCCAGAAGACCAACTTTAGCTGCCCAAGCAAAGCAAGACTCTGGAGCTAAAGCTAGCGGACCTTGAGTTTGCTTCTCTGAGCAGAATATACGTAATACTTGGCGCAAAGGTCTTTGAAGAAATAATTGAAGAAGGCTTGAAAAAGCAGACCCATTATTAACCCGAAAAACCAAGCTTGGCTGGATTTTATCTGGTAAAATCATGTCCAAGGCTAAAAAAGGCACAACCAAAATGATATCTTGCATCTCAATGACTGAATCCCACAGAATTGTGGGAAGTTCTTTGAGATGAACGGTGATAGTAACGAAAAAGAGCTAACAACGGTTGAAGTCAGATGCAAAGACCACTTTCAAACAACTCATGAGAGAGATAGTCATGGAAGGTATATAGTCCAAATCCCGTTCAAAGATGAAACAATTGTAAAACGGCTGGGAGAGTCTAGGCTTAAGGCTTTGATACGATACAGGCAAGTCGTGGAAAACCTGGAAAAGGATTCTAGATTGAAAAATGACTATCAAAGGTTTCTTCAAGAATATGTTGAGCTTTGCCACATGGAGAAGGTAGTTCCCTACGTTAGCGATGCCAAGAACGTCTTATACTTGCCTCACCATCCACTTTTGAAAGACAGCACAACGACAAAAGTCCGACTAGTGTTTGATACTTTAGCGAAGACATTACAAGGATCTAGCCTGAATGATTTACCCTATACTGGGTCAAAATTGCAACAAGACTTGGCCCAAATTTTACTCAGATGGAGAAAACATAAGTACGTCTGCACTACCGACTTCGAAAAGCTGTTCCGGCAAAACACTGTAGCAGCTCCAGACAGAGACTATCAACGAATCCTTTGGAGAGACAAACAAACTCAAACAATAAATGACTTTCGCCTCAACACAGTTACATATGGTACGACCTGTGCTACCTTTTTAGCCGTTAGATGTCTCATTCAGCTAACGAAAAATAAAGGCCAAAGCTATCCATTTGCGAAAAAAACCCTTCAAAATGATTTTTATGTCGATGATATGCTCAGTGGAGCAAATTCGAAGGAAGAGGCAACAAAGCTATAAAAAGAAATTGCATGTCTGCTGAGAAAGGGCGGATTCAATGTGAAAAAAAGGGCCAATAATGATCCCGAATTATTGGCAACTATTCCTGAAGAGGCAAAAGAAAAAGGACTGCTCCAAATAACTGAAGATACATATCTTAAAACATTAGAAATTCACTGAAATCCAGTTCGAGACGAGTTCCAGTTCAAAATCCCAAAATTTGAAAACATTCAAAAGCTAACAAAACGACGGCTATTGTCAAACATTGCTACCATTTACTATCCACTGCAATGGTTAGCACCGGTAACCATGCGAGCCAAAATTTTGATACAGAACGTGTGGAAATCTGAAGTAAGTTGGGACGAATAGCCATCTGAAGATATAGTTAAAAGGTGGAACTCGTTTCAGATCGATTAAGTGAACCTAAAGAATATAAAAATTCCTCGAGGGACTCATTATACACCTAAAACTAAGATAGAACTTCATGGCTTTTGCGATGCCTCAGAAGCAGCAAACGCCGCAGTTGTATAGAGTAGATAAATTCATAAATCTGGAGCAATCAAAACAACTCTACTCTATGCGAAGATAAACGTCACTCCTTTGAAGTCAAAAATATCTCTTCCGAAGCTCAAGTTGAATGCAGTGGTACTTCTCTTGAATCTCCTTCATCAAACGGTCATCTCAATGAACTTCCGACAAATATGAAAAAATCTTCGAGAAATTGGCTTCACCTTTAAATAATGCAAATCATCAAGAGAAAGTGTATCAGCTTTTAGCCAAACTCGATAAGGTTGAAGAAAAGTGTAACAACACAATGGAAGGGATACAAAAATTCAGAAAGAGCAACATAAAGTTCATAACGATATACAGCCCAGTAGTCCACCACCGCCAAGTCCAAAAAGCCAAAAATACATCTACAAACTTGGAACCTTCTAAGCCAAAGAATGGTAGAATTGTATTAAAATACCTGTGGAATCAAACCATGAGCCGGATTTAAACCATAAGGCTGTTGCGAGCGAACAAATACCACCTACGTATATATGCTTCGACAATGAAGTGGTTGCAAGCGAGCAAACACTTCCTTTATACTCACGCCTCGCCAATGAAATCATACAAGCAAGCACATACGCCCATGGTTTTCAAAGTATGTACTTGTCGTCCAAGGAGCGAGCGAAAAATAAAACGGCAAAAATCAATCCACGATTGGCTTCATACGAGCCATCACATTGTGAACGACGTAAATAATAGGCTTCAATACGATCAAGCACATAAGCTTTGGGGTGTGCTTTGTGCGAAGTAAAGCCGAAGAGAGAGAGCCAAAAGATGATACAAAAGCTCTCCCTAGCCCAATTTTCCCAATTTTGTCGATTTGCCGTAAAAATCTACAAACGAGATGAGAGGGGGAGTAAGAGCTTCCAGCGAATGCGAGCTCACATGTTGCATATTCGGCAAATTTCGGTGAAATATGGAACAAAAGTTCATTGCGCGGCCATATATAAACACTTGATGGAGACCTGGTAAAGCAGTATTGTTCGAGTCCAGTTGGGAGCGTGCTGCTACCCATTCATCAGTTTAAACGTACGAGTAATTCCGCGATTGAAGCTTCAGACGGAAGTGTTGTTCAGTGTTCAACGAAATGGTGAGGGGTGAGATGTTGGCTTGAGCCGCGATCCTCAATCGGCCTTTTGGCGTTCTACGCCATGTGGCCACCCCGATTTATTAGCTCTTCTAGTTAATCCCCTCTACAGGCTGGCGCTAACCTGTGAAGCGCGACAAGTTAAGGTGAAAGTGAAAAGCGCTTCACCCAATACTGACAGTTAGTTAATTAATCAATTTGGTGTTAATATAAAAGTTTTCAAAAATGAACAATAAAATAAAAACAATTCCTTAAAAATTAACACTTGAAATGTTGATTTTGTTTGGATGGAAAGGGTAGCAGGTAAGTGTTTATTTATTTATTTAGAAAATCCTATTTACAGATTTAATTAATCCAATTACAAAATAGGCGAAAATAAGGAAAATACAAAAACAAAATGAAAAAAGAAGGCTACGTTAACCATTAATATTGAGAGCATTCCGTACTGTTGATTTAAAAATTCGCAAAGAATGCGGTGGAGGACCAAGCTGAATATTATTGTAGGCTCTTATAGATCGCACCAAAGGCGAGTACAGATACGTGTCGGTTTTTGCAAATGGAACGATAAAATGATCGGATGATCGTGTCCTCAATGGCGCACGTGCATGTAATGCATTGCATAGGTCCGATGCTAAGAGGCCTTTGGAGAGATTAAAAAGGAAGCATAAATCTAAAAATTGTCTTCCTATGTCGAGAGGTGGGATATGAAGGAAACTTAGACGTTCACTGTAGGAGCGATACGAATGGTTATATTTATATAAGAGAGTGCGTGTGAACTTGCGCCATACTTGACAGGCATACTCGAGAATGGAGCGAACCGACAGGATGAAAAGGCGAACACAGGTATGAATACTGAATGTTCTATGAGAGAATCGTAGTACAAAACCAGCGATTCGCGATGCTTTAGAGGTTATGTCAGCTATATGTACATCAAATTTTAAATGTGTATCCAGTATAACACCTAGGTCTTTACAATGATCCACCGTAGATAGCAATGATCCGTTAATTGAATACGCATTGGCAAGAGTCGTACGCTTATTGGTGAATCACATATGCAGACATTTGGACACGTTGAGAGGAAGGCGATTCATAGAGCACCATCGACAGAGGGAGTCTAAGTCAGATTGAAGGTCACTACAGTCCATTTGTCAATAGACGACTTTAAAGATTTTTAAATCATCTGCGTAGAGCAGACAATCTGATGTCTACACAGATGGTAGATCATTTATGAAAACATTAAATAGAAGAGGGCTGAGGATTGAACCTTGAGGTACTCCAGAAGAAGGAGAGAAAACGCACGAAGAGCAACCACACCAAGTAACCGATGAAGAACGATTTGTCAGAAAGGAGGATAACCATGTAAGAAGAGGGCCAGAGAGGCCAAAAACCTCAAGTTTCTTCAGTAATAGACTATGGTCTACCATATCAAAGGCTTTGCTGAAGTCCGTGTAAATCACGTTCATTTGCTGACCTTCATCAAGTGATAGGGCAATCGCATTGGTAAATTCAGCCAAATTGGTTACCGTTGACCGTCCCTTAACGAAGCCGTGCTGCTGTTTAGCGAAGTCATTGGAGATTGCATCATATATTCGGTTATGAACGATTCTCTCAAAAAGTTTTCCAAAACACGAGAGTAGGGATATAGGCCTGTAATTAAGTGCTAAGCTACGGCCCCCTGATTTATGAATTGTTAAGATGTTGGCTCTTTTCTAAATTACTGGGAATGTCCCTACAGTCAGGCTGATATTAAATAACATTAACAAGGGTAAGCTAAGGGATGAGGACAGCGTTTTCAAAAAAAAGTTCGGGACTCCATCTGGGCCCGAACTCACGTTAACATCAATGGAGTCGATTATACTTTCGACCTCGGAAGGTGTTGTCAAAATGGTGCTCAAATGAGAGGAATGGTTAGTTGGGAGAATAGGTAAGGGTGACGAAGATGATTGGAAAACAGAAGCGAAATGGTCTGCAAATATATCGCATATGGCATGACCATCAGACGCTTGTTTCCCATGCAGGCTAACAGTGCTTGGTATATTTGAAGTGGATTTGAGGGAGTTGACATATGTCCAGAAAGATTTAGGATTGTTTGATTGTAAAGAGGCCTCGATGCTGTTAAAATATGAATGCATTGCGCGCTTGATGACCATTTTAGCATTCTTACGTAGTTGTTTATAAGACGAGAGATATGTGTCTGAACCGAAACGCTGTAACTTTTTACGCGCTATGTCTTTTAGCTTTAAAGCTTCTGAAACTTCTGCTGTGAACCAAGAAGCATTCTTTTCGCGAGGAGGACGACTACGGGGAACAAAATTCATTATAATTTTATTAAGTTTATTAGAGAAGGCCGTGACAGCATCATTGACATCAGTAAAATGAGAGAGAAACTGCCAATCGATCTCAGAAAGCTCTAATTGAAAAGCTTCATAGTTTGCCTTGTAGAAGTTGTATCTAGAAATAGCTTTGTTATTCCTATGGTGTGAGATGCAGAGCGATAGTTGCATTTCAAGTGGAGGATGGTGAGAATCTGGTTTGACATAAGGGGTTGGTGATTGAGAAACTGAGATAATGCTCATGGGATTGTTAGTAAAAATTAGGTCCTGCAATCTATTGTTTAAGTTTGGGAAATAGTTTGACTGCGTTAGCAAGCATAGAGACAAAAAAAATGACAATGGAATTGATATCTCATTATGTGACACAATCCTTCTAGAGCTTAAGTCCCATTCAACCGTTGGCATGTTAAATCACCGCAGATCACAAAGGACGCAGAGGGGTATGAAACATTAATGTAATTAGAAAGTTCAGAAAAGAAGAGAGTATAGACTTGTAGCGGGGAGCTGCTTGGCACATAGACGCACACAATAAATATTAGCAAGCTAGATGATAATCTCAAACCCACTACAACGCATTCAATAGGAGGGGAGAAGGTGATATCTCGACAGAAGAAACTTTCAAAAGGTTTACGGACCGCAATCAAGACACCTCCGCCGTGGCATTTACCGGATATAGCTCGGTCCCTATCTTCACGATATACATAATGTAGAGGAAAGAGTTCTTCATTCGCAATTTCCTTTGAAAGCCACGTCTCAGTTAAACATATAACGTCATCATTTGCCAATATGGATGCTAAATTCATATCGTTCAGCTTGGCTCTCATACCGCGAACATTTTGATAATATAAGTTAAGATAATTAGTTGATGTGTGATTGTATTTTTCATTCAGTTTCTGGTTCTTGTTCTGTTGGCTGATCGAAAATTTTTGTACGGCCTCCGCTCCAAATGTTAAACAAGTATACCAGTTGGCCAAAAGTCTGTTTTAGAAAGTTCCTGTAATTCCATTGGAACGGTAAGTTTAAACGACGCTACGATTCTATTTGTGTTCTCTTTCTTTGTTAGTTTAACACAATCTAGCACAGCCGGCGTACAGCCAAGTTTAGAAACAACGTATTCCTTAATCTCCTCCTGCGGTGTATCAATTGATAGACGAGATATAAATAATTGCATAGGGGGCGATATCACTCTTCTTAATAGTCCCGAGTGCTTGTTGGTTTATGCAGGGAGATCTCTCGCCGGTGGCCTTGATGGTGTATATAGGATACACATCAAAATGAGCTCCCAGTTCCCAGTAAATCCTGCATTTTCTTTGTGAAACGAAACAGAAAGATTTGTAATGAGGCCATAGTACGAGAAACGATTGAAGATGCCCATCTTATCATTAGAAGCAAAGTTCAAGAGCTACACTTCCACAATCAGTGAAAACGTGGCTTCAAGGCTTTTATTCCAATACGATATGCCTGGCTCTTCAAGTATTTTAAGAAGAAGAATGGCGTTTGTTCTTGGTTCGGCATGATTTTCATGGAATGGATTGATAAACTTGGATTCAAGGATAGCAGTAGTCAACTGGAATTAGTCTTAGACTCTGAGGAGTCTTCTGCACAAAAACTCGTAGCAGCTTCCTGTTCAAATTCTAAATCTTCTTACTTACAACAACTTCCTGCGGGGAGAAGACTTAATGCCAATTTCATCCGGATCAATTTTACAGCCCACATCACTTGCCCTATCCAACATCAACCAATTTTTTTAGACCCGCTGTTGCCGCCTACAATCAAGGCCACTTTGGTTTCGCGTGCTGACCAGAGAAATGATATCTAATATCCCCGACTTAGAGATCATAAAATTTATGAATCCGTTCGGCTTGACCTGTCATGTATGCGCAAGGCACCAGAAACAACTTGCATAGATGGTTAAAAGAAAACAGGTCTAAGAATCGCGAATCAAAGGGAAGATATTCCAATCGATCTTGAGCCTCTTCGCCTTCTGTACTTTTCCTACCATGAAACTTGAATCCTATGCCTCCCATGTTAATTCTAGCCATATCTCGTCATCGCAAAGGGCAAGAAAACAGCACTATAAATTTTTTCGTCCCCAATAAACAGATAAATTTTAAATTGTTTTACCATGACTTTGGTGGTATTCGCAGTTATATAAACAAACTTTTTCGTGAAGCAAAATCGTGCCATTTTAATATCCTTACCCTTTCCGAAACATGGTTGAATGATTCTCATATTAACGAAGAGATCCTTGACAGTAACTGAAGTATATGCAGAGATAATAGAGATCCTCATAGCACAGGATAATCACGAGGAGGTCGTGTATTAATTCCAGTACACAATTCCTGTATGAGCAAGCTAGTGACCTCTGCGGAATACAAATTGTTCCAGCATAAAGTAATTAAAATAATGCTGGAAAGATCTAACCTATATATTGGTGTATTCTATGTCCCCCCAAAATCCAACGATAATGTCTACGACGACGTTTGTCAAGTTATAGCTGGAATCACTACAATTCCAAACGAAGAAGATAAAATTATCATTACTGGTGATTTTAATCGGCCAAACTTATAATTTGTGGTCGATGAAGAAGATAGTCTCCTTCTTCCTATCAATCTCCTAGATAGTAATGATTTTATTCTCATAAGCACCTTCTATAGTAACGATTTGCAGCAAATAGCTCCTATACCCAAGCAAAATGGCAGATGGCTAGACCTTATTTTTTCTAACGCTTACGATGAAGTAGTAGTCAGTTCAACTGATGACAACGAGCATCTGTTTTCTAATTCAGTTCATCACTCTGCTTTTACTATTGAATTTTTCACTCCTGATAACTTTAATTCTATATTGTACAATTCCACTATTGTAAATGACTTCCGAAATGGCAACTATGATTAAATCAATAGTCTTCTATCCCAACTGAACTGGAATAATATTCTGTTAACGTTAGATTTCGATACAGCTCTATCCACATTTTATACCATAATCTTTGACACTGTTGAATCATTCATACCTAAAATAAAAAAAAGACAAAATTTCAGAACCGTGGCTAGAGAACGAATTCAGGCATTTACGTAACCAAAGAAATAAACTCTACAAGCTCCGAAAAAGGTAAATTGATGCCAGCGATAAGATTAAGAGTAAGTATAACGATCTTGTTCAAGAATTCAAACTTAAATCCCAAGATACATATCAATCGCCGCTGGAAATAGCATGAAAGATCCTTATAGAAAACGTTTCGACTTCTGAAGATGAAAATCTCCAAGCTATGGAGGATTTTGATTTGAATAAAGTACCTGGTCTAGATCTCATTCCACCCTGCTTTTTGGGCCTCCGCAAAAGTGAACTGATTAGACCCCTCTTCATTATTTTTAATAAGTCACTATCTAGTGGTATCTTTCCTAAGCTTTGGAAGCCATCCTATATCATACCAATACATAAAAAAGCAGCTCGTGATGAACTATAGGGGTATTGCTATCTTGTCTGCTATGCCAAAACTGATTGAGAAAATTATATGTAGAAGATTTCTCCTCTTATTGAGCCATTTCTTAATGAAGAGCAACATGGCTTCCGTAAAAACAGATCAAATCACTTTGACGTCAGATATTCTTTGTGTAATGGAGCAAGGAAATCAGATAGATGCCATATACACAGATTTCAGCAAGGCATTTGATAGAGTGAACCATGGAATTTCGCTCAACAAACTCCGTATTTTTGGTATATCCGGTTCGCTACTCAGCTAGATTTTGTCCTGTTTGAAAAACCGCACAAAATCAGTTGTCGCGTGAGATCAACGTCGCCTCAGGGCAGTCATATCGGTCCGCTTCTATTCAATATTTTCATTTCAGACCTTTCAAGAGCGCTGTTTGATATTCCGCGCATTTTTAATGCCGACGACCTCAAACTGTATCACAGAATACAATCTTTAACTGATGTTTCTTTTTTTGTCCTTTGCCTTAAGATCTCTGTACGTCCCGACTTCTTTTCATAACCCACCATCTTATGAGGATCGACTTCAAACATGAAACCGGACATCACTCGCTTTCAGAAAAGTCACTTTGTCTGCATGTCTACCTTACAACGTCTTAAGGTGTAATATTCAAGTTCCATTTTTGTCAGACAAGATTTACTTTCACGATCCTGTTAGAGTCACTAGATACATTCCCATGTTAACCATGAGTACGCACCACAGTAATTATGCAGACAATGAGTCGGTTAACACATGCTGTAAAATCTTCAATCAGTTTAGCGAGCATTACTCCCTAACCACTTCCAAGTTCCACTACATTGCAGTAACTATTTTAGAATAATTAATATAATGGAACAAGATTATCATTTTGTGGAAAGGATGTTGTCATTGGCATTCTTTATTTGTAAACAATGATTAACAGATAGATACCATACATAACTTGCATCAAAAGAACATTTATTCTTATGGTGTATTCTGCTTCAATAAATTTTCAATCCATCATCGAAAAATCGGCTCTGAATTTTCCTAACACTAGAAAGGGCATCTAATCTTTCTATCTTTTCAGTTTGTGCTACTCAATACTAGAACATTGAAGACGCTTCATATTTTCACTTTCTTTTGTTGTATTCAAAACTCGTAGGTTCTTAAAGCTTAAACTCCATAGCAGCACATAGCAAATCAAGGAACACAACTCTTCATCAATTTGCTTTGACGTGTACATGAATTATAATTATGAACATCTTACAAATTAGCGGCCCCTATAATTACAAATGCTTGAAATTATTCTTATTGTTCACATACTTTCACAGTAAACGAAAGCTCGTTAAACGATTCCCTTTCACATACAAATCTCCACAAATAGTAAAATTCCGGTAAAATCACGTTACGCGAATGCACTCTTATGCAATGCTCAGTCAATAGTAATGTCTTAATTTATGATGTGCACTTAACACAAGTACATAATCGCCAAAATGGCAAATCACTAATCACCTAATCCATCTCCATTAGTCCAATTGAGCTGCATATCGAAACCGGTACAAAATTGGTAACACCAAATACCGCAGAAATTTGTCCGATCCACAGTCACGTCAAAGCCCAGCTAGACATGTACGAGTATGTAGAATTGACTAAACAGTGTTGGGTAAACACTTTCGTACACTCACCATTTAACATGAGTAAACAAATCTAAAGTGATCTATCAACTACACTAAAAATTAAGGAGCTATTCAATCGGAAATTGATTGTTAACTCAGTTAGGGGTTGGTGTTGAAGCGTTCTGGGAAAATGTTTGCGCCAACTTAAGGCCGAAAAGATAAAGATAGAATTTATGTGTGTGGAAAATGGAGCAAAAGGGTAGATATGTTATGTGGAAATTACAGGTGAACTAGCAGATATGGAACAATTGGAGAGTTGCGTGTCTGAGCTTTAGTTTGTCAGAGCGATGATTACGACGGTAATTTGTTAGATATGAACAAACAATTTAGATACACATCTTCTCTGTGTGTGCATGCATGAAATTCATCCTTTAACTTTTAAGCTTTTACTTGTATCTACACTTGCTAAAATTGCTGGTTGTTAACTTGACTTGCAGTTTGTTAATATAGATGTAATGAATTGTTATGAACGGCAAACAATTGTTTTAGGTTTGTTACACGCAAGCGCCGATAACAATAATAGAACATAAAATATTCAATTTGATTGATTAATTTTATAACAGCCATGTGTGTTGGTGAGCTTCGATTTTCAATACTAATTAATTCCCAAAATGAAATTGCTTGAAGTTCTTCGTGCAGTATATGAATTTGAGAATTCATTCATGCGTATTCAGATAAGAATGAATTCTTGGTCGATATATCTGGTTTTGATTATGATCAAAAAATAACGACACAAAACGAGAAGTGACAGTTGATTTTCCATCCATATTTTACGTGGCCTTTATGTGAACGAGTGAGGTAGGAATACTCTTACTATTAGCAAAAGGGACGTAAATGCGCAAGGCTCCATTAGGTCCTAATACGGAAGGTCCCATTAGAGTCTAATGCAGTGGCGTAGATAGCTTTTTGCGATGAATATTGAATTTCTCAAAATTGTTTTGCTAAGTGCTTTTTTTATGTTACAAAAATTAATTTTCATGTGGTACAAAGGTAGAAAATTTGGTTATATTATAGGTATTATGCATTATTGAAAATTTCCAAACAATCACATAAGAAAATCTAGTTTACGGGTTTCTTTTTGATAATTCATCGATGACTTTGTTTCCAACGTCACGATGAATTGCCAAAGCAGCCAATCCATTCTAGCGGTCTTACAATAACGAAAAAATTAAACCAACATAAGTTACAAACTCCATGCTGAAAGTCAGAAAATTCTAGTAAACATACCAAACCCTGTTGCGCAATGCAACTCGATTGAATACTGATAAAATTTATCACTGGAATTATAAAATTTTTGAGTGACAAAAAACAAACAATTTCAATACATTGAACTCTTTCAATGCATTGAGCTGAATTTCAATAAAAAACATTGAATTGAATTTTAAAACACTCAACTCTCCTTTTTATACCGGTTGTCATGTGAGAAATGGTGAAAATCTCTCGATCCTCTTCTTTCTCAAGTTATCAAACTGATAAGAAAACTTAGCAAAAAATATTGATTTTGTGGTAAATCATACGAGTCATGTAGTGAATAAGGTGAAAATAAGTGCATAAGTCAGTGATCATTAAACTAATATAAAATCTTATTTGAAATCTCATTTAAAGGACGCTTATTGTCATAAAGAATATTTGCTCCACGTGTCAATCAGAGAAATTCTTTTGTGATGAAAAATTATCTCTTAAGGTAATATAGTTTAAGATTGTGAAAGCTTTGGCGTATAAAGTAACAGAATTTGTAATTATTAGGCACGCAAAATTTGTCAGCAAGTCTCAATTAGCTGAGATTAAGAAACAAAACTAAAATTCATCTAAAAGCTCATTGAGGTAAAAATCACTTGTATTAGACCTTAAAGATGACTTAAACTAACAGAAATGTATAAACAAATTATATTTTAAGGCTTTTTCTCGGAAAAAAATCAACAACATATCTTCTTTTTAATCCTCTTCGCAAAAGTTGTTTTGGCTTCGGGGAAAGCGAGGTTAAATCAATTACAGTCCACTTGAAACACATGGAAGCTTGCATCAGTTTCCTCGATTGCTAAGCAAGTCTTCGGTCCGTCGAGCCGGATATTCAACAGAGGTGGAAATCCTCAGCATTGAGCCGTCAATCACAACTTAAAAAAGCTCATACGAAAGCAAAGTGCTCAAAAAGGAAATGTCACGCGTATGATAAGCTTTCTGGACGAGTCAAAAAGTCGTGGAAAAGAGGTTGCTTTCCTTTCTTCTTCTTAGCACCACAGCCCCTTTCAGGCCTTCGCTTCCTGCAAACAGTGCCTCCAACTGTCTCGGTCCATTGATCGCGTCCTCCAACTTTGAAATCCGAGCAGCGATGAACTGTCTTCGTCGACCGAGTCAGACCAGCGTTTTTTGGCTTCCCCACTGGTCTCCGGCCTTCAGTTCTCCCAAAGAACACCTTTTAGGGTATGCGTTGTATGCGCTGTTCGTCCATATGATTCATGTGGCCAGCCCATGGATGCTTCCGCAGTTTTATAATCATTGAGACCTCCGGTTCGTCAAAAATTTCATACAACTCTTGGTTGTATCAAATTCGCCATTGGTCCGCGTCTTGCCTCGCTCCGATTATTCGCCTCAGGACCCTTGGCTCAAAGGCGTTCAATATATTTACGGATGCTTGGGTGAGGGTCCAGGTTTCACACTCATAGCATAACACAGGTCTTATGACAGATTTGTATACTTGGAACTTCGTTTTCCTGTGTATGCAGCTGTTCTTCAAGATCTTCTTAACTGAATAAAATAGTTTATTTGCGAGCTGTATTCGGCGTATTTCGTCTCTTTCATTACCCGTTTTCGTTATTTTGGCGCCCAAAAACACAAATTTGCCCACATTTTGATACTGTATTCGCCAAGTGTGATATTTTGTGTGCTAGAGGTATTTTTGATACTGTTTTCGCCAAGTTGATATTTTGTGTGCTAGAGGTATTTTTTCTCGACTGCTTCATGAGCTTTACTTTATTTTCATTGATTTGTAGCCCTACGAGTTTTGCTCCGCTGTCGAGTTTCAGGAAAAGTTATCTGGCAGTTGTTAATGACCGTGACAAAATGTCCGCATAGGCTACTACCTGGCTCGACTTGAATAGTTATGTACCTCGTGTATCGACAGGTAGCTTCCTTATGACGTACTCCAGAGCCAAATTGAATAGCAATGGGGCCAGCCCATCTCCATGCTTTAGTCGGTTATTGATGCGGAGGTCGTCGACGTCATTGTCATTTTGGTAAGACGTGCTAATTTGGCTGGGATTCCAAAGCAAAGTATTATTTGGTACAGTACGTTACGACTCATACTGTCGTATGCTTGTTCAAAGTCAACGAAAACTGTAGCTTGTCACCTTTTTTGTGAATAGGGAATATAATTGATTGGCCCCACTCTTTCAGAATATGTTCTTGTTACCAAATGTGCTGGATGACTTTGTGAATAGCTTGATGAACACTTCTGCCACCATATTTGATGAGCTCCACTGGAATCTCATCGATACCAGGCGCTTTATTATTCTTTTGGGCTTTGATGGCGGAACACACTTCATCCAGAATTGGTGAGGCCAATGGACGCTCTCCGCAGACATCTACAGGCTCCAATGTCCTGGAGCTGTGCGGAGGATTAAGTAGGTTCTTGGAATATGATGCCCATCTTACCTTAATCTTGGTTTCATCAGCGATGATATTGTCATTACGACAGAGCGTGGTTTTGGGGTGATGACCACGTTTTAGGCTTTTCACTACTTTGTATGCTTATCTTGTGTTGTTGCTCGCTAAACGTACATCTATACTTCTCAATTGGTCGTCATAGTATTTTCTTTTCTGAATCCTAATTAGCTTATTTGCGTCTCTTCTGAAATTTGCATAGTGTTCTCTCTTCGTCCTTGTTTTCCTACCTACGTATTCTTTGTACGCCTGATTCTTTTCATCTAACGCATTCTGGCACTCATCATCGAACTAATCATTCCTCTTGCGCCGGGCTTAATGTCCGATCGTCTGTTCTGCCACGGTCCTGATAGCCGCTTTCACGCTCGTCTTTAACGATGCGTCTGGTAAGATGGGAGCCAGCTGGTTGTCGAGGGTCTCCGTGACATTTTTGGCCACAGACGCCGTTTGAGGCCTTTCGATGTCAAATTTTTGTAGCGGGCTGATCTTCGCTGAATATACCTTTGACATACAACATCAATAGGTTAATTTACATACTTGACGTGCGTACATACCATTTTGTAATTGGGTTGTGTTTAATCTGCTGAACAAAAAAATATTTTTTTAGATTTTTAATAAATAAATAAACTTTATTGAGACTGTTCTTGACTTCCTATCGGTGAAAAGTTTGTTTTTGCAGATCTTAAGCATTTCCGCTGTCGTTTTGACCTTTTCAAATTTTCTGTGTCGTATTCCTTCTTTGAATAATCCATATTGCTGAAAAGTTGCTCCCAAGTATACGAAGGATGTTGAATATTCTATATTTTCATTTCTATATAATAAAACTACTTTCCGTTCTATTGTTGCTCTTCTTGATATCAATAGTGCTTTAGTTTTAGAAGCATTGAGTGTAAGTATCTTCGTATCAATGTATCTTTTTAGAGAAAGCAGTTTTTGTCTTATGTCATCCGACGATGTTGTCCGCACATGACAGCATTAGTATGTTTTTGATAAATATTAAATCAAAGCCTTTGTATTTTTTTTCTTAGATACCCTTCAAGATCGATAGTGTATAGGTTAAATAATAGAAGGCTCAGAGGATCACCTTAAAGCACATCATGCATGGCCTCGACCTTTTGGGTGCTGCCTCGGTTGGTGAAGATGCTGGTCGTCGTGTTTTTCTACATCGGTATTATGCGAATTGTTTTCTTATATTCACTAATTTCAGTCAAAATTTCAAGTTAATCGGTCTTGACTGAAAGAAATCGGGGGTATATACGGTCAATGACTGGACTATAATAAAACAAAAAAATTGGAGCTTTTGTTTATATTTTTTATTTGTTGATAGTAAAATATGATTTGTTTTTACTTCAAAAAAAATTTTATACCTCAATTTACTATATAAACTGTTTTAAATTTCTTTTCAGGTAATTTAATTTCACATCAAGCTTTTTGTTTAAACACTACAATGAACATGAATTTGAAATAAGGTATGTTCTAATTCATGGAATATTCGTACTGGCTTTCTGTATGGAGAATAATTAACAGGGGCTTTAATGTTTATTCTCGTGGTATAAATTCATCTACACTCCTCTACATTTTGTTTCAGTAACCTATTGCACTTATTGTAGCATACTAAAAAAAACCTGTCCCTCAGTGTGTCACAGAAGTTTTCTCAGTAACTGGAGAAGCTAGAAGATTCCATCAAATCTTGTGAACGTTCAGATTAATGAAAGTTTCGTTGATGCTCTCATATTGAACTACCCTCATGATTGTTTGCAGACTTTTTTTCTACATGGGTGGGGGTACTCCATTCTTTGGTGAAAAGAATTTTCATGAGGAGACCCCCTATTAAACTCCTTTGAATTTCAAATTCAAAGGAGTTAATGCGGGGTCTCCTCTTAACAATTCTTTTCACCAAAGATATTTGAATGGAGTATCCCCACCCATGTGAAACAAAAATCTGCAAACAATCATGAGAATAGTTCAATATGAGTGCATCAATGACAAATACCTCGCAAGTTAAAATTCACTCAATTTTGTTAGTAATAGTATGATTTATCAACTTTAAATTTTCCTGAATAATATCATGAGGGTACGCTGAAATTGAATAACATTTGATTACCAGATGGCTTTTTCCAAGAGCCTTCAACAAAACAAGCAAGCTGGGTTGGCAGAACTACGCTCATGTCGGAAGGGTTTTTTTACTCAACTTACGATGTCCAGATACCTGTAATGAATAAACTCAAAAAAAAAAAAAAATATTTTTATTATGATCACAAAATACCCTTTGTTTCACTAAATTTATTTAATATTATGACAACAATTTTGTTTTATTTTATAAAACAACTTCTGGGACAGCTATGGGGAATCCATTGTCACAGTTATTGAGCGAAATTTTCATGGAAGCGTTTGAAAATAAATTAAACGATTCGAAAATTACTTCGCGTATTTGGGTAAGATACGTTGACGATGTATTCGGAGTGGTCAAGTAGGACGAGCTACAAACAAGATTCAATAAACTCAATGGGATCCACAATAAAATTCAGTTCACGATGGAGATAGAAAAAAATAATCAGCTCCCATTATACATTGATAAAATAATCAGCTTTAATTTAGTATTTATAGGAAACCTTCGACGACGCAGAGGACTATTCGTGCGACACCGAATCATTGCCACCGACAAAAATCAGCCGCGTATCACAACATGGCACACCGATTACTTACCACCCCGATGAGTAAAGTGATATTCAACGAAGAACTAAAGTTAATTTACGATACAGCGAACAAAAATGGGTATAGTGAAACGGTGGTAGACAATATTATCAATCTTACGAGGAAGAAGCTACAAAAGGACAACTTGACGTCCCTCTTTAGGCAAAAAAAAATGTTGAATGAAAGGAAGAAAGCGTGAATCGGATATTCATATGCAGCGACCAAAATAAGTCCAGCATTGAGAAAAACCGGGTTTCGACGTACGAGTAATAACATCCAGCAGGCGCATCTAGCTCAAGAATACACTGAAATCAGAGAAGGACAAAATGATATGCAGAGTTTTATAATCATTGAGACCTCCGGTCGAGTGTACAAAATCTCATGCCCTCAATGTCCAAAATTTTATATTGGCCAAACAAAAAGACTGGTGACAACATGCTTCAAAGAACACCAAAAAGAAGCGGAAATATGGCAGAAAAGGTACAAAAGGGCAACAACAGGTATCAGGTCAACGGTCGAAGTAGTAAAAAGATTAAGAACCGCACTTAAATTAGACGCGTACGAAAGCATCAATATTTCTAAACTACCTGAACAATATAGAATGAATACTGATTTAGAAAATATACCTTCCAAGCTAATAAGTCTTATTACCGGAAACTAATTAGTTTTATTACCTAAAACTATCCCTTTAAAGGTCAAAACATAAAAGGCTCCGATATATATATTTTTTAAAAGCACAATAGAAGGTTAATTAAGTAAAAAAACTGAAGAAGGGAACAAGTAGTTCCCAAAATACATATTTTGTTTTAATAAAATAAAATAAATTCAGAAAATAAAGGGTATTTTGTAATAATAATAAAAATAATTAAACTTTTTCCCTACAAAAACTGGAACGTCAAAAAGTGCATCCAAAAAAAACTTTAACGACATATGTAACAAATACATACTCGCTTTAAAAGAAAACCCTTTGCTACTCCATTTTAACTTGCCGCCACTTTGTTGCAATATTACTAAGAACCATTGACTGGATGAAATCTTAAAGATGTTTGTTTATTCATTTTATCTCAGAATTCGGTAAAGATACAATTAAAAGCATGGTGTCTGGTTATTACCAGTTCCGGTGGAGCTTGCGAACCCAAGTAGGCTCGTCTGGAGACGGGTATGGGAGCGCCACTTGTTTGTTCAATAGAGCCTCAATAAGCCGCCAAGCGAGAATTTGTGCGTGTAAGCTTATTCACCTCCCAAAAATCTCAATCTTCACAACTTCTAGGCAGAAAACACCCCGTCACTGGAAGTACTTGTTACCAGTCCCGATTGAACTCCACTATCAACGAAGGCGTAAACCGTTTTAATTATGGTTCAGAGCACTCTTAGAACTGCCCTAAACCCTCCCTGATTGTCTGTTCCGTTATCTCTTTTTCACCCTTAAACTTTCAAAATGTCACCACTTCTAACCTTTCGATAAGTCTTCACAACTGCAGCATGGAAGAAAATCTGCAGTGACACATAGGCGGACAGACAGACGATGGCCGTTTGTATTTTAGCGCAAACCCTAATTAACTACATTGGCTTCTAAGGGTTTTGTTGAAAAATTGTACATACACTGCAAAATCGGTACCTGTCTGTATGTAAGTCTGTCGGTTCTTGCACTTCAGCAAGTTTTCTCGGGAACTACAGATGTTAGAATCATCAATGTTTGTAAAAAACCCAGAAATGACAGTGTAATGAAAATTTTATTATCGAATAAATTTTCAAAGAATCTCAAGGGAGTCTCGTCATACGAGGATGTGACCTGGAGATTGTCTAAGGGCCACTGCGTTTTACTAATCAATGAAATCACAATTACGTTTAATCATCATTATTTCACCATCGTTTGAACATTACTTAAAATTATGAGTAGTATCGTATTTCTATGTTAATATTCTAATTTGCTAGACGACAATTCCGGCAAAAACCTCTACTGAACTTTTTATTAGCTTAACATAACTTAACCATCTACTTATATCTAGCTAAAATCCATGAGGCTAGGTTACGGCCAAAGAGATAGGTGGCAGCAATTGCTGGTTTTCAGTTCGCCAGGGCACAAATTAGCGGATTCGGCAAGTCATTTGATTTCTCGAGTAGTTTTTCACGGCGCGATGCAGAGAATTTATAAATTGGTCTAACGCCAGCAAGGCTGTGTTTTTCAGAAAAAAAGTAGAACGATTTATTAAGTACCATTTTCAGGTATCTATTTTGCGTGATCTGTATCTTTGTTACTAGATACTTAGCACATTGGAGCCAGGTAGGTGAGCCGTATAGGATGATCGGTTGGGTTGCCATTTTGACAATGAGGACTGTGTTTCTGGTGTTGAGACGCGAATGACTATTAAGAAGGGGGTATAGCGAGAGCACGGCCTTAAACGCTTTGGAGCTAATATGCTCAATATAACTTCTGAAGCTTAGCTTTCTGTCGAATATTAGCCTAAGATAATTGAAATCCTCACTCCAGGAAATTGTTTGCCTTAAAAAATTTATTTGTCGCCTGGATAGGTGAGCAGGCTTACACTACCTACTGAAAAATATTGACCTCGTTTTTCCAACATTAATTTTAATTTTACATCGATGGTAGTATTGATATGTAAGTTCTAACGCCGTTTCAAGGCTGGCAATAATGGAATTTGGATGTATATGCAAATGTCATCTGCGAAAGCTGCAACTTGGCAGTTTGGTAAGGAAGGGAAGTCAGACGTATACAGGTATATGTTACATAGTGATGGGCTTAGGCAGGAGCCATGCGGAACACCGGTAGTAATAATTTCATTGGAGAAATGCTTTCCCCTACTTTGACCTGGAACTTCCTGTCAGTTAAAAATGCTTGTAAAAGGTTCAACAAGTATGGGGGTGTGTTAGATTTGTGAAGTTTATAGACAAGAGCATCATGCCAGACTGTATCGAAGGCTTTTTCTATGTCCAGTATCACCAAACCTACAGACAATGTATTGTACATCGCTGCTTTGATGTCATTCGTAAGAGGAAACAGCTGATGCTCTGTCGAATATCTGTTTCTAAAGCCAAATTGGAAATCAGCTAGGATATTATTATTAACCAATAAATCATTTAATCTTTTTAGAATTACTCTTTCAAAGAGCTTACCTAAGCCTGGTAATAAGCTAATAGGCCTATAGTTGTCGGGAGAGTGTGGATCTCTTCCAGGCTTCAGGATAGGTATAACTAGAGCTTGTTCCCAGATAGATGGAAAGAAGGAGAGCTTAGGCAAGCGTTGAATAGGAGGCATATGAAGACTATTCCTTTTTTGGGAAAATTTTTAAGAACTATATTCGGAAGGCCATCGATACCTGGAGCTTTGACATTTTTAACCTTTTTAAGTAAACCTATTAACTCTCTTGTTTTTATTAATGCACCAGGAGGTAAAGAGGTAATGCACCAGGAGGTAAAGATATTAAGTTGTTGTTCCAAAGCCTTAGCCACCATAATTTCTGTCAGATTTTTGCAAAACCTATTGGAAATATTATGGAACTGATTAAATTTATCTGCAAGTATTTTATTGGAGTAAATATGCTTTTCGTTGTTATTTATTATCGAATATGGTAACGCATGGTACTTGAGTTTAAAAATTCTATTTAAAAACCAGACTTTCCGCGAGTTGTAGTCCAGGTTTGTTAGCACGTTGTTCCATCGGAGATTCTGGAGCTCCTTAATTCTGATCCCAATTGCTAGAGTGAGGCTATTAACACCAATTTTGAGAGACTTAATGCGGTTTTTTTGCTATTTACGCCGCAAAGACTTACGTTTTCTTATTAGATCGTAGGTCTTCGTCAAATTCTAAATTATAAGAAGCTTTTGATCGTTTTGGGATGCTACACTCAATAGCTTGCCAGATAGTGTTTGCGAATTCTTCAATTTGCTCTTCACATACTGACGGAGTATTGGGCGGTTCTATGGTTCTTGATGTTGAGTTCACTCTTTCATTAATAAAACTATGTTTTCGGTACATTACTATTACCTCTCGTCGTTTCTAAGGGAAACCTTACAGGTAGATGGGGAGATGAGAGGGCTTGCAAGACACTCAACTCGGGAGGAGTAATATTTTGGTCATAAAGAATCAGATCCAGAGTGGAACCTACTCCACGGGGAGAGTAGAACGTGGGTTCTTTAGGGATATGCACGTAGATATTTGCCTCTCTGGTGAGATTAAATAAAATGTGCCCCATTTTGTTGTTTCGTGTGCAGCTCCGGTACAAATGTCTAGCGTTCAAGTCTCCGCAAAGTAGATACCTTTGGTTAGCCTGACTAAACCATTTTTCATAACGGGGACTGAGTTAAGGCCAAATGATAGTTTTTGTAGCGTATTCTACATTACTTGTAAATTAAATTCCACATTTTTATAAAATCCACACAAAAAGAAAAGTAAGTGTAGATGAATTGTCAAGTAAGAAAACATAAAATTTTTTTTAGTTGATTAAACTATGTGAAAAAGATGAGTGCGAATAATTATTTAAGTTGTGTGTAATGATTAATTTATTAAATTAGTGTAAATATATAATCAACTTGTTGTGCGTCATTTATATAAACAGCAGTGAAGAAAAGAACACTACAAGCCCGTACCCTGGATTAGCACACAAAAGCTTACAATTAGGTATATATATATATATATATATATATATATATATATATATATATATATATATATATATATATATATATATATATGGGATATAACGAAATTTTTGATCAAATTTTCAGAAAAGGCGTATTGGGTTAATATCTCGGTTAAGTTCGTGAACCAGCTATATCGGTTGGACGAAAACAAAATGGCGGCCATTTTAGACGAAAATCGTGATTTCTGTTCTGACCAAAGTATAGCTCCGATTTGGATGAAATTTGGTACAAAGTTTCACTGATGTATGTAATGAATATTAAAATAACCCGCGGTTATGATTGTGAAAAAAAAACACTTGTTTTAATTTCGACAAACTTTATTGAACCAAAATACCGTACAATTGAACTTTCCGTGTACGTATGTTGCAAGTTAAGGTACCCCAACGCAGCCTCACGTTGGGCGAAATGGCTAAGGGAGGCTTGGCCGTACCTTCGCGTATAAAGAATGGAAAAACTTCTTCGCGGCGCGCGATTGCTTTCGCGGCTTTATACATTAATTTTGTTCGCGTTGCAACAATTTGTTCTCACGAAATTGTTGCAATTGCGAAAACTAGAAAAGGGCATATGACCTCTAGCATATGCATTAAATTACATTAGGAAAAATGCGCATGGAGGAAATGGGGATAAAATGCTGCAATATGAGTAAAATGTGCAGGCGAAATTCAGTAGAATGCTGTCTGTAAAAATGTGGGAAAATTTATTATAGTTTTATGGAAGATGGGTGTACTATAACACGCCCACCGTTAGAATGAGGCTCCGACGAAATTACGAATTTTCGGTGCTTGCGATTTACGTAAACGTTTAACAATATTATACAAATTATTATTATTATTATAATTACAATATCTGAACCCAGGCGTACAATGTTATTGTTTTTTGTTTTTAGTATAATTTCATCAATGTTATTTTCTGAGTTTATTTGTTTCAAATACAATTCTTCTATCTTAATTTCAGGAAATGTTAAGTTTTCTTTTACAGATTTAATAAATTTGGGTAAAACTACTTTATCGTAAACTTTTAGATAATAATTCGAAAAAGTTTTATTTACGGTTTTGATTTTGCAATTATTAAATTTTATTAGAAAGGTTCCATGGATCGTTACATTATTTCTGTCACAATTATGTTCAATTTCTCCGTAGAAGTTTTTGAAAACAATAATGCCTGGTGCTATTTGTTATATTTCTTTATGGTTAAGGATTTGCATCTTACATTGTGTTTCACCTGGTTCTATGATGCTTTGAATACATTGATTTTTAATTTCTTTTAAATTATCTCGAAGTCCTTTATTTATTTCGATATCATAAATTTTATTGTTAGGACTAACTGACATTGAATTGAATTCCAATGACAATGATTTATTTTGGATGGTTGGGATCGGTTCAATTGAAATTTTGTTTAAAGTTTCTAAGGAATATTTAGGTATTGCCTAAATAATTGAAATTATTCGATCGCTCGACGAAACAGCCGTTTTTAGGGTTTTGTAAAATAATTTTACAAAACCCTACTAAAATCGCGTCCTGTCTGTCCGTCTGTCTGTCCGTCCGTCCGTGTGTCACAGCACTTTTTCTCGGAAACTACTTAAGCTAAAAACATCAAATTTTATATGTAGGTGTAAAGTGGTGTTTTCTTCAAAGTTCAACTACAAAAAAATTTTATGAGGTATTTAAGGGGGGTCTCCCCGTATAGGGGAGTGACCCCCCGAAAAAAAAATTTCATTAAAAGTGGCCAATATGGGTATCAAATGAAAGGACTTGACGAGAACTTTTCCAAACAGGTCTTAGTTTGGCAAAGTTCGCTTCGAGGGGCGCACAGGGAGGGGAAATACACGAAAAATTTGTGTCCCCCCCCTCGCGATTGGACAGCTGTGATCCGAAAAATCTGAAAAAATAAGGAATGTAGGCCTTGGTGAGTACAACAACAACAAATACATTAGAAGTCGCAATTCACTCAACTTTGTTAGTAATAGTATGATTTATCGATTTTATGTTTTCTTTAATATAATCTTAATGGTACCCTTAAATTCAATGAAATTCAGTACACGGATGACTATTTATAAGATTGATCTATCCTGTAAGTTTCATAAAGATTGAGTCATATTTAGCGAAGTTATAGCGGTTTGAATTTTCCTGTATGACTATATGCGCTGCATTTATAACTATGGCAACATATGGCTATGGAACAACATGCGCTTTTTACTGACTCAGACACTACAGTTTTGCTAGGATTTGCATGAAAATTTCAGGAATGATAGGTGTCATGTAGATCTTTCAGAATCTAGTGGTATCAGTAATCGTAAAACAAAATAGTGGCTGCTTTAAATGCGAAGATTGCATAATTTTGAGTTATTTTTTCCCAACTTTAACGTTTAAGGTGCATGCTTTGAACACTTGATTCAATTTAATGAATGACTGAAGATGAGTACCTACAATTAATGCTCATAAGTGAGACAAGTCAAGGAGGCGGGAGAGAGCTCCTAGCAAAAGGGCTTTGTAACCATTCTAGGATTCGAAAAAATTGGCCATGAACCGATGATAACAGTACAGGAGACTAGCCCCTGAAAAAAAATTCATCAAACGTAGCCGATATGAGTATTCATATTTTCTCCAATAAAATCGTATTTGACATGTATCTTTTGATTCGATCTGGTGACTGCATTTTGTAAATTGAATACAAAACCCTTCTGACATGAGCGTAGGTCTGTTAACCCAACTTGTTATATTTGAATACTGTACGAAGTCTTCTATAAGGTCTAGTTCTGTTTTTGTAAGTATGTTTTTATTAACAAGTCCTAGTTTGCTTGAAAGGATCGTCTGTTCTATGTCCGTTATGTGGTTCCTTAGGAGTGAGATGTCGTTATCAATTTGATACACATTTTGAATGAAGTCTACTTCATCTCTAAGGGTTGCTATTTTATTTTGGTTCAAGTCCTTGAATTTATTCAGATAATTTGTTATTGTTATTTGCTGGATATATACATGCTTTGTTATGTTTTCAATTTGAGAGGAAAGAATTTTATTAGTTATCAATGTTTTATCAATTTTGTCAGCGAGATTCTTTTCGTTTCCTGAGATTCCTTTAATTGTGTCCTCGATGTCTGTTCTGTCGTCATCGTCCATTGTTCCTGCGACGTATTTTAGTCCTTTTCCCAATATATTTATCAGTCCGCATCTTTGTCTTTGATGAGGTATTAGATTGTTAGTTTTAGATTCTAGGAGCTCGAAATTTTTATTTATAGTTTCTAATATTATTTTTGATTCGGATGTGGAAGCCGAAAGGGTGTTGATATTTCGTTGAATAAGTCGTAATGTATGTTCATATTCGGTTGTATTGATGATATGAAATATATTTGTGTAGTACTCGATTAGCTTGACGTCGCCTATTTTGATTGGAATATAGCCATTGCTTATGTTGAGGTCTTCAATGTCTATTGTCTGTGCATTTGTCGTTGTCCATAGGGTGATAATCATCAACAGTGGAGTCATGGTCCTGAAAGAATTATTAATGTTCATTTTAGGTATTGATAGGAGGTTGAGAAGTAGAAGGACGATTTTTTCTTTTCTTTTTAGGTTTGGATTTAATTGTTGGATTGTTCAGATCTTGATGTTTCTTTTCACTTTTGATATGGGTACGGTAATATTTGTTTTGGTTATCCAGGTCGAGTATATGATCTTCGTCTATTTTTTATGTGTTAATGTTCTTAAATTTAGAATGGTTTTTACCTCCTCTAATTTCTTTTATAAAGTTTGGTCCAGGTTCGATTTCCGCATCTGATCTATTTTTGTTGAGTTTAGTTATGGCCTTTTGTTTCTTTTTTCAAGTATTTTGTCATTGGTTTGATAATTTTTGAGTAGTCTTTAATAAATTTTCTGTAGTAACCAGCAAGACCGAGAAATTGTTTAATTTGTTTAGGGGTCTTGGGGATTGGGAATTTCTGGACACATTTCACTTTCTGTGGATTAGGTTTTATCTCGTCTCTAGTAACTATGTGTCCTAGGAAAGCGGTTTTTCGTTTCAAAAATTCGGACTTATCCAACTGAACTTTCAGATTGGATTCTAGTCTATTGAAAATTTTAGTTAATGAATCGATGTGCTCCTGTAAAGAAGTGGAGAAGATAATTACATCGTCCAAATATACGAGACAAATTTTGTTTATGTAATCGGATAGAATATTGTTCATCAGACGTTGGAAGGTTGCAGGGGCTGTCTTTAACCCAAAAGGCATCCGCAAGAATTCATAATGCCCACCTTCAACGCTAAAGGCCGTTTTATGGATATATTTATCCTCAATCTCTATTTGATAGAAGCCTTTCGCTAAATCTAGCATAGTGAAATACTGGCTTCTTCCCAGTTTTTCTAAGATTTCTTCAATATTCGGAATAGGGTACTTATCATCGATCGTAACTTCGTTAAGTTTTCGATAGTCGATGAAAAGCCTCCATTTTTGTTTCCCACTTGCATCCATCTTTTTAGGTACAATCCAGACTGGTGCTGAGTAGGGAGATTTGCTAGGCCTTATAATTTTCTTTTCAAGCATTTCTTCTATCTGCCTTCGTACTTCATCCTTATGAATGTACGGGTACCGATAGGTTTTTGCAACTATTGGCATATTAATTTCGGTACGAATTTCGTGCTTGATAAAGTTAGTGAATATTAAGTCTGAGTTTTCGTTGTAGAAAATATCAGAAAACGACTTTATTGTCGAAACCAGTTTTCGTCTTTCTTCTTGGTCTTCTTGGTGGTCTATTCTAATCTGATTTAGAATGGAAGAAGACTGTTTTGGTTTATTTTCGATTATGTTAAAGTTTTCAATAGTGATAGGTGTGGTTTCTTGTGGGAAGAATTCCACCTTTGTAGGGCCGTCGCTTAGTACCTTTACTAGAGCGGGCATTCTGAAGTCTTCTACATCGTATACGCCTTCCTCGATATGGATCCTTGCATCTTTGGAGGACCTACCGGAAAAGTGTACCAATCCATTCTCTTGATGAACGGACACGGATACTCTGTAGAGTCCAGTTCTACTGAAAAGGCAATATTGACCCTCCTCTTTGGTTTCGAAGAGAATCGGGACCTTTTTGTCACCAGAGTATAGCATCTGGCTTTTATAATCAATCGTTGCGTTGAGTTGTCGCAACACATTGTTACCTAGGATTCCATAATATAGGTCGTGGAATTTACAAACAAACAATTCAATTTCTTGGGTTTTATCACCCAATTCTTCAAAGAGGCGGATTTTAACTTTTTTGTGGATGTCAATAATATGTTGCAGGGTTTTTAAATTTAGGATGACAAATGCCAGGGTTAATGAGCGAATGAGTGGCCCCTGTATCTATAATGAATTTTAAGGGCCTTGATTTAGTCTTAAGAATTATATAAGGCAGTTTTCGTCCGAGGCCTGCAGCGGAAGATTTTCCACTGCGTCGTTTGTATTAATATCCATGGGCTTGGGAGTTGGTTGTCTTTCTAGATACCGTGGACTACCAATTTGATTATAAGGATCTTGTACGTAGTTTTGAGAGGGCCTGTAGTTTGAGTCGTTTTGTCGTGTCCGCCGTGTGTTTTGTTGGTTATTATTATTATTATTATTATTGTTAAACCTATTATTGAAATTCTGATTGTTGTTGTTAAATCTATTACTATTGCTATTGCTTAACCTATTGTCATTACCGGAGTTATTATTTCTAGAATTATTATTATTATTACTATTCTGATAATTATTGTTATTATTTTGAGATCTATTGGTATTTGTATAACTGTTATTATTGTTACTATTTAAGTTGTTATTTTTCTGTTGTTTGTTTGTGTTCTGTCTATTTGTCTGGTTTTTGTTTGGTTGGTAGATTTGTCCGTTTGAGCCGTAATAGGCGTATCCCACTTAAAATAGAATATTCATGGCAGCTTCTAGGGTATCGGGGTTTCTACAACATAGGATTATTTTCAAAGGTTCGGGGATTTTGTTTTCAAATATATTGAGGGCTGTTCTTTTGTTATTGCGGGCACATTCATTTGTTGCATTGCCTGCGCCCAGGACTCCTAAGGTTTCGTTGCTGAGTCTCCTTAGCTTGCTTTTTATTTTGTTGTAGAATTCCAGGGTATTTGTTTTAAAGGTAACACCCCGAAGAATATCATAGAGTTCATCTGTGTTAAGACGATCTCCGAAATTATTCAGGACGACTTCTTTAATGTCTTGCCACAGGACAGCGTGGCAATTGATTTCGATTGTTTCCTTTGCTTTGCCTTTTAGTTTACTTTTAATAACGTCCCCAAATAGAAGCTGGGATGCTTCATTAAAGGTTGATAGGACAGGATGTATCCTATCTACAAGATTAATAAAGTTTTGCAGATTTTCGGGTCTGCCGTCGAATTCGGGAAGGCCATGTAAATATTTTAGGGGGTTAATTTGAATGGAAGGGGCTGCTTCGGCTTTTGCCATTTTTTAAATGATATATGTTCAAATCTATGGGATCCGAACCACCCTTACAAAAATATTTAATTGGCTTATGGAATCCGCACAAAAATATTTTTGTAAAATGATATAAATGAGGATTATTTAAAATATATATATATATATATATATATATATATATATATATATATATACATATATATATAACATATATATATATATATATATATATATATATATATATATATATATATATATATATGTATCTATAAAAATTGTATATATATATATATATATATATATATATATATATATATATATATATATATATATATATATATATATATATATATATATATATATATATATATATATATATATATAGGTAAGATAAGAAAAATGTGTACAATATATTAATATATATATGGAAATTTAAAATTTTAAACGAATATTATATATGCATACGAAAGACAATATTTCTTGAGGTACTTGCTGCTTGTTTTCCTCGCGAACTGGTAATATAAGTTCCGATCGCTCCTTCACTTTATCCTTATGTTTTTGAGGCGTTGAATCCACTATGTTGTATCACTGTTTTTTTTTTATCAGTTAGTTTTAAAGTTTAATTTTTATGTATCCTTGGTAAGGAAAAAAAAAATTTCACTGCAATTTCACGTTTCAGATTTGTGGCTTTATTTAATTAATTTTTCAGTTTGAAGTTTTCACTTTACTTGCGTAGATTTTAATAAGTTATGTTTGTTTTTATTTTGATATACAATATTATTTATTTTAGTTAAGATATTTGCTATTAGAATTTATAACACATTTTTAAATTCTCTCTCATCCTTTTTCTTCGCGTTGATGTCACTCTTTGCAATTTAACTTCGTTTTAATTCTTTTTTACTTATGATCGTTTTATGTTTTCGCAAATTTAAAGTAATTCACTGCATATTTGTTTTAATCCTTCTTTGAGTTCACTACTCGTTCACACTGCTGTGTCGCACTTTTAGCACCTTTGCTAAGTTTTCTTCCTTTGATCCTTCTTTGGAATTCACTACACACTTCACACTGCTGTGTCACACTTTTAGCACTTTTGCTATATATATACCGCGGCGCTTTTTTACTTTAAAACATACGATTTATTCGCGTCGGCGTTGAATTAAATAATTTCCTCCTCTTGGGGATTTAATTTAATTACTTTTCGTTAACGCGACGTCAATCCGCTTTAAGGTCTTTTTAAAAAAAACCAAATAGAATCCTTTCTATTTAGCGGATCCTACCGACTGCGCCATTAAAATAACCCGCGGTTATGATTGTGAAAAAAAAACACTTGTTTTAATTTCGACAAACTTTATTGAACCAAAATACCGTACAATTGAACTTTCCGTGTACATATATTGCAAGTTAAGGTACCCCAACGCAGCCTCGCGTTGGGCGAAATGGCTAAGGGAGGCTTGGCCGTACCTTCGCGTATCAAGAATGGAAAAACTTCTTCGCGGCGCGCGATTGCTTTCGCGGTTTTATACATTAATTTTGTTCGCGTTGCAACAATTTGTTCTCACGAAATCGTTGCAATTGCGAAAACTAGAAAAGTGCATATGACCTCTAGCATATGCATTAAATTACATTAGGAAAAAATGCGCGTGGAGGAAATGGGGATAAAATGCTGGAATATGAGTAAAATGTGCAGGCGAAATTCAGTAGAATTTTGTCTGTAAAAATGTGGGAAAATTTATTATAGTTTTATGGAAGATTGGTGTACTATAACAATGAATCTCACAATAAAAAATCCAAAGTCGGTACTACAGAAACAAAATGGCGGCCGCTCAAAGGTTGGAAAACGTGCAAAATTTTGTTGTTGTAATAGTGGTCAAAACTTTCAACAGATTTTCATGAAATTCGGCATTTAGATAGAAATTACGAGTATCTAAAGTATTGCGTGAAAAATTTGGAGGTCAGGTCACAAAAAACAAAATGGCGGCCAGTTGAAACTCAAAACTTCAAAGGCCTCTAAAAGTTGCAATTTCAATCTGATATATATGAAACTTGGTTTCAAGATAGGCATTAGATTAGATTACAGTTTTTAATATTTTAGTGATCTACAGTTTTTAATATTTTAGTGATCATGCATATGCAAATTTCAAAATGGCGGCGTTTTAAATATGCGTTTTTTCAGGTTTTTGTGGCCCTCTAGCGGTCACATTTTCCAACGGATTTTGATGCAACTTGAGATTATGGATCTCTGTACTATGTTCTTGTATTATGCAGAAAATTATTAAAATTGAATGAAAAATAAAAAGGCGAAAATTTAAAACCCAATATTTTTAAGCTGGCATTTTCACTAAAAATTGAATTATTTTGCCCTGTCTAGAGTCAAACTCCGATCTGAACGAGATTTGGCACATTGATTGATGAGGTCCTAGCCCACAGAGATTTAAAATTGTCCAAAATCAAATGCATGCATTCAAAATGGCGGCCCCCAAAGGTCAGGAACAAGCGCAATTCGCTATTTTAGTAGCAACTCAAATAATGAATTTTTTTCATGGAAACGTTTTAAATGACTTATCTTGAACGTATTTATAAATCAGAATATTTTTTAAATATTGTTAAAATATTTTTAACAATACCCTAAAAAATTATAAAATCGTGACTTGTCTGCTGTCCGTCCGTCTGTTCGTGTGTCACAAGTTTTCTCGCAAACCACATGAGCTAGAATGAGGAAATTTTCTACGTAGGTCAAAAGTGGTGCCTCTTGAAATTTGCAGTGTAAGAACATATTTTAAGGTGTTTAAGGGGTCTCTCCGTACAGGGGGATGACATAAACATTTTTTTTATTTCTGTAGCCCTCTAGCAGCCAAGTTTCTCAACAGATTCCGATAAAACTTGAAATTATAAGTTATTAAGGCAAGTTAATTTAATTATGCAAATCGGATGACAAATAAAAAATTCGAAAATTTACAGCTTAATAATTTTAGCAGCCGTTTTCAATAAAAATTCAAAATATCGGCCCTTGATGGTTCAGAAAAGAATCGAAAATGTATATATTAATGGCAATGCAAGTGCTGATTAAACTTTTATAGACGTCTTTTGAAATTAACTATTTGAGCTATTTAAGCCAAAAAGTTATCACCTTTGTTTGACAACCACTGTCAAATGTATAAACAGCAAATGTGAGAAGGGCGAAACGAGTGTAAATATGTTTATAACAATTTATTACCCGCCGATTTTCAATATGTGATCCATACGTGTGCAACTCAATTTAATTAGCAAAATATGTGTGCCTTTATGAAGGGTCTCCAAATACGAACGGCGGCAGATCCTTTCTGTTAATAAATACCCATGTAGTGCTACAAAAATTGCAATAAGATCTCCAGTAGTAGATGAGCCAATTTCTTTTTCGAAACCTTACGCTACATACGAGAAATTTACCTTTCCGGCTGGTGCTGCCAACGGGGATTTTTTTTATCTGTGTAGTGAAATACAAATTTTCCAACTACAGTTTTAAGCATCTCTATTTTCATATATATAGATATGATCGCGTTAATAAAGCTGGAGGAGGCGTAGCCATAGCCGTTAATAGAAAAATTAAGCATTCTGTATTGCCTAAAAGTCCAACATCGGTAATTGAAAATAGTGGCTTTATCATCGTAGAACTAAATGTAAAATCGTACGGTGTTTTCTTTACTGGGACAATCGTATTTAAATGTTCACAGTTTTAAGATATTGAGAAATCTAAAAAAAGCGGTTTTGGCTACATGATTTTACATTTGCTTTTCAAGATGTTAAATTGAGCTCCTCTGGGTGTCTGATGGTGTTTTTTTTTGCTTCAAAGCTCATGAATTTTTCTATTGGCCCATTATTATCAATCATTTCAATACATTTGAATCGGCGATGAGTTCACTGGGGTCTACTGGAGTTTATTTTTCAATAAATTTTTATGACAAAAAATCACATTGCTGTATATTGCAGAAGAAGCTATTATCTCCTAGAAGCCATCATTTTTTTGCCTGAGGGATAGTGCAATAAGTTGTAACCACCCGTGAACAAGTCTTAAAGCTCAAATTGCGAAAATAGGATTTAAATTTAAATTAAACCAGTTCCACTGTCACGAAAACCTAGTCCAGATTTTTATCTTCTCCTGCTTAAATTCTTGGGAGCAACTGGTTGGTCCGGTTTAGTGCTTTCATTAGCAATAGTCACCTTTTACGTAACATAACCGAATGAAATAGAAATAATCGTCCATATAGTCTTATTTCAACACCTCCAACGCTGAGATCCTTGTCCAAAGCCAGGTCGGAATAATCAATAGCAGGTGGTCTTCAGGTAAAAGTGATAGCTTTGCACCCAATACACTATTGTTCCTCTTACTTAGTGCCCCAAACCAATTGAATCATCCAAGTGAACGTTCAACTTTCGCGAACTGGTTTTGTTGCTAAGATACATTTCAAATGCTACATTTTACCTTTCGTTGTAACAATCATCTTCTTTTCTGCTTTCAATGTCAACCAGATGCCTTTGAATTTTTAATAAAGTCGTCTTCGCCTTGGTGTTCATCTCAGCCATTGAAACATGGACCTAGGTTGGCGCAAGATGTTTCTCGAACAAATTATTCCCATGCTTTTCGCTCCACCTGATGCTAATGGGGGAATGGTGATTATTTTTCTTATTTTTTCATTCGTTAAATGCTTATTTATGTTGAAATTAGCGGCGAAAAGAACAAATAATCGCTATCTTAGTATATTCGGATTAATTTTAAAAGCTTCCACGCTCCACGTCATGCATACATTCTTGTTATCCCCCAAAGTCTTTTTATTTTCTTTGTTCTTATTTTTTCGCGTTTCCTTGTTACGAATTTTTAATGGAGGTTGAATGTTCATTTGTTCATCAGCAATTACTTTCGGTTTCTACTTACGCTATAGGTAAGTATGCCAGCAAGTTTGCAGCAGTCGCAACCTAGGAATCGGAGCAAGACGAAGACGTCTTTATTTAATAATCTACAAATAAGATTTGCAAGGAAATGAGTCAGTGTTGCCGTTGGGAACATGTTCGCTTATTGTGTCGGCTGCCATTTAATTTTTTATGCCTTCCGGACATATGCAGCTAGGCGATCTATGATAAAGGTTAATTTATTCATAAAAATAACTGGCTTTGGATCAAAAGGAAGCAGATCTAAAAAATGTATTTGACTGCTTGTATAACAAAGTAGTATGGCAAGACGTTGCAGTAAAAAAATTTTTGAGCACGAGCTGTTTCTTCATACTTGAAATTAAATATTTTCTTTCTTCCGTAGTTCCTGTACTAATTCCAAATTTTTCATTTATTTTGTTAATTTATTTTCATTTTTCATAATGATGTACATGTTGGAAGCATATGAATTGTCGTTGCGTGAAGGTAAATGCTTAAATTAAAATAGAATTATTTCTGAAATCATAATGGGAAGCAATTTCAATTTCAGAAAATTATTTTGCGTAAATGCATTACTGGTATCTCATACGTAAAATTGTTCAGATGTGTTCGCACATATTTTCAATTTCCTTAATTTGTTCTGTTGCTACAGCTAGATAGATCGAACAGCTATAAAACCATATTCTCAGAAATTTTTGGGTATTAAACTTGCCAACAAATGCGCTTCAACATTTTTTCCTTACAAACTTTTGAAATATCTGTAATCATTAAAAATTTGATTGCTTTTGATCATCTACACTGAGAAAAAAACTTGTGAGAAATCATACGAAATAAAATAAATGAGCTCGGTGACAGTAGTTACAATGATAAAACGTGTTTAGTCATAAATATTCAGATATTGTATTAGAGAATTGGTAAAAAAGGAAATCTAACATTTCCCGATCGGACGAGGGGAGAACTTTGTGAAAATATTGTATGACTAGGAATTTGTCCTTTGCGATTGAGGACAACGATTTAATTTTTCTTGTGTGGAAGAAAAAAATCACGTGTCAAAAAATTTCAAATAGAATCTCCTGAACATTGAGAAAATCTTGGATTCTGTCAAAATTCCAGCACAAGCTGGAATCAGCAAAAACAAGACCCGAGAATGCAAGATTCTCACAAATAAATGTTTCAAGAAATTTATCGAAAAGGAACTGCAAGAAATAACAACAGACAAGAACTCAGTTACACTGTCAGTTGCAAATCATTGTCAATCTACAAACTCGCCAAATGAAGTCATCATGTCAGAAATGGAAAGAACAGGATATTAGCAACTTCAAAAAAGCAACGGGTAAATTCGTTTTTAAACCAATTAATAATGATAAATTTGATCTTAATAACAATAAATTTACCTCTTATAATTATGACATACAAAATAGCTTCTCACCCGTAGCAAATGGTAACGTTACTCAGGATTATCCTGATATTGTTAACAAATCCTCAAAGCTTTCACCCATTTTGATTAACAATATTAACCTTTTAAGGGTAAAACCTAATTTTAAACAATTTCCCACAAGCAAGTACCGGATTAAGTAACCATAGCAGATAAATACCCAATTTCTCAGATTGATGATATACTTGATCAGTTGGGTAACGCTTATTATTTTACAAGCATAGACTTGGCCAAACGTTTTCATCACCTGAGGATATGCATGAAACTGCATTTCTACAGACGATAGGCATTTGTCTTTTGGGCTGAAAAATGCCCCTTCAACCTTTCAGAGATTAATGAATTCAATATTGCATAGATTCATCAATAAAATATGTATCGTATACATGGACTATATACTTGTCTATAGTTCTACACTGCAAGAGCATGAAATAGCTCCAAGAAACGTTTTTGAAGCCTTACGCGATGCAAATCTGAAATTTCAAAACCTTATTTTTGAATAAATCAACAGAGTTTCTTGGAAACATAGTAACTAAAGATGGTATAAAACCCAATCCTAAAAACTTAAAGCTATTGACAAATTCCCATTTCCAACAACCCAAAAACGAATTAAGTAATTTTTGGGATTAGCGGGATTTTATAGGAAATTCATGAAAGACTTTGCAAAAAATGCACGTCCAATGACTAAACTCTTGCAAAAGGATACCAAAGTAGATATTAATAATACAGAATTCACTGATGCATTCAACAAATTGAAACTTTACATTTCTTACCATCCAATTCTTCATCTCCCAAACTTCAATAAGACTGTCGCATTTACAGTTGATGCTTCAAATTTCGCAATAGGAGCAGCACTGTCACAAGGCAGCAAACCAATATCCTTCGCGTCTGGATTCTTCAACAACAAAACTAGCAAAAATTGAGAAAGAACTACTTGCCACAATATATGCTCTAAATAATTTTTTTTTGTGTTTGGAAGGTGAATGCTATTTATACACAGAGCGTGGGACTCCCGTGCTTGCAAGAAGGCGACTGAACCATCCACTAAACACCTCCCCTGCCAAACTGAGAACCCAGCTTGGAACCGTTTGACACATTATTTCGGGCCAGGTCTCGTTTTGTTACGCCGTGAGGTGCCTTCAAGCTGGGGATCCCTTTCCTGGCGGGTGGAGAGAGGGGAAGAGGAAGTGCCAGGCAAGCGATCTGCCAGCCCCAACGCTCCCGGCTGCTGTGAGTCCCTTTTATATTTTCGGACTGCCCGAGCATAATGTGCCACCTGGTTCTATATGTCAACCGATTTGAGAATCACAGCGACTATATTTTCTGGGGTGAGATCTCTCTCCTCCTCCTTCACAGCCTGCCCCACATTCTGCACGCAAAAATTGTTTGGCTTGCATTGTCTTCCTCTTTTGGGCAATACCGATACTCGGTGGACCGTGAGTTACCAATCTTGTGCTGGTAAGACTGAAAACACAGATGCTCTCTCAAAAGCTGGGTCAGATAGAAGTCAGTCTCACCATGCCTTCGATTTAGCAACAGTCTCACATCCGGGATGAGGCGCGCAGTCCACCTAAGACTGCTGTGAATCGTTGAGTGAGCGCTGCATCTCCTCGCGAACAACCATCTCCCTCTCATCCTTGTTCCGACGCGGGTAAAAAGCGTGGCGCACTCTAGCGAGGAGCCCAACAGGTATCACGCCTGCAATGACTTTCACCGTTGAATCAGAGACTGTCGGATATGAAGATGCAGTCCTCACTGCGGCTCTTCTCTGTATCTGTGCCAGGCATTTTTGGTAAACCTCCTTACTGAGAGCGTCGCCCCATACTTTTGCTTCGTACAGTCGCGCTGACCCTACAGCACTCATCAAGAGAGGTCTTCTTGGTGGGCTGGGTTCCCCTGCGTTGGCCATAAGTTGACTTAAAGCCGATACTCCTCAGCCGTTGTCCTGATTTGCCTAGTAAAAATCATCTTTGAGTCGATCAGTAGCCCCAGGTACTTCACCGCTGGTTTCGATTCGATTTGTGTATCTCCAATACTGATCATACTTACTCTAGGGATTCTCTTTTTTGTCAAGATGACCACTTCAGTTTTTTCCAGTGCTAAACTGAGCCCGCGAGCAGTCATCCAGTCCCTCACTCGGCGCATTAGCATACCTAGTCTAAGTTGTGCTTGTTCGACGGTGCGTCCGGCGACCAGAGCCGCAACAGCATCCGCATACCCGATCAGGCGCTACTCACCTGGCATCTCCAGTCTCAGTAGTCCGTCGTAAGACACGTTCCACAGGTCTGGACCAACGATAGATCCCTGGGTAACACCCGATGTAATTTTCATCCTTCGTTGGCCCTGTGTCGTGTTGTAGAGCAGGCTTCGGTTCTTGAGGTAGTTCCTCAAAAGCCGCATTAGATATTCTGGAGCTTGAAAAGAGTTTTCCAGCGTATCCAGAATATCCATCCATCTAGCGGAGTTGAAGGCGTTCCTGACGTCGAGTATCACCAACAGGACGATCCGTCGCTTGGTGCGACTATATGCCTCTGCCTTTTGGACTGCGTTCACCACCTCTGCAATCGCATCAGTGGCAGTCTCCTGCTCTAAAGCTGTACTGCCGAGGAGATAGGTCCCCAGCTGCACGAATCGCGTTTGTGAGTCTTCCCTTGATGAGTTTCTCTAGCACTTTCCCAGCCGTGTCTAGCATTTCCCTTCCCTTTACTGTTCAGCACGAGCCTCGCCAGCTTCCATCGTACCGGGAAAACCCAAGCGTTGAATGTGCTGAACAGCAAGTCAGGAAAATGGTGATAGACAAGCCATAACACCCAAGCCGGAACACCGTCTGGACCTGGAGCCTTCCTCGCTTTCATTGAAAAGACTGCCTCTTACAGTTCCGGCTGTATGAAGAGTGGGCACTCGACCGATTTTTCACCATGGACAGAGTGCCCGCACCATCTCATCCATCTTTTCCGCATCATGTACGCAAGGCTTCCGTAGGGCGCCAAGCTACCGCATAAATAGCTGGTTGCCAGGGTCCCACGGATCCTTGTTCACATTGCCCACTAAGTCTTGCCAGCAGCGAGCCTTGCTATTGTTGATCGATTTGTGAAGGCATTTCCTGACCGACTTATAGCTGCCACCCGGTTGCTTGCCTCGTCATGGTTCCGCGCTTTTCAGCGATTACAGTTGACGACCAGTACACTGGTGCCTTGCCATGCCGAGGTTTTCGACGGGGCATAGAAGCGCAGCAAGCAGTCGTGATTATGCTCATAGTTGTGTTCACTACGTCTTGGGCTGCCAGTTCTTCCGTCCCTTGCAGCGGCTCACCTGCTGTAAGCACCTCGACGAACTCTTGACGTCCGTCCTTTCGATGTTTCATCTAGTCGTAGAAAGCCGAGAACATAGACGTCGGGAGACAACATCACTTATCTCAAGCAGAATGCGCTGATGATCACTGGCTTAATAGTCCTCTAATACTCTCCAATTGTGCATCCTCCGTACTAAGGACTCCGAGGCGAATGTCACGTCCGGTTTGATGCCTTCACAGCTAATACAATGGAAGGTCGGCGTATTTCCGGTGTTTAGTACGACGAGCGCCGCCCTGGCCGCCAGTTCTAGGACTTATTTTCCCCGCGGATCTGTTTGAGGCATGCCCCATTCGATTGCTTTAGCGTTGAAGTCTCCCCCAACGAACACGTTCCCGTCTGCGTTTGAGGCAGTGCCCTCCAGAGCATTAAGCTTGACTTAGAAAAATGATATCGATTCGTGGGGCGTTTGTACACACTAAAGAAGGTGGTCCCTGAACACTGAACCCGCACGAAACCATCCCCCCGTCCACAACTCTCCGCTTGGAAATCACTGTTCCGAGCCCAGATGATGGCAGTACTAGTTTCATCAGGATACCATAATGCAGAACTTTTATCCTACTGTTGTTCACTCAGCAACAAGAAGTTGGCCCGGCATTTTCCTGATCCCAAGACGAGGGCAAAACTCACTCTTGGATCAGCATCTTTGCAAAGAATATATAATTATGTCTTTTAGGTTCACCGCGTTTGTAACATAGGGAACTCCTATCGGGTCCTTTGCATACTTGTGCGGTGTGACTATAGCCAAGGCATTTGGAGCATTGAAAAGGCGTTGCTCTTCGCCATATCTTACAGACAACCCACCCTATTACTTTGCCCTTGCTCAGAAATCTTTCGGCGTCCTTTTCCGTCAAGTCAATTATTGCCATACGTTGTCCCCTTTGGTTTTCTGGTGTCAGCCTATCTTGCCCACGGTAGGAAACTCCCTTTTAATGGCCTCTTCTACTTCGGCCAGAGCCGTGGTGCAGTCAATGTCTCTTATTTTGATCGTTGCCATCGGCTCAAGCGAGGCTACAGTTGCGCTTTTGCTGAAGACTTTCTTTACTACTTCGTAGAATGCCTACTTATTGTCGGCCTTTGCTCCGAATTCGACCATTATGTGACTCGACCGCGTTGGTCGTACTGCTTTGATGGCAGTGCTGGTGTCTTCGGGCCTTACGTTTCCCCTGAGTTTCTGCAGCGCCTCCACGTAGGATCGGCCATCTTGGCGTTTTACGAACAGTGCCTGCTGCCGGGGTCTTCTTCAGGGCCTTTCTCTCCCGTTTTCCATTCGGTCTTTTTTCTTGTTGGGCGTCCGTGCGAACTTTACTTTCTCGCACTTTTTGAAGAAGTTTCTTTGCGGCTTTCTTCGCTCCTTTTGTAAGCACTGTCTGCAATCCCTGATCTGGTGCTCCACGCCCATCAAGTGCTTCTTACTTTCTTCTTTTGTCCCGATCTATTTCGATTGGGCTAGACGCCATTCTTTTATTGATTTTTGATGGTAGAGCTATCTGCACGTGGCCTTTAGATTTCACCCTCCAGCGCTTCTTTAGCTTTCTGCTCTTCTTCGGCCTTCTGACCCACTTCGGCCTTTAACCAGCTCCTCCGATAATGCACAATACGGTCTAAGAGCTCCCCTAGCTTTAGGAGCCCAAACTTTACTGCTTTGTTGAGTTTTGAGGAGTCGCATGCAGATTGTATTCTTTTTAGAACATCTCCCGTTTTTCGGAAAAGCTTTTCTTCTTCGTGACGCTGGGCGGCAATTGTACTTTGCGATCATCCTTGGGACCATCCTTTCTGTTTCCGAATACTGTACTTTCGCTATATTTCTGACGTTGGCGATGCAATCACACAACGTCGCTTTATTTGCCTGGTCCCTCGTTTCTTTTCCTGCCGTAATCTCCTCGTGGACTTCAGGATGATTCTTTATTATGTCGGGATTTATGACTCTTGCACCGGTCGCTTCGGTAATGATCGCAGCAGTGACCATCGAATCCTCGATGTTCTCCATATTTTCCTTCACCACTCGACCACCTGAAGCGTTCTGCAGCGATTCTCGCTTTTCCTTTTTAGGGCGTTCTGACGTTCGTGTCATTTTTTTTGCTGCGCCTGAACGCTGCAGGAATCTCTGTCTGGACCAGGATCTGTTAATCTCCATTTTCACCCGTCTTCATTGTCATTGTATTAATCGTCGTTTTTGTCATTGTTAGTACCGCTCTCGATGACTATTAACATTTTCGCTGCAACCGCTGGTTGCATCGTGTTGTTATTATTTTTGCATTCCTTATTTTTGGAGTTTTTTAAATCTTTAAAGTGTTTTGGTTGCTCCAGAATTGTTGGGTCCCCCCTCGGAGGTGCTATCTCCGTTCGTGTGTGTAGTTGTCTTTTTGGTCCCATGGTTATCTTTGCAGAGCAGGGAGGTCATGCGAGGGCTGGCCCTAGCCCTTATGGGGACAAGTGCTCAGAGCCAGACCAGCACCAATCGAGAGTCCGTCTCAACCAAACCTACATCACCAACCCAAAGGTACGAACTTCAAACGTACTCCGAGGCCCGCCAAGGTTTTACCGGGCCGAAGACGGTATGATAGTTGAATTGGAGCCATTCACACACGAGTGTCACCTCGGTGCTACTGTGCAAAGCAAATAGGTCCAACCAATGATATCCGCCAGCCCAAAGCATCAGTTCCAATTCATTGTCCAAAGCGTAGTCCAGATCCAATCAGGGTCGTTAAATGTCATCCCAGTAGGGAACCTCACGACGCCCCCCATATCCTCGGTTCCGTGGGAGTGGCGCTCCCCAAAGAATGCTAGCCTCCAAGAGTGCTTTTGTCGACTGGCATTCCCCCTGCGGGTATATCCTCGGTTACGTGGGGGTGAAGGTCCCCAAAGAATGCTAGGCTCCAAGAGTATTCCTGTCGGCCAGGATTCCCCCTGCGAATTAAAAAACCCTTAAATTCAATTTTTGTCCAGTTGTAAAATGGGAACCAATAGCGTGTCCGACACAATTCAAAGGTGAAAAAAAGACAAAGAATTTAAGGAACATATTGGACGCGTTATGGAGTGTTGGAGGAATTCGTGGTTAAACAAAAAATTTGCGTTGGAAAAACAAAAAACAGAAAAAAAAACACAAAAGCTCTAATTTTTTGTCTACGTTTAAATAGGAGAACCAAATTGGGACAATAACACCTTTTTTGTGATTGCAATAGCATTTTGATTAAAATTACATGTCGGGCTCGAGAGATTTAAATTTAATTTGTTTTATATTATAAAAACGCAAGGACTACATTGCAACAAGAAAACCCCGAACGTTATAGATATTAGCGTTTGTAGAAAGATGTTTGTATTTCGTTCAAAAAAATTTCAGTTTCCATATTTATGCTTCAATTTAAAAAAATCTGGTTTGCATATACATATTTCGATCGACAAATTTTGATGTTGTAGAGGTCACTCAAGGAATATATGTGAATTTCAGCTTTGTGTTTATTTTTTTGAAAAGGATTAAAAATGAATTGCTAAAAACAAAACAAGCGCCGGTCTTCTAATTTCAAGAATTTTAACGGGTATGGGAACAGCTACGTTGGCTGGACCCTCCTATCCTGAGCTAGTCATCGGGCTGTAGCTCCTTCTTTTCTCAGACGTTATAGGGCTCTTGCGGGGTGGAGTGGCCTTCCACTTGGGTTTCCCATTTATTTCAAAGTCGTATATGATTCCATCATATAAAACTTTAATATAAATCTGTAGCATTTTTATTTTTCATTTAAGGGAAAAGTTAATATAAATGGCTTTTGTTTGACTTGTTCATTTAAATGAAAAAAAAACAAGTTGGGTAGACAGACCTATGCTCATGTCAGAAGGGTTTTGTACTCAACTTACAAAATGCAGTAACCAGCAAAGAATAAAATCAAGCAACATGTCAAACACAATTTTATTGATGAAAATGTGAAATTCGAGGACCATACTATTATAAACAAAGGTGAACAAATTTCGACTTCTGAGGTTTTTGTTATAGTTATACCCATAAATATCTCCCTTGATAATTTTTTCAGATTTTTTAGATCACGGGTGTCCATTCACGAGGGACGAAACACATCTTTCATGTATTTCCCCGCTGTGCCCCTACTGAAGCAAAAACTGACAGTTTAAGAACTGTTTTGAAAAGCTCTCATAGAGAATTTTCAGTTGAGACTCATATCGGCTACCTTTCATGAATTTTTTTCAGGGGCCACTCCTCTGTACTGTAATCATCGATTCATGGGCTATTTTTTCGAATCCTAGAATGATTACAAAGCCCTTTTGCTAGGAGCTCTTTCCCGCCTCTTCGACTTGTTTCAATTGTATGTACTCATCTTCATGATACCTTTCATTCTTGAAATTTTCATGCGAATCCTAGCAAAGCTGCATATGGCTCCATAGCCATATGTTTCCATAGTAATACAGGGCATATTGTTCCATAGTAATACAGGAAAATTCAAATCGCTATAAGTTCGATAAATACTGTTCGATCAATCTCATTAATTGTCACCTGTTTACCAAATTTTATTGAATTTAAGGGTACCGTTTAGATTTTATTCAAGAAAATATAAAATCGATAAATCATACTATTACTAACAAAGTTGAGTGAATTTTGACTTCTCACGTATTTGTTGTTATTGTACTCATTAAGGCCTACATTCATGATTATTTTCAGATTTTTCGGATGGAAGGTGTCCAATCGCGAGGGGGGGTACGCGAAAAGTCCGTACATTTCCCCTTCCCCTGCCCCCCTCGGTACTCATAAGGTAATTTTAAGACTTGATTTGAAAAGATCTCATTGAGACCTTTCCAATGACCTCCTACTCGACTACCAGTGGTGAAATTTTTTTTTTGAGGGGTCACCTCCCTATATGGGGAGGCCCCCCTTAAACCCCTTTGAAAAATTTTTCCATCCTTGAACTTTCAAGAAGTCACTACTTCTGACCTTCCTACAAAGTTTCATGGCTGTAGCCTCTATAGTTTCGGAGAAAAAGTGCTGTGACATACAGACGGACGGACGGACGGACAGACGGACACAGGTCGCGATTGCAATAGGGTTTTGTATTTTAGTACAAAACCCTTAAAAATGGTTTAATTATTATTTGCAAATTGCAATAAACCGCTTACTTCTATAGCTTATTGTTACAATAATTTGTTCACTTAGAAATTTGAAATCAGTGCATCCTAAGAGGGCGTTTCTAATTAAATATTTATTCGTCTCTTTTGTATAGTTTCATTAAAAAATTCGTCTTGAAAATCCGCAACAACATGCATATCACTAAAATCGATTTATTTTAAGCAATAAATGTAACGGTGGATTAAAGATTAGGAGGAAACTTCTATTATTATAGATATGAACTAGATATTAGCCCCAAAAAATTAAAATCAACTGAATGAGGTTATCCTAATTTCGTTCAAAGATTTTGATATTAAAAAATTTATTAAGATAAATCCAAACCATGAGAATGAGGTCCAGAGTAATTGATTTTTAAATTATAACTGAATCCGACTCAATCAAACCTCTCAATCAATTTTATAAAACTATATCGGAAGTTCAAAAAGCTTACATCCCACTTTTTTAGTGTTTTGATCTGATAATCTAACACATTCCAAGCTTTGCAATAAACACATCAATTACTTAGTTACAAAAAAGCTAAAATTGGCCGGTATCCAATGGTTTAATGTAAATATTCAATGAACAAAATAAACTCTACTTTGAAGCTTATAGTACATGCTGAACGACTTAATTGAAACGCTATTTGAATTAATTTCTTTTTATCTGCTACAGATGTTGGGTACATGATGGTATTTTTTAGAGGAAACTAATTTGAATAAATTACTATAATGTAAACAAATTAAATGTTTTTGATAGAACCAGAGTGATGGGTTAATTGCATAATTTTAATGCCGCAGAATTTCAATTTAGGATGTTCTGTTTTAATTTTGATATATTTTGCAAAGCACATTATTTGAGAAAATAAGATCTAAATCAAGCTTAATTATGACTTGAATCGAATTCATTTATTTTTTTTAACTTGGCAGTTTAATTTCTAGGAGGCCTGAGGCCATTCTTTTAATTATTTTCAGTTACTTTCAAATATTTGATAGATTAATACTAATGGTTTGTTACTCTAGAATATGTTTTTGTTCTATACTAGTTTTTGCAGCTTTGCAATCGTTTTTGTTATAACATCATTACAAAGAACAAAGCTAGTTCTGTTTGACAGCAGACCTGAGTATGTAAAAACTTTCACACAAATGTTCTTTAAAAAGATTAAAAGCCTTTTAATGTTCTCGTTTTGAACAATGTAAATGTATAAATATCTTTGAAAATCAAGCTTTGAATTTGCAGGAAAGCGATGATTCTGTGGCATCGAATTTATTTGTTAATTTCAGGTAATTTTGGTCTGCTGGATATAATAATAATGTGTATGTTGATTTGACACTAGTTTTTAAGATGAAGACAATCTATTATTATTGAGAATTCAATTTAAACAAAAAGATAATATTTTTAAACCGTTTATTTTAAAATTAATAAATTATTTAAACGATGTAAATTGCTCTAAATGATACAAAAAACAATAAAAAAGGTAAAATTAATTGTAAAAAATAAAATCTTATCAATTACGAGTAGAGTTGAAAAAAAGTTTTGTATGAGATTTTCTAAGGCTTTTTTGGTCCGAACAGTTCGCTGTTATTATAAACGAACGCGCCTGTACGTAGAAACTGGTCCCAATTTTGGGGGTTATCGTGAATGGTTGTGCGAAGATACTCAATTAAGGGCCTATGGGCTCGTTCTAAAGCACCATTTGCTTGTGGGTGGTAGGCTGTGGTTTGGATTTTTTTATATGCAAAAGTTTACAGACTCTTTTAAATAGTTCGCTAATAAAATTGGCTCCTTGGTCTGTTACGACCTGTTTTGGTATTCTGTATCGAGTTATAATTGCGTTGAAGAAAATTTTGGCGATGGTTTCTGCTTCCGTGCGGACCTATCCTTGAATTTGGTCAAGTTATCTTGGAAGGTATATTTGTTTCCTGATGGTGTCTCTACAACGGGTCCAACTATGTATAGATAAATTTTGTCAAAAGGTTTTTCGGCGATGTCTTTGATAACCACGGGCATTCGGTTTTGCGGGGAATTTTTCATAGTTTGGCACTTTTCGCACCTTTTTATATAGGTTTTAATTTCCTTTAACATGTTTGTCCATCTATATTGTTTCCGAATTTTCTTGTATGTTTTTGTGACTCCGTGATGTCCACCAAATGGGGAGTCATGAAATCATATAGTATTGCATGAATTTCTTCTGGGGTATTCAGAATGGTTATATTAGACAAGTTAGTCGTAGGATTGTGAATCAGTAATGGGTTTTTGGAGTTATTTTCAGAAATGTTGTGTACACTTGTTATGAATCACCCTTTATGGCATGCCGTAGTGCCTTAATGACGATCGCCTGAATTTCCTCGGTCTACCTTCTCTGCGGGTAAGGAGGCAATTTCTTGATCAATGCTTCCTATTTAAACTAACGAGGGGCATGTTATCGTTGAAATTAAACAACGCCATTAGTATACGCCCCCCTTCTCGCACTAGGTCGTCGCTAAACTGCGCTATACTGTTAGCCAGAACCGTATCTTACAGTCGCTCACCGATGGTTCGTGTGGTAAGAGACCATCTTAATCTCCAGCTTGGTCCTCCTTCTGGCTCATTTGGTTCATTTAAAAATATTCTGCGGAGAGTACTCTACGAGCAATAATTTAATAATTAATTTTACATAACTGTTAAATTTAGATCTATTCTTACTTGATATTTATGTTTTAACTTTTTATTTGCACATGTTTTCTCATTTCTATTTTATAATTGGGATTACAGATTCTGTAAAATTGTGATGAAATAAATAAATAATTTGTTGTCCTGATAGAAAAATTCTTCTTATTCTCCACTATAATCACCAACGGGAAATTTGTCTAAATGAATTTGAAAGTAATGCAATTTAACACTCCCATTAGCTCCTCATTTTTGAAAATTCTGGAGTATATTGTTTACTATTTCAGAATATTGTTCAACGTTGGGACTTCCCGTGCTACGTTTAATACTTGTTACATGGAGTCATGTTTTTTAATCGCTTCTGTCGCTTATTTTCAAAATTAAATGATATTTTAAAACGTCAGCCGAAAATCAATTAATTTTATTAGTAAAATTTATAAAAATCAAATTAACTTTAAATCAGCAAAGAACAAAAAAAAATTAAACGGCCATAAATCCACATGCCAGTGCCTTAAAATCGTTCGAAATTCTTTTTGATACTAAAATGAAAATAGTCCTTAGACAGGTTACTATTAATTCACTTTTTTATGTTATATGAATTTTGTTTTTGATAAAATTTCACCAGAGAAAAAACGTTAGTCTGGCCCTCGTGCAAAATCTACACAGTTAATTGATTAATCAGATTATCTCGGTCGCCCACCATCTACTCCCCATAGACACCAAACAATGGCTTCCCATATAACGAAGCAAACTGTTGAAATGTTTCCGCCCTTTTAAAGAAAAACACATAATTCAAGCCAATCAGAAATTTATTTCTTGACATATAGTAGTCTCCATGCAAGTCAACACGTTTCGTCAAATGCTTTCCAAGCCCTTCAGGCCATAAAACCTGAAAACCTGAAAAATACAGGTTTACTGTCTCTTCAACCTCGGCATTTGACCCATATTTTTTCCCATCCAGAAATTTTTTCAAGTTAAAAAAACAAAAAAAAAATTCACTCGGAGCAAGGTTTGGTGAGTAGGGTGAGTGTTGAAGCAATTCGAACTTCAATTCGTCTCACTTTGCAATTGCGACTCGCGCGTTGTCTTGATGAAACAGCAATTTCTTCCTCGCCAAGTGTGGTCGCTTCTTCTTTAGTCCAGCAACGCAGCGTAATAGGGTCCGTTAATGGTTTAACCTTTTTGAAAGTAATCAACCATAATTACTCTACCGCTTTCCCAAAAACATGTCGCCATCACTTTCCCGGCAGAAAAAACAACCTTCGCCTTCTTTACAGCTGGTTCCCTCACGACAATTCACTGCATTGACTGTTTTTTAGTCTCTAGAGTGTGGTGATGGATCCAGGTGTCAGTAATTAATCGCCGCAAAAGCTCAGTAAGATTTTTTTTGGAACAGCTGAAGAGACTCGCGCGTGCTTTTGGTCGATCGTCAACAAATGCGGCACCGATTGCGTGGATAATTTTCTTATGCATAAATCTTCATGTAAAATCTTATGCACCTATTCAGTGAATATTCCACAATCCTCAGAAATTTTCTTAATGGTTAATCAGCGATCTTCCATCACGATTGCGTCTTCCGTTGAAACAGTTTTTGGACGCCAGAGCATTCAACGTCAAAAATGCTTGTGCGACCGCGTTTGAACTCGGCTCCCCAATGTTTCACGGTTGTAAATATGGGCAACAATTCACCATACATGGAGTCTAACTCTTCTGTTACTTGCCGAGTTTTTTCCCCTTCAAATGGAGGTATTTTATCACCGCGCGATGCTCAATTTTATCCATTGTTCTTAACAAATGTCATCTGTCAACTTTGGAAGGGTACTGTTTGTTTTGTACTGATCCGAATGACTTGACATTTTTATGACATGCATATGTAAACGCTACCTATTGGTTGGCAAGAGAACTTGAATTTACCATGGCTTTTTGCCAGTAAGGCTAGAAACTTTTCAAGTGTCCTTCGTGTCATAATTCCTTTAACACCCTATTCTAGTTTTGTATTTTGTACTATCTATCAAAAACTCCTTGTTCATATTCCTACTTTTTCCACTCTTTTGCAATAGTATAAGATCCACGTTAATTTTGATTAACTTTCACCTTCTTCCAAATTCCTTTGCCCTCACAGCACCATCACTAGGCACTTTTTCCACATCTCCATATGATTCCATTCTTTTCCACTCTCTATTGCTTCTGTCACCGTCAAAAATTGACTTAAAAACCTTTTATCCCAAATCAAGACTGCCTCAATTCCGCAAAAAACTCTGAGCTGTCAAGAGTTCAATAGCCAGCAACCGTTGTTGTCGACGCATCCCGTTCGCAAAGCGCACAGCTGATCAAAGCACTTGTTTGGCTGGTTCCTCTTAGCTGCGTGCTGTGCGACATTCCGTGCCGTCGCCACATAAACAGCCAGCTGATCCAAATTATTTTTGCCAATAACAACCAGATACTTGCACCATTTAATAGTAATGCAAAAAGCACTATAGCATGACGCGAGCAAATGCTCGTTTTTGTTATTGTCACCCGGTTGAAAATTCATTCATTAGCAACTTTTGGGTGTTTGAATTTTTTTAACCCTTGATTGCTAATGATGAAAAATTCAGCCAGATGAGAATAAATTCCCAACACGTGACACTTGCTGATCGCAACATTTGTGGGGACGGCCCAGACCCTGGGGGTCTTATTCAGCCGGGCAAAGAAGTAACGGTGGCAGGGACAATTAGGAGTCTGTTCAAATATCCTTAGCGTGCTAGGTCTCAAGCAGCTTACCGGACTCATCCTCAAGCTCATATGACACTTGTTCAACCCGTCGACGAACCACTGCAGGAATAAATCGTGGAGCATATTTAGCCGCGAATAGATTGGGTGCATTGCCCACAGCGAAATTCCGTACGAAAACTTTTTGACTCTGGAGTAGCTTACGGAGGCGAGCCTGCAAATTGTAACGTTGAGCATCCTTAAGGTAGGCTTCTTCCAACTAAATTCGGATGCGGTCTTGTACAGCGCGCATATGATTACTGTTTGCGCATAACTATATTTCTCCATCCTCAAAAGCATTCAAGATTTTAAGGATGGCGTGCTCAGAGCTATGCTAGATAGCGTGGTAGCCAAACATGAGAAAATAGCGCTAGGATCCCGTAGACTCGTGAATCACCTTGCGGAAGGCAAAATCCCACCTGCTATGATCGGCTCCTATGTATGCCCTGATGGCGATCAAAGTTGACGGGTTTCAGCTCTCCGAGGCATTTGCTTGCGATGAATGATATGGAGTGAAGCAGTGCTACACTCCATAGCTGCACACCGTTGTCGGAGTGAACCCATTTGGGAACTCCAAAGGTCAACAAGATTTCACGCTCCAAATATCGCACAACTGATTCCGCAGTGTCTTCAGCCATGGGTTTGAGCCATATGAACTTCCAGGACCACAAAAAATTGGGTGTTTCCCGATTTCGAATGGTAGTGTGGGCCCATGAAGTCCACAAACAGGCACTACATAGGTCTCACCAATTCTCATGATGCGACCATTGAGGGTCTCGACGTAGAGTTTGAGGACTTGACCTTTTTGCATGTAGAACAGCTTTGGATGTACTGAATCACGTCCTGATATAAACGACGCCAATAGTAGTATATTTGTACTATAAAAGCCATAATTTTGCTCGGGGAATATACAAGGTCAACGTTGCAAAAGAACCAGTACTGATGTACACACGGCCATCAGCAAGGGGCAAATTCTGAATCTTACCATGGTTTGGAAATTGAACTTTTGCAATTTCAAGCTCTAGCGAGCCAATTGATCAGTAAGGTCCGACTTCTGCATCAGCAATCTTAGGTTATGTAATGATTTATAACCTTTTTAGGTCCAAACGCGGAACCGACCTCTCATCGGTTCTAGACGTTAAGTCTGAGTAGTGCCAACGGATGGTACCAACCGGTCAACCAATCCGTGCACCGTAACCCATTCACGCGGTGGCTGCTTGTCGGCCAGCTAGTTCGGAGAGGATTTCGGTCGCGGGTCTCCGAATGGGTTACGCTCATTTACATATTTTCAGCCACCTGTACACGCCCGTTTTTAAACGCGTTACAAAACAAGACCATACGGAGAAGAAACCTATTCTACGTTACTCCGTATTTCTTCATTATCCAGTCAAAAGTACAAAAGCTAATTTCTATTTCGCGTTCCCGAATTTCCGACGCGGTACCGAAAAGTATGCTACTCTAACTCAACCCGACGAAAACTACTCTAATAAAGCGACAAAACAACAAAGGTACCGCGTACCGCGCGCGACGCGAAACCGACCTCAGCGGATTTTTCGAAACCCTACCCTCGCGACGGCATACATACCCTGCACTTCCTTTCCCGCTGAAAAAGAAGAACCACTGAAAAGGAAAGTCGTGGTTACGGTTAGCAATTCATTTTAATTAATATTATTTTTCTTAATATTTTAATTTCTTAGAATTGAAAAATGGCAATTAATATGTTTTATCATAAATTTCTACAATCTGCGCTGATACATGTCCCCCTATGGGTGTATTCAGTCCAATTTTTGTTTTTTTTTTGTTTATTGAATCATATCAATTTCTTCATTCTAGTTTCTTTGTCTTACATTCTAGTTTTTTCTCATTTTTTGTTTTTTCTCCCTATTTACAATTTGGCTTGAAAATCTACGTTTATATTTTTTTTTTATTCTCTTTGAAAAGTAGTTATATATTGATCACTTGGACGTTGGTTAAAATCTTGTTTTGTTGTATTGTTTTTTCCATGATTTATTTTTTTTTTAATAGATTAGGAAAGTATAAAAAGGCGAAAGAAAAAGTATATATATACAAAGCAAACTAACAAAAGTTTTGTGAAAAACTTTTGTATTATGTAAATGTACAATAATAGTTGGAGTTGCTTTTCCTTTTTGTATGTAGTCTTCATTTGTCCTGCTATATTTTTAATACATAGCCTCTACGTTTGTGTATTTTTAAAACTTTGTAAAATTTGCAAAACAAACTTGAAATTGTTTATATTACTTGGCTCTCAAAAGTTTAGAACAATAATTATATATATATATATATATATATATATATATATATATATATATATATATATATATATATATATATATATATATATATATATATATTTGCTAGCTGCACTAAAACACTACAAATTGTTCGTTGTAATGGTATGCTTCAAGTATAGTATATTTAATAAAACAATAATTATTGTCTATTAGATTAAAAGAACAGCGACTCAATTAACCGCTTAATGCACACCTCTGTGACATATACGGGCAACGTTTACCAGCAGAATTGTGCAGCTCCGTGAACGCCACGGTCACTGTTATTTTATATGTCTCAAAATATTACAGCTCCGTATGGGTATAGAAATATAATTTTTCAAATATTTTAAGTCCGTATCTGTCACGTTGGATGGTAGATTATTGCCATTCTCGGAATTTGCGTTTCCTTATGCTAAGACTAGAGCCAGATGTTTATGACTCACATTATCATTCTAAAATTTATCTTTTTCATGTGCGGACGCGTAGTATCTGCAGTGGTATTTGAAAATCCAAGACATTTTGCTAGAATAAGTTTTACGCTAGTATAACAGTATAATATATTTTATCTCAGGTAAGATTTTTTTTATTGTTGAATATTTAGAAATTTATTTAGGAAAATTTGTTCAGCCAAATGTCTGACCAAGAAGATTCTGAATTTGAGTATGCCAATTTATCAGAAAGCGGAAGTGACGATAGCGATGCAGAATCGGATTCGGAGGAAAGCGAGAATGATGACCAATCAAATGATATCTGGCGACATATAAATACAGATATCTTGGATTCAGCACCACCACGTTTCCAGTTTATTGGTGTCCCAGGTTGTACATTCAATGCAGATAATTTTGCAGTCTTGGATTATTTCCAATTATTTTTTGATAATGAATTGATAAACTTATTGGTCACCCAATCTAATCGCTATGCAGAACAACAACCACGAAGATCGTCTGATGTTTTATTGCCTATAAAAACAGAGGAAATGCAAATATTTTTATGTATAAATATAATTCAAGGAATACTAAAAAAGCCAGAAGAAAGAATGTACTGGACAACTAAAGACATTTTTGCTACTCCAATATTTCCAAAACTAATGTCTTTACGTCGATATTTATACATAAAACGAAATTTACATTTTTCTGATAATGAATCATATGACTGTCGTATTCATCCGAATCCTAAACTAAACAAAATTTGGCCTATTTATGAAGCTCTAAATAGAAAATTTAGTACATTTTATATACCTGAACGAGACATAAGTGTAGATGAAAGTTTGTTATTGTACAAAGGACGATTGGGTTGGATCCAGTACATTCCTCTCAAACGATCTCGTTTTGGGATAAAAATCTACATGCTCTGCGAATCTAAAACAGGGTATTTGTATTCGTTTATTATTTATACTGGAAAAGGAACTATAATATCCCAAAAATATAAAGACATGCCTATGACTTCACAGGTCGTATTGTCGTTAGCAGATTCTCTACTAGATATGGGATATTGTGTAACGACCGACAATTATTACACGTCCCCACAACTAGCAGATTTCCTTGTATCCAAAAAGACTGATTTATATGGTACTCTGCGGTCCAACAGAAAAGATTTACCACGACAACTTGTGACTAAAAAAACTAAAAAAGGAGAATCTATAGCATTACAAAGAAAAAAAGTCATGGTAATGAAGTGGCATGACAAGAAAGAAATTTGTCTCTTGTCGACAATTCATAATCCCGAAAATGTCCTAACTGCGAAAAAAGATAAAGAAGGAAATCCCATAAAGAAACCTAAATTAGTTGTGGACTACAATAACACCATGGGAGGCGTCGATAGATTAGATCAACACTTACATGACTATCAACTAACTAAAAAACGGGGGAAAAAATATTATAAAAAAATATTTATGCATTTATTTGACTTTGCTATTTTCAACTCTTTCATTTTGTACAAAAATAATGGAGGAGCGATGGATAATTTGGAATACAGAACAAAACTGATAGAAGAAATGATAGAAAAATATCACTTGAGTACAAACGTCAAGAAGGCAGGGCGACAAAAACATATGGGACCATTACGACTAACGCAACGACATTTTCCTGACTTTATTCCTCCAACTGAAAAAAAGGCTGTACCTTATAGAAATTGTGCAGTATGTTGTTCAAGAAAAGACAGCACGGGCAAAAAAATCAGAAAAGAAACAAGATATTGGTGCAGTGAGTGTGACGTGGGACTCTGCGTAGTACCTTATTTTAAAATTTACCATACACAATTAAAATATTAATAAAAAATTTTTTTTTTTTGCATAAATTTGTTAAAATAAGCATAAATAAAAATTATTTGCAAAAAAAATAAATGATTTTTTTTGTACCTAAATTGATTAAAAAAATGTGCATTTCGTTATTTAAATTTTTTTTTTTTGTTTAAGCGATTCAATTGCAAATTTTATTTTCCTTTAATTCATGTATCAAAATTATTTGTGTAAATTTTCTCTATACGAAAGTGTAAATTTTAATATTAATAATTTGTTTCCTATTGGAATTAATTACCAAACTATATTATTAATGGTTCTTTTTATGATAATTTAGTTTCAGTTTCTAAATGAAACAGTATTCACCCAATGTTGAATACTATTTGTTGAAATATTTGAATATGTTCAGGCATATGATCGTGAAACAGGAGATAAATGAGTATGGAAACATTTCATAGTAATTGTAAAGAAAATGTGTCCAAACACCTCAGGATATAGTTTTAATATTTTATTGTAGAATTAAACATAGATATACTTTTCGAAAATGATTGATTTGAAAATTGGGGCAATATCATACAAAAATATCAATTTATAAACAAATTTGATATGATTTACATTAGTATTTGTTTTGTTTGTTTCTTGATCTTTTAATGACAAGGCCTCATATTGGGTAAATACTGCTACAATGCTAAAATCTTAACAACACTATTTTGCAATATAAGATGTATATCAATTAGAATTGAGTACGTGATAATACTTCGGGAGTGATAGAATATACAAAACTTAGTGTGAACCCATTCGTTCCCTAATCTTCTATAGTTAACTTCAAGTGTATGATACTAGTTTTAAAAACTAATTGAAAAATTAACAACGATTAATAAATAACAAAACAACTAATTTAAAGATCATCTAGACTTAATTATGACTACATACAATAATTATATGTTAAATACTTGAATGCCATTTTCCCTATTTGACGAGAAAAAACAAGAAGAAAAAAAAAGAAAACACTTTTACTTCCTTACTAAATTCTAATCTTGAAACAAAGGCAAGCATTATATAAGTCTACTGCAGACTTCTTACCAATTTAACATAATCACAATATCTGATGAATAGAATGGAGGATAATTTAAATCTTTTATAAGTCGCCGTTATCCATGGCATCATTGAGATCCGACACTATTTTGCCCATTAATTCACGATACAGTGAATCTGGCTTGAATGCCGTCTCGAGCAAGTTTGCATCGCTGAAAAATCCAAAGACTTCGTCTATTCGATTCAGCGATTTGTCGGTAAGATGACGTCGAACAATATCTTTCAAGGCGGCATGTGACTCGGCAAACGATTTTTGCAAGTCCTACGAATTATGCTATTATTACTGTTATGGACAATATGATACGTGGTGGAATTTTTATTATATTTTGGCGTTCGTTCTTCACTAATGCCATTTGAAAGAAGCAAAGGCCGCAATGATAAAAAAAATATGACAGAAATATTCTATCTTCTGTTGCACAGTAAAAATAAGAGAAGCATCCACTTAAAATAATATTTCGTACCTTTTAACGTAATGGCTGCTTTTAACTCTTCAATAAGAGATTTATTTTGGTTTTCTAGCACCGCTTTCCGATTTTCCAGGCAGTTGATATATTCCTTCTTCTTGCGTCGACCTTTACGTGCAGCTTCTCGTTTTTTTCCACAATCGAATCTCACGCTTTTGAGGTTGATCTTCGGGAGAAGGTCCTAGAGCAGGTACATAGAAGGTTATATCAAGAATGACACTTTGAAGGTTATATGACGAATGACACTTCCACCCAGTTTCCATGTTTCTATCTATTCGATGTTTTGATGGCAACTGTGGGGGGCATTGCCAGATAGATATGCTTCGAAATGTATCGGATGGTTAATTAATATTATTTTTCAAATATTTATATCCACAGATATAAATATTTGAAAAAAAAAATATTTTCTGCGCAATGATATCCGCACGAAAGATGAAGATGAACATATCTGGCCAGTTGCCAGGGTTCGGGATCGGAATCACTTCGATTCCCGGGCGTAGGCGTCACATTACAGTTAGCATGGTCAGTAATCATGGTTAAAGGCAACCCTTCGATATATGCCCTAAATTTCTTCTATAGAAATGCCTTGTAAAATTGGGATTGGTCAACACTGGAGCGGAAACAAGCAAGTGCTTTACTTTATTGAAGGCTCTGTTAGCGGTTACAGACCTCTTGAAGGAGCGTTTAGCCTTAAGCAAACCTGTTAGAGGAGCGGTAAACGACGTAAAGTTTGGAATAAAACGTCTGTAATATCCTGCCACGTCCATGAACTATTTCATGTCTTTGGCCATTTGGGGTTCAGGATAGATAACTATGCCTCAAACCTTCTCCGGGCTAGTGTGCAGGATGCCATCATTTACTATGAAGTCAAGATATTTGATATCCTTCTTGACGAACTTGCTCTTTTCAACATAGATGGCAAAGTTAGCGTCCCAGAGCAGTTTTGCAACAGTACGCAGGATTTCCAAATGGTCATCAAATATCATAACAAGCAGGTCGTTTTGGCAAACAAATACCTTGTCCTGCAGCTCACGCGGTATTACTTGATGCGACAAATGGTTTAGGGAGCGTTGCATAGACCAAACCAGATAACCTTGAAATGGTGCAATGGTCAAGAACAGTAAAAGCCGTTTTTTTCTCACTTGCTGCATCAAACGGAATTTGCCAGAAGGCTTCCTTCAGGTAGTCAACAAAGTGCTCTGCAGCCGTGCCAACAGATCTGCAATCAGCGGCAATGGATAGGGATCCATAACGGTCAGCTCGTTGAGGCGTCTAGCGTCAAGACTTAAACGAACCTTGCCGGCTTTTCTGACAAGGGTCCCAAGAGAACTCCATTAACTCTAGCTTTCTTCTACTTCCCCCAAAGACAACATACGATCAAGTTTTTCATACAACAGTTTCTGTATTGCAGGCGAGACAGCATAATGCCGCTGCTTAATGAGTCGAGCAGAACCAGTGTCAATGTAATGAGACAGAAGACTGGTCGTACCCAAATCTTTCTCATTAGACGAGTGCGATGGAAACTGTTGTTTGACGAAGTCCAGTCGTTGCTGATCCGCTGGACCAAACTTCGGCGCCGCTTTTATGGAGGAGCCCGATAACTTCAATCTGTTGGGAGAACCCGGAGACACGTAAAATACATAGCAAGCTGATAACAATTATTACGAAAACAAAACATGAGCAAGAAAACTCCGCAGATGGCGGATTTAAATTACTAATGATTGATAATAATGCAGAAATGAATAAAATATGCAAAAAAATGATGAAATGAAGCTACAGATACAGTCTCACGAAGAGCTAGTCAAGAAAGGCATCGAAATTCAAAAACCACAGCAGAAAAAATAAGTCCAGTAGGAAACTATGCTGAAGAAGAATGTGAAGCAAACGATTTCGGAAAAAATTTTGCAGCGCTAGAAAGACTGAAGAAGATATGGAAGTTTTAGAAGATGTCGAAAGTAATTCTAATAAAGATAGTAATATAAATTTTGTTATATAGTTAAAAAATTAAAACAAAGAGAAAAACAAACTGAAATCTATTCGGGCTAAGCAGAATGCATATGGTTTGGCAATTGGCAGCCAAAAATAAATGAAGCGATTTCGAAATCAAAAAAGTAAATACAGAGAATTTAACAATTAAACTCAATCACTAGTTGACCAAGTCAGCTTTAAATCCTAGCGAGGTTCCACACTTCACCTGCACCCCCAAAATCCGGAAAAAATTAGACCTTTCTATTGAGGAGTCTGGACTCTGAAAATAACATGGTTGATCGAGTTAATATTAGTTACAAGCCTTGTAGTGAGGAGGTCGATCATGGCAAAGAAAAATTTACCGCTTTTTTTAGCAGTCCAAGTGCCCTTCAACAGATAAGGTACTTGAATTACAGAGTGGAGAGTTAAAACGGCTCAAGAGAAAAAAAAGTGAAGGAGTGTTTCCAGTGTCAACAATTTGATGATTCGGCTGCCAACTGCGCCATGCCTATGCCACGAAATTCATGTCCCCGGTGTGTCAAACCTGGCTCAAACGAAGCCTTAAGAAAAAATGTACTGCATCAACTGGCGATGTATTTGGTCATCAAGTAACATATCGAGAATGCCCTCGACATGAAGATGCAAAAGTTAAATCTATTCCAAAATAAACGTAGGTACAACGCAGGATCATACTTACCAACTCCGCCAAGCCTTGGGTGTCTTTTGCACTCGCCACTAGGGGACCAGCAGACAATACTATAATATAAGTCGAAAGAATTTTCGAAAACAATCAACAAAAAGATTCGAAAATTAGCTTTGTTTTTCAACGTTTATATCTTTCTTATGTCTCAAAATAACTTGCCATCCAGCCACATTTCCATGGATAGGCTTCGTCTCATCTCGATAAATACCAACTCTATTGTTGCTTTGCATCGATGTGACTATCTCCTTGAATCCATTCTTTAGCAAAAGCCTGAAATCATACTGTTATACACTACAAAGGCTTTTGGACCCGGTCAAACTCATCCAGAGACAGGCGTCGGAATGTCACTTGTTTGTCCAATAAGAACCCAATAAGCCATCAAGCGAAAATTCGGCTTACCCTCGAACACTAACACTTCACTTAATATTCAAAATTACTATCACACAACTCGGGAATCGACTCCTAAGCTTCACCCTTTACAAGCTGTAAGGCAAAGGTTATTTAATCCAATTTAAGTAAAAAATATAATTTTTACGGTTTTAAATTCTTTAACATCAACTTTACCTTTGATATTAAAATATATTGACGATCAAATTATAAGCTCTTTTAAAATATCGCAAAGGAAACAAAAGATAATACCAAAAGTGCGACTTACTGAGCTCCCTATAGCTAAAATGGAGCCTCTTGTCTTACTGCTTCCATCAACGTTGCCGCGCATATCTATCTACTTCACTCCTTTTATTCGACCACCACTTATAATTCTCTATCAGATAAACTGCGCCTTCACTAGTTCCACTTGATTGCCACTTATTATATGTTAAAATCGAACTAATCAACTACTTCATCGCCAAAATACTCGAAAGCAAAAGAGGAAACACGTCATTCATCCTGCGCTTTTATCACTTTTTCGTCTAACGACCACTTCACCTTATTCCATTATCATCATAGTACCACTTAATGCTCAGAGATACGACAAGGAGTCACGATGTACAGAACAAACGGCGGAGACTAATGGGTACAACCTGAACATGATACAGCAAATGATTAGCAAAAAATTACAACGTAACAACATACACAGCCAGACCACATTATCCAAGCAAGTAAACGCACTCAAAAACTCTACAATAGCAGCGTTAACTTTTTCAGCAGCATTTTACAAAATTAAATGCGTCCTGAAACGCAAAGGCATCGAAATTGTCGGTGCACAAGGACAACACAGCTCAAAACAAATCTCGGAAGCACCAAGGATCCAAGATAGGGGGAAGAATGGGATGTAGGGGGTAACCTGCACAGATTGTTGAAAAACATATATCGGAGAAACAAAGCAGCTAATAGAAATCAGAGTCCAGGAATACATCAGGGAAGTCGTAAGCGCAAGAACAACGAATAAAGCACATTTAGAGACAACATCAACTGTGGCGGGGTACGCAATAGAGAAATACCACGAAATAATGAAGGACAACGTCGAAGTTTTGAAGGAGGTGTCAAAACAGCGGAAGCTTGACGCATACAAAAACTGGTATATTTGCAATGAACCACAAGAAAAATGAATGAATGTAGACGTAGATGATTGCCAAACATCTTTATTTTCTTTAATTTCTCAATAAGCCATTCAGAAATGGTAAAGTTTCTAATTATGCTAATTCACTTTATTTCTCTTAACAGTCCTAAAGGATAATTTTGTTAACTTTACTAATTGCCTGTAATTCTTGATCTGCTAAATCCTCTTAAAGAATCACTTTTTATGTTTGGGAGTTTTGAAACTTGGGTAATTATCTTTAATTGTTGAACCCCTTAATGGATCATTTAGTACTTAAGAATTATTGCCTGTAGAAAAAACTTAAATAAATAAAATGACTGTAGATTGTTTATAAGAAACATTTGTAAAAAAGTACTGAAGAAGGAAGGACGTTCCCTTCAAAGCGCGCGTTTGCAATCAATAAAAAGTAATATTCACCCAATCAAAGGAAGATTTTTCGTTTCTTTAGTATCGTCAAAGCGAAGTGAAAATAGCAAAGGAATCTTGTTTATCGATTCTCTCGATAAGGAATTAAGTTGCTGGTAAATTTTAAGAAGCAGCTCGTTATTGCTACTTGCACTATTTACACCATCATCTGCTGGTCCTCTAGTGGCGAGTGCAAATGATACCTTGGGCTTGATGAAGTTGGATGGTATTATACTAGGGCGTACTTGTGTTTGCTGTCGAATTCATTCAATTTTTGCATCTTGATATCGGAAGCATCCTGGATATGATGCTGTATGACCAAATACACCGCAATTAACGCAGTATAATTTTTCTTTAGGCTACGTCTGAGCCAAATTGTGCTCACTGGGGGCACGTAGGTCTTTGCATTTTACGCAACGATAGTGCATGGTACTTGGCAGCCAAATGACTAAATCATTGACACCGATAACACTGGTTGTGTTCTCTTTTTTGTAGGCGTTCACACGATACCACTCTGAAAATCAAGTAACTTATTTGTTGAGGGGCACTTGGACTGCTTTTTTCAGAAATTCGACCAGGTAAAGTGGTAACTTCTTCCTTTCTACGTTTGACCTTCTTGTTGCAAAGGTTTTGACAGAAATGTATTCAATTCCTGGTGCAGCTTCCTTGACCACCTGAAGAAAATCAACCGTAAACTCTTCGCAGTGGAGACCCTTCAACAAAAAGGTCTGATTCTTTCACTTTTCGGAGTATAGGTGAAATGCGGAACCTCTGCAGATTCAGCGCATCTTAGGCTGACACCATTTGTTGTGTTTGTCAAGATGCAAATGATTACAGACAATGTTAATTTAAAAGAGAGTCTTTATTGATACAAATTATTATCTATAAGATTTCGTGAGCTTCGTGTTAGAGCGTAGCTATGCGAACTAAGACTCATGTTGACCGTGTCAAGTTGACGAGTGATGACATGTGGACATGTCTACATCTTTGTCGATGGATATGTCTATATCTTTGTCGATGCCAGCTGCATCTACCAGTGATTTGGTGTAACCATGATTGGCACGAGAATCAAATCCAAAGTTTTCTATACGTAACAGATATAAGCTTTTTCCAATAAAGATTAACTTTGGACTGACGTTTCAAAAAATTAGTTGAATTTTTGAAAATTTTTTACCCTAGCGATTTAAAATACGTCCATACGCAACAAATGCTAGACGTAGAATTCTTTGTAACGTCTCTGTACCGTTAACATATTACATACACTTCAGACCAAAAGTTGCTAGCGGCAGTGCTGCTATAGTACTGATTCTACTGGCTGAACTGATTAATTATTCAGGAGTCTTGCTAGTTTGTCTCGGAGAAAGGTAACATTTGCTTGTGAAATGTGTTATCTTGTTTAATTTATTTTGTCGATTTCACTATTTAAACAGTTTTAGTTGTAAATATTAAAGCTACGAATATAATATTCAAATTAATTTATTAATTCAGTATAGGCCAGGAAAAAAAACACTTGTTATTGTCAAATAATTCCATCAGTTTAAATAAGATAAAATTTATGAAAAAAAAATTTCGTAGCTATTTTTAATTGAGTTGCATTTATATTTTATTTGAAAAATATTTAAAGAAGATAAATTACATTAAGAGGAAAATATACTATGGAAAATCACCCAACAAATATACATAATTCAAGAGTTTCGAATATCAGTTTGTGATCTTGAAAATAATCTAATCTAATCTACGAAATGCTAAGATTCATTAAATCGTTTACAATCCCCACAAAGCAAATCTAATGTCGCGTTGTCTATCATAAACTTGACCACAATCTTAAGACAAATCAAAACCAGATCAACTTTACCTGTAAATATTTAAAGAAAACGAAGATGCAAAACATCTCGTTAAGCATAGTCAATTGAAATATTAGATACCGTGAGGTAATCTTCAAACATGACTTGGCGTAATCCGTTTGACGAGAGGTGTCTAAGTTGCTGACCTCGTTTCTCATGCCCAACCAGCGGCACCTTGCATAATCTCACAACCGGCAATTCCGACGCATGAGAGATCTTCGCACACCATGTAATTATCTAAATATTTACACGATGAAAAAAATTTAGTGTGAATTGAAAAGGTACAATTATAATTTTTGTTTGGTGTGAGAGAAATTGTTATTACATGCATGCAAGCATACAAATACGAGTAGAGATGATTTGAATTTCGCTTTCGGGTGGTGTAAATTATGAGGGCAGAAATTTGTGATCTTCTCGAGATAAGAGCTTTTGAGATAAATTTAAATTCACTATTAATTTACGAAAGGGAAAGTGATTATTTTAGTTTGTATAAAGTATTTTTTTTAAGCGTTTTCTAACAAGTTTTTGTAATTCACATAAATATGTTTTGGGATAAGTTTTTTCTGTTGTTGCACATACATACATATTATAAACTTTTGTATCATAATTAAAATCTTCCATTGAATCGTAATGATTCACAAAAAAGATAATATCATTTGTGCTTTCTTCTCAATGCCTATTGTTGCTACCAATCTTTTCCTATTTTTCTTCTGCTGCAATATTCTGTGACTAATTTACAATGCTACGTTCATTCACCACCGCCTAAGTAGTCAGACATGGATTCATTGAGACTAAATGGAAAGGAGGAACACCAATAGGCTCACTTTGAAAATGAATCGCCTCTCTAGCCTTCACAAACGTCTTCTTCAAATGGAAACTTGTTAATTTTTTTGCCCATTCTTGCAAGCAGGCCCCCGGTCACCCAATCGTTCACATTAACAACGAAATTCCATTAAAATGATTTTCAATATTTTTCATTTCACTTTCGTTTGCACTGTTGAGCCAAACAATTTGAATTTTTTGTGGAAATCACGTAAGAATGAAAGTGGATCAGGGAGGAAAAAATGCCAAACCGAACCAAAGTTTACTTTTCTCATTACATAGAAAAATAACTTGAAGAGCCTCTTAAATTAGCTTAAAGGTCGTTTGGCAGTAAGTTCAGCAGAGCAAGTGAAAGTTCTTAATTCTGCTTTGATCTGCTTTGCCTCAATTTCCTGTTGTAGTGTTAACACTTGATTGAAATAAATCTTGCAACGTACGAGCATTACAAACAATTACTGCAAATGCATTTATGTAGAATTTGCAGTTAGATCTCAATAGAAATTAGATCAATAATGATTTAGCTCTTTTTTCACCAAGAAAGATAACAGCTTAGCTTAATGTTGTTCATACAGTCAAAAGCAATTGAGTAGAAATATAAATTTGAAAATTCAAGTACATAATTACACATCATTGGTAATATAAAGTCTAATTTGGAACAACACAAAACCGGAAAGCATACAAAAGTGTGAAAATGTTTGCGATAACCGACCGTTGATTAGAAATTTAATTCAATCGGCATGCAGCTATTTGATTCGTGCAAATTTTTAAATTGCGCGTTTATGATACCATTTAAATTAATTATCTTTTATCTTCTCATTATTTTTCAATGGATTTGAAAATTATCTCACGAAAATTATTTTTGGATTAGTTTTAAGTAACGGCGATATTTTTAACTTTATTTTCAGAAAGATTGTTTGAAATTACGGTATGAACAGCTGATGATATTTAAACTAATGTGAATAATATGTACTTTTATTACTTTTAAGAGATTCTACATTTTTTCGAGAAACTTAACGCATAATTTTCAAGAATGGGTGATGCAACTTTCTTTGAAAGTAATATTAAACTTAATCAGAAAATACGTCAAATTCAAATTCTTCCCGGAAGAAATGCTATTTTAAATTGACTTTCTGCTCCAGCTGTCAAAATAAAGCAGCTATTGTCACGTTTTTCAGCAAATAAGGTCAATCAATGATCAAGCCATAGAGCTATAAGATATAGAGAGGACGATAAGCCATTTTAGCGTCGTAACCGCCCCCTTTTTACAAACACTTGAAGAAATTTACAAATACCAACAAAATATTAACAGTGGCGTAGATATTTTGGGGAAACGAACCTGTAGTAATCTATGCATTTGTGGCGCTGTAAGAATACACCAAATATGTTTGGTTCCTGCAAATTTTCTCGGGTAAATAATTTATTAGTAATAAGTTGAATTCATGTTAAAACTTTTTAGCTTAAAAAGAGTAGCCTCGAAAACGTTTACTCAAACGTCCATATTGGATTTGCATTAATTTTGAAAACTTGAAATCTGCATGAATATGAAATCAATGAAAATTTTTTAGCTCCTTTTAAAACTACAAAATAAACGACAAGCATTATTGATTCGTATGGGTTATTTGCAAGTATCAAAATCAGACCAAAGTTAAGCAATATTTAAAACAATGCTTTGTAGTTTCTTAGTCGTTTGAATGTAAACGAAAATGCAACTAATTTTATCTCAACCATTGATTAAATCATTATACTATACCTCCCTCTTCCTTTTCCCGGCTTCGGACCGGCTTTGGCGGAATTAAGGCACTGGCTTTAGAAAGGAAAAAATTGAAGTGCTTTAAAAGTGGACAAACGTTTTAGAAATAGGCTCTACATTCCTTGAAAATGAATTAATTTATTGAATTTCTGTCGGAGAGATATTTTTTCTGACGATTTCTTAGCGATGAAATAATATCTAGTTTGCAAATATTTTTCTGTAATTAATTTGATTAGCAGGCTATAGTGCATTGTTTCCAGCATGTGCTTCGACTTATCTTGGAATAAACTATTTCCAATGCATTTTTTTCTGAACTGTGATAGATATTCTGTCAAAAGATTCCTTATTGACAATTCCTTGGCTATTGCATCGTTGAACTCTTTTTATTTCTTCTTCGGTCCTTTTACAAATTTCTACAACACTTTGAGATGGCGCTTTCAAACCTCCATTGTTTTTAAATTTGATTAATGAGTTCGCATTAACTTTACCTTGTATTGCAGCAATACATTCAGTGCATTTGAGAACGTGGAAAATTTTGAAAACAACAAACCTTGCATTCTCATCGAAAGATATCTCTTCAACCATTGAAGTGCGTTCGGCACTCAAATTGATCTGACTCAGAGTACAACTTTTTTTTACATTTAACATAGGGATGTATTCTAATGGAATGCAGTTTCCCATTCCTTCATCTTTAATCTGGGTGCGAAATAAAATTTTTTTGTATCGAGATGTAAACTGTCTTACTGTTGGATAATTGTTATTTCCTAAGCCTGCTCGTATTGATCCAAAAAATAATTCTAGATGATCTTGACTAAACTTGTATAGGGGAATAAATTTCAATGTTTTTGTCAAAATGAAACGCTCATACAAAATCTTGATATTCTGTAAGCCAACAATAAGGCCTTTAAATCCTACACTTCTGTTCGATTCAATCACTAGTGTACCCGAAAGAAGTTTCAATTCTTTTATGTACTTAACATAATCACAACAGTAGGCATAAATGAGTTCTACATTTTTCTTACATAGAGCTTGTTTTGATGGAGGATATGCTGACAGTTTTCTCGAGTTTAAAATGTCGAATATTTGGTTGAAAATACGAATGAAATTTGCTGTTGCTTGGCTACCAGCGAACTGTTCCAACTGTGAAGACACCCTAAAAAAGTCTAAAGCATCCGCAACTGAGTTGCTGAAAGTTTGTACAGCCAAACGAACTTTCATTTTTTGAGAATGGAAATAAATGTGCGCCTTTCTCAATTTATTACCAAGATGCAGCCCTTCATTATTCTGTAGCTTAAGCAGTGAAAATATATTCCCAATTAATGCTATTGTTGTCTTGATCTTTAAAAATTTTCAGGTCTGCCAATGCATTGCGGCACAACTTAAACATATGGCAACTATCAGGGTGAACTATATACTTTGCCAGTGAATCATTTATTTGTATGTAGCCTTTTGATTTCAAGCAGCGAATATCTGAACCTAACAGCTTAGCCATTTGTAAATTTGATGCTAGTCCATCAAAAGTCACTCCAGCAACTTCAACCCCGGTTTCAACTAAATGGTTAATGCAATGTGAAACAAGATTGGCCTTTTGTTCTGAATTAATTGACGCAATTGGGAAAAATGCTATCGGAATTTTCCAAGATTTATTTATGAAAACCACCATGAATACAAGCATTTGCGTGGCTATCTTGTCCATCACCAACATCTACGTACCCATATGCTCGTTGGCCATCCCATTCAACATGTTGCCTGATACTCATTTCATCAAATACTATATTTACAACAATTTTTTCGTTGTCAGCTACTCGTACGACATTTCTTATAGCTTCAAACGCTTCGCTAATGAAACCTGGTACACATCCGATTCCTTCGTACCACCTTCGGATCGTTCTATTACGTGGCAACGACTTACCAAATGTCAACCGTACATAATCATATGCTTTTGGCGACAAAAAATTTAAATTAAGGGCAAATGCTCGTAACGTAGGATCAAATGTTTTTGAAGCGCTCAAAACTCTTCTTTGGAATAATTGTTTCTCTAGCGTTTGCTTACAGGGTTCACTTATATTATGTATCACTTGCAGCATATCTTTGCTGATAAGTTTTTTCTGCTTCAAGGGTTTAAGCAAATCCTCCAAATTAGAAGTTTTCTTTTTACTGCGGAGCAAACGCTTTTTTAGCGAATCGATCATTTTGTTTTTTTCATTGGTTTTTCTTCTCATTGAAGCCAACTCTGCCTGCAGTTTTTCAATTTTGTTCCTGTTATATCTGCATGTTGGCAACTGGCACTTACTCTTTAAATCCTATATAAACGTAGATTTTCTTAAGAATAAATTCGTAACTAGCTAAATGGACCCTGCATATATTCCACGATAATCTAAACACAGTGCATGCTACAAAAACTGGCACATCTAAACACAGATTATCCAGCAAAAATTATGAGATCTGATTCAATTTAAAGATTACCTTTTCATTACATAAACCTTATACTTTTTTAATCAGGCTGATAAAATAAATGTGAGTTCTTAATTCGCAACAAAAAAGTTTTTAAATGCCTTGCTTTTAGGAACATAAGTGATTTACTTGAGATATGAGCCCATATCGTCTTTATGTTAATATAAAAATGCTTGAAATCATATGCTCATTTTTTGCTGGAGATTGGAAGTTCTAAACATAAAAACAAATACAAAAGCCCCAATAACCCTGAAAACATACACGAAACTTATATTTGAGTCCATTATTATTGTCTTGATTTGCATCTACGTTAGGCGCAACTTACAAGAAAACTTATGAAAATCTGGGCAAATATTTAGCATAAACTTGATTACGTCAAATATATTTTCGATAAAATCACTTGCAGTATCCATTCCTTCTTTAATATTCAGACTCGCTTGGGTATTATTTTCAAGTGCAACATCATTTTGCATCATGAAAAGTTTTGTAGTATTCTGAAATAAAGCAAACATATGTATTTATAGTTAATCAATTTCATATTTTAAAAAATTTCTTACATCACATCCCGAAGTGTCACGAATTTCTCCACAGAATGTTCTTAGTGCTGGCAAATTGTTCATATCGAAACTCTGTAAAAAAAAGTTATGACGCAAATTTTACATTCATACTGTAATAAAAGTATACTTCTGAGCTTTCATCACAATCCATTGTAAAACCCCGATTTAAAATTTCAGCATTGCTTGTCGATAGTGTTGACGGATATACAACTGTGTAACTCTTTATAATAGTAAGAATTTATAATATAAATAAAAACTTCGATGAAAAATTAAGACTCATAAGTACCATTTTTCCTGCTGAATTTATGCTTTCCTGTAAAGGAATTGCCGATAGTATGGAGCTGCAGCTTCTATCGAGAGGTACCTGTAAAAGCACATATTTTTATTGCGTCCTATCTTTTTACATTTTGACCGGACAACGAATCCAGTATAATTGTTTCAAATGGTCTGCTTTTCAAATACTGGAAATTAAATTATTTCTAACCAAAATGGGCAAGAATACGTAGCTAATAATTGAATATCTTACTGGTATTGGATCACTTGAATTTAGGAATAAGCTATTATTAGACAAGTGCAAAAATATTGTTACTACCAATTGAAACGTATCTGAAACCCTACTAATGGAAGCTTTCGTAATTGTTTAGGGGCTATTTGAAAAATGCACGTATACTTGAGACTTACATTTGTTTCTAAAAACTGGTGGTTAGAGCTTATCCCACTTCCAAAAACTGTTTCCCTAGTTTCAGGTTCATGGATTTTTGGGAAAACCTAAAAGTGTTTCATTTTTCAATTTATGCCATTTAAACTCAATTTGATTCAAATTCCTAAAAGTGTTAATAAACCTACCATGTAATTATCGGATCGAAAACATTCCAGGGACAACGATGTGCTGCGACTATTGTTTGCAACAACACTTTGCATAATTCCAGGAACATTCTGAGAAAAGGAAATATTTTTAGGGTTTTGTACTAAAATACAAAACCCTATTGCAATCACGACCTGTGTCCGTCTGTCCGTCCGTCCGTCCGCCTGTATGTCACAGCACTTTTTCTCCGAAACTATAGAGGCTACAGCCATGAAACTTTGTAGAAAGGTCAGAAGTGGTGACCTCTTGAAAGTTCAAGGGTGGAAAATTTTTCAAAGGCGTTTAAGGGGGGTCTCCCCATATAGGGAGGTGACCCCTCAAAAAAAAATTTTCACCATTGGTAGTCGAGTAGTCTCAATGAGATCTTTTCCAAACAAGTTTTAAAATTGCCTTATAAGTACCCAGGGGGGCAGGGGAAGGGGAAATGTACGAACTTTTCGCGTACCCCCCCTCGCGATTGGACACCTTCCATCCGAAAAATCTGAAAAAAATCATGAATGTAGGCCTTTATGAGTACAACAACAACAAATACATGAGAAGTCGAAATTCACTCAACTTTGTTAGTAATAGTATGATTTATCGATTTTGTGTTTTCTTGAATAAAATCTAAACGGTACCTTTAAACTCAGCAAAATTTAGCAAAGAGATGACTATTTATAAGATTGATCTTTTCTGAAAGTTTCATAATGATTGAATGGTATTTGACGAAGTTATAGCGATTTGAATTTTCCTGTATTACTATGGAGCAATATGCCCTGTATTACTATGGTAACATATGGCTATGGAGCCATATGCGCTTTTTACCGACTTAGACACTACAGCTTTGCTAGAATTTGCATGAAAATTTCAGGAGTGATAGATATCATGAAGATGAGTACATACAATTGAAACAAGTCGAAGAGGCAGGAGAGAGCTCCTAGCTAAAGGGCTTTGTAACCATTCTAGGATTCGAAAAAATAGGCCATGAATCGATGATTACAGTACAGAAGAGTGGCCCCTGAAAAAAATTTCATGAAAGGTAGCCGATATGAGTATCAATTGAAAGTTCTCTATGAGAGCTTTTCAAAACAGTTCTTAAACTGACAGTTTTTGCTTCAGTGGAGGCACAGGGGGGGAAATACATGAAAAATGTGTTTCCTCCCTCGCGAAAAGACACCCGTGATCTCAAAAATCTGAAAAAATTATCGAAGGAGATATTTATGGACATAACTATAACAAATACCTCAGAAGTCAAAATTCGTTCAACTTTGTTAATAATAGTATGATCCTCGAATTTCACATTTTCTCCAATAAAATCGTCTTTGACATGTTTCATGATTTTATTCGTTGCTGGTTACTGCATTTTGTAAGTTAAGTACAAAACCCTTCTGACATGAGCATAGGTCTGTCTACCCAACTTGTTTATATTATATTACTGTAAAAATTATATCTTACGTTTGTTTGCTCAAATGAGACGAATAATTCAGGAAGTGCATTTTCCCTCAAAACAGTTTTAGAGGGATATCGAAACACATCCTCTTCTTTGAAATGTTGACTGCAGATCACACTGTGTTTTTTTATAGTTCGGATTGAATTTCCTAACCGCTTGATCCAAATTGATCTTCTGGGTTCGTCTCCAGGAAAGCTGTTATCATCGGATACATGAAATTAATTTCAATATTAAAAACCATTGTAACTTTAATAGATGTAAGTATTCAGCGGAACTTTACACCTGTAAAAATCATTTGTCTTTATTTTTATACTAAATACTGAGCGAAACTATTCGACTCAATTTATATTGCCCCTACGAATACAACTTTTGAACAATGCCAATGGGTTCCCGAAAATTTAGCGCACGAAAAATTCAGGTGAGTGTCAAAAGCTCGAGCCGAAGATTAAGCCACGCCTTTGTCAACAATATTATTGACCGATAAACCAATAATTTCTAAATTATTATTGAAAAAGGCATCTTTTTTGACCTAATCAACGCGAAAGTTAAAAATTCATTAATTGTCTTAAATTTACCTATGAAATGACACCCCGGATGGCCGCAAACAAGTGTAATTTCTGCAATTGAAAATGATACACTTCATTGTCTATATTTGTCTTTAAAAATCACTGCCACTTTTGTCTTCGCACTTTTCCACAATCACAAATTAAGTAGCACTCACGATTTGTAATTTTTATCGCTGAACAATTTGTCCGACACAAGTAACTTATTAAAATCGCCCGTAAATCACACCGAACATCAATCAAAACAGATTATTAGTCTTGTTTTGACAATTCGTTCAGTTCGGTTGCAATCGAAAAAACGCGAGCATTTCTCCAACTGAAATATGAAAAATGGTTTCGACAAATTAAAGGTGCATGTAAATTTTTCTACCAACAATAAATTAAAACAAGTTGGGTAAACAGACCTACGCTCATGTCAGAAGGGTTTTGTATTCAATTTTCAAAATGCAGTCACCAGATTGAATAAAGTCAAGAAGCATGTCAATGACGATTTTATTGGAGAAACTATGAAATTCGAAGATCATACTATTATTAACAAAGTTGAACGAATTTCGACTTCTGAGGTTTTTGTTATTGTTATACTCATAAATATCTCCCTTGATAATTATTTCAGATGTCCATTCGCGAGGGAGGAAACACATTTTTCATGTATTTCCCCCCTGTGCCCCCACTGAAGCAAAAACTGACAGTTCAACAACTGTTTTGAAAAGCTCCCATGAAAACTCATATCGGCTACGTTTGATGAATTTTTTTTTCAGGGGCCACTCTCCTGTACTGTTATCATCGATTAATGGCCAATTTTTTCGAATCCTAGAGTTGTTACAAAGCCCTTTTGTTAGAAGCTCCCTCCCGCCTCCTTGACTTGTTTCACTTATGAGTATTAATTGTAGGTACTCATCTTCAGTCATTCATTAAATTGAATCAAGTGTTCAAAGCATCCACCCTAAACGTTGAAGTTGGGAAAAAATAACTCAAAATTATTCAATCCTCGCATTCAAAACAGACCCTATTTTGTTTTACGATTACTGATACCACTAGCTGAACTGATTCTCAAAGTTATTCATGACACCTATCATTCCTGAAATTTTCATGCAAATCCTAGCAAAACTGTAGTGTCTGACTCGGTAAAAAGCGCATGCTGTTCCATAGCCATATGTTGCCATAGTAATACATGCAGCGCATATTGTTCCATAGTAATGCAGGAAAATTCAAACCGCTATAACTTCGGTAAATATCATTCAATCTTTATGAAACTCTCAGGATAGATCAATCTTGTTGATAGACATCTACATACTGAATCCTATTGAATTTAAGGGTACCGTTAAGATTTTATTCAAGAAAACATAAAATCGATAAATCATACTATTACTAACAAAGTTGAGTGAATTGCGACTTCTAACGTATTTGTTGTTGTTGTACTCACCAAGGCCTACATTCCTGATTTTTTTCAGATTTATCGGATCACAGGTGTCCAATCGCGAGGGGGGGGGACACAAATTTTTCGTGTATTTCCCCTCCCTGTGCGCCCCTCGAAGCAAATTTTGCCAAACTAAGACCTGTTTTGAAAAGTTCTCATCAAGACCTTTCATTTGATAGCCATATCGGCTACCTTCAATGAAATTTTTTTTTCGGGGGGTCACTCTCCTATATGGGGAGACCCCCCTTAAATACCTTACAAAATTTTTTTGTAGTTGAACTTTGAAGAGATCACCACTTTACACCTACACACAAAATTTGATGTTTCTACCTTAAGTAGTTTCCGAGAAAAACTGCTGTGACACACGGACGGACGGACGGACAGACGGACAGACGGACAGACTGGTCGCGAAACTAGTAGGGTTTTGTAAAATTATTTTACAAAACCCTTAAAAGAGTTAACAAATAAATTTCTTTCAAACTGGGTTCTTGTAGATATTCAATGATAAAGCATTTTTAGAAGTAAAATTTCTGGTTATTTAGAGTATACCCAAGCGCCGGTAATTCGGTTTCATCGAAATATTGAAAAAAACCTTGGGCATATACTTTTTGCGCGTGCGCGTACCTTCAAGTAGAATTATTTATTTAACTGTTTATTCAGCTCAGTGTCAGATTGGAATTACGAATAAATCCGAATATTATCATGGCATTAAAATTTGTAAACATTGATTTCAAATTAAATTTTATTAATAAAAATATATGTTCAGCATGGCAAGAATGCCTCATTCTCCCACAAAATATGAATGAGATTCTATTGCCACCAATTAATGTGGGGAAAATCTCGAGAAATTTTAGATGTTAATATTTAAATTTCACGAGAAAAAGTATCATCCTTAGCAACTCAGTTTTAGGGTTTTTAATAATTAAATGGCAGATTTCCCATATGAGGGCTAAAGAAACTTGTAGGCAATATGTTTGAGTTGTTGTGCAAAGAAATAATTGGGCGGGCTTTTTAGAAATAGAAAATTTCTCATCATTCAAGCCGTAATATATTTTGCATTCGAAATATGAAAGTTCCGGAAATTGCCGAAGGTGAAGCAGTTACGAAAGGGGAAAAAGAGAACAAATCAATTTTTAGACGCTCATGTACAGGCGTTTATAGAATGTTAGCCACTCTTTATCTTATAGCTCTATGGATCAAGAATACTTTTGGGTAAATTTCTGTCGGTCGAACGACCACTTCGATTTGCGTTGAATTTTCGTGTGTGTTTTGATTCGATAAAACGCTTTGCGCGTTTTACTTTTAGATGTGTACCGTCTCATTTTATGACAAGAACTGTAATGAATTTTACTTCGGCCTTTCACCGGTTATAGACGTGAAATCTGGGAACGTGTCAACAGACTGTACCCATCATGTTAACAATTTCGGACACCCTTAGTCTACTCCGAGGTAGCTGCTGGCCTGGTAGACTGGGTAGTTTGGAGTGGAATTTCGATCGCAAATCTTCCGCGAACAGACTAAGCCCAAATTACAAGAATCAGCCACCGATTCATATTGTAGTGATTGATGGACTTCAAGTGTCCGCTAAGGACTACAGCTATGGTTTGCTGCCTCAGCGAGCGAAGATGTTGGTGCTCGCTGGGATTGGCCTTGTCTGAGGACGCACGAATGCGCTGGAAGGCTAGCACTGGAGTGTCGTGGGGCGGGTCCTTTTCCCCCAACACAACGACTCGATTCGACGGTATCGAGGACAAGGTAACCTACCGAAGGGATGGAATGCTAAAACGAAACGACAGACTGAGCCTGGTGAACGGGCGCGAGACTCAAGAGTAATGATTTTCCGTTTCACTTTGTTCAAACGTCGAGATTTCCCGAAGAAAATCTGAACCGACCTCCCATCGGTTCTAGACGTGAAGTCTGAGTCGTGCCAACGAATGGTACCAATCGGTCAACCAGTCCGTGCACTCGTAATCCATTTCGCGGCGGTTGCTTGTCAGCCAGCTAGTTTGGAGAGGATTTCGATCGCAGGTCTTTTAAATGGATTACGCTCGATTAGCCACCATCAGTCACCATAACGTGCCCGTTTCAAACGCGTCAAAAACAGTAACATACGGAAAAGAAACCTGCTTTACTTTATACCGTACTCCTTTCATACATTCAGACAACAACAAAAAATGTGTATAATTCCGCGTTCCCGAATATCACCGACGCGGTACCGAAAAAAAGGAAGAGAATATCTCAGATTCATTGAAAATAGCTCCCGCTTGAATGAAATTCGCTAAAAAAGTTTAGTAAATTGTATTGAATGAAGTTCGCAGTAAAAAAAAATGCAAATCTTAATGTCAAAAGGTAAAAAACGAGCAAAATTTTGTTATTTTAGCTGAGGTCAAACCGCCCAATTGTTATCGATTAAACTTTGTTTTATAACCAATATTTCGATTTTTGAGTTATACCACTGCTTCCCAACCGATAATCGGTGAACTGTGAACGCCTCAGCAAAGTCCGGTGCGGTCTTCCCGTGATTAAATCCAAATTACGATTTTTGCTGAACAAGATTAAGTAAATACATTCATCCTGATGAATATCAGATATTTAATGAATACATAATAGCCCTTTTTTTAAAGCTCTGAAAACTCGCGGACAAATTAAAAAACCCGTCTAGTTAGCTCAGCGGTTGTATTACTAAGCCTCTTGTCAGTTTTTCTCCGTCTCTTCTTCTTTCTATTACCTATCCCTGTACAATTCAATTCGGATTACAGCAGTAGAATGGTTCATGCACTAACGAATAGTTCTTATACAAGAATTACATAGTGATTTTTATACCAACTAAATTTTCATTACAGCTCGGCTAATCTGACTAGCTAGTCGACTAATTGTCAACATACGAAAAGCAAATCTGAAGTGACAAGTCGGGTTTTCTCTCCCTCTTTTCTAAGGTTACAATATGAAAAGCAAATTGAAAGTAACAATTCGGTTTCAAAAGGGTTTGTGTTACTTTGTTCTTCTGTAGTTTGTGGTCTAGATCCCTATGAAAGTCACCTACGTATTCTCGAGGATTCTACGATTCCGTCATAAGGCAACTTACTTAGTTGACAATTTTCGATGTCTACAATAACGTATCAGTCAATTGGTAATATTTTGTGTATAAGGTACGGTCCGCAGTACTTATGGATGAGTTTCTTATTCGTGCCAATGGTGGTATCCACGTTATGAATGACGACATATTCTCTCCTCTATTTGGGGCAGATTGTTGTGTTTCTGGAAGTACTGGAGATTGTAGTCCTGTGATTTCTGAATGGCGGAGACAGCGCGTGCCTTGAGATCATCAAGGTTGCGATCTGAGTCCTCATCTGTCTTCTGGCTTAAGTATTCAGTTCATCCGTTCAAAATTTTACCTCTCTCCTCTAACCCGAACAAAAGTTCACTAGGAGATTGCTTAGTGGTACTGTAGATGGTATCGTTAATGCCACTCAGTCTGGGAGAAAAGGTTAGACCAATCGGCATGATTAACGAGCTCACTAAGTTTGGCAAGTGTCACAGGAATCGAAGGCCCGAGAGGGGCTGTAGTGCTACGAAGAAAAAGAAGTTTGGCAAGCATAAGTTTTGAAACTCTACATATTTACCCTTTCCACTTGCTCGTTGGCTTGTGGAGAGGTGACGGCAGTTTTCACATGATCGATGTTCTGTTTAACCAAGTATGTGCTAAAATCCAAAGAGATGAAACAAGTTCCTCGGACAGTTATTACGCGTCTGGGACGACTGTAATAACTAAAATATTTATCAAGGCTTTTGATAACTTCGCGTGAATTTGTCGAGTTAAAGTTAACTGGATACAGTTTAACATATTAAGTCAATCCATCAATCCATTGAGTTGATAGTAGCTAAAGGCCCGAAGTGGTCAGTATGTTATAGAGATTATGTTCATTGGAACTATGCGGTGGCGAATACACAATACATTTTACGCAGTTTCTTATGAATTTTGGGACTTTTCATTTCAGGTTCGGAAACCAATAGTGTTTCTTCAGTTGCTCATAAGTTTTTACCATTCCTAAGTGACCAATCTTTTCAAGTGTCAAACGAATCGCATTATCCTCCATTTCTAATAGTATCTACTTACATTTGCGTTTGTCTTAATTCATTTTTCCCAAAGATAAGACCGTCGAATAACTGGTAACCTGCGACTGGACATAAGCTTAGTTGTTTGCGAAGTTTTTGGATGCGTTCGTCCCGGTTTTGCGTGACTTGGATCAAAAAGTCTAGCTCGTCACTGTCAACAATAGCTAATACTTGATCAGTTACATCAGTTGTGCTTCCGGGTGATGCGTCTACGGAGATGTCAGCATTCTCATTAGAGTCTTATACGTGATTATTGATTCTAACAGCAGGATACATAAAATGGTCGTCAGTGTTGGCATAAGGGACAGGGGACATTAAGACAGGACAGCGAGGGGCATTAGTACTGGCTTTTGTTGATTCGGTGTAATGGTCTAAGGATAATCCAAGTTGAGCGTGATTAAAAGCGCTAGGGACGCACCGAGTATTCGTCATTTGTTTTGAATCAGAAATAGTAGCTCTAGAATCAGTATCAGTTGTTGGTTCTGCATTTGAAGAAGGGCAAGAAGTGTAGCACCAGCTGAATGCATCTACATGGCCCATGGATACTCATCCAAAAACGGTGCGCCTCGAGCATACTTGAAATCCGTACATACCAAGTAGGCGTAACTTAGATCATTACTTGATCAAACTAACCTTTCGATGTCGTCTGTCAAAGGCATATTCGGCGAAGACCAGCCCTCTGCACAAATTCAACATTGAAAGGCTTCAAACGGCGTCTGTGGCAAAAAATTTCACCAAGACCCTCGACAACCAGCTAGCTCCCATCATATCATATATATCGCTAAAAACAAGCATCGAGCTATGGGTGGAAGTGAAAGCGGCTTTTAAGACCGTGGCAGAACAGACGATGGACGAAAGAGTCAACAAAGATTACATAGGTAGGAAAACCAGGACGAAGAAAGAACACTATAAAAATCTCAGAAGAGTAGCGAATAAGATAACTATTATTAAGAAAAAAAAATACTATGACGACCAATTGAGAACTATGGATGTAAGTCTAGTGAGCAACAATACAAGATAAGCAACAAAGAAATGAAAAGCCTGAAACATGGTTATCAGCACAAGACCACGCTCTTTCGTGCTGATCTCGGAAACATCATTGTTGAGCTAACCAGGATTAAAAAGATGGGAATCATATTTCAAGAACTTACTAAATCCTCCGCATAGCTCTACAACATCGGAGCTTACAGATGTTGCCGTAGAGTTTGTATTGGCCCCACCAACTCTGGATGAAGTTTGTTTCATCATCAAAGCCCAAAAGAATAGTAAAGCGCCGGGCATCGATGGAATTCCAGTGGAGCTCATCAAATATGGTGGCAGCAATGTTCATCAAGCTATTCACAAAGTCATCCAGCACATTTGGCAACAAGAACATATGCTGAAAGAGTGGAGTCGATCAATTATATTCCCTGTCAACAAAAAAGATGAAAATCTACATGTGTCGTTCTGATTTACGTGAGCACCTGCTTTTAGTTGGCCTGATCTCACGGTCACCATTAGACTGCGATTGGTTTAAGCGCCAATCATTCGCCCCAAGTTCGGTACCAGTTTACATTGAAGGAACTCTCAACTTTCAAACTGGTAGATCCGAGACCTAGCTGTATCTGACGCTTTAAGATTAACGCCAATTTTTGTTTGCACCACTAGCTACCACGATACTACCCGAAGGGCCGCAACCAATCAGCTGACCATCTATAAGATGGAGGCTCATCACCTGCCCATGGTACTTGAATATACCTCCAGAGTTGAGGGTCGCAGCAATGTGTTGATCTTGTTATCAAACAATCACAAAGCCACTATGTTTCGGATCCAGTTCCAATCGTAGTATTGTTACTAAGCGATTCAGGTACCCCGGGAATGCCAGTCCCCGTCGGTTTCACTGGAATCGAAGACGACAACCCAACAATAGCAGTTGCATACCTTTGAATTACCAGATCAGTTCTGCCATGGGGGTGATGATAAGCTACAGTACGAAAATGATAGAGGCATGTCACTACTTTGTACGGCGTAAGAAACTTTTTAAATGATCTTATAAAATAAAATCGGATCATACGCCAACAGTATTATTGGGGAGTGTTAAGGTGGTTTTAGAGCAGGTAGATCGACAACAGTCCAATTCTTCACAGTCAAGCAAGAACTTGAGAAATTCTTGAAGTCCAAGATAGACGCACACCAAAGTTTTGTTGACTTTAAGCAAGCATACGACAGTATTGATTGTAACGTACTTGACCAAATAATGGTCTGCTTTGGTACCTCAGACAAATTATCCGTCTTACCAAAATGAAAATAACGTCGACGACCTCCCAAGCTCTGAAATACGTCATCAGAAAGCTACCTGTCAATACACGAGGTACATTTCTATACAAGTCGAGACAAGTAGTAGCCTACGCGGACGACATCAACGTTTTGTCACGGTCATTGACAACTACCAAAGCGCTCTTCCTGAAACTGGACCGCGAAGTAAAACTAGTAGGGCTACAAATAAATGAGAATAAAACAAAGCTCATGACGCAGTTGAGGGAAAATACGTCAAATACACAAAATATCACACTTGGCAAATATAGTTTCGAAAACGAGGGCGAATTCGTGTACTTTGGAACCAAAATAACTAGAAATGCTAATGAAAGAGACGAAATATTCTGAAGAATGCAGCTCGCAAATAAAATATTTTTTTTTTAGTTTTGACGATCTTGAAGACCAGCTGCATACACAGGAAAAAAAACTCCAAGTATACAAATCTGTAATACGACCTGTCGGATATTGTGGGTGTGAAACATGGAGCGCCTTTGAGTGCCTGGTCCTGAGGCGAATAATCGGAGCAAAGCTAGACGGGGACCAATGGCGAATTCGATACAACCATGAGCTGTATGAAATCCATGGCAAGCCGGAGATCTCAACAATTGTAAGACTGCGGAAGCTGCAATGGTCTGGTCACATGAATCCTATGGACGATTAATGGATAGCCAAGAAGGTATTCATTGGGAGAACTGAAGGGTGGAGACCAGTGTGGAAACCGAAGAAACGCTGGTCTGACTTGTTCGACGAAGACAGTTTATCGCTGGACGCTATCAATGGACTGAGACTGTTGACGGTGCTATTCGCAAAAGCCGAAGGCGCGAGAGGGGCTGTAGTGTTACGAAAAGAAATATGGATTCTGGCGAGTGAATCCGAAAAGGCAGTGGACGTATTCAAACGCAAAGTGCTCCGGAAAATTGACGGCCCAGTGAAACAAGGAACAGAATGGAGATTACATTACATCGATGAGTTGCATGAAATTTTTGACGATTCACCTGTTTCCTCTTACGTAAATGGAAGAAAACTGGTTGCCCAAAAGAACATTAAAGAGTAGAGCAGAAGATAGATGTCCATCAGGAAGACTGAAGACTCGTTGGGAAGACACGATAGAAGCTGACAGCAGATCTTTGTAGGGACTGAACAACTGGCGGACAGGTCACGGAGCCGTGATGATTGGATGAGATTAATCCTGGAGTCCACTGCCCGAGTTGGGCTCCCCCGCTATAGATGATGATGATGACGAACTGCAGCATATGCATCTTTCTTTTTCTCCTCTTTTCTTTTTCTTTCGTATGGGCGACGATGATGACGACAGCGAGGAGTTGACCAATGAAGCAATACAAGTTGCTTGTTGTGTTGGTGATGTAGTGAAATCGCTTTGTTTTTTGTTGAGGTTCAAGATGTACTCGTAATTTTGTTTTATGTTTGCATAATAAACAGGTGATTTCTACATTTTTCAAGCTACTTCTCGCAACGTTGATAACTAGTGTGATTTTAACAATTGATTTGTGTGTCCATTTGGTTGGTGATATTGTTTTAATGTTGCTTCATGAGAAGAATGGAAAAAAGTAGATGAAACATATTTGCAAAGTGAGGCTGAACTAGTGTTCAAAATTGCATGATTATTGCTGTTAAAGCAAGTATCGCTCATTGTAATCTCCTCTTCATTTAAAGACGCCATCATGGGAGCGATTATGCTAACGCTGGGGAAAGACACATCATTTGGACAGGTGTCTTCAGTTCATGTATGATTCGAATTGCTTCCAGATTTTCTTTTAAATATCCTATTATATTGTTTAAATCATTCGATTCCATTCCCTTGGGATTTTTTAACTCGATAATTTGCTACATTTCTTTTTAAAAGGCGGCCTGCACAGATAAAAGGTTAAGGATTTAAAATTTGAACTGGATAATTTGGAAATAAGTTTTGTATGGCAATGATGTCCTTTCAAAAATTTTTTTTCAATCATAAACTTTCAATAAAAAGAGTATTATTATCTTCCATATTGGTGATTTTTATATTTTATACATTTCCGTAATTACTGAAGTTTGAGCCAAAATTTCAACGTTCTGCATCCATTATTTTGCATAAAGCAAAAACATTCAGTCCATGCCAAACAAATTTCAAATTAATGATTAACCTTTAAAGCAAATTCCGCGAAAATGTTAAAGCTGAAATTATAATGATAATCAAAAAGACCGCTACCGGTGATAATTTGTCTACTACCAGCGAATTACAAACAATTGAAATTATGTTCCTGAAACAAAACCTCTCAATAACGTTCAGTTTGATCGTTACGAAATTAATCACTTCCCACTAAATTTGATTGCAAAGTAAAGCTGTCGTTGTGGCTACGACCCATTTAACATTTATAATTTATTCATTATCATCGATAATGGCGCTCATTACTCAGTTGACGTGCAAACGAAAATGAGATGTTGAACATTAGCTTAACAGATATCCAACTCGTGTTCTTGCTATCGCTTGAAGGTGCAAGTTAACGAGAAGTAATTTTATAAGGACATTATTATTTTCCGCTCCACTAAGAAAATTCTGAGTATAATTCAAGTTGATGTACTATAAGAAATTGCCTCTCTTACGACTCTCTTATTGATGATTTTCAAATAAACAATCATCCATTTCCTTTCGAGGCTGCTTCAACCCTTAAAAGAATCATTATCCTTGCCATATACTAAATTCGAAATGGTCCTTTGTGTAACATTATGTAAATAACATTCTGTCATATTTTATGTTTTATAGCGACCCAATCTAAACCTTTCGGCAGTTTATGTGCTCCCCTCAATGGAAACATCATTGACTCGTTAATTTTCTTGTTGATGGGATCACAAACGATTTTTTATGAGAGTGTTTTTCAAGTGCTCATCGACAGTTATTTAAGTACATAAGTTTACCCTTGTCTTCTACGTTTTTTGATTGACTCGTATTTGTTTTTCATGATTGCGTTAAATAAGGAAATGGAACAAAGTTATATTGTCCGTATTTTATCTTTTATTTATTGTGTTGAATTTGTAGGTTTTTTTGAGCATTTAGCATTAAATGCAAGTTTTTGTTCAAATTTTATCGGTAAAGTAACATTGGTGTTATTGAAATTCAATATTGCTCAATTATTTCAATTGTTCGAACTTGTAGTGCGTGATTTCATAAGCTTAAAAATTCTGCTTCTCCGACTATGATAATTTTTACTCTCCGTATACACGTGCTTCGGGAGCGACATTCTCCCTTCTTCAGTACGAAGTGTCAACTCCAACTTGGCAACACCGTAGCCAGGTACTCAGTTTGTCGAGTCGAGTCGAGTCGAACCAAGCAAGCGGTTGGTAGGAACAACGTATCCTATGATATGATGGTAAAAGTTATTTTTAACGTGAATTTGGGAAGGAGAGTTGATATTCATTACGGAAACAAGGCGGTGCTATCTTTTAATTAAAGCTATTCCCTAACATCCACAGTCCTTTTATTCCTGACAGTTTTCAGAAGTGGGACGCTACGAAATTTTCGCTTTATTGGATATTGTGTGCTTTTAATAACAATTAGCCGTCCCGCAACTGCTCGCTGCGTATTTTCGATTGATTAGCCGATATTTTGAATCCTGAACATTAACGCGATTGCCGTGTCGAACTTTTATTCGTGTGTGGCAGCCATATTTCTTAGTTGAAAATGCCAGACACCATAGTTCATATTGAATTGCTCACAATCAACGAGCTCAAACATGAATTTGCCGACAAGAGGCAACAAACCAGAATTAATTTTACGTCTGACGGGAGCCGAGAACTCTCGTGCCTCCGACGAGGCGATAAAGTTGCAAGAAAGCGTGCAAAATCTCACAACTTTATTTCAAGCATTAAGTATTCAGATACAGAGTATTGTTTTTGGATTTGCAAACTCTGTTTCAGGCATAACCTATGGCGTGTCGCCAAACTTGAATATGGCATCAACCTCTAGTCTTGATTTTTCGACGGACGATAGGCAAAATGTGTCGAATGAAGCTGTTGTGATGGAATCAACACCGAATCTACATCTAACGTAGGCAGATGAAGATCAGTCACCGTATCCAACACGACAAGCAGTCCCAGTGCGCCAAAGCATGTTCCACAAGTTGCGCGACGTCATTGAAATAATGTCAGAATTAGACCCAGCGTTAAGCACATTACTGACGGCGCAATAATTTGGTCATCGTATAAAATCACTAGCATCCATATATTCATGGGATGGAAATATTGTTCTGTTTGCAGTCCGAACGAAAGTTCGAGGGCCAGCAAAATTGTGGTTAGATGCAAGTAGCGGTATTTTCAAAAGCATCGATGAATTTGCAAGCTCTTTAGAAGAGGAATTCAAGTCTTCCGAAAAGGAAGCCGAGGCACATCTTCGCATGATGGCAAACGTTAGGCGTTCAAATGAGCCATATACAGATTATTGTTATCGAATGTGTGCAGATGGTAGACGTGCGGGGATTAGTGATGCAGCCATTGTAAGATATATGCGTGAAAGTTTAAGCGACGTTCAAATGCAAACCGCTATTGCGTGCTTTACATTCAAAACAACTAAGGAGTTTTTGTGTTGCCTTAAAACTTATTTAACAAACCAAAGTGAGATAAATATACCGGTCACGCGAAAATCACAATGTGAAATAAAAATGTGTAAGCCCAATGAACGTGAACTCTGTGTCAAAGAAAATATTTAATAAGTCTGTGTAGGGAGCGACGACTGTTGCCGATATAAAAGACGTGTCAAAGCGTGTTTGTTATAATTGTTTTAAGCCGGGGCACATTTCCGTGAACTGTTCTTTGCCCCAACGACGACCGTGATGTGTTACATGCCAAAAGACGGGACACAGTGCGGATACATGCATAAGTCGAGATAAACGGGAATATGTGAATAACGCGAATATTCGTCAATTAAATTCAAACTATTCCATACAAAACCAAATAGTGAAAACCATTCAGATGGATGGAAAAATTTCGGATGCGTTTATAGATTCGGGTAGTAATAGATCTCTTGTGCGAGAATCATGCGCGTACAACTTAATAAAGTGCCCGTCGATACAAGTGTACACGTGGACCTATATGTTGTAGCCGATCACCTCATTCCAAATAGTTCGCTTTTGCGATTGGATGCGTTGAACGGAGTTTTACATCGAATAATTATGGATAATGGCGAGCGCCGTGTTGTAAGTAAATGTCCTGAAATACCCGACATGGAAAGAAATTTAACTGCAGCCGAAGCAACCGAATTGCGGGTACTTCTTGATGATTTCCGTAATTGTTTTGCATGGGTCAATGCAGGGCAAAATCAATTTGTATCGAGTTGACATCCGACACGCCTATCGATGCTCGACCATGTCGTATAACTTTGGCTAAAATACATAAGATTGAGCAAATTTCAAAAGAATTGTTGGCCACAAACGTAATTCGTCCGAGTAATTCATTATATGTACTCTTCGCCTATTGTTTTGGTTCCCAAGCAAGATGGGAGAGATCGCCTTTGTATTGACTTTCGTGCGATAAACGCTATCACCAAGAAGAAGCTGTATCTAATGCCAGCTCACAACTCACGGGAAAGCAGTTCTTCATGACACTAGATTTATTCTCTGGATACTATCAAATTCCTATGGATGAAAAATCACGTCAGTACACTGGATTTGTGATTCATCTTGGTCATTCTGAGTACAACGTAATGCCTTTTGGCCTCAGTAATGCGCCGATGATTTTCCAAGAGGTCATGATCGACTTAATTCGTCGTATTAAATCAAGAAATATCGTAAGTTAGATGGATGAAGTCATTATCCCCAGTGTGACGGCGACTGTGGGCCACAAAACTCTGAAGAAAATTCTGGAAATTTTACGGAAGACGGGTCTTACACTTAGGCCGTCAAAATGTGTTTTCTTTTGCATTCGAGTAAACCTTCTTGGGTCATTGCATACATAGAAACGGAATGAAGCCTGGAAGCAAGAAAATTGATTCTATCCAAAAATTCTTGGACTTCTTGGATAAGCGGGGTTCTTCCGCAAATTTATTGAAGGATTTGTAAAGATTTCTAAGCCACTAAAGAATTTGTTAAAAACGAAGGAACAGAATTTCTTCGTATGAGACAAGACCGCAGACATGAGCTTCAACGAGTTGAAAACTCTTCTCTGTAGCGAACCCGTTCTAGCTCTTTATGATCCATGGGCCGAACACGAGCTACACACCGACGCCAGTTCTATTGGTCTCGCCCGGAGTCTTCATGCAATCTACGGAGGAGAAACCATTCCGGCCAGTAATATATTTCAGTACATATTGCACCGATGCTGAAACGAAGTACAGTAGCCACGAATTAGAAGTACTGGCAATCATTGAAACGTTAGATCGATTCTGATTTTCTTTGATTGGGAAACACGTCCGAGGAGTGTCCGATTGTAATGCAATATCCACGATGAAGTTGGCCACTTCACTTAACAATCGACTTGCTCGATGGTGGCTAAAACTCCAAAAATTCAATTTTGATGTGGTACATAGAGCAGGAAACAATATGAGCCATGTCGATGCATTAAGTCGTCGACCACACGAACAACCGCAAGAACCGACAACAATAGCAGATAAAGTGTTACTGATACAAAAACCTGATCATAGCCACTGGTTGATATCTTTACAGCGACAGGACCCAAAACTAAAGGAAATTATGCGTACAATTGATGGAGTACGTAAAGCAGCTCAATTTACCCAATTAAAGTGCGATCACACTTTTCAGAAAGGAAGATTGATGCGAAAAGTAAATGGCGGTCTTAAATTTTTAGTGCAATCAGCCGTCCGTTGGAGACTAGTAAAAAGTTGTCATGACGATGTCGGTCATTTCAGCGTTGATAAAACGGTCCATAGGATACAAGAACTGTTCTGGTCATTCGAATGCGCAACTACGTGAAGTCGTACATTGCTTCATGTCCGGAATGTTGTCTCAATAAAGTACCAGCAGGGTAACCGGAGGTCGCTTGTTTCAAGAACAGATTGCACCTATACCTTTTAGCGTATTGCATATTGATCACTTAGGACCATTTCCTAAGAGCAACAAAGGCAATCTATACATAATCGCAGTAGCGGACCCTTTCAGTAAATTCACAATGGTTCGAGCCACGAGAGCAGCCAACAGTCGACCAGTAGTTACCATGTTGAGGGATATCACGTCATACTTTGGATTACCAATCCGTATTATAAGCTTTCGAGGGTCGGCATTTACATCGAAAGAATTCGAGGATTACTGTGCAACGTATCATATTCATCACGTGAAGGTGCCTGTGCGAACTTCACGTGCTAACAGCCAAGTTGAGCGCGTTAACCAATCAATATTGTCATATCTACGATGTTCGATGACGGATTGTAAAAAATAGGACGAGCTTCTACCGAGTTTGCAATGGGTACTAAATTCTCAAATCAACTCGACGATCGGATTCACACCTAATCAGATAGTTTTTGATTTCCGTTTGAGGGATGTAACAGCGAGTTGTATCATCCAAGCACTACAGGACGATACGGGTGACAATAATCAACGGTCAATAAGCGAAATTCGGCAGGAGACTGCACAGCGTATTATGACCGAAAAGGAACGATGGAAATCAGGTTTGACGAGAAACATAAGACTCCTGTTTTATACAAAGAAGGCGATTTAGTGGAAATACATAACATACCAATAGCAATCGTGGAGTCCCATAAATTGGAGCCAAAGTATTGAGGGTGATATCAAGTAGCCAAAGTTTTGAAAAACGATCACTATGTTATCCAAAGCCTCGAGGATGATCAGAAACGAAAATTCAGTTCCGTGTTTACGAGTGATAAAATGAAACCATGGCGCCGATTCAGCCCAGATTTGGATACCTACAACTTTATTGACGATGACGTATACTACGAAGAAATCGGGATGATTTCTGGCCAGGAGGGCCGAGCTATCAACTCCAACTTGGCATCACCATAGCGAGGTACTCAGTTAGTCGAGTCGAGTCGAACCAAGTAGGCGGTTGGTAGGAACAACAAGTTATTTTTAACATGAATTTGTGAAGGATGGTTCATATTCATTACTGAAACAAAGCGGTGCTATCTTTTAATTAAAGCAATTCCGTAACATCCACAGTCCTTTTATTCCTGACACAAGCTACTAAATTATTGACGCTACAAAATAAATCTTAAGTACTATTGAAATACAAACGATGAATGATTTTAACAAACAAGTTAGTAAGTCATTACGTACTAAATGTCAGAAAAAAAGTGGGATACAAAATTGCGAAAAATGTTATATCAGGCAAACGAAACGATTGATGGCTTCAAGAACACATGAAAGAAGCAATCAGAAAAGAACAACAAGGCATCAACACATAGAAGTAGCATTACGCATAGTAAAAGAGAGACACTGAGACATATCAATCGATCCTACATCTTGGATGCTTTGGAAAGCCTAACCATATTGTGACAAGATCCGCTAACTTGCATCAACATGGACAGAGGTGATTTTGCCCCGAAAGCAGTTTAGCTGCTTTCCGGGATGAACGAGGTTAAAAACTTAGTAATTTCCTAATGACTTACTGCGTCGGAATTCAAGTGCTTGTGGTGGGATGCTTCCAGGGTGAACAAATGATACCGTAAAAATTGTTCTTTGCTACATCCTACTAATGAATCAGCCCTTTTTGCAATCTGGCCTTTTCTTACCAACACTTCTGTATATTTTTCTTTGAGATGGGCAAAGGCCTTGCGATGACCCTTGTTATATGGTTTGGTCCACCTGACTTTGGACGTTTTACGTTTTTAAGCACATTCTTCTTCTTCTTAGTAGCACTAAAGCCTCTCTTGGATCTTTGCTTCCTGCAAATAGCAGCTGCATCTTTCTCAGTCCATCGAATGCGTCCTCCGGTTTTGGAGCCCGAGCAGCGAAGTATTCCCCTAGATTTCTCACCGGTCTTTGCCCTTCAATTCTCTCATGAATAACTTTTTGAGTACCCATTGTTTGCCATACGATTCAGATAGCTGGTCCAAAATAGCTTGCGTGGTCTTAAAAACGTTGGGACTTGCGGCTCGTTAAAAATTCTTAAACAGATCATGTTTGTATCGCACTCGCAATTGTCTTGATTTAGCTTCGCTCCAAATATTTGCCTTTGGATCCATCTCTAGAAGATGTTCAATACGTTTGCGGATGCTTGAGTGAAGGTCCATGTTTCACACTCAGGTCGTATCACATATTTGTATACTCGGAGCTTTGTTTTTTATGTATGCAGCTGATCTTCAAAATCATCAGAGCTGAATAAAACATTTTATTTGCGAGCTTTATTCTTTGGCGTATCTTGAATTCGTTATTTTGGTGCCTAAATATAAAAATTTGCCCACATTCTCTATGTTCTATTCGTCAAGTATGCTATATTGGAAATTTGAGGTGTTTTTACATGACTGCATCATTATTTTTTGTTTTAATGCTCATGAATTTGTAGCCCTACTTGTTTCGCTTTGCTGCGAAGTTTCAGGAAAAGTTCTTTGGCGGTTGTTGACGTCCGTGAATAGATGTTAATGTCGTCGACTTGGCTCGACTTATATAATAGTGTACCTCTTGCATCGACAGGTTGCTTTCTTATGACGTATTCCAGAGTTAAATTCAATAGCAATGGAGCCAGCCAATCTCCCTACTTTAGACCGATATTTGTGTCAAAGTCTTCGGTTAGTTGACTTTTGATGTGAATTTAGACGGTTGTTGACGTCATTGTTATTTTGGGAAGACGCACCATTTGGCTAAAATACCAAAGCATAGCATTGTTTGGTACAGTACGTTACGATCAACCCTATCTTATGCCTACCACAAGGAGAAACGTGAAAAAAACGCGGCACACAGAATCACATTCACCTTATGCCATATGTCATATATTGAACACACCAAATGGTTAGTAAGATCAGTTTCCAAAAACACATCAGATGATCGGAGTTGGCAGCGAGACAAAGCAAAAGGAACTTAAAATCCATGGTAGCAAAGTGCATCGTGGAAAACATCCATCAAATATCATGCGACAACATCCAGGTATTGATTTACGCCAAGATTTGGAAAAAAAAGAATTCATTGGAGATTCCAGCAAAAAGCAGTTTGAAAACGGATTTAAGCAACAACTACAATAAATTAGTATGTGGAACTAACAGTGCGCGATAGTAATAAGCAAGTTGAGTAGACCAAACTATGCTCTGTTAGAAGGGGTTTGTACTCAACCTACGCCATGCAGACACCAATAATCAATAAACTCAAGAAATTTTGAACGACATCTACAACAAATGCATACTTGATTTCATGGAAAAATCGTAAATTGTTGTTATTATAATTGGAGAAAAAGCAAACGGCTGCAACGTCTACGAGCATGGGAGGGTTACGGTACTCCGTCAGATGCGTCCTCAATTAGAGAGGATACAAGGAACCTAACCGGCTACTCGGCGGGTATGCGGTAAATAAAATACCCCTCGCAGATAAAAATCGACCAATTCGAATCGTTGATAACAGTCCACTTAGTATTTATTTGTCATGCAACAAGAACAACCGTCTCAAACTTGATTAAAAAACAGCAAAAACTATTGCAAAGTACAAAGGACTTTTCTTTTGGAACTTGAAATGTTACATCATTGAACAGACCAGGTGAACTGTGACAACTTCTGGATGAAAAAAAAAATAAATATCAGCCTCCATGCAATGCAAGCAATCAGATAGCACGGTGCACACACATTTGACATGCGAACGTACACCGTGTCTGAAAGCGGGAAATCACAAGGAAGCCATAAGTTCGCAGCGGCTTTCATTATTGACAGCACATTTTAACAAATTATCATCGACTTCTAGTCGCTGAACGAGAGGATCTGTGCGATTTGTAAGAAGACCAAATTTTTTAGTGTCTGACTGGTCACCTGTCACACACCCCCAGAAAACAAAGAGGAGACAATCAAGAACGAGTTTTGCACCACCCTGGTACACATTGTCGATGCATTGCCGTCAAACGACATTAAAATTGTGCTAGGTGCCTTCAGTGCACAAGTCGGCCGAGAAACAGCACAACGGCACAACCGGAGGGCATAGCACAGATACCAGTGACAACGGACAAGGCCTAATAGACCCCGTTACTAGCGGAGGGCTCACATTAAGCTCTACATACTTCCCGCATAAAACATCCACAACAGAACGTGGGTATCCCCAGACGGTCATGTTCTAATGCCAAAACGAGCAGGCCCCAGTCTATCGACATATGCATGTTGCGCGGCTCTGTCGGTGATTCGGAAAACTACCCTATAAGATAGACAAGCTAAATGCTAGGTCAGTAACTTCCACATACATATCAGCACTGAAAAATTGCATCAACACGTCCCCGCAGGTATGAGAAAGCAATGATGACATCAAAATTAAGTGAAAGACAGTAAGAGATGTGGTAACAGCGGCGGACAAAGAGGTCTTGCGGTACCGGCCAAAGAAAAAGAAGAAAAAAGGAAGCGGTAGAAAAAAGAACCAGCCATACAAAGAATTCATCCAGTGACCAACTCGGGCCAATGAGGAAAGACCTTCTCCATTGACTAATATGCAGAATGTGGTTATAGGAGTAGTTCCCAGAGGGCTGGCGAAAAAGTACAATATGTCTTGTACAAGGAAAGAGAGACAAGTTAAGGTATGAAAATTACACGGATATTTCTCCGCTGTGTACGACTTATAAAGTGCTCTCCGAAATCATAAAAATAATTAAAGCCGTATGATAAAAGTGTATCAGGGGGGGCCTTCGAAGTGGGTGGTCTACTCGTTTAATAGACCAAATATTCTCAGTTAACGAAGTACTCGAAAAGTGCTAGAAATACTCGTATAACATCGATGTGCACCATTTCTTTGTAGATTTTAAGCTAACATATGACTGTGTCAACTGAATCGCTCCGTAGAAAATAATCCTTTACTTTGGTGTCCCAACAAAAGGAGTCTACTTGGTCTAGGTCACGACAGCTGAACACACAGTCCCAGGTCAAGAGTAAACGATGAACTAACGGACAGCTCCATAATGGCCACAGGCTTTAAATCAAGAAATAAGCTCGTCTGAATGCCGTTCAATATTGCGCTGGAACACGTCATCAAAAAGTTATCAGCTGGAACTTCTGGTACACTGATTTTCATATTCACACAATTGATAGTATATGCTGATGAGGTCAATATTATGGCATCTTTAATATTAGAGCCAAAGGAGCATTTTCGGGCACATACTCTGAAACCAGCCGAATTGTCCTACGATTTAATGAAATTCAAACTTAAGTCATGGCTCAAACGAGAAAGAACACTCTAGCTCTGTAAAACCTGGCCGGAAAAGACTATAACCTTGAAATTGTGGATGATTTTACTTACCTTGGAGCCAACCTGAATACAAAAGGTGCCAAAAAGGAGTAGATTGGTCGCCACATAAACGCCGCAAATACAGCCTGTTACTCCACATTTCCTACTCTAAGGTCCAGAGTTGTGCACAAGGCAAAATAGGCTCCGTATTTCCAAATCACTAGTCAAACCTGTGCTATTAAATGAAAGTGAAACGAGGACCATTTTGTGTAAATGGGGCATGCTTGTACGCAAAGTGCTCCGAAAATTTACGGGCCAGTGAAACAAGGAACAGAGTGGAGACTACGTTACAAAGATGAATTGTATAAATTTTTTTACAGATCCACTTGTATTCGCTCATGTAAAGCTACGCAAATTGCAATGGACGGGCCATGTCAAAAAAATGGGAGAACACTGGCAACTAAAAAGAACATTAAAACGTAAAGCTCAAGATAGATGCCCAGCGAGCAAACTAAAGACTCGATGAGAAAACACGATAAATGCTGACAGCAGATGCTTGTTGGGAGCGATCAACTGGCGAACAAGTTCGCAGATTAGTCCTGAAGGCCAATGCCTGACTTGGGCTGTCGCGACATAGATGATGATGTTGACAATCGGTTATACCAAATTCCCTTCGGCAAGCTTTTCATTCATCAGAATGTCTAAAAGCATTTAGCCCGTAGATACGTCTACTGGGAGAATGTTGACCAAAAATATTGGAAAGCGAGTTATCAATTTTGTATGATATTAAAGGCATTCATGCAGTAGATAGAAGTGATCCCTACTAAAATAAATAATGACAAGTACTTGGTGTATCACTAAATTGAAAGATTTTTTCTGCAAATTCTGCAGGCATTGCTCGCCAAAATGTTGGAGCCAAAGACCAGTGTGAATTAAGTTGGAGGACTTATTATATTTTCAATTTTCATACTCGCTTAACATGTCAAATGTAACAAATAAATGAACTATTATTCTGATACAAAAAAAAAATAAAGTTGTGAGTTACGAAGCCCACCTTAATTAATCTAGCAACACAAACCCAGATTTTCGGGCCACACAAAGCCAAATTTTAAGGCAATTCAAGTGATAAAGCTGGCCAGTGTAACTCTAGCCCGGGCATATAAACCTGTTTAGCTAATAACATTAGTAATACATATCTACTGCAACTAAATGACAGTTGATTAAATATGAAAATTAATGGTTATTAGGGTTTTGTAAAATAATTTTACAAAACCCTACTAGTTTCGCGTCCTGTCTGTCCGTCTGTCCGTCTGTCTTTCCGTCCGACCGTCCGTCCGTCCGTGTGTCACAGCAGTTTTTCTCGGAAACTACTTAAGCTAGAAACATCAAATTTTGTATGTAGGTGTAAAGTGGTGTTCTCTTCAAAGTTCAACTACAAAAAAATTTTATAATGTATTTAAGGGGGGTCTCCCCTTATAAGAGAGTGACCCCCCGAAAAAAAAATTTCATTGAAAGTAGCCGATATGGGTATCAAATGAAAGGTCTTGATAACAACTTTTCAAAACAGGTCTTAGTTTGGCAAAGTTTGCTTCGAGGGGCGCACAGGGAGGAGAAATACACGAAAAATTTGTGTCCCCCCTCCTCGCGATTGGACGCCTGTGATCCGAAAAATCTGAAAAAAATCAGGAATGTAGGCCTTGGTGAGTACAACGACAACAAATACGTGAGAAGTCGTAATTCACTCAACTTTGTTAGTAATAGTATGATTTATCGATTTTATGTTTTCTTGATTAAAATCTTAACGGTACCCTTAAATTCTATGAAATTCAGTACACAGATGACTATTTATAAGATTGATTCACCCTGCAAGTTTCATAAAGATTGAATCATATTTAGCGAAGTTATACCGGTTTGAATTTTCCTGTATTACTATGGAACAATATGCGCTGCATGTATTACTATGGCAACATATGGCTACGGAACAACACGCGCTTTTTACCGACTCAGAAACTACAGTTTTGCTAGGATTTGCATGAAAATTTCAGGAATGATAGGTGTCATGAATATCTTTGAGAATCGGTTCAGCCAGTGGTATCAGTAATCGTATAACAAAATAGTGGCTGTTTTAAATGCGAAGATTGAATAATTTTGAGTTATTTTTTCCCAACTTCAACGTTTAAGGTGCATGCTTTGAACACTGATTCAATTTAATGAATGACTGAAGATGAGTACCTACAATTAATTCTCATAAGTGAAACAAGTCAAGGAGGTGGGAGAGAGCTCCTAGCAAAAGGGTTTTGTAACCATTCTAGGATTCGAAAAAATTGGCCATTAATTGATGATAACAGTACAGGAGAGTGGCCCCTGAAAAAAAATTCATCAAACGTAGCCGATATGAGTATGAAATAAAAGTTTTCATGGGAGCTTTTCAAAACAGTTGTTAAAGTGTCAGTTTTTGCTTCAGTGGGGGCACAGGGGGGGAAATACATGAAAAATGTGTTTCCTCCATCGCGGATGGACATCTGAAATAATTATCAAGGGAGATATTTATGAGTATAACATTTCTAAAAACCTCAGAAGTTGAAATTCGTTCAACTTTGTTAATAATAGTATGATCTTCGAATTTCATATTTTCTCCAATAAAATCGTCTTTGACATTTTTCTTGATTTGATTCGATCTGGTGACTGCATTTTGTAAATTGAATACAAAACCCTTCTGACATGAGCGTAGGTCTGTTTACCCAACTTGTTTAAGATATTTTTTGTCATTAATATTTAAAGATGATTTGGGCATGTAGCAGCCATGGCTAGCGCGTATGTGACGTAAGCTGACGGTCCGATATTTACACACTCCTCGCAGTAAATCAGGCTGTATTGCGTTCAATGGTGGCTTCCAAATGTTCAATTGTGCCTATTTATCAGCGTAGTCATTCGACTGTGCATATGTCCAGAGATAGTTTTCAAATGGTGTCAAATCGCACGAACACGATGGCCAGTTAACAGGTCCATTTTGTGAGATTAATCGTTCGTCTTTGTGTCTTTCAGTAAATTAATTGCATCGAGCACTGCGGCGCCATTCTGCTGGAAGCATATGTAATCAACATAAATGCCTTCTAATTGTTGCGTTAAAAAGTTAATAGTCATATCTCTGTACCGCTCACCGTTGACTGTATAATGTTTCGTCCTCGTGGGTGTCCTTCTTGCTTAATAAGAAACTAGCGTAGAATTTACCCTTCTAATAAAATATTACTTTTAATTGAAAATACTTATCCAAGCGGCAGAGCCGCAGAGATTTCTGGCGTGGAATCTTGAACTCCATTAGCGCCATGGTTACTAATGTGAAACAGTACTATAACTCGCTACGAGTCGCAGCGGTTCCGCAGAAATAGAAAATAACTTTCTCTCCAAGCGATTTCAATATACTGATTGTATTACCTTATTAATTATGAGTATTTATACAATTTCTTTACTTACAAACCAAATGTAACAAAGAAATCTATGATTCATAAATTTCTTTCTTACAATTTCAAAATGTCCTAATTTCTAATTTATTACTCATAAATTTAACATGCAGAAAAATACCACATACATGAACTCATATGATTCATCGTCATGCACTTGATCGACATGCAGCCAATATTGACCCATATCTATAAACTCGAGTGTCGCGTGTCATCATCGATGAAAAAGGAAAAATAGCTCTTAGTTCACACATTTGTTGTGAATAGGTTTTACTAATGAGTCTTCATATGAGATTCATATTACGTGTGTGAATGAAATGGGTTTCATATTCATTTCATATTCAATTTATTTACGATGGTAAATGAAAGCAGAAAATTAGGAATGTGAATATTGTCGCGTGTTATTGGTTCGCGGCCTATAATTTTAACGTTCCGGGAAAGTGAAAATGCAATGTCTTTTAATTTAAGTTAAAAGAATTTATTTAATTAAATAAAATGCACAATAATCGGTTAACACTTTCACTAATTTTAATTTTCACTATTAAGATTCTAACACTTGTCCATAAATTTATTATCGCAATTGTCTTCTAAATCACTTCACTATTACGAAAATCACTTCCCACATACTCTCGCAGTTCTCATCGCGGTTGAATGAATGATTCCCCCCCATTCATTCAGCTCGCCTTTATATAGGGTCTCTACCTATTCACCCATTTCTCGCACATTGGCGAATGTTCTACCGAGAGGTACCTGGTAGGTTCGAGCTAGTTCATGAATGGAGTGACGTCACTTGCAGATGTTGATCATGCTTGTTGGATTCTCGTGGGTTCGAGTAAATTCATTCGTTGACGTTCTTAATGATGATGAAAACAATTGCGACAGTAGCTCGCAGAATTATTTGTACATGTAATTATTTGTACATGTAACACTGCCCCCACCTCAGTTCTTTTCGCCCCGAAAAGATGTGTCGCTATTTGTAGTCAATTCTTCCTGGGTGTAATATGCGGCAAGACGGTCCAGATGCACGATTTTCATTTTAGCTCTCGGCTTACGATGTTCCTGTATTCGGTATACGACGTCGTTGACTCGCTTTCTAACTCGGTATGGTCCCTCCCAATTATGTTGCAACTTTGGAGACCTACCCTTTCGCCGTTGCGGGTTATAAAGCCACACCAAGTCATCTTGCTGGAAGCCAGTAGAATTAGCCTTTAGATCATACCTGGTCTTCATGCGGTCAGTAGCCGATTCGAGGTGTTTTCGCACTGTCCGATGTATCTGGTTCAACCGTTGTCTTAGATCACTTGCGTACTCCGAGACCGTTTGGGGTTTCTCAGGGGTTGTTCCGAACTTTATATCGGCTGGCAAACGAATAGTCTTTCCAAAAATGACTTTGGCTGGGGCTTGCCCGTCGATGCATGTTCAGCGGCTCTATACGCCATTAAAAATAGTGGGATATGTCGGTCCCAGTCCCTTTGGTTCTCGTCAACTATTTTGGCCAAGTGTTTATTGAGCGTGCCGTTGAAACGTTCGACCATTCCATCGGATTGGGGATGCAGCGGTGTTCTCCTCGTTTTCCGTATTCCCAGCTGCTCGCACATTTCGCTAAAAACTAGTGACTCAAAGTTTCGGCCTTGATCCGAATGTAGTTCACAAGGCACGCCGTACCTGCTGACCCAATTTCACACTAGCTGTTCGGCTACAGTAGTTGCTTCCTGGTTGGGAATGGGGTAGACCTCGGGCCACTTGCTGAAATAATCAGCTACAACCAGCGTGTATCGATTTCCCCATTCAGATTCAGGAAAGGGTCCAGCGATGTCAACAGCAATCCTTTCGAATGGCACGCCTACGTTATAGGTTTGCATTTGTCCTCTCAGTCGTCGCTTTGGGCCTTTGACGGAAGCGCAAATTGTGCATCTGCGGCACCAGTCCTCTACGTCTTCTCGAGCGTGGAGCCAGTAGAATCTTTCCCGCAATTTCGCTAAGGTTTTGTTAGCACCAAGATGGCCTCCCGAGGATCCTTCATGCATTTCCTTAACCACATCGTGGATTCGGCTTTTGGGTAGTATAGTTTGCATCCTATAGGAGCTGCCATCCGCCGTTTCCCATTTCCGCTTGAGTAAGCCACCCTCCACCTGTAGGGAGTTCCATTGTGCCCAATAGCTTTTCAGGGTTGCGCCATGCATCGAAACGTCCTTCCACTCCGGTCGCCCAGTCGTCTCCTTCCATACGAGCAATGGTCCGATGTCTTCATCGGCTAACTGGGCATTTCGAATCTCCTCCGATGACCAACCTTCATCGAATTCGGCCGTTATCACTCGCAGATCAACGGGCGGCTCCTTTTCCTCAATCCGTTGGCAATGTTTGCAGTTAGCTGGACATGGATGACGAGATAGGGCGTCAGCAATTCCATGAACTCTACCCTTGTGGAGCAGTTGGGGCCTCACTAGGTCTGGTCGGATCGTCGATCGGGTTGCACCAGTGTCGTTTGTTAGGGTGCATTGTTCTTCATCAACTTGACCAGGAAGGCATCTGTCTGCTTCTCCACGATGTTGCCTTGGCACGGTGCTGGGGATGTCGATACTCGTGGCCAACGTTCGCCCCACGAAGTTGGCCCTTGCAGTTTGATGGGCCTCCATTCTAGGCTCCTGACACGGTCTGGATCTCCACCACCCTGGACAATAGCTCGGTCTTCTCCCCTTCTTGCAGTCTTTTTGCAGGTGCCCTTTTTCCCCGCAATTCCAGCATCTAGGCGCACCATTCACCTGCAGCTCTCGCTCATTTCCCACGCGCTCACACCTGGATTTATCTGTCACTACCTCGCGAACCCGGACAGTGGTGCGGGTCACATTTTTGGCTGCCTCAAAATTTAAACTATAAGCCAATGCTTCCTTGACTGTTTGCTTTTGAGCTAACCGCACGGCTTGTTGCAATTCCTTGTCCTTTAAGGCGCTGATGAATGCTTCTGCTGCTACGTCATCTCGATGTTCTGGGTCGTACGCTGGGTAAGCCAAAAGTGCCAATCGCTCAATGTCTTGTGCTAGCTGCTGCAAGGTTTCGCCAGACTTCTGCATCCGATGCCGTAGCTGCGCCCGGTAAATCTGCTTCAGATGATCGTCTCCATAACGCATGTCCAGCGCATTCATTATAGCAGCCGGGTTTGAATGCAGCTCAACGGGGATAGTCTGCAAAAGCTCGGCAGCTGGGCCTCTTAGAGCCAGAATTAACGCAGTTGCTCGTTCCTGCTCATTCCAGTGATTTATCCTAGCGGCGGCTTCAAACTGGATTTTGTAAATACTCCAGACCGTTTGCCCATCGAATATTGGTGCTTGCACATTTCTGGATGTGCTTTGCGCTGCGGTTATAAGCGGGGCTGGTGAGGTGGTTACTACTGCCTTCGCTGCTTCCAATTCTTTTTTCACTTTTTCCATCTCATGGTTCATTCTCTCTTCAACCTGGCTGATCTCATAGTTGATTTTCTCCTCAACTTGGCTGACCTTCTCCTCGACCTGGTAAACCTTTTCCTCGACGCCTTTAATTTGATTGTTCAGGCTACCGAGCTCCACTTTTATTTCGGTTGACTGTTTTTGCACTTCCTTGATTACGATCGCTTGTTGGTCCATCTTCGCCGATTGTTCATCTAGCTTCGTCGTTAAATTGGACGACTGTTGTCGCTGCTCTTGCTGCATCAGCGTCAACATTTGCATCAGCGCATTTTCTGGTTTCTTTGGCTTTGCTGTTTCAGCTTCACCACCTTCTGCGCCTTTTTCTGCATCTGTAGGCTCACCCGAATCTAGATACGCACCTCACGACTCGATCGCATCACGCAAGCGTGCAATCAGTATGGCCTTTGTACCTTGTGTAGCCAGATTTCGTTGTTCCAACTCCTCTTTGAGCTCCGATATGCTCAATTGATTAATTTTTAGATTTAAATTTCCTGGCATTTTTATTGTTTTGGCTATTTTTCCACGTTAACTTTCACAATTGTGCACTTCAAAAATGTTTAATCGTTTTCACTTCCAAAATTTTCTTTCTCACTTCTGACACCATTGTCGCGTGTTATTGGTTCGCGGCCTATAATTTTAACGTTCCGGGAAAGTGAAAACGCAATGTCTTTTAATTTAAGTTAAAAGAGTTTATTTAATTAAATAAAATGCACAATAATCGGTTAACACTTTCACTAATTTTAATTTTCACTATTAAGATTCTAACACTTGTCCATAAATTTACTATCGCAATTGTCTTCTAAATCACTTCACTATTACGAAAATCACTTCCCACATACTCTCGCAGTTCTTATCGCTGTTGAATGAATGATTCCCCCCCATTCATTCAGCTCGCCTTTATATAGGGTCTCTACCTATTCACCCATTTCTCGCACATTGGCGAATGTTCTACCGAGAGGTACCTGGTAGGTTCGAGCTAGTTCATGAATGGAGTGACGTCACTTGCAGATGTTGATCATGCTTGTTGGATTCTCGTGGGTTCGAGTAAATTCATTCGTTGACGTTCTTAATGATGATGAAAACAATTGCGACAGTAGCTCGCAGAATTATTTGTACATGTAATTATTTGTACATGTAACAATATGAATATGATACACGTAAATATTAAGAATGAAATGCATTGAGAATATATGCATCATAGCATAAATCGATTGAATGATATGTACTATTTAATTATTAAATGATATGTGTTGTTACATCATTAATATGATATTATAATATGTATTGTATTGATGATGTAATGATATGTATTGTTACATCATTACACCCTAAACCTCAAGATGAGTGTTAATATATTGAGCTTAGTTCAATATCTTAATACGAATCTAAAAAAAAATTATTATTTACATATTGTTCAATGTTTATATATATTCTTATATTAAAAACTAAGATGATTCTTTATAATTAAGTGTTCTTATTATCCTTACAAGTCATATAATGTTTTTATTATGATACATTATATGCTTTTATTCTATCTTTATGTATTGCTTTATGGAGCCCATTAATATCAACTATTACGTTACTATTTTCAATGTTTATGACTTTGAAAGGACCTTTGTAAGGAGGCTGATGTTTCTTTCTATTTTCATTTCTGATTAATACCAAATCTCCAATGTTTATGTGTATAGGGATTGTATAAATTTGATTTTGAACTCTTTTGGATTTGACATTCTGTATTATGTTCCTAGCTTTTGTTATGGATGTTCTTAATTTAACCTTTAGCTCTTTAGAATAGTCTTCAAGATTGTAGACTTTATCCTTATTCTCAATTAAATCATTTGGAAGGTAAGGGAGTTTTCCAAAAATTAGTTCATATGGTGTATAATTTGTGTCTACATGTGGTGTAGTATTATTTGCAAACATATGCTGTTTGTGATGAATTGCCAATCAGAACTCACCTCAAAACAACCGAGGACCATGACATCGACTGTCACCGGAAACAGTGTTGCCACTTTTAAGTTTCCGGCTCTAAAAAAACAACCTTCATTTATGTCTTCTGTAATTTTAACATGCGGATTGTTTGACAAAATTTTTTGTATTTCTTGTTTCGCTATTATCGAAACACACCTCCACTGTCCATTCCGAAAAATGTAAAATTGCTCCAATTTTTGTAACCAACGATGATTTCGTAAAAACTATCTACCTCTAGGCTGGAATGGCTTAAAACAAAAGAATGATACTCATAGGCTGAATATAGCATGCTCCAAGCCGAAGTATTTTTAAATCGGAATTGTCTTTATTGTATTTTGTTTGCCAACACCAATTTACCATAGTTAAGACAAATAAAATTTTAACTATTGCCTGCAGCACTTCCCTCACAATTGCGACAAACAATTCTTGATCTACTAGCGAATCTTAGCAGTTATTCAACGTTTCCTCGTTAACAAGATTGCTGTGTAACATAAACCGCATTGCACCCTCTATTGTCTAAAACCAACCAAATGAACGATTTAAACAGTTAAACGACATGCAATTCAAACCATATCACATCATCAACAGCAAAGAAATCAAATCTACATTGTCACGAACATGCCAACTATCTAATTAAGGCGTTTGCAGTTCAGGAAATCCTTCTAACATTTCTTAACGATTGTCTGGTGCTCAGTTACTAACCTGCTGCCACTTCATACCTGAAAGCGGTGTGATCACAGTTGTCGTCTTCACCGCGTCACCAGCAGCGCTGAACTACATTTATCACGCCTTTCACTTTTAATGGTGCTTACGTTGTCATCGTAATCAGCCACAAACATTCATTTCACCGTTTCCCTATTCTCCCGCATCTTTGCTAATTGTCTCCTATTGTGTGTTGAATAATCTGTTTCATGCCTTAGCGAGCACGCTATAATTTTTAGTGTGGAAACTCGTTAATATGTTATTGTTACAAAACATCTCGGTGGGTAACACCACCCGCACGCACTAAATATTTGTCTATCTTATTGGAGATAAAAGACAAAAGGAAAATGTTTCATCATATCTTACTTAATTCCTTCTGGTCGCGTTCATGCCTCAAAGGCCACAACAAAGTATTTTTGTTTGAATTTCATTATCCTTTTGATAGCATCATTTCAGGCCAGAATAAACAACAAAATCTAACAAAATGTCCTTTTGTCTTTTCCATTTCAGATCGAAAATCGAGCTCTACGTCTACGTGAAGTAGCCACCGCTGCACAACAGTATCAAGATGATCAGCTAACCGCATCCTCATCCGCTCTATCAACTTCAACGAAAAAGACATTGCTCCGCAGTCAAACGCAAGCACAAACATTCCCAGGACTAAATCTCCTCCAGCATGGCGGGCTGGGATTAAATGGCATTGGAATCGGTGGACTAATTCCTGAGACATCACCACGTCTAACATGGGATTACTTCGATGAAGTTGGCTATGTGAGAAAGGGCGGATTACATTTGGGTGAGGATCCTTACGTACGAAATCGATTCAATCAAATGGCGAGTGATTCATTGCCAAGTAATAGAGAAGTGCCTGATACACGACATCTCATGTAAGTAGATTTTGTTCTTGTTGCTTTGGGTTGTTTGGAGTTTTTCTGCTACTCTGGTGGTGAGTCCATCCACACACAGAGGGATTGAAAGACTATCGGGTTTTGTGATTGTCGTCCTAACATCCATTTTTAAGCTCAATATGTCATTGCAAGATGGTGTTCTCATAGATATGTTGCAAGTATGTGGAGATCAAAAGAAACCAATCAGCAAGTATTAAGGATTTAAGGCAAGATTAAAGGAGCTTTGTTTTTCATTTCATTGTAAGGAATTTATAAAATCTATTTCGCGGTCAGTTGAAGAGATTGTCCTTACAATGAGTCTTAGAGTCAACAGCCCGTTACCGAAATAAAGCTTAAACAGTTAAATATTTTGTTTATTTGATATCCGCAGGTCATTTCTCTTTTTTCTTAAAAAGCCGTCGGGCCTTGCCTATTCAAGTGATCAAACGCGTTTCGACTCCTTTGAGTCATCTTTAGTATCTAAAAGATTTGTGGGAGGGAATACCTTTATATAGGTTTTGGATGGGTCAAATGGGTAGGCTCTAGGTTAAGTTGGGAAGGGAAATATTAGGTTTCTGTTTTTTGGGTTGTTGGATGTCCTTTTGTTCCGGTTCGTCTTGCTCCCTTTTCGTTGAAGGGTATGGTCTAGTACTGAGGAAATTGCGTCGAAATTTGTAATAAGTTGTTCGTTGATAATTTTACCGTCGATCTTTCCATGTTTATATATTTAAAGGCTTTCTAGGTTGTCAAGTTTAAGCCCTTTGCTTGGTTTTTAGGGTTTTGTAAAATAATTTTACAAAACCCTACTAGTTTCGCGACCAGATGAAACAGAACAAACGGACAGCCAACAAGCAAAAAAACAAAAACATAATATCCCCCTACCTGGTATAATTGAGTAATTTACTTCCTGACCTCATTACCCATCCACTAATTACCCATCCGCTAATTACCCATCCGTTAATTACCCATCCGCTAATTACCCATCCTACGACTATATAAAGTCGCTCCCTTCAACACATCCTTTAGACACTGAAGATGACTCAAAGTCAAGGCCCGACGGCTTTTAAAGAAAAAAGAGGATTGGCCTGCGGATATCAAATAAACAAAGTTATTGACTATCATATATATCTTTGAGAATCGGTTCAGCTAGTGGTATCAGTAATAGTAAAACAAAATAGTGGCTGTTTTAAATTAGAAAATTGAATAATTTTCCGATATTTTTTCCCAGCTTCAACGTTTAAGGTGCATGTTTGAACACTTGATTCAATTTAATGAATGACTGAAGATGAGTACCTACAATTAATGCTCATAAGTGAAACTAGTCAAGGAGGTGGGAGAGAGCTACTATCAAAAGGGCTTTGTAACCATTCTAGGATTCTTAAAACTTGGCCATTAATCGATGATAACAGTACAGGAGAGTGGCCCCTGAAAAAAAATTCGTCAAACGTAGCCGATATGAGTATGAAATGAAAGTTTTCATGGGAGCTTTTCAAAACAGTTCTTAAACTGTCAGTTTTAGCTTCAGTGGGAGCACAGGGGAAAATGCATGAAAAATGTGTTTCCTCCGTCGCGGATGGACATCTGAAAAAATTATCAAGGGAGATATTTATGAGTATAACAATACCAAAAACCTTAGAAGTCGACATTCGTTCAACTTTGTTAATAATAGTATGATCTTCGTATTTCATATTTTCTCCAATAAAATCGTCTTTGACATATTTCTTGATTTGATTCGATCTGGTGACTGCATTTTGTAAATTGAATACAAAATCCTTCTGACATGAGCGTAGGTCTGTTTACCCAACTTGTTATAACTATGTTTTAGAGTTTGTCATACCATCAAGCTGGTATGCATGGACTTGTAAGTGCGTCACGTGATTGAAGTATGCCTTGTTCTATAAGATTCAAGATCTTTATTGGACGATTTTTCTAATTTTTAAATATATACAATTCATAAATAACTTAACCTAAAACTACTCATACGGGTTGTGCCTTAGAGCTTTATCCGGAGCTCAATGATTATTTACTTTAGTTTGCAATATTCATTTTTTCGATAAAATAAAACTTTCAAGTGTTGACGCCCACAACATTACCAAACCTTAATAGATTATAAAGGAAATTAGGTGTAACATTCATTAATTTTAGGAAATGTAACTTTGAAAATTGAGTTTCTTAAAATTATATTAAGACTGCCTTGAATTCGCCGCAAAAATGCTGTTGGGCAACAACTTCCGAATGCACGAAAGGACTCTAATATCATTTAGCTTTGCTAGTCATACAATAGTGGTAAATCACCAATGTATAAACCAAAAGCAGGTGCAAACGATATTGATGTCCAGCGGCAAGACACGTTCGGAAGTTATTAACTGCTGGGGCACGATTAGTGCAATATCCCGTAGGGGATACCTACCCGCCAAAAATCTGGATACCTTGTAGGGTCACCTATAGACGTTGAACTGTCTCGTGCTCACGACTGATGATACAGCCGGGCTTTCCGGGCCCCACGTTGAGCGCCATTTTGTAGTGAATTATGTACGTTAAATGTCCGTTCAGGACTGCAGCAATGGTCTGCTGCCTCGGCGAAAAAGGATGTTGAGATCCGCCGAGATTGGTTTTGTGCGTGGATTCGCTGGCAGACTAGGGTTGCGGCTTCGTGGGGCCGCTTCTTTTTCCCAGCACAAGGACCCACTGTAAAAACATTTTGCATCCACGAATATCGGGGGTCAAAGAAATATCGACCGAAGTCGAGAAGGAGGTAATCTACTAAGGGTCAAAAAATAATGCTGAATCAGAAGGCAAACAGGGCCTGATGACTTCATCGCTGCCGATGAGACTTATGGCCTACAAATAAGAGTGGGGCACCCAGATGGTAGCGGTTCCTCCTCGCACCCTCCCAAACGAATCGAGATCCAAATGTAATCGTGGCCATATTTTTCATTTACGTGAAAAACTCATACAAACATAATTTGAATGAATTTTTCCTTTAAATTCAAAATATAAACCTGGCAAATTTATGTCATAGTATTATGTGAGGGTATCACATAACACTATGCCATAGATAGGCACGCGAGCCGAAGAAAAGAGCGCGCCCAATGGCTAGCTCATTCTAGAGGAGGAGCCTACCATCGATGCGGGTCCTATACCCAGTGAAGTCGAAAGAAATGGAAAAACCGTAGGTGTAAATTTAATAATTCATTGCATTCATATCGTTTTTATTGCAACTAATACTAACACAAGAAGATTTACAATTTTTCGATATTTGACATTAAATTATGTGAATGTGAAATGTTATCGCTATTATGACGATAAGAAAAACGTTTTTCTTACTTAATAGACCTTGCCAATATTTAACAACAACTATTTATTACATATAAATGCATTAGTTTTTTTTCCTTTATTCTTCTCGCTCCTTTATCACCTCGTGAATACTACTGTGACCAAAAAATTAAGTGACATTTGAATTTAAACTGCGCGTCGAAGGATTTGGAGAACTATTTTTTTAGGTTGGCAGTACTGTCAGTGACAGCTATGTCAAATTTACATGTCAAAATATTCATCAGTGTTTGAGATACGCGTCGTTTCCGGGATGGCCTTCAGTTCTGTCTTCGCTGCGGCTTGAATCTCATCTATCGTATCAAAACGGTGTCCCTGGAGCGTCTTTTGAACTTGCTGAACAGCCAGAAGTCGCATGGCGCCAGATCAGGTGAATACGGTGGCTGCGGAACGATATGGGTTGAGTTTATGGCGAAATGATCACGAATTATGAGTGCAGTATGGGATGGTGCATTATCGTGATGTATGTTAAAAAACCAATAATTGTCTGCCCACAACTCTGGCCTTTTTAGGCAGGTAGCGTTACGCAAACGACGCATAACTTTCAAATAATATTCCTTGTTGACTGTTTGGCCCGGGGGAAGGAGTTTATAATGCACAACACCACGATAATCGAAGAAGAGAAGAGGTTGATGGTCGCCTAGGACGCTCTTCATCTTCGACACGTTCACGGCCGGCTTGGAACTCACTATACCACTTGTGAACATTTTTTTAGACATAGCCTCATCACCAGAGGCTTTCTGCACCATCCTCAGCGTATCCGCATCAGAAAATTGATTCCGCAAACAAAATTTAATGCAAGTTCAACAAATTTCGACATCGCAAAAAACCGAAAAACTCACTTTTAGCAGCTCACAAAACGACGTGTATCTCAAACTATTTTGACATGTAAATTTGACATAGATGTCACTGACAGTACTATCAACCTAAAATAAATAATTCTCCAAATCCTTCGACGCGCGCAGTTTAAATTCAAATGTCACCTTATTTTTTGGACACAGTAGTATATCCACCAACAAGTAGAATATTTTCTTATTTCCGTTTTTTTTTCTTAACTGTATGTTTCCAATATATTTCAAACGAAGCGGCTTAACATTATAGTATTATTGTAATGTTTCTTTTAATATTGTATACAAACTAGTTGATTAAATTAGAGTTTACACTGGTTAAAAAATGTACATTAACAAATGAAATATTAGAACAGAAGATAGAAACATCGAACGATTCCAAAATTCTCATGAGCACTATAGTGGCTTAAATGTGTAATACGAATTCATAAAACGAAACAATAATAATCTAATGGACGTATTTGAAAAGTAATTGTATATTTTTTTAAAATCTTTTCTGGTATTGTACACCGGAAGGAAAATAAAGTTCGCAATAACCAAACACTTATTTTTGTATGATCATATGTGACGGGATAATCATTTCTCTATAACTGAGTACTTTCAATAATAATCACAACTATGAATTATTTATTTGGTAAAACTGTGTCCAATATTCTCTTTATTTTTGATGAAAACATGTATTTTATTTACTTAAAATTAGCTAGTTCACTTCCAATTTAAGTGTTGTATTTTGTTAAAGCCAAGGATTATATTTTGCATAAGCATTTGGTTGATACCCCCTTAAATTTTTGGAGAATATTTGCTTTACTAACTGAAGAAGTGAATTTGCTATTTTTTGTATTATTTTTTTCTGGTGCAAATACACCAAGCCTGTGTCTTTTTAATAACCCTCCCAGTAGTATTTACCCTGGATATGAAAAACTGCCAATATATTAAATTTTTTGTCTAGCCTACTAATCAATATAATCAGTTCTCAAATTTAACTTAATAAGTATTTCAATTTCCTTTCGAAACTTTATTCACAGTAAGGCCTTTTTTCCGTAGAAATTGAAGCCTTTCATCAAATATTCGCCCATATATTTCCATTCGCTAAGGATTTCGGGTTTCACATCATTTTTGCGGATTAATTGTGAATGAACAATGTTAGAATAATACTTCAATGCATTTGGCTCCTCCTATGCTCCTCCAATCATATTCCTGCTCATGTTCTCAAGAAAAACTTATTTCTAAGCACTTATTCGAAAATTCATAAGGTTAATACCAGTAAATACGGTTAATGCTAATACGTTTTTCGTCATTCTCACAACACACACTCGCTATTCTAGCGACACTTTTTGTTTACCGCACGTTGATTTTACTTGTAATTGTTCAGTCCACAAAAATCTACAGGTCGAAATTGATTAGCAATAGCTTGGGAATGCACGAAGCAGATGTGGAGATAAGTACGGGGATAACGCTTTTCCTCCCCACCCAAACCATCACCATTTGCAAACTTTCATAGGCGAATGTTAATGAGAATGGGATCAGGGTGATTCTCGTTGCTGGCTCAAACTTCACGGTAAAAATACCAAAATCAGTACGGACTGATGAACAGGAAACGACCACGGCTGCTTAAGAAACAAAAAGCATTCGTGCGAAATGGAAAACTGGAGCCCGTAACATAATGCTTAGTGAAATTTCGGAAACTTTCACACACTTTTGGCACGCTCGAAAGTTTACTAGTCAATTCCGGAATAATTCCGATCTGGAATCTGGAGACAATGATTCAGTGCCAAGGCAAGTTTGGCCCGGAATTTATTTTTTAATTCACTGCCCGCATCACAGAACAAACTCAACAATTCCAATAAATATCGACGACATGTAAGTCAATATTTACACACACTCGTATACTCACAGTAGGCGGTCAAAAAACGTTGATCGTTTATTCTGTCGTGAAACCGTACGATTCACTCCACTTAATATCGCTCGACTATGTTCTGCGTGGAGATTTGCACTCGTGCGTCGGCCGTCAAAGATTCCTTTCCTTTATCCAGCAAAATCGATCATATCACGATAACTCCGAAGATTTATGCTGAATCTTTAGTTGAAGCGCGAAGGATTGGGGTTCCTCCGAGTTCTACGGCGACCATCAGGGACTTTGCAAGCAGGATGGAACTTCAAAATAGCGAAAACCACGAAGCTTGATGCGACCACGGTCAACCTTTACACACACTTCTATGGAAGGCACTTGGGAAACGTTTGTCGTTTCTGTGCCTTGATACCGTACGATTCACTGCACCGCAGTTGCCTTTTTGGAACCTCAACAATTTGTGCAAACTACCCAACAAGTATTAACTAAGCCACGATATTAATTTCACATAGCACCGAACCAAATGGCGACAAAACTTATCGAATTACAGAAGGTTTTATCGAAGAAAAACTCGCCAGTTTCCCCGTGGTTCTTCACTTTCTCCCTGGATCCGTCCAGAAATCTCTTCTTTTTCTTTGCTCCCGTGTCGCTCCCGGTAAATCCAATCAGCTGCTAGATTAGCCGAGTTCGATTGCATTCGGTAATGCAATACACCATTGGGATGCACTAAATCAGTGTCGCCATGCCCGAAATTTTAGTTTGCAGATTTAAAATATTTTCAAAAAATTTAACTGAAGTAAAGAAAAATGAATAAGATTTTAAATAGTAATAAAAGTTAAATATCATGAAGAATATGATTAAAGGGAAACGTTTAAATTTAATATAAAGGAAAATTGATATAAAATAACGTTTAATAACAGTAAAAAAAAAATTATTTTATAACTAATAACAGGGAATGGGAGTAATGTGATGTTTTTTCCTTAGATCCGCAATTAAAATTTTGGGTAAGAGCTAGGAAGGTTTTCGATAAGTTTGCTGGTGTGACTGCTCGATTACTACAAACAACTCGTTCGTTGCACCTATTGAACGGTTATCCATCGCTGCCCTGACTACTTCCGCCTTGTGTTCCATGGCCCTCGTTGTTACTGATTGCACTAGCCTTTCCGCATACGATTTGATTGGCTACACTGCTGACTCCTGGTACAGCGCCTCGTGTGATAAGACAGTCCCTCCTCTCGTCAGAACAGGCCTGTGCAAGCCCGAAAGGAATTTCTTCGTTAATGTATTTATACACTTTCTGACCACTTTTTCGTAATTTTATACGTATTCATCCATTATTTACGAGACCCGCACGAATCGCCAAATCTTTGCTGCACGAAATCACTTCGTTTCCAAGTATTTTCTTCACCTTCACGCACGCTAATCATTGGGTCTAAATCCAAACCAAACTTTATCTTCATCACCACTGACACCATTGACACACATCCTCGAATTGTTCATTCCCAAAATCACATTGACGGGCCAAATGCAAAAAAAAATCCCCTTTTTCTTCAAAACAACATGTCGAGCAATTCATTCCGTAAATCACCTCCACAAAAAAACGCGAATACTCGCTCTCCCTTTCAAGATCAAATCACAAAAATTCTTTCCTCCCCGAATTTAAATTTAATGCACCGCCAAAAGCAATCCCTATAGTTCTTCCCGAATTCAAATACCGAATGCCCAAATCCAAGAACCCAACCTCGCATTTCACCTCCAGCAAATCCGATCCCGCAATCTTTCATAACCGCTGCCGCATCTGAGTAACGTAATCGAAGTTCATTACACTTCGATTTCGCTACCCACACATCTTTTCGTACCGGCAAATGCAATAATTTCCATTTTTTCCATATATAGCAATTTGCATAGTCAAAGAAGCGTTTGATTAGATGCAAAGTGTCACATATATTATACATATGCGGAAACTATTGATTTTGCCGATACCCCAAAAAGAGTGCTTCCCTGCGCTCGAGGAACTTGAACCCAGGGTCCCAGCAGACTCGCAACGCTTGCAACGGATCCGTGTTCTATTGGTTTCCCATTCATCTATAAGCAACTTCAACTATGCATCTGGGTATGAAAATGAATTTTGTTAGTAGGGAAACGTGAATGAATTTTCTTTAGTATTAAAAAATTAAAATTTGTTAGTGGGAACTAGTGAATAGAATTAGTTAGTATGAAGGAAGGAATTAGGTTTTGTTAGGGCAAATGTATAGAATGAAATTTTGTTATTGGGAGTTAATGTGGGGAGTGTCGTTAGAGGAACAATTAAAATCATAATTATATTACTATTTTGTTGTAATTGAAAATAAGGGAAAAGAGTATGATTGTGATGATGTGGAAATTAAAATTATAGGGAAATTGGTAAAATTTTAATAAAATTAAATAAATATCAGGGGAAAAGGTATAAATGCCCAAAGGAAGGTGGAGATGTTACGGCGGCAATTTGAAGTTGTGAATGAGAGAATGTCGGTACGCCGGAATTCGAAACAATCGTGGGGACGACCCAGGCCATGAGTGTCTCATTCAGCCGGGCAAACAGGGAATGTCGGCAGGGGTAATTATGAGTCGGATTGGATGCCCTTAGCGTGAAAAGCACCTAGCAGCTTGCTGGATTCATCCTCAGGTTCATAAGAAACTTGCCCAGTACGGTGGTGAACCACTGCAGGAACAAACCGTGGAGCAAATTTAGCCGCAAAGCGATCGGCTGCATTGCTCGTGGCGAAATTTCGCACGAAAACTTTCTGACCCTGGAGTAGCTCTCGGGGTGAGCCCGAAGGTTGTAATTTTGAGCTCCCTTGTGATAGGCTTGTTTCAGCTTAGCTCGGACGTGGTCTTGTACAGCTCGCAGATGATTACTGTTCGCACCCAACTGTACTTCTCCGTCTTCAAAAGCATTCAAGCTTCTAAGGAGGGCGTATTCAAAGCCATGCTGGATAGGGTGGTACCCGAACATGAGGAAGTAGGGCGAAAATCCTGTGGACTCATGGATCACCTCGCGGAAGGCAAAACACGATTCCGGAAGGTTCTCGTCCCACCTGCTATGATCGGACCCTATGCAGGCTCTGATGGCGTTCAACGTCGACTGGTTTGACCTGTCCGAGGCATTCGCTTGCGGTGAATGATATGGAGTGAAGCAGTGCTGTACCCCATAGTTGCTCATGAGCTTAGCGAATTGTCCTAGCGAAGCCATTCGGGAACTCCTAACGTCAAAAAGATTTCGCGCTCCAAGTATCGCACGAATCATTCCGCAGTGGCTTTAGCCATGGGCTTGAGCCATATGAACTTGCTGTAATGGTCCAGGGCCACAAACAATTGAGTATTCCCTGATTTTGAACGGGGGTATGGACCCATGAAGTTCAGAAACAGGCGCTGCATAGGTCTCACCGAGTCTCGTTGTGCGCCCATAGAAGGTCTCAAAGTGGAATTCGAAGGCTTGACCTGTTTGCATGTTGAACAGCTCTGAATGTGCTGAATAACATCTTGACGCAAACGAGGCCAATAGTAATATCTTTGTAAGACTTCCGTTGTCTTACGAATTCCACAATGAGAGCCCCTGGGGTCATCATGAGCTCGTACTATAAGAGCCTGTTGGTGACCCTCAGGAACCCATAATTTTGTTGGGGGAATATCCGAAGTCAGCGTTACAGGAAAGCCAGTACTGATGTACACTCGGCCATCAGCAAGGTGAAAATTCTGAAACTTATCAGGTTGCTTTAGGATTTGCTCCTTGAGATGTTCGTACTCGGGCTCCTGAAACGCAGACTGAGGCATCAAACCATCAATATGTTTGTGCTCCGGGAGGCAAGCAATGAGCGAGGCCACCCACTCGTCCTGCGAGCAAGATCTCGATAACGCATCCGGTACAACTGTAAGAGCACATTTCCGGTGTTCAATTTGGAAGTTGAACCCTTGCGATTTCAGACTCCAACGAGCCAATCGACCAGAAAGGTTCTACTGTTGCATCAGCCATTTAAGGCTGGCATGGTCGGTTATGATGGTGAAGGGCAACCCTACTATATATGCCCTGAATCTCTTTTCGCTCTGCACCGCAGCTAAGCATTCTAATTCTGTAATGCTATAGTTACGTTGCGCTTTCCACCCTCATCGTCCTTCTGGAACGAAACACTTCCAATACCCACTGTTCTTGCGTCACACTGGATATAGAAGTGCTTCGTAAAGTCGGGGTTAGCCAGCACTGGAGCAGAAATCAACAATTGCTTCACTTTATTGAAGGCACCCTTGGCGGAAGCAGACCACTTGAAGGCCCGTTTGCCCTTTAGCAAATCCGTTAGAGGGGCCGTAATCGAAGCGAAGTTTGGAATAAAACACCTGTACCATCCTGCCATGCCCATGAACCGTCTCACGTCTTTAGCCGTTCGGGGTTCAGGAAAGGAGACTATACCTGAAACCTTCTCAGAGTCGGTGCGCAGGATACCATCACTTACTACAAAGCCAAGATATTTGATTTCCTTTAATAATTTCATTCATCAACTTTACCCTCAAATCGGTACGCTCGGCAGTTCATTGTCTGTAGTACGCGGCTTGAAAGGGTATGAAGCTCAACATAAATGCCATACCTATCACAGCCGAAACTCCTACCTCCACATCCATAACATACCCCATAGCTAAGACTTCCATTGGACCTTTCCATAAGTAATGGATGAATACTAAGGCCACGTCGATCTTCATCAGAAGCTTCCGCCAAGCATTGCAAAATTTGTTTCTCTCTTCTATCCTTCTATCAATGACTAATTCCAGGAAAGGAATAAATCTCAAGGTAACACGTAATAATTTCATACTTTTGTTTAATCAAACTTTAGAAATAATATTTATGATATGAACTTAACATCCCATTAATCTTTACTTAAATTAAAGCAATACTGCCCAAAAAACATAACAAAATAAAAAAACCCACCTCTTTCAAAAAACTTACGTAGTGGAGGCACGGGAAAATTAGGCGGCCGGCAAGTACTGTTTCTTAAAATGCAAAACTGTTTTGACTCCATGCGAGTAATTAAAGGTTAAGCAACTGACCTATCAGTGGAAATCAGAAAAGTTAAACAATATGTCGACTAATTCAAATGAACCTCAACCCAAGCTTTTAATGCCAATATACGTATGAAACAAAATCATGTCAACCTTTAAAGGCTTTCCTTGACAGGCAAATAGATTTCATTCATTTGTCCTATTTGGAATTAAGCCTTAAGCGCGATCTGATAGACATCCGAGTTTATGTATGTCATCTAAAAAGCTAATTAAAATTACTCACGAGAATACAAGTTTCATATCTGTCATCAGTTCCTTGATTGTTTCGTAAAAAGCAAATTTTTCATCCTGCAATCCTTGCGTTGTGGTTACAGAGTAGAGATTACAGGATTTCCAGTAAAAAATAGTTCATATCTAATCTAAATGTTGCACGTTTGACACTGAAAGTAGCAAATTGGAATCCTTACGTGGAGAAAGGAGTCCTGTACGGGGAAGAGTGTAAGCAACTCTCCAATGGAATTCCACCTGAATTACAAACATGTACGAAATGAAAGGATAAATCCAAGTAAATTATAGAAATGTGTTCATCTCTGATGGAAGTTTATGTTTTGCATGCACGTTTCAAAGGAGGAAAGGAAGCTGCTGGAATGGAATAATTTTTAGACAAAATCTCAGTATGAATTTCAAGTAGAAGGTTGAGTGTACTCGTATGTGTTTTAAAGGATGTTTTGAAAGATATTTTTCCGGTAGTTTAATGTCGTTATTTGAACGTGCTGAGTTTAAACGTATGTACATAATTTGTAACTACGTTCAAAAAAGAGCAAAGGATTTCTCGGAATTCATTTAATTTTCCAAGTACGAGTGTACACAACCGGCAGCGTTGTGAAACTTCACTAAAATATGACTGAATTCTGTTCTGAAATTTAATTTGTAAGTCTTATTTCTAGTTAAATTCAATTTAACACTTTCATGCAAATGAATGAATTTCTGCCCAAGTAAATTATCACAATCCCCACATTATTTAAATTTGATGACAGAATGTGGCTTCGTCAGTGTGTCGGCTGCGGAATAGAGCTAGGAAATTTTCACATGTGCATCGTCATGGGTTAACGCTTGTTAGCACACATGGAATTCGCAGTGCTACCTATTATCAACGGCTCTAACTTATTCCAACTCGACAGAGCGAATAATAAAGTCGTTTGTCAGTGCCGTACCGGACGGACATGAAGCGTCTCTATGTAATTAAGCAGTGGCCAACGTTGCAACTATCGTAGAATCTTCTGGCAAGGAGAACGGTAACAACGCTATTCCATACAATGCACATGCATGCTCACTATTTCTCATTACCTGCACTATCTGGGCGTAATTAGAAGGGCATTACCAGTCTAATTAAAACAAAGTTCATCTCCTCCCTAGCTGAGAATTTTCCACATCTATTCAGTTGAAAGCTTTGACAACACTATAAAGGGAGAAATTTATGGAACCCAACACAAAACCCTGAACTAACAGCTAATTCCGCTTTTCCACTTTTTCCTGTTCACTAAATTTCAACAAAGAATTTTTCTGTCACTTCCGCCGTGTCTGTTTCTTAGCCGCTGCCTCGGCTTCGGATATCAATGAGAAAAGTTTTAAGGAAAATCACCAACGCTATCGTCATCGTTTTGGAAAAAAGGGTCAATTGCCTGGTCAAATAGCGGTTCAATTCAATTTCATGGTTGAGTTCAATGCAAAGTATGACCTGAAGCTTTATTTGCCCAATGGATGGTTGCAATAAATTTTTCTGCAAAAAGGAATTGAATGAATTTCTCCGGACAACACAATAGATTCATTGCCCATCGAAATGGTCAAAAAGAGCCAGTAAAGGAATTCACTGGGTATTGCCGAAATAGTATTGCTTTCATGTCGACGAAGTAAAAGCGAATGTAAACTCGAATTTAGTTAGAATGCCTCTTTGGGAGCGTACTTTTATCGGTTCGGCAATTTAAAAGGATTCGGCTAACAGTTTTATGATTTCTTCGATATTCTGGTCGAGATCTGCGATAGTAAAACTTTGAAATTGACTTCCATTAAGTTTTAGATTTTTAGCTTGCTTTGATGAGTTTTTTCGTTTCGAATTGTAGCGAGGTGGATTTGAAAATTCATTTATTCATGCAGCGTCATGCTTCCTGAGAGTAATATGATATTTTATTGAAGCTTGCTATTCTCAATAAAAAATTTCCGATATTCCTAGTTTACACCAAATATTCAATGAAACGGTGCAAACATAAAAGTAAAATAAAACTGGAAGTAAAGAGGAGGTGTTTAAATCGATATGTTTTTAATTCTGACGGTGTCCCAATAATATATCAAATATGTATATGAACGGGCCACCGATAAGAAGATAAAATATCCTCCGAATTTGAGTTCACGAGACCAACAATGCCAATGGAGATACTCATTTGCTAGATTCGTTGAGGCTGGTGGTATGGGGATTTAATCCACTATGCCCACAAAAATAACAACAAGAATGATTATAGTTTACAAATATATTAATCAACAAAAATATCAACACAACACAATATGGCGGTTAGATTGAGTGAGAGCCAGAACATAGAAAAATCTCAAATATATAGTCTGCCGATCCTTACAAAGGTTTATATTCGTTGGTTTGAGTAGCTTATGTCGCCACAGTACTCCCTCCTAAGTGCGTTTGACATTTCATCGACAGTCAAACATTCATATGTTGAATTGTATTGAATTCGAAGCCGGAGCTTTTGCTTTAGGTCCCAAATAAGTACGAGGACGTCGTTGATCCGGCATCGTTGATTGCGACGTGAGCTTGGCAGTATGTTCGTAATAAGCCGGTTTCAAACGATCTACAGATATGTTAACTTGTTTCCCGTTTCTTTCCAGTTTGTAAACGTTTGCCGTTTACATTCTCGACTATCCTGTATGGGCCTTCGTATGGATGTTCCAACGGTTTCTGTTAAGTATTAAGAGTTTTGTCAATCTATTTTTATGCTGGAACACTTCTTTGACATTTCGTTTTCTAGAACAATACTCACGCATACATATACACATTCTTTTTGCTATAAATATTCGCACACTCAATGTAAATCGTTCATTACAAAAGTAATATCCGTACAATAAAGACGTATTAAAATAAAACGCTAATAATATTTCCAATTGGTTATGGTGCCCAGTCAACGCAGAACTGTATGGTTCTTTAGACATTCATAGAAAAATCGAGATTTGAAATTATTACGGGCGATTGTGAAATTCGGCAACAGAGCGGTAAACGAGCATTCTGGGAAAACAGACACGGACACGTTGTTGCTTGGTTTTTCGGTGTGAATTGCAGATTCGTTTTGAGAACGTTTTGTAGAATTTAGTTCCAAATTCACGGAAATTCGTTGATACGTAATTATTTCTGGTCGATGAAATTACTTTTGGTGGATAAAAATGGCTGAAGTTGGTGAAACGATTAAAATTGGAAAATTACAACAAGCATCGCAGTGGCCAACATGGCGATTCACAGTGCGCGTAACATTGGTTGCGCATGATATATTCGATGTAGTTTCTGGAGAAGAAAGCATTCCAAATGAAAAAACTGGCGATGAGGCAGTGGTTGCAGAAAATCGGAAGAAATCTTTGGCCTGGAAAAAGAAAGATGCGCGTGCTCAAAAGATTATTGCAACGTCACTTGGTGAAAAAACAATTATTCACATTATTAATTGCACAACATCGAAAGCAATGTGGGACAAATTGCACACCGTTTTTGAGCAGAAGCATGAGGCTGGAAAACATTTACTCCAGCAACGTTTCTTTTCATTTGCGAACGACAAAGGTGATGACATGGCAACACATATTGCGAAACTCGAAACAATCGTACAGCAGTTGAGGGATTTGGGAATACACATCGATAATAATATGGTTATGACAAAAATTTTCATGACATCGCCGGCAGAGTACAAGCATTTCGTGAGTGCATGGGAATCAACGGAACAACGTTTACAAACGATTGAAAATTTAACAAGTCGATTGATGATCGAAGAAAGCCATGTGAATTCCAATGAAAAACAAGAGTCATCATCAGAAGCATTTTTTGCGCGTCAGAATAATTCGACAAAAAAGAAACAAAATTTTCGACAGAACAGTTCATCGGCTGAAAATAAAAATCAAGCAAATAAACCACAAAGAAGTTTCAAATGTTTCAATTGTGGTGGTGATAATCACTATAAGCGCGATTGCAAGGCACCAAAGAAGAAACAAACAAATAAATCTGGTAATGGAAACAAGTCAGAGCAAGAAAAAGAATCGAAGGCATTCTATTGTGAATCTGGCAAGACATCATCGGATGTAATTTGGTTTGCTGATTCTGGTGCATCGGACCACGTTTGTAATCGTCGTGAGTGGTTTCGTACGTATAATGAATTTGATGTTAGGCGGTCGATAATGGTGTCTGACGGTGGAGCAACATATGCTTATGGCTCTGGTGAAATCGATGTTTTATCGTTTACAGGCGACAGATGGATAAAGAAAACATTATCAAATGTTTTGTACGTGCCGAATAATCATGCAAATCTACTTTCAGAAACAAAAGTTTTGGATAATGGTCATAAAACGCGATCGATTAGTCAACTGTTCGAGATTTTGGATGGTGATAGAGTTGTGGCAACTGGTAAACGACATGGATCCTTGTTCAAAATGAATTTTAAAGTGATCCTACCTGATCAACGTAGTGATTCATCGGTAAATATGACATTAAAAACAAATTCGTTACGTGAATGGCATGAACGGTTGGCACATCAAAATAACGCACATGTCAAAGAAATTCAAACATTTCTTTTCTGGATGAAAGTTTCAATTGTGATGGATGTGCATATGGAAAACAACATAAATTAAGTTTTGAGTCGCGTGATGTGAAATCGAATAAGTGCGGACAAATCATATTTGCAGATGTTTGAAGAAAAATCATTGGGTGGTTCCAGATATTTTGTTCTTTTCAAAAGTCCGAAACCTATGAAAAATTCAAGAATTTTGTCAAAATTGCCGAGAAGGAGTGTGGTCATCCGGTTAAGATTTTGCAGACAGACAATGGTACAGAATTTGTTCATGAATTAATGACTTCATTTATGGAAGAAAACGGTATCCGTCATCCTCGTTCAATACCATACACACCAGAACAAAATGGTAGCGCGGAACGAGAAATCGAACAATAATGGAATCTGCCAGATCGATGATTCATGCAAAAGATTTGAATCCAAATTTATGGGCGGAAGCTGTTAACTCGGCAGTTTATGTGATCAATCAATCGAACGAGTACAAGCACAATTAAAGGAAAACCACTATATGAGCTATGGTATGGTAAGAAGCCATCAATTGATCATTTCCGGGTGTTTGGTTCCGAAGTATATGTGCATATTGTCAAACAAAAACGAAAGAAGCTAGATCCAAAAGCAAAGAAATGCTTATTTGTTGGCTATGACGAAAATGTGAAAGGTTATCGTGTGCTGGATCCAGATACAAACAAAGTTGAATTAGCTCGTGATGTAAAGTTTCTTATGAGCGATCACGCTGAGGTTTCATTGCCACCAATAGAGGAAAACGATAATGATATCGATGGAAGCGGTAATCTGGAACAAGATACCGAAGTGGAACATGAAAATGGAACGAATGAAAACGAAGAAGTTCCTCAATTGGTTCGGCCGGCACCGATAAGACGTCGGCGACCGACTACATTGTCAGACATCAATGTCGAAAATATTGTTCCGGGACGTTTAAGAAGCAGAGATGACCGTTGTTCATTAGATCAATCTTCGTTATTTTTGTCAATTCAATGTGAACCAACTTCATATGAAGAAGCTATGACATCAAATGATCGGAAACAGTGGGAGCGTGCGATGCAAGATGAATTCGATTCGTTGATGGTAAATGAGACTTGGGAACTTGTACCGAAGCCAGAAAAGCAAAAAGTGATTGATAATAAATGGGTTTATAAAGTTAAAACAAACCCGGATGGTTCAATTGAGCGGTATAAGGCTCGGCTTGTGGTTCTCGGATTCAATCAACAATTTGGAATAGATTATGTAGAAACATTCAGTCCGGTTATGCGGTTCAGTTCATTGCGTGTTTTACTATCGATTGCTGCGTCGAATAAAATGAAGTTGAAACAATTCGATGTGAAAACGGCGTTTCTTTATGGTGACCTGGAAGATGATGTTTACATGCAACAACCAATAGGATTCACCGATAACACGGGTCGAGTATGCAAATTACGGAAGAGCCTTTATGGTTTAAAGCAAGCTTCCCGGCATTGGAATCAAAAATTCAAATCGTTCATTGAAAAGTTTGATTTTATAGCTTGTCAATCGGATCCATGTGTTTTCGTGAAATCTGATAGCCAAGACAAAGTCATTTTGGCGTTATACGTGAACGATGGGATAATCATGGGAAATAATGACCCAAATATTGAATTGGTGGTTCAACATCTGCAGGAAGAATTCGAAACCAAATTGGTCAATGTTGGTTGCTTTCTGGGCATTCAAATCGAGCAGTTGCAAAGCGGTTCGATTTTTATTCATCAGAATGCTTATGCACGGAAAGTTTTACAGAAATTTGGCATGGAAATGTGCAATCCGGTGAGTGTTCCATGTGATCCAAATCAAAAACTAAGCAAATTCGAAGATGCAGATGATGGAAAATACCCATATCGACAATTGATTGGCAGTTTAATGTATCTTGTCATTGCTACACGGCCAGATATATGTCATGCTGTTGGTTTGGTCAGTCGGTACATGGAGCATCCAAAAGATATTCATGTGAATGCAGCCAAACGCATTCTGAAGTATATCAAAGGAACTTTGAATCATGGATTGCTGTATTGTAGTGGCAATAAAAATCAATTTTACGGATACAGTGATTCAGATTACGCTGGAAATTTAGACACGCGCAAATCAACAACAGGCTATGCATTTTTCATCAATGGTGGCATAGTTAGTTGGTGTTCGCAAAGTCAGAAATGTGTCACTTTGTCATTAACAAAGGTCGAATATGTGGCGGCAGCTGAAGCTACAAAGGAGTTGGTTTGGTTAAAACGATTACTCGACGAATTGTTACCAAATCAATTCGGTGAACCGAAGCTGTTTATGGACAATCAAAGTGCGATTCGTCTCGTGAAGAATCCAGAATTCCACAAACGCACGAAACATATCGATGTTGACTATCATTACATTCGTGAAAAATTCAACGAAAAACGTTTTTCTTTGGAACATGTTTGCAGCCAAGATCAGTTGGCGGATTGTTTAACGAAAGCATTACCAAGGGACCGGTTTGAATATTTACGAAATGCGATGAATATCACATCAATCGAAAATAATTGACTTTTAACGTAACGTTTTTGATATGTGATGTTGATTAATTGATAATTCTATTTCATTATTTAATATGACAAAAAGTGGGAGTGTTAAGTATTAAGAATTTTGTCAATTTATTTTTATGCTAGAATACTTCTTTGACATTTCGTTTTCTAGAACAATACTCAAGCGTACGAGTACATATACACATTCTTTTTGCTATAAATATTCGCACACTCAATGTAAATCGTTCATTCCAAAAGTAATATCCGTACAATAAAGACGTATTAAAATAAAACGCTAATAATATTTCCAATAGTTTCTTAATGTGATTGACGCGTAGAAATACATGCGGACAAGTTGCAATATCCTTGTGGATGAAAACCTTTCACTTGTCATAGCATGACGCTGGAGTTGCTCGAATATCCCTCATGTGTTCACGAAACCTTTGCATGAAGTGACTTGGATCGGATGGCATTTCTTCGTCGAAGAAAAACTCTCCTGGTATACGTAGGGTTATTCCATATACCAGTTCCGCAGAAGTAGCGCCAATGTCGTCCTTAATACTTGTGCGCAATCAAAGCAATGCAGTTGGGAGAACGAATATCAATCCACTCCTGGGTATTATGGCACATTATAGCTGCTTTTGATGACCGGTGCCATCGCTTGATCCTCCGATTCGCTGCCGGATGATATGCAGTTGTTCTGATTCGCTTGCAACGTACTAAGCGTGCTAACGATTGGAACAAGAAGGATTCGAACTGCGAACCTTGGTCTGAAGTCAAAATTTTTGGTGCTCCGAGCCGTGAAATCCAGCAACTGTAGAATGCGGTAGCAACCTCGTCCGCTTTTATGCTTTTAATAAGAATCGTCTACGGCGACCTTGTATATAGATCGATCATCGTCAAGATTTAAAAAAATCCTTTGGAGGGTTTCAATGGTCCAGCGATGTCCATGTGGACATGGCTGAATCTTGAGTCCGGGATTTCTATTTGTCCAACTGGAGGTCTGGCATGTCTTCCTAGTTTGCTACGTTGATATGTGAGGCACGTACGAGCCCATTCCGATATGTCTCTAGACATGCTAGGCCACACATACTTCTTCACTATGATTCTACTTGTCGAACGTTCGCTAGGATGTGAAAATCGGTGGGTTAAATCGAATATTTGTCTGCGCAATGCTTTTGGAACGTATGGTCGAATTTCCTGTGTCGAGACATCACAGTAAACTAAAGTGTCGTTGTCGTTCAAGTTTCCGCAATTGGAGACTTGAGTCAGCTCGAAGCAAATTTTTTAATTCTTCATCCTCCTTCTGAGCTTTCGCCAAATCCTACGATGTACCCAAAACTGGCATAGCGATGTTATTTACTCAAGGTAAAGGATCCGCTATTTCATTCTCTTTTCCAGAAATATGGACGATATTCGTTGTGGATTGCCCAATAAAGTCCAATTGTCTTAATTGTCGTGGAGACGCTCTGTCTGACTTTTGATTAAACGCATATGCGGGCGGTTGCGCTGCGTTTCGTTGAATTTTATGGAAAAGAATCCTAGGAGTTCCCAGTTGCTATTATTCAACTGCTCAAGAACTGCTCCCATTGCTGCATACGATGCATCAGATTTGGTCGCAAGTGTTACGTTCTCAATTGAATGTCTCCGCAATGCTGCATTAGTAATTTGATTTTTGCAGCCTTCGAATGCTTTTTCTGCGCGTACATTCCATGTCATTTTTCTTTTGTCGTTCTTCTTCGCACCGATCAAAAATTCATGCAGTGGAGCTTGAATAGCTGCAGCATCTTTTAATTTAATGATGACATCACCCAGAAATCTGCGTAATTCCATTACACTTGTCGGTTTTTTGAATTTAAGAATTGTCTCAACTCTTCCTGGAAGAGGTCTGATTCCATTTTTTCCAGTGTGATAGCCAAAATACTCTATCGTAGATTTTCCAAATATGCATTTTGCTATGTTGATTGAAAGTCCAAAATTCCGTAGTCGCTCAAACACGAGTTTCAGATGTTCGCGATGTTCTTCGTGTGTCTTCGAAGCGATGAGGATATCATCGATGCATGCATAGCAAAATTTAAGTCCACGCAAAGCATGATCGATGTATCGTTGAAAGGTTTGCGCCGCATCACAAAGACCAAACGTCAGGATTCTACGTCTAGCACTCGTTGCGTGTAGACGTGTTTTTAATCGCTCCTGTCATTAATTTTAAAAAAATTAATTAATTTTTCACAAACGTCAGTTTCAAAATATTGAAATAATTTTTTACGAGCCAGTCAAAAGCAAGTTTTGATTTTATTGGGGAAGAATTTATCGTCGAAGGCATCGACCAACCGTACCCATAAACCAAGAAAAGGCCAAACCAACGACAACTCGGGACTGCTGTATGGAGGAGCCCGACGGCTTCCCTCCGTTGGGGGGCCCCGGGGAAAATGACGGTGTGAAATTGGCAAGTGTCAACAAGCGGAGACACACGAGCACCCAGGATACCGCAGATGCCGGTCGCAAAACACAAGTGCTCGAGGATAGACAGGAAGTGTGCCGCCTTCGAAGTGAAATCGAAGAGCTAAAGGCAAGAATTCAAACGTATGAAGAAATGTTCAAGACGGCAAAACAAGTTCAAGAGAGTGGTCCGATACGAAAAATCGAAAAACAGAAGAAAGCTACAACTCCAATAATAACTGAAGAGGTATTAAGTGCTGGTGGCACGAACGAAAGCCAGAACTACTTTGCGGCGCTGGATGGACTCCAGCAGGACATGGAGGTAGACGAAGGTAATAAAGACGATAATTTTATCTTATATTTAAAAAATAAAAATAATGAAAGTAGAAATAGGGAGAAGAAACCAGCCCGTAGTTCTGCTGGTCCTCCTCAAAAAGTAGCCAAGAATACCGAGAAAGTTCCGCCGATTAATGTCTTCGGGCAAAGCGGAAAAGACATGGTTCGGCTGTTGGCAGCCGAAAACAAATTGACAAATTTCGATTTCAAATCAGCGAAAGATGCTTTGAATTCTGGGGAGGTTCCGCACTTCACCTATACCCCCAAGAGCGAGAAGAACCAGACGTTCTTGCTGAAGGGCTTGGACTGCGGAGAAGATACCGTCGATCTTCTTCAGGTTCTCAAGGAAACGGCGCCACAAATCGAGTTTATCTCAGTGAAAACATTCGCGACAAGAAGGTCGACGGTAGAAAAAAAAAAACTTACCACTTTATTTGGTACAAATAACAAATAAGAGCAGTCCAAGCGCTCTTCAGCAAATCAGGTATTTAAATTTTCGAGTGGTGAGGTGGGAACGCCTCCAGAAACGAGAAATCAACCAGTGCTATCGCTGCCAACGATTTGGGCATTTGGCTGCCAACTGCGCCATGCATTACCGATGCGTTAAATGCAAAGACGTGCATGCTCCCGGTGAATGCAAATAGGCTCAGACGGAGCCAAAAGAGAAGTTATATTGTGTGAACTGCGGTGTTTTTGGTCACCCGGCATCATATCGAGGATGCTCCCGATATCAGGATGCAAGATTGAAATCTGCCCCAAAACAAACACAAATACACCGCAGTGTCTTAGCTCCGAACTTCGTCAAGCCCGGAGTATCATTTGCACTCGCCGCTAGAGGACCAGCAGAAAATGCGGAAAATAGGGTAAATAATGTAAGTGGCAATAATGAGCTGCTTCTCAAAATTTATCAACAATTAAATTCCTTATCAGAGTGAATCGATAAACAAGATTCGAAAATTAACATTGTTTTTCAGCGTTTAGGACTTTCAAATGGCTCAAAATAAGTTGTCATCCAGCCACATTCCCACGGATAGGATTCGTCTCATCTCGATCAACGTCAACTCCATTGTTACTTTACATCGGCGTGATTATCTCCTTGAATTCATTGCCAGACAAAAGCCTGACATCCTGCTTCTAACCGAAACCCACCTCAATTCATGGCACTTCATGACATTCAAGGATTTTGAATTCGTAAGAAACGATAGGGTAATAGTTGATGGGGGAGGTGGCACCGGGATATTGGTACGAAGACCCTATTGTTTCCAAAATATTGAAAAAGTCGAACTCAAAAGCTTTGAATCTCTTGAAGTGTCCGTTATCAAAATCTCACTGCCAGGTGGGGATAACCTCTTCGTTATCTCTGCCTATGCAACTGGTGGAACTGTTCTCAAGCTCAAGGAGGAACTCAATTCCTTGTTCGAAATACTCGAATTGAACAGGCTGCATAACTATTATATTCTTGCTGGTGACCTGAACGCCAAGCATACATCATGGCTGAACGCCACCAATAATCCAAGAGGTGTATTCCTGAAATCGTGGATAACAGAGAACCAAATTGAATACAGGTGCAATCTATATGGGTCGGAGTTCCCAACATACCCTAGGACAAATTCATATTTGGACCTTGCTGACGCAAGACTCGAATTCAACTTTAATAGTCCTCAACGGAAACTGCAGGTGCTTCCTCATGATAGCGACCATAACGCAATCGTAATGGAAATCAATCATCACAGGGATGATTTCTTCCTCATTCCAGTTCAACATGAAAATCATCGCTTGAATTTCAAAAAAACAGACTGGGGAAAGTTTCAAAAGAAGTTTAATCGGGAGTACCAGAAGCAATGTCCCACTTCTGATGGCGGCAACTCTTGCTCAATGGTTCCTAATGACAGAAATCTAACTAACGATGAAATAGATGTCTATTTGTCGAAGTTAGAGAAGCTGACGTTGGAAACGATTGAGAAAGTAGTTCCCAAGATTAAACATCGAAACAATATGGAAGGATATGAAACACCAACCATCGCAAGGTTGAAAAGATTGAAAAGCCTCCTTCTCACACGCGTCAACAATATTTATCGACGATTTTTGGACTACAACCATCCCTCGTTGTCTTTGTTGAAATTACATCTGAAGAATGTCCGGAACTTAATCCGGTCATACTTCAGGAGTGAGGTCAGCAATCAATGGGCGGAAAAATTGAGGGGTATTAGCCCACAGGACCCAGACGGCGTGTTCGCGAAAGTGAATAGCATATTCCGCAAGAAGTCTCGAGTGAAGGTATCGAATCTTGAAGTCACTAGTGATGAGATAAATCTTCTCGATAGGGCTGGTATCGAAATTGATAGTACGACTCCGGATAGAAATGGAAACAGGATTATTTGTGAAGGATTGGATAAACTTGCCCTGATTGGAACACATTTTGAATTGGTTCATCTACCAAACCCTGAGAGAGGGAACGAAATTTTTTCAGAGGTCGTTGAAGCAAAAGTTCCTGACTTCAAATCAAGCCTGAACGGCCAATCAATTCTTCATTTCAATGAAACATTAACATCTGACCTCATACCGAGCTTGAATCTAATTGATTATTTTGTCAGCTATGAAGACTTGTGTTTCATATTTCGCAAGATAAACAACAAGAAATCATGTGGTAATGATGGTATTCCAAATGTAGTTCTCCGACATTTGCCTGAGGTTGCTATTAGGAACTATTGCATATTGTTCAACAACATGTTGAGCAATTCATATTTCCCAAATGAGTGGGGAAAAAGGCTAAGGTATTTCCGATCTTGAAGAAAGGAAAAGAATCTTCATGCCCTAAAAGCTATCGCCCAATCAGCTTGCTGCCTAACATCAGCAAGGTGTTTGAAGTGATACTCAACAGAGCATTAAACGCCCACATTGAGGAAAATGAGTTGATGCCGAATTGCCAATTTGGTTTACGTGCCAGGCATTCGACCACACATGCAATAACGAAAGTAACCTCAGACATCTGTTGGAAACTAAATGATAGACAATGTGTTGGAGCATGTCTCATTGATATGGAGAAAGCCTTTGATACGGTATGGTTAGATGGACTTATTTTTAAACTTCTTCAGGACAAGTTCCCCAGACACCTTGTCGCCATGATGTGTAATATGTTATACGGGAAATCGTTTGTTGTAACCGATGGAAATCTGACAACAATGCGCGAGTTCAAGGTCTTGAATGGTCTACAGCAGGGAACAGTTACTGCGCCTCTGCTCTTCTCAATCTTTATTCGCAAGCTATTGAACGGCTTTGATTTTAACGTCTCGCCAACGCGATCATTGGTAGCGTTTGCTGATGATCTGATCATCTACACGGCAGACCGAAAAGCTACAATAGCTCAGAGCAATCTCCAAAAAATGTTCAATGATATACAGCTGTACACTGACAATTGGCGAATGAAAATCAATGCGCAGAAGTGTGAAACAATCTTGTTTCGGACAACGCTGCAGGGGGTCAGTCAAGACCTGAAACGTAATTGGAAAGATTTCCACATCATGGCTGGCGAGGGTAGTTCAGAACGAATTCCACATAAATCCTGTGTTCGATACCTCGGTGTTTATCTCGATCAGTATCTGTACTATACTGAACATGTGAAAATCATGCTCAGTAAAGCACTTAAAGTAGTCATGGCCCTTCGAAAACTCTTTCATTCCAGATACATTGATCAAAAGGTCAAAATTATCTGTTACAAGACACTGGTTAGACCAGTTTTGACCTATGGATGTCAGATCTGGTACAACCAGAGTGCTAGTACTATGGAAAAATTAAGAGTTTTCGAAAGGAAATGTCTTCGTGCATGTACTGGTTTGTACAGAAAGCCTGAGACGGATTGGAAACATTATATATCGAATAGAAGAATTTATCAAACTGCTGAAGTGACTAGAGTCGATATCTTCATATTGAAGCTTCTTCGGAATCATATCGCAAGATCTGTGACTGTGAGTGAAAACCCTTGGATTTCACAGCCGTTCCACCCTACAGACGGGTATATAGCGACTTGCCTCGCTACTGGCTTCATTCCTCCAGAAGCATTCGTGTATTTGGACATGAATGGATATGTTTTTGATTCTGACGGCGTCCCAGTCATATATCACATATATCGACGGGCCACCGATAAGAAGATAAAATATCCTCCGAATTTGAGTTCACGAGACCAACGATTTCAGTGGAGATACTCATTTGCTAGATTCGTTGAAGCTGATCGAGTTGAGACGGCGCAATCCAGGTATTGGTGGCTGAATGACAATGTCTAAATTTTTCGTGTTTGTTTTCAGTTTTGGTGTTTTTCGTTATTTAGTTTTTGAGTTTCAGCTCATTATTGCTACATTTAGTATTGTTATATATTTTTGTTAAAATCAGGTATAGGTTAGGTATATGTAATGTTTACTATATTCCGTTAGAGATAAGATTAAACACTTAGGTTAGGAACATTGTTATAGTATTTTTAGTATAAGATAAAGTTTTTTTGATTGTATTTTATTAGAAATAAGTTACAACATATTAGGTGTAGGATCAAAGTTTCACTGTTGTGTATTAATTATAAATAATTTTTGGATAGTGTTGGTTGGTTTTTTCTCCTTTTTCCAATTGAATTGTAAAAATATGTAATAATCGTAATTAATTGCATTTGCTATAGTTTTTTTTTGATGAAATGAGTTTATGATAACGTACAAATTTCGAGAGCCATTTGGGCCATCTTTTAAAATTTATAACGATGAGTATTAAATAAAGCGCTTTTGACTTTGACTTTGAAAGACCAAACGTCATGACATTGAATTCAAACAATCCATAAGGTGTTATGACTGCTATTTTTGGACGTTTTCGGGGGCCACGGAAATTCGATCATATGCTCGCATCAAATCGAGCGTCTTAAATGCGGCGCATCCGTTCAGTTGGTCACTAAGGTGAGCAATGGGGCATTTGTCTAGAACAGTGATTGCATTTAAGCGACGATAGTCATCACAAGGTATCTATTGGTCGGGTTCTCAGGTACGAGATGCAAGGGACTCGCCCATGGGCTACTTGAAGGCTTACAGATTCCCTGTTTTAGCATTTACTCGAATTCGGCTTTCGCATCAAGCAATTTCTTGGGAGGAAGACGGCGTGTTTTTTCGGCGGCTGATGGTCTTTTCCTCAAAATATGATGGTAAATACCGTGGTTCATGACTGTTTTTATGTTATTAGGCAGCGTTGAATCGTGATACTTTTCCAGCAGGTCATGATAAGCCTCAACTGATGAAATGGTGGACAGCTTAGTATCGAAAATTCTGGAAATGTTAGCGATGGATTGAAGATTTGTTTTTCCGTCTACAATTAGGTTTCTGCATAGATCAACCAAAAATCCAAAATGGCGTAACAAAAACGCTCCGATAATTGGTTGTCGAAATCGGCGGTGGTGAAATTCCAAGGGAATTGTCGTCGCAAACCCAAACCAAGCGTTAAAAACTTTTCACCGCATTTAGCGATTGGTGTATTGTTTGCAGCGTACAATTTGAATTTCGAGGGAACAGTGTGATGCTTTGTTTTTGGCAGTAACCTGTATCCACTAAAAGCCGCAAGCCAGATTTTTTGTCCACTATCATAAGTCGGCGTTGGTGGAGTGAGTCGTCCTCAGCTGCTGAAATGCGGGACGACGAATTTAGTTTTCCGGTGCCGTCTTAGTATTTCTCCATTGACAGGATGCTTTGCAATTTCTTTCCTGTTTCCCGAAGCGTATGAGGAAAAAGCAAAATTTTCCTCTCGGTCTGGACCGCTTATTTGACCTGCTGTGAGATTTGGAATTTGATCGATTTCGCGTTTGAAGTTCCAATCTTTCAAGTCGATCTAAAATTTGTGATAATTGGCTGTTGTCTGACTGCTGCTGCACTGCTATAACCCCAGGTGGGTTTTGTAGTTTCAACATGAAATCTACTATCCTGGCTAATTTCTTGAAATCAGGCTCGCTTGATATGGCTAATACCACTCGTGTGTTTTCGGGGAGTTGCCCCAACACCAGTGACCTTAGCATCTTTTCGGTTACCTGCTCTCTTCCTGTGTTACGAAGTTTCTGCAGATAATGCGCTGGTTTCTTGCCTCCCAGATTTTGGCCTTGGAATAAGCGCCTCAGTTTTGATTCCTGTTAAAATTCGCTGCTTAACTGTTTCATAGCTATTTTCCGTTGGTGGATTCCTTGCCAAGGAAATGACGTGTGGTAGTATCTCGGGCTCAGCATACTGGATGATGTACCAAAATTTCCTTCGTCCTGATAGATTTGATGAGTGTGGAAAGCAGCATCGACCTGATCAAACCAAAATTCCGGGTCCGGTCTATACAACGCAGGGAATTTAGTGATTCACGACGCTTCAACAAATAAATTCGCGGATCACGAAGGTCTTGGTGCGATTGGCGGTAAATTTTAGGGCATTTTCGGCATTTCATCATTTGACGCTTTGGCGATTTTGAAAAAAAAACTGCGGCGTCACTTTAGCACTTTCGAGAAATCAGAGTTTTTTATAAGGTTTTCTTTTAAGAGTCACTTTTGATGAAGGGATCACGTTGGGGTCACCACTATGGGGATTTAGTCCACTGAGTCCACAAAAACAACAAAAAGAATGATTATAATTTACAAATATATTAATCAACAAAAATATCAACACGACACAGTATTTCGGTTAGATTGCGAGAGAGCCAGAACATAGAAAAATCTCAAATATATAGTCTGTCGATCCTCACAAAGGTTTGAATTCGTTGGTTTGAGTAGCTTATGTCGCTACAGTCAAGCTTTGACGGCGCCATCTAGGTATTGGTGGCTGAATGACAACGTCTAAGTTCTTCGTGTTTATTTTTTTGTTTTGAGTTTAAGCTCGTTATTGCTACATATAGGGTTGTTGTTTGCTTGTGTTAAAAAGTTAAGGAATATATTTCAATATTTAGGATAGGTATATGTTATGTTTATCATAGTAGGTTTATAGATAAGGTTCAACGCTTAGGTCAGGAATATTGTGAAAGCATTTTTAAGATTTCGTGCTAAAATAATAAAAACCCTATTAAAATCGGTACATGTTTCCATCTGTCCGTCCATCCGTCTGTATTTCACAGCAGTTTTTCTCCAAAACTATGGAAGTTTCAGCCATGAAACTTTATGGAAAGGTTGGAAGTTATGTCTCCTAGAAGGTTTTGGGGTGAAAAAATGTTCAATGAGTTTTAAGGGTTTCGCTCCATGTAGAGCAATGAGCTTAAAAAAAATTCATCAAGTGGTCATCTTTCCAAAACAGGTTAAAATTAGTTTATCAGTATCAAGGGAGGCAGGAGAACCCCTAACCTCGCGATTAGAACCCTTTCATCCGAAAAATCTGAAAAAGATCATGAATCTAGACCTTTATAAGCACTACAACAACAAATACGTAAGAAGTTGAAATTCACTCAACTTTCTTAGTAATAGTATGATAAATCATTATTAAATTTTCTTGAACATAATCGTAATTGCACCCTCAATTTCAATAATATTCAATAGGTGAACGTCAATTTACCAGTTTAATCATTACTAGAATTTCAGGAAGATCGAATCGTATTTAACAGAGCCATAGGGTTTTACATTTTCCTGTGCACAATAAACACTTCCAACCAGCTCAGACCAGGGCTGTAGCTAGAGTCGAATTCGAGGTAGGGCAGCAGGGTGGAAGGGTGGAAGTAAAAAATTTACTATAATTGATCTGCCCTCGAAGGATAGGCTCCTAAATCAATCACCATGTATATCACTGACCTCTAGATCAGTGATCCACATTCAATAGCTATTCGTAGATAAATAATTTCTGGGACAGAGCATGAGCATGGATCTAAGAACTATTAAATCCTCATTGATGAAGAACAAGCGAACAAGATGGTTGAACTTCCAGATTTGAATGTAGAAACCCACGTCTGAATGAGATCGAGGTAATAGTGATTTGTTGGTTGGGGTGGTAAGAGTAAATAGCTACGACCGAAAATACCACTTAGATCATATTGTTTCTGCAAACTTATTATACTAATTAACATCATAACAAAAAATATTTAAACAGCTGAATTCTAAGATTCGCCATATTATTAAAAATGCGAAGAACTCTGTTCCGATCAACTGATTTTGTTCTTTTTTCAAAGGCCAGAAATATCATACCAGCCATTTTTTCGTGACCCACTGACAGCCTTTGAGGCCTATTGATTGCAGTTCAAGTTAAAAACGTAGATCCTGACATGTCTACCCAACTTTTTTGTTAGTCTTTATCGTCTAGTAGAAAGCAGAACTACCATATAGTCGCGTTGGTCATATTATCTATTTGTAAATGAGCATTCGTTTTTTTAAGGCTTAGTCTTTTGGATCTAATGAGAGGGTGTCAAGAAGGGAGAAGTCCAATGCAGAGTTCTCGTTTGTTTTTTATGTGTTGTTTCCATATGAATTTCTGTCGAATGCAATTGCAATGTGTTTAGCCGTTTGTGTCCAGTCAACTGTCTTATTATCAACGAGCTTGGGGTTTGCTGATCTTTCCTCGTGATAAATAGTGCCTGTGTTTTGTCCGGCCTAATTTTAATTTTCCATTTGCGAAAGTATTCCAATAAAATATTTATTGATTGTTGCAAGTTTGAAGCGATGACTCTTGCTTGTCGTGCTGTATTAAATACTCGTATACAGGTATCATCAGCGTAGAGTGATAGTTTTACTTTTAGAGACAGAGTGGGAAGGTCTGCAGTAAATATTTTGTATAGGACCGGTGAGATGGGTGAGCCCTGAGAAAATCCGGCATCAATTGGTCTCAGGCTTGAGAGTAGTTTGTCAATTCTGACAAAGAATGTTCTGCCTTCCAAGAAGGAGCTAATAATTTGAGTGAGCTGTAGTGGCATTTTGAATTGATGCATATTGAAGATTAGTTCTGCATGCCAGACTTTATCAAAGGTCAAACATAACTAGGCCTGTTGAATCCCTGCAATTCAAGCCTGTTCTGATGTGTTGAACCACTCTAACTAATTGGAGTTCAGTAGAGTGTTCAGCTTTGAAGCCATATTGTTCTTCTGGTATAATATCTTTGTCAGATAAAAACTCATTGAGTCGATGCAAAATCACTTTTTCCGCAATTTATAACAGCAATGAAAGCAGACTGATATCCAGTTTTGTGGAAATTGTGGGTCCTTTTGAGGCTTCAGAAAAACAATGATAACCACTGATTTCCATATTTAGGGATACCTTCGCAAACGGAATATTGCATGAATAATACCTGTGTTTATGAAATATTGTCTGGTAGCCAAAAAATCATTGTATTTGTAATAGTGTCATGTTCAGGTGCTTTTGGTTTATTGAGTGTCTGTATAATGCCTTTGATTTTGTCCAAGTCCGTTGGTGTAATCCTGACTTCATGTTGAATTTTATCTATTTGGAGTCTGTTGACAGAAGATTCAATTCTTTCTTCAGTTTCAAAGTCCTCCTCGTCTGACGAATTTTCGCGAAATTGCGTTTTCGGAGAATCTACAAATGCTTGAGCGTTACCCGCATCGTAGGATTGCATTCCATTCGGACCATGAATAGGCGGCACTACAATTTTGTTCTTAAACCGAAAGTATTTGGACATTCTCCCGAAAATACCACACCCAGGCTCACGACTCTGCAAAAACCTCTCCCATTGGTCGTTTCGGAATACCTTTACTTTATCACAGAGTTCATTTGTCATCCAAGTAGCGTTTATGTGTAGCTTTCTTCCGAAGTTGATTCTTTCTCCTGACCAGTCGTTTGATGTTCTGACAGAGCTTATAGGGATTCGTTTCCCTTATCGGAGTTATGATCGTATGGTCCTCTTTTGCCTGTATAATTTTCTGAGTTACGTTCTCAATGATGTTTTCAATGCGGTCGACCGTTTCAGATAATTGAAAATTAGTTTCATTGGCCAATGCGACTCTGAACGCTATCCAGTTTGTTATTTTCTTTTCCTGCATAGCAGCATCAATGAAGATGTTTTCTATGAAGAAGAGGACTGGTTTGTTGTTGGATGACAGTTCGTCGAGGAAATTTAACCGAACATTTTGTATGAAATCTAGCGACAATGCAGTGGAAAGCCATTTCTTGATCCATAATATGTTGGTCCATTGGGGATATGTAGGCTGAAGTGATAGGCTGTTATGAATGTATTGGGCTCTCACAGCTCCCCATAGGCGGTGGTAAGCATTTAGATCTCCTGCGATGAAGATAAGGCCTTCAAATACATCAGGTGCTATAAAATAATATGAGAAGTTTATATTTCCTGGAGGATTGTAAACAGAAATCACAATGAACCATAGAAAATCAGTTCGCACCTTGATTGCTGTGGCCTCTGGTTTTTGAAGTATGGGCTTATCAACGAGATAATGACTCAAGTTTTGTCTCACGAGAATGGTCGTGCTGCCTCCTCTACCAATCATTCTGTCATTTCTATACATAATGTAGCTAGGGATGTGGAGTAGTCTTCCAGACTTCAGAAAGGTTTCTTGGATCATAATGGTATCGAATTTATCATCAAATGCAAATTGTTATAGTTCACCAATATGCTGAAGTAAGGAATTCGCATTCCACATCAGGATTGAAACGTGGTTCATTAAACTCATTAGTGTTTAGTGTTGACGATATTTTGAGATGCAGCAAACATGGTTTGAATCATGTTTGCTAGCATCTTTTACATCATGTTTTGGAATGGTTGTAGATGGTAGTCCTTATTGCGCTAAGATGTATTTAAAACCTTAATATAAGGTACACCAAGTGAAGCCAGGAAATTCTGTTTTTTATTTTTGTCAATAAATGACTAATACGTCTTACTCCTTCTTTTAACTATTTTTATTTTCGTATGTAATTCTCAAACAATATTTATACAGCGCAAACTTCTAGTTTTTAACACTTTTTACACAAATCTCTAATAACGTACTCTTTAGAAACAGCTTGACTGTTTGACATAGTTTTATGAACTAAAAAATATTTTTATTTTTTCTTCATTTGACAATTCAAATTTTTGTACGACTACTATTTCTTTTTGTGTGGATTTCATGAAAATGTGGAATTTAATTTATAAATAATGTAGAAAACGCTACAATGTTGTCTGTATTTTGCAAACATTTCCTCCATATTGTGAGGTTGATTTTGTGTGCGGGGAAGTGCCTGTGTCGTGGTTGTTTGTTTTTGTGCTGGTTGTGTGGATTGGGCCGCAGCAACTTGCGCAAATGATCTTCTAATGTTCTTTGGATTCCTGGGACAACCCTCGTAGCTTGTTGGATGTTCTCCACCACTGTTGACACATTTTGGCTTCTTCTCAATTTCTTCCGAACAGTCCCCGAGAAATGGTGAAGCCAATCGCATTTAACGCATTGAGACTGTGCATGATAGTTCCTAGAAGAATGTCCAAATTGTTGGCAATTGTGGCACATACCCTGGCCCGTATGAGGACGCTGCGTCTCCACGATGCACATAAGGTGGCAAACAGATTGAATATTGTAAGTGTTAGTTACAGATTTTGGAAGGAGAACCTTGGCTACCCTAGAAAACCTTCCCTCATTTTGATATAGTAGACTTCTGTTGGGATGATGAACTGAGACTGTAAGTCTCCTTTGATCTCTTCGATTGAAAGGCCATACAGCCCCCTGATGAAAATATTCAGCTGTCTATCTTCCGGAAGTAGGTGTGATATTGTATTTCGTTTTCAGTTAGTGTTTTTGTCAGTCATCTGTGATCTGTGGGTGTTGTTGGTATAATTTGTATGCCAAGGTAGACCCTTTTCGCGGATGTGTATGAGATTTTAATAATACCAAGTGCTTGGGACTATTTTGAGGGCTCTTGTAGAATGATTGGCACTGCTTTGGGCTCTTGTGTTTGTAGTGTAGGTTGTGTCTTTGTAGTGTTCGGCAGTGATGGTTTTGGTGCAATGGCCATGTCTGTAAATGTCGTAGCTGGTTTTGGTGGTGAAAGGGCAGTGAAAATCTCATCTTCTTTATCTTTACTGCCACTTATGCAGTTAAATTCCATCTCGCTTTTCGAATTTTCAGAAGAGGAGCAAAACTTTGGAGATGAAGACGTCCACACCTTTCGTTTTTAGGGTTTTGTAAAATAATTTTACAAAACCCTACTAAAATCTCGTCCTGTTTTTCCGTCTGTCACAGCAGTTTTTCTCGGAAACTACTTAACCTAGAAACATCAAATTTTGTATGTAGGTGTAAAGTGGTGCTCTCTTCAAAGTTCAACTACAAAAAAATTTTATAAGGTATTTCATCAAAGGTAGCCGCTATGGATATCAAATGAAAGGTCTTAATGAGAACTTTTCAAAACAGGTCTTAGTTTGGCAAAGTTTGCCTTGAGGGGTGCACAGGGAGGGGAAATATACGAAAACTTTGTGTCCCCCCCCCCCCCCCTCACAATTGGACACCTGCGATCCGAAAAATCTGAAAAAATAGAGGTGGAAGTGTTTATGAGTACAACAACAACAAATACCTTAGAAGTCAAAATTTGCGCAACTTTGTTAATAATAGTATGATATTCGAATTTCAAATCGTGTATGTACCCTTAAACTGAACGAAATCGATATTAACATAGTCCCACAAAAGGTCCTTAAACTATGTAAGTTTGATGAAGATCGAATTATATGGACGGAAGTTATAACCATTTGAAATTTCTCCAATTACACCAGCAACAACACATGATTTTGGTATTTTATGGACTCTCCATCGAATCAGTCACTGCAGTTTTGATTTGATCTTCTTGAAATTTTCAAATCATGGCAAAAACATTTATATTGTTACATCTACAAAGAATTCTGCGAGCTACTGCCACAATTGTTTTCACAACCATTAAGAACATCAACAAAATGAATTTACTTGAAACCCCGAGAATCCACCAAGCATGATCAACATCTGAAAGTGACGTGACTCCATTCATGAATTTGCTCGAATCTACCAGGTACCTCTCGGCAGAACATACGCCAATGTACGAAAAATGGGTGAATAGGTAGAGACCCTATATAAAGGCGAGCTGAATGAATGGGGGGATCATTCATTCAACCGCGACAGTAAGCACGGCGATCGTGTGTGAATTGAAAAGCGATCAAGTAATAGTGAAGTGATTTTAGAAGACAATTGCGATAGGAATTTATGGACAAGTGGAAGTTTTAATTTTAATAGTGAAAATTAAAATTGTGAAATAATTGTGCACTTTTAAGTACTGAAATAAACTCTTTTAATTCAATTTAAAAGACATTGCGTTTTCACTTCCACGGAACATTAAAATTATTGGCCGGCAACCAAAACACGCGACAGTGGTGTCAAAAGTGGGATAGAAAATTTTGGAAGTGAAAACGTTTAAACATTTTTAAAGTGCACTATAGTGAAAATTAACGTGGAAACTGGTGAAAAAATAACTGAAACAATAAAAATGCTGGGAAATTCTCATCTAAAAATCGATCAATTGACCATATTGCGTGACGCAATCGAGTCGGGAGGCGTGAATCTGGATTCGGGTGAGCTCTCAGATGCGGGAAAAGGCGCAGAAGGTGAAGAAGTAGAGACACCAATATCAAAGGAGCCAGAAAATGCGCTAATGCAAATGTTAATGCTGATGTCATCCAGTCTAACTGCGAAGCTTGATGAACAGTCATCCAGTTTAACTGCGAAGCTGGACCAACAAGCGATCGAAATCAAGGCAGACATCACACAGAAGCTGGAGAAACAGTCAACCGAAATAAAAGCGCAGCTCGGTCATCGGAACAAACAAATTAAAGGCGTCGAGGAAAAGGTTGACCAGGTCGAGGAAAAGGTTTACCAGGTCGAGGTAAAGGTCAGCCAGGTCGAGGAAAAGGTCAGCCAGGTCGAAGAGAGAATGAACCATGAGATGGAAAAAGTGAAAAAAGAATTGGAAGCAGCGAAGGCAGTAGTAACCATCTCACCAGCCCCACTTATAACCGCAGCGCTAAGCACATCCAGAAATGTGCAAGCACCAATATTCGATGGGCAAACGGTCTGGAGTATTTACAAGACCCAGTTTGAAGCTGCCACAAGGGCAAATTACTGGAATGAGCAGGAACGAGCAACTGCACTGATTCTTGCTCTAAGAGGCCCAGCTGCCGAGCTTTTGCAGACTATCCCCGTTGAATTGCACTCCAACCCGAATGCTATAATGAATGCGCTCGACATGCGTTATGGAGACGATCATCTAAAGCAGATTTATCGGTAACAGCTAAGGCATCGGGTGCAGAAGTCTGGTGAAACCCTACAGCAGCTAGCCCAAGACATTGAGCGACTAGCACTTTTGGCTTACCCAGCCTACGATGCAGCGACAGAAGCATTCATCAGCGCACTAAAGGACCCAGAATTGCAACAAGCCGTGCGTTTGGCTCAAAAGCAAACGGTTAAGGACGCATTGGCTTACAGTCTGAACTTTGAGGCAGCGAAAAATGTGACTCGTACCACGTCCCGGGTTCGTGAGGTAGTGACAGACGTGTGCAGGTGTGAGTGCGTTGAAATTGAGCGAGACCCGCATGTAAACGGTGCGCCGAGATGCTGGAATTGCGGAGAGAAGGGGTACCTGCAAAGAGACTACAAGAAGCAAAGAAAACGGAGCTTTTGTCCAGAATGGTGGAGATCCAGACCGTGTCAGGAGGCTAGAATAGAAGCCCATCAAACTGAAAAGGCCAACTTCGTGCAACGGACCTCGACTAGGAGGATCGACATCCCCAGCACCCCCATCACCGTGTCAAGGCAACATCGTGGAGAAGCAGACCTATGCCTTCCTGGTCAAGTTGATGAAGAACATTGCACCATAACAAATGACACTGGTGCAACCCGATCGACTATCCAACCAGCCTTAGTGAGGCCCCAACTACTTCACAAGGGCAGAGCCTATGGAAACGCTGACGCCCTATCTCGTCATCCATGTCCAGCTCACTGCAAGCATTGCCGACAGATAAAGGAAAAGGAGCCAACCGTTGATCTGCAAGTGATAACGGCCGAATTTGATGAAGGTTGGTAATTGGAGGAGATTCGAAATGCCCAGTTAGCCAATGAAGACATCGGACCATTGCTCGTATGGAAGGAGACGACGTTTCAACGCATGGCGCAACCCTGAAAAGCTATTGGGCACAATGGAACTCCCTTCAGGTGGAGGGTGGCGTACTCAAGCGGAAATGAGAAACGGCGGATGGCAGCTCCTATAGGATGCAAACTATACTACCCAAAAGCCGAATCCACGATGTGGTTAAGGAAATGCATGAAGGATCCTCAGGCGGCCACCTTGGTGTTAACAAGACCTTAGCGAAATCGCGGGAAAGGTTCTACTGGCTCCACGCTCGAGAAGACGTAGAGGACTGGTCCGTCAAAGGCCCAAAGCGACGACTGAGAGGACAAATGCAAACCTATAACGTAGGCGTGCCATTCGAAAGGATTGCTGTTGACATCGCAGGACCCTTTCTTGAATCCGAATGGGGAAATCGATGCACGCTGGTTGTAGCCAATTATTTCAGCAAGTGGCCCGAGGTCTACCCCATTCCCAACCAGGAAGCAACTACTGTAGCCAAACAGCTAGTGTTAAATTGGGTCAGTAGGTACGGCGTACCTTGCGAACTATATTCAGATCAAGGTCGGAACTTGAATCACTAGTTTTTAGGCGAAATATGCGAGCTGCTGGGAATACGGAAAACGAGGACAACACCGCTGCATTCTCAATCCGATGGAATGGTCGAACGTTTCAACGGCAGTTTCAATAAACACCTGGTCAAGATGGTTGACGAGAACCAAAGGGACTGGGACCGGCACATTCCACTATTTTTGATGGCGTGCAGAGCTGCCGAACATGCATCGACGGGCCAAGCCCCAGCCAAAGTCATTGTTGGAAAGACTATTCGTCTGCCAGCTGATATAAACTTCGGAACACCCCCCGAGAAACCCCAAACTATCTCGGAGTACGCAAGTGAGCTGAGACAACGGTTGAACCAGATACATCGGACAGTGTGAAAACACCTCGAATCGGCTACTTACCGCATGAAGACCAGGTATGTAATCAACGACATCGTATACCGAATACAGGAACATCGTAAGCCAAGAGCCAAAATGAAAATCGTGCACCTGGACCGTCTTGCCCAATATTACATCCAGGGAGAATAGACTACAACTGGCGACACATCTTTTCGGGGCGAAAAGAACTGAGGTGGGGACAGTGTTACATGTACAAAGAATTCTGCGAGCTACTGTCGCAATTGTTTTCACAACCATTAAGAACATCAACAAAATGAATTTACTTGAAACCCCGAGAACCCACCAAGCATGATCAACATCTGAAAGCGACGTGACTCCATTCATGAATTTGCTCGAATCTACCAGGTACCTCTCGGCAGAACATTTACCAATGTACGAGAAATGGGTGAATAGGTAGAAACCCTATATAAAGGCGAGCTGAATGAATGGGGGGATCACTCATTCAACCGCGACAGTAAGCACGGCGATAGTGTGTGGAGTGTGAATTGAAAAGCGATCAAGTAATAGTGAAGTGATCTTTGAAGACAATTGCGATAGGAATTTATGGACAAGTGGAAGTTTTAATTTTAATAGTGAAAATTAAAATTGTGAAATAATTAATAAGTGATTGTGCACTTTTAAGTACTGAAATAAACTCTTTTAATTTAATTTAAAAGACATTGCGTCTTCACTTCCACGGAACATTAAAATTATTGGCCGCGAACCAAAACACGCGACAATATTTTTAGGAGTTCATGATTTCAGTGATTTTTGTTAGCTTGCAACAAAATGGCGCCCGTTGAAAATAGAAAAACAATGGATTTTCTTTTTAATGTGCACATATCTTTGACATATTTCTTGATTTTATTCGTTGCTGGTGACTGCATTTCTGAGAAGTTGGATAAAAAACTCTTCTGACATGAGCGTAGGTCTGTTTACCCAACTTGTTTGATCTGAGGGGGTCTTTCTAAGATTTCCCTTTTGTCTTAGCCTTATTTGTCAACAACTGAACTAGTTCAGCATTTTTCGCACTTCGCGATTCGTTTTTGTTTCGGTGTTCGTTTTTGTTTCGTTTTTGTTTCGGTGTTCGGCTAGCTCGGCATTAGTTTTCGCAAACATTTCTTGTGTTTGCAATAGTGTTACAAACACTCAATCTAATTTCAGCGTAATATTGTCGATCTGGCAACCAGTGATGCGATTTGTTCGTCTTTGTCGGGTTCGTCACGTCCGGCAACCACGGCACCATCCGTCAACATCCTGACCCTCAAAACGAACTTCCTATATACTTTTTGACATCCGTCAAATAACTTTCACCTCAATATAAGAAATTTCAAAAGTTGGGAATAATAAAATGACTGAAATTGATCCAGGTCAGCAAAGCAATACCAAAGTACTCACCCAGAGTCCCTTGAATTCTTGTTTTTCTATCTTTTATCTATTTCCAATTGATTTTACTATCTGCTATCGCTTTCGACCGTCTGTCTCTTTCCCTCTTCTGTCTTATCTATTTTTGTCTCTTTCTGTCTTCTATCTATCATCCATAACTTCCTAGCTAACTTCAGCTTCCTATCGTCTTTCTCCTTCTAACTTCAACTTCCTATCTTCTGTCTCCTTCTTCCTGGTCTCTACCTCTTTCCTATTCTTCTCTTGAAATCTAGATGTAACACAGGCATGTTTAAAGCCTTCTACGCTAATGTAAATGCCTAATACGATTCCCTTAATATGCGCCAAATAACAGATTAAAAATTTTGAGTTTAGCAGTCCCTATCTTTCTAAAAGGTGAAATCTTTTCTGCATGACGAATCCTCTAAAGAAAGCACACCTTACTCTCTTTATATTAATTGATAAATTAATCTTCAATAATATGTTTTCAATGTTTAATTTTTTTATTTAAATGTTAAAAGCTTTTGTTGCATTGTATGGTCTCATTTCACTACTTTCTTAGATTCCTTTCTTATGGCGATCATAAATCTTCTTCACACGATAATGATCCTCATTTTCAAACATAAAGAATCCGTTGCTGAAATATTATTGTCCATTTCATTTGTACCAATCGTACAATTCACGCCATTAAAAAATTACAGTACAAATTAAATTTTATTGTTACAGAGCAGTGCAATCTTTAAAACGAACTTTATATGAGTATATACTCGTAAGTAATATACGAGTACTTGCATACGCTTCACTGAAAGCTTCATTTGTACGAGTGGCATACAATTTGTATAATTATTTTTCATTGGCAGTGGTCCATTGGGGTCAATTTGCAGAAAATAAAAGAATAATAAAGCTTTTCAGACTTTTCTATATAAATTCTCATACACGCATTTTTCTGTTATTGTCTTATTTATTTGCAATTATACAAAGACTTATGGCGAATTTATTACATATTCGTATGTGAGAGAAATTCTTCGTTACAAGGTCGAGATTGCAGTTTTCACACTAGCAAAGAGTAATTGGTTTACATTGAAAACAATTGTAGGGTGATAGGAATAGCTGGGAATCACTAGTATTATCTGTATTTACAAATTTTGTGCTATATTCAATTTCACATGATAACTAGTGATGTAATTTCTTGGGGAATGTTTAGTCATTGTTCAAGAGTTCGCAATGTACATTTTGAAAGTATTTTGATACTTTATGTAACATATATAAAATTTGAGGCTGGAAATATGTATATTTTAGTGCATCTCCAGACTAGTAAGAAACTTAATTCACAATGCTTTATATAGCTTAGCTCTTCTTCAAAAACGAATAAAATAGACAGAGAATTAGTCCCAAAAAATTACCTGTAGTTACACTTGATCATGAACATCCTTAACAGCTAAAGAATGTAAAAATCAACATATGAACATACTATGTATGTATTCCAAGAAAAATCAAAATCTCATCTAAAAAACATTACAAGAAATATATTTTCAGTTAAGGTATCTGACATGTTATTGAAGTGAGCATGACAATGACTCTGCAGGGAAGAGCTTGGCGGAAGTGAATACCGTGGAGAAGATAAATATGATATCTTTCGAAATACTAATGCTCGTCAGAATTCAAAAAATTCCTTCACGAACATGAAATGAAAATGGCATATGAAATTGATGGCTGATTTTTTTCATACTCGTATATACACATATCGTTGTAGTACATGCTTTCATTTCCCCGAAACAAAATAAATATACCAACATAATTTTGTCAATCTGTTTCAAACATTTTTCTTGGCAAAACGATGTATGTCATGTTGAAATCTATCAAGAGCCAAAAATATTTGCTTAACACTGTACGATTGTGACGCTGCATGTAAATTAATCTTAATCGACAAGTTGGAAATGACCTCAACCGAGTGATAGTATTCGCAGGAAAGATTGGCAAAAAAGAGAGATGCCTAAAAACATCTGGTTTGATTATGACAGAATTCCATGGAGCTGTTATCGTAATTTAAAGTGAAAATGATTAAATATTATAGTTGACTCAAAATTCTCTTGCCCATAAAAACTTTTATTATTATTTTAGTAATGCGAATCAATTGAGGTCAAAAAAATGTTTTTCAGAGTATAATAGGTATTTGAGTACAATAATATTATTTCCTCTTTTTCACACAAGAATTACTTTATGTAGATTTTTCAAATATTGAATATGATAAAATTGAAAGTTTTGTTTTAACATCTGTCATTTAATTAACTCCCTATTTTTTTAATACTCATCCCAATGTTATTTTCAACTGGTGAGGTGGTGTCAATTTGACGTTGCCAACATATTAACAACGTTTTTCTCCGAAATGACTTGCAGCCAATACCAACATAAGTGTAACAAGTCTTCAAGGACAAATTTGTATTTGTAGTAGTCAGCCTACTTTTGCCCAGCTGGCTTGAGCTATCAGCCCACTTCGATAAAATTCAAATGTTTGTACGGCGTAATATATTCTATATTTCACATGGAAAAGGTACAAATCACATTCCTTTCATGCTAAAAACTCGCCTTACACTGTTTACTGTTCACCTACACCATTTAGAACAACCAAAGAAACGCACATTCAACTACAAACATATATCTGCTCATCCTCTAACTGAGACGAGCCTGGATACTCGCGATGCATTACAGCTCCTGCCATAATAACGAGAAGTAAGACGCAAGCTAAACCTGCAACAAAAAACAGCGCTAAACTGTTGGCCAGCAATGATTCTGAGGTTGTATTTCAATCATCACCTGGGCCCTCATCTTCTTGTCGAGGTGCTATTTCGAAAAATTGGCCCCCTTCACCCAACACTCTTGTAACGGATATTCAATCAACGTCAGTAGCTGATGTTTCTAATTCCGCTGATAATCTGCCAGCACCACAAGTAGTTCCATCTCTTCATGTCACGGCGCCGCCGAAGCAAATATTTTTGTCTCGTCTGGCTTATGAGACATCGAAGAATGACATTTGTGATGACGTCTCAAAGAAATTTGGACCTTCAGTAAAGATCATCAGCTGCCACAAACTGACAAAAGACAGCATTGAGGGAAGAGTTATAGCTTCCTTTAAGTTTAAAGTACCATCAAACTGCACCATAGTTCTTCAACCAGAATACTGGCCTCCTGGAATATTAGTTAAACCGTTCGAGGCAACCAAAAGAAGAAATTCATTGTGTGGTGAGCTCTCTTCCAAAACTTTAATAACTGGTCACCCTAAACCTTTTTCAAATATTAATTTAAATTTTGATATTCGAAACACTTCTCATAGCTTCAGTCTTTATTATCAAAACGTACGTGGCATGCGAACCAAGCTGGAAGCTATTAAAATTGTCCCTTCCATTTCCGGCGATGATTTCATTTGTTTAACAGAAACCTGGCTGACTCCTGATATCGCCAACAGTGTAATCTTTCCACTATATGATGTCTACCGAACTGATAGAGATCGTTTGGTTTCAGGTAAATCTGACGATGGTGGTGTTCTTAATGCTACTCATAAAGCCTTAGACAGCAAACTCTGCTCTGACTTTTCACCGTCACTTCCGGTCTTAATCAATATCTCTCAAGACGTGAATTTAGTATTATTTTGCGTGTATATCCCTTGCAATGCTCCTTTCCGCGTTTACAACCGTTTTTTTTCCGAATTGTCTTCGTCTTTCTGCAGCATCAACCTTCTAGACACTATTTTAATCTGTGGTGACTTTAACATGCCTTGCCTAAGGTGGGACTCAAGCTCTCATACCCTCTCATCCTTCAATGATCTCTCTATCCTGTTTTCTTCTTTTTTATCGCTTTGCTCTCAATCGCAATCAAATATGATCCCAAACGCAAACAATCAACTTCTCGATTTCATCCTTACTACCAATCCTGCCTCTATCTCCTCGATCACAAAATCCCCCTCCGAATATGTAAAACTAGATCCCCATCATTCTCTGCTTGAGGTTCGTTTATCTTTTCTCGCATCCCAGTCCAAACGCACTCCTTTCTCCCCAAGGTTTTATTTCTGCAAAGCCAACTATGCAGCCATTCAGCTTGAGCTGGATAATATTGACTGGAATTCAATGCTACAAAAGCTCGATGTCAATTCAGCGCTATCAACTTTCTATGAGAATCTCAGTAGCATAATTACAAACCATGTACCTATGTGCCGTTCTCCTCAGAAAAGAGCTCCAGCTGGTTCTCCGCTGAAGTCTCAGACGCTCTTTATTTGAAGGATCAGGCGCGCAAAAATTTTATTATTCCAACTCTAACACTGACCTCACCAACTACCGACTGCTTCGTAAAGAAGCCAAAAAAGCGGTTAAGAACGCAATGCGATCTTATTATTATATGATTGCAACATCACTACAATCCAATAGTCCTAAGCCCTTTTGGACATACATACAATCTCTGAAAGCAACATCCCATAATCCTAATATCTCCTCATGGCGTAACTGCCAAGTCTGTGATGGGCAAGCTATCTGTGACCTTTTTGCTCAATTTTTTTCCTCCACATTTAACGTTTCGAACCCTACTATATACGAGTACTCATCGTGTCCTTCTCCTTCCCCTATTATGCATTCTATCGTGACCTCTCCATCGGTAATTGAAAATGTACTGCTTACTTTTGACATTAAGTGTGGTCCGGGTCCTAATGGAATACCAAAGCTGTAAAGTCATTATCTTCTTCATTATGTACCCCACCATCAATTATTTTCAATATAAGCCTTTCTTCCTCCTGCTTTCCCGACGTCTGGAAGCATGCTAACACCTTTCCGATCCATAAGTCCGGAGATCGTAGTGAAATCTCGAACTATCGTCCGATTTCTTTCCTGTCTTGTTTTGGTAAGCTCCTTAAGCGAATTGTGCAGAACAGAATGAACGATGACATCAGTGTCCTGTTTGCAAATGAACAACATGGCGTCATTAAAGGTCGTTCGACAATGACTAAATTGTTAGAACTTACGAATACCATTACTCTTGCTTTCGACAAGAGCCAACAAGTCGAAGTCATATACACCGATTTTGCTGAAGCCTTTGATAGTGTTGATCACGGCCTTTTGGTTAACAAACTCCAATCGTTCCGCGTGTCCGACTCTATCCTCTCTTGGATCTTATCCTTTTTATCCCATCGCTCCTGCACCGTTACATGGAATAATTCTTTTTCGTCGGACTCATTTAGCCCAAAATCTGGTGTTCCTCAAAGATCAATTTTAGGCCCTTTGCTATTCAACATTTTCATTAATGATCTTCCCCAATGCCTGTCCTCTAATGGTCTTCTTTACGCTGATGATTTAAAAATTTATCGTTCCATTAACTCCAGCAAAGACTGCTCATCAGTGGCGGCTGTACCTTAAGTGCGCTCGTGCGCTGAACCACCAATTCAAAAGATTTAAAAATTACAAAATTACTTCATCTTTATTTTTAAATTACCATATTAATATTTATTTTTTAAACATACAAAAACATATAACAAAATGTCCAACTATGACGAAGCAATTTAAGCGCATTGCTAAACTATTAAGACTTATTTTCCCTGTAAAGAAACATTCTCGTGCGCTGCGGCGAGCGCATGAGGACTGCTAATACAACTTGTATGGGTTACGAGCTAATACGCCTAACGCGTGAGGCAAAAGATAGTTCATGGAAATGTACCGAGTAATGAGTCTGTTCTCGAGCGCCGCACGTGCGATTTCGTTTGACGAAATTCGCCGGGTCTCCGACGGCGGCCATTAGGGATGACATCTCGTTAACAGTATAGTTTCGCTGTATCTGTGACGCGTGTTAGTTATTGTTTGTTTACATTAAGTAATTGTTTTTTATTTTCGTTTTGATTCTATTCTATACTGTGTACAGTGTGTGTGGTGTGAGTGAAAATGAGCATAAACATTGACTATATTAAAGACAATAACAAAACTTTTCAAAATAAAGTTGACATAAAATTGGCCGGACCGCCAAGGCCCTTTCTAGATTTAAAACAACAGTGCAAATCGAAAAACAAAGCATTTGCGCGAAGTTTTAAAAGTAAAATGTATAATAGAAAGAAATGGTTGTGTGGATGTGAGCGTCTTAATGCATTCTTTTGCTTTCCTTGCATTATTTTTGGTGGAGAATCGATTTGGACAGAAACTGGAATCAAGGATTTGACGCATTTGAGTGAAAAAATAAAAAAACATGATTCTTCGCAAGTACACCTACAAAATGTAATGAGTTTGTCCGTGTTAGGCACAGTCGACATTCGTAATCAGCTAGATTCTGTGTATAGAAGCAATATCCAAAAGTATAACGAACAAGTTGATAAAAACAGATATATTTTATCACGTCTTATCGATTGTGTCAAGTTTTGTGGTGCATTTGAGTTAGCTTTGCGAGGTCACGATGAAACAATTGAGTCTAGTAATGCTGGGGTGTTTCGTGGATTAATAGACTTTGTATCAGAGTTGGATACAGTCATGAAGGAGCATCTCACATCGTCTACAGTCTTCAAAGGTACGTCAAAAACGATTCAGAATGATATTTTGGACTCAATTTTATGTGTGTACCACAAAGAAGTGTCGGATATTATAAAAAAATGTGAATACGTAGCAGTTCAAGCTGATGAAACTACCGATGTATCGACCACTATGCAGATGGTTATGATTTTAAGATACGAAGAAAACGGATAGGTTCACGAACGGTTTTGGAAATATCTTACGCCGCATTCCCATACTGCTGAAGGACTTAGTTCTGTTATTATAACAGAATTGCGGGCACTTCAAATAACTCCGCAACAATTAATAGCACAATGCTACGATGGCACCTCTGTAATGAGCGGGAATGTTGGTGGAGTACAGGCTAAAGTAAAAACCGTCTATCCAAATGCTTCATTCGTTCATTGTTACGCCCACCAACTAAATTTAATAATAGAAAAAAGTGTAAGTCAAAACAAAACCGTACAGAAATTTTTTGCTAACCTTCAAGCTTTTCCAAAGTTTTTTTCACGATCACCGAAGCGTACAGAGATTTTGAAAACTATAGTATCAAAGAAGATTCCAGCTGCTCCACAAACGAGATGGAACTTTAATTCGCGGACGGTTGACACAGTACATAGCTACAAGAAGCCTTTAAAGGAATGCATGACCACCATTATAGAAACGGAAAATGATACTTATTCTATAAATCAGGCAGATATGCTTCAAAGATATTTGAACGACAGTACTTTTTTATATTGGCTTGATTTTTTCAATCTATTCTGCCACATACTGAAATTTTATTCAAACAAATGCAAAAAAGGAACATTGATTTGGTTCATATAAAAAACTGTATTAATGATTTTGAAATCAGTATACAGAATGCACGTAACACCATAGATCAACTTGAAGAACCACCTCAAAAAAGATTTAAATCGATTAAACTTTTCTGCGAAACACCATGTCTCAGGATCGGCTAAATGCACTTTCTGTGCTGAGTATTGAAAAAAAATTTATACAAACTATACCCGATTTTAATAAAAAGGTGATTGAACATTTCGCTTCAGAAAAATGTCGTCGCATAGATTTAATGTATAAAAAATTATAAAAATAAACATATTTTATGTAAATTGTTGTTTTATTAGAATTTCTAATCTTAATACTTAGTGAGCAAGTAAAGTGCACCACCAGTTCGATGACCCACCAGCCGCCACTGCTGCTCATACCTTCAAAATGATCTTGACAATCTCCAAAATTGTTGTCAAGGTAATTTACTTCCTCTTAATATTTCAAAATGTTGCCACATGAGATTCACCAACAAAATTCATCCAGTTTTATATGAATACCGGATTGATGGGTTGCTGCTCGCACTTGTGGACAATTTTAAAGATTTGGGAATAGTATTTGATCCAGGTTTGAAATTTAACATCCATATTTCATGCATAACCACTAGAGCTTCACGTGGCGCTGGTTTTATTTTACGATTCTCTTGCAAATCTTTTAGCATTTCAACCAGTGTCCATATATTTGTACTTCTAGCCCAGCAAATCCTCGAGTATGCCTCCCAAGTATGGTCTCCTCACCATACCAATCCATCGGGTGCTGTTGAAACTGTACAGCGTAAATTCACACGTTCTCGATTCTACAAATATAAACTCCCTTACAGCTTCCACGATGAGCGCTTACAGATCCTCAACATTCCATCACTCAAGTATAGGAGAGAATTCTTTGACCTGTGCTGCTTATTTAAATTATATCACGGTATTCTTTCAGCCGACCTTCGGGGAAGGCTTTATATACGTCCCACCTCAAGAACGCATACAACTGGCATATTCATTGTGCCCTTTGCTGGTACCGATATTTATTTTTATACATTTTTAGTACGCGTATCACGTCGTTACAATGAGCTCCAACTGGGTCCCCTACCACAATCATTAAACGCTTTTAAAAGCATACTGCATAATATTCTCCTTAGCTCGCAATAGTTTATTAGTATTTTATATCTTTGTTTTTGTTTCTTATTTCAAATTGCTAACTTTGTTTTTTCGCATGTATTATATTGTATTATATTTCATTATTGTATTATAATTTTGTAATGAGTTTCACGGATCTGTAAAATAATGTAAATGAATAAATAAATAAATAATCAAATTCCTATTCTTTTAGCTTTGAACATCAATAAAACATGAACAAATGTACTGAACTGAAACGAAATTCACTTCAGAAAGAGCGCTACGGTGTTCTCCGCAGACCATCTGGATTTCACAATTGAAATCCGTCTCGAAACCGTACAAAACCTTGAATTTTCGTCGAAACTTTTACATTCCTCCATATACCAGCATATAAACTGGGAAGCGAAGTCAGCCTACTTATGGTTATGCATGTGGTAGTAGGGCTTTCTGGTACATGACTTGTTAAGCTGTAGTAAGGCTTTGCTTGTAGCACGTAGTGACGCGTCTTAGTAGTTGCCTAAATGTCAGTTTCACAGCCACCGCGGAACAAATCGGACATTGCAAGCTAATATTTGCAACGATACGTGATACTTGACGTCATTTTGTTGTCACCTCACCAATAGTGCGTTTGTGTTTTCAAAGACTTAAATCAGCTATTGTTGTCCAAAATGACCGTGTACGATCCAGATTTTGAGCGTTTTGTTTTTAATCAATTAGAAAATGAAAATAGTGATATAAGTTATGTAGAGGATCAACATTGGATCAAAATGTTTGTATACAATTAGACCACGATACAGCGGCTGACGTTTCAGACAGTGAAGAACGGATTTCAGAGGTCGATGAACAATCTAACGAGAAGCATTCAGGCAACCAAGCCTACTATTCAGGGGAAAAATTTGCAAAAAGGGAGCAATTTAAGTGGTATAAAGACCCTCAAAGGACCAGATTGAGGAGTCCTGACCATAACATTGTTCGATTTCGGAGCTCGACCAGAACACCTGATTGCAACACTGAAGTGGATTTCTGGAATATTCTGTTCACAGAAGAAATTCTGAAAATAACCGCCGAAAACACTGATAGAAACTTGCAAGAACTTAGACAGAAATACAGGGGGGGGGGTGATCGGTCAGAATTGAAAGATATTGATATGATAGAACTACGAGCACTGATTGGATGTCTGATTTTCACTGCCATATTCAAAAGCAACAAAGAAGATATTTGTTCCTTGTTTTCGACAAATGGGAGGGGAAGAGAAATATTTAGATGTATTTCTTCAGAAAAACGGTTACTTATACTACTAACGGCATTGCGATTTGACAATCCTAATACCAGAGAAGAGAGAAAGAAGATGATCCCGCTATTGCTATATCAGAGTTGTATGATATTTTTGTATCAAACTATTAAAAATATTTTACTCCAGGCTCTGATATGTGCATTGATGAAATGCTCGTAAAGTGTCGTGGCCGCTGCATATTTTTAATGTACAGGGTGCGTATGCTACGGTATTTGAGGACATGCATAAATGTGACTATAACTTCGCAAATTTTTTTTTATATTTTTCCTTTTCAGATAAGAAATGGCGGACTACAACATCACTCAAGAAATGAAGAGACATGCTGTCTACGTCGCTATATGTGCGAACCATACAGGTTTAGAGATCTCTAATTTTCTTAATTGCGCCCGTTCATTCGTGCATAAGGTTTGCCTGAATTGGAAGCATCAGGAGGTGATACAGAATCGGTTGCAAAACGCAAAAAAGCACGAACAACGTTCTGACACTGTCCGATCTGCAAAATTTCTAGAGCAAGTACAAGCGATCATAGACGAAGACCCTTCAAAATCATTGAGGGTCCTTTCAAAAAATTTTGCCTCGAGAGGACACCCATGCTCGCAGCTAAACACCAGATTGGCAGTCCAGCATGCTATCATCCACAATACGCAAACATTGATTTTGAGTAGGTGTTTGATCGCATCAATTGCTGACATTCCCTTCGCCAACTAGATATGAAATAATCAAGTTCCAATAGATGTGATACGATAAAGCACTTTCATAAAATATATTGCAATAGGCATGTTTGTATCTTTGGACACTAAAAGCGTCGTGGAAAAGTAAGGATGCATAATTGTTTTATGTTTGTTGTTCCATTGCAATGAATGAATGGAAACAACAAATATATGGACAAAAAACTAAATTTAGCATTGCTAATAAAAAGTTAAGGTTTTTGTTGATAAAAGTAACATACATTGAAAAAAAATTGAATTTTTTTACGAGGGACAGGTAAGGAGGAATATTTTTACTCGGATCTGTGCCAAACTATTTATAGGTGGACTTTAGTAAATATTCCGATAAATTTCCTTCATCTTCTCTACGTTCAGATTGCCAATGAACAGATAACGGGTACCGAACCCCTGTTTATTGAAACATCCTCAAGTGTGGACCTTAAGTGGATGCTTAACGGTGGGCTGGATATGTGGTTTTCCGCGTATCGACCAGGCTTGCTTGTAGATACTCAATGCCCAAAAGGACGATTTTTCAGTAAAAATGCGGCCCATTGCAAACTTTTTCAATTGGCTCTCGTTCATCACTGTATTTTGATATGCGTAACCAGAGACAATCTTTCTTCATTTTATGGTCATCACGCTTACCGAGATTCCTTTTCGCTCTAGCAAGTGTCGAGCTCGACACATCGGTACAGTATGGTTCTGCTCGAATATACTGGTGATTGCGCTTGTCTCGGCTTAGTAGTTGATCGACTTAAACCTCGACCAGGTAAATCATCGACCGTTTTCGTCTCGAAATTCCGATCAATCCGATCTCTTCGAAAATTATAAACCAGCCAAGAGCTTAATTGCAACGCCTACCAAAGATAAGGACAGGGAATCAACGGACGACTTAATTTTCCAGGAAGTCAGAATTAGTTGTAGTTCACAGCACACACTCCTGTGATATTAAACGTTTGTATAAGTTTTTAACTCAACAAATATATACTAAGTTTCTTTTCAAAGTGAGTTAACGACTCGCATGCAGCATATTTGTGTCGCAGAATTGACTCATTGGCTTCGCCAACAAAGCCAGCAAATTTTCTACATTGACTTCGGACATGCCAGAATAGTTTTCCCTACTGTAGTTTTATCGAATTAATTCAAAAACTTTCATGTGCCGGGAATAACTGAGGCGGTCTTAAATGAATAAAATTTCTCAAAATTTTTTTGGAGTGATCGCAAATTCTTTATAGAGTCCATCAATTTTAATGGAAAAATGTTGCACCTAGTTTAAACAAAACTATGATGATTGCTGCTACAAAAATAGTATTAAAGTTACATTTTTGAATGCCAGATAAGTTCCTAATTTCCAAAAGTTATTGATTTTGTGTTGGGTGAAGGCTGAATTGTTTTCAAAATCTTCGGTTTTATATCTAAAACTATACGTTTGAGGCCTAAGACGAGTTGGACATTCAGAAAATTGATTTTCTAGTTTTTCTGCGAAAAGATCTGCCCGCTTAATTTCAACAATATTAGCAGCAAGATATTTGATGGGTGAACTGAAAGGCGGAGGCCATTGGGGAAACCGTGGAAACGCTGGTCCGACTCGATCGACGAAGACAGTTCTTCGTTGCACAAATTTCGAAATTGGAGAACGCGGTCAATGGACCAAGCCAGTTGGAGGCGCTTTTTGCAGGAAGTGAAGGTCCGAGAAGGGCTGCACTGCTACGAAGAAGAAAAAGAAGCAGGAAGTCCCCTGCTGGTGGATACTAACGTTTTTAGGAAATGAAATAAAAACTATTTAAAAAAATGTTGAATTTGTATAATAATTCAATAACCTCTAAAATCAACATATGTATCGGAAATGCAACGTCTGCATAGTTATACTTAAAAAGAAAAAAATTAAATCTTGGTAAAAAGTGCGATTGCTGGAATTGACACCTGGTACCGGACGGAATTCACTTCGAACCCCTAGCACCGGTCATCTTTAAAACGTCTGGCATCGATTATATATTTAGGCGCCTGAACATTCATGAATGTCTACACATCCTTCTCACGCCCACCCATGACACCTACAGCGCTGTATCCAGTCTTCTTCATGGTCCGCTAAGCACACTTCGCATGTAGTTCTTTCAATTTTAGACATCTGAGCCAGTCGCTGCTTTTTCTTATCGTTTACTCCACTTCTTCCCTGAGCTTTGACGCCTTCGACTTGTTTTTAGGGTATTGTAAAATCATTTTACAATACCCTACTAAAATCGCGTCCTGTATGTTCGTCCGTCCGTCCGTGTGTAACACCACTTTTTCTCGCAACTACATTAGCTAGAAACACAAGATTTTCTGAGTAGGTGTGAAGTGTGCCCTCTTCAAAGCTTCAGCACGAAAAGAAATTTATAATGTCTTTCATCGCATATAAGCAATATGGGTATCAAATAAAAGGTCTTAATGAGAACTTTTCAAAACAAGTCCTAAACCAACAAGTTGTGCTTTGAAGGGTTCAGGGGAAGGAGAAATGTACCAACATTTTGTGTCCTCCCCCTCACGATTGGACCACTTTGACCCGAAAAATCTGAAACAAATCACAGAGATTTGACTGTAGGAGTATAAGGGCAACAAATACCTCAGAAATCGAAATTCGATCAACTTTGCCTATAAATTCAAGATGGAACCCTTAAATTTCCCAAAACCTACAATTTAAGTTTTTTTAGAAGTAATTGTATGGTTCCCGAAAATTTTACAATAATAGAACAATAAACAGCTAAGTTACAGCCGATTGAATTTTTAACAATTACAACAACATGAATACGTGATACTAATGAGATACACGTTTGCAACGGACCTATACACTGCAAATATGTAGGAATTTTGATATCATGATTAATCAAGTGACGGGGTCAGAACACTTGAAACAAAGTGGTGGCGAGTTTAAAATCATAATGACCATAATAATTTTTCGAACTCAATTTATGGAATCTGTATATTACTCAAGTTTTGATATGTAGAATATATTGTTTGATTTACTAATTGTTTTGCAATCCCCTTCTGGCAGGAGCACTCTTCTACTTCTTCAACTTGTTGTTGTGTTGGATATTGTTTTCAGCACAACATCGAGCAAATGACTACGCTGTAAGCCCCGGTCGGTGATGATGCAGGAGGGAAGTCCAAAATACGTCGCCATTTCGTTTAAACGTCGTAATACTGGAACGGTTCTCATATTTTTAATGGCTCTTATGACGATGTATTTGGTGAAAGCGTCGGAGATCACCAAAAATTACGAATTACCAGAGCAGCTTCTCAGAAATGGTCCTAGATGATCCAAGTGAAGTCGTTTGAATGCAACGGGCTTCATTTCGGCAAATGCAGGCATCCTAAGATCTTTCCGTCACGGGCTTTTTTGTAATTGCATTCCAGGCACGCTATGATGTAATCCTTCACATATTTTCACATACGTGGAAACCAGAAATTTGCTTTTATTTGGGTTATCGTTTTTTCCAATGCGAAATGATCTACGTCATCGTGGCATGACTGCACAACCTTCCAACGTACTCCTTTTGGAACGACACGATAAAGGCGGTGATTTTTGATTCGATACTCTAACCAATTGTTTTTCTTGCGTTAACGTGCTGTCTCCCTTTAGGACGGCAATTATGTTTTTCAGGGTTTTGTCCTGAAGTTACATCGTTAGAAGCCAGTCTTGTTGACCGATCGAGACAGTAAGCATGAAGCCGGCTTTTCTATATCCTCCTCTGGTCCTACCGGAGCTCGGCTAAGTACGTCGACGTAAGTCATCTTAGATCCGGAACGATGAACGATATTGAAGTCGAATTCGAGAAGTCGACCATCGGGAAATGGGGGGTTTCATCTGGCGGCAATTTTTAAGTTTGGCGATAGCGCTGTAGTCCGTCAGCAATTCAAAGTGTTTTCCCAGGAGGTAAATCTTGAAACGCTCCAGCCCATCCCCTTGTTCATAACTTTGATACAGGTTCTCGGCTTCGGTACCATGTCGGCTGTAGTACATTACGGGCTTTCAGTTTCTACCATTTTCGGATTGGAGTAACACAGCAGCAACACCATGGCTGCTGGCATTGGTGTGCACTTGATGTTTCGCAGTTACGTTAGTAAGTGCACGGACAGGTTATTCGCATAATATGTTTTTGAGCTTCGTAATGGCTTCTTCATGTTCCAGATCCCAAGAGAATGAAGTAACTTTCTTCAGTAGCTTTGTAAGTGGACGAGCAATGATCGCGTAGTTTTCCACAAACTCCCGAAAGAATCCGGTCAATCCCAAAAATCGACGGGTTTCTATGATATTAGATGGACGCATGAACATTCTGATTGCTTCAGTTTTCTCACAGCCAGGAACAATTCCATTTTCGTTCACACGGTGACCTAAGAAATTTATCTTGCTTTGCAAAAATCGTCATTTGTCTGTCCGTAGCGTAAGTCCAACATGTCTCAGTAGATTAAGAAATTTTTCGACGGCTTCGGGTATAGTTTTTGCGAGGATGATCACATCATCCAGATATGCGATAACCTTCAAATCAGCCTCCATTTTTATGATTTTGTCGATGATTTTTTGAAATTCCCTTGGGATATTTGCCAGACCGAGAGGTATATGGTTAAATTTCTTCTTGGTATCGTTAGTTACAAAGGCGGTAAATTATTTTGACGACTCATCTACTTCTATCTGATGACACCCGGTACGGAAATCCAAACACGAAAAGTATTTATTTCCCGCAATGGACACAAATATCTCATCGATTACCGGCATTGGGATTGGGGTATCAATACAAACCTTTCGACCGAAACTATTCGTGACGCGTATGGAGGAAAAGGCGGGCGGATTATTTTATGTTCGAGCAGATCTTCAACGATACTATTAACGATCCATCTTTTCGCGAATGGAACACGGTTAGGTTTTAGGTCGACTGGTTTATCTGTTATCAAATTTATTTCGTCAACGAACACTTTCCCAGCTCCGATAAGTCTTTTGCGTGACATTCTCTATTGGTGATGAACACTGATTTTAATGTATTTTGTCCATGTGCAAAACAGAGTCACCAACATCCACTTTGTCTTAGTCCACGATTCTTTCCATACGGTAGCCTCCACCTCCTATTATCAAACGTTTACCGTCACTATCCAACGTTTACCGTCAACTATCCACGCTCAACATGGTTGTCTCAACTGATTCGTTGTTGAATGTCACTATCACGGGCACCATTTTCGTACGCATATATTCACTGCACGCGAACCCCTTCAAATATATTTTACATTTCTGCAGTGAAACATCCGTAAGACTTTCCGCAAATACTTTCCGAACAAGCGTACGATTACTGCCGGTATCGATGAAAGCTACAGTTCCTTTATTGTTTACTTCTATTTTTTTTTCGATTGGCCTCGGCTAAACATTCGGTTTCACAAATCCCAAGATTGCTTTGAACGGGTTTATTATTAGGACATGATGTCGATTGGTGTCCTTCGTGCGCACATAAATTGCACCTGTCACGACGTTGAGGTTCCGAGCAATTTATGGGCAAGTATCCTGGAAGAAAACAGTTGAAATATGTACGTGGCTGTTTTTGGTCATTTGTCTTTAGACTATTCGAGTCGGTACTTGTTTTTTTGGGTTGGAATGGGGTTGCCTCTGGCACGGTTTGCTACACTTACACTTTATCGTGGTTCAAAGAATTGCTTTGGGTGGTTTGCTAAAATCGACGGATGGCTTCGAAGAATTCTGCTGCTATTGTAAACTCCAAACACGCCAGCGCATTTTGCAGAGCGCTATAACCGAGGTTAGTTCGAACGTATTGAGTCGTTGTCTTTTCATTAACGCTGCTTCTTCGAGCAATCGCGCACATGCGATGAAAAAACGACTCAATAGACTCCCCCGATTTTCTGGTCGTTGTTATCAGCTTCTCATAGATGGCACTCTCGTTTAGATCGAGTGAGAAATTTTGTTCCAAATCGCGTGCGAGCGTTTCCCATGAAACGTGCAGCCGCGGATGGCTGTCAAGCCATAATTTTACTACTCCTTTAAACTTTGACGGTGCGCCGCAACATCTGGTCGTCCCAGTCGAATATTTTTCACCCCATGTTGGTCGGACCTACAAATTGAGCCGACGTAAGTGACAGCTCGAAGTATGGGTCAAAATCGGGAAGCATCTCACCAACTTCACGAACGGTGAGTGCGCGGCTGCTAATAGAATAATCAATATCGGTGTTCGTTCTTCCGTATTTGTGATGAGACGCTGGAAGTTTTCGGCGGCAACATTGAGACGTGTAATGTTGCTGACGGCAGTATCGCGAGGCATGTTGCTGGCGGTGGCATGATCGGCTGTATGTCGGCTTGTATTGCTGCCATCGTGTTAATTGGGGTTGGCAGGGACGTCTGTACGTATGTATTGGTCGGCGTTTGCGAAAACGATTGCACATTGTTTTTGTTGGCGATGTGGGCAGCTGTTGCATTGGTTGAATTGACACTGTATGTTTATACGGTGGAGCGCGCTTGAAACATATTCCTTCCGGCAAGTTCCCTCAGCAATGACGTAATGGACGCCATGTCGTTTTTCATTTCCTCTAACTCCTCACGTGTTAATAGATTCGATGTTTCGGACGGCGAATTATCTTCCTCCATTTCCTCACATTTGTCATCTACTTCGTGGGTGTCTAATATTCCTCTGAGGTGTGCGATCAAATTCGCTTTAGTGGCCGACATCAACAATTTAAAGACTTCAGCTTAGCACGTTGCTGTTTGTTAGACAGGTCTATAAGCTTCACCGCCGGCATTTTTCGATTTTAAGTTGTATACACAGTCTTGAGTAAACGTCGCGCACTTTAGGGTGATAACCCACTTCTGAATATTGTCAGAGACGGTACCGAAAACAATGAAATTAAATTTGACACCGAAATTGCTCATTCAATCTTATTTACTAAGCACGAGACGTCCCCATTGAACGATTACAATCAACTCACTATCTCTCGCATCTTGTTGCTCGCGTTTACGCTGTAGTGTTGCCTGGTGATATAAGTAATAAGCAATCGAACTTGTGCCGTACACACAACGCGGTACTACAGCGTTCTTCCTCTTGCCTGACCGGATCCCGGAAAGAGATCTGACATTCAGACATTTGTCAACATCTGATAGGGGCTGCCATAGCGCTGAGTGCCAAGTCCTTCTCCAAGATCAAGCCAGCAAGTTATTACACCTCACTAGTCATGCCATGACAGTAAACCACGAATCTATAAATAAAAAGCAAGAACAAGCTACAATACATGATAATCCAAAGACAATACAATACTCGAAAGCCGTATAGGAGGCAATTTGTGCAATACCACCAGTTCTCTTGTTTGCCCGCATATTTGGCATCTGTGGAGTTGCCTAGAGATGACAGTCTGTCTTGTGCTCATGATTGGTGACATAGCCGGAAGTTTTGGCCACCATATTTGATGGATGTTGGGGTTAAAGTATTTCAATTAGAAGAGTAATTTCTGAAGTCCGAAGAGAATATTTCATTCGTAATTATGAAAACCTGGTATGCAATCAGGAAAAGTTGCCTCAGCTACCTAAAGCATTGAGTTTTGCTGAAATGAACCGGCCTGCGTACATGTACTGACAGCTCGCTGTCCGCGATATTACAGGGCGGATTCTTTTCCTTATTACGAAATTCCTAGGCTATGCCATTCCAGTATACCTCAGTGTTCTGGCTCGCTGAGGCAACATTCCACAGACTTTCATAACATCCATAAAACATTAAAAATATTGCCTAATGTGGGGCCTAGGGAAAATGACGCATCCTATGAGACCGCAGGAGCTAGCTGTCAGCACACGTACACGTTTCCAGATCTTGTCATTCCAGCAGGGTTTAGCGTTCTGGCTCACTGAGGCAGCATTTGACCGGCATCCATAAAACACTACGTATGGTATAAATTAAATCAGTATGTTTTCATAACTATGAATGAAATACACTCCTTTTATTTCACAAATTACTCTTACACTCAACGAACTTTAACCTCAACTTCAAACCAAAATCGCAGAAGCATGCAAACATTTTGCAAGCATAACAAGCAACGAAAAAATAAAGTAGACGAAAACTCATGAAATCCAAATGTCTAGTCTAGACGAACAAAAGCAAATTTTTGTTTCATTCAATTTTGTTGCTAAGAATAATTTTTTCTTGTCTATTTATTTCCACATTTAACTGGCCACATACAGACCACAATCTGGATCCAACTTACGTAGACTAGATATTAAACCACAAGTCTTAAGATGTTTTCATTGTCTACTTCTTTGCTTACTAGTATCTTAGATTTTACTTATTTTTCCTACTCCTTGGGTGTACGATTGATATCTACGAGTACGTATTTAATGTACACACATTCATTTGTTTCTTAACTTTAACTTCTTTGTTATTTCACTTTTGCTTTCGGGATGTTTACTAAAAATATATCATTCATCTATGGCAGTGTCTTAACAAATTGTTTACCTTCCGGAAACGAAAGAAAACAAGCTTAGAATGAAGACGTTTATTGAAATATATGTGAAGGAGTAAGTACATGCAATGTGCTGTTTAGTACAGAAATTCAACTCAGTCTGGGTAGTTTTTATTGAATTATGAATTGATTGTTATGATGTTGTTTTGTTGTGTTTCGGTTGAAAGGTTGTTTGTTATGTGTTGTATCGAAAGTGGATGTTGGTATGCATGAACAGTATGGTATTATACCCTGCTGAACTATTGATGTAAAGATTAAGATAGCAGAGCTTGTATTCTTGAAAAATTGATTTTATACCCTCTTGGTTTTTCAATGAATCTATTGGCACGTGCATCGATTGACTTGGTTTTTTCTTGTAGCGAATATAGTACTTCCTGTGGCGAAATCTAGTTGCATCGACCGCAAAAGAATTTAATGTCTTAATTAAGAGAATAAAGTTGAGAACGTTGTTAAAATTCTGATTTAATAGATGTAAATTTAAACGGATGATGTTAATTTTCCAAGGTATTTATGAGGTTAGCAAGATCCTTTTTTGTTTTTTGAATCACCACGAGTCTTGATGTTTATCAGTTGATTAATGATTAATCAGAATTTGATTAGCTTTTTGATTAACTGAATTCATTTCTGATAAATGAATACTTATCATCCCCATATTGCATCTATTGCAGTATGTTGGATATCTTAGATCAATTTAAAATTGTGCTTCATCTCAAAAAAATATAAATAATTATAGAAAGGAAAATCTATGGGCCATAAATTTTTAAACGATATAATTAATTATGAAACTTTTGAAAGTGAGTTAACTCCCCTTAATAAACTTGGTTCCACAAATGTAGTATTTGGTAGTATGCAAATAAAGTTGAATTTTGAAGTCATTTTTTCCTATGAATATTTATGCCTAGCGCTCCAGCCAATTCTAAAAAATTTAACTCTCGGATTCAAATTCGGGTGCATAATGGCCTTAAAATGTCCATGCCTTGGCTACGACTTACTTGCTATTTATTATAAATTTTTCAAGGCTGTCTTGCAGTATATAAAGACATTATCATTATTTAAAATGATTTAATAATATAATAAATAATTTTGAAATTATTTAATCAATTATTTAAATTATGTCGTTATGCATATAGAAATAGATATCCCTGGGTACTTTTTAAAATTTAGGCAAAGCTGCTTCTTTAATGCTAGTTGACGTGGTGTTCCAGTGTGAATTTTTTGTTTTTTATTGAAGAGTAGAAGGCTTTTTACACCCAGTTCCAGCTGTGCTAATTTTCTGAACTACCCACCAAAAACCTTAGTCATGTTAACCTGACTAGGACTTGATTTAACTAACACATATACAAACGTATAAAATTTTTTTCGGAATGAAATTGCAACAGATTTCTACAAAAAAAAAGTGCCATTAGCATATCGACTACCAAATACTATTTTAGAATAAAAATTGTTAAGCCATAAAATCTTATATGGAGCAATAAAACCAAATTAAAAATTGTAATTGGATTGTTAACTCACTTTCATTTAAAAACGTAGTCCCCCTACAGAGTATTTCAAAAGAGCATAAAAGTCGCTTCTATAAAGCGACTCTTTTTTTTGATAAAGATAAATGTTGCGCATGAGTTACCTTTTAAATGATTCATTAGTTGATTTCAATCTAATCATATTAAAATATTCAAGGTATAATGGCTTAAGCTTGATAAATTTTTGTAGATGCAGATTGCCGTAGACTTTCTCATAAATTTTAGACATGATGGAATAAAATCACTAACTAGCCAGAAAGGAATGAAAAAAAATATTTTGATTAAAAAAAACGTCATTACGAAATTAGTCGCAAACACTTTTCAAGTTATCAATAAAATGAATTCTGAATTGCTCGAAAATATCTCTGTGAATGCTAAGTAAACCGAACGCATTCATTATCAGGCTCCTTTGACATTTATGCCATATTAAAACTAGCTAGAGTGCAGCATTTATTCTCTTTGAAGGGAATATCTTGTTGTGCTAATCGATCTAATGGAAAGAACTAAGATATAGAAAGAAAGATAGTCCAGCTTAATTCTTTCACGACTTTTCGCCAGCGCAAAATACACTACAAAAAATTATTAGTGCGTACGAATTAAAGGTTTAGTTTTACCTGACTAAAACCGAAGGGGGGCCTATCAATTTCTGCCTACCCCACTGATGACAGAAATTATTTTTCCATTTTCAACAGGGAAGCAACCGGGTGGATTAGGTTCCCCCACACGCATCCCCCTCTCGATCTAAATCCTGATGACTAGGTCCATCTTCAGGGACTTGTTATCCCATGGCGTGAAGGCCCCTAAAACCACAGAAAAATGAGGCACAACCTATGGAGATTCACACCCAAAGACGTAACTTCCCACATGACGATTCATTATCCATTTCCGAGGGGAAATACAAGACCGGCGTATACTCGTGGTTTCTTTGCAAACACAATAAAATTTTTAACGGTTAGCTTAACACTTTCGGTTATACTTGCAAGGATTGAGGAACTGGCCCAATAAAAACTTATTTCTCACTCTTTATTTTAGCGTAAATAAAATGAATCACACTGATAAAGGTAACTAGTAAATTGAAAGGGGCGTGCAACTAAAATGTCAAGGTGGGTCCATTTCGCGTGGTTGGACAACTGAACTCTTCAACGCAATCGAGGATAAATTGAAGACGGCCAGCCGGAAATATACGGTGGTGAATACGGAAATTACTACTAACCTTTGAATCTGCAATATGCGCTTATCGATATTCCCCCCGTCACTGCATGTGTTTTTGCAAGCCAACTGGTATACTAAAATAAGGAGAGTTATTGTTTGACCGCCCGCCGTCTGTAGCTACTTAGAAAGAATTGGTAACCCAGGTACCGTCAGCTTGAGGGTACCTAGCTTCGTACTAGTTTACATTAATGGCTAGTTTTCATTTATTGCATCTTGAAGTAGTGGTAAGCGTACGAGCTTATCGACAGGGCGTGTGAACGTCGGTGTGGCGGTACCGATGAGGTGTCCCGGTGAGATCGCGCTCAAATCATGAGCATCCGGGTTCAGATCGTACAGTAGTCTGGAGTTCAAACACGCTTCAATTTGCGTCGTCAAAGTGGACAATTCCTCGTAAGTCAATGTAGAATCGCCACCGGCTTCGGTGGCATACAAACCGCGTGAAAGCTGTAAAGAATGCGGCAGTCGAGAGATCTGAAGCGATTTCTATATGCACAACGCTTGTTGCCAGGCACACAAAGATACAGATGTAACCCTTCCACGAACAATGATCTCGGCCTTTAGAGGCTCTTGTGTCGAACGGCGTAGTCCGCTCCTGATTTAAAGAATGATCTCATTGGGGTGATCCTAGGCTGAGGAAGTGCATCCATCAGTTGCGGCCTGGCTTTTACAGTGAATTATGCGCAACAGATACAATTATGTAGGACAGATTAGATTCTGGGTTTTCCATGAATTATCCAAAATGACCTCATCAAATAACTCAAGCTTATTAGGGTTCCGATAGTGTCCATGTAGAATTATCAGTCTAGTCAGGGCACTTGTTTCCAGTAGAATCAGTGGATGTTTTTCACTAAACATAAGCATTGCATTCGATAGACGTCCTTCTACTCGAAGAAGTCCATCAGAATCCAGAAGCGGTCGGAGAAATCGCAATGTACTCTTGTGCGAGACACCAGCAGCTGTCTGTAGCGTATTGATTTTGGAAGCGCGATTCTGCTTTAATTCAACTACGCTGCGGTTATCCAGGGCGGTATTTCAAGTGTGAGTTGCTTTTGAGCAATTTTGGCAAATCTGAGGCAATGGATAACTACTCTAAGTAGTCTGTTGTACGACGAAAATCTTTCGATAATACCATTCTCAGGGCTCTGTGAGACGAAGCAAAACATAGCATTTTTCGATTTTCCGGCATATCTTCCGGATCGAGCCGAGCCCCTTTGAATGTAGGCGTGCTTTGCCGTGACAGCTATTCAGGTCCATTCCACCAGAGTGCAGATGCGCTTAATGCTACGGGGGTTAGCCCTCTGGTTGTTAAGTCAACTGAGTTTTCTCTGGTTGATACAAAACCCCAACTTACCCACTTATATGGATGATCAGAGAGCCAGCTGTGTACTACTTGCGAGTCTGTTCAACAGTATGCGCTGAAGATTCTTTCTGCTAAAGATTCCTTTATTTCATTGATAAGACGGACTAATAGATGTGCTCCACACAGCTCTAGTCTTGGTATGCTGAAGGTTTGAATCGGTGCCACCTATGTTGTTGCGCGCATCAATGAGAAAACATTTTTTTTCTGAGTTTGTAACCATCGCGTAAGCACAAGCGGCAAATACCCGCTTAAAAGTGTCTAAGAATCTGTGTAACTCCACCTAGTCAAACGCAGCGGTATCAAACCATCTTGGGATGTGGATCATTGTCAGGTCTGGGAGTTGCTGGACGCAAAGTTTCCACCGGCTTTTGATATCTTGGGTCAGTGCTTAGTCCCACGAAACTTTAGAAATCCAGAGATTCTGCATGATTATCTTGGCTTGAATAATTACAGGTCCAAGCCACCGTAATGGATGGAATAGCTTCGTCGGCTCTGAAAGCACAATGCGCCTCGTACATTTAGCAGCAGGGTTGATCGGCTTCGCCTTTTAAGTAACGCAGTCTTATTGTAGCATGCATACGATTCCAAGGATAGATATACACTCGTCGAGTTAGAAGGTTCTGTTTTCTGTATTCCATTTAGTCTGGACAATTCGAGGCTTATTTGCTAAGAGAAACACCGGCTTCTACTAGGATGTTAACAAGCTGCTCCTTGTGATTCTGTGCTGCATTGATGTCGTCGTTGCCTTATTGCGAAGAATTATTACGGCAGCTTCAAGGTATTCTTGTTCATACGCTCTAGGGAGTTCGAGTAAAACTCTCATAGCTAAATATGGCGCATACTTTGTACCGTACTTGACTGGACATAATCGATATGTCTGTAGCTTCTGGTTAGGATTTTCTCGCCAGATTGTTAGTTGCAAATCTGCATTAGTTTCATTTACAAGAATTTGCCAAAACATTTTGACGATGTCGACGACAAAGACGATGCGAAAACATCTTTATCGAGTAAGTACAGGGTGCGGCAGCATAACTTCCTTTTTTGAAATGCCCGCCCTTAAAGTGCTAACTGTTATAGCGCGGCGCTAGTAGTCTCATTCGAGAGAGGTAATTTTAAAGTTTTGCTCATCCCTTGATTAGTCGCTATCATGCGTTGGAACAGTGCGGAGCGTGCATTTACCGTTGTACCGCTGAAAATTTGTTTTGTTGAATTTTGAAAAAAGGAAGTTATGCTGCCGCACCCTGTATAACCCTCTTCCTCTTGCTGCTTCGGCCCTGCCAGAAAGAAGTCGTTGAGAGACTTGCCATTGCTAGAAACCTGCGAAGCATTGAAAACGACGCGTATGCTATTCCGGCTGGGATTGGTTATGAGAACCCCATGATGGGACATGAAATAAGTTCATTGTAATATTTCGTTATCTTGAATTAACTCCATGTGGTTTAGGTCGATGTACTCTTGCATGAATTGCTGATACAGCTCTGCAAGAATTGGATTGCGTTTGAGTTTCGACTCTGTTTGAAGCCAGTGATACCTCGTAATTCTCCTAGATGTAAATAATCATTCTTGCAGTCCCATGATGTGACTTCAAGATGCGTTTTCGACCTACGTTGCTGGCATAAATTGCGTCAGCTTCTTCATTCCGAGTGCATCATTTAGTTCAAAGTCTGAATGTTTTGGTGACCGTGACTATCGCTCGAGTTTTGTCAGGTGAAACTTCGCCTATGCGCTTTGACCAGCAGCAATCTGGCTTGAACCGTGTCACCAATACTGTTTTGCAGCTCGACATTGCCGTTGCCAATAGTACTTGACGACTGGTAGACACCGTGCTTGGATTTTGAAACTGGAGAACGTGGTCTATGAACTGAGACAGGTGAAAGTGCTGGCTGCAGGAAGCGGAGGCCCGAGAGGGGCTGTAGCGCTACGAAGAAGAAGAAGTGCAAAACTATGGGGATGCAGTATGTTGATCTCTGGGGAGTTTTCGTTTTGCTTGAAGGCTCACGGGGCTTCATAGGGAGCGAGTGTTACCCGTCTCTGACGAGCACACCGGCACCAAGGAGTCCCGCCAAGGCGGTACCATTTCGAAGGCAATAATATACACATATATAAGTGTATATATATATATATATATATATATATATATATATATATATATATATATACATATATATATGTGTATGTATATATATATAAACACACATATATATACATATATATATATATATATATATATATATATATATATATATATATATATATATATATATATATACATATATATATATATATATATTTTTTTTTATGTATATATATATATATATATATATATATATATATATATATAAATATATATACTCGTATATATATATATATATATATATATATATATATATATATATATATATATATATATATATATATATATATATATATATTGTTTTTTTTTTTTGAGTCTTGTTTCCGAGAAACTATTTGGTTTGATTTCTATTAAGCACAATTAAATGGGCATAAAAACCAGATTACGGTGAAGGACATTTACAGGTAAAAAGCCAAAAATTTCGACTCACCTTCCAATTTACCGACATAACTGATCGATGCATGTGCGGATTTCAATTATTGAGGTTGCATATAATAGACAACATGTTGGTCCGTTTACGGACTAACATTTAGAAATAGAATTTTTGTGTTGTTTCGTATAAAATGTACTCAAAAATATTCTATCCTCAGGGGAAAACTTTTTGTTATGAATGTTTGTCCTTCAGGTGAGTAGAAAAGAACACCGAATTAAATCTTTAATCTTTTGATATTGGACATATTACGATAAATATTATTGTGTGACTTACGAGGGTGATTTGAAAAGTTTCCGCCCTTTTAAAGAAAAACACATAATTCAAGCCAAACAAAAATTTATTTCTCAACATAAATTCCACGCAAGTCAATACATGTGGTCAAACGCTTTTCCCAGAAAAAAATCTTAAAGTAAACCTGAAAAATACAGGTTTACTGCCACTTCAACCTCGGTATTTGGCCCATATTTTTTCCCACCCAGAAATTTTTTCAAGTTGGGGAACAAAAAAGTCACTCAAAGCTAGGTCTTATGAGTAGGGTGGGTGTTGAAGCAATTCGAACTTCAATGTGTCCAATTTCGCCATTGCAACCATGCGTGTGTGGACTCGCACGTTGTCTTGATGAAACAGCACCTTCTTCTTCGCCAAGTGTGGTCGCTTCTTCTTGAGTTCCATCTTCAATTGGTCCAGCAACGCAGCGGAACAGGGCCAGTTAATGGTTTTACCTTTTTGAACGTAATCAACCATAACTCCTTCATGACTGCTCCAAAAAACTGTCGCCATCACTTTTCCGGTAGAAAATACGATCACAATCCACTGCATTGACTGTTGTTTAGTCTCCAGAGTATGGTGATGGATCCAGGTTTTGTCGATTGTAATTAACCTGCGCAAAAACTCAATAGGATTCTTTTGGAACAGCTGAAGAGTCTCGTGCAACATGTCAATCCATACGCGCTCTTGTTCGATTGTCAACAAACGCGGCACCTATCGCATGGATAATTTGTTCATGCATGAATCTTCATGTAAAATCGTATTGATATTCCACAAGCCTTACCAATTCCCTTAATGGTTAATCGGCGATCTTCTGTCACGGTTGTGCACACTAAACTGGCGATATCTTCAAAAACGCTTGTGTGACCTAATGTTTCACGGTTATAAATGAGATCCCTTTCAAATAGAGGTACTTTATCACCGCGCCATACTCAATTTTATCCATTGTTCTTAACAAACGTCATCTATCAACTTTGGAAGGGTATCATGTGTTTTGTAATGATCGGAATGATTTGAAATTTTTTATGCATACATATGAAAAAGCCATCTATTGGGTAGCAAGAGAACTTGCATGTACCATGACTTTTTGCCGGTAAGGCCGGAATCTTTTCAAATGACCCCCGTAATATTATGGAACTAACGAACATTTTAAAATTTGCTCAATATATGTCAATGCAATGTACGAGTAGACGGAATTTTGAATTTAATAAAAAGGTGTAATTAATATTTGTAAGTAGGCTTCGGTGGATAGATTTTTCAATGAATCGCCATGTACGTGATTTTTTGTAAATTTGATCCATTACAATCATAAACAGTGATAAGATTTTTGAAGTTTCTGGTTTAAATTCGTGGTAAGATATAAAATTGAAAGACTAGCAAAGATATATGCACAGCTTAATGGAATTATAATATTCCTACTACTTAAATGCCCTGTAAATGATTATCGTTGAAGGAGTTGTTTTTTGTATAGAAATACAATTTTAATCAAAAGTCCATGTGGAGCAGTGGGTTAGAGCACACTTCACTTGTCCAGTAGCTGTCCTGCTGTCGGACTATCATCCCACCTAGCTATGACAAGTACTAAGTGAAAAAGGGTAATATTCACATGATTGAGCGTGATATTGACTATATCACCTCGAACCCCGTTGCGGTCAGGGATATGAGATATGCTAACAACAAATCACAACGCCATGGTTCGAATTTGGACTATTGTGTGATGGGTTATTATTGTTAAAAATATTATTATTTCAATCAAGAATTTAAACCTGTCATTCCATCAATCGACTTAATTCCTATAGAAAAGATGAAAAAACGTTGACTGCTGCCGAAATCAAGTCCAATATCACAAAATCAAAACATCATATGTAAGCCACGAAAAAGTCGTTACTTATCAATTAATATTTATATTCAACATTTAAGAATCATGAAATCAAAAATACATAAAAAAAGAAAACCGACCCCGAAATACCCTAAAAAGGAAGTTTTATCAAAAAGTTAAATCAGGCTTATACAGCCTTAAATTTTACTCACCATTTCAATATGCAAAGCAAGCAATATTTTGCTTGAAATTGAACAAATCCAATAATCACAATTTTACTGATTATTCCGAATATTTTTACGCCAGTAAATAATATAGTTATGCTTGGAAATATCCTATTAATTCGGAAGCTAAATTCGATAAAATTGATTTATAGCATTGCAATGCGGAGCTAGTAACGAGATAAAGTCCAATCAGCCGAAACAGACTGCATTGTTTGTTTAGCTATTTTTCATAGTGTATGAAAACAAGAGAAGTTAGATCTATTTTATATTAATTGCATAAATTTCAATTGGATGCACAAATCAATTTATCAGATAAAGAACTAATTTATATTCACTTCTATTGTATTGAAGCGAAAGAGAACAAATTATTGCGAGAATTGTTCGCGTATGTAAATTTGGACTGCATACTATTTTGAAACTTTTGTTCTAAATTTTGTCTTTGTTTTACTAGAAGGAATAGAAATCAAAGACAAAACAGCATTGTATCATAATCTCCCGCCTCATTTTTGTTGTTAATCTTGATTTATGCAAAATATCTGCTATAAAGAAATTCAACAATATAAAAATGTATAAAATTTTCCGTCTTGTTTCCATTGTTTTTCTTATTTAGTAGATTTAAAGTAAAAACTCTCATATCTTTCGGTACGACATAAAATTCTTTCTGTAAGCATATGAACCGTACAGTTTCCTATCGATGAAACTCTAGATATTACGACCAATCCTAACACGATTCGAACAAAATTAGATAATGGATTTTATTATGTATTCTGACATTTCTAATGGAAATTTATTCATTTTAAACTCCAGAAGGTTATTTATCCAAAATAAGTGCATTAAATTCCAATAAAAATTCGTTTTGTTGCATTGAAAGGTGGTCGTTGCATAGACTTCTGTTGATTTAACATAACTAAATTGAATAAACGTGATGGATAACGTAAAAGAGTGTTTTTCAAATGTTTTCCATTAATTTTCAATGGGATTGTTGACTTGAATGACGCAGGCAAGTCGGGTTATTCTATCAAATAAGTGTTTCTATCTTTTTATTGGAGGTTATTTATTGCTATTTCCCCAAATGGTCTTAATGAATATGATACTTTTGTTTGAACGACAAAATTTCAGGCTACTTATTAAGGCAAATGCAACATGTGCATTGTATTTTAAATCAGATATACAAATTTGGTTGATTATTTAAACATTAAAAAAAACATGGGATTTCAATTAATGTTTATTTAGGCTTTCATAAACTGAAACGAGTTTTTTTGTTGGTAATTTTTTTCAAAGGAATCAAGAAACATTCTCCCAACATGAAAGATTAGAAACTATTCTAACGCTTCTTCATTTCGCCTAATACCTACTCGTAAAGTGAGTTTCCCATGGCATGCTGATATAGTATGGGTTTTTTTGGATCTTCAATGGAATTCAGCGTAAATTTATTCATGACTTATCCAGGGATACTCATATTTTGCATGTCGATTCCTTTGTTAATCTCTTCGCCGCTTGTTTCAATAGTTGCAGGTATGCTGATTTCGTTTATTCATATTAAAATGTTATCTGCTTTTTACGAAGCCACTGTAGTGAAAGAAAAAATAAAAATTTATTCAAGCTTCAAAGGACTTTCGTATATCTGACGTATTTTTTTAACATAACTTGAAAGTAATCATAAATAATGAGATACAATACCCTTTTATAAAACCTATCATATTTAAGCGCTTGACGAAAGAAATTAGAATGTTTTACTTCTGCATATTATGTATACCCGTTAGTCGAAAAGTCAGCCATACACTAATATTAGCGTGGTACTATAGTAATAAAGAGATTCCGTGTGCACCTAGCACCAATGAAATCGATAACAAACTCTAAAGTGTTTCACCTGCACGGTTAAGCACATTCTTCCTCATGATAATTGTTAATTTATTCCTCACTTCTCCATATAAAAGCTAAGCAGCGTACGATAATCTTGCTTAAAGATACTTAAGTAAGCACACGTCTGTGCATTTGTAAACTTATATGGGTTTTCATGGTACTATAATCTTCATTTGTGTACTAATTACGGCTGATTTTCTTATCTGATTAACGAAAATGGCCAACTTTCACTGGTTTTTGGTTTTTTAAATTCACAAAATGTAAATATCGTGATATTATTGGCCTGATTTTATTCTGAAGTGAATATTTTATGATATTTTTCTCTTCTTTCACACGATTTTGTTGTAAAAGACAACGTGTATTCTGGTTTTGGTCATACGAGCATATAATTGAAAAATATATACTCATATCTTTATAAATTGTGGGTTGCTATTTCTGGGTAAATAGATTTCACTCCTATTCAATCAGAGTGCTGAGAGGTTGACATAAGCTTACTTGCAATGAAGAAAATACCTGCATTAAAGCAGCGTGAATAATCTGGTCGGGCCACATATAAGGTTTTCCATTAGGGACATAACAATTTCGTAACTTTATATGAACGCACCCTGAAACTTTTTTAAAACTGTCAACGTCAACACGTTTTCCAAAGCCAACATTTTTATCATGGTAAAGTTCACAAACCAGCAACGTTTCAAAATTATTAAAAATTAATACCGAAATTCTGAGTCAGTGGTCGCAACTTAAAAAGCGCCTACTCCAATTTTCGGCCGTAATAATCGTCCCACCCGACAGGCTGTCCATGCTATAGTTGATAAGTTCGAGCCCAAATTTTCACTATTGGACGTTCTGGTGCCGAAAAGACGTCGTACCTCTCGAAATGAAGAAAATACCGCATCCGTAAGTGCATCGATTCAAAATGAGCGTAATCAGTCGACTCGACGTCGTTCTCAAGAACTAGGCATCGCTCAAACGACACTGTGGCGTATGTTGCAAAAAAAATGTTGACGTACATGGTTCTTTTTCTTCTTCTTCTTAACATTACAGCCCCTCTCGGGCCTTCGCTTCCTGCAAATAGCGCCTCCAACTGTCTCGGTCCATTGACTTTGTCCTCCAATCTCGAAATCCGAGCAGCGATGAACGGTCTTCGTCGATCGAAAGAGACCAGCGCTTCCTCGGTTCCTCCACTGGTCTCCGGCCTTCAGTTCTCCCAACGAATACATTTTTGGGTATTCATTGCTCGTCCATACGATTTTTATGGCCAGCCTATTGGGGGTTCCGCAGTCTGACAATCGTTGAGACCTCCGGTTCGTCAATAATTTCATACAGCCCATGATTGTATCGAATTCGCCATTGGACCCCGACTAGCTGCGCTCCGATTATTCACCTCAGGATCCGTCGCTCAAAAGCGTTCAATATATTTGCGGATACTGTGGTTAGGGTCCATGTATCGCACGCATAGCACAACACAGGTCCTATCATAGATTTGTATACTTAGAGCTTTGTTCTCCTGTGTACGAACCTGGTCTTCAAGATCGTCAAGACTGAATAAAATATTTTATTTGCGAGCTGTATTCTTCGGTGTATTTCGTCTCTTTCATTATCCGTTTTCGTTATTTTGTCGCCTAAATGCACAAATCCGCTCACATTTTCGATACTATATTCACCAAGTGTGATATTTTGTGTATTTGAGGTACTTTTTCTCGACTGCGGCATGAGTTTTGTTTTATTCTCATTGATTTGTAGCCCTACTAGTTTTGCTTCGCTGTCGAGTTTAAGAAAAAGTTCTTTGGTAGTTGCTTATGACCGTGACAAAATGTTGATGTCGCTTGCATAGGCTACTACTTGTCCCGACTTGTATAGTCATGTACCACGCGTATCGAAGGGTAGCTTGCTTATGACGCACTCCAGAGCCATATTGAATAGCAATGGGGCCAGCCCATCTCCCTACTTTAGTCCGATATTTGTGTCAAAGGCATCGATGAGTTGGTTTTTGATGCGGACTTGGGTGGTCGTCGACGTCATTGTCATTTTGGTAAGACGGACTAATTTGGCTGGGAGACTAAAGCAAAGCATTATTTGGTACAGTACGTTACGATCAGTACTGTCGTATACTTGCTTAAAGTCAACGAAAATTTTGTTTATGTTTACGCTGAACTCCCAGCATTTCTCAAGTACCTGCTTGACAGTGAACAATTAATCTACCTGCCCTAAAACCACCTTGGTACTCCCCAATAAGACTGTTGGCGTATGACCTGATTTTATTTTCTAAGATTTTTGAAAAGATTTTGTACGCCGTACAAAGTAGTGATATGCCTCTATAATTTTTGCACTGTAGCCTGTCACCCTTTTGTGGATGGGGAATGTAATTGATTAGCTCAACTTTTTCGGCATATGTTCTTGTTGCCAAATGTGCTGGATGACTTTGTGCATAGCTTGATGAACATTGCTGCCATCAGATTTGATGAGCTCCACTGGCATCTCATCGATGCCCGGCGCTTTATAATTCTTTTGGGCTTTGACGACGGAACAAACTTCATCCAGAGTTGGTGGGGCCATGGACGCTCTCCGCAGACATCTGCAGGCTCGAGTGCTCTAGAGCTGTGCGGAGGATTAAGGAGGTTCTTGAAATATGATGGCCATCTTTCCTTAATCTTAGTTTCACCAGTGATGATGTTGTCGATGTCATCAGGACAGAGTGTGGTTTTAGGCAGGTAACCACGTTTCAGGCTTTTCACTACTTTGTATGCTTGTCTTGTGTTATTGCTTGCTAGGCTTACATCTATATACACTTCTCAATTGAACGTTATAGTATTTTCTTCTCTAAATCCTAATTATCTTAGTAGCTACTCTTCTGAGATTTGCATAGTGTTCTCTCTTCGTCCTGGTTTTTCTACGTACGTGTTCTTTGTATGCCTGATTGTTTTTGTCTAACGCATTCTGGCACTCATCTTCGAACCAATCATTCCTCTTGCGCTGGGCATGATATCCGATCGTCTGTTCTGCCACGATCTTAATGACCGCTTTCACTTCCATCGATAGCTCGTTGCTCGTCTTTAACGATGCGTCTGATAAGATTGAAGCCAGCTGGTTTTTGAGGGTCTTCGTGGAATTTTTGGGCTTTGACGCCGTTTTGAGCCTTTTGATGTCAAATTTTTGTAGCGGGCTGGTCTTCGCCGCATATGACTTTGACATACGACATCGATACGTTAATTTAGTCAAGTAATGGTCTGAGTTACAAATGGCTCCTCGGTATGTACGGACGTCAAGTATGCTCGAGGCTCAATGTTGTTGGATCAGGACATGATTGATCTGGTTTAGTGAGTTGCCATCCGGTGATACCAAGGTGATTTTATGAATGCGTCAATGTGTGAAGAAAGTCGAACGTATGACTAGATTTCTGCTACATGCAAAGCCAATTAGGCGCTGGCCGTAGTCATTCGTTTCATCGTGGAGGCTATATCCTCCAGTTGTTCCCCGATGAGATAGCTCATTACCAATTTTAGCGTTGAAATCACCCAGAATTATTTTTGCGTCGTTTACATGGTTTGCAATTTCAGCCCCCTATCCACAATGAAGGCCACTCCGAATTCTCGTTTTCCAGTAGGCTTCCATATTGTGTGCGATCTCATGTCTTGAATGTATTTTCCTACACGGTTACAAGATCAAATTGACTCAAGAACTAAAGAGACTTGATGATTCAAAACGCCGAAGCTCCTGCAATGGGCTCTGGCAAAGCTTGAAGAAAATGAAGAATTTCATGGAAAAATCATTTTCAGTGATGAAGCTCATTTTGGGCTCAATGACATTGTTAATAAGCAAGATATGCTTTGTTGGTCAGCAACAAACCCACCTGCACTTTTTGAGACATCGTTGCATCCGCAAAAATACTGTCTGGTGCAGTTTTCATGCCGGAGGGGTGGTTGAACGACCGTCATGTTACCGTCAATTGAGCGCTATCGTGTTATGTTGGAAGATTATTTGTGGCAAGAATTGGACGGAATTGACGTCGAAGACATGTGGTTTCAACAAGGCGGTGCAACTAGCGACATAGCATGCCTTACAATCGACTTATTGAAAGGCAGATTTGGTGAACGTGTTATCTCGAGGAATGGTTTATGCGATTTAACGCCATTGGATTTCTTTATATGGGATATATCAAATCACTGGTATATGCCAACAAGCCAGCAACTTTAGACGAACTCAAAGATAACATCTAACGTGAAATTGCCAATGTCCCGATCGAAGTGTGTGCTAAAGTGACGGAAAATTGGTTCCAAAGAATCGTGAACAAATCCAATAATCACCATTTTACTGATTATTTTGAATATTTTTACGCCAATGAATAATATAGCTAAAGCTTTGAAAAATCCTATTAATTCGGAAGCTAAATAAAAAAAAAATTGATTTATAGCAATGCAATGCGGAGCTAGTAACGAGATAAAGTGCAAGTAACTGAAACAGACTGCATTATTTGTTTAGCAATTTTTCATGTTGCATGAAAACAAGAGAAGTTAGATCTTTTTTATATGTATTGCATAAATTTCAATTGGATGCACAAATCAGTTTATCAGATAAAGAACAAATTTATATTATATTATTTACTCCGATCGAAATGTTTGCCAGAGTGGTGGAAAATTGAGACCATAGAATCGACCACTATAAACGGCCTCGTGGTGGTCATATGACTGAAATTTTATTCCTAAAATGTAATGCTTGCACTACGCCCACAAGTAATTTGAATTCAATATCTCAAATATTTTTGTGTTTTATTAAGAGATAAAATTGCTATGTCCTTAACGGAAACCCCTTTACTAGCCAAATTTAGAGCTGAGGCCAATAATTAAGAAGCATTCTGTGATACAGTCAAGAATATTCTCGGCAGAAGAGCAAATCTAGCCTCGCTCGAGCTGATGGCAATCATCGAAATTAGGGACATCGGCTGCGTTACGCACCTGGCCGATATAGAGGAGATTATCAAAAAGCAGCTTCTGGGTGTAAGCAGCGTTTAAACACTGCTTTAGCCAAGCTGACACTAGAAAACAATAAAGGACAACGTATGGCCATCATCGAACTAACCGAGAAGGACGCCAAACAATCTTTAGGTATGGACAAAGTAAGAATACTTGTAGAGTGGGTCATCTGCAGAGTACGGTGAAGAGTAGTAACTTTCCACTGCTTTAAGTGCCTTGGTTATAGTCATACCCCACCGGAATGCAAGGCAGCCGATAGGAGTTTCCTATGCCAAAAATGTGGTAAAATGTGACGAAGGAGGTGCAGTGTATCCATTGCAAGGATACTGATCCAAGGCCAGATTTTTAGCACGTCTTAGAATCAGGAATGTGTCAGATTTTCTAGAAAGCCTTAACCAAGGTAAAACCAGAATTTTGATGATCCGTACTCTGCAGGTAAATTGACACTGCAGTACAGCTGCCTAAAACCTGCTCAACCAGTTCGCGAGGGACATGAAGGCTGACTTTTTGCTACTGAGTGAGCAACACCACGACAAGAGTTCATCATCCTGATACCCTGACAAAACTGGTACTGCCTCCATCTGGTTTCGCAATAGTGCTGATTTCCTAACGGAGGGCTATAGACAGAAGGATGTTTTGGGTAGGTTCGATGTTCAAGAGCTTCACATGAACGAACCCATATCATCTTTCTAAGCCAAGGTTATTGCTTCGAGCGAAGATGGTCACGCACTCATTGGGGGAGACTTGATTGCTAAAGTAATCGAATGGAGCATGCTTCTAACTGACGCGCGAAGAAAACGGGTCCTAGAGATAACGGCCAAAATAGAGCTTGTCGCGTTGAACACCGTCAATATGCCAAATTTCTGCAGCATGCACTGTAAAGGCACTGTAGAGGCACTATACCCGACGGAACACTTGCTTCAGAGTCCCTAGTACAGAGGGTATACAATTGTAGAGTATTAGAGGACTGCTCAATCAGTGATCATCAGTACATTCTGTTTAAAATCCGTGATGCTGTCTGCCAATACCCGTGTCCTCAAGCTCCCACGATTAGGTCGAATATGAGCAAGATGAGTATCGACAGGTTCGTCGAGATGCTCGCTGTTGAATAAGAAACAAGTCTGTATTTCTTAGTAATTAGATTTTCACAAAAGACCAAACTCTTGATAGTTCGTTTTTATATGCAATATGAGATCAAAAGAGCCGAATGAATTCGAAACTAGAATAATTTAAAAAATTGAAAACGATGTGTCATCTACAGTTAATCTCTAAATAGAATTCAACGTTTATTTAACATAATCATTCAAACTGAACTTTGATTGCAACATTTTCCCTTGTTAATTACAGTTGAATTACATCAGTTCCGACTTCACACATAGGATCTTTAAACGTCTCCTCGACAACAGCTTTGTTAAGATGTCCGCTGCTGGATGCTCTGTGAATATTTGTTGAACGTCAATCTTCCCCTCTGTCATTTTATCTCAAATGAAGAAGTGTTTTATGGAGACGTGCCTCGTTCTGTGATGCAATTCTGGTCTCTGTGCTAGTCTTACACCTGCAGAGTTGTCGACTTGAGCAATAGGGACATCCTAGAGTTTCGTAATTCATCTAGAAAGTCTGCCCAGCCAGATTGCTTCTTTGGCTTCCTCATTCGCTGCAATGATTCTGTCGTTGACTCCGCCAAGTGATCGCTCCGCCTGCATACTTCACAATGACTCCAGTGGTTGAGCATTAGGTTTTGTGCATCCCCCAAAATTTGCATCACTATAGACCCCATAAACACTTACGTTCATGCTTCTGTGGTACTCTTTAAAGAAAATTTTCAAGCTATTTATTGCAACATCTGGGTGCTTGTTCTAGTCCATGAAAACTACTCTTCAGTTGACAAACCTTGCTGTTTCCATATTCATACCCTTGTGATTGTTTCATAAAAATGGTTTCTCCAACTCTTCTTTAACAAGAAGGCCGTTGATACGTCGAACTGTATAAGATACAATTTCTCACTTACTGCGATACTCGAAATTGATTGAACTGTGTCAATATTCGCGACTGGACTGAAAGTCTCGCTCTAATCAATACCATGTCGCTGGCTGAACTCCTTGACCACGAACTTTGCTTTATACTTGCCGATGCTGCTATATTTCTTCAGTCGACAGACCCTTCTGACCGGAATTGCCCTTGCTCCTGGTGGAAAGTCCGTCAAAATCCAGGTTTGCTTTTCATTCCATGAGGCAATCGTACGATCTATGGCTATTTCACATTCCTTTGAATCCTCGGTTTTCAAGACATCTTCGAAAGTTTCAGGGTCCTTCACCATCATGACGAAATCTTCAAACCGTTTGGGTTTTTTGATAGTTAATCGATCCCTCAAAACTGTTCTCAATTGTTGCTTGGAATTTTCCCCCTTACGAGTACCAGAGTCTGACTCGCGTCCAGCGTTGTATTTTTGTCGCTTTTTGATGTTTTTTTCAAGTCTACGTTCATTTTCTAAGTTAACCTTCGAATTTTCTTCGGGGTGGACCTCTGACCTTCCTTCTGTGTTAATTCATGAATGTTCTTTTTGCTTGTTCTTATCTTGATTTTCATCTTGGACGTCTTTCATTGAAATCTTGACCTCGTTTCCACATTCCTTGAGCTTTTCTTGAAATTGAACATTATGGCTTTCTTGAATGTAAATTCTGTAAAGCTCATCTGCGTCATATCACACGAGGAAACCTTTCACCGCCTTCTTATCTATCTTCTTTCCCTTTTCAGCTAGTATATGGACGCAGCACAAAGATCCAATGATGCGCAGATGTTTGATTTTTATTTTTTTTCCACCCACAATACATAAGGACAATCACCTTCTTTCGAGGTTTTCCAGTTTGAGTGAAAATGTAAATGGCTGTCATGACTGGATCTGCTCATGTTGTATCCGGAAATTCAACTTCACGACTTGGGTACTTGAAGGTTATTCCATCTCGATGATAGCGCGATTTTCACTTTCATTGCCGCCATATTGCTGAGATGTATATGGCGCTGTCAATTTCTGCGCTGATTCTAGTCTCCGCAAGCATTTTTTTATCTTCTGTACAGTCAAGTTCTCCGCAATTGTCACTAAGTAACTGCTCAACTTCATGTCCAAATGATCTGTTACAACACGATCTTAACCACAGATTTCTTTTTTATCACAAGACCATATCAAAACTTCTTAAAGGTGTCTTTGGAAAAGGCCAAAAAATACTTTTTGGTAAAAAATTCACAAAATGGACTCATGTTCTCCGGGTCTTGTTGCCCCCACTCTGGTTCCAAAAGGAAAGCAATGAGCTTTTCCGAAAATACAGGGCTCACGAATCTCTCTCTTTCTTTTTTGCACAGGCTTCCAACCTTATCACGATTTCTGCACAGCACCATGGTTCCACCAACCGCCAGTTAACACTTCATAAACGTAGTGCACAACCAGTATACCCTAAGTATACTGGTATGAACTGGGAGCTCAATTTGATGCGTATCCTATATACAACATCAAGGCTCCCGAGAGAGAACTCGCTGTAACACCACTTACCTGCTACTCTGTCCATTTAAACCAAATCAACAAAAAGACGAGAGTTTGTTTTAAAGGATTTAACTTTATTTTAATGTTCATATTTTAAATTAATTACATTTATACTTATTTAATTATTTTTAACGTCTATCAGTACAAAGTGAAGCGCTTTCCGCTTGACTTGCCGCGCTTCACAGGTGAACACTAGCGTGTAGAGGAAACTAAGACGACGAGCTTGTGGATCGAGGTGGCCACATGGCGTGAAACGCCAAAAGGCCGATTGAGGATCACGGCGCAAGCCAACACCTCAACTTTCACCATTTTGCTGGGCACTATACGATACATCCGTTCAGCACTTAAGCCGCGAATACTTTAAAGGATGTAGACAATAATTGTGTAGCAGAACGCTTTCATACTGGACTTGAATACCAACTGACTGCCAAAAGTTCCTTAACGACTATAAATACTAACTCAACTTGAGTTTTTGATCTACTTTGCCGCTAAAATCGCGGAGACGATGAAAACCTGAGTTCTCATTTACTAGGAACTTCTCCTTCCCGCTTCACCTTATTAATTTGTTGATGATGAGAGCTAATATTTACGATATTATCGTAGCCAGCTTGGGGGAAATACTTTGCATATGAGCGAGGAAAGCTTTTCGCTCTCATATTCGCCGCAGCTCTCAGTTGGCTGGCGAAAGCTTTTAAATGATCGCTATTTCCGTAGCTTGCTCATACATAGAGCTTCTCGCTTGTAGTGAATCGCTGCCGTGTACGCGTCATCCATATGCTGAAGCTATACAGCGGCATATCGGCCGCAACGTACATAGCTATCATGTACTAGCGTTTACCCTTGCTAACTCCTAAGTTGAACGGTGTTTTTTATCTGCCGTAATGTACATCCATATGCTGAAGCTTCACAGCGGCATATTGGCCGCAACGTAGATAGCTGTCATGTGCTAGCGCTAAATCCTAAATTGAACGGTGTTGTGAATCTGCTGTAATGTACATTGGCTGACGCTTTTAGCGCTAAACCATAGACGGGAGTTCCACTCGCTCATTCATAGCATGTAGCCTCCATTCGCTGGCGCTAAACATTAGGCGGGAGTTCCATTCGCTCGTTCATAACAGACGTTGAGTGAAATCTACCACTGTCATTTTTTTCCCGGGCTGCAAAAACAGAGAACAGATTTCTTGAAACCTTTGAACAAACTATACATTGTTCAGGGTCACCTTCAGCGTGTTATTTTCAGTGGAAAACAAAGCTCAAATAATTCTCTTCCCAATGGCCTTGAGAGCTTTTACTCTAGCGACCTTGATGATGCAGGGACTGTTGAATTCCTGAAACTCGATGCACAAATCCAGACAATTCATCACGTGCTTCGACACTCCGTTGTTGATTCACCATCCTGAAAAACTCGTATATACTTATAAAATATCTTCACTGACACACAAGGTGATATTGGTATGCTGAGCATTGTTTAACAGTGCGTTTTTCGGAGGTCCTCCATCAGCAATTTACCTGTGGTACATAGATATCCAATACCCTTTCATTTTGCAATAATTGCAAATGTCATGTTCTTTTGATTTTAACATTACTCACAATTGACGCCTCTCCGGCGGCTTCCTCTGCATCTTTTCTGACACATCTTTCATTCATGCACAATTGAGTCGTTAACTTCTTAAAAATTTTTCTTCATCTTTTGACAATAACATCCAACTTGATTTAAAATTTTCGAAGTCAACTGGCAAAATCAAGGAGCAAAACTGGCAATTCATTTTCATCCCGAGCCTTCAACCTGTTATTCAGCTCAAACCACAAACTCTTATATTCGGTGACGTGGGTAGAAACATCGTCTCCACTGATCCAGTTGAAAGCAAAAAATTGGTTCATATTTTGGACTGTTGATCCTTGGACGACGCCTCAAAATTGTTCACGGTGTTTCTTTATCCATGATTTTTATAATAAACGGCATCTTTCATTGTGCTTGAAATCATCGATTTTGCGTAACTGTTTACCTTACAAAATAAATCACTTGCCTTTTTCGATCCTCCGTAGTGCCAGCTCCCAGTGGCTCAAGTTTTACTAATCTGTATCCAACGACATGCACCGCACCTTCATAGTAGTCCCCCGATCCGCCTCGCTGGGCAGTGGTTTGATGTGCTTCACCAGTTCCATTGTCTTTAAAAAAAAATGCTGTGAAAATGAGACGCAACAACTAAACACGAAGTCAACAAAACTCAACGTTAAAATTAATTTCTCCCTTCACACTGACTTATCTCTTTATTCGAGAAGTTAGCGTAAACTGGGCCCATAACCTATTGCAATGAAAACAGTCTGTATTACTTAGTAATTAGATTTTTATAAAAGGCCAAACTCTCTTGACAGTAAGTTTTTGCACACAATCTGGAAGAAAAAAAGACGAATGAGCTTAAAACTTAAAAATTCAAAAAATCGACTTCAATTTGCCATCAACCATTAATCTCCAAAAAGAATTCACTTTTTATTTAACATAGTTGTTCAAAATGAACTTTAATAGCAACATTCACAGCAGGTGCGCCACTGCTGGAAGATATGCAGTTGACTGCACTCAACTATCGGCATGGTCACGTCTGCTTACAATGCTTCTATGCCACATCCAATACCCCGGTATGGCAAGCCGCCAGTGTACTGGTGATTGACAGAAATCACTAAAATGTGAGTGTCACAAGCCTTGACTTGAAGCTCAACCTGCACGGGGCCGTGACGAGGCATCCAATCGGATAGCATCATATAAGTCGGCCAGAAAATGCCTTCGCGAAATCGTTAACAGCAGGAAGGCTCGCTGCTGGCAAGTTCAGATAAACGATGTTGCTGCATACTCATTTCACACGTAAAAATGTCCCCCAGAAGTATTCCATTTGTCTAGCAATGCCACATTGGATTGTGCCCAAGCAGATAAATTCAAAAAGATGATGAAATCAATTATTTTGTTGATTTGATATCTTCTTCTCTTCTTCTTAGCGCTACAGCCCCTCTTGGGCCTTCGCTTCTTGCAAATAACGCCTCCAACTTTCTCGGTCCATCAACCGTGTCCTCCAATTTCGAAATCCAAGCAGCGATGAACTTGTTTTCATTGGATGAGTCAGACCAGCGTTGCGCTTTGCACGAACACATTTTACACACTTTCGCATTACTCTCTTAATTGTATTCTCCTTCATCGTAGCACTACAGCCCCTCTCGGGCCTTCGCTTCCTACAAACAGCGCCTCCAACTGTTTCGGTCGGTCCATTGATCTCGTCTTCCAATTGCGAAATCCGAGCAGTGATGAACCTGCGTTTCCTCGGTTTCCTCATTGGTCTCTGGCCTTCAGTCCGTTGTTCATCTATACGATTCATGTATCCAGCCCATTGCAGCTTCCGCAGTCGTAAAATTGTTGAGACCTCCAGCTTGTCAAAAACTTCATATAGCTCATGGTTGTATCGAATTTGCCATTGCTCCCCATCTACCTTTGCTCCGATTATTCGCCTCAGGACCCGTCGCTCAAAGGCGTTCAATATATTTGCGGATGCTTGGGTTAGGGTCCATGTATCACACCCATAGCATAACACAGGTCCTATCATAGATCAGTATACTTAGAGCTTTGTTCTCCTGGGTATGCAGCTGGTCTTCAAGATCGTCAATACTGAATAAAATATTTTATTTGCGAGCTGTACTCTTCGGTGTATTTCGTCTCTTTCATTACTGGTTCTCGTTATTTTGGCCCCCAAATACACAAATTCGCTCACATTTTCCCATTTTATGCACTTAAAAAATTTGAGGCAGGCATTGTCCTCCTCTCCTGGGTAAAACCGACAATCGGTGGACCGTGGCTGATCAATCTCGTGCAGACTGAAAACACCTATGCCTGCTCAAAAGCTAGGTCAGAAAGAAGTCAGTCTCACCATGTCTTTGATTTAGCCACGGTCCCACATCCGGGATGAGGCGCGCAGTCCACCTTCCCTTCGTGTAATTCACGCAAAACTGCTGCCAATCGTTGAGTGAGCGCTGTCTCTTCTCACGGACAACCAACTCCCTCGCATCCTCGTTTCGACACAAGTAAATAGCGCGGCGCTCTCTAGCAAGGAGGGCAACAGGTATCACACCTGTAATAACTCTCACCGCCGAATCAGAGACTATCGGATACGAAGATATGTGAACAGAATGTGGACAATAATTGTGACACACCATTGAAAAGTAACAGAAAAGGGTGTTTATAATATATCCCATGCGCTAAGCTTTTGAGGCTTATTTCCGATCTTTAATAGAACAAAATAAAAAATTTCTATTCTGTTCTGTTAGGACATAGCCTAGTTGCTCGTTTATTACTTTTTCCTTGAAAAACTGTGCAAACTTTAGCTCCCTCGATTGAAAGAACTCAACTCAAATAAGCTACTATTTTTAGGGTATTTTGAGTACACATCATGCATGATAACAATTGGGTAATGAAACCCAAAACAACTGTCGTATGCATATTTACAGTTTCACCTTGCTATTGAATCATTCAATCGAATAAATCATAATTAAATCACAATATTCTCCGATTTTCAATCTGCTTCCACAATCCCAGGCGAATCGACCGCAACTTATTAATACGAGTATAATTGTTTAATCGACACGTTCACAACATTCCACCCATAATGAAGTAATCAAAACACGTACAAAGCTACTAATGACCCGAATTAATTCATCCGGAAATATTATGGTGACCAACAAAAAACAATAAACCTACGAATGAATGCAAAATCAATAAAATTCGTATAAAGGACGTCCATCAGGAAGAGAAAAACAAAAACCACTTCGACATGAAAACTCACAAGAGCTACGAATTACTGATTTGAGTTCACATGCAGGAAATAATTAATAATAATAATTACACTTCGGCTTGATGCGATGAACAGATATCAAGGAAAACCGAATTAAAATATTTTCGATACTTTTAACATTTTCCACAGGATATTATTTTCTCCTGGATTGTTTGCTGGTTGTACAAATTGAAATATGTGGTTGTTACAAAGTGGAAAATAAATTCAGTCAAATAATGTGGTTGGATGATCAAATATGGTTGTGGTTAATTGTTATAATTTGCCGTGTCAATAATATTTTACTCATTAATGGTAAACTTGTTTATTGAAAGTGGTAACACTTTTCATGGTGGCTGCAAGTCATGTTCATATTAAAAATGTTTTGAACATATGATTTTTCAATTCCCGTATTATTTTGTTTTACATTTGCCGTAGGTTTAAAGTTCGAAATATTTTCAGTTGAGCTGACCTCTTTTTGTTTATTCAATGATCCTGGATTACTTTATTGAATATTTTCATGTGGATTGTTATTCCAAACATAAAAGCATGTGATGGATTTTTTTTCACTATCAAAACTGACTTAAAAGCTGTGCCCCACATTTCAAAACTGATAAATATTCATGCTTGTATCCACACGCTTACTAAAACTTGACCTAAATGCACGATACCACTCTCCTCACGAACATCCCGCCCAACAGCATAAACTTCCTTCTTCTTTGTTTTTAGCAAAAATTTCAAACATCATCGTAATAAATAACTTTTCGCCAATGCACATAATAAGCGGGTAATAAACCAAATCAGCAATAAATCGGTGGTATAATATTTTCACTCATTATGCCTCCCGCACGTAAAATTTCAATCACGTTCAAGGTTTTCGCAGTCACGTCCGTTGAATCCATTACTAATAACCCAAGCTTGTGCCGTCTTATTCTTCCTGAAATCTTTCAGACTATGAATAACGTCTTAGACTACTTTGCATGGTACGCGCTACTTCATGAGTTGCTTACCAAGAGATTGTCAGTCAGTCATTCGTTCAAAGGTGGAATACCTTTACATCTCGTTTAAGATTCATTTCTTATTGCTGTGTTATACCGTTATCAGAAGTACTCGCCATGTCGGTGGTACGAGGAATCACCTAGGTCTTATTGCATGCCACTCACTTGGTCATAGGGAGTTTATAACATGTCATAAATGTATGTAGAAGTCAATATGCATTCATGAGTATTAAGTGACAGTAGACAGGTATGACGTGGTCTTTGGCTTTAAACGTTTAATATACTTTAATACATGAAATACATTAAGTTGTGCATATTTGAATGATTTTATATAAATTATACTATACATTATCTCATTATGAAGTGAAAATGTTTTACTTTGCTAAGTACTGTATCATTATCTCATTGTAACCGAGAATTCGTAAACTGTATTTGCTTGTATTTCAATTAAAGCGGCTTTCATAGTTCGTTGATTGTTTCAAGTTGGGTAGACCGACCTATGCTCATGTCAGAAGGGTTTTGCACTCAACTTACAAAATGCAGTAACCAGCAACAAATAAAATCAAGAAACATGTCAAAGACGATTTTATTGGAGAAAATGTGAAATTCGAGGAATTTTGACTTCTGAGGTATTTGTTATAGTTATACCCATAAATATCTCCCTTGATAATTTTTCAGATTTTTTAGATCATGGGTGTCCATTCGCGAGGGAGGAAACACATTTTTCATGTATTCCAACCCCCCCCCCCCCCCTGTGCCCCCCACTGAGGCAAAAACGGTCAGTTTAAGAACTATTTTGAAAAGCTCTCATAGAGAACTTTCAGCTGATACTCATATCGGCTACCTTTTATGTAATTTTTTTTCAGAGGCCACTCCTCTGTACTGTAATCATCGATTCATGGCCTATTTTTTCGAATCCTAGAATGGTTACAAAGCCCTTTTGCTAGGAGCTCTCTCCTGCCTCTTTGACTTGTTTCAATTATATGAACTCATCTTCATGATACCTATCATTCCTGCAATTTTCATGCAAACCCTAGCAAAGCTGTAGTGTCTAAGTCAGTAAAAAGCGCATACGGCGCCATAGCCATATGTTTCCATAGTAATACAGGGCATATTGTTCCATGGTAATACAGGAAAATTCAAATCGCTATAACTTCCTCAAATACTATTCCATCTTTACAAAACTTTCAGAAAAGATTAACCTTATAAATAATCATCTGTTTGCTAAATTTTATAGAATTTAATGGTACCGTTTAGATTTAGATTATCATACTATTACTAACAAAGTTGAGTGAATTTCGACTTCTCATGTATTTGTTGTTGTTGCACTCATTAAGGCCTACATTCATGACTTTTCCCAGATTTTTCGGATGGAAGGTGTCCAATCGCGAGGGGGGTACGCGAAAAGTTCGTACATTTCCCCTTCCCCTGCCCCCCTCGGTACTCACAAGGCAATTTTATGACTTGTTTTGAAAAGATCTCATCAAGATCTTTCCAATAACACCCTACTCGACTACAAATGGTGAAAATTTTTTTTTGAGGGATCACCTCCCTATATGGGGAGACCCCCCCGTAAACCCCTTTGAAAAATTTTTCTACCCTTGAACTTTCAAGAAGTCACCACTTCTGACCTTTTCACAAAGTTTCATGGCTGTAGCCTCTATAGTTTTGGAGAAAAAGTGCTGTGACATACAGACGGACGGACGGACAGACGGACACAGGTCGTGATTGCAATAGGGTTTTGTATTTTAGTATAAAACCCTAAAAACCATAAAAATGATATGAAATTAGTTTCATTGACAAATATATATTTAGGGAGTAAATGTGCTCTCTTCTCTCAAATCAGACGCTACAGAAAGGAGCACATTTAATCCCGAAGTATATATTTGTCACTAAAAAAGTTTAATATCGTTTTTATTTCTTCTTCCTCTTACAGCGTTCATATTGTTTTAAAGTGGTTGAGGTTTTTTAATTTGATATTTTTTTGTAAGTCATCCGCGTAGTGCAGTGGCTAGAGCACTCACCCCGTAAGTCGAAGGTCCTTGGATCGATTCTCGTTGGTGACCATGAGATTTGTTTCGAGTGCTTCTTTGAACGGGCTATAAGCTCGCTCAGTTAAGATACGTACTGGTTTCAAATCAGAACATATCGCAGCGGCTGGCCATATTACCATCTTGAGTGCCGATATATTCGATCGAAATATACTCTAACTGTCATGCTTAAGCAAGAAAAATCGTTTTTTGCAAATAGTTCAAGCTACATACGAGTAATTCTATAATCTAAATAATCGCTTAGAGAGGAGTAGCGTACGGACAGCCAATATGTAACTGGAATGTAGGGGGTATGGAGTTAGTGAAATTTAGCACCTTAACTCCCTTGTATCTGTGAGTACTACAGTACCCACTTAACTTCCTGAGCCAGATTCAGTGATTATATAATTGTAGAAATAAATTTTACATAGTTATTTGGCGGATAGTTGGGAAACGTAAATCATCCCCGTTCCAAACAACTCGAACTATACTATTGGTATAGTTGTCTTTTGTGTCAAAAAGTTTCAGTGCGCTGTCACGTAAGTATTTTTCAGCTGTCTCAAGTCTTAGGTCCTTGTTTATGTCCGTGTTTCTAATGTACCATGGAATTCTTAAGATCTTTCGAATAATTCTATTTTGGTAGGACTGGAGTGCTTTTTTGTTAGTCTTTGTCGTCTGTATATGAGCAATCGATTTTTAAGGCTAAATTTTTTTTTGGGTTTAATGAGTGCACACTGTGAGGAGAGAAGTCCAATACAGTGTTCTCGTTTATTTTGTATGTGTTGTCTCCATGTCAGTCCAAGGTATTTAGCCGTTGGTGCCCAGCTTACTATTTCATTGTCAACGTTTAGTCTCTGTGGAGCTTGTAGTGGTTTTCTTGTGATGAAAAGGGCCTGTGTTTTATCAGAATTAATCCTGATTTTCCATCTACCGAAGTATTCCAATAAAATGTTTATTGATCGTTGCAAGTTTGAAGTGATGACTCTTGCTTGTCATGCTGTAACAAATATACAAGTATCATCAGCGTAGAGTGATTGTTTTACTTTTGGAGGCAGAGTAGGAAGGTATGTAGTAAATATATTGTATAGGACCGGGGATATGGGCGAGCCCCGAGGAACTCCAGCATCAATTGCCCTGGCTTGAGAGTTGTTTGTCAATCCTGGCACAGAATAATCTGCCTTCCAAGAAGGAGCATTGAAATGACACTGCGCTTCGCCATATCTTGCAGACAATCTATCCTGTTTTTACTTAGCTCTTATTCAGAAATCGTTCAGCATCCTTTTCGGTCTAGTCAATGATGGCTATGCGTTTTCCCCTATAGTCTTCTGGTGTCAGCCTAGCTTTGACCCTCCCCACGCTAGACAACTCCCTTTTGATGGCCTCTTCTAACTCGGCCAGATCCGTGACGCAGTCAATGTCTCTTATTTTGATAATTGCGGTTAGTTGCGCTTTTTTCGAGAAGTTTCTTTGTTGCGCCGCAAAATGCTTTCCTATTCTCGGCCGCTGCTCCAAATTCGACCAGTATGTGGCCGGACCGCATTAGTCGTATTGCTTTAATGGCAATGTTGGTGTCCTCGGGCCGTACATTTCCCCTGATATCCCACAGCACCTCCGTGTAGGATCGCCATTCTTGCCTGCTGCCAGGATCTTCATCGAAGCTTCTTTTTCTCCTGTTTCCCATCAGGTCTTTTTCTTGTTGAGCGTCCGTGTGAACTTTATTTTATGATATTTTTTGGAGAAGTTCCATTGCGGTTTCTTTCGTTCTTTTTGTCAGCACTATCTGGAATCCCTGATCTGGCCTTCTGCGCCCATCAAGTGCCTCTTACTTCCTTCCTTCATTTATCCCGATCTCCTTCAATTAGGCTAGATGCCATTCTTTTATTGACGTTGGATGGTGTAGCGTTCTACGCGTGCCCTTTAGGCTTAGCTCTCAGCACTTCTTTAGTCTTCTGGTCCTCCTTGGCCTTTAACCAGCCCTATGCGGTATAGCAGCTCTTTTAATACAACGAGCCCAATTTTTACTGTTCGTTGATTTTTGGCGAGTCGCATGTAGATTGTAATCTTTTTGAAGCATCTCCCACTCTTTGGATTAGCCTTTATTCTTCATGTCACTGGGCGACAATTATACATTGTGACCACCTTTCTTAGGAGAGGTTATCGGCTTCCGTTCCCGAGCACAGTACTACCGTCACATTTTCGACGGTGTCGATAAAATCAAACAACGGCGCTTTCTCTTTTTGGCCACTCCTGTCTTTTCCTGCCTTAATCCCTTTGTGAACTGCAGTTTTATTTGGTCCCCCTTCGGAGCCGCTATCTTTGTTTTTGTGTGTGGTCACCTTTTTGGTCCTATGCTTTTCTTTGCGCAGCAGGGAGGCTATGTGAGGGTTTGCACAAACCCTTATGGGGACAAGTGCTCATAGCCAGACCAGCGCTAAACGGGAGTCTGTCTCAACCGAACCTACACCATTAACCTAATGTGTATTCCTATCAGCCACCATTCTTCCTACGGGTTTGAACTATTAAATTTACCTGGCAAAGCTTAATCTTTCGGGTACAAGGGCTGGTTCTGAAACCTTACGTATTCGCCTACTTAGACGATGTCATTATCGTCGCTCCATCCTTTTGCAAACATGTGAAGATATTGCGGGAAGTGTTTCAACTGCTGAGAGATGCAGGGCTGAAGCTGTCAGAGACAAGTATTATTTTTTCTGGTCCCAGTTGCGGTATCTTGATTATATTGTAGACAGATGGGACCACGTATTAATCAGGAGAAAACGGAGAGTATGGTCAGCATACCAAGGCCCTGATCAATGAAGCAGATCCGCCAATCCCGATGAATGCTATCCTGGTACTGTCATTTTACTTCTTATTATGCATGTCTAGTTGCTCCGCTGCAGAAAAACCATTGTTTCGACTGGACTGCCAAATGTAAGGCAGCTTTCAATCTGTACAAGCTAAAACGATCAACTGTATCTGTTTCGATCTGTCTGGAATTCAACTTGCTGTTTAACATTTAGATAGATGCTTCAACCGTAGGACTTGAGGCTTTATTGAGTTAGACTTTTAAGAAGAGGATGAAAGTTATTTGTTACTTAAGTCGGTCCCTCAACAAAGCTGAAGGAAGCACTCCACTACCAAAAATGAGTGACTAGCATTACTTTGGGCAAATGTGAAGCTAAGACCTTACATTGGGGTATCGTACCTCAAAGTATTATTGGATCAACACTCCCTAGTCTGCTTCAATAAATTAACATGCACAACCAGCTGGCTAATATGCTGTGTAGTTCACCTGCAGCTGTATGATTTTGAGGTTGTTCATTAAAAGAAGAGCAAGCACCTGGTGGCAGATGCACTGTCGCGTGCCGTTCCTCATATGTTACAATAGCGAATATCGTGGAGAAAGCGTTAGATCCATGGTTTGAGCATAAGAAGGTACAAGTGATCAAAAATGGGGATCAATTCAAAAAAACCGGCCAGAATTGATCAATAGAAAGGGTGTTTACTTCTATCATGACAATCCCAGACCACACACATCTTTGATGACCCGGCAAAAATTGACAGAGCTTGGCTAGGAAGTTTTGATGCATCTACCGTATAGTCCAGACCTTGCACCATCAGACTACTTCCTTAATAAAAAGAAAGAAACTTCAAAAAGGGACAGTGCAAGTCACTTGGCCAAGCTTTTTGCCTATAAACCACAGAAGTTCTACACAGATGGAATAATGGCTCTACCCAAAAAATGGCAAAACGTCATAGATAGCAATGGACAATATGTACTTGAATAAAATAAAATGATAAGTTTATAGAAAAAGGATTAACTGACGAGATAGAATGAGTAGGATAACTCTTCCACTCTATGGATGATAGGGTAAAACATCCGCATACCAATATTTTGGCGTGAGGATGTTGCAAAACTAGATAAGAAAATAGATAATCAAAAAACGACTCATAAATAGTTAACGGGACATAAGCAGATGAAATCAAAAACTCTATATTATGAGGGAGCGAAAATTTGACAATAACACATTCTAAACCATGAGGAAAACAGAAATCAGAACAAAGAGAACTAGGTAGAGTTTTGCTAACTGCAACCAAAATTCCACCATCATCTGCCTTATTAGTAGTAATTAGTTCGCTGTCACATCTATATGTATATACAATATGATCAAAAAACATTCCTCTGCTCAAAATGTTTACATTCAGCCAAGTCTCGGAGAAGCAAATAATAGAACCTTAACTAAGTTGTTACAAGATAAAGAGCTCTTCAAGTTTCGTCCTTAATCCGCGCACATTTTGGTAAAAAATAGAGATACAAATTTTACTAGGAGAAGATAAGTTAAGTTAAACAGTATTAAGGTTTGAAAGTAATTTAAAGAGCGTACAGCATGATAAACTTAATGATTTTAAGAATATGTAGTAACTGGGTGCAGCCTCGAACTTATCCACCTGCCAGATGTAGCAACCGGCCACAACATGAAACATATCTTCCCACTAGACTGGAAGATAAAATATCGAAGCCGAACGAGTCGAGTGAGAATCGAAGCAGAACGAGCGAAGCGAGGAAAAAGCGCGACCCTCTTTCTGAAAGAAGACAGCGTCAAGACAACTAAAACCTTTAACGAATGGTAAAACTTTTTGGTCCCATAACGCTTTAAATTTCAACAGAAGTCTGGTACGCCACTCTAGGGATGAAGATATGCTTCAAAAGTATAGAAGAACATAATAGGAGAATCAAGATTTGTCGAAAGAACCTGGTCACTTGATTTTTGATGTTGAATCGGAGGAGGTATTTTCTTTGGAATCATTTCCCGGCTGTTGGATGAAGAACCAGGTGGGCTGATGATAAGTAAATCAGATTCTGAGACCAGCGATTTGCTCTTGGTAACCATTGATCGACCAGGGTTCACTGTTTCTACATAGTTGCAACAATTCGACTGTAGTACGACCGTTGGCTGTAGCTGCATAGCTTGTTAAGCAGCTAGTGAGGTATCAGGCAAATTTAAATTGTCAGCTTCCGAAACCGCTACGGTTAGGAGCAGTACCTATGTAATGCTTTAAATGTCCTGCTTATGATTATCTTCTTGCTCTTCTTAGCACTACCGCCCCTCTGTCTCGGTTCATTGACCGCGCCCTCCAATTCTGAAATCCGAGCAGCGATAAACTGTCTTCATCGACCGAGTTAGACCAGCATTTCCCTCGTTTCCTCACTCGTCTCCAGCCTTCAGTTCTCCCAACGAATACCTTCTTGGGTATTCGTTGTTCGTCCAAACGATTCATGTGTCCAGCCCATTGCAGTTTCCGCAGTCTTACGACCGTTGAGACCTACGGTTCGTCAAAAATTTCATACAGCTTATGGTTGTATCGAATTCGCCATTGGTCTCCGTCTAGCTTAGCTCCGATTGTTCGCCTCAGGACCCGTCGCTCAAAGTCGTTCAATATATTTGCGGATGCTTGGATTAGGATCCATGTTTCACGCCCTTAGCATAACACAGGTCTTATCACAGATTTTCATGTTTGGAGCTTTGTTTTCCTGTGTATGTAGCTGGTCTTCAAGATCGTCAATACTGAATAAAATATTCTATTTGCGAGCTGTATTCTTTGGCGTATTTCGTCTCTTTCATTATCCGTTTTCGTTATTTTGGCGCCTAAATACACAAATTCGCTAACATTTTCGATACTGTATTCGCCAAGTGTGATATTTTGTGGATTTGAGATATTTTTCCTCGACTGCGTCATGCGCATATGATTTTACCGGGCAGGGATATATGGGACCCCTACAAATGCAGCGAAATGGGACATAAAAAGAATGTACGAGGGAGGCATACTGCATCCTTTGCAAAGGTGCTGCATAAGCAGATTTCAAACATGTCTAAGGATCAGGAATCTGTCGAGTTTGCCAAGAAGCTCCAGCTGAGATCAAAGCAGAATTTCGATGAACTACCTGCAGGTAAACCTACAGCGCAGTACAACCGCCCAAAACCGTCTTGATAAGTTTGCGAAGAACAGAGCAGCACCTTGATAATAATTCGTCATCGTGCTATCCTAACAAAACTGGTACTGCTACTATCTGGGTTTGGAATAGTGTTGATTTCCTAGTGGAGGGCGATAGAAGTAGAGATGGTTTCATTTGGGTTTGGCGTTTAGGGACTACATTTTTTAGTATGTACTTAACACCGAACGAATCGATATAATCTTTTCAAACCAAACTTAATGCTTTGGAAGCCGCTGTCTCGAACGTAGACAACCATACTGTCGTTGAGGGAGACTTCAATCGAATGGGGCATGTCTCGAAATGATCTGTTTGAAAAACGAGTTCTAAAGATGGTGGCCAGGACGGCGTTTGCCGTCCTGAATACCGGTGATATGCCGTCTTTCCGTCATGTAGTCTGCGAAGAAACCATATCTGACGTGACATTCGCCTCGGAGTCTCTAGCGTGTAAGATACACGATTGGATAATATGAGAGGACTACTAAGCCAAATACCCATGGCAGGTGCGCCGTTGCTGAAAGATTCGCAAGAGACTGAAAGGCTGGCAGCTTTAAACATGTTGAACTTAACTATGAGACTCATCACGTCTGCTTGCAGCTCTGTTATACCGCATCGGAGACCCCAGCACGGCAAGCCTGCAGTGTGATGGTGGGAGACTGAAATCACTGAATAACGAAATTAGTGTCACAAACTTCCACGTGAAGCTCAACGGACAACGGAGCCGCAAGGAGGCACGAAACTGGTTAGCAGCATATAAGTTGGTCGGGAAATACTATCGCAAAATGATTAACAGCAGTAACACTTGGTGTTGGCAAGATCGACTAGAGAATATGAACAGGAGCCATGGAGTCTTCGTTATAAGCTTATTATGCTGAAGTTTGGTGCCCTACGCAGGCTCTGCATATATGAAGTAGAACAGATGAACCAGATAGTGCGGGTATATTTTCCCGCCTATCCTTTCCATGTAGACGCTGTCCACGGCAAAACAGCAGCCGAATGCCTGCTCTTTATGCGGCTGGAACTAGAAGAGGCCCTCCTATCATTGAAACTTAGGAAAGATCCAGGTCCAGACAATGTCCGAGCTGAGGTGTTGCAGTGTCCTGAGTTGCTGCTCACTACATTCAACGATTGTTTGCGAGAAGGGGGTATCCCAGAACATTGAAAGGTAGCATAGCCAATACTGATTATTAAGGGAAGCAGAATCCTAGATTGCTAGGCATACCGCCTGTTACACATGCTAAAACGGCTGGGGAAAATGCTGGCGAAACTTATCAAGGAAAGGCTCGCTTACGCGATTTGTGCTGCTGGGAGCCTATCTCCTGGCAAGTACAGCTTTAGAGCAGGGTGCTCCACCGTTGATGCAATTGCTGGGATGGCAATTGCCGTCTAAAAGGCAGAGGGACATAGCCATACCAAGCGGCAGATGTTCTGTTGGTAAAATTTGATGTTGGGAATGCCTTTAATACCGTTAGATGGGTGGATATTCTGGATACGGTGAAGAACCCTTTTCAAGCTCTAGAATATCTCATGTGGCTTTAGAGGGAAGAACTGAAATCTGCTTTATGATCCAATACAAGGCCAATAAAGGATGAAAGTCACATCGGGTGTTGCTCAAGGATATATCCTTGGTTTAAACTTGTGGAACAGATCGTACGAAGATCTGCAGAGACTAGAGCTGCCGGATAAGTCACCCCTGATCGGCAATGTGGATGATATCACAACACTAGTTGCCGGGCGCACCGTGGAATAGGTGCGGGTCCCAAATACTGGAGAAAACCAAAGCAGTAATCCTGACAAAGAAAAATATCTCAAGAATAAGGACGATCAGTATTGGGGAAGTACTAGTTGAATCGAAACCCTACGTAAAGTACCTGAGATTGCTGGTCGACTCGAAGACAACTTTCTTGGAGAGAATCAGGGCAATGGTTGATAAAGCTACTTCAGGCATATTGGCTCTGAGTCAACTGATAGCCAATGTAGTGAGACCCAACCCATCAAGAAGGTGACTGTTGGTCCATAGAGACGATGTCGCTACACGTGGTCGAAATATGGGACGATGCTCTCAGCAAGTAGCTATACCGAAGACCCTTGGCAGAGGTACAGAATAGAGGAGCACTGAGAATTGCATCTTCATATCCGACAGTCTTTGACTCGGTGACGCTGGCCATCACAGGCGTAGTAGCCATTGCCCTTTTTGCTAGAAAGCGCTGTACTATCTCCCTGCGCCGAAAAGAAGACACAATTTTTTTATGTGAAAACTAAACATAGAAGCAACATTTATAAATTATGTTCAGTTAAATTTTGCAAACTCCTTTTAAACATAATAAAAGGTGAAGGAATAGGACCAAGCTGAAGATGATGATGATTCCATTCGTAGATAGTCTTAACATAATAGAGGCAAATTGTAGAATAGCTCGGTAAGAATATATGGAACCACAAAAAAAAAAACAAATTAATCGTGTAGGATGTAAAGACTGCCAAAATTGCAGTTCAGCAAAAAGACCAGAAGAGTTTGACAATGAGACAGTCGATATAAAAAACACATATCCAAATAAGTCCTATGTACAGCCAGGTATGGAGGGCCAAAGGAAGATAAACGATCATCATATGGAAGATGGGATAAATTTAGTTTAAAGAATAGGTAGCGAGTGAACTTGCTCTGAACAGACTCTAACGTCGACTCAAGATAGGAATGACGGGGGGCCAGACCACAAAATAATTCCCAAGTAGTAGACGGATAAGAATTTGTCTTGTCAAAAAGCGGGTAGTGGTAGAAATATTACAAAGCTTGTAGACATGCCTTAAGATAAAATCCGAAACCTGAGAGGTTCTAGCAACCAAATTTAAAAACATGAATGTCAAACTTAAGTTTGAGATTGTAAGTAACACCCAGATTTTTGTGGGAGGTGACTTTGGACTAAAAATCCTCGAACAGCATGTAGGAAAAGGAAAAGAGGTGATCCTTAAGTGAAAAAGTCATTTTGTAGTGCTTGGTTAGATTAAGTTGTAGAAAATTAGACAAGCACCAGTTATTAAGCACATCCACGTCATCCTGAAGGTATTGACAGCCAAGCGGCGATTTAATATACAGAAATACCTTAAGGTCTTTGGCAAAAAATACACAAGGAGAAGAGATTACTGAGGGGAGATCATTGATAAACAAAAAGGATGGGTTCAAGAATAGACCCTGAGGAACACTAGATGAAGGATAAAATGGCATAGAAGTGGATCCACAAAATGTTACTCGACATGCACGATGCGTTAAATAAGAAGAAAACCATGACAAAGGGGTATGAGTGATTCCAAAAGCTTCAAGTTTACAGCAAAGAAGACAATGATTGACTGTGTTAATTTCTTTGGTAAAATCAGTGAATACTACATCAATATGATATTGATTGTCCAATGCCTTAGCTACAATGTCAGTGGATCGCATCAGATTAGCGGACATCGAATGACCTTTACAGAATCTATGTGTTTTAATGAGCCACGCCCTGGTGCCCCAAAAACGGCTGCCACGGAGGATAACCTAACAAAAATCCACTAGCTCGTATTGGCAAACCGCGAATTGAAGGTGCGTGAAATATTTTGCACAGTATCTCAAAAGACTGCATGGATCGTATCCTGCTTGAAATTTTGGGCCTGAGAAGACTGTCGGCGCGATGAATGCCGCGTTTCCTCTCTTTGGACAACAACTTCAGAACAGTATTAGACGGTGTTTCAGCGTAGTCCAAAGGAATTTCTGCGTTGTTGCGTGACCGTCGACGGGAAACAGTTTCACTCGTATACATCAGAGACCAAAGCGCAGGCGAAACAGTAGACTTCACCCGGCGAACGTGCTTCAAAGAAGGCAAAGGCGGTCCTATCGACCGGAAAGGTGATGGGCACCGTTTTTTGGGATCTGGGGTGTGATCTGCATCGACCACCTGGTGAAGCACAAAATGATCACAGGGCTCTACTTTGTTGAATTATTGGGCCGATTTGATGCCAAATTGCAGAAAAAAGGCACCATTTGGCGAACAAGAGCTCTTTTATCATGATAACGTACCGGTTCACACTTCCACCGTTGCCACGGCAAAATCGGTCGAATTGGACTACAAACTGCTACCTCATCCACCGTATTCTCCAGGCTTGGCCCCTTGCGAATTTTTTTTTGTTTCAAAACATGAAAAAGTCACTCGCCGTGCAGAAATCTGAGTCAAATGAGGAGGTCATTGCCGCCACGCAGCTCTAATTTGCAGACCTTGAGAAAACGTATTTTTCAAACTAGTTGAAGAAGTTGGAGCATCGCTGGGTCAAGTTTATCGAGCTATGTTGAGAAATGAATCGCCACTTTTCCAAATATTTCGTTTTTCTTTTGTAGAATAAGTACTTATAGGGCCAACCTCGTATCTTTCAGTAAATTAAGTGTATCGCCTGCTGTGTGAATTGTGGTGCCGTCCTGCTGAAACCACGTGCCAGCAAAAGCGATGCCTTCCAAAAACTAAGTAATCATGTCCCTGTACCTCTGACCGTTGAGTGTGACATTGTGACTATGGGTGGTCCATTTAGATGATCCGATCAGCGCATAGAGCGCATCAAACGGTCACTTTTTCTGCATGTAATAGATTATCATCGCTCCAAATGCGGCAATTCTATCTGTTGACGTAGCCATTTAACCCAAAGTGTGCTTCCTCACTGAACAAAATTTTCAAATAAAACTGTAGATCAATGGCTGTCACCGTAAACAGTGCTGCCATAATCAAGATGTGACAGCTTCCACACATTGTAGGCCAATCAACTTTTTTTTTCGAAATCATCTTATAGCTAAATTTTGATTTGTGCATTACTGCACATATAAACCATCTTGATTGATGCGTTTCATATTCAAAATTATATAGGTAATAATCTCATGGTTGAGCGTGATATTGACCATATCACCTCGAATTCTGTTACGGTCATGGAATGAGATACCCTAACAATAAATCTCACGCCAAGGTTCGGATTTGGACTGTTGTGCGATGGATTATCATTGTTATTAGATACAATTGAAAGTATCACCTAGAAGTGTGATATATTAAAGTACCTATTAGAAATGCATGTTCAATAAATATAATAATAATCATCATCTCCTATCTACTTCCAAACATTACTACTTGTGAGACGACATTTGCAAAACCAAATCATTATGAAAATTTCATTAGTTTTTCTGTATTAACGATTTATCTTTTTAAATTTGCAGGTGCCGTAAGAAAGAATATCCTGATGAATTACCTGAAACCAGTGTCATCATTACTTTCCACAACGAAGCTAGGTCTACGTTACTCCGAACTATCGTCAGGTACTTTTATGAATTTTAAAACAAAATTGTCATACTCTGTATCAAAAATATTCCTCCTTCTAGTGTTCTTAATCGCAGCCCAGAACATTTGATCAAGGAAATAGTTTTAGTTGACGATTTCAGTGATAACCGTAAGTTTACCTAAGAGAATTTCTCCAAAATCCTTTTATAACATTTTAAAATTTTACAGCTGAGGATGGTCTTGAATTGGCGAAAATTAACAAAGTTCGCGTCATCCGCAATGAAAAGCGTGAAGGGTTGGTGCGCTCGCGTGTACGCGGTGCTGATGCTGCTAGAGCTGAAGTACTAACATTCCTTGACAGTCACGTAGAGTGCAATGAACGTTGGCTAGAGCCTCTCCTGGAGCGTGTAGCTGAGGACCCTACTCGGGTAGTTTGTCCTGTAATTGACGTCATCAGCATGGATACATTCCAATATATCGGTGCTTCCGCTGATTTGCGTGGAGGATTTGATTGGAACTTGGTCTTCAAATGGGAATATTTAAGTCCTCAAGAAAGACAAGAACGTCTAAAGGATCCTACACGACCAATTCAAACTCCTATGATTGCTGGTGGTTTGTTTGTAATCAATAAGAAATATTTCGCGAAATTAGGCAAATACGATATGAAAATGGATGTTTGGGGTGGCGAGAACTTGGAAATTTCATTCCGTGTATGGCAATGTGGCGGCAGTTTGGAAATCATTCCATGCAGCAGAGTTGGTCACGTATTCCGGAAAAGGCATCCTTATTCATTCCCTGGCGGCAGTGGCAACGTATTTGCTAGGAATACTAGACGCGCGGCTGAAGTTTGGATGGATGACTACAAACAGTATTATTATGCTGCTGTACCTTTGGCTAAGAACGTTCCATTTGGAAAGTAAGTAGATTATTTCATGTATCTAGAACAGTCGTTTAATTTAATGCTTAACGTTTTTGTGTACGATTTCTGTTCCATAATTATACAAATCGCTAAGAGTTAATCAAATTGAATTATTTTACAGCATCGAGGATCGATTAGCATTGCGAGATAAACTTCACTGCAAACCATTTAAATGGTATTTGGATAATGTTTATCCAGAGCTTCAAGTGCCTGAAACCCAAAACTTAGGAACATTGAGACAAAATCACTTTTGTCTAGATACTTTAGGACATTTGATTGATGGTGTTGTCGGTGAGTGGAATTGTTTACGTATACAAATTTTAGATTTCAAAATTTTTCACATTTTATTTGATCGAAGCGTTCAGTAACTTTTGATTTAAGATATTTCTGTGATATAAACATTTGCGATTTCCAATTTACTACCTACTAGTTTCGCGACCTGTCTGTCCGTGCGTCACAGCTGATTTCCTCAGAAACTATAGAAGCTAGAATGAGCAAACTTTGTGAAAAGGTCAGAAGTGATGGTCTCTCAAAAGTTAAGGTCTTAACAATAATTTAAAAAATTGTTAAGGGGGTCCGCCCAAATAACGAATGAACCCTTAAAAATTTTTTTAACCAAAGGTATTCGAGTGGGGTATTAAATGAAAGGTCTTGATTAGAACTTTCAGAATCAGAAATAAAAAAATCATTTTATGAATTAGGGGTCCAAGGGAAGGCAAAATGTACGCAAAATTTGTGTCCCGCCCCCTTCGCGATTGGACACTTTTGAGCCGAAAAATCTGAAAATTGTCACGAATGTGGGCCTTTATGATTACAAGGGCAATAACTTAGAAATCAAAATTCACTCAACTTTGTTCATAATAATATGATTTATAGATTTCACATTTTCACCCATAAAATCAAAACGGTACCTTTAAACTTTTTGAAATTTTGCAATTATAAAGACTGATATAAGATATGTACGTTCACAAAATTTAATAGAGATCGAATCATAATCAAGTGAGTAATAGCGATTTCAATTGTATGGAATTACAACAACAATAACAGGTATTTATGGTTGATACATATTTCAAATCGACCTAGGCACTTTTATTTTGTTTCAATTTTCATGAAAATTTAAGGAATGGTGTTGAACTTGAATATGTTCGATTGGCCGAACATTCAAAACAATCATTTCAGCTAGATCAAAATGGCGGCTACACTGTGCTTAGGAAAGAAACTGTGCATTTTAAGCATAAATTTGAACGATTTCATATCCAAGTATTTGATAAATAATTCATGTCATCGATTCACGCTATTAGAAAACTTGTTTCTAACTCTACGATGTTTACAAAGACCTTCCGGTAGGAGCACTCTCCTGCTTACTCCACTTGGTTTGAAATGCAATATGCTATAGTTAGCTATGAAAAGAAAACGCACCGAGGTATCATGGCGTCGATAAAGTCGTAATATGATGGATCACGACTATGCTTAACGGACAGAGGGTGGTCAGTACTACATGATAGGGGTAGCATGAGGATGCCCACAGGAAGGAGTGCTTTCACTATTTTAATGGAGTTCTGGGGACTCCAAAGCAAATGTCCGGCACAGCACCAGTGGATAAAAGCAAGGCTGTAGATGATATTGAACACAACAAACCCATTTCTGGTTACCATCTACAGAACTCGTTTTCCTATAGGTTGACGTTGACGCATGAAAAGTTGAATGGGCTGAGCAATGACGTCCTCCTCTCCTCCTCGCAAACATGAACTTTTGTGCTCGAGACAACATCTTCTAAAGTGTTGTGCTTAACATGCAAGGATGGCATCGGTATGTACAGCGTAAGATGTACGCCAGACAATATTGTTTTTGAGGACCAAACCCACGCAAAATCATCATCACGCTCATGTATCTGCAGTGTAAAATGAGCACTGTTCCAAACCCAGATGGCAGCAGAGCTAGATTCATTGGGGTACGATGCTGATGGGCTCTTGTCGTGATTTTGCCCACTCAGCAGCCGGAAGTCGGCATTCATGTCCCTCGCAAACTACTCAAACAAATCTTTGCCGATTTTACTGCAATGCAACTTTACCTAAAAGGCCTAAGTTTGCGCTCCTTCTCAAATTTCCCTCTCGTCACGATAGAAAATGCCATAATTCAGATTCAAATGCACTTTATGATTTCAATCGTTACAAATTTTATAAGAACATACAGCAAGTATTACAACATTAAAGTACACAAAAACTTAATGGCACTCCAAAACTAAACAATAATGAGCTGCAACAAAAAACAAACGCATAATTTAGCAACTGCCATCCAAGCAACAAAACCTAGACCGCTCCGTCTCAGCTCAACCAGCCTCAAAATACCTCGCAAATTAATATCTCCATTGAAACCGTCGATCACGCGAACTCCAATTCGGATCGCTTTTAGGGCTCAGATTCTTCTCCTTTCTTCAAGAGTGAAAATACCTTAACCTTATTAAGCCTTTCTGTCATGCCTAACAGTCTGGAGCGAGTTTCGTTGTATAATTGTATAATTTCGGCGCGTATGCGGATCCAATTTATTCTTCTCCTTCGTAGCACTGCGGCCCCTCTCGGGCCTTCGGTTCCTAAAAATAGCGCCTCCAACTGTCTTGGTCCACTGAACGCGTCCTCCAATTTCGAAATCCAAGCAGCGATGCACTGTGTCCGGCAACTGAGTCAGACCAGCGTTTCCTCGGTTTCCCCACTTCAGTTCTCCCAACGAATACCTTTTTGGGTATCCGTTGTTTGTCCATACGATTTATGTGTCCAGTCCATTGCAGCTTTCGCAGTCTTACAATCGTTGAGACCTCCGGTTTGTCAAAAATTTCAAACAGCTCATGGTTGTATCGAATTCACCATTGGCCCCGTCTAGCTTCGCTCTGATCATTCATCTCAGAACCCGTCGCTCAAAGGCGTTCAATATATTTGCGGATATCACGGGATAAAACTATTCCGAGAAGATGATCCAACCATACCTGCCGGCTCCGGCCGGGGGCGTTTTGTGTCCCGGGTCGCTCCGCCGGAGACTGGCGTGGGCGCGACTCGCCTACCCGTAAATTTGTCCCCCAAACCTCGAAACGAGCTTGACTCGCGCCAGAGTCTTCACTTTTAGGGGAAAGGATCTCTGCTTTTATCTGTATACCAGCCTAGAAGAGGAGGACAACCCACCTAACTAACTCCCGTGACAATCCCGCAATCTAACTACCCTAAATCCTAGTTTACGAGAAATTACCTTCACCTGGAGCTGGGATTTGAAACCAAACATACCCCACCACTTGCTGAATATTGGCGCAAAAAATGGGGGCTTAAAATTTTCGTATTCACTCCCGAACCAAGTATCACACTTCACTTCTAGCGGATTTGTCCTTTTTTTTGGAACCGAAGAAATGAAAGTACCTTAACCCAATCAACTCGACAACGGGGGTCCCCGGTAAATTTTCCGCTTCGATCGTGTTCCGTTGCGCGATTTCCGCTAGCCGCATGTGCACCCGATGAAATTCACCACCAATTCCTCGAGGCGTGTCCTTGGCGGCCCGATGTTTTTTTGTTGTTTCCTTCCTGGAAGAATTCTTGAATTTATCGTTTCGGTGACAGCCACGTTCTTCCCTTGCACTCAGGTTCGGAAACATAATACAGCCACCAACTTGAGAATTGCTATCGGTGATTACTTACCCCGATCGATGGTGCGACTTTCCCACACGGATTCCAAGACAAGAAAGAGACCTCCTCCCTCGGTATTCGGTCCCTTTGGAGAAGTTGGTCGCGACTTCTTGGACATCGTGGATTCTTGTACCACCATTGAACCTTCGGATCTCCAGATATCCGTAGCTCCAACCTTCTTTGCTGCAAGCTTATTTCCTATATTTTTTTATTTAGTTGTTCTTATTTTCGATGTTGGTGGCCGTGCCTGATTGAGACGTCAAGTGTCTTCCGTTTGTATATGTTTATTTTCTCCAGCAGTTGATGATTTCGAATGTGGGAAGATGTAAGCTTGCTGCGTAAACGACCATCCATTCAATAATCCTATCCATTGAATGATTCTATGCATTGAATGAATCTATCAATGCCAGAGCCTGTGTAGTAGATGTTCCCGAAAGAACGAACGATGAGATACTTGAGGATGATAAATTCACCAATCGTCCTTCAGCCAACAAGATGATTGGTCTTCTTGCGACCGAACTGGAGTCTGTAAACTATTCACATCGATTTCGGTATTCGATTGCCCCATGTTGCCGACTATACACCCATTCTTGATTTGTCCTTATCATCACGAATCACAAAATATTTAGTACCGGTGGCGGTCAGAACAATGTTTACATTTCGAATAACTCCATTAAGTTTTGCCGCACGAAAACCGTCCATGCTGACCTGAAGAGCGCAGGTAGGGTCAATTTCAGAAATATACACCGTGCATCCCAATCCTTCCAGTACTTGTGCGCATCCTTTTCTAACCTCACCATATCTGCAAATGACTTCTTCTGTCTGTTGAATACTTTCACCTATCAATAATAGACTCTTTGTAGCTATGCAAATTATCAAATTTTGTTTTAGAGACGGAACATAATACACTCATTACTAGGGCTGTTCACTCCTCAGATTCTGAAAGTTGGTACAGTCTATTTACCCCAGTGATGCTTTCCTCTATCGTGCCTTTAAACATTTTAAACGTGGTTGGATATTTCTTCAACATTCACTGTGTTGCATCGCCTCCATCATCCAAAATCATATTTGGTTGCCAATTTTCAGCATTTACACATTTATCGTTGCACCAGCAAAAATCTCCTTCGGTCTCACCACGCCATAAGAATATCGGATAATCTGCTTCAGCCAATGTCGCAGCAACTTCATTCTATGTCAAGTATACGAGTATATTACAGGCCGCCCATCGAATCATTGCACCTAATTCAACCAAAGTTTCGATTGAAACTGCCGTATGTGCATTGATTTGTGTACCGCCAATGATTCGTCCATTTTTCAACGGTTTGTCTTCGGAGGCGCGCTTTCGCAGAACCATTATTCTGGGCATTTCTTGTTCAACTATCGCCCTAACTTACATACTATGTTTACTCTTAGTAATAATAATTATTACTACAGGGTGGGCAAAAAGTCCCTTTCCTATTTATATATGTAATAACTTTTAAATAAAGTGATTAAAATAAAAAACAAATATCGCCAAATTAGGATTGACTTATGTTTTTTTTTACATTAGGTGTGGAAAATTATATCCGATAAGTGTGCGCGATTAGAATTCACGCAAGCTTGGGCTCTTTTCACGAAATTTTTCATAACGTTTTGGAGTGTGACGGCTGTGATCTGCGCAATTTCCGCTCGAATGTTCTCTTTCAACTCCGGTGAAGTCTGTGGTTTGTTGACGTAGACCTTCTCTTTGAGGTAGCCCCATAGAAAAAAGTCTGGAGCTGTCAGATCAGGCGATCGCGGTGGCCATTTTATGTTACCATTCTTCGAGATAACACGATTTGGAAAGTGATGTTGCAACAAGTTCATTGTCTCACGAGCGGTGTGTGCCGTTGCACCATCCTATTGAAACCATATATTCTCATTGTTGTTATGTGCTCGCACAAGTGGAAAAAGGAAGTCCTGAAGCATACTTCTGCAACGAGCTCCATTGATCGTAAGACTGGCACCTTGATCATTTTCAAAGAAATATGGTCCATAAATTTTCCGTGAAGTCACGCCACACCAAACAGTTACACGAAGTGGGTGTAACGAAAGCTGTTGGACATTTTGGTGATTATGTGTGCCCCAGAATCTAGTGTTTTGCCTGTTCACAAATCCGCTTAGGTGAAAGTGCGCCTCGTCAGTCATCATTAAATTTTCCAAAAATTGTTCCTCATTCTCGACAAGATTTAGGATATCCCTGCAGGATTCCAAACGCAATACCAGGTCCCCAGGATATAGGTGTAAGTCCGTTTTTAAAATCGTGCGCAACGTGCCTCGCTTTATAGCCAACTGTGCTGAACGTCGTCGTGTTGATGTTTCATCGTTCTCTCCAACACTTTGCCTAACAAGCTGTATGTTTTCAGCCGATCGTCCAGAACGAGGTCTTACCGTACGTTTCTCATCTGCAACGTTCCCATATCGCTCAAATTTGGCCACCAGAGCACGTAAAGTTGGAGCTGCTGGAGGTTTGCGAACTCCATAAAATTGGCAGTATGTACGTTGAGTGGCAGTTACTGAACGGCTGTTTTCCAAAAAATGACACTAGTTTGGTTCGGTGTGCGATGGTGCACCTTTCCATATTGGAATCTCCCAAGTTTAATGTCTACAAAAAAAAATAAAAATTTCACAAATTACTCACAAATGTAACAGTTATTAATTTTTTACATCGGAAAGTTACTTTTTGGCCACCCTGTACCTATTTCTATTTACATAGTTTCCAATAGTAACTTAGTTCGGGTGATTCTATCATCTTTTTTCATATAACTGGTAAACTTATTGCAGAGGTAAGTGCTGAGGTTTTGTAGGAATTTGTCCGTGACAGAGTCCATGTTTCACATCAATAGCATAAGACAGGTCTTATCACAGATTTGTATACTTGGAGCTTTGTTATCCTGTGTATGCAGCTAGTCTTCAAGATCGTAAAAATTGAATAAAATATCTTATTTGCGAGCTGTGTTCTTCGGCGTATTTTGTCTCCTTCTTTACCTGTTGCGTTATTTTGGCCCCTAAGTACACTTGTTTACCCATATTTTTGATACTGTACTCGCAAATGTGATACTTTGTGCACTTGAGTTTTTTTTTCTCGACTGCATCACGAGCTTTGTTTTATTTTTATTGATTTGTAGCCCTAATAGTTTTGCTTCATTGTCGAGTTTCAGGAAGAGGTCTTTGGCAGTTGTTAATGACCGTGACAGAATGTTGATGTCTTTCGCATAGGCTACTAATTGGCTCGGCTTCTATAGTAATGTACCTCGTGTATCGACAGGTAGCTTCCTCATGACGTACTCCAGAGTCAAATTGAATAGCAATGGGGCCAGCCTATACCCCTGCCTTAGTCTGATATTTGTGTCAAAGGCATCGGTAAGTTGGTTATTGATGTGGACTTGAGAGGTCGTCGACGTCATTGTCATTTTGGTAAGATGGACTAATTTGACTGGGAAGCCAAAGCAAAGCATTATCTGGTACAGTACGTTATGATTAATACTGTCGTATGCTTGCTTAAAGTCAACCAAAATTTGGTGTACGTGCATATTGAACTCACAGCATTTTTCAATACCTGCTTGACTGTAAACGATTGACCTATTGTCTATCTACCTGCTCTAAAATCATCTTGATACTCGCCAAGAATACTGTTGGCGTATGATTTTTGAAAATGTTTTGTACGCCGCACCAAGTAGTTATATGCCTTGTTGCGGGTGAACATTGAGGTTTCATAGTGTTGCTCACTCCGAACACTACCATACGCGATTTCGTAAGGTTTATACCCACATCATACAGATCCGCACTTTATTAACTTTTGTGATAATCTAAGAATGTAGCTAACAGCACAAAATTTTAATTTTCATTCATAAAACGACTACGGAAAGCAAGATACATAATATTTTTTGCCTTTTAACGTCATGTAATTAAACTTAAGTAGCTAGGTCGTTTCCGATTCACACACCACATTATGGACAACGCGAGCAGTAGCAAGCGCCGAAACCACCAAGGCCCAACGCAAGCTCGAAACGAAATGCAAAATTCCCGGCACTACGACAAGGAAACATTCATTCATTCAACATATCCGGCAGCACAAAATATATAACACCTCGAAGCAATCGAAATAACGTGCAACGATGGGAGGAAATCCAAAATTTGAATCGATGTTCCCGCCATGCGAAAAGAGGTGTTCGTGATATTTGCGATATTTTGCGGGCATTCACATTATTTCCCAAATAAAAGTTTTGGTAGTGCGTGTGTTGTTTTCGTTGATTCTAGTTTCTGGCACAGACTCCCACTAAGTTTTGATGTAGTCATAATTTGATTAATTTTAATTCGACCTAGAGTGCTATCGAAATTTACATAGAAACGATTTTGAGTGCGGATCTAAACATGTGGCTGTCATTAAAGTCGACATTCCTATCAGCTGTGCAGCAATTGAGCTTCCGGCTAAGGACATAAACTTAATGCTCTATTGCCACAAACATCTTCACACTCATGCAGATCTAGCAGAGATGCATCCAAGCCACCAAAGAGTTATGAGCAGAGTAACGAAGCCACAGCTGCTGCTGAGGCAGCAATGGCACGCATACAAAAGAGAGACACTCGTGAATTTAACACTTCATTGGCAACAATTTAAGCACAAGTAAAACACGAACTCGAGGCAGCAATGACATGCATACAAAAAGAAGACGTTCGTGAATTTAACACTTCATTGGCAGCAATTTAAGCATAAGTAAAGCGCGAACTCGAGGCAAAACGTAAATTAAAAGAAGGAGCAACAAAAAACGTTGAACCGAAAGAACCTGATCTATCAGAAAATAAGAATCTAGCATGTCAAGTTATATATTTTCGTTGTTCGTAAATCAGTGTCAAAATCTTATCTAGAAAGGAATGATTTGCGATGACGAATTAATGTTAATTAACCGTCCACTAGTGAGGACTTTGTCGTCAATTATTCTGCGAAGACTAAATGATTTTTATCGTGCCGAAACACGGATACAACTATTGAATATCTTACCTCCTCACTGACTGATGTCATCGTGCCGAAGCATACCATTCACTTCCCCGCACAAATTCACTAGTATCCACCACGGAAGGGTAAATGAGCAAAATCGCGATATTCTCGGGGAGAGATTCGATAACCGAGATTACGTGGAACTGATGGATAAATAATTCGCACCACGTATTGTTACGGCGATACAACTACCGGTGGGGACGAGAAAAACTAGAAATACTAAAGACTCGGCTCGAGAAAAAGGAAAATATATAGATTATTGACGGAATCCTCTCGCGTTGCGATAAAAATAAACATTACGCATCGAACTATCAGCCAAAAGCATTCAGAGCACATTGCATTTTATTTATATTATGAGTGAAATCGAAGCGAGGGGAACTACTTCCACGAACGAAAAAAAAGCCACTCCTGAAAGGAGATGAACCCCGAACAAGATTTTCCCAGTGGACGGGAGGTAAACGTTAATCGGAGGTTGTTTAAGCCCGAGAAGGTTGACACGCTTTCTCTTTTCGAGTTTTCCATCACCTGGTGAAGGAATAAGACGGAGCGTTAATACGTCGAAGACATTTTTCAAATTGCAAAGTCTGGAATTTGGACAAGGAGTTAGTACGAGATGACTGAGACCCGGCGGTGGCTATATCAAGGAGCGTAAGAAAGGAGCTCCTTGTTAGTATAGGAAATAAACGTTTGTAAGTGGGTTATATTTTATCTGAGAAAATTTTGTGTAGTAACGTGTAGTAACGTTAAAATTAGATTTTCTTTTCTTTTTACCATATACATTTCAATCATTTTCTTCTTCTTCTTCTTCTTAGCACCACAGCCCCTTTTGGGCCTTCGCTTCCTGCAAAAAAAGCCTCCAACTGTCTCGGTCCGTTGACCGCGTCTTCCAATTCCGAAATCCGAGTAGTGATGAACTGTCTTCGTCAACCAAGTCAGACCAGCGTTTCCTCGGTTTCCCCACTGGCCACCAGCCTTCAGTTCTCCCAACGAATACCTTCTTGGGTATCCGTTGTTCGTCCATACGATTCATGTGTCCAGCCCATTGCAGCTTCCGCAGTCTGACAATCGTTGAGTCCTCCGGTTCGTCAAAAATTTCATACAACTCATGGTTGTATCGAATTTGCCATTGGTCCCCGTCTAGCTTCGCTCTGATTATTCGCCTCAGGACCCGTCGCTCAAAGGCGTTCAATATATTTGCGGGTGCTTCGGTTAGGGTCCATGTTTCACACCCAAAGCATAACACAGGTCTTATCACAGATTCGTATACTTGGAGCTTTGTTTTTCTGTGTATGCAGCTGGTCTTCAAGATCGCCAATACTGAATAAAATATTTTATTTGCGAGCTGTATTCTACGGCGTATTTCGTCTCTTTTATTGCCCGTTTTCGTTATTTTGGCGCCTAAATAAACAAATATGACTACATTTTCGATACTGTATTCGCCAAGTGTGATATTTTGTGTATTTGAAGTATTTTTCCTCGACTGCGTCATTATTTATTTATTTATTTTCATTGATCTGTAGCCCTACTAGCTTTGCTTCGCTGTCGAGTTTCAGGAAAAGTTCTTTGGCAGTTGTTAATGACCGTGAAAAAATGTTTACGTCATGCGCATAGGCTACTACTTGGCTCGGCTTGTATAGCTTCCTTATGACGTACTCCAGAGCCAAATTGAAGAGCAATGGGGAAAGCCCATCTCCCTGCTTTAGTCCGATATTTGTGTCAAAGGCATCGGTGAGATGGTTATTGATGCGGACTGGTCATTTTGGTAAGACGGAATAATTTGGCTGGGATGCCAAGCCGAAGCATTATGTGGTACAATACATTACGATCAATTCTGTCGTATGCTTGCTTAAAGTCAACAAAAATTTGGTGTACGTCTATGTTAAACTCCCAGCATTATTCAAGTACTTGCTTGACTGTGAATAATTGATCTATTGTCCATCTACCTGCTCTAAAACCACCTTGATACTCCCCAATAATACTGCTAGCATATGATCCGATTTTATTTTCTAAGATCTTTGAAAGTATTTTGTATGCCGTACAAAGCAGTGATATGCCTCTATAATTTTCTTAGTGTAGCTTGTCACCGCCCCAGGGTGGAACTGATCTGGTAATTCAAAGGGGTGTAACTGCTATTGTTGGGTTGTCGTCTTCGATTCCAGTGAAGCCGACGGGGACTGGCGTTCCCGGGGTACCCGAATCGCTTAGTAAAAATACTAGAACAGGAACTTGACCCGAAAAATAGTGGCTTTGTGATTGTTCGATAACAAAATCAACTCATTGCTGCGGACCTCAACCCTGAAGGTATATTTAGGTACCACGGGCAGCTGATGAGCCCTCATCTTTGGATGATCAGCTGATTGGTTGCGGCACTTCGGCGAGTATCGTGGTGGCTGATGGTTAAAAACAAAGTTTGGCGTTGACCTTATAGCGTCAGATATAGCTGGATCTCGGATAAACCAGTATGAAAGTTGAGAGTTCCCTCAATGTAAACTGGTACCGAACTTAGGGGCGAATGATTAGCCCTTAAATCAATCGCAGTCTAATGGTGACCGTGAGGTTAGGCCTACGAAAGGCAAGTACGCATGTTAATCATGCGACTCATGTAGCTTGTCACCCTTTTTGTGGATAGGGAATATAATTGATTTGCTCCACTTTTTCGGCATGTGTTTTTGTTGCCAAATGTGCTGGATAACTTTGTGAATAGCTTTATGAAAACTACTGCCACCATATTTAATGAGCTCCACAAGAATCTCATCGATGCCCAGCGCTTTATTATTCTTTTGGGCTTTGATGATGAAACAAACGTTATCCAGCATACATCTATATGCTCCGATGTTCTGGAGCTGTGTGGAGGATTAAGGAGGTTCTTGAAATATGATGCCCATCTTTCCTTAATCTTGGTTTCATCAGCGATGGTATTGCCGATATCATCACGACAGTGCGTGGTTTTGGGCTGATAACCATGTTTCAGGCTTTTCACTACTTTTAATGCTTGTCTTGTGTTGTTGCTCGCTAAACTTACATCTATACTTCTCAATTGGTCGTCATAGTATTTTCTTTACTTAATCCTGATTATATTATTCGCTACTGCTCTGAGGTTTTCATAGTGTTCTCTCTTCGTCCTGGTTTTCCTACCTACGTATTCTTTGTACGCCTGATTCTTTTTATCTAACGCATTCTGGCACTCATCATCGAACCAATCATTCCTCTTGCGCCGGGCTTGATGCCCGACCGTCTGCTCTGCCACGGTCCTAATAGCAACTTTCACTTCCATCCAGAGCCCGTTACTCATCTGTAACGGTGTGTCCGATGAGATGGAAGCCAGCTGGTTGTCGAGGGTCTCCGTGAAATTTTTGGCCACAGACGCCGTTTGGAGCCTTTCGATGTCAAATTTTTGTAGCGGGCTGGTCTTTGCCGAATATGCCTTTGAAGTACGACATCGATAGGTTAATTTGATCATGTAATGATCTGAGCTACAATTGGCTCCTCGATATGTTCGGACGTCAAGTATGCTCGAGGCCCAACGTTGTTGGATCAGAACATGATCGATCTGGCTTTGTGTGTTGCCATCTGACTATACCCAGATCATTTTATGAGAGTGCGTCGATGTGGGAAGTCAGTCAAACTTATGACTAGATTTTTGGTGCATGAGAAGTTAATCAGGCGCTGGCCGTTGTCATTTCGTCACTGCCAAACTTAGCGTTGAAACCACCCAGAACTATTTTTGTGTCGTTTGTAAGTAATGAGTCGACCAGTCTTTCCAGGTGATTGTGGAACGTTTTCTTTGTTTCTTCGTCTTTTTCTTCAGTCGGGGCGTGAACATTAATCAGCCAGATTTTGAAGAATTTCGCTTTTATACAGATCGCACACAACCGTTTGTTTATTGCCTTGAAATCAATAACATGTGATTTGAGCTCCCTATCCACAATGAAGACCATTCCAAATTCCCATGTTCCAGTAGGCTTCCCACTTTTGAATATTATGTGCGATCTCATGTCTTGAATATCATTACCAGTCCAGTTCGTTTCCTGGATTTCCAGTATTTTTAATTGATATTGACTGGCCTGTTGTAAAAGGCGCTTAACAGTGCCAGGGTCATTGAGTGAAAAAGAGACTATGGTATTGGTCGACGAAAAATGCCTCAAATACCCAAAATACTGCACTTAGCAAATACTGTATCAAAAAGGTAGGCGGATTTGTGTATTTAGGCACCAAAATAATGATAATAAAATATAATAAAAATAAAATTTTTGATTCCGTTTTGACGATCTTGAAGACCAGCTGCATACACAGGAAAGCATAGCTCCAAGTACACAAATCTGTGATACGACCTGTGCTATGCTATGAGTACGTAACATGGACCCTAACCCAATCATCCGTAAATATATTGAACTTAGGTCTCACCGATTGTAACACTGCGAAAGCTGCAATGGGCTGGCCATGGCCCAAAAAGAAAAGGTATTCGTTAGGTGAACTGAAGGGCGGCGACGAGTGCGGGAACTGCCGAAACGCTGGTCCGATTAGGTCGACGAAGAGAGTTCATCGCTGCTCGATATCGGAATTGAATGGCACGATCGACGGACCGCTGTGACAGTTGGAGCCGCTTGTTGCAGTAAGCAAAGGCCGGAGAGGGGCTGTAGTGCTAGAAAGAAGAAGAACGAGGTCACAGAACCGTGACGATTGAAGGCGACTATTGCTGGAGGTGAAGGTCCGCATTGGAGCTATGCAATAGGTGATGATCGTGTCTTGCCCTGAGCTTACTGATTCTTATTTTGGCACCCTAGGAACACGCAATAGATAACGTGTCTGCATGGTTTGTTGATTCATTGCTGACCCAAATTCTGCTCGTATTTCGCTTTGCAGCAATTTGAGTATCCTTAGCGGCATTTGAATATAAAGTAAAAGACTCTAACATTCACGCATCGATCGTAGCTGCTTGCTACCAGGAGAATCCATCCATTTGATTTCAGCCTCATTTACTTTGGTAGTTCTTAAGTGCTCAAATATGTGAAAGCAACTTACATGTCAATAAGTAAAATTTTACGTTACTTAGAAGAAATCAGAAATTGTGTTTCTCCTGTGCTCCAACTTCCGACTCTTCCCAAGTGATTTATCATATTTAATCAGCCTTATGCCAATGGGTAAACGTGCAAAGACGCTTAGTATTCATGTAGTAAACGATATTTATAATAGAAATATGTTCAAAGTTAATATACATCCTAATAAAAAGGATATCTTTAAAAGCTTTAACTCGCCACGAGTTAAGTCTCCTGCTATTGTTTGTGCCTACAATACGCAAGAAAAAATTCACTGAAGGCCATTTCACTGCCCATTAAATTTTTATGTGGATCCTTAACGACCGATAAACTCCAACAAGACATCCTGATTCAGCCGTACTTTCGAGTGCAAAAAAATGAACACTTAATCCTCTTTTATTTCGCAACCAAGCCGAAAGGAAAGCTTTTATGCTCTATTTTATTGTCCCTAATTAATCACTACTAATTCCATGTTTATCTCCGTCTTTTCAGGACTCTACACTTGTCACAACACCGGCGGCAATCAGGATTGGACAATGACGAAACGTGGTCAAATTAAACATCACGACATGTGTCTCACCCTAGTCAATTTCACACGAAGCTCACACGTGGTACTGAAATTCTGCGACGATTCGGAAAATCAAATGTGGAAAATGCGTGATGGCGGTTTCATTCAACATGCAAAAATGAATATTTGTCTCGACTCACTCTACATGCATGAGCGGGGCATCACGGCGGAACGGTGTAATCCCGATTTAGAAACACAACGATGGGAATTTGTCAGCAAATTTTCATGAAATCAAGATGAACATTAGATACCAGTGAGCGTATTTTACTGTCCTTATACGATACGATCTGTATGTAAATTTAGATTTTTAAGATGAAAATTCAGCCAGTCATTTGTTTGTTTTTGCCTTTTTGTATCTCCTTTTCTTGGGGTTGAAATGTGACAACAAAACGAACAACAAGGATAATAATAATAATAATAACAACAACAAGAAGAAGGAAAATGTGTTTTCTCCAATATGATTCCATTATTATTGAGTGTGGAAGAATGGAAATGTGATTTGCTTGACTTGTGTATTTATTTTCAATGTAACGGTCGGCGGAGTCCTTTAGCAGCTACGGCTTGTCCTTATAGTATCTTTATAATTTGCATCAAGAGATAAATATGATTCTTGTCTTGTTTTTGACAGCATCCAAATGGGAATAGATAAGCAGATGAAATGGAAAATCTCTAGGATAAAATTTGACGAGCTCAGAGGTTCAAATAGTTTTCTTTGTGTTTCCGAGAAGTTCGAAATCGATTCACAAATGTCGTTTATAATTTATGTGGATATCGAGCTTTTCTATTCCGAGAGTATTTTCTCGCTTTTGATAAGGATATTCCTGGGTTTCAAACAAATCACGTCGAAATAGTTGAAAATTACACATAATTCAGGCCCATCCGTTTTCACTAAACTTTCACTCTCAGATTTACTTAAACAAAATACTAGAGCTATTTAAGATAATTTTTCCCTTTTTACCGCCCTTAGTGTTTAATTTTGCCAACCACTTGACATTCTTGCTCAGTATCTTTAAAGTAATTTATTCATACATTCCGATGAAAAGTATTCTTATTTTCCTTGAAATTTTTTATAAAAAAAAGAAAATGTTTTCGATCCTTTAAGAATCTCAGTACAAATTATCTTTTCTAAATTATTCCCTCCTGCCTATTTTGATTAATTGATAATTTTTTTTAAATTTAATTATTTTTCGCCCTTACGGTTTAGTCAAATGTTTTAGCATTAAAATTATGAAATTTGATGAAAAATTTGAACTAATAAATAACTTGTACATATATAAACTGAATTATCTAAATAAGTATGAAAATAAATAAATGTAGCTTCTAGATAAAATAATGAAGATAAAATGAAACAAAACAATTATAAAGTCAACTTAGCTATGTTCATATTAAATGAAATAAAAATAAATTTGAAAAAAAAATCAAAAGAAAATATTGTCAAAAATAAAAACTTTGATAACTGCTCGGACTGCTCGTAAGTATTTATATTTAAGTTTTCTTATGTAAACAACTGAAGTAAATGCACATGAGGAAAATTAAAAAAAAAAATGAAAATACTTAAGAAAAACAACACGAAGAAAATAAATTTTATAACTGATTTTACTTGGACATCACACTAACCGTTATAAATGTTGAAGACTAAATGAAAATAAAAATACAATTATTGATAAAAAAAATTAATAGAAAAAATATATATGAATGTATAAATAAGTTTAATAAAATTGTTGACATGATATATAAAATTTAGCTTATATTATTGAATGGAAGTTGTTCGTAAAGAAGGAAAACAAAACAAGGAAAATGAATGAAAAAAAGAAAATTCTGCAAAATAAAACTATTTGAAACGTTTACTTATATGTACGTAATTTTAAGGAGAGCGTATTACTTAATTGTGGTGCTTTTTAAGTTACTCATCTATGTAGTTATTTTTTATAATTTATAAGGAATAGCTAAATCCTTGCTGCAACCCTTTTCAAGATATTTTGTTCTTGTACAGAATATTATTTCCAATAAACTTTTTTTGTATTCAGAATAAATAAATAAAACGATTATATACAGTTTTGATAATATTTCACGTGTTTTATTTTTCTTAGTTGACTTTCGCAATACAGTCTAATCCATTGTTTGTATATGTGATAGTGCCGACTTCGGAACTTGGTGTCGCTGCTGTCATTGGTAAGTAGAGATGGTATGATATTTTGCAACCAGTGATTTTTCACAGCCGTTAAAAAGAGCATTCGCAGGTTGCGATCGCATCATATAAATCACTGCTACAGGGTGGGCAAAAAGTAACTTTCCGATGTAAAAAATTAATAACTGTTACATTTGTGAGTAATTTGTTAAATTTTTTTTTTGTAGACATTAAACTTGGGAGATTCCAATATGGAAAGGTGCACCATCGCACACCGAACCAAACTAGTGTCATTTTTTGGAAAACAGCCGTTCAGTAACTGCCACTCAACGTACATACTGCCAATTTTATGGAGTTCGCAAACCTCCAGCAGCTCCAACTATACGTGCTATGGTGGCCAACTTTGAGCGATTTGGAACGTTGCAGATGAGAAACGTACGGGAAGACCTCGTTCTGGACGATCGGCTGAAAACATACAGCTTGTTAGGCAAAGTGTTGGAGAAAATGATGAAACATCAGCACGACGACGCTCAGCACAGTTGGCTATAAAGCGAGCTACGTCGCGCACGATTTTAAAAACGGACTTACACCTATACCCCTACAAAACACAATTGGTCCAGCATCTCCATCCTGGAGACCCGGTACTGCGTTTGGAATCCTACAGGGATATCCTAAATCTTGTCGAGAACGAGGAACGATTTTTGGAAAATTTAATGATGACTGACGAGGCGCACTTTCACCTAAGCGGATTTGTGAACGGGCAAAACACTAGATTCTGGGGCACACATAATCCCCAAAATGTCCAACAGCTTTCGTTACACCCACTTCGTGTAACTGTTTGGTGTGGCGTGACTTCACGGAAAATTTATGGACCATATTTCTTTGAAAATGATCAAGGTGCCAGTCTTACGATCAATGGAGCTCGTTGCAGAAGTATGCTTCAGGACTTCCTTTTTCCACTTGTGCGAGCACATAACAACAATGAGAATATATGGTTTCAACAGGATGGTGCAACAGCACACACCGCTCGTGAGACAATTAACTTGTTGCAACATCACTTTCCAAATCGTGTTATCTCGAAAAATGGTAACATAAAATGGCCACCGCGATCGCCTGATCTGACAGCTCCAGACTTTTTTCTACGGGGCCACCTCAAAGAGAAGGTCTACGTCAACAAACCACAGACTTTACCGGAGTTGAAAGAGAACATTCGAGCGGAAATTGCGCAGATCACAGCCGTCACACTCCAAAACGTTATGAAAAATTTCGTGAAAAGAGCCCAAGCTTGCGTGAATTCTAATGGCACACACTTATCGGATATAATTTTCCACACCCAATGTTAAAACAAAATACATAAGTTAATCCTAATTTGGCGATATTTGTTTTTTATTTTAATCACTTTATTTAAATGTAATAAATAGGAAAGGGACTTTTTGCCCACCCTGTACAAAAATGAGCACAGATTACAGCTCACAGATAAATATTCGATTTTATGTCTAGCACTCGTTGCGTGTAGACGTGTTTTTAATCGCTCCTGTTATTAATTTTAAAAATTAAATAATTTTTCACAAAAGTCAGTTTCAAAAAATTAAATTTATTTTTCTACAAGTCAGTCAAAAGCAAATTTCGATTTTATTGGAAAAATCATTTATCGTCGAAGGCATCGACCCACGGAATCAATAAATCGACAATAGCAAATAAACCGAAGACTAACTCGTGACTGCTGTATGGAGGAGCCCGACGGCTTCCCTCCGTTGGGGGCCCCGGGGAGAAAAGCAATGCGAAATTGGCAGCAAGCGTCAATAAAAGAAAGCACACGAGTACCCAGGACTCCGCAGATGGTGGGCTTAAGACTCAAGTAGTCGAAGATAAACAAAAAGTGAGTCGACTTAAAACTGGAATTCAAGAATTGAAACTAAGACTGAAAACGTTCGAAGATATGTACGAGAGAGCGAAGAAAGTTCAAGATGTAGAACCGGTACAACAAGCAAAAAAGGAGGCCAAGTAGAAGAAAGCTGTCGAACAAGTCATCCCAGAAGAAGTACTAAGTGCTGGGGCGCTAACGACAGCCAGAACTACTATGCAGTGCTGGACGAACTCTAACAAGAAATGGACGTTGAAGAAAGTATTGAAGGTAATGTTAGTCAAGATAATAATAATTTTATCCTTTATTTAAAAAATAAAAATAAGGAGAATAAACCAGCCCGTAGTTCAGCTGGCCCTCCTCAAAAAGTTGCCAAGAAAACCGAGAAAGTTCCGCCAATTAATGTGTTCGGTGAATTAACAAATTTCGAAATCAAAAGAATCAATGCAAGTTAACTATCACTGGTTGATTTCAAATCAGCAAAACATGCTCTAAATTCTGGGGAGGCTCTACACTTCACATATACCCCGAAAAGTGAGAAGAACCAGACCTTTTTGTTGCAAGGCTTGGACTGCAGAGAAGATATCGTTGATCTTCTTCAGGTGCTCAAGGAAGCAATACCAGAAATTGAATTCATCTCTGTTAAAACGTTCGCGACAAGAAGGTCGACGGTAGAAAAGAAAAATTTACCACTTCATTTAGTGCAGATATCAAATAAGAGCAGTTCAAGTACTTTTCAACAAATCAGATACTTGGACTTCTGAGTTTTGAGGTGGGAACGCCTCCAACAAAGAGAAGTCAATCAGTGTTATCACTGTCAACGATTTGGGTATTCGGCTGCCAACTGCGCCATGCATTACCGATGCGTCAAATGCAAGGACGAGCATGCTCCCGGTGAGTGTAAATTGGCTCAGACGGAGCCAAAATAGAAATTATACTGTATTAACTGTGGTGTTTTTGGTCACTCGGCATCATATCGAGGATGCTCCCGTTATCAAGATGCGAGAGTAAAATTTGTCCCAAAGCAAACACAACTACACCGCAGTGTCTTAGCTCCGAACTTCGTCAAGCCCGGAGTATCATTTGCACAAGCCGCTAGAGGACCAGCGAAAATGCGGTAAATAATGTAAGTAGCAATAATGAGCTACTTCTCAAAGTTTACCAGTAATTAAATTTTTTATCGGAGAGTATCGATAAAGAAGATACGCAAATTAATCTTGTTTTTCATCGTCTAGGGGTTTCAAATGCCTCAAAATAATTTGTCATCCAGTCACATTTGCATGGATAGGATTCGTTTCATCTCGATCAACGTCAACTCCATTGTCACTATACATCGGGGTGATTATCTCCTTGAATTCATTGTTCAGCAAAAGCCTTACTTCATGCTTCTCACTGAAACCCACCTCAATTCATGGCACTCCATGACATTTAAGGATTTTGAACTCGTAAAAAACGATAGGGTAACACGTGATGGGGGAGGTGGCACCCGGATATTGGTTCGAAGCCCCTTTTGTTTCCAAAATATTGAAAAAGTCGAATTCAAAAGCTTTGAATCTCTTGAAGTGTCCGTTATCAAAATCTCACTGCCAGGTGGGGATAACCTCTTCGTTTTCTCTGCCTATGCAACTGGTGGAACTGTTCTCAAGCTCAAAGAGGAGTTCAATTCCTTGTTTGAAATACTCGAATTGAAAAGGCTGAATAACTATTATATTCTTGATGGTGACCTGAACGCCGAGCTTGCATCATGGCTGAACGCCACCAATACTCCAAGAAGTGTATTCCTGAAACTGTGGATAACAGCGAACCAAATTGAATACAAGTACAATCTATATGGGTCGGAGTTCCCAACATACTCTAGGACAAATTCATATTTAGACCGCTGCATTGCTGACGCAAGACTCAATTCGGCTTTAATAGTCCGCAACGGAAACTCCAGGTGCTTCCTTATGATAGCGACCATAACGCAATCGTAACGGAAATCAATCATCAAAGGTATGATTTCTTTCTCATTCCAGTTCAACATGAAAATCATCGCTTGAATTTAAAAAAAAAAGAGACTGGGGAAAGTTTCAAAATAAGTTTAATCGGGAGTGCCAGAAGCAACGTCCCCTTTCTGATGATGGCAACTTTTGCTTAATGGTTCCTAATGGCAGGAATCTAACTAACAATAAATAGATCTCTATTTGTCGAAGTTAAAGAAGCTGACGTGGAAAATGATTGAGAAAGTCGTTCCCAAGATTAAACATCGAAATAATATGGAAGGATATGAAACACCAACCATCGCAAGGTTGAAAAGATTGAAAAGCCTTCTTCTCACACGCGTCAGCAATATTTATCGGTGATTTTTGGACTACAACTATCTCTCGTTGGCTTTGTTGAAATTACACCTGAAGAATGTCCGGAACTTAATCCGGTCATACATGTACTTCAGGAGTGGGGTCAGCAATCAATTTGCGGAAAAATCGAGGGGTATTAGCCCACAGGACCCAGACGGCATGTTTGCGAAAGTGAATAGCATATTCCGCAAGAAGTCTCGAGTGAAGGTATCGAATCTTGAAGTCACTAGTGATGAGATAAATCTTCTCGATACGGCTGGTATCGAAATTGATAGTACGACTCCGGATAGAAATGGAAACAGGATTATTTGTGAAGGGTTGGATAAACTTTCCCTGATTGGAACACATTTTGAATTGGTTCATCGACCAAACCCTGAGAGAGGGAACGAAATTTTTTCAGAGGTCGTTGAAGCAAAAGTTTCCGACTTCAAATCAAACCTGAACGGCCAATCAATTCTTCATTTCAATGAAACATTAACATCTGACCTCATATCGAGCTTGAATTTTATTGCTGACAAAATGTCAGCTATGAAGACTTTTGTTTCATATTTCGCAGGATGAGCAACAAGAAATCGTGTGGCACTGTGTAGTGAATTTAAAAGTTTCAAAAGTCCGTAAAGGACTGCAGCGATGTTCTGCTGCCTCGGCAGAAGAAGATGGAGATATCTGCCGAGAATGCCCTGGTCTGGGGACGCGTGAATGCGCTGGCAGGCTAGCATTGCGGTGTCGTGGGGCGGGTTCATTTCCCCAGCACGAGGACCCAATACAAAAAATTTTGCACTCACGAATTTTTGTGGTCAAACTAAAGCGAAGCGACCGAAGTCGCAAAAAGTGTAGGTAACTACAGCGAGAGAAAAAGGACTTGTTCCGAGAACAAGTGGAACATGTAAAAAGGGGTGGACTTAGGGTAACTTCGTCGTTACCCGACAAAGCTCATGGCCCACAAATGAGAGAAGGGCAACCGGGTGGTGATGGAGCCCCTTCGCACCCACCCAACCGGATTTAAATCCATATTTTGTTGCAGTGGCCAGGTATTCCTCTTCTGAGTGGAAAACTCATACAACTTGCCTTGTATAAGCTTTCCCATCAGAAGAGGAGTACCCCGGTGACCAATTTATGCCATAGAACTATGCAATTCGATTGCATAACTCTATGTCATACATAGGCACTCTGCTTGGACCACTCAATCCGCGACGTCACCTGAAACAAAAGAAGGATTAAAGAGTACCCGGCGGCTGGCTCATGTTTTGAGGTGGAAGCCTGCCACCGTACCGGGTCCTATACCCGGTTAGAGTCGGAAGGAAAGGAAAGACCGAAGGGTATGGTATTAATTCATTTTTTTAATTTTTTCCTCTTTCCGAACAACACAATTATGTTTTCAAATTAAGTGTTTAAAAGCATTATAGGAACAATATGACAATATTTGATATTTCTTATATGACTAAAGCTTCATGGATAACAAATTTGTTGTCAATTAATTGTTATTGTGTTCGATCCAAGTGATCTACTAAATACATCAGTCCGTAACATAAACATTATCCATCGAAGTTTAGAATATGATAGCAGACTTCTAATACAATGTTTCCATTTCATATCTTTGACCGTTTTTTTGAATAAAATAGTTATGTATTTGTTTTGTCTTTGTTTTTATTAGTTTTTGCGATTTTTTTTGTCTTTAATTTTTTTTTCTATTTCAGCGTCATCGGTTTGCGATATTTTTAAATAAATTCCTTTTTTTTTTTAAATGGAAAAAACATGCAAAAGAGATTTGATAAAAAAAATGGGTACTTACCCCAAACCTCCTCCTACGAGCGCTCGTGTTCGGGGCGGGGAACCTGAAACTGGATCATGTATTAAAAATTTTTTTTTAAAATTTAGATCTCTACTGATCTCTTGCTGTGGTCAACACATCTTCTCCGACACGTTTTACGTATGATTAAGACAACAAATTAGTTAAAGTGTTCTACGTGAACTAAAATTTTCGTTGATTGAAAAGTAACTGGTTGCCGTTCCGAACTCCGCTTTGCACCGATTTGGTTTCCGATACTTGAGTTGCTTCCGACACTGGTATGAATTTGCCTCAATGCTTTTTCCGATTGTCGAGGACCAGAGGATGATACGAAAGATACATAGGCGAATAGATTCGCACTTCCAAACTCGATATCTCGCACTTTGCTGCCCACACGGAAAAGTGATTTTAATCGATGGGAAATCGAATGGGAACAAGAGAAAATTTGTCGAGAAATGACCGAACCAACTAGATTTATGCACCAAATTCACTGTTATTCCCGTTACAATTGCGAATTCTGCGGCACTGAACGTTGGGATTCTGTTTTACTCCTGCAGATCTTACATATACTTTCCGGTAAAACTTCCGAAGATTCACCGAGAGAATATGTGAATGGCGTGCACTGCTTAGGTCGCGAATTATTAGTTTTCACACGAATTTCGATTACCTCGAATTATTCGCCAATTTACTTGGCATAGGAAATAATTACAAATCCGGAGCAACTAGATTTATGCACCAAATTCACTGTTATTCCCGTTACAATTGCGAATTTTGCGGCACTGAACGTTGGAATTCTGTTTTACTCCTGCAGATCTTACAGATACTTTCCGCTAAGACTTCTGAAGATTCACCGAGAGAATATGTGAATGGCGTGCACTGCTTAGGTCGCGAATTGTTAGTTTTCACACGAATTTCGCTTATCTCGAATTATTCGCCAAATTACTTGGCATAGGAAATGCTTACTAATCCAAAAATATTCAGTGGTGGGTTACGGGTTGATGCTTTTTTTAATGGCGACGACACACACGCACACACGGGACGTCAATCAGACTTTTTTTGATCCCATATATTCCGACGGCTTTCCAACCACACAACGGATTTTATTTAAAGAGATATTCTTGCCCACAAAGGTTTGAAACGCTCGCACAAAATAATCCATGGGAAATCTGCGCTTATAACATTTCACAAGATTTGTTTAAGACGGGCCAAATGATAATTCTCCGCGAATACGACCACCTCACTCAAAGCTTGCCGCCGGACTCCCTCAGCGTTCCGCGTTCATTCGCGAGTTCCAACAGCCTCCCCGTCATCACCCACCTTGAGACATTCCATTCCTATCCTCGCACGAATCCATCGAAAAGATCCCGCAATTGCATTTCCATCATTCCAATCCCCTCACTTGGCCCCGTTCGAAAGACAAGCTAATCGTTATTTGCTATGTCTGTATCGAGCCGGTCAACAGATGACGAACTCGTCTTTACCGTACCATATACATCGAACGATGCTATCGTCAGAGCATATATACCATAATACAATCACTAACAAGTACGGTCAGTTCATACAAATTTCCGAATAACGGGACTTGCCGGCGCGTGAGATAGTATTTGTGACAGCGTGCACAGACAGGGCATGGGGAACATGTCACAAATTCGACGAAAGTAAAACAGGAAAGAACAGTCATCAGCTGACTGGTAAATACATCGCGTTGAAAGAAAAGAGAAGTCCGATAAACAACTGAACGATTTCTACGTTCAGTTAAACGAATGTTGTCAAAAGACAAACGTCAAAAGCTGACGCTTTCATTAACTCAAGTTCCTGCAGTATTAGGATGGAATTTAATCGCTTCAGCGGACAGAATTGAATTAATTTATGCCGGCCGATTCCTAACTGGACTTGGATCGAGCATGGTTGGCGAACCAGCTCGAGTTTATACATCAGAAGTAACGCAACCACATCTGCGAGGCAAGTTAAGTGCGCTGGCAGCGGTGTTTATCAGTTTCGGTGTACTTGTGCAGTATACCCTAGGATCCTTCATAATGTGGAAAATTCTAGCAATAACTTCGACCATGGTCCCAGCTGCTACATTTCTGTTACTGTTCTTCACACCCGAAACTCCCAACTATTTGGTAGTGCGTGGTAAAGTTGTTGAAGCTAGAAAAAGTTTAGAAAAACTTCGAGGATCTACGTGAAACGTGAATTCAATCGGAAGGCAAATGCTAATAAGTAAGCGAAAATATCAAATAATATGAAGATGATAAATTAATTCAATTTAAATGTTACAGCAAAGTGATGGCTAAGGACAAGATTGCCAGTTTCTTCAGTCCAGTTACGCTAGTCCTTTTGGGATTTTAGTTCTTCATTTCATGATGTACCAATTCAGTGGTGTGAACGTTATCATATTCTACGCGGTTGAAATTTTTCGCGATTCTGGAACCACAATGAAAACATACACGTGTACCATAATGCTTCGAGCTATTCGTCTAGCATTTACCATAGTTGCTTGCATTCCTCTGCGAAGAATGGGACGAAGGCCGCTAACATTCATTTCGGGTAAGTGTCAATTAAATCAACACGAGGACATTATTTAATATTTTCGAATAACCTTACAGGAATCGGCTGTGGACTTTCAATGTTAGGGTTACTTGTGCATGAAACATAAGTGGGATACTGCTGATCCACCAGAACTCCCAACTGCAACCAGGTTCCCTGTAGCTTGTATCTTCATTTTCACAATCGCGTGCACACTCGGCTTCTTGGTCGTTCCATGGGTGATGATTGGAGAAATTTACCCACAAAATTTCGGGGCATTGTTGGTGGCTTCACTACGTGCAGTGCACATATCTTTATATTCGTCGTTGTCAAAACATATCCTTTCTTAACTCACGCAATATATCGCCATGGTAAGTCATCATGAATAATGAAAACAAAAAGCGGAATTCATTAAAAATTGTCTTTAACTTTTAGGAATGATATTGTTCTACTTCTTCTTGCCAGGGACCAAGGGACACACTCTACAAGAAATCGAAGATTACTTCTCTGGTCAAATTAAAACTCTCAAGAAGGAGAAGCCAAAGAAAGGTGAAAGTGCTCCTCCCCTACTAGAAAAGAAATAAATTATGTAAATGAGAAAATTAACATACATTCAGTTAGGAATCTAAGAGAACACTTAAGTACCTTGTAATGTTAAAACTTAAGCGAAAATTCCATGTGATATCTTCTTAAATGTTTATCTTTGTATATTAAAGACACAAGTTTTCTTATTTAAACTCGTTGTTAGTGAAAGCAAATTTACTCAGTTCTCTTGTGACACTCTTAAAGGGGCAAATAATAGCGTTATATATTGTTTATAGCTAATTGTTAAATGAAAACTAGATAAGGTTCTTAAAGACAGTATTAAAATGATACACAAATGTTACAATACATAGGTAAATATGTATATGAAATATTATGAAATTGAGTCAGCCGTCAAAGAATGAAAGCTTCTGAAGCACCTCACTTTAATGTGCCACTTATAAAAGTAATATTATCGATAATTATAGCTTGTTGAAAGAATGCGTTAACAGTTAGGGGATCCTTTGTCTAGAAATATAAGAAACTATTTCCCTTTGTATCAAAATAAAATCAAAAAATTCAATGTGTTTATTTCTTCAAGTACGATCCTCCTTTTCATGCTAATCAATGCACTACCAAGTCTCTATGAAGTTAAAACTTAATAAATAAGCCTCATTACAAAAAAAGACAGCCAAACCACCTATTTGAGTTAACAGCTACGAATCGAGGGCACCGAAAATACAGGGTTTTCCAATAAGAGGTGTTATTTTGATATTAAAAGAAAAATGCAATTTTTTAATATAAATGATCGGATGTTTATTTCATTATGAAGGGCTAGGTATGCCGTTAATAGTGGAAAATAATATCAGGCAAATGCCGACGACGCTTACAGGACCATATCCTTTTCATGAAATTTTCCATAATCAAATCACAAAGTGGCTGCCCTATGTCCTCGATAGCCTCACGAATTCACGAATGAATCACCGCTAGGCTGTTGGCGTATACCTTCTCTTTCACGTGGCCCCATTGAAAGTAGTCGCAAGGTGTTACGTGGTATGGTCCGATGGAAGCCGGAACAATTTTCTGTATTCATTTTAATCACAATGCACTCTTTATTTTCCATTGCTCTTAAATGAACAGATTTCAAAATCACATTCCCGCCAAAAACCTCAGCTGTGTTATCAATCTGGCAATAATATCTTTCGTTAAGCAACAAAATTTGCTAATCTGGTAACACGAAAATGGCTAAATTCCAAGGCACACAACTATAATTCCCCGCTTCACGTACAAACCCATACAAACGCAAGCGCGGGCAAATTTACTAACACAATTTCACATATGGGCCGCAGCTCTACCTAACTCTCTTTTGCTAAAGGGCAAAAGCCATTTATTCTCAGTCCTTTCTTGTCTCCATTTTACATTGCCCCATCAATTTTTGTTGTTGTAATTATTGACATCCAAGAGTGACCATACTTGTTAGTTATTGTATTATGATATATACTAACTAGCACCTGCAATCGAGGAGCTGTCAAAATGAAAAGAGAGGCAAATAAACGTGTAAAAGATGGATTAAAAGTTACCTTGTGTTGGTAAAATTGCAAGCAAATTCAAGTTTTTGTTTACCATACATACACACTTTTAGTCTAATTCTCTCTACTCCATAAGTACCGTAGGAAATAAAATTTGTTCTAATTGCAGCTGCTATTTAGTAGATATGCTCTGCTATCGTGGTGGAATAAGTGGAGAGCTGGTACGAATAATGCGTACGTATGATCACGAGCAGCTGGACGACGTCGCGTGTGTTGAAGGTTTTGTCGGTGTGTTTGAGCAATAATCCAACTATCGTGGATTTTGGTGGCATGCAAGCTTTGGCTATGCATTTAAGCGATCCATCACAGCGTTTGGTTAAAATTGTTTTCGGATATTCGAACACTTGCTTTTTTGTTTTAAATTTGGTTTATCGACTAATATTTCAGGTAGACCTGTAATTGCATCCATATTAATTTCCAAAAACAAATAAGATATCGGTTTGCCCTATCAAAACAAATACAATAATTATGTTCGAGTGCAAGCAAATGCGTGTTCTAATAAAGCGTTCATATACATGTAAAGACACTACTCTTACCAAACAACGTTCATTTCTGTTTTTATCTTTAAATTAATGTATACTTAAATATAATGCAGGTTTTTGGCTTTTACCTAGAACCTAATTTCCTGTTGTGAACTTTGATAAATTCTCCAACAAACCAACATACGACGAATGCTCATAAGCTGTACTCAGGTCTGAAAGTTTTTCGACGAATTCATTGCTAACTCCTTTCTCTTCAAGTAAGTTCATGAGAAGGTCATATAAATAGCCATCCAGAACGTCTCCAGCGACGGCGTAAATTTTATCGCCCCATTCTCCTTTGAAAATTGTTAATTCGTCAATTCCAAACACGTCATCATATTCTCCTTCTTGTGCTTGGCCTTGTAAATATGAACATGTGAAGGATAGTGTTGTATCACCTTTGACTATGTCTATTTAAAATGTGGACGGCTCTCCATTTCAGCAAAGTCACCCTTGTCTGAAGTTGGATCAGTTTCCGCATCATCTTCAGCATCGACGGTATGGTTAACGTTGAAGGAAATCAAGATTTTCTCTTTATCTGTTTGCTTAATCAATTCTACTTCAGCACCGTCCAGTTTTACTTTGAAACCATCAATTTCAGTTGGAATTGTTTTGATTTTCTGAGCTTTACGTTCAGCAACTATTTCTTCTGTGAGGAATTCAACTAGTTCCCGTTCAGCTTTTGTATGAATATGTCGTCCACCGCAGCACCTAATACATCACGACCTTGTAATGCATGGCCAATACTTTCACGTTAAATATCAGGCGGCACTTTATAATTGCATGCTTTTAATCCTTGCTTGGTTTTAGGGGAAAGCGCCCAATCGTCGAAAGTTTTCACATCGCTTGGAGAAATAGAACTATATTTCGTTTGCAATACCTTTATTTCCGTATCTTCATGAACCTTACCTGCTCGATTACTACAACTGACGGACTGCCAAATTTAGTTCTCCGACATTTGCCGGAGGTTGCTATTAGGAATTATTGCATATTGTTCAACAACATGTTGAGCCATTCATATTTCCCGAATGAGTGGAAAAAGCCTACAGTATTTCCGATCTTGAACAAAGGAAAAGAATATGCATGCCCTATTGCTCAATCAGCTTGCTACCTAACATCAGCAATGTGTTTGAAGTGATACTCAACAGAGCATTAAACGCCCACATTGAGGAAAATGAGTTGATGCCGAATTGCCAATTTGGTTTTCGTGCCAGCATTCGACCACACATGCAATAATGAAAGTAACCTCAGACGTCTGTTGGAAACTAAATGATAGAGAATGTGTTGGAACATGTGTCATTGATATGGAGAAAGCCTTCGATACGGTGCGGTTAGATGGACACATTTTTAAACTGCTTCAGGACAAGTTCCCCAGACACCTTGTCGCCATGATGTGCAATATTGTATACGGGAAATCGTTTGTGGAAATTAATGGGAATCTGACAGCAATGGGCGAATTCAAGGTCTTGAATGATCTACAGCAGGGAACAGTTACTGCACCTCTGCTCCTCTCAATCTTCATTCGCAAGCTATTGAACGGCTTTGATTTTAATGTCTCGCCAGTGCGATCATTGGTAGCATTTGCTGATGATCTAATCATCTATACGGCAGACCGAAAAGCTAAAATAGTTCAGAGCAATCTCCAAAAAATGTTCAATGATGTACAGCTGTACACTGACAATTTGCGAATGAAAATCAATGCGCAAAAGTGTGAAACAATCTTGTTTCGGACAACGCTGCAGGGAGTCAGTCAGTCAGTCAGCCATGAAACGTAATTGGAAGGATTTCCATATCATGGCTGGCGAGGGTAGTTTAGAACGAGTTCCACATAAATCCTGTGTTCGATACCTCGGTGTTTATCTCGATCAGTATCTGTTTTATACTGAACATGTGAAAATCATGCTTAGTAAGACACTAGGAGTAGTCATGGCCCTGCGAAAACTCTTTCATTCCAAATACATTGATCAAAAGGTCAAAATTATCTGTTACAAGACACTGGTTAGACCAGTTTTGACATATGGATGTCAGATCTGGTACAACCAGAGTGCTAGTACTATGGAAAAATTAAGAGTTTTCGAAAGGCGATGTGTTCGTGCATGTACTGGTTTGTACAGAAAGCCTGAGACGGATTGGAAACATTATATATCGAATAGAATAATTTATCAAACTACTGAAGTGACTACAGTCGATGTATTCATATTGAAACTTCTTCGGAATCATATCGTAAGATCTGTAACTGAGAGTGAAAACCCTTGGATTTCACAACCGTTCTACCCTACAGACAGGTATATTGCGACTTGTCTCGCTACTAGCTTCGTTTCTCCAGAAGCATTCGTGTATTTGGACATTAATCGATATGTTTTTGATTCTGACGGCGTCCCAGTAGTATATCACATATATTGACGGGCCACCGATAAGAAGATAAAATATCCTCCGAACTTGAGTTCACGAGATCGACACTTCCAATGGAGATATTCATTTGCTAGATTCGTTGAAGCTGATCGAATTGAGACGACGCAATCCAGATATTGGTAGCTGAATGGCAATGTTTAAATTATTCGTGTTTATTTTCAGTTTTTGTGTTTTTTGTTATTTAGTTTTTTGAGTTTCAGCTCATTATTGCTACATTTAGTGTTGTTATTTATTTTTGTTAAAATCTAGGTCAAAAATTAGGTATAGGTTAGGTATTTGTTATGTTTATTATATTAGGTTAGAGATAAGGTTAAACGCTTAGGTTGGGAACATTGTTATTGCATTTTTTAAGTATAAGATAAAGTTTTTTGATTGCATTTTATTAGAATTAAGTTAAAACATATTAGGTGTAGGATCAAAATTCACTGTTGTGTTTAAATTATAAATAATAGTGTTGGTTGGTTTTTTCTCCTTTTTCTGATTAAATTCTAAAAATATGTAATGATCTTAATTAATTGAATTTGCTATAGTTTGTTTTGATGAAATGTGTTAATGATAACGTATAAATTTAGAGAACCATTTGGGCCATTAAGTTTTTTGTATGTTTGTTGTTTAAAATTTGCTTTATATTCTTTGAAAATTTATATCGGTAAGTATTAAATAAACCGCTTTCGACTTTGACTTTGACTTCCGGTGATTTGTGCTTACGAAAAAAGTTGTGAGCAACACTTAGGAACGAGGCCCATGCTACTGCTTCATCAAGCGTTAAACATTTTGTAAACTTTGAATCAGTCATTATAATATCAGGTCCGATATATATTTCTTCTTTGATTTTTGCGTGTGACAATTTCGGAAACAACTTGATTAGGTACTGCAAAGCCGGTCCGTTGCGATGGAGCCCTTTGACAAAGTTCTTAATAAGGCCAATTTTAATATGAAGAGGTGGCAATAAAACGTCCTGTGGGCTTACAAGTGGTACAGACGACAAATTTTGTTGTCCTGGTTCATAATGGGTACGACTTGGCCACACCTCTCTGAGATGATGACAATAAACTTCACGGCTGGCTCACAGACACAAAAAACAACAAAATTTTGTAAATCCAGATTGCATTCCCAGTGATAGACGAATAACCTGTAATGAATAAGTACTTGAATTAATATATATTTCAAAATTAAGTGTAAATTAATTTATTCATCAACCTTTAGATTGCCACAAATTTTCTATTGATGCTCATTGTCACGCCCGTCGCGTGGTTTGTAGTCGCCCAAGGCAAGGCTTTAATCAACGTCCCCTCCCCTGATAAAACCCGTAATTTTGGTCGATCCAGTTTTGGGTCGGGGGTTGATACCCTAGCTATTTAGAGCCACTTCATTATCCACCACCTATGGATCCACCCTGTCCCAGACTGGAAAACTGACAGCTATTATAAATAACAGCATCACGGACCTTCCATCCTTCACTACATATTTTATATGCATATACTTATATTTTATTTATTTATATGCATTCTTAGATTTTTCATTCTCTGTTCTTGTCTTTGGTGCTCTTTTTGGTCGTCTATATACAAACTTTAAACATTGAAAGGCATTCGCCTGGCTTTTGCATGAGCAATTGTTCTCAGGATTTCTCTAATGTCTGAGTTTTTTACAGCGTCATTTTATTTTGCTAGAATGGCGAGAGAATGCAGCCTTTGTTGTGCCATTGTAGAGTGCAAATAAGTTTTTATAAGCTTAAGTTTATGAAAGCCTCGTTCGGCACTAACAACTGTCACGGGTATTGTTAGTAAGCTTTTTAGAACAGTCACTGATGTCTACTTCTTTCCCTTGAATTCTTTGACTGATCGAATTAACTTCAAAAAGAATGTCATTCCAGAAGGCCAAAGTTACGATGAAGGAAAAGTCTTCCATCTTATTAATCAAAAATTGAGCTTCTGAGGCTGTTGTGGGGTCATCAATTTTGTCGCCTAACTCAACCAATGTATCCCTAACTTCCACATATTGATATCTAACAGCCTGAACCGCACTTATGCGAGCTTCCCAACATGTTTCACACACTTGCTTTAAAGTAAGTGCTTTAGTATGGTCTTTTATTATACACCAGCGCTTTGTTGAACAAGAGAAGATGATAAAGATTCGTTGTAAAATACCAAATAAAGATATATACTTAACTGATGATTTTGCTCCATCAGCAACCTCTAGGCTTAAGCTATCGCACCCACAAGAAAAAAACACAGCCAGAGTGAATTCGTCCAGTACACGGGGTTGAGCTCAATTATGTACACTTGCCATATTGGCGCCGTTATCGTATCCTTGACCACGACAGTTTGTCATATTCAAATTACACTCTTCAATTTCTTTAAACAACAAGTCAGCGAGAGCTTCTCCAGTGGTTCCTTCGGCAACTCGATAGGCTATAAAGCTTTCTTCTACTTTGATTTTTTCCTTTATCATTTTCAATGACGTAGCGAATCGGTAAAGAAACTTGCTCCTTGTGACTTATGTCTGGGGTATAATCACGAATAACGGAAAAATATCTGGCTTCCTTTATTTTTGTCAAGATGCTTTGCTTTACTACGTCACCTAATATAGTTATTAGCTTATTTTGTTTTGACATACTTTATCAATGAAATTGTGTTTCTTTGTCAGTTATACGTCTTAGTTGTTCCATTAGTACACTATCAAATTTTCCTAAAAGTTGTACAAATCCAAGAAAGTTCCCAGTATTTTTTGTAAAAACTTTAGAAGATGACCCACGAAAAGCCATATTGTACTCTGCTAGATATAAAGTAATTTCCACTAACCAACGCGACACTTCTTCTGAACGGTAAGCATCAGTTTCAGATGTCCTGGTAAATTGATGTGTCTCCTTTAATTCATTTTTCTGCTTCAAACCATCTAGCTATATTTTTGAAATAGTTTGGTGACAACTCATGGGATTTTAAACGGTCTGCCAAATTTTTCCCGTTGTTAAAGCCTATTGCTTGACCAAATGTGACTTTGATGAGGGATTAAACAATCTACAACAGAAACAATGGACAGAATCTGATTTTTGAGAATAAATCAACCATCTCCTTGATATTTTTTCTCCATTTTCCAAAAACTGATATCAAAATTGGTTTCTATTTTCGTAATTTCTGGGTACTCATGGTCTTCTTTAGAATATGCAGTCGGCCCTTTAAAAACAAGCTTATCACGCTGAGTATGTATAATATGCGCTGGTCACATTGCAGGATCTGAAGTAATCAGCGGCACCTGCTCTGATTTGGAATTTAATTTAATTTCAGTGTCTGTTGACAATTCTATCACTCTTTTATTGTCACTGTCATTATAACTATCACGATCACTGTGGTCAAGATTGTTTGTAACGGTATAATCAGTAGCGGACAGAACAGGCACAAATTCAGTGCCTCTTGACTGCTACTTTGTGATTAGAAACTACAGCTAGATGCAGACGTACTGGTCTCAAACGCGGGCACGGGATCATTTTGTGTTGTATTAGTTTTAAAAAAATTGGTTAGTTTTGGCACTTTACTAATAAAGCCTCACCCTTCACTTCACTGACTCACTTTCCTTGTTCAACTTTTTCCTTTGCACTTCTGACAACTTTTTCGACATAATGTTCGAGTTTTCCACTAATTTTCAATTAATTCTTAAATTTGCGTATTTTATAAACAGTACACGAATAATGCTCCTCACTAACTAACTAAAAACTAAAATTCTTGTCATCTCAATTACATATATTTATCAATATATTCATTTCAAGTAGCGGTAATAGCAATTGGCGTAAACAGTGACGGCGTTGTCTATGTCAATGTCGCTATAAAACCAAAATAAGAATAAACTGTGTCTGTGTCCGACGCCTACTGCAGCAAGTGACAGACTGAGTTGAGTAGTGGGGGGAGAGGGCGTGAGCCGCTAGGAGTGCGCTGTATCAGCTGCGGATTCACAAGCTTGCGTAATGTGTGCGGTTAGTGGTGAGCTCTGCTCAGTATACAAAGTTGCTGTGAGTTAGTGTAGTACATTATGCATAGACAGAATTTTACGCACTCAGCAATGCATCCATTGTATAATACAGAGACCGATACAGCCGTCGAAGTGCTTGCAAATAAAACTAGACCACAAACGTATGAAATCGATTTTTTTACCCCCTGAATCGCGGCGAGCAAGATGACCGCCTCGGTCGCCCCACCCACGCAGCGGTCCTACTCATTGTATTTGATCTTTGCCAAAATTGTATGCATTGTGTCGTAGCATTCCCTAGTTGGATGGTTTTTTATTTTCATTGTGGAGTAGAGCCATCTTTAAACTATACTTAGAATCACCTACGAACATGAACATTCATTTAAATCATATGGTGTATTCATCACAACTAATAAACCTTTGAAGTCACTGCAGAAACACATGCCAGAGAGGTGAAATCGCCTGATTTCAATTTCTGTATGAAGTGACTTGTGTTTAAGGGTCAAGTTGTTTCCATTCCTGCAAACATGATGCAAGGAACTCTGCTTTTTGTTTCAGTAAACTCAAATCATGGATCAAATTACTCAGTTTACTTTGCGGGATTGAATGCTTTTCTTCTACTTGCCAGTGATGAAGACGAAGTTCTTAGGACATTTTTTGCACTTATACCTGGACAAATTAGTAATGGATCACTATCACACTGATGATACGTTAGGGTATTTATACTGTGCTAGTCTTTTTGCATTTATGCCAACGACATTCATCGAGTAAAAGTAGCAATCATCTACATGATTTTACTGTTCTCTCCACAACCTTGGCACAGAAAATGAAAAGTATATACTCTCACAAAGTGACCACTTCTACAGTTTTGTTCTGTATGCGTTACAAAACAATTTCGGTACCAATGGCTTGTCAGCGTTTACTACAGCAAAATCAAAAACTGCATACACACATCTTTGAGTGCAATTGTCACGATTTTTCTACGTTTTCCGAGCATATAACATCCACAAATGTAACAACAACGCTTTGGATCGACTTTGCGACATTTTCTCTGCATTTTCACACGTTCCAAAGCACAATCACAGCACAAACATAAGTTCTAAACTATGATTGATGCAACGTAGTTAGCTAGCAGCCACTATACAAGTGAAGTACTGTCAACATGCGCGAATAGAACCAATCTTGGACACACGGATTGAAGATCTAAGTTCAGGGCATCAAAGAACGCTAAGAATGGTTCTCATCTGCTCGGGGCCAAAAGTTAGCCCGAATTTGTAAACTGTTCGAAAACCTTCATACCAACTATCCGAAATTTTAATTGCAGATTTGAAAAAAAAATTCATAGTTGTAAATCATAAAATATTTTTTATTTTTATTAAATATAAATTTTATATCATTTTACTTCTATATTAAACTTAAACTTTTCCTTCTAATTATATTCTTAATGATATTTATCTTTTCATCATTATTTAAAATTTTTTCATTTGTTACTTCTGTTAATTTTTAAATTCAAATCTGCAAATTAAAATTTCGGATATGAGAGCACTGAAATCATACATCCATCCACGGATTGTATTGCGAATGCAATCTAACGTGGCTGAGCTAGAAGTTTGGAAACTTATTGTTGTGACATCGAGAAGTGGACGACGGACAGAAAAGACAGGGAGTCTGTTACGAATCGTCACCGCGAACACGTTGCGATGCCCAAGTAGCCTCCAACTTTCCGACTACTTGTGAAAACTGCTACCGGGAGCGATCACGTCGAGTCGAGCCCGAGAATCTAAATCGAAGGTAACGTTCTCCCGGTTTCCTCGCTTCGTTTTTGAGATTGATTTTGGTGAAAAAATTTGCGGGAATTCAGTTTCGCATTGGAATTAAGTTCCACGAAATATTTGGACAGGAGTTAAGATGTTACACAAAAAAAAACTTAAAGAAATTAGCCATGAAGCTGAGGAAATAAATCGTACTTATCCGGAATTTTCATATTAACTAACAATCGTATCAGTGATTGAATTTCCATTCGATTATTTATTAGCTAGTGCTCACGCTTAGTGCAAATGTTTTCGGGTACTTAATCATCTTTGAGACTTACGAGGGCAGATCTAATCTAAACTCATGTGAATATTTCGGAAATTGGGAAAACGCAGTGGGAAAGGAAGTCTGGTGGAGATCGTTAAACAGTGCGGACACTGTGAGAAGAGAGGAGAGAAACGCGCGTCGGTTCATCGTTCGTTGTATTTGTTTTTTGTGATTTATTCGTTAAACATTGGGAAAATCCCGGAAAATAGATCGGAAGGGCAGTGATGAAAGTGGTTTGCAACGTATTTCTCTTGAGTTTGTGGCCCTAGGGTCGATGATTGACGTTTGGTTTTTGAGTAAGGAGTGCAGCTTGGTCTGATCTCCCTGCATCGTCTTAATGGTTTGACCCATTTGATTAGTGTACTCTACGTCCAGAACTCCGAACAACGATCTGGCCAGTCCACCCACCACGTTTATTGCGCCTCGCCTTGACCTGATCCTCAGCATCTGGTTTGCGCTAGAAAACTGATCGGTCAAGTGTCGGAACTGCTCATGCAGATGCGAGCAGTCGGTTTGTCGAGAATCATGATCACACAGTTGTTGCAGCCAAATCGTGCCGTTCTGCAGCGTGACCAACTCCATCCAGTAGGCTTCTAGGTCATAGTAGACCAAGAGTTTCCACTCGCTTGTCAACAGGAAGGCATTTCCCAATGATTGAAAATGCAGTCCTGGATGTGGTCCAGTTGATGACACCTTGATGGGGTTGGTTACTGTTAGAGGGCTCAGTAGGCAGACCAGCAGGAGCGATAGAAGAGGCGTCCTTCTGCTCCCGGATCGGAGCCCGGTGTGATAAGTATCGGGTGTGTCTGCTTGATGCGGTGCCTCAGGTTGGTTTTGAGTATTCGCTTCAGGCCCAGCTGCTTCAGGTATAGTGTTTTCCGTCACTGGTAGTGGCGCTAGACGATGAATGGGCCTTCTTACTATTCCAGTGGCTGTTTTTACGTCTGCAACTCTGACAAAGCCATCAACCCCTTGATGCGTGTCAATGATTCGTCCCAGAGGCCATTTCATAGTTGGTATGTTGTCGTCCTTGATGATGACGATGGTTCCCCGCGTAGCATCTGGTTGACCTTGTTGCCACTTAACGCGAAGTTGCAGTTGGTTCAAATATTCGCGGGACCATCGGCGCCAAAACTCGTTCTTCAAATGATTTATCCGCTTCCATCGGGTATGCAGTTCGCCTGCGACCGGCTCCGCCCGAGCATCCACCATGGCCGTGAGGGGCTCACCGATAAGAAAATGGTCCGGAGTCAACGCCGCCAGGTCATTGGGATCGTCAGACATCGCAGTTAAAGGTCTGGAGTTGAGGATGGCCTCCACCTGGACCACCAGGGTATGCAGCTCCTCGTACGTGAGTGTGGCTGATGAAGCGCCCCGGCGAAGCAGGTTCTTGGCTGATTTGACGGCTGCCTCCCACAATCCACCAAAGTGGGGGGCGCGAGGGGGGATGAAGTGAAATTGTATTCCCCGTGTGCTGCAAGACTCGGTCACCTTGTGTTGACCCTCGGCTGAATGAAGTGATAAAGACAGCTCGCGTAGTTGACGTTGCGCACCTACAAAATTGGTCGCATTGTCGCAATAGATGTCCTTGCAGAGACCTCGTCTCCCGATGAAACGCTTCAGAGCACCGATGAAGGCTTCTGTGCTGAGATCGCTCACCAACTCCAGATGGACGGCCTTGGTAGCGAAGCAGCAGAATATAGCGATGTATCCCTTCTGAGGCCGCACGCCTCTACCCCGGTAGTGTATCAGCATTGGCCCGCAAAAGTTGACGCCCGAACGGATGAAAGGGCGAGCCGCTTGCACGCGGGCACCTGGTAGATTTCCCATAACTTGCCTTAACACATCGCACGCATTTTTGAACAACCGCCCGGGCCAGCTGCTTCCCCCTGATGGGCCAAAAGCGTTGTCTCGTGGTAGCTAGCAGTGCCTGAGCTCCGAGGTGGCAATTATTGCGGTGAATATCCGTCATCAGTAGTCTAGTAAGTGGATTCGCAAACGGCAGCAACATAGGATGCTTGGCCTCGAAAGCGAGTTGTGACGCTTCTAGCCTCCCGCCAACGCGCAGGATTCCGTCCGAATCCAGGAAGGGAGTCAGACTCGATAGGGGGCTGTTTTTGCTGACCTGCCCGTGTAGTTGGATGTCTCGCCGATCCTCACGAAAATCGTGTTGCTGAATACATTTTACGATCACTCCGGTTGCTGTGGAGAGTTCGTGAGTTGTTACTGCACGGCTGCGCGTCTGAGAAGACTGGGAGCTTGTCCTGCAATGCGTCACAAAACGCAGCATATAAACGATCACCCGTTGAAGCCTTCCAAATGAGTTGCCGTGTTGAATTTCGTAAACAAAATGGTTGCTTGCACTAGCTGTTGTTGTCATTGCAATCCTGATTTGTTTTCGCTCGACTTCACAGGTCTCAGTGCCCTTGTATGGAGGCGGCCAGTCCGCCTCAGGTCCAGTCAAGAAGGAGGGCCCCTGTAACCAGAGCTTGCAGTCCCTTAGCGCAGCTGGCGCCAGGCCACGGGATAGGATGTCCGCAGAATTGTCGTGGGACGCCACATGTCGCTACTGAGTTGGTCGTGACAATGTTTGGATGGTCGAAACACGATTGGCCACGAAAGTGCTGTAGAATGAAGCGGTTGAGTTAATCCACGCCAATGCGACCTCTGAATCGGACCAGAGAAAGTGAAAAACATCCGGCAGACTGAGCGCTCTCTTGACTTGACTCGTCAATTCCGCTCCAAGCTTGGCGGCACACAACTCCAAACGCGGTACTGTCAACACCTTGATGGGGGCTACCCTGGATTTGGAACAGAGCAGTCGAACGTTGACTTGACCGCTCGGGGAAGTTGAGCGAACATAGATCACAGCGCCATACGCCCTCTCCGAGGCATCGCAGAAAGTGTGTAGCTGCAGCTGAATTGGTTTCTCGCAGGCGATAACGTGTCGGGGAAAGCGAACCCTTTGCAATGATGGTAGCTCACTGCGGAACTTTGCCCACTGTGTATGTATTTCGAGTGGCAAAGCTGCATCCCAGTCTAATTCCAACCGCCATAGCGCCTGCAGGAACAATTTTGCGGTTACAATAACCGGCGCTAGAATACCCAATGGGTCGAACATTCGGGCGATGTCTGAAGCGATCGTCCGTTTTGTGAACTTGACCTCAGCGAGGTCCAAGTTAATGCCGACTTGGAAATCGTCCGTTTTCGGGAGCCAAATTACCCCCAAGGTTTTGATTTAGTCTTCCGACAAGCTACCAAAATCCAGCTGGACCTCCTGATCCTCGACACTGATTTGCTGTAGAAGATGCGGATGATTGGCACACCATTTGTGCAAATGCATCCCTGCACTGGTAAGAATCTGACGCAATTTCTCCTGTGTTCGGATCGCCTCCGTCAAGCTGTCTGCCCCTGTCATGACGTCGTCTATGTAACAATCATGCTGCAAGGCGCTGCTGCCTACGGGGCACACGTTGTGCCGTACGTAATGGCCTTGAGTCGATAATATCGCAAAGGCTGGGTTGGACTTGTTCTCCAAATCACCAATTGAAAATTGCAATCGTCATGCTGAAGCCTTATTTGCCGATACATTTTGACAATGTCGGCAGTGAAAACGAAGCGTGGCAAACGGAAACGGATCAAAATCGCAAATAGATCATCCTGAATCGTGGGTCCTGTATGTAGGATATTGTTCAGAGAAACGTTCGTTGATGTTCTGCTGGACGCGTCGAAAACCACCCTCAATTTAGTGGTACTACTACCTGGTTTCAGGGCGCAATGGTGCGGCAAAAAATAATGTGCTTTCTTATTCGCTGACCATGTGATTTGCTCCATATGTCCCAGTCGTTCGTATTCGTCCATGAATTCGCAATACTGCCGTCTTAGGTCGGGGTTCTTCTCCAGTCTGCGCTCTATCGCCATGAATCTGCGTATGGCAACGTCCTGCGAGTCACCCAGCCCTTTGGGATCTTCCTTGAAGGGGAGCCGTACCAAGAACCGGCCATCGGATTCACGTTGAGTCGTCTGGGCGAAATGTACTTCGCACGCTCTTTCAGTCGCTGTGAGATTGTGTTGTGGATCCGATACCTCCTCAACCTCCCAGAATCGCTTGATAGCTTGAGTCAGCTGAGTCTCTTCCGTGAGGACTCCACACGTTACTGGTAGCCCTTGAGGTGTTACTACCTTTCCGGCAACAATTCAACCGAGGAGCGAGTTTTGGAGCACAGGGAGTTCAGGGCCCAACTTGATTTTCCCGATGGCAAGAACTTCGTAGAAATGCTCCGCACTCAGCAGCATGTCGATTCGCTCCGTTCGATGGAATTCAGGATCCACCAGCTTGATATTCCCAGGAATCTGCCATTCCGATGTGTCCAGACTCTGAGAAGGTTGAGGGGATATGATCTGATCGAGGACGTAGGCCTCCAACTGCGCGGCATATCCAGACACTCTGGATTTTAGGCCAAGCTCCACCTTACGATGCGCCTTCTCGATGTTTCCACCCACTCCCTCAATCAGTGCAAATTTCGGCAAAGCCGCTAGCCCTAGTTTCTTGATAATGCGCTCGGTTACTAGGTTGATTTGCGAGCCAGGGTTCAATACTGCTCGGCAGTCGGTCACTCTTCCATTGCTGGCAACCACCTTCACAACAGCTGTGCTCAACAGCACATTTTTCCTCGCTCCAGGTTGCATGAGAGCCGTCAATGTGAGGGCGGGCGGCACAGGTGGCGGCTGAATGTCTGGCTTCTTGACTGTGGAGCCAGGCGTTATCATCTTGGTCTGCTTGGAGATTTTGCTTCCCGTCATATGTAACAAGGTATTGTGTTTTCCGGCGCACTCCTTGCAGCTTCTTGCCGCGCAGCCGGAAGACTGGTGACCTTCTTGCAAGCAATTTACACATAGCTTCTTTAAACGTACAAGGTTTAGCCTTTTCACAGCGTTGTCTTGGAGAAACTCAGGGCAGTAGTATAGCGGGTGATCCTGTGAGCATCTTGGGCATCGCAATGCAGCCACGGCGGCCACGGTAGCTTTGGTAACCTTCTTGTGATTGCGGTCTGGGTCCTTAGGCGTACTACCAAGCGCATCGAGTGCCTGGAATCGCACTTGTAGGAAATCCAGTAAACCCTTCAAAGGTGGCAGCTCGCGCGGGTTAGCTAAAGATTGCTGATAGAGGGCATGCGTTGTCGAATCCAAAATGTGCAGTAGCAATGGATCCCAATCCCTTGTGGATATTTGCAGGTTTTCCAGGCCTCTGAGACACTCTTGCGTGGTGTCATGCAGCGATTTTATGGCTATCGCTGACGGTTTTTCACTGGCCTGAGATGGCTGCCCCATTAATTTGTTGATGAGGGCCGACACCAAGAGTCGTCGATTGTCAAATCTCTCATTAAGTGTCTTCCAGGCAGTTTGATAATTTTCGTCTGACAACGCAAAGTTTCTGATCAAGGATCCAGCCTCTCCTGCAAGGTTAACCTTCAGATACCACAGCTTCTGGCACGCGGACATTGGCTGGTTATGCACCATTTGCATAAACAAATCCCGGAAATGTCGCCAGTGGAGGTAATCTCCGTTGAATGTGGGCAAAGCAACTTTTGGGAGCACCAGGCCTGGAGTCGCAGCAGGCGTAACAGACGAGGGCGGCATTTCGGTGGTGGCGTTGACCTTTACTTGCAAGCGAACAATGCAGTCCTGCAAGTCCTCCTCCAACCGGATATGCTCTTACAAATTAAAGCCCTGCGCTTCAGGATCCGCACAGGATTCATAGACTTGCTGATGAAGCTCATCCAATTGTTGCCAGCCTCACTGCACTGCCTCCGCTCTAGCCTTACACCAAGTCTTCGTGTTTTCTGGCGGTTCTGGGCGAGCCATCATCCTTCTCAGTGAATCTGCCGAGGCCCGATACCGTCGCAACTTGCATGTGAAAACTGCATTTTTCTGTACCGAGACCAGTGCGGCTGAAGGCTTATCATTGCTATCATGTGCTGATGGAGGTAGCTGCGACATTGGCAGTGCCGTGCCCTTTAGAGCGTTGATCCTTTCGGGGAAGTGCTTCTGAAAAGTGTCGTAATTTATCTTGGTCGTTTCATACGTTTCGCCCTTGAAGTAGTCGTGTTCCGGTGTGATTTCGGGTAAGGATCAAACTTCGGTGTCCTTGCGTTCGAATTCCTCCCAGGCAGTTTCTAAACGCCGAAGCCGCTCTTCATAGTAGCCGACATCTAGTTTATGGCTAGCCGAATCCTTCTTATAGTTTGAGATTACGGCTTCTACAGCTCTGGCCAATACCTTCAGCTCCCGGAACACGACCTCCGTATCAACCATTTTATTTTACGCACGCACGACAGGCACGTTTACCAGCACAACACCACCACCACTTGACACTGGTAATCCAAATTCAGACAAGATTGCGAGTGTCGATCTCGCCGGGGCCTCCAAAATGTTTGCGCCCGGACTCCTTTGTCCTGGCCTCCTTCCTCCAGATACAGTGCACTCACAAATCCACGCTCAAATTCAAAACTCTCACTTGAAACGTTTAAATTTATTTACAGGACTCGAATTTCCCAAAATGTTCTTTTCCAACTTAGCTCTCTACTACACAATAACGTAATGATGCTATAATTGCAAAACCGCTTAACCCTGTTCAACATAAAAACATGTAAAATATTTAACCACGATCTAATTGAATATTTTGTTAGCGACCTGTGTATCGCGACGATCTGATGACGACTGATGATTTCCTTCCCACACCGAGCAAAAGGTGCCAGCAGTTCCCACGCACGAAAATGCTGACGCTTGAGCGTCCACAAGCATTCCATGCCCGGAAACCGCTGACGCCCGCGTCTGGTACGGGAAAGGAACTTTGGTTTCGCATTGCAATGCGTTCATGCGGCCACATCATGCATGCAAATGTGGTGTTTGTGTCTTCCGATCGTTTCGCTAACGCGTATAAATCAACAAAATGATCCGAACATCACGCGAAACTGCTGACACTCGCGTCTGTGGCGATGCAAAATGTGGCCACATGAGACATGCATGCCTCTATGATTTTAGCAACTAAGTCAAACAATATTAGTCACATAAGGTGACGAAATTAATTATCCACCTTTGCAAATACGATTTTTAAAATAAAATTTTCACTTAAGTCTAACGCCACTGATCGTGTAGACGGTTATTAACATTGTGACAGGCAAATGTTGCTCCCGACAGCGATGATGAAATTTTCATGTCAAAGTTTATTTCCAACGAATGGAGGAAAATAGAGTTTGTCGGGCAAAGTCGCACAAAAAGTGCCGTGAATATGAACATTGTAAGATAAACACAAGTTGGGTAAACAGACCTACGCTCATGTCAGAAGGGTTTTGTATTCAATTTTCAAAATGCAGTCACCAGATCGAATCACAGCAAGAAACATGTCAAAGACGATTTTATTGGAGCAAATATGAAATACGAAGATCATAGTATTATTAACAAAGTTGAACGAATTTCGACTTCTGAGGTTTTTGGTATTGGTATACTCATAAATATCTCCCTTGATAATTATTTCACATGTCCAGCCGCGACGGAGGAAACTCATTTTTCATGTATTTACCCTCTGTGCCCCACTGAAGCAAAAACTGGCAGTTTAACAACTGTTTTGAAAAGCTCTCATGAAAACTTTTATTTCATACTCATATCGGCTACGTTTGATGAATTTTTTTTCAGGGGCCACTCTCCTGCACTGTTATCATCGATTAATGGCCAATTTTTTCGAATCCTAGAATGGTTACAAAACCCTTTTGCTAGGAGCTCTCTCCCACCTCCTTGACTTGTTTCACTTATGAGCATTAATTGTAGGTACTGATCTACAGTCATTCATTAAATTGAATCAAGTGTTCAAAACATGCACCTTAAACGTTGATGTTGGGAAAAAATAACTCAAAATTATTCAATCGAATTTCAAACAGCCACTATTTTGTTTAACGATTACTGATACCACTAGCTGAACCGATTCTCAAAGATATACATGACACCTATCATTCCTGAAATTTTCATGCAAATCCTAGCAAAACTGTAGTGTCTGAGTCGGTAAAAAGCGAATGTTGTTACATAGCCATATGTTGCCATACTAATAAATGCAGCGCATATTGTTCCATAGTAATACAGGAAAATTCAATCTGCTATAACTTCGCTAAATATGATTCAATCTGTATGAAACTTTCAGGATCGATCAATCTTATAAATAAACATCTAAGTGCTTTTATTCAAGAAAATATAAAATCGATAAATCATACTATTACTAACAAAGTTGAGTGAATAGCGACTTCTCACGTATTTGTTGTTGTTGTACTCATCAAGGCCTACATTCGTGATTTTTTTCAGATTTTTCGGATCACAGGTGTCCAATCGCGAGGGGGGGGGGGACACAAATTTTTCGTGTATTTCCCCTCCCTGTGCGCCTCTCGAAGCATATTTTGCCAAACTAAGACCTGTTTTGAAAAGTTCTTATCAAGACCTTTCATTTGATACCCATATCGGCCACCTTCAATGAAATTTTTTTTTCGGGGTGTCACTCTCCTATATGGGGAGACCCCCCTTAAAAACCTTGTAAAATTTTTTTTGTAAATGAAATTTAAAGAGATCACCACTTTACACCTACGCACAAAATTTGATGTTTCTAGCTTAAGTAGTTTCCGAGAAAAAGTGCTGTGACACACGGACGGACGGACGGACGGACGGACGGACAGACGGACAGACGGACAGACTGGTCGCGAAACTAGTAGGGTTTTGTAAAATTATTTTACGAAACCCTAAAAAATGATGGAAATTGTGTGCAATAGTGAATAAGCAGAAAGAAGTGGAAATTTGGACGAAATACTTTGAAAAAAAAATCGCAGTCTGGAGATTGTGCATCCATTGGAAACCGCATCATATGGTTGGCAACTATTTTCACGGCTAACCACCACTTTCGATATCACTGGGGGTGACGGCGCTAGTGCGATCGATTTTCATGACTTGTCTCTGTTTTCCATGCAACAAGATAAATCTTACAGTTGCTCGAACATAGTGTATTATGCACGGCAGGTTATTATTGACAATAAATTAACAGACTTAATAATTGTTATCAAAGGAGAAGTCGAGGACGTAGGAATGACGGATGGGATTGAGAAGTTGATACAATATCAGAATGAATGGGATACTGTTTATTTTACGAATCAATGTCGGATACGTTGTGTTCCCAAGAGATAAGTGGCTAAAAGGAAATGGGATGATGTTTCCAGAGAACTTTGTTCATAACTGCAATTGAAGATCGTCAATATATGTAAGGATGGAGAAACATTAATTGGTGGAGCGATGTACATAAATTTGATATGATTTTGATCCGAAACGTAGCTATAATGGAACCACTTGTTGATGTAGTTGGCCGAATACAGATTGTCTCAATATCGTATTTGTTTAAGGAAGTTGGTTTATATGCAGTGCAAAAGTGTGATTTGAAATTTTCCGCCCCATTACAATTAAATTGCAAGCATCATTACATCAGCAGCAGGCGTCCACGGAGGTGTTGGTGAGTACCTTTGTTTTAAATTTAATATTTGATTATTTTTTGATTAAAAATTGTATAAATCCAAATCATCAAAGTAGTAATGTTTTGTAAATCGTTATGGTCACCCAATAAATTAGCTGAAAATGTATTGCATACACTTAATGACATCCACTGAATTTTAATCAATTTGAAAAAAAGGTGCACATACACTACACTTTTGACTGTTAGATTCTTTTATCTATAAACGTATTTATTAGGCTTGTAATATCATTTCTCCGCGCTTGATATATCTAAAACCATTAGAAAAATTGAAAATGCAAGATATGTATGGGTAAACAACACACCCTGTCTTTTCATTTATTTGGGGGGACCCACAACGATGGCCGGCCCTTCCACTGTAATGAGCTAGCCATCGGGCGAGTTCCTCCCTTATGATGCGTTATAGGGGCCTTTGCCCGAGTAGAATGGCCTTCCGCTCGTGTGACCTTCTATGATATAGTGTTATGTGATCCCATCATATAATTCTATAACATAAATTTGCCCCGTTTATACTTCTCATTTAATGAAAAAATTCATACAAATTATGTTTGTATGAGTTTTTCACTTAAATGGAAAATAGATGGCCTCGTCTACATTTGGATCTTGATACGGTTGGGAGGGTGCGAGGGGCACCGCTTCCACCTGGATGCCCCACTCTTATTTGTGGGCCATAAGTATCGTCGCTAACGACGAAGTCTGCTCTTAAGTCCGTCTGTTTTATCTCGGCCTAATTTGTTACTGGCTATAAGCAATTTCAATCCTTAGAAGGTTACCTCGGCCTCGACACCAGTTGGTCCGCATAAGACCCTTTTCAATTCATGAATGCGAAATCTTGGCGAAACCCACCATCCTTTTTCGCCAAGGCAGCAGACCATCGCTGCAGTCCTTCACGGACATTTATCCACACATACTTCACTACAAATGATTACCTCTATTACGTAAGACAATCTCAGTGGAAAAAGCCACAAAGTATCACACTAGTAATATCCCACAACCATACCCCATACTATCTTATTGGTCCAAGTTCTAAAAAAATATATCACATTTAACAGAAAAACAAACGTTTCTGTTTCAGGAGTTTCTAAATTAAATTTCAAATTCACTTGCAAACTTTAATGCTGGCCGTCTGTCTTTTTGGTTGCAACTATTTCGAGCATCCGTTCCCATGCAAAATGTCCTTTTATGTAAATGTCATTCACAAGCATACATCCGTTTATGTCGACATTAGTCGAGAATCTCATTTGCAAATGAAATAAAGTATCTGCAGTTGTATGTATCCTCTCTCCCTCTTTGCACTAGCAACGTTAAATGTTCTTGATACATATTTATAAGGTCCTTGTTTTCCTTTGCATGCTCTCCGCACAACATAAAAAAATATGAAGATGAGTTCTTATTCCAACAAGCATACCACAAATAGACAAGCACAAGTTGGCTCAAGAGTTATTTGTGTATTCCTTGAGCACAAGCAAAAGGACCAGTAGAGAAAATGCAAAAACCATGTTTACTGTTTATACAATTGATAGATTTGAGCTGTTGGTTTGACTGGAGCTTATCTGTTTCCTTGTCATAGATTTCTGTTGAATTCTGTGACACAGAAGAACGAAAAGAGAAGATTTGGTGAAGAAATCACTTTTCTATCGGCAATAATTTATCATCAATCACAATCATTGCCTCTCGACTTTACAGTATCTTATATCTGTAAATGGTTGGAAGGCTCGTCAGTGATCAATAATTGTGCTCTTGTCCAAACCATCCATCAATGGTCGATCTAGATAAATTGTCAGGATGGGATTGGGGATAATCTGAAAAGAGTGTATCTTTCCTTGGATTTTTGATACAGACAAAAAGGAAATAACCCGATTGAACTCCTAGCTTTCTAGCAAAGGAAATAACCATTCATGCGGAATGCATTTTTATATAAAGATTTATGAGTGTCCTCTGCTTGAAGTGCTTTAGCCTTTTAAGGTTATTCAGGTAGTCAATTTATCACTTTGACAGTGCCTTGAAATTTAACCACCCAATCATTCGTCACAAAACCAAATGAGAACATAATGTTTGGTGAACTTATTTTAAAAACTTCCTAAAGTTGTGATTTTATTTCTGAATGAATTTTAAAACTCAAGTGAAATTTATATCCATAGGTCACTTATTATGTGATATCAATTAAAATAGATTCTTCTTCAAAGTCAAAGGCGCTTTATTCAATACTAATCGTTCTAAATTTTAAAAGAATATAAAGCAAATTCCAGACAAGAAAAACACGAAAACTTAATGGCGCCAATGGCTATCTAAATTTATACATTATCAGTCAAACAAATTTGAAAAAAAAAAAAATTATAGCAAATTCAAATTAATTAAGATTATTATATTGTTACATGTACAAATAACTTTGCGAGCTACTGTCGCAATTTTTTTCCACAACCATTAAGAGCATCATGATCAACAAAACGAACGTACAAGCACAAGAACCCACCAAGCATGATCGACATCTGAAAGTGAGTGACGCCACGTCACATTGCTCGAATACTCCACGTAGTTCGCCAATGTACGCGAAATGGATTGAATTGCTAGAGACCGTATATAAAGGCGAGCTGAATGAATGGGGGGATTATTACAACCGCGATATAGTAAAACTGCGATAGTGTGGAGTGCGAATTAAAAGCGATGTTGATTGTGAAGTGATAGACAGTTGAAGTAAAAGTTGATAGACAAGTTGTAAAAAAGTGAAATCAATTATTGTGCATTGTTACTAAAAAAAACTCTTTTAACTTAATTTAAAAGACAGTGCGTTTTCACTTTCCCAGAATATTATAATTATCGGCCGCGAACGATAACACGCGACAATATATTTTATGATTCGATTGAAACAAGGAGATAAGGAGATCGTTGTGGATGATGGACACTCCTCAGGAACTGCCACACGCCATCACCCGCAGGGCAACTCGGCCGATTCCAAAATTATTTATAATTATAACAAAACAGTGAACAGTGAACACCTAATATATTCAACCTAATTCTAATAAAATTCAATGAAAAACGGTATCTTATACTAAAAAATGTTATCACAATATTCCTAGCCTAAGCGCTTAACCTTACCCCTAAACCTAATATAATAAACATGACATATACCTATACCAACAACACTAAATACAACAATAATGAGCTGAAACTCAAAAACAAAGTAATGAAAAACACAAAAACTGAAAATAAACACGAATAATTCAGACATTGGCATTCAGCCATCAATAACTAGATTGCTCCGTCTCAGCTCGATCAGTTCCGACGGATCTAGCAAATGAGTACCTCCATTGAAATTATTGGTCTCGTGAGCTCAAATTCGGAGGATATTTTATCTTCTTATCGTTCTGCATATGTGATATATGGTTGGAAAGCCGTCAAAATCAAAAATATATCGATTCATGTCCAAATACACGAATGCTTCTGGGGAACGAAGCCAGTAGTGAGGCAACTCGCAATACACCCGTCTGTAGGGTGGAACAGCTATGAGATCCAAGGGTTTTCACTCACAGTTACAGATCTGACGATATGATTCCGAAGAAGTTTTAATATGAAGATATCGACTCTAGTCACTTCAGCCGTTTGATAAATTCTTCTTTTCGATATATAATGCTTCCAATCCGTCTCAGGCTTTCAGTACACACCGACACAAAGACATTTCCTTTCGAAAACTCTTAATTTTTTCATAGTAACAGCACTCTAGCTGTATCAGATTTGAAATTCATATGTCAAAGCTGGTCTAGCCAGGGTCTTGTAACAGATAATTTTGACCTTTTGATCAATGTATCTGGAATGAAAGAGTCGTCGAAGGGCCATGACTACTTGTAATGAATGTATACCCTATGTATACTGGTATGAACTGGGAGCTCAATTTGATGTGTATCCTATATACATCATCAAGGCTCCCGAGGAGAGATGTCCCTGTACACCGCTTACCGGCTGGTCTATCCATTTAAACCAGAACAACAAAAGGCGAGAGTTTATTTTAAGGGTTTAACTTTATTTCACTCTCCTCTTTTCCTTAAAACATTTATAAATTAAGACCAAATTGATTCATTACATTTACACTTATTCAATTATTTTAAAACTCTGACTATTAGCCAGTCTCAAGAGGGAAACAACTGGACATTTTAATGGCTCGGGGTGGCCATACGGCTTGGAACGCCAAAAGGCCGGTTGAGGATCGCGGCGCAAGCCAACACCTCACCCCTCACCATTTTGTTGATCACCGAACAGCACCACCGTCTGGAACATATACCGGGAATATTTAAACGTACCTCTAAAGACTGGGTAGCAGCACGCTCCCTTTTGGACTTGAATACACACTGACTGCCAAAAATTCCTCCACGACTATAAATATTAATCCAGTACGAGCTTTTGATCTAGTTTGCCGCTAAAATCGCTGAGGCGATGAGAACGTGAGTTCTCATTTACTGGGAACTCCTCCTCCCCGCTTCACCTTATCAATTTGTAGATGATGAGAGCCATTCTGCAATATTTACGATATTATCGTAGCCAGCTTGGGGGAAATACTTTGCATATGAGCGAGGAAAGCTTTTCGCCCCCATATTCGCCGCATCTCTCAGTCGGCTGGCAAAAGCTTTTACATGATCGCTATTCCATTAGCTTGCTCATACATAGAGCTTCTCGCTTGTGGTTAATTGCTGCCGTGTACGCAGCATCCATATGTTGAAGCTTCACAGCGGCATATTGGCCGCAACGTACATGGCTATCATGTACTAGCGTTTACCCATACTAACTCCTAAGCTGTTAATTCGCCATAATGTACATCCATATGCTGAAGCTTCACATCGGCATATTGGCCGAAACGTACATGGTTATCATGGTGTTGTTTATCTGCCATAATGTACATTGGCGTTATTGGCAACACTTAGCACTAAACGGTAGGCGGCAATTCCACTCGTTCGTTCATAACATACTCTTCGTGCTTTACTGAGCATAATTTTTACATGTTCAGTAAAGTACAGATACCGATCGAGATGAACACCGACGTATCGAACAAAGGATTTATGTGGAACCCGTTCTGAACTACCATCACTAGCCATGGGGTGGAAATCCTTCCAATTACGTTTCCGGTCTTGAATGACCCCCTGCAGCATTATCCGGAACAAAATTGTGTTGCACTTCTCCACATTGATTTTCATTCGCCAATTATCAGTGTACAATTGCACATCGTTGAATATTTTTTGAAGATTCCTCTAAACTATTGTAGCTTTTTGGTCTGCCGTATAGATGATCAAATCATCAGCAAACGCTGATCACGTTGGCGGAACGTTAAAATCAAAGCCGTTCAATATTGAGAAAAGCGGAGGCACAGTAACTGTTCCCTGCTGTAGACCATTCAAGACCTTAAATTCGCGTATTGTCGTCAGATTTCCATCAGTAACAATATTGTGCATCATGGCGACAAGGTGTCTGGGGAACCTGTCCTGAAGGAGTTTAAAAATCAGTCCATCTAACCGCACCGTATCGAAGGTTTTCTCCATATCAATGAGGCATGCTCCAACACATTCTCTATCATTTCGTTTCCAACAGGTTTCTGAGATTACTTTCGTTATCGCATGTACGGTCGAGTTCCTGGCACGAAAACCATGCTGGCTATTTGGCATCAACTCATATTTCTCAATGTAGGCGTTTAATGCTTTGTTTATTATCACTTCAAACACCTTGCTGATGTTAGGCAGCAAGCTGATTGAGCGATAACTATATTTGAAATGCCGTCGATAGCACATGATTTCTTGTTGTTCATCTTGGCAAATATGAAAAACAAGTCTTCATAACTGAAAAAATAATCAATAATATTCAAGCTTGGTATGGAGTCAGATGTTAATGTTTCATTGAAATGTAGGATTCATTCACCTTCACCATTCAGGCTTGGTTTGAAGTCGGAAATTTTTGCTTCAACGGCCTCTGAAAATATTTGATTCCCTCTCTCAGGGTGTGGTAGATGAACGAATTCAAAATGTGTTCCAATCAGAGCAAGTTTATCCAATCCATCACATATAATCCTGTTTCTATTTCTATCCAGAGTCGTACTATCAATTCCGATACCAGCTCTATCGAGATGATTTATCTCATCACAAGTGACTTCAAGATTTGATACCTTCACTCGAGACTTCTTACGGAATATGCTATTCACTTTCGCAAAAATGCCACCTGGGTCCTCTGGGCTAATACTCTCATTTTTTCACCCCCACTTCTGATACATGAACGGTTTAAGCTCCGGACATTCTTCAGGTGTAATTTCAACAAAGCTGACGAGGGATGGTTGTAGTCCGAAAATTGCCAGTAAATATTGTTGATGAGTGTGAGAGGAAGGCTTTTTAATCTTTTTAACCTTGCAATGGTTGGTGTTTCATATCCTTCCATATTGTTTCGATGTTTAATCTTGGGAACTACTTTCTCAATCGTTTCTAATGTCAGCTTCTCTAACTTCAATAAATAGAGATCTATTTCATCGTTAGTTAGATTCCTGTCATTAGGTACCATTGAGCAAGAGTTGCCAACATCAGAAGGAGAAAATTGCTTCTGGTACTCCTGACTAAACTTCTTTCGAAACTTTCGCCAATCCGATGACTTTCATGTCAAACTGAACTGAGGAAAAGATCATCATTTTGATGATTGATTTCCATTACGATTGTGTTATGGTCGTTATTGTAAAGAAGAACCTGCAATTTTCGTTGAGGACTATTAAAGCTGAATTCAAGTATTGCGTCAGCAATGCAGATGTCCAAATATGAATTTTTCCTACGGTATGTTGGGAACTCCAACCCATATAGATTGCACCTGTATTCAATTTTGTTATCTGTTGTCCACGATTTCAGTAGTACACCTCTGGTATTTAGGTCACCAGCAAGAATATAATAATTATGCAGCCTGTTCAACTGGATTATTTCAAACAAGCAATGGAGCTCCTCCTTGAATTTGAGAATATTTTGACCAGTTGCATAGGCTGAGATAACGAACAGGTTATCCCCACCTGGCAGTGAAATCTTGATAAGGGACACTTAAAAAGATTCAAAACTTTTGAATTCGACTTTTTCAATATTTTGGAAACCATAGGGTCTTCTCGCCAATATCCGGGTGCCACCTCCCCCATCACCGTTTACCCTATCGTTTCTTACGAATTCAAAATCCCTGAACGTCATGGAGTGCCATGAATTGAGGTGGATTTCAGTGAGGAGCATGATGTCAGGCTTTTGCTTAGCGATGAATTCAAGGAGATAGTCATGTCGATGTATACTCACAATGGTGTTGACGTCGATTAAGATGAGACGAAGCCTATCCATGGAAATGTGACTGGACAATAAACTATTTTGAAGCATGACACGAAATTGATTTTTTGATTGTGTTTATTTATTATTTCTGAAAGAGATTCAAGCTGTTGGTAAATTTTGAGAAGCAGCTCATTATTGCCCTTTATATTATTTATTTTATTTACACTGTTGTCTGCTGGTCCTCTAGCAGCAAGTGCAAATGATACACCAGGTTTGACTAAGTTGGTAGATAACACATTGTATTGTACTTGGGTTTATTTTGCGGGACATTTAACTTTTGCATCTTGATACCGAGGCCATTCTCGATATGATGCTAGATGACCAAATATACTACAGCTAACACAGTATAATTTTTCTGTTGGCTCCACCTGAGCCAATTTGCATTCACCGGGGGCATGAATATCTTTACATATAACGCAGCGCTAGTGCATGGCATAATTAGCAGCCGAACGACCGAATCTTTGGCACCCGTAACACTGGTTGACCTCACTTTTTTGGAGATGCTCCCACCTCACAACTGTAAAGTTCAAGTACCTTACCTGTTGGAGGGCACGTGGACTGCTATCGTTAGAAACTTGTACCAAATAAAATGGTAATATTTTGCCTTCAACAGTTGACCTCCTGGTACCAAAATAGTTCACACTAATGAACTTGACAGCTGATGCTGCTTCCTGTAACATTTCAAGGAGATCAACTGTATTCTGCCCACAGTCCACAAGCCCTTCTGATTTTGTTCCGAGAGCTTCGACACTATTAATACCATCTTTCGCTAGCTTGAAATCAGCCAGTGTTTTTGTTTTAATTGTCAGTTTATCAGCAGTCACCCTCTTAACTTCAAAATTATCGATTTTATGTACGGCTGTCGATAACCGAATCATATCCCCTCCACGCTGCCCAAAGACATTAATTGGAGGAACTTGCTCATTTACCTTACTTTTTTTAATAGGTAAACCAGCAGGCACACCGGTTGGCTTCTGCTCCTCCTCCTTATTTTTTATTTTAAATATTCAATTAAGTTATTACTGGAATCATTAATATTACGTATGTTATCTTGGCACTTCATCTCAGTATCCATATCGTCATTCATCGCAACAAGTACCGCAAAGTAATTGGCGCTGTCGGTTACTCCTCCTGCGCTTAGTATGTTTTCACCATCATGGATTGTTGACTATTTCGTATTTTGTAATGTTGCTTTATATGTTTGAGTCTTTTGCGTGGCTACTGTTTCTTCGTTAGTCTTGTTTGTTGTTACTTCTTTTTTTCAATCTTCTTATTTGTTATCGCTTCTTCTTTGCTGGACGCATTTAGTGGCTTTATCACTTTTATTTTATTCACTTTTATTAATGTCCGGACCAATTCCTACAAATTTTGAATTCTGATTTTCATCTCATAATTATCTCTAGTAACCTTTGCGTTTCCTCTGGTTACTCTTTCGAATTCTTATCTTGAAAGCGTAATACGCATGCCATGCTCAGAGCTTTCTTGGTCGTTTTTCCGTTTCATGATTTTTTCATTCTTAGCATTAGAAATACTTGGAACCCGTCGGGCTCTTCCATCCTCTCGGTGAAAAAAGCTCTTCTTTTTTGACTTTTTCTTGTAAGTAAAATCCATATACTCAACAAATTGTTCGAATAGTTCGACGATGTAACAAGTTTTTTTCAAAAATTACTTTTTTAATTGACTTTTTAAACATTATTTTAAATTTTAAAAATTCTTGACTTAAAAACACGTCTTCACGCGACGAGTGCTAGACGTAGAATATGTGAAATTCATGGATACATGTTCGATGATATAAATACTGTAGCATACCAATATTTTAACAATTTTCACAATAAGGATATTCCATAGACATAGACATTAATTTACTCTAGCAGTCAAATATAAAGATGATTGGAGAAGAGATTTTTTAGACGAAAACAATACGATTAGCCTCATAAAATGAAACCGATGAAGCCTTTAAATGGATTTCAAGCTTAATATTTTTATCCGCTAGGCAGACTAAAAAATTTGAATGTCGAAACAGAAGACTTATTTAGCGATCTTTTCTAGATTCTTTAGTTTGTGAATTCAAGATCCGCAATAATAACTTTTCTAAAATTATCGTATATTTGAATAAAATACTCGATGTTGTAAATAATCAAAAAGTAATACGAACCTATTAATAACTAACAAATAATAATAAAAAAATAATACGAACCATGTTAATAACTAATCAATAATATAAATAATAACAAGAAATAAAACGAACCATATTACTAAATAACAAATAATACAAATCATGATAGTAAATAACAAAGAAAGTAAAATACGGGGACTGAGCCTACCCCGCGCCGTCAAAGCGTCTACTAACTGGTATCTGGTACTGTAGTGAGGGTGAGGGTCTAAGTAAAAGGAACTGGGCTGCAGCAGTTCCCTCCAAGTGCTTGGAGAGATAGCATCGAGCGAGAACGGAGTGCGTGTTCAGTTACGTCGTCGGAGTGAAAATGGAGCGTACAATCGAGCAACGTGTGAGCATCAAATTTTTTGTCAAACTCAAGAAAACGGCCGCAGAAACTCTTCAAATGATTCAAGAGGCTTACGGTGAGGATGCTCTGTCTAGAACTCAAGTGTCTCAGTGGCATTTCCGGGAGGGCCGCGATGACGTCCATGACAAACAGCGCGTCGGTCCTGCATCAACGAGTCACATGGACACAAATGTGCAAAAAGTGCGTGATGTATTGAACAGTGATCGTCATCTGAGCATTCAGGCTATTGCAGATGAGGTTGAATTAAAAACAGATGACCGTTTACAACATTATTAAGAACGATCTGGGCATGAGGAAGATCTGCGCGAAGCTACTACCCAAACACCTGACTGATGAGCAAAAGGAGCGTCGTGTTGCTGTCGCTTCGGAAATCCTTGATTGACTGCGAACCGAACCAGAGTTCTTACAGCCCGTATATGGCACCAGTGGACTTCTTTCTGCTCCCCAAGATCAAGAGGCACATTAAGGGGACGCAGTTCGGGACTCTGGAAAACGTTCAACGTGCTACGACGAGGGCTCTAGACAGCATCGAAGTTGCCGACTTCCAGGGAGCGTTCGGGGATTGGAAAATTCGGTACCAGCGTGTTTTCGACTCCAATGGGGACTACTTTGAAGATTTCTAAAGAAAAATTGTACATATTTTGCCAATAAAAAATTTCCTGAGGTCAGTCCGGTTACTTATTATTCAGTCCCTGTAAACTGATTATAATTCAATTTATTACAAAATAAATTTCGTCGTTGAAAGTCAGTATAGCTGAAAAAACTACCACTGATATGATAAGACAATGTATTTTCTGATTTTTAAATATGCATAGGAAAAATTAGAAGACAGTAGGAGGGAAATAAAAACAAAAATAGCAGATGGATGATTTTCTTGTCATAAAAAAATCCTAGGAGGAAAAATCTCTTAAAGCAGCATTCTTTGTTTTTTTTAGAAAAAGAAATGAAAAATGAAACAATAAAGCACATACGACATAATTTTCTTGAGTTTAAAAAGTTGTCTGATTGAGCTTAACTAGCGAAAGAGAGAAAAATACTTAAAAAAAAAATAGATTGAATTAATTTTTTTTGTATGTGAGGGCGATTATCTCGAATTTTAAGGTCTTTAATTCACTACTAATTTTCCTCATTTTATGTTAGATGTTTTGTGAATAATATACACTATTGAAAGTCAAAATGTTGATGAATTAGAAATATAAATTGCTAGGCTAACCCAGTCTTTCCTTTCCAGCAAATCCGTCCCTTTTCAGCAGGATAATGTCGGCGAATGGTGAGTATGCCGGCAAAAGAGTACGGTTCCAGTAATCCGCGAATGGTCGGTTTTGCGTTGTGGTTGGTACGCGGCGCCATAGTTTGAATTTGCAGTTTTTTTTCGGTTTTGCATTCAAGTAGTTTATTTCAGGCACCGCGTTGGTTACATTTGGGAGCACGTATTGTTTCAGCGGTTGTTTTTGTTTTTCTTCTCTGGAATGAAGTACGTAATTTGGAGTAGTCGATGGAACGCGTTTTAAATCGCGCATTCAAACCGGCGGCTGAGTTTTTGTATTCCGGACTTTGTCTGCTCGCATAAGACCCATGACCAAAGCTCCTCTCCAAACTAGCTAGCTAGCCAGCAGCCACCTCGGAGTAGACTAAGAGTTTCCGGACTTGTCGACCTGGAGGGTACAATCCGTTATCACGTTCCACGACCTCACGTCTAGAACCGATGAGAGGTCGGTTTAGATTTCCTTCGGGAAATCTCGAACGTTCGAGACATGTGTTGAAAATCATTATAATATTTCATAAACATACCCTATGCATGTTAAGAAAGTTGCTTACATTAGCAAAACTATGTACATAAGATCCAAAAATTATTTGGATGCCTCGGAGAATTTGTTTGGGTGTAACTTGAGACCTTTTCTGTTGCAAATGAGTTTATGTTTACTGAAAATGTGTTGAAATACAATGTTTGAATTCAAAACTGATTATGATTATTGAAATATGGTGGTGTTATTTTAATTGACAGGATCTATGGTAATTAATTGAAAATTGAAAATTGTTTGAAAGCTGAACAAATATACACACAAATATGCGTGGTGTAGTGGTTAAGAGCACTATGCCCGTAAGCCGAAGGTCTCTGGTTTGAGTTTCGTTGGCGTCGACGAAATTTAGTTCGAGTGATTCTTTGGACGGACTATAAGCCTATTCAGTTATGATACGTGCTGGTTTAAAAAAAAAAAATTAGAACGTTTCGTAGCTGGGTGGACGGAACACGGCCAAAGCGTGGTAATGATCATATCACCCTGTGGAGTGCCGATGCTTTCGATTATGATAATGAGATACTCTAACTATCTCTAAGCGAAGGCCCGAAAGGGCTGTAGTGCTACGAAGAAGAAGAAGAGAAGAAGAATACAACCAACGCTACTCTACGGCAGCATTCCATTCTACTGGATATCGAAGAAAAATAAAAAAAACATTCCAGACATTACAAAATAGGGCTCTGAGATGAAGTGGTTCAATTCCATGGTATATTAGAAACGTGGACATACATTAAGCCTTCAGACTGGACATAATGGAAAAATACATATACAACAGAGTATCAAAACTCTTTGACAGATACTCTAGTAAAATCATCGAATTCCTCAAGATCCCAGACGCCAGACCAAAAATAATATATCCAGCCATCAAATCAATTACTGACTAGGCCACCACTAGTGAAAGGCCTCCCAAGTTACAGTCAGCACAGAAACGCTCACAAACAAGAATGGAGCAAAAGTGCTCCACACTGGCTCCAAGAAGCCAATTACTCCGCGGCAACAAAAAGGTATTCGAAATTTTTCGAGTAGGTTGCTAAGATAGGCAATTATTTCGAGGATAAAAATCATATAACTTTCAAAATACACTTCTGTTAAGGTTAGTTAGATTTACAGCAGTAACAAACAGCGTGTCTTGCTCAAGCGGTATATTCAGTGCAACTTGATTCGTTTTACAAAAGAACACAAGGTAATGATAATGCAGTAATCTGATAAACATGTAATTAGAAGTGAGAGAGAAGGAGCAAAGGAATTTTAGAACTAGTATTGCATTTTTACACAATACAAGGTCGATCTATTTAAAACAATTTAAAGTAACATTTCATTATTTTTCAGAACTCATAATACACAAAAATTAAGTTAACAATGCACCAGAAAAATTTGATTCGTATTTATGATAATCCAAGTAATTCAACGAATTTTCGATGATTGTTCTTGCCGAGTACTTTAGTCAGAATATCAGCAACCATTTCCTGGGTAGATGCGTATTCGACGTCTATAATGCCCTCATTGAAGATTTGCCTTATGTGATGAACGCGCACATCAGTATGTTTTGTGCGCGCATGGTAAACAGGATTCTTCACAAGTTTTAAGGTACTCTGGTTGTCTCCATAAAGCAATGTTGGTCCATTGAAGACGTTTTCAAAACCCATCTCAGCCAACAGACTCCTTAAGAAAATAATTTATTTCGTTGCTTGGAACATGGGAAGATACTCTGCTTCCGTAGAACTCAGAGCTACGAAATGTTGTTTTCGAGATTCTCAAGGTATGGGGCCGCCACCAAGTGTAAAAATGTACCCCTTAAATGACTTTCTTTCATCATTACAACCAGCCCAAGCAGCATCAGCGAATCCCATCAAAGAATGACCTGTTTTAGAATAAACGATTTTTGACTTTATAGTGGAGCTTAAATATTTCAAAATATTCCTCACAGACTTCAAATGCATTGAATGCGGAGCCTGATTGAATTGCGATAGCCTTACCACACAATGTAATATGTCCGGTCGCGTCATCAGTGCCAGGTACATAAGAGATCCGACTATTGACTGATACATTTCTACGTCAGCCTTTTCACAGTTTGTGGAGTCGCTGCAAGACTTTAGGATCGTTTCTTGGTTGAATGGCGTTAGTGTCGAGTTATATTCCAACCTACGATTCTCCTGAAGAAAGTTTTCGGTGAATCGTTCTTGGTTAATTGTTATGTCTCCTCGTTCTTCATTTCTGCATATTCCAATTCCTAGAAAGTATTCTGCTGGTCCTTTGTCAATGATGTTGAAAACCGATGATGAACTTCTTTTGATATAGTTTAAATCATTCTAATGAGAACTTACAATCAGCATATTATCGACATAAAAACAATTATGTTCGTTTTTTCAGCTCTATTCATAATATAGGCACAAACGTCCGCTTTACATTGAATGAAACCGATTTTCTTCAATGTCTCATCCAACTTCTTGTTCTATTCCCGTCTGGATTATTTTAATTCGTAAAGAGCTTTCTTTAGCTTGCATATTCGCTCCGGATATCTTTTATCAATAAAATTTTTAGGCTGCTCCATATATATCTTCACCTCGAGTGTGCCATTAAGATATGCAGCAGCTACGCCAACTTTATGCAGCAACAAATTAAATTCAGCAGCCAATGCGAGGATACATCTTACTGTCGAATAACGTGCTACCGGCGGAAAAGTGTCCTTGCAATCAATATTCACTTTTTGACTACACCCTTTTGCCACAAGTCTTGACTTGTAGCGACCTATGTAACGGTTTCCTACTCCGTCTCGTTCGATCGCAATCAGAACCGACCTCTCATCGGTTCGAGACGTGCAGTCTTGGGAATGACAACGGACTGTACCCTTCAGGTCAACAAGTCCGGTCACACTTAGTCTACTCCGTGGTGGCTGCTTGTAGGCTAGCTAGTTCGGAGAGGAGTTTCGGTCGCGGGTCTTACGAGAGCAGACTAAGTCCGAGTTACGTAACTCAGCCACCGATTCACATGCCCGATTTAAAAACGCGTCAACAACTACTCATCCGGAACAGGAAACCTACGTTACGTTAGTTCTGGATGTGATCTCTCCACAGATCTCAAATCAAAACACTACAAAATCACCATAGGCGCGTTACCGAATCACCGACGTGGTACCAGAAAATAAGCTAAACTACCTCAAGTCCAAAATAACCTACTCTAATAAAAAAAAACGAGCGCAAACAAGGGTACCGCGGACCGTAACCGACTAGAAATCAATCATCCGCAGATTATGAAAACCTAACCCTCTTCAAGATATACTTACCCTCGGTCATCACTTCCGCTGCAAAAGAAAGAGCATGCGGAACGGAAAGGCTTATGGCTTCTTTAGTAATTCATCTTTACTTTTCAGATATTTCATTTACAATAATTATTCAAAATTAATAGTTTTAGAATTATTAGCAAACTATAAGCTCCTCTCCTTTTTATTTTTCCATATAAAAAAATATAGACTAGCCTAGTATATAAAACGCAACAAAATACGTAGAAAACTAATAATAATAATTAAAAAAAAATTCATTTCGTACTTTAACTTTGAGTGGAATATTTAATTGGAGACATTAAATAAACAACTTTTACGTCACCAGCAAAATCACACGTTATAATAGTATTGTTTGGAATTTTTTTAGTTGGTATCAGATTTTCTTTCTCCATTCGTTTTACTTACATCAAAATTTAAGTTTCAAGTAAAAATATGAATATTAATTATTCAACAATTACATCTTTACTAATGAATAATGATCTTCATTATTTCTATTTACATATCGCTTCATTTAATGAATTTCCATTCACATTTTCCGTATGCATCTTTTTCATTACTATTCTAAGATATCAAATGCCAAATGTACTTTTAAACCGTATACATAGTTTTACGAATAATTATTTTTATTTATTCATATTTTTTTTATATTCTAAAATTGAATAAAACTAAATTATTTAATTCTCTCTGATACTCTAATTGAATTATTGTAAACGTATCTACTCTATAAAGTTTTAGGAATTGTTGCGCGTATAATTTCATCACAAAATTAAGGTAAAAGTGAAATCAAATTACATTTCACTCGATACTCAAAAAAAAAATTTGGTAGAACGTTGAATAAATTTTTGTGTTTAATGTTGGAATAATAGCTAAAATCACTGATTAATATAAACATCAAAATTTGGCTAAAATTTGTTTAACATTCTTCTTGTTGTGCTTTATTTTCTGCAGCTGCTAATATATGGTATTTAGTATGATATAAAAACTTGGCAAACATATTAATTTACGATGCTCTTTGACACTAATTGCACATTTATGTAAGATATTATTTTTTTTCGATCCTCAAGTCACGTTACTTTTTTTTCATCCAGGTATGAGCTTTGTTTTTTTTTTACACACTAGCATGGCAGCATATAAAATAAATAACTGCCTTTTATATTGGGGCAGAAATTTCTCTTAAAATCTATTTAAAATAAAATTATCAAAAAAGGCCTTTTTGATTCTTTTTACATGCACATTCCATAATGTTATTTAGCGATAGTTAATAATCTGTGTTCGCTACGCAGATGTAAATAAGATCGTCTTATTTTGTGCAAGGATCCAACAAGTCTCTCAAAAGGTTCAATTTTTTTTTTTTTCGTCTCCTCACAATGGTTGCAGACTTTTTAGCTGATAAAACATGCATAAACTTTTTTTTTCTTATCTCTTTAACGCAATTGTTGGTTTCAAATACTCAGTGATGGTAGTTTTAACTGATATAAAGAATATAATGGCTGATGGATAACCGAGGTATATATTTAATATTAGTATACTAACTTTGGGTTTTATTTCTGTTGCAAATAATAATCTATTCACTTTTTTGAAGGAATCAGAATGCTGTTAGATAGCACATTACTCGATGTGCCTTTTTTTTTAAAGCTCATTGCTTAATTAACTTAATGATGCACAAAGCTCTCGCGGAATGTGAAATCATTTTTGATACATCAATTGCTAGTTACCTAATTGTAAGTGATTCGAAACTTTTCAACAACAATTGCAAATAGTTGTTCAGCCCCATCAAGACTTGCTTAAGATTCAACTGGAAAGTAGTAATCTACTTCGCCATTCTTACTGCTAGCTATGGAACCAATTCCTTTAGACGATAAAACGGCAATCGGTGAGATTTGCGATATATGGTTTTGGGGCTGCGATGATAATGCAGTGAACTGATTCGTTGCGATGGATATATTGGGAATGGTTACATCCGGACTTACACTCGGGTTAATTCATCTTTCGTAGCAAATTAAAAGCAATTGATGACCAAACGATGCAAGTTGGTTGCCGATGGATCCCAGCCAAACAGCTGATTGAAACAGTAGTTCGAATTCTGGTTGAAACTGGGCAGGGATTGATGGCGAAAGATTCTGAATCGTAGAAAAGAATTTCTATCGTAAAATCTTTCTGATATCCTCATCAAATTGTATGGCATCACTGTTTACACGTGCTACATCACTAATTTTTACTATATCTAATCTAACCTGGAATTAAGTCGCCTGCCTCTTTCACTCTGCTGTATCCGTCACTTGCAACATCTGATGATACACGATTTCGTACATTATTAGAACATCGCATTCGTTTGCGCTTTTCTCTTCTATACAGATAGGCAGCTAACTGAAGTTGCGCTTTCTCTGCCAAATCCCTTTGTAGTTGACGATTTTCCTGAGCATCCTTAAGAACGAAATCCGAATTAACTCGTCGATCCCAAGATGAATTCCAACCTTGAAAATGAATTTTATATTGAATTAGTTTCTTGCCTCGCTTGTCTTTTGTTTTCACGAACCTAAGAACCTTAGAATCGTCCAATACTTTTGCCTTTGTTGGATCCGGTTCATAGCACAACACCCGCTCTCCTTCCGTAACTTATACCCTACGCCACGAGTTGATACCATCCGGCTATTTCGATCCTTGTCTGACATTTGGATGGCAACTGTGGGAGGCATTGCCAGATAGATATGTTTCGAAATGTATCAGTGTTTTACTACAGTGGATCACATTGACAGAAAATATTTCTCCACAAATATAAATATTTGAAGAAAAATATTTTCGGAGCAATGATAGCTGCACGAATGATGAAGTCTGCTTGCACTTCGAAGTCATACATATCTGGCCGGGAGCCAGGGTTCGGTATCGGAATCACTCCGATTCCCGGGGGTAGGCGTCACATTACACATATTTTTCCTTTTTGGTCGGTCTTAATATTGAATGCCCATTTACATTTTATGGGCTTCTGTCCTTTCGGCAAGTCTACCAAATCCCAGGTTTGATTTTTTATGATGCCATCATATGCTGCTTGCATTGACTTTTTCCACTAATCTGCTTGTGGAACTGAAAGCGCATCTTCCACAGTGAGGAGATTTTCTGCTCGATCTACATCCGTCAAGTTAATTGGGTTTTGTTTTCTGGTTTGAATTAGGCACTGTCTTCCTGGTTTACCCGTCCTGATAATTATAGGTCTACCTCCTTTAATATAGGATTTCGCTATTGATTTTTCTTTATTTTGTTCATTTTCATCTTGATCGCTTTCGTAAACTTCATCACTGTCCACGGGTTTGTTTGGTGATATAGTCTTACTACTAGAAGTCTTTCCCATTGCCTCGAGTGTTTCTTTTTCTACATTTTCTTCTTCGGGCTCATTATCGAAAATAACTAACTGATAATGGTAATTCTCATTTGTATCACATTCGTTTTCCGAAAATGTTACATCTCTGCTTTTGTACATTTTCCGTGAATTAGGTTCATAAAGCCGGTAAACCTTTGTTTCTTCACTATATCCTATAAATATAACTGGTACTCCTTTCGGATCAAATTTCGACTTGCTTGTCTGCTTATTTAGCATTATGGCTCGGCATCTGAATTTTTTTTAGGTGTTTCACTGTTGGTCTTACTCCATGCCAAGCTTGAAAAGGTGTGATTTTTTCAAGTAATCCGGTAGGCGCTCGGTTCCGCGAATAACATGCCGTATTCACAGCCTCCGCCCAATACGACTCCGGTAAATTCGCTTGAATCAATATATACCGAGCGTGTGTATTCAGCACTTAATTGCCGACGGATACCATGCTAATTAAGATATTTTGTGAAATCATGACTTAAATACTCTTTTGCATTATCGCTGCGAAACATTTTTATTTTACACCCCGTCTGGTTCTCTGCGATTTGCTTAAATGTTTTTAGCACTCTAAGTATTTCACTTTTTTGCTTCAAAAATGCAACAAACATCATTTTGGTGCAATCGTCCATAAAAGTGACAAACTATTTTGCTCCACCAATCGAATTTTGTCTCATTGGACCACATATATCACTGTGTATAAGTTCTAGTGGCTTCTGACAACGATTCTCCGAAAATTTTGTAAACCATTTCACTATCATCTTTCCTTATAAACAAACTTCGCAGCTTTCTACGTGGTCGACACTTGAAATGTTTACGCCAAGCCCCTGCACCATTTTATTGTTATACAGTTTATAGACTGCTTGCGTTCGAAACTCACTGTCATGTTTTTCGCTGTTGCTTTTGACACTGAAATAAAATTTGCACAAAGATCAGGTACATACAACACTTCTTTTAGATTTACCGGCTGATTTTCGGATGTTAATCTCACTGTACCTCTGCCTTTTGCGTCAATTGTTTTATTATTCCTGGTATAATTCGAACTCAACACACAATTTTTTGACGTTGCACATATGAGCTGTCGCCCCGCTGTCAATAATCCAAGTATTATGGGTGATCGATTCATTCGATGAATTTGCAGCAAGCGAAGTGTTCATTTCGGCTAATGATATGGATAGGGGCTTTCCTTTTCGCTTACTCCTACATTCGGCCACGTAGTGGCCTGTTTTGTGACACACAAAGCACTTTATTTTCTTTCTAAATTTGTCACTGTCTTTTGTTCGGGTATGTCGTTGCTCCGATTTCGCTTTTGACATTAAAACATGTTCGAACTCTCTACTTTCGTCTTTTTCGGCATCTCTCCTGCGCCCTTCGTCGATCAACTTTGTTTTTAAATTTTCGAAAGTCGGCATCTCATCTCTTGTCTCCATCGCAACTACATAATTGTCGAATGATTTTGGAAGGCTAGTTAATAGAATAATAGATAAGATAATAAGTCTTCTTCGACTGATATGTCTATCTCTTTTAACAAAATCGTGTATATGTGTGGAGATAGATGAACTCTCCGCCATTTTGAATGACAAAAGTTGCTTGAAAGGTGTAACTTTTCTACCAGACCCAGCAGGTGGATGAATTCCCTCTAGAATTTTCCAGGCATCTTTTGCACTTTTAGCGTTTTCAATGTGAATAAGCTGTAATACACTTACATTCAGGATAATGGTGGCTAAAGCTTTTTCGTATTTGTTTGACCATTCCTTTCTGACAGTAGCTGCGTCGGTTTCCTCCGGTTTCGGGCTATTTACATATTTCCACAGATCCTGACAAATTAGAGCACTTTTCATCTGGAGCTTCCAGCTGCAATAATTTTTATCGTGCAGTTGTTCAATTATTGAAGCAGCCGTCGCACTCATCTTTCGCGATCGGTACTTTTTAATTTTCACGAGACTTACTTGAAATTTTTTACTGTTTTTAACAGCCGTAAAACCAGCGTGTAAAAACCAGCGTGTCTTTTTCAAGCGGTATATTCAGTGCGACTTGATTCCTTTTACAAAAGAACACAAAGTAATGATAATGCAGTAATCTGATATACATGTAATAGAAGTGAGTGAGAAAGAGCAAAGGCATTTTAGAACTAGGATTACATTTGTACAGTGTTATGTAAATGTATTTCAACAACTTCTTGCATACTGATCATTTTCAAAATAAAATCCAAATATTGACACAAATTTTACAAATCCATAAGACTAGGTTCTAATAGCTGACATACTCCAATCTATCGAATTGTCGAAAAAAATGCTTTATTATGTTTCGATTAAGTGCATACCACAAATTCAAAAAATTTCAACCTGAAAGATCCCATAGATTTAATTTAATATTGGATAGAGTACCGAAATAACTAAATATTTTTAAGGGCGAAAAGACCAGAGCCTTGGTGAACAAAGCAAGGATATTATGAGTAGGGTTTTGCAGAGAATATCAAAACCATATTCCCGCACGTAGGTAATATTATGTGTGCAGGCGTTTCAATCAGCATTTGGTCCGAAGACTACCTATTAAGGTGATATCAGAGAAAAACACCTCCCATCACTCCATGTCAATTTATTCCTGGAAAATTAGTTACCTACACACATGTACCACTGCAACCATCACTGCTTATATATTCTGTGTCAACCAGTAACCACAACATGTTGTGAAATTTCAAAAGCCTTGTGTGAACGGTTGTATTTCGTAGACTTGAGCCTCACTGACTCCGTTCGGAGTGGTTTCATGCATGGACAAATAAAACCCTAGAACGACACTACAGGGCTTATGCTTCTCAATTTCCTACGTTGCCACTCTGTACTTTCATTGTCCTGACGGCTACTCTGTAGATAATAGGAGATAGTGGATACTGCACTATCTACATTTTCTGGTGTGTACATGGACAAGAATAATTATAAAGGACTTGTTAGTTCCGGTATAATGAATGAGAAATAATGTTCATCGAGAAAGAGCTCGTGAAGTGATTAACCAGTTTCTGTCGCTGGTCAACTATCGCGACACCTTTTGTTCAGCGGTATGTAACTACGTTTTAACAAATCTATTGCAGGACATCTCATTGGGGTTGATTTGAATAATGAAATTATATATAGTTGACAGTATGTTACCCAAGTATGATAATGAGTTGGTTCCATAGAATTTGCTCAGTTTAGCCTTATAGCTTTTACCATGAATGATTAATGAAAAGGATACAAAAAGCTAAATTAAAACCTTAAATCCTATTTAGATCTTTTTACTTCTCTCCACCTTTTTATCTAATATGCATGGAAGGGACATTGTTAAAAACATTTTCCTGCCTTTGTTTTTCTCTAAAATTTAAGTCAGAAATGAAATCGTGAAGTTTTATAGTCTCTAATATACAAAACTAGTAAGTCCTTCTGATATATTACCTTAGAAGCATTCTGATTTTTTACCAAAGCAGTTTTTATTGATAATATCTTACTCTCCGTCTGAATTTTTCCTTAAATTAAACGAATGAAGCATTTTCTACTGTCTGAATTTATCTAAATTAAATTATTTATCGAATGAATAAATCATGTCGTACAAAAAGTTGATTACACACTTTTTTATCAGCATCCCTTTACTCCCACCAAGTGCACAAGCCAATTATCCTATTTAAAGTTACACCTTTACTGTCTGCAGCCTTGCATCAAATAAAGCGCATCCACCTGAACTTTACTTGGATAACTTCATAGTCAGATACTTACATTGAATGAAGGATTTATCTCCTTCTGTTGATTTAAGTTCACCAGCGCAAAAGTAATGATTTTGTGAACGTTTATCCTCTTCTTCCCTATCTGTAACTGTTGAAGTAGAAAAGGAACATGAATGGATGTCGTTTAGAACATCTGTACGATTTACGTGCACACATCGCTTTGAACATACCGACGAACAATAATGATAAATATAAGCTAGACTGAAAGTGGCAGCTATGACGTTAATCGGAAATTGTATTGCTGTTATGGTGCCAGTAGGATATTTGTCAATATGGCGATATAAACATGTTCTAATTAGTAGCTGTGATGGCGGCGACATGCTGATAAAATTGACTGTGGGAGATGTAAAGCCATAGAAAGTGATTACTTCATAAACAGAATTGATTAAATCATCAAACTTTGCTATTTCACTTTTTCAGAGTTGTTATCTGGGCATGATTGACAAGAGAATTAATTAATCGTTATTTTAAATTAATTATTTTATAACTTTAAAAACAATGCAATGTAGAAAGCCCCCGCAGAGGGAATGCTGGCTGACAGGACCCCGCATGGGGAATGCTGGCTGACAGGAGTACTCTTGGGAGCTATCATTCTTATGGGACTACCGCCCCCACGTACCCGAGGAAATTCCCGCAGGGGGAGTGCCGGTCAACAAGAGCACTCTTGGAGGCTAGCATTCTTTGGGGAGCGCCGCCTCCACGGACCCGAGGGTATGGGGGGCACTGTGAGCCTCCCTCCTGGGATGACAGGTAACGACCCTGACTAGATCTGGACTATGCTTTGGACAACGAACTGGAATTCATGCTTTGGGCTGGCGGATATGATGGTTTGGACCTAGTTGCTTTGCACGGTAGCGCCGAAGCAGGCCTCGGAGTACGTTCGAAGTACTCACCATTGTGTTGGTGGTGTAGGTTCGGGTGAGACAGACTCCCGATTAGCGCTGGTCTGGGTCTGAGCACTTGTCCCCATAAGGGTTTGTGCCACCCCTTGCATGGCCTCCCTGCTCTGCAAAGATTATCATGGGACCAAAAAGGCGACTACACACACCAACGGAGATAGCGGTTCTAAGGGGGGACTCAATAAAACTGGAGCAACTAAAAACCCTCAAAAAATATTTTAAAAAAACCCAAAAAAAGAAAAAGAAAGCAAATACATATAAACAAAAACGACGACGCAACCAGCGGCTGCAGCCACGATGTTAACAGCACGATGACAAAACGACGATTTATACAATGACAGTGAAGACGGACAAAAAACGAAGATTAACATATAGTCTGGTCCAGACTTGCGGCGTTCGGGCGCAACAAAAAAAATGGGAACGCCTGAACGTCCTATAAAAGAAAAGTGGGAAACTCTGCAGAACGTGCCAAATGCTCGAGCGGTGGAGGAAAATATACAGAAATTCGAGAAGTCACTGGTCACTGCTGCAATCGCTACTGAAGCAATTGAAGCAAGGGTCGTGAGTCCCGAAATAATAAATCGAAATAATAAAGAACCATCCTGACGTCAATGAGGAGATTACGGCAGGAAAAGTAACGAGTAATCAGGCAAATAAAACGACGTTGTGTGATTTCATCGCCGACTTCGAAAAGGTGGCAGAAGTACTATACAAGGAAACAGAGCCGATAACCTCTCCCAAGGACGATGGCAGCAAAGGACAATTACCGTCCAGCAACGTGAAGAAGAAAGGCTATTCCGAAAAGCGGGAGTTGTTTTAAAAATAATACAATCTGCATGCGACGCACCAAAAATCACCAAAGCAGTAAAGATTGGGCTCCTTGAACTAGAAGAGCTCCTAGACCGCATGGGGCATTATTGGAGGACGTGTTTGAAGGCCAAAGAGGACAAGAAGGCCGAAGAAGAGCAGAAGGCTAAAGAAGCGCTTAGGGCGAAATCTAAATGGCACGTGCAGATAGCGAATGGCGTCTAGCTAAATCAAAGGAGACCGTCGTTAAAGAAGGAAGGAAGAGACACTTGATAGGGGCAAAATACCAGATCAGGGGTCCCAGACAGTACTTACAAAAGGAACGAAGAAAGCCGCAAAGAAACTCCTTCAAAAAGTGCCGGAAAACAAAGCTCGCACGGAGGCCTAACGAGAAAAAAGACCCAATGCAAAAAAAGAGGAAAAGAAGCCCCGACGAAGACCCCGGCAGCAGGCGCTGCTCGTAAAACTCCAAGATGGTCAATCCTATGTGGAGGTGCTGCGGGACATCAGGGAAAACGAAAAGCCCGAAGGCACTAACACTGCCATTAAAGCAGTACGACCAACGCGGTCGGGCGACATACTGGTAGAATTTGGAATGGAAGCCAAGAATAGACATCGAAAGCGTCAGGGATCTGGCCGAGGTAGGAGAGGCCATCAAAAAGGAGTTCCCTAGCGTGAGCAGGATCAAAGTGAGGCTGACACAAGAAAACAATAGGGGACAACGCATGGCCATAATTGACTTGACTGAAAAGGACGCCGAACGATTTCTGAACAAGGGCAAAGTACGAATAGGTTGGGTTGTCTGCAGGATACGGCAAAAATTAACGCCTCTTCGATGTTTCAAATACCTTGGCTATGGTCACACCGCGCAAGTATGCAAAGGACCCAATAGGAGTTCCCTTTGTGACACATGCGGTAAAATATGACATAAAAGAAGAGAGTGTACGAAGGAGGTACACTGTATTCCCTGTAAGGAGGCTGATCCAAGACATGATTTTGGACACGTCTTGGGATCAGGAAAGTGCCGGGTTTTCCAGGAAGCCTTAGCGAAGGCAAAACCAAAACTTAAATGACCCGCATCCTGCAGCTAAACCTACACCGCAGTTCAACCGCCCAAAATCTGCTTGAGCAGTTTACGAAGGACTAGAAGGCCGACATTTTGTTGCTGAGTGAGCAACACCATGATAAAAGTTCAGTATCACGGTATCCTGATGAAACTGGTACTGCCGCCATCTGGGTTCCAAATAGTAATTTTCAGGCAGAGAGCTGTGGACGTGGGGATGGTTTTGTGTAGGTTCGGTGCTCAGGGACCACCTTCTTTACTGTGCTTCAAACGCCGAACGAATCGATATCATCTTTCCAAGCCAAGCTTAATGCGTTGGATAGCGCTGTGTCAAACGCAGACGGGAATGTTCTTGTTGGGGAAGACTTGAACACTAAAGCAATTGAACAGGGCATGCCCCAAACAGGTCTACTGGAAAACGAAGCCTGGAAATGGCGGTAAGGACGGCGCTCGTCGTACTCAACACCGGAAATACGCCGACTTTCCGCCGTATTGGCTGTGAAAGAACTATACAGGACGTGACATTCGCCTCGGAGTCCTTAAAACGGTGGATACACAATTGGAGAGTATAAGAGGACTACTCAGCCAATGATCATCAGTGTATTCTGCTTGAGATCAGTGATGTCGTATCCTGACGTCCGTGCTCTCGGCTTTCTACAATTGGATGGAACATAGGAAAGATGGACGTCGAGAGGTTCGTCGAGGTACTCACAGCGGGTGCACGCTGCAAGGAAGTTCGGAAGAGACTCAAGATATGGTGAACTCAACTATGAGCATTGTCACGACTGCTTGCAAAGCTTCTACACCCCGTCGAAAACCCCGGCACGGCAAGCCCCCATTATACTGATGGTCAACTGAAATCGCTGAAAAGCGAAGGAAGTGTCACAAGCTTCGGCGGAAGGCTCAACAAGCATGGTACCGCTACGAAGTATGCAACCGGGTAGCAGCATATATGCCTACGCAAGGCTTGCAGCTGGCTAGATCTAGTGGACAATGTGAACAAGGATCCGTGGGGCCTTGGCTAGAAGCTAGTTATGCGGAAGCATGGTGCCCTACGGAAACCTTGTATACATGATGCAGGAAAGATGAACGAGATAGTGCGGGCACTCTTCCCCACCCATCCCGTCCGTGTTGCACTGTCCATGGTGAAACAGCAGTCAAGTGTCCACTCTTCACACAGCCGGAACTGAAGAGGCAGTCCTTTCGCTGAAAGCGAGGAAGGCTCCAGGCCTAGATGGGGTTCAAGCTGAGGTGTTGCAGCTTGTCTATCACCATTGTCCTGATTTGCTGCTCAGCACATTCAACGCTTGCCTACGGGACGGGATTTCCCGGTACGACGGAAGGTGGCGAGGCTCGTGGTGATCAGCTAGGGGAAGGGAAATCCCGAATCGCCGTCTGCATACCACCCGTTATGGATGTTAGACCCGGCTGGGAAAATTCTAGAGAAACTCATCAAGGGAAGACTTATTGACGCGATAAGTGCTGCTGGGGACCTATGTTATCTCCTCGGCAGTACGGCTTTAGAGCAGGACGTTCTATTCTTGATGCGATTGTAGAGGCGGTGAGCGACAGATCGTCCTGTTGGTGACACTCTTTCGCCTTTCAACTCCGCTAGATGGGTGGCTGTTTTGGATACGCTGGAAAACCCTTTTCAAGTTCCAGAATATCTAATGTGGCTTGTGAGGAACTACCTAAAGGACCAAAGCCTGCTCTACGGCACGACACAGGGCCAACGAAGGATGGAAATTACATCGGGTGTTGCCCAGGGATCTATCCTTGGTCCGGACTTATGGAATGTATCTTACGACGGGCTACTAAAACTGGAGATACCAGATGAGTCTCGCTTGATCGGCTATGTGGATGATGTTGTGGCTCTGGTCACTGGACACACCGTTGAACTAGCGCAAATTAGGCTAGGTATGCTAGTGCGCCGAGCGAGGGACTGTATGACTGCCCGCGGGTTCAGTTTAGCGCTGGAAAAAACCGAAGTAGTCATCTTGACAAAAACAAGGATCCCTAGAGTAAGGATGATCAGTATTGGAGACTTGCGAATCGCATCGAAGCCATCGGTTAAGTACCTGTAGCTACTGATCGACTCGGAGATGAGTTTCTCTGAGCGAATCAGGGCAACGGCTGAGAATGAAGGCTGTTTCGGGAGTATCGGCTCTGAGTCGACTTATGGCCAACGTAGGGGGACTTGATGAGTGCTGTAAGGTCAGTGCTTCTGTATGGAGCAGAGGTATGGGGCGACGCTCTCAGTAAGGAGGTGTACCGAAAATGTTTGGCGCAGATACAGAAAAGAGGAGCACTGAGAATTGCATCTGCATATCCAACAATCTCTGATTCGGTAGTAAGATTTATTGCAGGCGTGATATCTGTCACCATTCTTGCTAGAGAGCACCGCGCTATTTACTTGCGCCGAAACGGGAATGCGAGGGAGATGGTTGTCCGCGAGGAGAGGCAGCGCTCACTCAACGATTGGCAGCAGTCTTACGTGAATTACACGAAGGGAAGGTGGACTGCGTGCTTCATCCTAGATGTGAGACCGTGGCTTAATCGAAGGCATGGTGAGACTGACTTCTATCTGACCCAGCTTTTGGGCGGGCATGGGTGTTTTCAGTCTTACCTGCACAAGATTGGTAAGTGATGGTCCCCGATTGTCGGTTTTGCCCAGGAGAGGGAGACAATGCCTGCTGCACATTTTTTGCGCAGAAAATATGGGAGATGCTGCGAAGAGCCCTCAACAGGGAGATGGGAGAGCGCACCCCGGATAAAATAGTTGCGGTGATGCTCGAATTGGTTGACAAATGGAACCAGGTGGTACATTATGTTCGGACAGTCCTAAAAGATAAAAGGGACTCGCTGCAGGCGGGGCGTTGGGGATGGGATATCGTTTTTCTGGCACTTCCTCTTCCCCTCTCCCCTCCCGCTAGAAGAGGGATACCCAGCTTAAAGGCGCCTCCCGGCGTAACAAAACGAGACCTGGCCCGAAGTAATGTGTCAAATGGTCCCAGGCTGGGTTCTCAGGTTAGCAGGGGGGTGTTTAGTGGGTAGTCCAATCACCTGGATGGGAGTCCCACACTCTGTGCATAAATGCCATTCACCTCCCAAACACAAAAAAAAATGTGGAAAACTCATATGATTACTTCGTTATTGCATGCATTCATTTTCTGGATATCTGATTACTGATTAACCGAGAGCCCTTTTTCGGGTTTTATAGAATAATTTTACAAACCCATATTAAAATCGCGACCCATCCGTCTATGCATCACAGCATATTTTCTCGTAAAAGATATAAATGAAGAACATACAATTTCGTTGGCAAGCGTAAAGTGGTGCCCTCTATAGAGTTTGAGTACAAAAAAAGTTTATGTGTATATTTAAGGAGGACAGTGTTTAAGCGAAGATTTGTCATGGAGAAATTCCTTCCAAACCTCAGCACTTGCCTCTACAATAAGTAGAATCAGCTCGAGCCAAATTACTTTTAAAATTTATGCAATTATGAAAATGATGTAGTCAATAAGAACACCAATTGCAAACATAGCATATAAGTTGGAATGAAAGCAGATCTCTTTACAAACACAACTACAGCAGCAACAACTAGTCACGGCAGGGAAAAGCAATTAGTCCACAATATGAGAAGCACCATGAAGTGAAAAGAAATCGACTTCAAACCTGCGTACACGCATAAAAGCAATCGAACGTACAATTAATTGACTTGCTCGTGGAAATGGCTGAACAGTATCGACTCCAAAACGAAACTTTGTGTTAGGCTGTATCATTTGAAGATAAGTTTTTCCTTTTCATGATGGTAGTTCCAGTGGAACCATGATTAGTAGGCAGAGCGGCAATATTAGTTGCAATGAAAAATAAAGAAACCTCACCTTTCTCATTTGGATGAAAGACAGAACTTGAAATTGGTGTCAAACACACCATTTTTCCCTGCCCATGGTGCAGCAGGCTTGCCCGGTAATTTAGTCCGTAGGATTGGAGAGCCATAATATATAAATAATTACCTCTAATAATCAAGCCATGTTTAGGAACCATCAACAGTAGCCTCAACAAGCGCACCAAGGAATCCTGAGCGGACAGTAATGCCGGAGCAGTTGTGATGAACTAGTGCGCTACAATACAGACGATATTGATACTGGTCTGGCTTCTAATACATCAAAGTATCCATCAATATGCTCAACTAAGAGATGCCGAAAATGTCACCAACGTTCAAAATAAAACAAAACCAGCTGAATGAAAATACAGGGAAAAAGTTCGCAGCAAACATATGCTCACCTTTTTTTTTAAAGCAAAGAAGGTTGGAGTCATGGATAGCTGAAGATCCAAAAGTTCAATGGTGACGCTGGAATCCACAATTTCAGGAAATTTGCGGCCGACTTCACTGAAGGGTTTTTAACGGGGCTGGAATCCCACCTGCCATAGACAGACCCAAGCCCGTTTGTGAAAAGAGGAAGAAACTCCTTGTTTCCCCAACCCACAGCTTTCATGATCCCTTATCCCAAACCGCCCAATTAAATGGTAGTGAATGCTCTCGGGGTCGCACATTTGGTTCACTTGCTCCCCAATAATGGGGCACTAAATGCTGAGAAATGCTTATAACTAATGCTAATAACAGTAAATACAGCTCTGCTTCTAAATCCTACTTATACCCCCTTTAAGGGAACGTAAGAAGATGAAGGCGAATCTTCCGCATCTTATAATAGAACCGAAATAATAACCATGCAACCGGAATGGAGGTTGGATGACGGGCTAACTCCCCGTCCCTGGAAAACCCTAAAATGTTTCGGCAACGACCTCACATACGAAAAAAGAACTATGGCACTAGATCCTGGAATGTCAGATCACTCAACCACCTTGGCACTATTAAGGACCTTTCACCATAGGCCAATCAACAGGAATTAAAAACACTGGCAATTCAGGGAACGAACTGAACTGGAAATGATATTCAAGATATGAAAACACACAAAATATTCAAAAATGGGAAGCTTACTGCAAAACGCAAATTCGGGTTGGCCTTCATTTCGGATAGGGAGTACAAATCGCAGGTTATTGATGTTAAGGCAGTCAATAACCAATTGTAACTCAGATCATTACTTGATCAAATTAACTTATCGATGTCTTATGTCAAACGCATATTCGGCGAAGACCTGGCCACTACAAAAATTTGCTTTCGAAAGGCTCCAAACGGCGTATGTGGCCAAAAATTTAACGGAGACTCTCGACAACCAGCTGGCTCCCATCTTATCAGACGCATCGTTAAAGACGAGCAACGAGGTCTGGATGGAAGTGAAAGCGGCTATTAGAACCGTGGCAGAACAGACGATTGGACATCAAGTCCAGCGCAAGAGGAATGATTGGTTTAGTGATGAGCGCCAGAATGCGTTAGATGAAAAGAATCGGTGGTACAAAGAATACATAGGAAGAAAAACCAGTATGAAAAGAAAACACTGTGAAAGTCTCAAAAGAGTAGCGAATAAGATAATTAGAATTAAGAAAAGAAAATACTATGATCACCAATTGAGAAGTATAGATGTAAGTCTACCGAGCAACAACACGAGACAAGCATAAAAAGTAGTGAAAAGCCTGAAACGTGGTTATCAACCCAAAACCACATTTTGTCGTGATGACACCGCCAAGCATTCACAAATAAATTGAGCGCCTTTGATATATAATCGGAGCGAGATAAGACGGGGACCAATGATGGATTCGATAAAACCATGAGCTGTATGAACGAGCTGGAGGTCTCAACGATTGTAGGATTGTGGAAGCTGCAATGAGCTGGATGCACATATTGTGTGGACAAACAATGGATATCCAAAATGTATTTGTTGGGGGAACTGAAATCCGGTGACCAATGGGGGAAACCAAGGAAACGCTAGTCTGACTTGGTCGACGAAGACAGTTCATCGCTACTCGGATTTTGAAATTGTAGGACGCAGTCAATGGGCCGAGACAATTGGAGGCGCTATTTGCAGGAAGCAAAAGCCCGAGAGGGGTGTAGTGCTACCAAGAAGAAGAGGGAATCCCACCCGAGGCTAGGACGGACCTAACAATGAACTAGAATCCCTCTTCTTTTTAGGAAACCCGAGTAGGGAGGATGTCTCGGTGGGAAAAAGAATCGATTGTTCATTTGAAGCATAGGAATCAATCGAGATAAACGAGGTGCATGTGTGGCATTGGCAGTGTAATTACGGAGTTGGCAGTGATGAAAAGAAACGCTTGGCTGAGTTTTCGTTTTCATTTCTCCATTATTTTCACCAAAAATAATGATTTTGTTTCGAAAAGTGCACCGTGGTAGAGTCACCGTTAATTTGTTCTAATATTCACACTGCATGTAAAATTCAACCAGAGAGAAAATGCAGCACTAGAGTCCAACCATAGTCAGCAAAAAATCGAGTGGCCCAAAACTGTACATCGCCAAGCAATTGTACGGAATTTGCATTCTGGATCGTTGGAATTTTCAAGACGAGCATGACAAGTGGAATATTTACTGTTGATCCCTGTCGATGAGAGCTCTCAGTAAGGTTAGTTCGAATGAAGTTATAGATTTAGGAAATAATTTCTTTTATTTTTAGTTTATACATCAATTTCACGTGAATAACAAAAATAAAGTAATAGCGATATTGTCTTTTTATTTTTCCATTCACGATCGTGCAAGAATTTGGGAAACTTGGCTCGAAAGTGCGAGTGGAAATTTTAAGGCGCATAACGTTTTTCTTCAACTGGTAGTACTTGTATCGAAAGGTGCAGGTTGTGGGATATGTACAAAGAATCTAGCTCCACCCCCACCCTTGCGATTGAATATCTTTGAACTGGAAAAACCTAAAAAAAACTCACGGAAGTAGGTCTTTAGGAGTACATGGCCAACAAATACCTAAGAAGTTTGTTAATACGAAGGACACTGAAATATAAACTTGAAATGTCCGCTGCCATATCACCATCTTCATTAAGAGCTGCACGGCATAATCTCTTTAACAGCAGTACTTTTGATGTCAACGTTGCCTTTTGGTGACAGTCTTTGAGCGTTGTCCAAGCCTGCTTACCTGTCGTGGCACTCCTTATGTGTACCAATTGATCCAATGAAAAACTAGTTCTCACGCGTGCCTTACCGTCGATTTTATTCCACTTTGCAAGCGCGGTTACTTCTGTAGGTTCGCCTGCTTCGATCACGTCCCATAAGCCTTGATTCATTACCATTAGCTCCATTTTGTAACTCCAAACCTCGTAGTTATAGCCGTTGAGCTTCTGGAAGGAGCACCTGTATCCGGAACTCTCCACCATTTTTCTCTATCACGATTATTGCTTTACTGTAATGTTAACGCTGCACTTTTAACTGTTCATTCACTTTGTCTTTTAATTGTTCTAGCACTTAATCTATTAATTGTTCTTTCAATTAATCATTTAATTGTGTATCGAATGTCTGGGCCCATAACTTGTAGGCGAAATGAATGTTTTGTGTTCTATTTTAATGACACTTGATTTTATTACAAAAGTAAAACACGTAACGTAAAACGAGACATTAAAATGAAAGGAAAATAATGCATTTTAGCGACTAAAATTTAAAAGCGCAGAGACTTGATAAGCACTCTTTGCTTGTCGCTCTCAGATTGAATGAGCACGGCTCATGGGCTAAAGTGCATCTGTGCATAGTTTGATGAAGGAGAAAGCCGCGTGAGAAATTTAAGTGCACGAGGTGAAAGCAGCGAAAAATGCTAAGCAGATGGTGCATGGTGTTATCTACAAACTAATAAAAAGGCTTGCAAACAAAGGTTCGAACTGGTTTCCTCCGAGTACAGGAAATTTTGCGGAAGGGTTTGGCGAAAGGATACTAGTAGATAGCTACGCCAAAAAATTTTTTCTGGGCTGGCAACCAGCGATTGGACAGCGTCGGTGGATTGTTGAAAAAAGAAAAATAATAGCGCTGGCTATAGTTGTGACGGAAAATTGGATTTTCTCGGGGCCCCCCAACGCGTAAGGAAATACTCACATTAAATACATCACTGCCCAATATTATTCAATCAAGAAAATATCTTGTTTTATTATTGAACCATTTTGACTTACATTGTCCAAGAATAAAAATTAACATTTAAAATGCAATTTGTAGCTTTAATCCATTGAAAAACATTAGCTCGTGATGGATACATATTTCAGACATTCTTGAATTCCAGATACCAAGGTTTGAATCGATCGAGAAGCGGAGTGGGTGAGTAAAGACGAATTGTTTGTTGTATATTTTCCTTTTGGTTTTTTTTTTTGATTTGCTTTCTTAGTTCCAACAGTTAAATAGTAAATTACCTCTGAGGCCAGTCACCCGCATCCGGTGGCTTGGGGGACTAGCAAAAGGGTGGATAATTGGAACCCACGCCCGTCACTGATGAAGTGGCCCGGGACCTCTTGTAGGTAGTCCTGGGTTTGAAGGATATTAAAGGGTGTCTTATCTTAATGGGTGCTGTGTCAGAGTCAACGATGCTGTGCTCAGGAGGAGTCGTAAGGCTACTCCTGGCAATGTTGCATGTCGGACGAATGAGCTAGCTGCCAAGCAGAAGGACAAAAGGAACTCGATTCCGGGAGCTGGAGACTGTTGGGTAGCTTAAACAGGAAAACCAGAACCTTGCCAAGAAATACCATGGACTGCCAATTAAGTCCAAGGAGCAGCATTAGCGGCGTTTCTTTGGTGCTGATGACCTATGGGGGCAGACTTATAGAGTTTGCCAGAGAAGAAGCAACAGACATGGAGTGTAAGGGCTTCATATTCGTGAGAATGTGACCCCGAACTGGAGTGAGTGTGTTGAGTATCTGCTGGGAGAGTTATTTTCTAGAGATTAATCTGAGTTATCACATCTTGAAAGTGCCGCATAGCATGAACATTCTCCACTTTTGCAGCAATAGGAGATCGATGCGAGTGTTGAAATATTGCACTGTAGAAAGTCACCAGCATAGGATGGCATGACAGGTGAGATATGTAAAAGCATTTAGTAGGCCATGCCAGTATTTTCCAGTGTCCCTTAAAGAGGTGCTTCGAACAAGGCGACTTCCCCGTAGGCTTTAAGTACGCTTACGTGATTGTGCTGGTGAAGTCACCAGACAAGGATCCTGGCTCTCTGAGCTCATATAGGGGCATCTCTCTTCTTCAATCACTTGAAAAAGTGTTAGGGAAGAAACTTGAGGAACTGGTATCTAGAAGCCCGTCAAACAGGCAGTATGGTTTCCGTGTGGGACATTGTACCAGCGATGAGTGGCTATATGTCATTTCCGCGGTGCAAGCAAATGAGCAAAGGTATGTTCTTGGAATCTTTAGTGATTTTAAGGGCGCTTTAGACTACTTGAACAGGGCGCCCATTTGGAGTGCTAGCTTACTAAGTAAGTTAATGTCGTAAGTAAATTAAATCTTAGCATAGTTATCGATGGAATGATATGAGAATGGTGGAATTAAAATTTGGATTTTTGTATAATTATAGAAACTAATATCGAATTATCTGCTTTGCAGAAGTACTATAATGTGTTTTAGTAATTTAAAGGTGCATCCATCGGAATTTCATTTAGAGCTGTTTTTAATCTGAGTTTTGTGAACTTGGCTCAGATACGAGGAAGTAAAATTGGGGAATGGCCTCTGTACTTAAATCATACTGCATTTCAGTTTTTCAATAGTGATGTTTTAGTGTATAAACAGATTAGTGGAGCATTTAATTTTTTTTTTCCATGGGTCATGGGAGAAGTGTATAGATGGAGAAAAGCGTCGTAGTTTCGTCTTTTTTCTCCCTGCTCCATCCGCGGCATAGCAAATCAAGGGGTTGGTATTTAGAGAGTCGTAGTCTCACTCAATGATTCACAGGGCTTCATAGGGAGTAACTGGCATCCCACGCTTATCTCCAATGAGCAACTTGGCACTGGGAAGCTCCATTCGAATACTACGAGGCTAACAAGTGTACAATTCTACAAAATCCTTGATAAGATAAATAAACATGAAGTTTCGGGTTGTTGCATTGTGCTCCAGCGCTCCTTGAGCCAAAGTTTAAAATGCCCTTGCATTGCATTTATGTTATTTCATTCAATCATATTTTATGTTTTAACGGGTAAATTCTGCACAGCTTAAGTTTTATCCGTTATAATTTTATTAACTAGTTAAAGTAAAATAATTTCCATTAGTAAAGTCCTTTTAAGGAATGCCACCAAAGGAACGTTGACTAGAGCATATAGTGAATCTAAAGGCCAATTACTCCACAAAGTGCCTTAAATTTTGGGCCCCTGTTCAATAAAGTTAAAAGTTTATGAAAATCACAATTTTTGGGATCAAAACCTAAAGTGTTCAAGGCTTAATAGATGTTATACATCTTTGTTAAACCAATCTGCTTTGTTTAGCCATTTATTGATAAAAGCTTGATCAGAGGATTGATTACTTCCATTTGAAATCCTTCAGTACTTGGTGTACCATCTAGGTCTGACACCACGATTATTCAAAACTGGGACTTTAAGATGGATACCATTCTCTTTCGAATGGAAACTCAGCTCTTGTAACGACAACTTGTTAGGGTTCTCAAATTCCACTTTGCGCACCAAATTCACACTTTAGTTAATCGACTTTTCGAATTGACCAAATCCTCCAGATCAGTGCATATTTCACGATCTTTTATGATTCGTCGCCTTCATTGAATCCGCTTTGCATAGTACTGGTCGATCAATAGGCCAGAATTTTAGAAGCGCTAACTTCGTATATGCTCTGATATATGGACCCAGGCAAAATAACTAGATAGTCCTACTTATCAGCTTGTAGTGAATTGAGTGAATATAAATGTCCGTAAAGGACTTCAGCAATCGCTTGCTGCCTCGGAGCAAGGATGTTGGTGCTCGCCAAAATTGGCCTTCTCTAGGGATGCGTAAATGCGCTGGAAGGCTAGCATTGCGGTGTCGTGGGGTGGGTTCTTTTCCCCAGTACAAGAACCCACTGCAAAAAAAATTCGCATTCGCATTCGGATTGACAGGTGTCGACACCGAGGTATCCTACTGAAAAGAAACAGTTTGACAAAGTAAACAACGAAGGATGGAAATTACATCGGGTGTTACCCAGGGATCTATCCTTGGTCCGGACTTGTTTAACGTGTCTTACGACGGGCTACTGAGACTTAAGATGCCAGATGAGTCACGCTTGGTCGACTATGCGGATGATGTTGCGGCTCTGGTCGCTGGACGCACCGTTGAACAAGCGCAACTTAGGCTAGGTATGCTAATGTGCTGAGTGAGGTACTGGATGACTGCTCGCGGGCTCAGTTTAGCACTGGAGAAAACCGAAGTGGTCATTTTGACAATAAAGAGAGTCCCTAGAGTAAGGATGATCAGTATTAGAGACATACAAATCGAATCGAAGCCAGCGGTGAAGTACCTGGGGCTACTGATCGACTCGAAGATGAGTTTCTCTGAGCAAATCAGAGCAACGGCTGAGAAGGCTTCTATGGGAATATCGGCTCTGAGTCAACTTATGGCCAACGAAGGGGAACCCAACCCATCAAGAAGACGCCTCTTGATGAGTGCTGTAGGGTCAGTGCTACTGTACGGAGCAGAGGTATGGGGTATACCGAAAACGTTTGGCACAGGTACAGAGAAGAGGAGCACTAAGAATCGCATCTTCGTATCCAACAGTCTCTGACTCGGTGGTGAGAGTTATTGCAGGCGTGATACCTGTCACTCTCCTTGGTAGAGAGTGCTGCGCTATTTACCTGCGCTGAAACGAGGATGCGAGAAAGATGGTTGACGGTGAGGAAAACAGCGCTCGCTCAACGATTTGCAGCAGTCTTGGGTCAATTCCTCGAAGGGAAGGTGGACTGCACGCCTCATCCCGGATGTGAGACCGTGGCTAAATTGAAGGCATGGTGAGACTGACTTCTATCCGACCCAGCTTTTGAGCGGGCATGGGTGTTTTCAGTCTTACCTGCACAAGATCGGTAAGTCACGGTCCCCCGATTGTCGGTTTTACCCAAAAAAGGAGGGCAATGCCTGCCACACATTCACACAACTCTACAGGGAGACGGGAGAGCTCACCCCGGATAATATAATTGCGGTGGTGCTCGAATCGGTTGACAAATGGAGCCAGGTGGCACATTATGCTCGGGCAGTCCTAAAATATAAAAGGGACCCACAGCAGCCCGGGGCGCTGGGGACTGGTGGCTGGAGGATCGCTTTTCTAGCTCTTCCTCTTCCCCTCTCCCCTCCCGCTAGGAAAAGGACCTGGCCCGAAGTAATGTGTCAAACGGTTCCAGGCTGGGTTCTCAGGTTGACAGGGGAAGTGTTTAGTGGGTAGTCTAGTCGCGCATGGAAGTCCCACACTCTGTGCATAAACGGCATTCACCTCCCTACCACAAAAAAAAAAACAAAAAACTAAACGACTAACTGGCCCTGACGAAGGCGAGCGAGACTTGAGAAGATCTCGTCTTTACCAAAGATACTTATGGCCCCCAAATCAGAATAGGGCATCCAAGTGGAAGCGGTGCACGCTCGCACCCTCCACCCCCATCTGGATCAAGATCCATTGTAGACGTGGCCGGATATTTTCCGTTTGACTGAAAAACTCATACAAACATAATTCGCATGAATTGTTCCCTGAAATAAAAAACATCAACGTTTCAGATTTATGTTATAGTCTTATATGATGGAATCATATAATACTATAGCATAAATAAGAATGCAAGAGGTAGGCCACTTTAACTTGCAAGAGCACCTGCAAGGCAAAGAGAAGGTGGTGAATTCACCCGATGGCTAGCTCATGAGTGGCGGGTTCCATACTCGGTCCAAGTTCCAAATAAATATAAAGACCGACCGTTGAGTTAAACTATCTATTAATTTTGTTGTTTTTATTGGCACATATACAAAATATCAGAAACCACAAAAGCTACATGTAGTAATGTGCAAGAAAAGGAGCTAAAGTTGTAAATAATGATGTGTAAAAGAAAAGAACTAAAATTATACGTAATGATGTGCATGCAACAAGCTCAAATTACAATTAATAATATGTAAACAAAAGACATAAATTATAATTAATGTTGCGTAAACAAAATTAAAATTTTAATTAACGATATGCACAATAAAAGAAACCAAAAGGGTACTCACTCAGTCCTCCTCAAGCGAGCGCTCGTGTTTGGGGCAAGTAAGGCCTGTAAACATTAAAATTCTCCTTTTTTCTTCCAATTTAAATCGAAATACTTTAAGCACACATTATACTGTCTCCGCCTTAACCACAACATTTCTTTCATCAAATAAGGAGATCCATGTTTCATATCCAGTTGTGATCGAGCTTGAGATTCAACTTCAAATCTAGTTTCATAGTGTTAATGCTTTATTAGTTGCGACATTGATCAACGCCGTTTTCAAGAACACAACTTTCTTTTGGGCCATCAGATACGGCGATGAATATTTTTTTATTCTTTAAACTTTTTTCCCGTAATAGAATTCGATTTAAATGTATTGACTGCAATAAGTTGTCAATTCAAATCCTACTCCAATTTTTAAAATAATTTCTTTGTATTCAAAAGAAAATCGTCACACCGATTCCGTTTAAAACTACAATTTCACATTCAAACGTTGCAGCTATACGTTCTGCATTTTTATGTGTGCATCATATAAAAAGCATTTTTGGTCACTTTTCAGTTAATAAAAATTTATTTTGACTGTGGTACCGCTGTGCAGGTGAAGAACGCGCAAAGACCCACAATCAATAATTACGGTAAATCTTCAGCAGGCTGCCACGTTGATATTTCCGGCAATATTCGTATTTCTCTACTTTACACATTAATATTAGTTAAGAATGCTGATCATGGTTTCTTTCTCTCATATCAGGTTTGTTTCCTCACCGCTGCTAATCGATTCGATAATGCTGGCGCGACCAAAACAAAAATAAAAATTTCACTACCAATCCAGCAACATCTAATCAATCCCCAGGGGGGGCAAGAGTCTCCAAACAATCGAAAATCGTTAAGCACTAATTATCTCTGCCCGATATATATTTGAATTAATTGCTAATTCATTTTACGACAACTTCCATTTTTATGTTATTGATTTTCCCGTCCGCGCTTTATCGGTCTTTTCCGTTGAAAATATGCGCTCACACCCACTCGCCCACTATCACGCGAAATATAACACTGGTGGCCGAGATTGCCAGAAAAAAACAAATGAATCAAACTCTTGAAAGAAAACACTTTGGTTGCACTAAATAATGAATAATTTTATTTAAAAACTCTTCAAACTTTCTTCTAACAATAATATTATAATCCGGACGGGCAGAGTTTCGACTTATGTTACGCGTCGTGATACTGGGAGCGAAGACAAGTATCCAAATGATTTTTATTAAGGAAATCTGCCGACACAACGTCGGAATGAACTTTGCAGCTTTTAAGTAAATTTGCTGACTTAAGTGCACGTGACAAGTAATTTCCGTTTTCACGTGGGAAACTTGTGGAAATTACCGGCACGTTCCCGCTTACATTTGCGAATTTTTCTTTAGAGGAAAAACTGAACGGATACGGAACTCACTTGCGAACGAGGACAACGAACAGCAGCGATTACACACCAGACGATGAAAAAAGCAAAACTCCTTTTCAGTGCATCAAGCACTTTTTTATTTCAACTGTGCTCGCCTTCACCTTCCACCAAATATGTGCGCCAATGCATCAAGCTCAATATTCAGACGCGCACATTTTGCACTCACATTTTTGACACTGTACACGCTTTTTCTTCCGTGTCGTTGGACATGGGCAAATAACACTTATCGCCACACTTACTGAGAGGAATTCATGCAGTGGGCAACCACTTGCGTGAACGATTCGCAATTCAAGAAATTTCTCCCCACCAAGGCACATCCCAACAACAGGTCACACGTATAAACATGGAACATCCACGCAGCTGGCACACAGAAGTCGCAAGCCTGTTCCTGGACCTAAAATACAATCATCAATACCGGCACGACCAGTTCGCGCGATAACAAGAAGACTCCTCGCCGCAATGGTGGTTTACTTGGCGAGCCCTCTGTATGCCGTCAACCTTTGTTTTCATTCCGAGATAACGCAATTCATGTATATAAGTTGCAAGGGGGTTGCCATCATCGAATTTTAATTGTAAATTTAATTTTTGTTTTAATTTACAATTATAATTGGATGATTTGTAATGGTGTTTTTCGAGCAGTTTGTTTAAGTGACTGCTCGATTACTACAAACTATTTTGATAAACACAGGCTCTTTGTTGCTTTTACTCGTACAAGCTTAATGTAGTTTGGCTCGGTACTGTTTCTTTCACTAACGTTAAAAATCGCTCTGGTAGTGTTTGAGCCGACATGCCTAACTTCCGTAAAAAATGTCAAGTTCGCCAAGCATTTAGAAAAATTATTTAACCTGGAACGAAACCATAGTTTTTATGTGCTTACGAAAGAAACCCTTGATTTCTCATATATTCTATATTTGAACAATTCCTTATAAAATGAAAGGACGCATAATCGAAATCATTGATTCATGCCATCAGCAAAGTTGTTTTGAACCCTGGTATGGGTACAAAACCCTTCTAGTAGAAGCAGTCTCCTGCCCACCAATTAATTTGGAATATTTTATGAAAGCACACTACTAATAATGTGTTCAATAGGAACAGGTGATTTTTGTCTAAATGATGAACACTATTTATACTCTTAGATATTACATCTATTTTGAGGCATTTCCAACAAACATTTTTTTATTATTTCAATACTCATACATTTTCAAAATTGTTCAAATGTAACGAGAGCTCATAAATACAACTTTGTAGGAGTTCCTCACGGAAGGTTGTAAATAATTTTGATTAAATCGTCTAAGGGAGCATTTAAAAATTGGTACAATTTTGCAGGTAGATCGAGTTGATAAAGAAAAATTTCATTTCGAATACATCCCATAGAGAGTACAAAACAAAATGTATTTTTCCAAAGAGAATTTCAAACAAATTATACTCCATATATATTTTTTAGGAAAAAAAGTCCGATGTTTGCGCGCTTTACAAGTTGTTTCCAGTATTTGCCTTGTAGCTTTGATTTTGACTTTGCATATACTCGTACATATGAAATTCATACTCAGATCTTTGCAACATTGCATCCTGTCCACTGACGTTCTTTTATATCCTCAGGACTCGAGTAATGGACGTGGGCATGGAAAATGAAAACGTATGGGTTGCTGCATTGGATTACGACATGCTCTTGTTGTAAAAATGCAGAAGGACACAAGGATAGTTGTAGTAAAGATATTTTGAAAATATCACGACACAGGATGCAAATAAGGGTATGTACAAGATGAACGATAAATTTATTTATGATGGACTACGTGTATGATGGACATTTGCAATATTGCATGAGTTACGTGGATGGTTGCGATATTATTTCTGTTGACTTTTGAGGAAGGACAGGGAACCCAATTTTCTGGATTATGAAATATTTCCACCACTTTATTTGTGAAATTAAATTAATAAAATTATTATAAATATATATATATATATCATTATAAATCCATATCAACTATTGATTGCTTGATAACTCAAAATCACGTATTTCGCGGTGACAAGTTTGAATATTCTAAATATAATAGAATAAAATATTGTTCTTCGGTCCATCGAATAATTTTTAATGTTTTTCTTGTATCCTTGTCAATATTTAAAAATTTATTGCAGGGTCTAGGCAAGATTGTTTACTTTACATGGAATTCAAACTCGTACGGATGTAATCAGATATTTGAATGTATAAGGTTTCCTATTAGGGACATACCAATTTTGTATCTTTATATGAGCGGGCTCCTGAACTTCTTCAATGAATTGTTAATACTAAAACGTTAATTAAACTCAAAATTTTCATCAGGGTAAAGTTCACTAACCAGTAACGTTCGGAAATTATTAAAAATTACTACCGAAATCCTTAGTCGGTGGTCGCAACTTTAAGAGCGCTTACTCCAATTTTCGACCGTAATAATCGTCCCACCTCACAGGGTACGTGAGCTATAGTGGATAAGTTTCAGTCCAAATTTTTACTATTGGACATTCAGGTGTCAAAAAGACGTCGCACAGCTCGAAGCAAAGGAAATATCGCAGCCGTAAGTTCATCGATTCAAAATGAGTCAAATCAGTATATTCCACGTCGTTCTCGAGAAATGGGCATCGCTCAAACGACACTGTGGCGTATTTGCGAAAAAATCTTGGTCTACATGGCTACAAGATCAACTTGAGTCAAGAACTAAAACCACTTGACCATTCGAAACGCCGAAACTTCCCCAATTGTGATCTGGCAAAGCTTGAAAAAAATGAAGAATTTCATCGAAAAATCATCTTCAACGGTTAAGCTCATTTCTGGCTCAATGGCTTTGTTAATATGCAAAATATGCATCATTGGTCAGCAATAAACCCACGTGGGCTTTTTGAGATACCGTTGAGTCCGCGAAAAATTACTGTTCGGTGCGGTTTTCATGCCGGGGGTGTAATTGGACCGTAATTTTTCGTAGATGAAAGTGACCGCCATACTACCGTCAATGGAGAGTGCTATCGTGTTATATTGGAAGATTATTTGGAGCCAGAGTTCAATGAACTTGACATCAACGATATGTGGTTTCAACAAGATGGTGCCACTAGCCACACAGCACGCCTCACAATCGATTTATTGAAAGGCAAATTTGGTTAAGTCCGATCGAATGGCCACCCCGTTCATGTGATCTAACGCCATTGAATATTTTTTATGGGGCTATATCTAGTTACTGGCTTATGCCAACAAGCCAGAAACCGTTCCGGTTGAAATGTGTGCCAAAGTAGTGGAAAATTGGGCTCATGGTGGTCATATAATCAAAATCATTCATAAAGTGAAATGCTTCTTTAAACTCAATATCTCAAATAATTCTGTTTTATTAGAAGATAGAATTGCCATGTCCTTAATGAAAAACCCTTTACTTATTGTTGTTCGCGTATCTGCAAAATGTTTGAAGTGATATTAAACTTAGTGCAGAATGCACACACTGAGATATATGTATCAGAAATATGAGCCCAGCCTGTTTGCAACTTCTTTGCTGATTTTCCCCTTCCTAATACTCAACTTCACTTTTTCGAGATATTTATCTTCCCCCTTTCCTGATCCTCTCCTGCACTCACTCTTCACATCCCTAGTAGAAAACTAAAAAAATATCCAGATCCTCAACATAAATGGTAGTCCTGCCCTTGAAAGAATCCCAAATTGGTTTGTCAAATCTCTGATCAGTACTTTAAGCGTGTCTTTATCTTTACTTTTCAAAATGAGTTTGTTCAAATAGCCTCCCTATTCATAAATCTGGTGGTCAAAGTCATATCATCAATTACTGGCATATTTTCTTGCTCCCTAAATTTGGTAAAATGCTTCAGTGAATTTTGCATAACAAGATGTATGAGTCCTAACATAATGTACTCACTATGAAGCAACATGACTTATAGTCACCGATCACTTCGAATTTACGAACACTGTTGCTTGTTTATTGGATAAGGGTGAACAAGTAGACGTCTTCAAAAGTTTTTGACAAAGTAGACCAGACTTTTCCCAATAATAAACTTCAGCAGATTCGTATCTCCGATTTTTTACTTTACTTATCAAATCATATTTATCAAATCGTTTGCATTCCAACACTTGCTGTAGTTTATCATTAAATCCTTTAATTCAATCATCTAATAGCCCTCAGGGCCCATTTCTAAATTACTTGCTATTCAGTCTTTTTATAAATGGGCTTCCCCAACTTCTATCTTCCAACAATCTCCTGTACGTTTATAACCTAAAAGTCATTCGTACCATTACCTCCAAGCGTGAGTGATTGTATTGCTCATCGAGAAGATACAGCTGGAATGTGTGTGGGGGGGTATGGAGTTAGTGCAATTTGGCCCCTTAACTCCCTCGTATCTGTGAGTACTACAGTACCCACTTACCTTCCTGAGCCAGCTTCAGTCAATATATGATTTAAGAAATAAATTTTATATAGTTATTTGGCGGATTGTTGGGTAACGTAAATCATCCCCATTCCGAACAGTTTGAAGGAACGCCAGGGTACTATTAGTATGGTTGTCTATTGTATCAAAAAGTTTCAGTGCTCTGTCACTTACGTATTTTTCAACTGTCTCAAGTCTTAGGTCCTTGTATATGTCCGTGTTTCTAATGTACCATGGAATTCTTAAGATCTCTCGAATAATTCTATTTTGGAAGGACTAGTGTGCTTTTTTGTTAGTCTTTGTCGTCTAGTAGAAAGCAGAACTATCGTTTAGTAGCGTCAGTCGTATAATTTGTTTGTAGATGAGCAGTCGATTTTTAAGGCTAAGTTTTTTGGGTTCAATGAGTGGGTAAAGTTTGGAGAGAAGTCCAATACAGTGTCCCCGTTTATTTTTTATGTGTTGTCTCCATGTCAAGCCTGTGTCGAATGTAAGTCCAAGGTATCTAGCCGTTGATGCCCAGTCTATTGTTTCATTGTCAACATTTAGTCTCTGTGGAGTTTCTAGTGATTTCCTTGTGATAAATAGGGCCTGTGTTTTATCAGAATTAATCCTAATTTTCCATTTGCGAAAGTATTCCAATGAAATGTTTATCGATCGTTGCAAGTTTGAGGTAATGACTCGTGCTAGTCGTGCTGTAACAAATATACAGGTATCATCAGCGTAGAGTGATAGTTTTACTTTTGGAGGCAGAGTAGGAAGATCTGCAGTAAATAATTTACACACGACTGGTGATATGGGCAAGCCCTGAGTAACTCCAGCATCAATTGGTCTCAGGCTTGAGAGTTGTTTATCAATTCTGACACGGTATGATCTGCCTTCCAAGAAGGAGCCAATAATTTGAGTGAGCTGCAATGGCATAATGAACTGATGCATTTTGAAAATAAGTCCTGCATGCCAGACTTTATCAAAGGCCTTAGCTAAGTCAAACATAACTAAGCCTGTTGAATTCCTGCGATTAAAGCCTGTTCTGATGTGTTGGACCACTCTAATAAGCTGGAGCTCAGTAGAGTGTTTGGCTTTGAAGCCATATTGTTCTTCCGGTAGAATATATTTATCAGATATAACCTCATAAAGTCGATGCAGAATCACCCTTTCCGCAATTTTCGACAGCGAAGAGAGGAGACTGATGGGTCTCCAGTTTTGTGGGAATTGTGGGTCCTTTTGAGGTTTTCGGAAAACAATAATAACCGCTGATTTCCATATTTTAGGATACCGTCGCAAACGGAATATCGCATTAATAATGTCAGTAAGTGTTTGTAGAATATTGTCTGCTAGCCAAGAAACCATAGTATTTGTAATAGTGTCGTATCCAGGTGATTTATGTTTGTCGAGTGTGTGTATAATGTTTTTGATTTCGTCCAAGTCCGTTGGTTCAATCCTGTCTTCATGTTGAATGTTATCCATCAGAAGTCTGTTGACAGAAGATTCAATTCTTTCCTCAGTTTTCAAAGTTCTCCTCATTCGAAGAATTTTCACGGAATTGTGTTTCTAGGGAATCTGCAAATGCCTCTGTTTTATCTGCATCGTAGAATTGCATTCCGTTTGGACCATGAATAGGCGGTACCGCAATCTTACAGTTTTTCCGAAAATATCTGGTCATTCTCCAGAAACTGGCACACCCAGGCTCGAGACTCTACAAAAAGCTCTCCCATTGCTCGTCTCGGAGTACCCTTTTTTTATCACGGATTTCATTTGTCATGTAAGTAGCGTTTATGCGTAGCGTAGGGTCACCTGTAAACCTAGCTCTCCTCCGAACTTGATTCCTTCTCCTGATCAGTTGTTTGATATTCTGAGGGAGTTCATAGGGATTCGTTTCCCTTCTCGGAGTTATGACCGTGTGGTCCTCTTTTGACTGGATAATTTTCTGAGTTATGTTCTCAATGATATTGTCAATGTCGTCGGCCGTTTCTGGTGATTAAAAATTAGTTTCATTGGCCAATGCGACTTTAAACACTTTACAGTTGGTAGTTTTCTTTTCCTGCATAGGAACATCAAAAAAGATGTTTTCTATGAGGAAAAGAACTGATTTATGGTCATCAAATGCAGTAAGTACTCTGAGATCATCTGAAAGATTTCTGTTTGATGGAGGATTGTAAACAGATATCACAATGAACTCCAGAAAATCAGTTCGCACCTTGATTATTGTGGCCTCTAGTTTCTCAAGTGTGGGTGTATTGATGAGATAATGATTCACGTTTTGTCTCACGAGAATGGCCGTTCCGCCTCCCCTTCCCGTCATTCTATCATGAGAAGATACAATTGCTTTATCCATCTATATATTCTCCATGTGCATTCTTTTCTAGAGTATGCTTACCAAATATGGCCTCCTCGCTATGCATAGATGTCAGAGAGAATGGATGCGAAATACATCGTGAGAAATGAAGCATTTTATGATGTAGCGTGAAGCTTTCGTGTTATCAGCTAATGATTCGAATTTCAAATAAATTTGACGTGACGTCTCCCAACAATTTTCGCATCCTGAACTAAATCAATTTTCCGTGCGGGTATTCTAACTTAAACGATATAAAAGATTCAACATGACTTAACCTATGGAGGATACATCCCTGATATGCTTCCGATAGCTGTTTTCATAATCCCATACACATCACTACATTTTTCGTTTCCCGAAACAACAAAACTCGCGATCCCTGGCAGACTTTTCAGTTTAGTTAATTATCACTTTTGCAATGCTTTTGCACTACATTCAACACGGTTTATCTTAAAAAAATTGTTCTGTGTAGAATTGAAGTTCAACTTGATAAGATGTTTCCCGTCATCTGTTGAATTTTCACGAATCATATTTTTTCAATCATATGGTTGGTATCTCATTGACAATTCGGGGTTTAAAGAACAAGAGAATTGAGTTTTTCGTGAGAGCAACTACAGAACTACTTGAGTTTGTGCTTTAGCGGCGTAAAAGGCGGGGGGATTTCAATTCGTATGGGAGAGGAAAACACGTATATAGTAATAAGGCTTTACATGCGTATGCATAAAAATAAACTCATTTCGCATCCATTACTTTATATGTCTTTGATATGATGCTATCAATATCGTCCAAAGCGAATTTTTACCCTCTCTTTCAAGGGTTTTGTAAAATAACTATACAAAACGCTACTAAAATCACGACCCGTCTGTCCATCTGTCCGTCCGTGTTACAGCAATTTTTCTCGCAAACTACTTAAGCTAGAAGTGGTGTAGAGTGGTGTTCTCTTCAGAGTTCCACTACATGAAATTTTTATGGAATATTTAGGGAGTCTCCCCATATAAAATTAATCAAAGGTAGCCAATATAGGTATCAAATTAAAGATCTTGATGAGAGCTTTTCAAAACAGGTATTAAATTGATATTTTTGGCTTCGGGAGTCACACCGGGAGGAGAAATACACGAAAAATGCACGTGCACCCCCCCCCCCTTCGTTATTGGACACCTGTAATCTGAAAAAAATTGTGGTAGCAGGTGTTTTGAGTACAATATCAACAAATCCCTAAGAAGTCACAATTCACTTAACTGTGCTAATAATAGTATGATCCTCGAAATTCAAGTTTTCCCCAATAATATCTTGTAGATACCCCTAAACCCGAAGAAACGAAACGATATTTAAGTAGTCTTATAAAAGATCCTAATACTCTGTAAGTTTGATGAAAATCGAAACTTGTTCACAGAAGTTATCTTCTTCGTAGCACGACAGCCCCTTCGGGCCTTCGCATCCTGCAAAAAGCGCCTCCAACTGTCTCGTTTCATTAACCACGCCCTCATATTTTGAAATCCGAGCAGCAATTACCTGTCTTCACCGACCGGGTCAGACCAGCGTTTCCTCGGTTTTCCATTGGTCTCCGCCATACAGTTCTCCCAACGAATACCTTTTTGCGTATCCATTGTTCGTTCATAAGATCCATGTGGCCAGCCCATTGCAGCTTCCGCAGTCTAAGAATCATTGAGAACTCCGGCTCATCAAAAATTTCATACAGCTTATGGTTGTTTCGTATTCTCCATTGGTCCCCGGCTAGCCTCCCTCCGATTATTCGCCTCAGGGCCTGTTGCTCAAAGGCGTTCAATATATTTGCGGAAGCTCAGGTTAAGGTCCATGTTTCACATCCATACTATAACACAGGTCTTTTCATAGATTTATATACTTGGAGCTTTGTTTTCCTGTAAATATGGCTGGTTTTCAAAATCTTCAAAACTGAATACAATTTCTTATTTATGAACCGTATTCTTCGGCATACGAGTATTTCATCTGTTTCATTAGCGGTTCTCGTCATTTTTTTTTTGTGGGAGGGAGGTGAATGCTATTTATGCACAGAGTGTGGAGTTCCCATGCGCGACTGGACTACCCACTAAACACCGCCCCTGACAACCTGAGAACCCAGCCTGGAACCGTTCGACACATTACTTCGGGCCAGGTCTCGTATTGTTACGCCGTGGGGCGCCTTCAAGCTGAGGAGTCCCTTTCCTAGCGGGAAAAATGCCAGTAGAGCGAACCCCAAGCTCCAGCGCCCCCGGCTGCTGTGAGTCCCTTTTATATTTTAGGACTGCCCGAGCATAATGTGCCACCTGGTTCCATTTGTCAACCGATTCGAGCATCACCGCAACAATATTATCCGGGGTGAGCTCTCCCGTCTCCTTGTAGAGTTCCCTTCGCAGCCTTACCCATTTTGTACACGCAAAAAATGTGTGACAGGCATTGTCTTCCCCTCCTGGGTAAAACCAACAATCGCAAGACCGTGACTTACCGATCACATGCAGGTAAGACTGAAAACACCCATGCCCGCTCGAAAGCTGGGTAAGATAGAAGTCAGTCTCACCACGCCTTCGATTTAGCCACGGTCTCACATCTAGGATGAGGCGCGCAGCCCACCTTCCCTTCGTGCAATTGACCCAAGACTGCTGCCAACCGTTAAGTGAGCGCTGTCTCTCCTCGCGGACAACCATCTCCCTCGCATCCTCGTTTCGTCACAGGTAAATAGCGCGGCGCTCTCTAGCAAGGAGGGTGACAGGTATCACGCCTGCAATAACTCTTCCGCCGAGTCGGAGACTGTTGGATACGAAGATGCAATTCTCAGTGCACCTCTTCTCTGTACCTGGGCCAAACGTTTTCGGTATACCTCCTTGCTGAGAGCGTCGCCCCATACCTCTGCTCCGTACAGTAACACTGACCCTACAGCACTCATCAAGAGGCGTCTTCTTGATGGGCTGGGTCCCCCTACGTTGGCCATATGTCGACTCAGAACCGATATTCCTGAAGTAGCCGTTGCCCTGATTCGCTCAGAGAAACTCATCTTCGAGTCGATCAGTAGCCCCAGGTACTTCACCGCTGGCTTCGATTCGATTTGTATGTCTCTAATACTGATCATCCTTAATCTAGGGATTCTCTTTTTTGTCAAGATGACCACTTCGGTTTTCTCCAGTGCTAAACTGAGCCCGCGAGCGGTCATCCAGTCCCCCCTCGGCACATTAGCATACCTAGCCTAAGTTGCGCTTGTTCAACGGTGCGTCCAGCGACCAGAGCCGTAACATCATCCGCATAGCCGACAAAGCGTGACTCATCTGGCATCTCAAGTCTCAGTAGCCCGTCGTAAGACACGTTCCACAGGTCCGGACCAAGGATAGATCCCTGGGCAACACCCGATGTAATTTCCATCCTTCGTTGGCCCTTTGTCGTGTCGTAGAGCAGTCTTCGGTGTTTTAGGTAGTTCCTCAAAAGCCGCATTAGATATTCTGGAACTTGAAAAGAGTTTTCCAGCGTGTCCAGAATATCCACCCATCTAGCGGAGTTGAAGGCATTCCTGGCGTCGAGTGTCACCAACAGGACGATCCGTCGCTTGGTGCGACTATATGCCTCTGCCTTTTGGACCGCGCTCACCACCTCTGCAATCGCATCAATGGTAGAACGCCCTCTTCTAAAGCCGTACTGCCGAGGAGATAGGTCCCCAGCAGCACCAATCGCGTCAGTAAGTCTTCCCTTGATGAGTTTCTCTAGCACTTTCCCAGCCGTGTCTTGCATGCATAATGGCCGGTATGTAGACGGCGATTCGAGATTTCCCTTCCCCTTGCTGATCAGCACGAGCCTCGCCACCTTCCATCGTACCGGGAAAACCCCATCCCGTAGGCAAGCATTGAATGTGCTGAGCAGCAAGCCAGAACAATGTAGATAGACGAGACACAACACCTCAGCTGGAACACCATCTGGATCAGGAGCTTTCCTCGCTTCCAATTAGAGAACTGCCTCCTCCAGTTCCAGTTGTGTGAAGAGTGGGCACTCTACTGCTGTTTCACCATGGACAGCGTTAACACGGACGGGATGGGCGGGGAAGAGTCCCCGCACTATTGCGTCCATCTTTTCTGCGTCATGTATACAAGGCTTCCGTAGGGTACCAAGTTTCCCCATGACCAGCTTGTAGCCAAGGCCCCACGGATCCTTGTTCACATTGTCCACTAGGTCTTGCCAGCAGCGAGCCTTGCTACTGTTGATCAGTTTGCGAAGGCATTTTCTGGCCAACTTATATGCTGCCACCTGGTTGCATGCCTCGTCACGGTTCCGCGCCCTTTGAGCCTCACGTCGAAGCTTGTCACACTCCCTTCGCTTTTCAGCGATTTCAGTTGACCACCAGTACACTGGGGGCTTGCCGTGCCGGGGTCTTCGACGGGGTATAGAAGCGCAGCAAGCAGTCGTAATGATGCTCATAGTAGAGTTCACCACGTCTTGAGCTGCCAGTTCTTCTGTCCCCTCCGAAGCTCCCTGCAGCGGCTCAGCTGCTGTGAGAACCTTGATGAACCTCTCGACGTCCATCTTTCCGAAGTTCCATCCAGTTGTAGAAGGCCAAGAGCACGGACGTCGGGAGACAGCATCACTTATCTCAAGCAGAATGCACTGATGATCACTGGCTGAGTAGTCCCCTAATACTTTCCAGTTGTGTATCCTCCGTACTTAGGACTCCAAGGCGAATGTCACGTCCGGTATGGTTCCCTCACAGCCAATACGGCGGAGAGCCGGCGTGTGTCTGGAGTTTAGTACGACGAGGGCCATCCTGATCGCCATTCCCAGTATTCGTTTTCCCCGCGGATCCATCTGAGGCATGCCCCATTCGATTCCTTTAGCATTGAAGTCGCCTCCAACGAGCACTTTTCCCTCTGCGTTCGAGACAGCGCCCTCCAAAGCATTCAGCTTGGCTTGGAAAGATGATATCGACTCGTTAAGCGTTAGGTACACACTTAGGAAGGTGATCCCTGAGCACCAAACCCACACGAATCCATCCCCCCGTTCACAACTCTCCGCTTGAAAGTCACTGTTCCGAACCCAGTTGGCGGCAGTACCAGTTTCATCAGAATACCATAATGCAGGACTTTTATTATGGTGTTGCTCACTCATCAGCAAGAAGTCGGCTTTCATGTCCCTCGAAAACTGCTCAAGCAGATTTTGGGCGGTTGAACTGCGGTGTAGGTTTAGCTGCAGGATGCGGGTCATCGAAGCTCTAATTTTACCTTGGCTAGGGCCTCCTGGAACACCTGGCATTTTTCTGATCCCAAGACGTGTCCAAAATCAGGTTTTGGATCAGCATCCTTGCAAAGAATACAGTGTGCCTCCTTCGTACACTCTTTTCTTTTATGTCGCATTTCACCGCATTTGTAACATAGGAAACTCCTATTGGGTCCTTTGCATACTTGTGTGGTGTGACCATAACCAAGGCATTTAAAACATCCTACAGACAATCCACCCTATTCGTACTTTGCCCTTGTTCAGGAATTGTTCGGCGTCCTTTTCGGTCAAGTCAACTATGGCCATGCGTTGTCCCCTGTTGTTTTCTGGTATCAGTCTCACTTTGATCCTTCCCACGCTAGAGAACTCCTTTTTGATGGCCTCTTCTACCTCGGCCAGATCCGTCACGCAGTCAATGCCTCGTATTTCGATCACTGCCATCGGCTCAAGCGGGGCTATAGTTGCGCTTTTGCCGAGGACTTTCTTTACTGCATCACAGCCGGCCTCTGCTCCGAATTCCACCAGTATATGGCCCGACCACGTTGGTCGTACTACTTTAATGGTAGTATTGGTGTCTTCGCGCTTTACGTTTCCCCTGATGTCCCGCAGTACCTCCGCGTAGGATCGGCCATCTTGGGGCTTTACAAGGAGTGCCTGCTGCCGGGGTCTTCGTCGGGGCTTCTGCCTCTCCTGTTTTGCATCAGGTCCTTTTTGTAGTTGGGCGTCCGTACGAACTTTACCTTCTGGCTTTTTTTGAAGGAGTTTCTTTGCGGCTTTCTTCGCTCCTTTTGTAAGCACTGCCTGGAACCCCTGATCTATTGCTCCACGCGCGTCAAGTGCCTCTTCCTTCCTTCTTTTATCCCGATCTCCTTCGATTGGGCTAGACGCCATTCTTTTACTGACGTTTAATGGTGGAGCTATCTGCGCTGCCCTTTAGGTTTCGCCCCAAGCGCCTCTTTAGCCTTCTCTTCATCTTCGGCCCTTAACCAGCTCCTCCGATAGTGCCCTATGCGATCTAAGAGTTCCTCTAGTTCAAGGAGCCCAGCCTTTGCTGCTTTGCTAATTTTTGGGGAGTCGCATGCAGCTTGTATTCTTTTCATAACATCTCCCGCTTTTCAAAGCAGTCTTTCTTCTTCGTATCGCTGGGCCGCAATTGTACCTTGCAACCATCCTTGGGAGAGGTTATCGCGTTCCGTTTCCGAGTGCAGTACTTCCACCACATTTTCAACTTTAGCGGTGCATTCACGCGGTGTCTGGTCACTCTTTGCTTTTAGTGCCGTAATCTCCTCGTTGGCTTCTGGATTTTTCGTTACAATGTTGGGATTTGCGACCCTTGCATTGGTCGCTTCGGTAACGATCGCAGCAGTGACAATCGAATTTTTGGTGCTCTTTATGTTATCTCCCACCGCTCGAACACCTGAAGTGTCCTGCAGAGTTTCCCTCTTCTCCTTAATAGGACGCTCGGGCGTTCGCATCATTTTTTTGCTGCGCCCGAACCCCGCAGGAATCTCAGTCTGAACCAGACTGGCTTCTATTCTCCGTTTTATTCCGTCTTCACTGTCTTTGTGTTAGTCTTCGTTTTTGTCGTTGTTAGTACCGCTCGCGATGTACTGTTGACATCGTGGCTGCAATCGCTGGTTGCGTCGTCGTTATTATTTTTCGTTTCCTTTTCTGGGTATTTGTGGTCTTTTGATTTTGTTTGCTCCAGTTTTGTTGGGTCCGCCCTCGGAGCCACTATCTCCGTTCGTGTGTGTAGTCGCCTTTTTGGTCCCATGGTTATCTTTGCAGAGCAGAGAGGCCATGCGAGGGTTGGCACAAGCCCTTATGGGGACAAGTGCTCAGAGCCAGACCAGCGCTAATCAGGAGTCCATCTCAACCAAACCTACACCACCAATCCAATGGTGCGAACTTCGAACTTACTCCGAGGCCTGCCAAGGTGTTACCGGGACGGTGACGGTATGATAGTTGAATTGGAGCCGTTCACACACGAGTTTCACCTCGGCGCTACTGTGCAAAGCATTTAGGTCCAAACCATCACATCCACCAGCCCAAAGTGTCATTTCCAGTTCGTTGTCCAAAGCGTAGTCTAGATCCAATCAGAGTCGTTACCGGTCATCCCAGGAGGGAGCCACACGGCGCCCCCCATATCCTCGAGTCCGTGGGGGCGGCGCTCCCCAGAGAATGCTAGCCTCCAAGAGTGCTCTTGTCGACCGGCATTCCCTCTGCGGACATTTTGGCACCTAATTACATGACTTCACTAACATTTTCAATATTCTATTCGCCAAGTGTGATATTTTGCGTATTTAAGGGATCTTTCCTCGACTGCGTCATGAGCTTTGTTTAATTCTCATTGATTCGTAGTCCTACTTGTTTTGCTTCGCTGCCGAGTATAATGAAGAGTACTTTGGCAGTTGTTAATGACCATGACAAAATGTTGATGTCGTCTGCATAGGCTACTACTTGACTTGGCTTCTATAGTAACGTACCTCGTCTGTCAACAGGTAGCTTTCTTATGACGTACTCCAGAGCCAAATTGAATAGCAATGGGGCCAGCCCATCTCCTTGCTTGCCTCTGATAAAGCCATGTACTCTGCTTCACAATACTGAGAGCTACAGTTCTTTGCTTTTTACTTTCCCAGGAAATAACAGATCCAGATTTCATGAAACAAAACCATGTATATGAACGTCTATCAATGGCATCACTGGCCCAATCTACATCCACAAAACCTACCAGTTCTACTCCTTCTTTGGAATATCTTAAGCAATAGTTTTTTGTTTTTAACAAATACTTTAAAATTCTCTTGGCATAATTCCAATGCAATTGTGAATAACAATTATTAAATTGACTAAGATAATTTACTGCGTATGCAATATTTGGTCGTGTCAAGACCGCTAAATACCTCAAACTACCTATTAGTCTCTGAAAAGGTAAGTTATTATCAGACATATTAGATTTCTCTACGTTCAATTTATTTTCTATGGGTGTATTTACTAAATTACAATCAGTCATATTAAACTTATTTTCAATATAATTCTGCTGATCTTTTGTAATAACATTTTTATTTGTATTAATTTTCATGCCCAAATGCTGTGTAACTTTACCAAGGTTTTTTATCTTAAATTTTTTGACTCAATGCTTCTACTAGAGACCTGGTTTCTATTTCTTTATTTGAAAAAATTATTTAATTATCAACATAAATACCAAAACTAGTTTTGTTATTGTTGATATGACCTTTCATAAAAACGCAAGGTTCAAGTTTACATAACCTGTACCCTAAATTACACAATGTCTCATTTAATCTTTGGTACTAAGCTAAAGTTGATTGTTTGAGACCAAAAATAGCCTTTATTAATTTTAGTACTTTACTAGAATCTTTAACAGGAAACCCGTCTGGCAAATACATAAAGCTGCTTTCTTTTAAATAACCATTAAGAAAGGCTATTATGACGTCTAGGTGAGTCAAATCCATACCTTATTGCACACTCAAAGCAAACAGTAACCGCAAGGTTGAGTGCCTAAGCACCGGTGAAGAAGTTTCCTGAAAGTTCACACTAGCCTTCTGTGTGAAGCGTTTCGCAACCAGTCTAGCATGATATCTCACTTTGTTATCACAACAAATTTTCCCTTTTCAGACCCACTTGCACTGCGCCACACTAGCACTATCTGGAGCATCGAAAATCTCCCACGCTTGGTTGTCGTTGAATACCTGTAGCTCTTCTGCAATTGCCTGCCACAGAACCGCTGATAGCTTTAACATAAGTTAGTTCATCTTCTCCTATAGGTGTAGTACTTAAATTTGCAAATCAATACCATTTTGGCTTTTTCCTTTGCCTTGTCTTTGGTTCTTCATAGTTTACCTGAACAACATTACTTGTTTCATCTTCTTGCTCTTTTCTATCACTCTTTTTCTACATTACGTTCTTCTTCATTATTTAAAAAATCACCTAGCCTGTTCAAATACTCACACTAACTGGAACTCGACTGATCATGAGAGGGTACTCTCTTCCCCTAGATTCCTGCAACAATTCTCCCACTAAATCTGTGGTCTCTACTCCAACAGTTACATTTTCTATACCTCTTATCTTTTCCATAATCATAACATCTCTACTCGTTGTTACATTCCTTTTAATTGGATCATAAATTTTGCAACCTTTGATGTTTTCACTGAAACCAACCGGTATATGCGTCTTTGATTTTTTGTCCTACTTGGTTCTTTTTTCTTTAGGTATGTGTACCATTACAGGACTTCCAAATATACGTATATGCTGTAAATCTGGTTTCTCCTTGGTCCAAGCCTCGTATGGAGTCTTTTCAATACCTAAAACTACTGATCTATTTTTCAAATAGACAGCTGCGTTAGCAACTTCTGCCAAACTATTTTTTCGAGACCTGCTTCAAAAAGTAAGCATCTCGCTTTCTCCACTATGGGTCGTTTTGACTTTTTACTCAATCCATTCTGTTCAGGTGTGTAAGGGTTTGTTTTTTGATGTTTCTTTAAGAAATCTTCAAAATCATAGCTGCAATACTCACAGCCATTATCTGTACGCAAGATTTTTATTTTCTTAATCTGAAAATTTTCTGCAATAGATTTGAATTCTTTAAAATGATTTAATAATTTACTCTAAGTCTTCAGGAAGTAAATAAATGTCATCAATGAATGTTAAGAAATATCGTGAACCGCCTATTGACACAGTCTCCATGGATCTGCAGACATCTGAATGAATTACCTGAACAGTGATCCGAGATTGCTGAATGTAAATCTTGATTGCTTTCCTTCGCAGCGAACTTGACAGCTGGGTTTGTTTGTTATGAACCAATCAGCATAATCAAGTCCTTTTACTAATCCACACTTCTTCATTTTGTTCATATCCATGCTATTGATGTGACCAAGCCGTCTGTGCTATGTATCGCCACTGACTGTCAACAAACGATTCTGTGTTAGTATTCTTAACTTATATACTTCATCAATCAGGTCAGCTATTGAAACTAACTCATCCAATTTGTTTTTTATGAGGCACTTATTGTGCTTAAATACGACGCTGTTCCCATTTTTAATTAACTCGCTCAACGACAAGAGGTTAGTCATGAGACTTGGTACGTACAACGCATTTTGCACAGTGAACAATTGACGGCAACATTCGTCTTATTGGCGACAATGATTTCTGTTAACTTGATGAGTATTAAAGATTTTTCAACCAACATTTATTCGGCGTCATGTGCATGCTTGCCCCCGAGTCGTTCCAGAAGTCACTTTCACTGAATCTACCACTGAGAAAAACAACGTTGAAAGCATTGCTTTGCTTCTTATTTCCTGTTTTCTCCATCAAAAGTGGGCACGGATTACGCTAGTGGCCAATTTCCTTACAACGTTTACAAGTTATTGTTTTTGTACTGTTGGCACTTGACGTATTCGATATCTGTCCGCCATATATACTGCTGCTGCCTCCTTTAGTCGATTTTCCATGCCATTTTGCTGCTAGTGCTGAATTGCATTCCGATTCACTCGTTCCTGCCACTTACATATCATGTAATTTCAAGTTAATCGAATCTGCGGTTATTTGAATCCCGGAATGGTCTAAAGCCATATCATAGGCATAAATCGCTCTGGTAATCCGGCAAGTAACAATGAACCAACCCATTCATCTTTTATAGCGAAGCTTGTTCCGCTTAAACGTTGAGACGTTTCAACAATTTGTGTCACATAATTCGTCATATTTTCACAGTTTTCCAACCTTATAGAAATTAAATGACGACACACGTAATCCTCCGAGAAAATCCAGAACCTCCAAACATAGTTTTGTCCACAATTCTTTCGCGGTTGTTGTGTCCTTTATGTGCACAAAGAGCGATGAATCAATCGTCAAAATCATTTTTGTCCGTACCTTTGCATCTGCCACTGCTGCATTTACATCCGTTCCTTCTTGCTTTAGGTACTTGTTCGCGCACTCCAAAATTAGCATGTTCTCAATTGCGAACGCCCAATCGTCAAAGTTCTCGCGACCTTTTAACTTTGACACGTTAGCGAGATAACTTGAACTCATTTTTGACTTACGTAGCATCAAAAATACTACAATTAAACTGTTTTTACAACTTAAATGGGTCTGGGCATATAACCCGTAAGTAAAACACGTTGTTGCAGGGTAACGACTTACTATTTATTGAGAAAAATAACAAAAGGGCACTTGACATTGACAGTTAAGTTTACATAATTATCAACAGATGTCTCTATGTACTATTTTGATATCATTGTTTGCATCACAGATTAAGTGAATTTTTCAGGATATGAAATTTGAATCACCTCTCTTGCACGATGTCGCCCTGACAGTTGTGGTTTGGAATTAAGAAACCACACTTCTATTTCCCTTTTCGTTGGTGACTCGAGTGAATTTACCTTTCACACTAACGTGAACTTTATCCCTTCTCTTACATTTTCAATTCGATACTAATTTGATATATTTTCAATATTTAAAACATTAATTATTTAAAATTTAATTGTTTTGGTGACAATCTCTTCTGTTGTAGTTACTTTATGGCTAAAGTGAGCGGCCATGTGATATCAAGTGAAAACTTTCATATAGCATAGCTTTTGTTCTATATTGTATAAAATGGTTTCGCTTGATACCAAGGCCGCACTCAAATTTCCAGAGAAAACTTTTTAGGACTTTGTACTAAAATACAAAACCCTATTGCAATCACGGCCTGTGTCCGGCCGTCTGTATGTCACAGCAGTTTTTCTCCGAAACTATAGAAGCTACAGTCATGAAACTTTGAGAGAAAGTCAGAAGTTTAAGGGGGCCGACCGATATAGGGAGATGACCCTTCAAAATTTTGGTTTCACCATTGGTAGTCGAGTAAGATGTGATTAAAAAGGTCTTAAAGCGATCTTTTTGAATCAAGTCTTAAAAGTAAAATCGCTTTATCAGAACCGTAAGGGGCAGGCGAAGGGGCAATGTACGAAATTTTCGCGATTATATTATTTTTCCCCAACTTCAACGTTTAAGGTACATGCTTTTAACACTTGATTCAATTTATTGAATGACTAATGATGACTACCTACAAATAAAACTCATACATGAAACAAGTCGAACAGGCAGGAGAGAGCTCCTGACAGAAGGGCTTTCTAACCGTTATAGGGTTTGTCTGATGCCATGAATCGATGATTTGCATTATTCACCCAATACTTGTTAAGGAAACCCTTCAAATTAATCCAAAAGAAGCAGAGTTTTGTTCAAAAGCACATAACTGCCGCGACTTTGTTCCATGTTAAATAGTTTTTCTGAATGCTCGGCTCATTGAACAAATTCAAGTAAACCACTATTCCTTAAATTTTCATGCAAACTCGTAGAAAATAAGAGTGCCGCGGTCGATTAGAAATACAGGGTCTGCATAATAAGTAACCGGACTGACCTCAGGAAATTTTTTATTGGCAAAATATGTACAATTTTTCGTTAGAAAGCTTCAAAGTAGTCCCCATTGGAGCCAATAACATGCTGATACCGGATTTTCCAATCCCTGAACGCTCCCTGGAAGTCGGCAACATCGATGCTGTCTAGAGCCCTCGTCGTAGCACGTTGAACGTTTTCGAGAGTCCCGAACCGCGTCCTCTTAAGTTGTCTCTTGGTCTTGGGGAACAGAAAGAAGTCCACTGGTGCCATATCCGGGCTGTAAGAACTCTGGTTCGGTTCGCAGTCGATCAAGGATTTCCGAAGCAACAGCAACACGACGCTCCTTTTGCTCATCAGTCAGGTGTTTGGGTACCAGCTTCGCGCAGATCTTCCTCATGCCCAGATCGTTCTTAATAATGTTGTGAACGGTCATCTTATCAATTCCAACCTCATCTACGATAGCCCGAATGCTCAAACGAATATCACTGTTCAACACATCACGCAATTTTTGCACATTTGTGTCCGTGTGGCTCGTTGATGGAGGACCGACGCGCTGTTTGTCATGGACGTCATCGCGGTCCTCTCGGAAATTTCTGTGCCACTAAAACACTTGAGTTCTGGACAGAGAATCCTCACCGTAAGCCTCTTGAATGATTTGAAGAGTTTTCGTGGCCGTTTTCTTGAGTTTGACACAAAATTTGATGCTAACACGTTGCTCGATCGTACGCTCCATTTTCACTCCGACGACGTAACTGAACACGCAATCCGCTCTCGCTCGATGCTATCTCTCCAAGCGCTTGGAGGCAACTGCTGCAGCCCGGTTCCCTTTACCTAGACCCCCACCATCACTACAGCACCAGATACGGTATTTGGTGCTGTAGTGGTGGGTGGGGTCTAGGAAAAGGGAACCGGGCTGCAGTAGTTGCCTCCAAGCGCTTGGAGAGATAGCATCGAGCAAGAGCGGAGTGCGTGTTCAGTTACGTCGTCGGAGTGAAAATGGAGCGTACGATCGAGCAACCTAACCAGAGTTTTTTAACCACGTTATTACAGGAGACGAGACGTGAGTTTTCGAAAACGATCCAGAGACGAAGCGGCAGAGTTTGGAGGGGCACACACCGGTATCACCACGACCGGAAAAAGCGCGCATGAGCAAATCGAAGGTGAAGTCGATGCTCATTCCTTTCTTTGACGTGAAAGGCATTGTTCACAAAGAGTTTGTGCCACCCGGCCAAACTGTAAACGGCCAGTACTACAGAGAGGTGCTCCGTCGACTTACTGCCCGGGTTCGCCGAGTCTGCCCGGAGATTGCCGATTCGTGGATCCTCCATCACGATAATGCTCCGTCGCACACCTGCCTGCTCGTCACCGAGCAGTTGGCCAAACAGCCGAGGGCAACGTTGCCACAGCCTCCTTACAGCCCGGATATGGCACCAGCGGACTTCTTTCTGTTCCCCAAGATCAAGAGACACCTTAAGGGGACGCGGTTTGGGACTCTGGAAAACGTTCAACGTGCTACGACGAGGGCTCTAGACAGCATCGAGGTTGCCGACTTCCAGGGAGCGTTCGGGGATTGGAAAATCCGGTATCAGCGTGTTATCGACTCCAATGGGAACTACTTTGAAGATTTCTAAAGAAAAATTGTACATATTTTGCCAATAAAAAATTTCCTGAGGTCAGTCCGGTTACTTATTATTCTGACCCTTTATATGTTGCCCTCGGGATCATAAAGACCTACTTTCGTGATTTTTTCACATTTTGGCTCAAAGGTGTCTAATCGTGAGGGGAAGGGACACAAATATTGTTCATGAGAGCTTAGAACCTTTTCGTTTATTTGGTTCACGTAAACAATATCTTCTGGGCGGTAGCCCAGACTTATTGTGTTGCCTCATATCCTTTTCCTGCTTGGATCAAAGCTTCTGAATATTTGCCAGTCTTAACGCACCTAGATCAACGGGATTATTAGTTGTTATTCTTACCAAGAAGAGCTCGAAAGGCTTCCTTCCGGTTATACAGTGGATGGTATTGTTGTACTCTAAACCTTCTCGAGGAGTTCCTGAAAGGACCACTTTGGCTGCTCTTTCTTGAGGCATTTCATGATCTCTGCAAGAGTTGAGTGGGAGTGCTCCACTTGACTGTTGAACTCGCTTTTATAAGCGGGAGTTTTATATGGCTTGATATGGAGCTCGTCCTCCATCATGGAGGTGAGGAAGATTGATTTTAATGCTCCCTCATTGTCCAATACGACACATTCGGGGATACAGAATAGAAAAAGTATGTCTCACAGAGGTTGCTTCATATCTTCAGCTGATTTTGAGGGAATTATTTTTGCTACAGCGTATTTTGAAAATTTATCGACTACAGTCACAACGTGCTCACAATGTTTTTTATTTTTGCTGACATCTTAGGGAAAATAGAAGTTTTCCAGGATCTGAAATCGGTTTTCTGCACTACTACGATGGGCTCTTTTATGCTTTTGAGTATCCTTACGTCTTGTCCTACTTCACTTGTTATGTCTTCGACTATTTCCTGTGTATACCTGATTCTATATTTAGTGAAGTAAGTCGCGTACACCTCTTGACCCTTTCCCATTATCTGTTCACTTGTTGAAAGTCCATTGATAATGTTAGGGTTCAGATATCTTTTGAATATATTGATGATCGACCCTGCACTATATTGTGATTTGATGAATACGTATCTCGTATAATTATCAAAAGGCATCATAATTTGGTAGCTATCTTCTTTCCCAGTGTTTAAAATTATTTGGTTTCGGAAAACATTAATAGGTATTTTAATAGTGGCAATCAAATTTTGAGAGGAGCTTTTCTCGCTGTGCTGTGTAACAGTCATTGAATTAAGTATTGATACTATAGGAGGTTTAGGAAGGGAATCGGCGACAATATTGGCCTTACCCGGTTTATATTTGAGATCATAATTGTACTCGTCCAATATAGCTTTCCAGCGCTTCATTTTGCTGTTATTATTAGGTAAATTTCTCGAGAGAAATTTACCTATTGCGGAGAGCATCATATATATATATAAATATAGGATATAACGAAAATTGTTGCCTAGTGGTTGCAATTTTGCTCCGATTTTCACCAAATTTTTAGAAAAGGTGTATTGGGTTAATGCATTGGTTAAGTTCGTGAACCAGTTATATCGGCTGGGCAAAAACAAAATGGCGGCCATTTTAGACGAAAAATCGTGATTTCTGTTCTGACCAAAGTATAGCTCCGATTTTGATGAAATTTGGTACAAAGGCTCACTAGTGTATGTGATGAATCTCACAATAAAAAATCCAAAGTTGGTCGGCAGAAACAAAATGGCGGCCGCTCAAAGGTCGGAAAACGTGCAAAATTTTATTGTTAAAAAAAAATTTTATTGTCAAAGCTTTCAACAGATTTTCATGAAATTCAGCACTTTCATAGAAATTATGAGTATCTAAAGAATTAAATGAACAAACTGGATGTCAGGTCACAAAAAACAAAATGGCGGCCAGTTGAAACTCAAAATTTCAAAGGCTACTGATCCGACATATATGAAACTTGGTTTCAAGATAACCATTACTTAGATCTACAGTCTTTGATATTTTGGTGATCATGCGTGTGCAACTTTCAAAATGGCGGCGTTTTAAATATGCGTTTTTTTCAGGTTTTTGTGGCCCTCTAGCGGTCACATTTTTCAGCGGATTTTGATAAAACTTGAGAATATGGATCTCTGTACTATGTCGTTGTATTATGCAGAAAATTATTAAAATTGAATGAAAAATAAAACAGTCGAAAATTTAAAACACAATATTTTTAAGCAGCCTTTTTCACTAAAAATTGAATTATTTTGCCCTGTAACTCCGATTTGAACGAGATTTGGCACATTCATTGATGAGGTCCTAGCCCACAAAGATTTAAAATTGTCCAAAATCAAATGCATGCATTCAAAATGGCGGCCCCCAAAGGTCAGGAGCAAGCGCAATTCGCTATTTTAGTAGCAACTGAAATAATGAATTTTTTTCATGGAAACGTTTTAAATGACTTATCTTGAACGTATTTGTAAATCAGAATATTTTTTAAATATTGTAAAATATTTTTAACAATACCCTAAAAAATTATAAAATCGCGACTTGTCTGTCTGTCCGTCCGTCCGTCCGTCCGTTTGTTCGTGTGTCACAAGTTTTCTCGCAAACCACATGAGCTAGAATGAGGAAATTTTCTGCGTAGGTCAAAAGTGGTGCCTCTTGAAATTTGCAGTGTAAGAACATATTTAAAGTGTTGGTCTCTCCATACAGGGGGGTGACATGAACATTTTTTCTTATTTCTGTAGTCCTCTAGCAGCCAAGTTTCTCAACAGATTCCGATAAAACTTGAAATGATAAGTTATTAAGGCAAGTTAATTTAATTTAATTATGCAAATCGGATGACAAATAAAAAATTCGAAAATTTACAGCTGAATATTTTTAGCAGCCGTTTCCAATAAAAATTCAAAATGACGGCCCCTTGTGGTTCAGAAAAGAATCGAAAATGTATATATTAATGGCAATGCAAGTGCTGATTAAACTTTTATGGAAATCTTTTGAAATTAACTATTCGAGCTATTTAAGCCAAAAAGTTATCACCTTTATGTGGTAACCACTGTGAAATGTATAAACAGCAAATGTGAGAAGGGCAAACCCATTCTAAATATGTTTATAACAATTTATTACCCGCCGATTTTCAATATGTGATCCATACGTGTGCAACTCAATTTGATTAGCAAAATATTTGCGCTTCTATGAAGGGTCTCCAAATACAAACGGCGGCAGATTCTTTTTGTTAATAAATACCCATATAGTGCTGAAGAAATTACAGTAAGAAGTGCAGTAGTAGGCAAGCCGAATTCTTTTTTGAAACCTTACGCCACATACGAGAAATTTACCTTTCCGGCTGGTGCTGCCAACGGGGATTTTTTTTGTTACTGAGAGCATGTTAGGGTTTGGTGGTTAGTAAATATATTTTTACTGTTCTTGAGCCATAGAGGTAGTTCCTCAGGGAATTCAAAGACCATATAATTGCCAACATCTTCTTCTCGTTGGTTGCATAATGCTCTTCAGTTTTAGAAAGAGTCCTGGAAAGAAATGTTATTGGTTTGTCGTTTTGAGACAATACTGCTCTAATCGCATAATTTGATGCATCAGTTGTTAGCTTGAATTCTTGGTATAATCTGGACGAGCTAAAATAACTTTCTTGTGTATCAGAGCTTTCTTTAGCTTATCGAAAGCCTCTAGAGCATCTTTATTCATGTGGATGATTCTGTTTTTAGAATTTGTCTCGGAAGTATGTCTGTTTTCCCCTCTTAAAAGGGATGTCAAGGGTTTTGCTAACGTCACAAATAATGTGCCGATAGTAGCCTGACATTCCAAGGAAGGATCGGAGGTCCTTGAGAGTTCTTGGAGTGGAAAAGTCTACGATAAGTTAGACTTTTTTCTTGTTTGTCTTAATACCTTCAATACCCATAACAATGCCCAAGAATGTAATCTCCTGTTTCATAACATTTGTCAAGCTGAATTTTCATGTGTTCAGAGTCTAAAATTTTGAAGATTTTCCCTTGATTCTAGAGATGCTCGTTTTCGTCTTTACCGAATATAATTATGGTATCTATAAAGACATAGCAGTTCTTTCCGATTTCATCTCTGAGGATGTCGTTTAATGCCCGTTGGAATATTACCGGAGCATTTTTGAGTCCAAAAGGCAAACCGGTAAACTCAAATTTGCCATTATTAACGGAGAAGGCAGTTTTCTTTTTATCTGATTCTCGTAGTGGTATTTGATGAAAACCAATTTTGAGATCAATTATCGAGAACCATTTCCATATTTCTCCCCTAATTGGCAAGCACTTCACTTATTGCCGGGATAAGATACCTATCTGGAATAGATATTGAGTTATGTTTCCGGTAGTCAATCACTAACCGAAACTCCTTTTCGCCGGAATCATCTTCCTTTTTGGGAACCACCCAAACAGGAGGGCTATATGGGGAGCGAAACGGCCTTATTATCCCGTCTTTAAGCAATTTGTTAATCTACTTTTCAACTTCAGCTCTGCGTGCCATAGGGTAAGGGTAGGATCGCGAGTATACGGGGTCTTAAGTTGTTGTGCAAATTTCACACTAAATCTTGGCAGTATTGGTCAATTTTTCGTCAGGCTCAGAGAGAAGGTTTCGATGTTTTTTTATTACCTCATGCAATTTACTGGCCTGGTTTTGATTTAAATGGGATGTTCTGATATTGATGTTGCTCACACTCTCGAATTTGTGTTGTTTCAGTAGTATAATTATATTGAAATAAATTAGAATATAGTTTTCCTTGGTGTGGATTACAGCGTTGAGATTTTTCAGCGTATCATTTCCAATTATTTCGTCAAACACAAAAAGAATTGGGACGATAAAGAATTTGAGTTTTTGTGTGTGAGGGCCGAAAAGGTTGACAAAGGCCTGGTGCGTAATTTGGATGCTTCCACCTACAGAATTTGCTAGAAAATTTTTCTGGTTCGGCAGTGCGCTTTTTATGTGCCTGGGTTGGATGAAGTTCTTATTTGAACCTGTATCGATGAGAAATTTTAGTACTTCTCCGCTCCTTAGGGTATATTTGAAATAAGGAAGCGAAAAGGGCTTCCGCCTAAAAAATAGATGTCATCTAGCTCTTCGGACGAGTCGAGACAGGGGTTATTCATGCATTTAATGTATTTGTTAGTGTTTCGTCATGATTTATGGCCTCCGTGATTATGTTCTCTTCATATTTGGTTGGCGGTTCTTAGCCCTCTTGTGCTTCAGAAATATTTGGAGTTTCTGCATTAAAAAATATTTAAGCTTTATTGGGCCGATAGAGCTGAGCGGATTGGTTTCGTTTAGCAGGTATCTAATCTAATGGTTTCATCCAAGTCCATAGGGTTTAGTCGTGGTTGAGGCTTACGAGGAACATCAAACCAGACACCACACTTTTGATTGAATCTTCTCCAAATTTTCAAATAAGATGAATAACAAAAATACATTTATGATTCAGATCAGTCAATGATTTTAGTAATATTGGAACAAAATGTTGGCTGGTTAAAATTGAGTAAGAATATATTTGTTGTGCATGAAATAAAAGTTTTTCTTGAATTAAAACATTCTATTTATCCATATATTTTATGTTATGTAGTGAAAAGGTATCTATAAGTGTCCGTGAAGGACCACAGCGATGGTCTGCTGCCTCGGCGGAGGAAGATGTTGATATCCGCCCAGAATGCCTTTTTCTGGGGACGCAGGCTAGCATTGTGGTGTCACGGGGCGGGTTCATTCCCCCAGTACAAGGACCCACTACAAAAGAATTTCGCATTCACGAATTATTGGGTCCCAAAGAACAGGCGACCAAAGTCGAAAAACTGTAGGTAACTACAATGAGGGGAAATGACTTGTTCAAAGAACAAGTTGAACAAGTGAAAATAGACAGACTTAGGGTAACTTCGTCGTTACCCGACGATTCTTATTGCCCACAAATAAGAGTGGGACAACCGGGTGGTGATGGTGCCCCCTCGCACCCGCCCAACCGGATCAAGATCCATAAACGTTGCAGTGGCCATATATTTCGCTTCTGAGTAGAAAACTTATACAACATAACTTGTATGAGCCTTCCCATCAGAGGAGAAATACACCGGTGACCAATTTATGTCATAGAGTTATGCAATCGGATCACATAATCCTATGCCATAAAAAGGCACCTTGCTCGAGGCAACTCAACCCGCGAGAGATCCTGAAACAAAAAGAAGGTTATTATGTGCCCGATGGATGGCTAATGTTTGGTGGTGAAAGGCTTCCACCGTACCGGGTCCTATACATGGTCCGAGGGCAGAATGGAAAGACCAAAGGGTAATTTTAGTAATTCATTGTATTCATTTTTTTTATTCATAAATTGGATTGTAAAAACAAACATTGACAATCACGAATAAAAGGTAGAATTGATTTTCTTTGTACGCAGGATAGTTTTACATAATTGAACAATGTATAAGTTTTTTTGATTAAAAACAATTTATTGCCCTCATTTATCTAGTTCATTAGGATGATCGTAGAAAGGAGCTTAGTCGACCGTTATAATCGGTTGCGTTTTTAATTTCCAAGAATTTCAATAAGGACGTATCGTTTTATAAACGTATGATTTATATGTACGCTCTTGGCAATACAATTTTTTGATTGATTCGAAGCAGTGCAGACGATTATAAAACATCGATTATGCTAACTTCTAGTTAATGTGTAAGAACGGCCTTATTGCATCAATTTCTATTAATTTTCTTTCTAAACAGTCATTCTGTATCAATCACTCGTTAATATGCCAATTTTAATAATTTAATGCAATAACTTAAAAAAAATCTAATGACGCCAATATAATAAGGACATAAAAAGGGTACTTGCATACCTTGTCCGACGACGAGCGTTCGTTGACGAAGCAGGGATGTATAAGTCCTGGAAATTTTCTATGTTTTAGTATAAATTAACAATGGATTTATATTTATCCCCTAATTCTAGAGGATTTGATCCACGATTCAATGTATTATGTACAACATTAACCACATCACAAATTTTCAAGAGATCATCTTTGATTTCTCCAGCCAAATATAAAGATGCAGGTGCTATTCGAAATTCATCGTAGCCAGACGTTGTAACATCCTTCTTGAATCTTTGCCCTTTGCAATCAATTGCTTCTTTATCGACCATTTAATCGCCAACCACGAATCGATTTCGACCTTGCGCTATTTATTCACGAGAGAATGGCAATGACTACCGGTTAATGCAAGGAATAGCCGCTCAAATCGTTCAATGTACTGTAATGTCGTTTAGTCTGTTCTATTCTGGGCTGATGTACTCCTACAACAAAATTTTGTAGTAAATACGAACAAATTGTATTTACTCTATGTATTTCAAAAGAAAGCGGTTTTTATTTAATTTGGGATTTGTTTTTATTGCCCTCCCCGCTTCGGTCTTCGTTCTAACACTCGTACACGAAGTACGCACTCACTGACTTAAATGGAACTCGTTTGACGAGAAACTCGGCAGGAGGTACCGTTTTCCGAGGTTTTAAGAAAAAGCTTTTCATTTGCATGCACTGCTGCGTCGTCAATAAATTCTTAATTCCATTACACAATTGCTACCACTGGAACAAGTCGCGATCAACGCGAAGGACATGGGCAACCGTCCAGCGCTCAATAATTCGATTGTCTTTTCCGTTTGCTCGTTCCGCGGCGCTTTCTTCCGCGGCCGCCGACAACAATCTCCCTTGCAATTATTCAAATCCTCCAATCGTGCACTTGAACTCGTCCGTCGTCCCTCACCACGCGATTCACGCTCTTCAATTCCCCGTACACGGAACCGGTGAAATTTTCATGTCACACAAAACACTCTTTACCATCATCTCCTTTTCACTATTAAACCGTTGCTCAATTCCTGTTCAAAAGTGAGAATCAGAATCATACACAACAACGGAGCAATTACCAATGACAAAACTACGTCCTTTTGCCAAGTCAAAATGCAACACAAGTCACAATTGCAAATTTCGCGGTACGGCATTCTGCGAATTTGGAGTCTTTTGTAATAATCCGATTGCAAATGTTCAGAGCTATTCTCACGAACGGAATTCGCACAAATTTGGAACCATTTAACATGGAAATTCGAGGATTTTCCACTGACCGTCACACATGTGCTTCGACGCCGAACGTAAACCTTTCCGAAAGAGAATGAGATCGCATTCACGCGCGACGACCGACGTTCCGATGTTGAATCTTCTTTCTTCACAGCGTCTACGCGGTCTCACGATCCCCAGCCGACTGCCCTTTGTGTCGATCAGCAACAGCACTGGTTGTTCTCCCGCCTATGCGATTTACTTCGAATTGCTGCTGCACTTGTGTTTGTTGTTGCTGTTGTAGATTTGAGTGGAAACGTCAGCGTGCAATTGAATCCGAAGCAAGTTAGATTTGCACACTAGTAATGCTTTCTCCTACTTTAGATGTAATTTGTAGCAATGTAGATTTGATTTTCAAAGGCAGATTCCTTAATGTTGATATAATGTGAATACTCGTTTACTTGCTTTGGATTTGCGCAAAGTTTTTGTTTGGAAAGTGATAGGCGAGAAGAAGGAAAAGGTGTTCGGGCGGTTTGTTGATAAATTTGGATTGATTTTCAACGTGAGGATACAATAATGAATAATGCGTAATAATATATCGCAGTTTTTTTTTGTAATATCACGTTGATTTGAAACCAAATTGATATGCGAGGTGTTTGTTAGTTATTGATTATTTTAAAGAAGATATTAGATATTTAAAAAAAATTCTTAACTGCATAATCATTAATGTCTACTTGTCGCCGCCTATAGCAATATGCATCTAATCGAACTGGCTTCCACCTTTTCTAGTTAGAATTTCAATTTTCTTGATCACCATGCTGTGGGGATGGAGGAGATAGGAAAGTTTTAGAGCAGTTTGATATAGTAACTGCTCGATTACTACAGTTAATACAAAACCGTTTTGACATGAGCATAGTTCCGTCCATCCAATTTGTTCATCTTCAGATTAAATTGTAGTGAATAAGGTGTAAGTTCAAATGTCCGTGAAGGACTGCAGCGATGGTCTGCTGCCTCGGCAGAAGAAGGTGTCCGTATCTGCCGAGAATGCACTTGTCTGGGGACACGTGAATGCGCTGGCAGGCTAGCATTGCCGTGTCGTGGGGCGGGTTCATTCCCCCAGCACAAGGACCCACTACAAAGAATTTCGCATTCACGAATTTCTGGGGTCGAGAAAAGCAAGGTGACCGAAGTCGCAAAAATCGTAGGCAACTGCACCAGGGGCAACTGACTTGTTCATGGAACAAGAGAAACAAGTAAAAAGAAGTGGAAGCAGGGTGACCTCGTCCTTACCCGGAGAGGCTCATGGCCCACAAATGAGAGAGGGGCAACCGGGTGGTGATGGTGCCCCCGCGCACCCACCCAACCAGATTAAAATCCATAATTGTTGCAGTGGCCAGGTATTCCTCTTCTGAGTGGAAAACTCATACAACTTAACTTGCATAAGCCTTCCCATCAGAAGAGAAGTACCCCGGTGACCAATTTATGCCATAAAATCATGCAATTCGATTACATAATCATATGTCATAAAGAGGCACCTTGCTCGGGCCACTCGACCCGCGCCGTCACCTGAAACAAAGGAGTTAATATGTACCCGGCGGCTGGCTCATGTTTGGTGGTGTGAGCCTGCCACCGTACCGGGTCCTATACCCGGTCAAATCCAACGTAATGGAAAGACCGAAGGGTACGGGGTATTAATTCATTTTATTTTTATTATATTTATACTAAATATATCCCTTTCTTTTTATTCATTATTCTAATCTTTTTTTTTCCTTTATATAATTTATTATTTAAACAATGTTTAAAATTTAATCAATATATTAATATAATAATATTTTTATTTTTTTTTTTTGTATAAATATAGATAGAATAGAGAATAGAAAAAATATTAATTTAAAAAAAAACCAATTTAGAAAAAAAAGAAAGCCAATTTAAATCAAAGATATGAGGCAAAAAGGGCACTTACCCGCATGGTCCTCCGAGCGCTCGACGACGATGCAGGTATCCTGTACAATTCCACATTAATTGAATGATGGCGATGACGTTTTGGGCAATTATTAAATTCTATGTAGTTTTGCTCAAGTGTGAATAGCTTCATTGAGTACAAATATAAAATTTCCTTTCGAAAAATTAAAGCCCTTTTTCCACGAAAATTGCACAATTCTTTCAAATGTCTTGAATAACGACCGTTATACTATGCGTATGTGGTTATGGTAACTCGTATATAAAGTCGTTCCGTAAATCACTTATTTTGAAAAGTAATATTTTGTGTTGTGTTTGATATGGCTACTAAACAAAAGCTTGAAGGCACTTAAAAGACTTCCAAGTAATTTGACCGCACTAGAACTATTTGAAATTCGTGCTCAGTTGCCTTAGTGTCTTAGGTATTTGCCAAATACGTGTAGGTATATACAATGAACTGAATAACTTCACGCGCCGCAAATTTCACACTAATTTTATCTTGTATTATATGGCACAAATTTCAATCAAACTAAATTCACTTCGTCGGTGACAATCGCATTTGCTTACTACAAACAGCTGCCACAAATCTCCGCTATGTCCATAACTGAACGCGAGCATTTTTCAGAGAGACGAATATTTGATAGCGTCCATGCATTGCATTTAATATTTCTGCACGTTTTTGATGCTACTTTTATGCAATTATAGCATGTAAGCTGGGCAGTGACTCCCATGTCCACGCCAACACATGGCTGCTACACGTTAGAATATATCGCCCGCAAATATAATGGGCTCTCCTCGCCCGTCTTTTATTCGCGTCAACTCTGGTTATGCGCGCAGACATAGCAGTTGGTGAATTATTCGCTCGACTTTTTGCCTGCTTTTCCCCGAGATCCAAATAACCCCTCCACGGTCGCAGTGATCTCAATGCAGAAATCCTATAATGCACAAGTTGTTCGCAAGTCTTGCCATGAATGCCGATTTTTCACCTTCCTAAAAAGTATAACGAACTAATCATCACTGTGCACAAGAACGAAAGAGCGTCAACGAACGCAGCGGCAAATGCCAAGAAAATTCGACACAGAACCGTGTTTTAGCTTCAGTTCAATGTGGGACAACTTGAAATTGCGACTGAACCGACAGAATCGCGTACTCGTGGCTATGTGATAAAATACCAGTTCCTAATCCACTACAACTAGTCGACGGCCGACGTATACACTCCCGAACCGGCTCCATCCCACCCGGCACGGCAACGTATTCATCAACGCTCCACTCACGAGCAGCACACAATTGCAATCCTTTAGAAATACTTTTCTCATTTACATGGAAATCGCAAGTAGCGTTAAGTAGATGGTTCACTCATAAGAATTGTTGCAGTGTTCTATGAGTGTAAATGTATTTTTTCTCTTTTTTTTGTATGTCTAGGTTTCCGATGAGCTGAGCGAGAGAATGTGTGTTTTACATGCTTTCTAGTCATAACCGGATTTTCTAGATGGAAATGTTTTGCTATTTGTGTAGTGAACTAGTTGATCTGGGATATATTATGCATGAATTTCTTTTAACCCTTTGCCTGCACCGAATTCTAATCGAGCAGTTTTAGTTATGCTGAATATAAAAAAATATAAAATCTGTAAATTGACATAAAAAAAATAAAATTTAAATTCTACATGAAATTATCAAATAATTTAAAGTAATAAAATAATAAATTTAACTAACTGCTCGATTACTACAAAATGTTGCTAGAACTTGACTTCTTCATCATACAAGGTTGCTGCCCAACTGTGATACTTATGCATCTAAGGCAGACTCATAATTAGAGGATTCTAGACTTCTATACTTTATGGCGATATTAAGATTTGCGTGGAATACTTTTTAACATAGTTTTCAATAAGCTTTCTAATCAGCAGCTGGTTAGCGAAAAAACATAATTTTTTTTTCTTTGCTTGAATACTGCAACCCTTTTCGGGGCTTTGCGTAGAGAAAGTTAGAGTATCTCATTATCTTCATCGAATGTATTGGCGCTCAAGGAGGTGATATGGTCAGTAACATGCTTTGGCCATATGTCCGTCCACCCAATTGCGATACGTTCTGATTTGAAACCAGTACGTATCATAACTGAACGGGCATAAAGTCCGTCCAAAGAATCACTTGAAACAAATCTCGTTGTCATCAACGGGATTCAAATCAGGGAAAAAATATCATTACAATATACAAATTTATATTTTTTCAAAGCACATGCAACATTACAAATGTGAAAACATGTGAGAGCTTTAAGTTTTCCAAAAATGTTTATTTTGAAGAGATATTTTATTCTCTAATAAATATTGAACCATTTTTGTCAAACTTTATGTTAGCCACATCATACGACTTTATCCTTTATCAACTAACCAAAAAAAGTTCATAATCATTATCCTCTTTCAACATTGGTTCGTGTCCTATGCTCCCATGTTGATTGTTTCTTCTAAAGTGTACCCAATCGAAACAGCAATCATACAAAGGATATTATATGAATGTATAACTTTGAAATCCAAAAACAAAGATCCATTTGACCGCAAAAAGAGAGGATATGAACAGAAAAGCATGCACTTTTATGATTAAGAGGGAGAGAGTAAAATAAAAGGCATAAAGGACCTGCCTTTCCCGATAAGATTGAGTTCATTGAGAACCCAGACTGAAAATAGTTTGGCTGAATAAATTTATGATATGTCTGTTACCCTCACGTTGTGTATAAAGGAAAAAAACTGAAATGATAACATTTGAGACATGGCTTGGTTTGGCAAAGCAGGATTTTATTCATTGTCTAATAAAAATAGAATCTAAATGAGACTAGTTGAAAAGAATACTATTTGCGGAAAAACTTTTTATGATAATTACGCAGTTAAACTCGCCTGTGAAAAATAGTATCCACAATTTTTCTTTTAAGCATTTCATTTCTAAGAATAGATTTTTGGGATACATTTAATAACTTCGCTGCATCTGTATTTTTCTATTGCTGTCTCAAAATTGTACATATAATTCTTGCAAGTAATACTACAATATTTGTAAAATTTACTATTAAGATACTTTAAAAGGACTTTTAACTCATTAGCATAATCATAAACTAAGTCCTTTTCCACAAGGACTCAGAATTGTGAATCTATGAAATCATTGTTGCCATATATTTGTAACAAATGAGCCAACAAGTAGCAATAAATAACAATTGCCTAATTGAAACCGAATTAATAAGGATCTCAATTGCATCTTTGGGAACATTCCAGGAAACTCAATGAGTAGCTGGACGAAAAATGTCTCCTGCAGAAATTAATTAAAAGCATTTCACTTGAACCTATTACCTGTCGTTGGCATATCAGAAGACGTTCTTCTTCTTCCCAAGTACTATCCTTCCTACAACTAATTATAAACTATACCAAAAACTCTAGTTGAATATTGTCCTTTGTACTTGGCACGAAGTTTTATATACACCATTGGACCCTACTTCTCAATGGAAGAAGTAGATTATCGGTGCGAAGCTGTAATAATTAGGACAGTGTCAAATAGAGCAAAGCTTAGTGAGGCTGTGCACAATTTGTAATTATATTTTCTAAGAAGGTAATTTTAAACATCTTTTTTGTCGTTGTGTTTAGCAATTGAATGAGTGATTGAAAAAATATAATAATTAGGCAAGCTTTGAAAATCATAACATAATTTGTAAGTTAAATGACTTAATAGCATGTAATACCCTGGTTAACCGATTTCTGCCTACACATCAAAATTGTTGAACAGAGCTCATTATGATCAAGTAGATAAATCCAATAAAATAATTAAATTTATGTCCTACACTTAGTGATAAACTGAGGTGTGCTCTAATGTGTACAATGGGATAGTAAAGAATATTTCGTGTGGAGTTAAATGAAAAAATGAACGCTTTCATTAAGTTTTAATAATATGTATTTTTAATACAAAAAAGCATGCCCAACAGGGCATTGCCAGCCTACTGGAATACTCTTGGAGGTCAGCATTCTTTGGGGAGCGCCGCCCCCACGTACCTGAGGAAATTCTTGGAGGGGGAGTATCGGTTGATAGAGTACTCTCGGGCGGCAGCATTCTTTGGAGTGTCCCCCTCCCTTGGACCCGAGAATATCGTCGTCGCCGTGAGGTTCCTCCTGGGATGACAGGTAACGACGCTGACTGAATCTGGACTACGTTTTGGACAATGAATTGGAATTGATACTTGCGCCGAGGCAACGCTCGCGCTTGAACGGCTCCAATTCAACAATCATATCATCTCCATCTCGGCAGGCCTTGGAGTACATTCGAAGTTCGCACCATTGGGTTGGAAAAGTAGGTTCAGTTGAGATAGACTCCCGATTAGCACTGGTCTGGCTCAGAGCACTTGTCGCCATAAGTGCTTGTGCCACACCTCGCTTGAACTCCCTGATTTGCAAAGATAACCATGGGACTCAAAAGGCAACTAGATACATGAACGGGGATAGCGGCTCCGAGGGGGATTCAATAAAATTCGAGCGATTTTAACAAGATCGTGAATGAATATTGAGAAGAGCAGAGGCGCAGTAACTGTCCCTACGGTAGACCATTCAAGACCTTGAAGTTGCGCATTGTCATCAGATTTCCTTCAATTACAATAAATGATTTCCCTTACAACATATTGCACGTCGTGGCGACAAGGTGTATGGGGAACCTGTCCTGAAAGAGTTTACTAATAAATCCATCTAACAACACCATATTGAAGACTTTCTCCATATCAATGAGACACGCTCCAACACATTCTCTGCTGTTAAGTTTCCAACAGATGTCTGAAGTTACTTTGGTTATCGCATGTATTGTATGTATTTCTCAATGTGGCTCTCTAATACTTTGTTGAGTATCACTTCAAACACCTTGCTGATGTTAGGTAGCAAGCTGATTCGTTGATAACTTTTAAGACTCGAAAATTATTTTCCTTTCTTCTAGATCGGAAATAACTTTGCCGCTCCCACTCAGTTGGAAAATACAAGTATGAATTGTTCAGCATATTGTTGAACTATATGCAATAGTTCCTAATAGCAACCTCAGGCAAATCTCGGAGAATTATATTTGGAACACCGTCAATATCACATGATTTCTTGTTGTTTATCTTGCCAAATATGAAACAGCAGTCTTCATAGCTGACAAAATAATCAATAAGATTCAAGCTCGGTTTGAGGTCAGATGTCAATTTTTCATTGAAATGAAGAATTGATTCGCCATTCAGGCTTGATTTGAAGTCGAAAACTTTAACATGAACGTCCCCTGAAAATATTTGATTTCCTCTCACAGGGTTTGGTAGATAAACCAATTCAAAATGTGTTCCAACCAGGGCAAGTTTCTGCAATCTATCACATATAATCCTGCTACCATTTCTATCCGGAGTTGTACTATCAATTTTGATACCAGCCCTATCGTGAAGATTTATCTCATCACTAGTGATGCCAAGATTCGGTACCTATACTCGAGACCTCTTATGGAGTAAGCTATTCACTTTCACGAAAATGCCATCTGGGTCCTGTGGACTAATGCCTAGCAGTTTTTCCGCCCATTGATTACTCACCCCACTCCTGTAGTATGAACGGATTGAATTCTGAACATTCTTCAGGTGCAGTTTCAACAAAGCCAACGAGGTATGCTTGTAGTCCAAGAATCGTCGATAAATATTGTTGGCGCATGTAAGAAGAAGGCTTTTTAACCTTAAGATAGTTTGTTTTTCATATCCCTCCATATTGTTTCGATGTTTAATCTTGGGAACTGCTTTCTCAATCGTTTCCAACGTCAGCTTCTCTAACTTCGACAAATAGAGATCTATTTCATCGTTAGTTAGATTCCTGTCACTAGGAACCATTGAGCAAGCGTTGCCATCATCAAAAAGAAGACATTCTTCTGGTAATCCCAACTAAACTTCTTTTGAAGCTTCTCCAATCGATGTTTTTTTTTTTTTAATTCAACCGATGATTTTCATGTTGAACTGAAATGAGGAACACATCATGTCTTTGATGATTAACTCCCATTACGATTGTGTTATGGTCACTATCGTAAGGAGGAACTTGCTCTTTCCGTTGAGGACTATGAAAACTGAATTCAAGCCTTCAGGTCACCGGCAAGAATATTCAATTCCAGCATATCAAACAATGAATTTGTAGTGATTTAAATGTTTCAGATGTCCGTAGAGGACTGCAGCGATGTTATGCTGCCTCGGCAGAAGAAGATGGAGGTATCTGCCGAGAATGCCCTTGTCTGGAGACGCGTGAATGCGCTGGCAGGCTAGCATTGCGGTGTCATGGGGCGGGTTCATTTCCCCAGCACGAGGGCATTCTCGGCAGATACCTCCATCTTCTTCTGCCGAGGCAGCATAACATCGCTGCAGTCCTTTACGGACATCTGAAACATTTAAATTACTACAAATGGGGCCATTTGTAGTGTTAGAAGAGTTTCAAATGTCCGTAAAGGACTGCAGCGATGTTATGCTGCCTCGGCAGAAGAAGATGGAGGTATCTGCCGAGAATGCCCTGGTCTGGAGACGCGTGAATGCGCTGGCAGGCTGGCATTGCGGTGTCGTGGGGCGGGTTCATTTCCCCAGCACGAGGACCCACTACAAAGAAATTTCGCACTCACGAATTTGGTTGTTGTTCAAGAGGCGACCGAAGTCGCAAAAAGTGTAGATAACTACACTGAGGTAGATAGTACTTGTTCCGAGAACAAGTGGAACCTGAAAAGAAAGGCGGACTTGGGGTAACCTCGTCATTACCCGGCGAAGCTCATGGCCCACAAATGAAAGAGGGGCAACCGGCTGGTGATGGAGCCCCTTCACACCCACCCAACCGGAATAAATCCATATTTTGTTGCAGTGGCCCAAGCAGAGTGCCTCTTTATGGCATAGCGTTATGCAATCGAGTTGTATAATTCTATGGCATAAATTGGTCACCGGGGTACTCTCCTTCTGATGGGAAAGTTTATACAAGGCAATTTGTATGAGTTTTCCACTCAGAAGAGGAATACCTGGCCACTGCAACAAAATATGGATTTATTCCGGTTGGGTGGGTGCGAAGGGGCTCCATCACCAGCCGGTTGCCCCTCTTTCATTTGTGAGCCATGAGCTTCGTCGGGTAATGACGAGGTTACCCCAAGTCCGCCTTTCTTTTCAGGTTCCACTTATTCTCGGAACAAGTACTATCTCCCTCAGTGTAGTTATCTACACTTTTTGCGACTTCGGTCGCCTCTTGAACAACAACCAAATTCGTGAGTGCGAAATTTCTTTGTAGTGGGTCCTCGTGCTGGGGAAATGAACCCGCCCCATGATACCGCGATGCTAGCCTGCCAGCGCATTCACGCGTCTCCAGACGAGGGCATTCTCGGCAGATACCTCCATCTTCTTCTGCCGAGGCAGCATAACATCGCTGCAGTCCTTTACGGACATTTGAAACTCTTCTTACACTACAAATTGAGCTCCTCCCTGAACTTGAGAACATTTTGGCCAGATGCATAGGCAGAGATCAATGAAGAAGTTTGATAACGGGCACTCGAAGAAATTCAAAGTTTTTGAATTCGATTTTATCAATATTTTGGAAATAAAAGTTTCTTCTCACCAATATCCTGGTGCCTCCTTCTTCATCACCGTTAACCCTATAATTATTTTTGAATTCAGGTGGGTTTTAGTAAGAAGCATGATGTCAGGCTTTTGCTTAAGAATGAATTTCAAGGAGATTGTCTCGTCAATGTAGAGTAACAATGGAGTCGATCAAAATGAAAAGAAGCCTTTCCATGGGAATGTGACTAGATGGCAAGTTATTTTGAGGTAAATGAAAGACTTAAACGCTGAAAAAAAAAGTTAATTTTTGAATCCTGTTTATCGATTCTCTCGGATAAAAAATCAAGTTGCTGGTAAATTTTAAAAAGCAGCTCATTATTGCTACTTACATTATTTACCGCATAATCTGCTGTTGCTCCAGCGGGAAGTGCAAATGATACCCGGGCTTGACGAAGTTGGAAGGCATTGAACTGCAGTGTACTTGAGTCTAATTTTTTCACTTTTTGGGATATAGGGAAAGTGTGGAACCTTCACAAAAATTCAGCGTATCTTTAGCTGACTTATAATCAACCAGTGATTTCATTTTAATTTTTCATTGTTTTGCATTAACCCTCTTAATTTCGAAAGTACTTAATTTACTTTCGGTTACCAATAGCCGAACCATATCTCTTCCTCTTTATACAAATTAATTGATCGGCGGAACTTTTTCTGCCTTGTTGGTGACTTTTTCAGAGGAACCAGCAGAACTGCAGTTGGTTACTTCTCCTTATTTGTATTTTTTAAATACCGAATAAAATTTATATCATTATCTTTATTAGAATTACCTTCGATGCTTTCGTCAACTTCCATTTCTTCTGTTAATCCGTCCAGCACTGCATAATAGTTTTGGCCATTGTTAGTGCCTCCAGCACTTAGAATTTCTTCAAGGATCGTTTATTTTGTATTTTTCTTCACCTTTATTTCTTTATTTATTTGCTTTTGTGGCTCCGGATTTCGAGTTTTCATCACTTTCTTGAATACATCTTCGAGGAACTGTAGCCGTAGTCTTAGTTCATGATTTTCTTTTCAACACTCACTTTGACTATTTGCAGTTTGCAGCCGCCAACTGCAATGAAAAACTACTTCAGTAGCTCGGAGAGTTCACTGATGGCGAATAATGCGAAACTCTTCCGGTCATACATTAGATCCTTCAAGACCTCCTCGTCTGTCCCTCCTTCTGTCCACTGGAATAATATCGTTAGCTCTTCTCCGCAGAATATTTCCAACTTGTTCTCTCAGTTGTTCTCGTAAACTTTTATGCCTTCATTTCATATCTCCTATCCATTTAATACACCTGTACTTCACTCCATTGACATTTTTTCACGTTTCAATCGCGATATTGAAGTTGAACCCCTCGTTAATTCACTTAATCCTAACATTTCACCTGGTCCTGATGGTTTACCGAATATTTTTTTAAGTCATTAGAATCTTCACTTTGTATCTCTCTAACTTTTCTCTTTAACCTCAGTCTAAGGACTGGTACTTTCCCTACTTTTTGAAAAAGAGCAAACGTAGTTCCTATTCTTAAAAGTGGTGATCCTTCTTTTTTGTCCAATTATCGTCCTATTTCCTGAATCTCCTGTTTTTTAAAATCACTTGAGCGTCTGGTACATAACTGGCTTTCAGCTTCATTGACCCGTATATTGTCGAAAGAACAACATGGGTTTCTCAAAGGTCGCTCTACGACTTCAAATTTATTTGAACTCACCGATTATATGTTGAATGGAATCCCACTCACTGCTACGAGCTCTGCTAAAGATCTTGGTGTTACTTTTGATCCTAAGCTCAATTTTGATGCACACATTCTAATCGCGACTACTAGGGCCTCAAAAATATTGGGACTCATTTTCTGACATGCTTATACGTTTATCAATATATCTACCCCCTTCCGCTTGTTTATCTGTCTTGTCCACCTATCCTTGAATATTGCTCTGTAGTTTGGTCTCCCCAATACTCCCACCTCATTAACTCGTTAGAGAATGACCAGCGAAAATTTACTCGAGTCGTGTTTTACAAATTCAAAATTCCATATCAACCCTATGAATGTCGTTTATCCTTCTTAAGTCTGCCTAATCTGTCGTCCCGTCGCCTATTTAGATCAGTGTTTTCTATATCAACTCTGCCACAATCAAATTTCATCAACATTCTATGCAGACTTACTTTTTGGCCAACCATCGCGTTCTTCTCTGGCAAACAATTTTTTCGTACTACCATATGCCTGTACAAATTTATACTTTCCTTCTCCCATTAACACGAATGGTAAGAAAACATGATAAGCTTGAGCTTGATCCTTTTTCCGACTAATACCTTGTTTTTAAATTGATATTAAGAAGCCTGATCCTTGAAACTCAATTGGATTAAATATTTGACTTGCTTGTGCTTTAGTTTGATTTTACATATTGTTTTTTCAACTTAGTTCATACTATTGTTAATATCATTGAATTTCTTTATGTATTAACTTTTTCATTTAATTCTAATTTGCATTAATTTTCTTTTCTGTTTGTTTTGTTTCATTTTGTAATTGGATTGTGTTTAATCTGTTAAATGAAATTTAAATAAATAAATAAATCTGTGGAGTTTCCCTGATCATGTCTTCTTTTGTTGACGATTGCCAACAGTTTCGTATTTGACCTCTCCCCAGTTTCATCCAATGGCGGGAAGCTGACGTCGATGTCAGCTGTCCCGGAGTTGTCTTTCGATTATTCGCTTTTCTTGATGTATTATTTGTCATAAATTCCTTGGGTCGATTGCTTCAACGATATTAGCTTTTTCCAATAAAAATTTACTTTAGTCTGACGTTTTAAAAAATTAATTTAATTTTAGAAAACTTTTTACAGCGCGCTTTTAAAAAAACGTCTGTACCGCCATCTCAGCCTCTGATGACATTGTCGACCATCTTAGCTTTTCTGCTAATTTTTATGGAAAATGACAACTTTCACTTGTTATCAAACTACGTGGTACATTGGAAGGTTTATTTTGAATGGATTGTTTCCGAAATTTCAGAGGAGGTGCCTAGTAATATTCTTAACGAAGAGAAGCCGGTCGATATTTTCGTTTGCATTGGCCATTGAATATAATTTCCTGGCATTGGCTACTGCAACATTCAATATGTGTGTCCAATTATCGTGTGTGAATTCAAGGCAAAAATGGGCCTTGAATTTACACACGATAATTATTTACTGCTTGATTCAGAACTCCAACTCCTCCCATCCCTTGATTATAAGGGGCAAATGATTGCGGTCGTGACACATTTATCTTCTCTTTTTCCTCCCTAGGCAAGCACTTCGCATTGTTGGGTTTTCATAATCCATTGCTATCGTAAAAGCACTATTATCCTTCTATCTAACAAACAATAGCATATTTTGTTTTATGCTGTGTGTACACAAAACCTCCATACTCCTTTTTTTCAATGCTGCTGGAAGTAGTAATGGAACCTTCTTGGTGCGATTATCGCTGATGGTTCCTATTGCCCTGAATTCCATTGCATCTAATCTCGTCAATAATAAATTGCTGGTGAAATAGTTACAAAAAATAGTGTCAACGGACTGTACCCAACAGGTTGACAAACCCGGACACCCTTAGTCTATCCTGAGGATGCTACTGGCAAGCAAGCTAGTTCGGAGAGGAATTTCGATCACTGGTCTTCCACAAGTAGACTAGCTCCGAATACAATGCATCAGCCACTGATGCAAATGCCTGATTTGTAACGTGTAAAAACCACTTTTTTCAAACCAATCCTACTCTGTTTTACTTCATTTTCATCTCTTTTGGCTATACTTACAGTCAAAAAAGAGCAAATAGAAAGATACAACAGTAATTAAAAATCACGCGTTCCCGATTTTTCACTGACACGGTGCCAGAAACAAACCGCTCGAATCCAAAACCGAATCAATCTATACTAACTAAAAATACAAAGGCAAAGTACGGCACCGCGTACGGAACCGTAAGACTGAACTGACCAGTCGCGGATTATTGAAAACCTATCCCGTCGGCGACCTACTCACTTTCGGTTTCCTTTCCTCGTAAAAAGAACGAACTGTTACTAAAAAGGAAAGTTTTGAGTAAGCGATTCATGTTCTTGTTTTCAGCATCATTTCAATAATATTGCGACAAAATGAAATTTGTTAATTTTACACTTCCAACTTAAATTCTTTTCTAATGCTTGCTGTGTGTAATGTTGGTTTAAAATCAACTTATCTTTTTTTTTTATTAAAAAATGGCAGTGACATATTGGGGGAAAAAATATTGATTTATCCAACATAATTATTATTTCGATTTGCATTTGTTTGAACATCCGATTATTTTGTTCAATACGTTTTACACTTGTCAATTCTCATGTGTATTTTATTTTCAAAATATTTATTTTAATTAAACTTTAGATGTTTTTTTCTGTTTTGCTTAAATTTTTCATTTGCATGATTACTTAAATCGAATTAATTTAAGATTATGATACATAAATTAAATATTTTTCTGATAAATAAAATAACTCCAAATATGTGTAAATGGGCGATTGATTCATTTCGTTGATAAAGAATGCATCATAATATTGCGAGATGATTAGCAGTACGTTTTATCTCTTCTTCATTGTAGTCGACTACTCATTATAGTTTAATGAAATAAAGTTACAATTCTCTTATGGACCCCAAATATTGATTTAGAATAAAAATCAAGAGTTTGATGGTTAAAAAAGATTTTTTATTCTACAACACACAAGGATGCATTTTGGTCGATATTGCCAACCATCCTCAGCGCTATGCGTGAAACTACTAATGAAACTTGAAGTACATTAACAATTAGCGGCTTATTGGTTCTATATAATTTGGTCGGATTAAATAAAAATGAAAAATTCTGTTATCAGACTATCGTCAATATAAAATCACTGTCCTGTGGTCCTATGATTTCCAACCCACAAAAAAAAGGAATTCAGCAAAGCGAATCTGAAGATTGTACATAACAACACTACACTACGAAAGATCCTCCTTCGCCAAAAAAAATGGAATCTACCAAGTCAATTGCACAGAATATGATAAAAAATATATTGGACAAACCAAACGTGCTGTTGAAAGAACATGAAAGATACATAAAAAAAAGACATTAACAAAGGGATTGCTACACATGCATTGGATTTAAATAACACAGGAAGACACTACACGGGATCGCTTATAAATAATTTTAAATTGCTAAAAACAGTAACTAACCCATGAAAACTCGACGCGTATGAATTGTTACTCATGCATATAACGGATAATCAAATAAATATCGACGATAGCCCAATAAATTCAAGTTTATTTCAATTGGCTCAATAATGTGTTAACGGTTACTTTTATTTTTTATTTTTCATCGGTTATTATATATTATATTTGGTCAACAGTTTCATTAGTAGTGGTTCAGTAGTTTCATTAGTAGTTTTGCGCATAGCGCAGACGATGGCCGGCAATACTGACCGAAATGCATCCGTGGGTCTTGTAGAATAAATAAAATCGTTTTTACCATCAAACTTTTGATTTTTATTCTAAATAAATATTTGTGGTCCATAAGGGAATTGTAACTTTATTTCATTAATCTAAAACGATCTCAAAGTGTTCACATCCAACAGATTAAAGTGTCAGAAAAAGTTTCGGAGCTCATTATAATATTCAAAATATAATCTGTAACTACATTTAGCTTCCTTTAAAGACAAAGTCAAAAGCGCTTTATTCAATACCAATCGTTTTAAACTTTAAAAGAACCATAAAGCAAATTCCAAACAATAAAACTATGAAAAACTTAATGGCCGGAATGGCTCTCTAAATGTATATTATCAATGAAACACATTTAATGAAAAAAAAAACACTAGCAAATTTAAATTAATTAAGATTATTACAAATTTTTTGTTTCAATTCGAAAAAGGAGAAAAAAACCAACCAGCATTATTCAAAAATTACTTATATTACTACCACAACAGTGAACTTTTGTCGTATACCTAATATGTTACACCCTAATTCTAAATAAGTTCAATCAAAATGAACGTTATCTTATACTGAAATCTATCCCTAATTTATAATACAAACAAACAACAAGACTAGACGTAGCAATAATGAGATGAAACTAAAAACTAATTTAAGAGAAAAAACACAAAAACAGAAAGTAAACGCGAATAATTTAGACATTGTCTGTGTGGTCTAGTGGTTAGAGCATGAACGCATAAGCCGAAAGTCCCAGGTTCAAATCTTGTTGGGAGCAACGTGATTTAATTCAGGGAATTTTTCGGACAGACTATGAGTGTTCACTCAGTGGCGATATGTACTGATTTAATCAGATCATATCATAGCTGAGCAGGCACACGGGAGCATGGTACTGACCAAACCAACTTCCGAAAAAATCAATACGGTCATGAAAATTAGATACTCTAACTATCTCTAAGCGAAGGCCCGAGAGGGGCTATAGTGCTACAAAGAAGAAGAAGAATTTAGACATTGTCATTTATCCACCAATACCTGGATTGCTCCGTCTCAGCTCGACCAGCCTCAACGAATCTAGCAAATGAGTATCTCCATTGGAATTGTTGGTCTCGTGAAATCAAGTTCGGAGGATATTTTATCTTCTTATCGGTGGCCCGTCTATATATGTGATACATGATTGGGATACCGTCAGAATCAAAAACATATCGATTCATGTCCAAATACACAAATCCTTCTGGAGGAACGAAGCCAGTAGTGAGGCAAGTCACAATATACCCATCTGTAGGGTGAAACGGCTGTGAAATCCAAGGGTTTTCACTCCCAGTTACAGATCTTGCAATATGATTCCGAAGGTGTTTCAATATGAAGATATCGACTCCTATCACATTAGCGGCTTAATAAATTTTCCTATTCGTTATATAATGCTTCCAGTTCGTCTCAAACTTTCTGTACAAACCAGTACATGCATGAAGACATTTCCTGTCGAAAACTTTTGATCTCTCGTTTGTACTAGCACTCTGGTTGTACCAGATCTGACATCCATATGTCGAAACTAGTCTAACCAGGGTCTTGTAACAAAAAATTTTTGACTTTTTGCTCAATGTATCTGGAATAAAAGAGTCATCGAAGGGCAATGACTACTTTTTGTGCTTTACTGAGCATGATTTTGACGTGTTCAGTATAGTACAGATACTGATCGAGATGAACACCGAGGTATTTAACACAGGATTTATGTGGAACCCGTTCTGAACTACCCTCACCAGCCATGATATGGAAATCCTTCCAGTTACGTTTCAGGTCTTGACTAGCCCCCTACAGCGTTGTCCGAAATAAACTTGGTTCCCACTTCCGCGCATTGATTTTCATTCGCCAACTGTCGGTGTAGAGCTGCACATCATTAAACATTTTTTGAAGATTGCTCTGAACTATTGTAGCTTTTCGGTGTACCGTATAGATCATCAGATCATCAGCAAACGCTACCAGTGGACGCGTTGGTGAGACGTTAAAATCAAAGCTTGTGAATGAATATTGAGAAAAGTAGAGGCGCAGTAGCTGTTCCCTGCTGTAGACCATTCAAGACCTTGAATTCGCGCATTGTTTTCAGATTCCCATCAGTTACAACAAATGATTTCCCGTATAACATATTGCACATTATGGCGACAAGATGTCTTGGGAACCTGTCCTGAACAAGTTTGAAAAATAGTCCATCTAACCACACCATATCGAAGGCTTTCTCCATATCAATGAGACATGCTCCAACACAATCATTGTTTTTTAGTTTCCAACAGATGTCTGAGGTTACTTTCGTTATCACATGCATGGTCCATTTAGCTTTGTACTATATCATGTTAGTTTCTTTTTTGTTTTTTAATCTCTCTATTGATGATGTTAATAAAAGAACGCCTTCGATAAACAAAATAAATCTGGAAAGCTTGGTTTCATTAATTTCTATGGTTTTCTTTTTTCAGGGGATTATACTAAAATGCATAACCCTATTGAAATAATGACCTGTATCCATCTGTCCATCCCTCCGCCCGTCTGTATGTCACAGCAGTTTTTCTCCGAAAATATAGAAGCTTGAGACACCAAACTGTGTGGAAAGGTCAGAAGTTGTGACTTCTTGAAAGTTTTGGGATGAAAATTTTTTGGAGAGTTTTAATGGAGGTCTCTCCATATAAGGAGGTGACCCTCTAAAAAAAAATTTTCAGCATTGGTAGTCGAGTAGGGTGTCTAATGAGATTTTCAAAACAGGTCTTCAAATTCCGCTATCTGTACCAAGGAGGCGGGGGAAGGGGAAACGTACGAAATATATTTTTATTCTTTACAGAAACAATAATACAGAATTTAAATTTTCCAGATGCAAATTCTATTGAAACACAACATGTTATGATTTGATGTGTTATATTTTAGAGTATTTTTTATTTTGAATTGTGAAAAAAATCAAATGTGGTCTTTTGGATTACATTCTTACCCATACATTTCATCGGACTTTCTACTACTTTATCTAGACATGCTAAGTCTTCTTCCATTATGGTTAGGTATTGCTTAATTTTAGAGAGGGAATTAAATGCATCTTGCAAACTTACAGCAGCTGAAGATGTTTCAGCGTCCTCTTCAATTAGCTCTCCATCATCGGAATGATGTTCATTGTCGAATCGAATTTCTTTGACGATTTCACGTTCGTCCAGCTCCCCATAACAATCAAGGTTGTCATCGCATGTTTCAAGTTCATTGAAGTGATCCTCTGCTATCAGCAATTCGATGATTTCTTCTTCATACTCAGTTACTTCCACTAATGATTGATGAAAAAATCCAGCCTTGTGAAAGCAGTTCTGGGTCGTTGTGGGCTTCACTAACCATCAAGATTTCTTTAAAAATTTTACCGCTTGAAAAACATCGAATGCTTTGCAGAAATTCTGATTTGATGAATCGGCTTCGATTGCCAAGATTCGCTTGCAGACTATTTCTTGCCGATAATATGTTTTAAACGTTTGTATAGTCCCCTGATCTAAAGGTTGAATACTGGTAGTCGTATTTGTTGGCAGGTAAAAAATGTTGATGCTTTTTAGTACAGTTCCTTCTGTCAACTTATGACATGCACCTCCACATCAAATGCATGGATTATTTGGGTCCATATGTCACTAGTCATCCAAGCTTTCCGGTCCGAATAATAAGGTAAAGGAATGTTTTCCCCGGAAGTAACGAGATTGCTTAAAACGCTCAATGGCGTGAATATATTTTTTTTTTGATCATTCATATTTGTAATAAATAATAACGTTAAACGATCTCTCTGAACTTTCCCGCCAGCTACAGAATCTTTTCACAATGTAGAGTGCCACAGGGGAGGGCCTTGTAAAAAAGCCCTGACTCATCTGCGTTGAAAATGTCGTAAATTTCGTACTCCTTAATCATATCTAACAGTATAATCTTTGTTCAATAGTTGGCTGTTATTTCATCAGAAGCTAATTTTTCTCCATGGAACTTTGAATATTTGATATCGTTATTAAATTTCCAACGCTGTAACCAACCATTGCTTAGCTAAAATCGGTTATCCCTATTTCAATTGCCATTTTCGATGCTTGTTCCAGTAGCATTGGCTCAGAAATAACCGCATTCTTTAATCATAATTATTGAAACTATATCAACATTGCTTTGTTTATATGCTCATGATGCAATTCAAATCCTCTTCCTTTCTATGTTTTTATTTGTCATAGTAATATTTCAAATTTTTTAAGAATTCTTTTTGCATCTGGAGATTGTAGACGCGTCATATCCGCACTAGATAGAGAGTTTCTTCACCAATTCACCACTTAATTTATCCAAGATTTCGACTTTTTGTTTAATAGCAAGATTCACCAGTTTTCTTTTTGATGACATTTTAAAATATATTAGTCGAAACTTTCGATTCTATCAAGTTAGCTCAGGAAAACTAAGATATTTTAATATTTAAGCACTCAGAAAATAAATGAGCACCCCCAATATAGCAAATGGAACAAATTCACTTACACGAATTTCACTTTTAAAAAATCTAATTCAATTTCGATACAACTAAGTGAAATCGAGGGAATAACAAGGGATTCACAACTTCAATCGATTAAATATGGCTTTTGAGGCATGCCGCTTTCAAATAGAGTTTTGCTACAAAACAACAGTGTATAGAAAAAGAACTCGAAAAGGTTCAAATTTAAATATTTTATGCTGAATAATTTCATTCAACGATAAGAACAACAGCGAAAATTTCATTTTACTTTCTGTAGTTTTCAATGAAAATGTTACACCAGGGTAGACAATCGGATGGACGGAACATGACGAATATTTGTGAGAAAGTAACTAGTAAAAAGCTGGAAAATATTGATGGGAAAAAATGTTTGCTTTAAAAGTCTTGCCACCCTATTAGCTACCCGTTTTACCTGAAAAAGATTTTAAACATCAACTTCAACTAAAGTGGCTGCGGCAGCACTGTGCTGCACACATGATTGTTAATCAACATGTGTATTGAATATTGTGCTGCAGTGGGAATTGCAATGGGAACTACTTTGAGCTGGGAAAACGGAAATTGCAGTTGACCTTGAAAAAGATTTTCTAAATAAAAGCTGAAAATGATTTTTGAATGGATGCACTTAACCGGGCAAAATTGAATGAGTCAAATACAATTGACTCAGAAAAGAATGTGCACTTATATGTTTTGTGCACTTTTCCGTGTTGCACTTATTGGAACGCAAATGTATATGAAAAATAGCCGAGAAAAATCGGTGCATGCGTTGCCTGTGTACTTATGCGTTATGTGCGCTTAAGTGGGTTGCAATTATCCGGGTTTCACTGTATATGCTTTAAGCGCTTGATCGAATTTATTAATGAATGGCTGAAGATGAGAGGTGAAACAGTCGATTAAGTAGGAGGGTGCTCCTGCCAGAAGGACTTTGTAAACATCCTAGGGTTCGAAACAAGTTTTTTGATGGCATGAATCGATGACCTGAATTATTCATCCAATACTTACATAAGATATTCAAATTTATCTGAAAGATGCAGAGTTTCTTTCATAAGTACGCAGCAGGCGCCATTTTTTTCAGATTAAATAATTTATCTGAACATTCAGCCAATTGAACCTGTTCGAATAAAACACTATTACTTATATTTTTAGAAAAACCCGAAGAAAATAAGAGTATTTAGGCCAATTTGAACAGAGGCGGCGCAAAGCCAAAAATTTATGTGGGCGAGATAAGCTCCGCGAGGCCCTACAATGACGCAACTGGAAGAATATCATGGAAATCAAACAATTTAAACAGATTTTTTTTTACTTTAACATAAATAAATCAGAGTCTCGTCAGCAAGTGTTTTCTCAATGTGCGTTAAAATATAAAAATCATTAGTTAGCCAATGTATATTACTTTTATAAATCGGTGAACATGAATCTATTATCTGACTATTCGATTCCTGCTCTTTCAAGATGAAACCATTTGCTGACTAGACTTTAGCAGTGAAAATTAAATACAAATTTTCTACTCTTCGCCTTACTAAATTTCTTAATAATTGCATCGTAGTCCAACTTTGATGCTATTTCAGCCTCAATGGATAAAACTCTTAACGCTGAAAGTATTTGCTGACCCATTGTTTATCTTAAAAAGTTTTTAATAAGCTTTAATTTAGAAAAGCTCCTTTCAGCGGAAGCTTTACTTCAATGTATTGTTAATAAAATTCGAATTACGCTTTAAATGTTTGTGTAAATTTCCTTTATGTTATTCTCGGTTATGTATTGAAGCAGCTGTTCTATGTCTCCGATGAAGACGGGCAAATTCGGCATAATTGCTTGCAGTTCTTCATACAATTCATAAGGTGGGATGCCACTGCTCTCAGCCACTCGTAGGACTTTGTCTAAGTCTTGAAAATGTTTTAATAAATGCTGTTTTCAAATAGTTGTTAGTTTGTTTAAATCATAGAGAAATCCGAAACCTGCAAAATGTTGATTCAAAGATGTAAATCTTGTATCCATACTGCTCGTTATGGAATCAATCGTAGTATTAAAGAACTCTGTCTCGAACTGAATTTCGGGAGAGTGTATGAGTTCATCACTACTTTCATAAGCGAACATCCTTTTCTTTTTGGCTAACATTTTATTTTTAAATTCTTTTGGCAAGTCATAATTACTTTTTTCAATTAATCGATACGCTTCAGATAAGTATTGTTCGAATCAAAATTGACGATATTCTTTGATCCAGTCACAGAACGTCTGCAAATGATCAAGGGCAATGCTTAAATGGACTTCTACGGATTGCCATAATTTGCTTATGATATTTACTCGCGATAATATTGCATACCATTAATGTAACGATATAATAAACTCTAATCTGAGAATTTCATTTACAACCAAATAACAATCACTGAGTGTATCGGACTCTTCTGTATGATTTTGTTGGCTCTCGATACATTCCACTACATTATCAAATTGAAATAATATGGCTTCAACTCCTTCGATCCTGCTTTCCTATGTCTGATAAAAGTTTTAAGGTAAGTTTTAATTTGCCTTTGATAAACTCCCAGCTTTTGCGTCACCTTACAAATAACAAATAATTTTTTTGAATAAAACCTTAAAAATGGTTTTGCTGCCACGTAAGAATTAGCTGCATCTACTAACAGTAGGTTCCAAGTATGCCAACCGCAAGATTAAAAAAATGCCCGCGGATTAATATTCAAAATTCGAGTTTTGAATCCGTTTTTTATGCCTGCCATATTCGCCCCATTGTCGTATCCTTGGCCGCGACCGTGATGAATTTCTGATCCATTTTTTCCTAATTCTTAAAGTATTGCATTAGTTAGTCCTCAGTTGACTCAGCGACAACAAGAAACACATTAAAACGTTCTCCTATTTTACCGGTTGTTATGTTACAAAATCGTAATACGACTGACATTTGTTCAACTCGACTATAGTCTCTTGTGCAGTCAAGCAAAATAGAATAATATTTCACCCTTTTATCCTTCGAATCACTTCTCCGGTCACTCTTTTCGCTATTAGCCTTATCAACTCATTTTGAATTTCGTGGCTTAGATAATGTGTTACAAGTTGTTGGTCATAAATACGTTTCATGTGTTCTCGAAGCGTCGGATCATATTCAGAAAGCAATATAGAAAAAGTCTATGAAGCTGCCGGAATTTTCACTACAGTCATTTTAAGAGATCCTCTATGCCCTCTGAATGCTAAATTATGTGAGACTAAGAAGTTAATGAGGTCAATTAATCCTTCAAATAAATTTTACCAATGTTTTTGAGATTCATGAGTTAGCCTTTCGTTTGCTTTATCTATTATTTTTCCATGCTTAATTCGCTCCAACGTTAGCTATTGAAACAGAAATGACATATGTATATTCTCTGGTATTCTCGTGTCTTTGTAAAACATTTTTTAAGTGTTTCCTGTCATAGCATCCTCCCTGAACCATCTGAGTTTGATAATCGCTAAAAAGTCGATACGGAAAACAATAAAATTTGTTTTGATAACTAGAATAAACCAGCCAGCGACAATATTGAGTTTCACCATTACTGAGTCTTCTTAAAAAATAACAAGTTGAATAAACAGACCTACGCTCGTGTCAGAAGGGTTTTGTATTCAATTTAGGAAATGCAGTCACCAGATCGAATCAAATCAAGAAACATGTCAACGACAATTTTATTGGAGAAGATATGAAATTTGAAGATCATACTATTATTAACAAAGTAGAACGAATTTCGACTTCTGAGGCTTTTGTTTTTGTTATACTCATAAATATCTCCCTTGATAATTATTTCTGATGTCCATTCGCGAGGGAGGAAACACAATTTTCATGTATTTCCCCCCTGTGGCCCCACTGAAGCAAAAACCGACAGTTTAAGAACTGTTTGGGAAAGCTCCCATGAAAACTTTCATTTCATACTCATATCGGCTACGTTTGCTGAATTTTTTTTCAGGGGCCACTCTCCTGTACTGTTATCATCGATTAATGGCCAATTTTTTCGAATCCTAGAATGATTACAAAGCCCTTTTGCTAGGAGCTCTCTCCCACCTCCTTGATTTGTTTCACTTATGAGTATTAATTGTGTGTACTCACTTTCAGTCATTCATTAAATTGAATCAAGTGTTCTCAGCATGCACCTTAAACTTTGAAGTTGGGAAAAAATAACTCAAACTTATTCAACCTTCGCATTTAAAACTGCCACTATTTTGTTTTACGATTACTGATACCACTAGCTGAACCGATTCTCAAAGATATTCTTGATACCTATCATTCCTGACATTTTCATGCAAATCCTAGCCAAACTGTAGTGTCTGAGCCGGTAAAAAGCGCACGTTGTTCCAAAGCCATATGTTGCCATAGTAATAAATGCAGCGCATATTGTTCCATAATAATACAGGAAAATTCAAGCCGCTGTATCCTCGCTAAAGAGAATAGATCAATCTCATAAATTGTCATCTGTGTACTGAATTTCATTGAATTTAAGGGTGCCGTTAAGATTTTATTCAAGAAAACATAAAATCGATAAATCATACTATTACTAACAAAGTTGAGTGAATTGCAACTTCTCACGAATTTGTTGTTTTTGTACTCATAAGGCCTACTTTCATGATTTTTTTCAGATTTTTCGGATCACAGGTGTCCAATCGCGAGTGGGGGGACACAAATTTTTCATGTATTTCCCCTCCCTGTGCCCCGCTTGAAGCAAACTTTGCCAAACTAAGACTTGTTTTGAAAAGTTCACATCAAAACTTTTCATTTAATACCCATATCGGATACCTTTCATGAAATTTTTTTTCGGGGGGTCACTCCCCTGTATTGGGAGACCCCCCTTAAATACCTTATAAAATTTTTTTGTAGTTGAACTTTGAAGAGAGCACCACTTTACACCTACATACAAAATTTGATGTTTCTAGCTTAAGTAGTTTCCGAGAAAAACTGCTGTGACACACGGACGGACGGACGGACGGACGGACAGACGGACAGACGTACGGACAGACAGACGGACAGACAGAACGCGATTTTAGAAGGGTTTTGTAAAATTATTTTACAAAACCCTAAAAATGAGATTAGTGCTTACGATCATCATCTTTGAGATAACCATCATCGCTGTTTTTTGATGGCTGAACATCGCTGTTTTTTGATGGCTTGAACAATATCATGACGCTGAGAATTGGTTAGTGGAAACGACCACATTCCTGGATCCGAACTTATAAACGTTGCTTTGATAATGTCGCTTTCATCACCGAGAACTTATTTGTGGTTCAGGAATTCCGCTCTCCATCTCAGGTTCTGATAGGGTAGAGTTTGATACTATTTCTACTTCCGACTGTAGCTTACTAATCAATACATCTGAAGTAATTTCCAAATTGAATGAAGTATTGGCTGTTGCAATATCCAACGTCAAAGAAATCACTTCATTTTATTTTGTCATGCTCTGAGATGTTTTTTAAGGTAATTCATCAATCTTGAGCCTAAAGCTCGATCTGATAAGACCCTTTCAGCTTTCTTTTGCCTTTTCGCGGATCCAGATTTCAATTTTCTCCCGATATTTCTATCTCTCTTGGGACCTGGGTGTGACCTGATGAACTTCGTTTAACGTATGTTGAACCTATTAACAATAATAATAATTTTGTTTTTACGTACATACCTACAATCACTTCACATGTCTACAGTTGGTTTATGATTAATTACCTGAAGTAGCTCACTGAAATTCTATTTGAATAAATCGAGCTGATCAACAATCACTTCGTATAAATTTAATAATTATTATTTTCAAACCTTCAATACATTATTACTCGTTCTCACTCACAATGAAATAATAGAAATTCCTACGGTACTCTGCTTTGTTTCGCGAGCCATGGTTGATATATTCTTTTAACTCAAGTAAAATTTATTTCTAATGTTTTTATTGCTATTGCTGTAAATTAGTTCCGGGTGATAATCATTAGATTGATTGAGTATTAAAGTAATGATAATCACCAGATTTGCTATAAAAATGGATATCATTACAGAGGTAACCACGAATCAACTGACGGAGCTCCCTTGATAGCCGTTCTCATGTTCATCTACGCATGTAGCGTTTGGCCCCACACATGAATAAATACTCATAATCTTTATTAGAAGTTGCGAGGGAACGTCAATAGCTTTATAGCCGGTTCAAACCTGTTTTGGTTCATTTACTATGGTCCTTGGATCTTACATAGACCGGTTACTGTAGTCCGTTGTTAAGTGTTGACTAGGATGCGCTGCAAATTATGATGTTGCCGGCCTCATTATGTGTATAACCTAAAACTTTCCCCATGATGAGTTGCATTAAAATTGCATATCATGTCAAGATAAAAAGGTGTTACCACAGTAAAAAAAACTCTTCTTGCTATCGTTTTATGATAACCATTATTGGAATGATGTGCTTGCCCACTATGCAAATTTCATAGCCCAAACATTTAGTGAGATATCCATATGTTAGTAAATGCCATCGGATACTTCTTTCGAGCTTCACGAAGGTGTGCTGGCATTTTACGAAAGGGTTAAGGAACCCAATAAGCACTATTTAATTATAAGTTACACTAGAATTGTAGATATCACACTGAAGATAGGAGTGCAATTGTGATGTGGAAGACAACATTGAGGGCGCTTGCGAAAGAATACTTTAAGCCAAGATGATCGCCACCAATGGCCTCATCCATCCTAAATGCCTTACTGTAGTTGAGTTGATCATGGTCACTATTTGAGTATACTTTATAATGGACTGGACAATTGATGCGTAGCGTCACATGCCACCACTTCGAACGGTTTTATTGGTTAAATTTGAGTAAAATCATTCAGAGCTTTCACTGATATCAATACTGTTTAAACTTTAATTGAGTTAGAAAAGGCTCTCAAGTGCGAGGCTCCTATAGCGCGAGGCCGTAGGCGGTCACCCACGTCGCCACTGAATTTGAAATATGTATCAACCATCAGCTCGTGTTATTGTTCTTATAATTCCATACAATTGAAGTGAGTTAAGTGAATTATAATTTCTGAGTATTTGCTGCCCTTGTTCTCATAAAGACCTACCTTCGCGATTTTTTCAGATTTCCAACTGGAAGGTTTCCAATCGTGAGAGAAGGGGATACAAATATTGTTTGTACATTTTGCTTCTCCCTGGACCCCCCTTATGTATAAAATGTCTTTTTCAGATTTTGAAAGTGCCTTTCATTTGATACCCTTCTTGACTACATTTGATGAAAAAAAATGTTTATCGACAACTTCGTTATTTAGACGAAAACTCCTTAAAAAAATTGAAAGATTTGATAAGACCTAAGCTTATGAGAAACCACCACTTCTAATCTTTTCAGAAATTTTGAGCTTTGTAGCTTCTATAGTTTCTCAAATAACTTCTTGTGGCGCAACGGTAGGCGGGTAGACGGACGGACAGATGGATGGACGGACGGACTGATAGGATACGACACTTGTAAGTTTTTCAAAAATATCTTTCAGAAAGCCCTTAAAAATAATGGACGTGCATCCAGTAATAAATAACTTTGCGAGTAATAGTAGGATTAAGTAAAGGCTTTTCCAATCATAGGTGTTATTTTGAATAGCCCGTTATTTCGGTAGATGTCATTTTTGAAACTAATGTTAAAAAACATTTGACATTTAAAAACTACGCCATTAATAAAAATGGAACGATACACGCTTCAACAATGCATTGAAATTATTAAAATTCACTATAAAAATTGTGAAAATTTGGCAGAACCGGTTCGTAAAACTCGAACATTTTTGGGTCGTCATGAAGCACCTTGTCGAACCACAATACTGTTGGGACAACTTAATGATGTGAAGAATAAAACCCGTGCAAGTCACTTAAGAACAGCCGAGAATATTGCTGCTGTGCCGAAAGTGTTGAAGAAAACCCAGGTTTTCCTCGTCGTTCTTTGAAATTAGGCATCCCACGAACGTCATCACAGCGTATTTTGCATTAAGATTTGATTCTTAACGCTTATAAAGTTCAGTTAACACAAGAATTCAAGCCGGTCGATCATCAACAATGTCGTGTCTTTGGTGATAGGGTCCCTGAAATGCATGAAAATGATCCGGAATTCCATCGAAAATCATCTTGAGTGATGAGGCCCATTTTCACCTCGGTGGCTTCGTCAACAATCAAAATTGTCCCATCTTGGGCTCGGAAAACCCAAGAGTTATTGTTGAAAAGCCTCTCTATCATCAACGTGTGACTGTTTGGTGCGGTATATGGTCTGGCGGAGTCATTGGGCCTTACTTTTTCGAAAATGAGGCTGGAGTAACAGTTACGGTGAATGGATTGCGCTACCGAGAGATGTTTGATGATTTTCTATGGCCGGAATTGGATGGTATTGATCTGGACAACGATTACTTTCAACAAGACTGCATTACGTGCCACACAAGCAACAAAACCATTGACTTTTATGGGAAAAGTTCCCAGACCGTGGTATCTCTCGAAGAGGTGATCACAATTGGCAACCGAGATCTTGTGATTTAACTTTGCGACCTCTTCGTTTGGGGCCACGTGAAAGAAAAGGTCTGCACCTACAGCCCAGCGTCGATTCAAGACCTCAAAGATGGAATTTGTGAGGCATCGGGGACAAAGGGCAGCCACTTTGCGATTTGGTTATGGAAAATTTCATGAAAAAGACATGGTCCTGTAAGCGTCGTCGCAGTGGTCATTTGCCTGATGTTTGTTTTTTAACTGTTAATGACATTCCTTCTTCTTTATAATATAATAAACATCCGATCATTTATAATGAAAAATGGCATTTTTCTTTTAATATCAAAATAACACCTCTTATTGGAGAACCCTATATTTTCTTCAGTAAAACTGTATTTTTATCATAACATGGATGAATTCAGCCATTTAAATAGTTTTTAAGAGATCCTTATATTCTATAAGTCTCAATAAAATTTGCAAAGGTTACAGCCATTTCAATTTCCTCCGATTATAATAATCATATAATATTTTTCTACTTCATTGGCTTTCCATCCACTACACTTTTGATTGGATTTTCTCCAAATTTTCAGATAAGATGAATAAGAAATATATATTTAAGATTAGGGTCAGTCAATGCTTTCAGCAGTTTGCTTTCATTGATATAATTTTGTTTAGAGTCTATTTTGAAAAGGAGTACTAGTCGTCACCTGTATAACTTCGTAAAGAAATAATACATAGTTCATACCATGTAAATCACATTAAAAAAAAACAAATACTAATAACTATTAACTTTGAAATAAGCACTTATGGACGCTTGGGTGCCGCATACGGCTCAACAACACTCGACGTCTCGTGGTGGTTGACAGACAGAGATCTGACATTTTTCAACTGTTTAGCAAGTTGTGTAAGGATGACAGATTTCTGTAATAACCTCCGAAATATCGGAGCTCATTACAATTGTTCCTATTTTTAATTTTGAGAACCACTTTCTCAATAAGTGGTTGTAAAATCGTAAGTGCCCTGAAAGTCATTTCGTCAAGTCATTAGAGTAAAATAGCATAACCGGTTATGACAGAGACAAAATAAGCTGAAGAATGCACCTCAGAAATGAAATGTTTTATTCAGTTTTGACAATCTTGAAGATCAGCAACATAAACAGGAAAATAAAGCTCCAAGGATACAAGCATCTGTGATAAGACCTGTACTTTGCCATGGATATGGAACATGCAGAAGCAAATATATTGAACGCCTTCGAAAGACGAGTCCTAAGGCGAATAATTGGAGCAAGCTAGCCGGAAACTAATGGCAAATTCAATACAACCATGAAATGTATGAAATTTTTGACAAGCCGGAGGTCTCAACGATTGTAAGATTGCGGAAGCTACGATGGGCTGGCCACGTGAATTGTATGGACGAGCAATGGATACCCAAAATGTATTCGTTGGCAAAACTGACGGGCGAAGACTAGTGGTGAAATTAAGGAAATGCTGATTTAACTCATAGATTAAGATAGTTCATCGCTGCTTGGATTTTGAAATTGAAGGACGCGTCCATTTTATCGCGACAGTTGGAGGTGCTTTTTGCAGCAAGCAAAGGCCCGGGATGAACTATAGTGCTACATAAAATAAGACGAAGATAGTTTAGCCTTCTGTAGCTTTAGAATGTGCTTTTAAGTTTTATATTTAAATACTTTAAAATTCACAAAGCAATAAATACTTTCTAATTTAAAATAAAACCCATTCCAAACTTATCCACAAAATTTTGAGCCTTTGTTATCATCTGTTTTTCTGACAGAGTAAAAGCAATATGTTAAAATCTCTATTACATATGTATCTAGCTAGCTTCATCATTTAGGAATGCATATTTTTTGTTAATTTAGCTTTTCCCATCGAATCTGAGTAAAGCAGCTAGGTTTTAAGGTACATTTATCTAAAAACAAATCTAGCAAAGTAGCATTTTCTAACTTTATCATTATTCATCTTAACCTACCATTACCTTAAATCGATCCTTGCAATTTTCGAAATGACACAATTTCCAAAATCAAATGTTCATTGAACCATATTAAGGTAAAACTTTACACAGATATACTCTCTCTTTTCTACAAGTGCCTTGATTTACTATACACTTTTCTATAATGTCTTGTTTAAATTTCTTCAACGAAACACTTGAATCCTTCAAAGAGACTGCGACGACAAACAGCTTTAAAGTTTTCCTACTTATAGCCGGCGACAGACAACTATGAAAACTTCCTCGTTTGTTTTCTGAATTTTCTACACTCTAAGGATGATCTCAGTAGAAAGTTCCTTTCATTCACTTACTTAACAATGTGAAGTAAAAGCGAAAAGCAACTCCGAAAACTCTCGGAAGCTTAATACATATTTGCGTATAGCCAAATTATTTTGTTGGATGTTGAGGAGTTAAGGATTCTTTTGAAAGATGATGCAAATAGAAAATTGTTGATGAAATGAAAGAATTCTTCTAATTTAGGGTAGATATCATTTGCATGAATTAGAGTGACTTTTCGACATTGGTAGGATGAAGGGTCTTTAGAAAATGTCATTCATCAGAAAGAATCCATACTAACATAAAATAAAAGATTTTTAGTTAAATACATTGGCATAGTTTATTTTATGATTTGAACTTGAGCAAAGTTTACTAAATTCAGCTCAAGTTTTTATGTTTATAATGATTGTATTATTTTTCAAAATACTGGTGGAAGCTTAACTAAGTATTTATTTATTTATTAAATACGATACCAAAAGACTAAAAAACCTACAATGACAGATATTTTGCAATAAAAACGAATAATTAACAGCAAGATTAAAATAAGTTAAATGAAAATATTGAAGTTAGATTCAAAACATTAAAAAAGTTAAATTCAAAAATGGAAGCCAAATTCGAAATTCAAGACTAATTAAGGCTTTGGTAATGTCAACACCTCATTTAAAGTAGATTCAAATGCATAAAATAAATTTGACAGAAGACCAAGATGAAACTAATTGAGAAAATGTGGTAAGCGTATGAACTCCAAAGAGAGAATACAAAGATCATCTAGAGAAATTGATGGCACAGCTTGAAAATAAGATATTCATCATGAAAAGTTCAACTTTTCTCTAATTATGGAAGATGCAAAGATGAAAGCCGCTGACTGTATAGAATGAAGGCCATGCAACGTTTTTAATATAATACACGGGTGCATTTTCATTGAGAGGATTCTATAGCATTGATTAAATGCCTGCGATGTGGGTTCCAAATGGACATGAAATGAGATTCCCTAAAAAAGCACAATACCAAGATTCAAATTGGACTAGTGCAAAATTATTATAAACTAAGTGGGCTACAAATGAAACAAAAATAATTCTGGGTGATTTCAACGCTAAAGTTGGCAATGAGCAATCTCATTAGGGAAGACTGGAGGATATAGCCTCCACGATAAAACAAATGACAAGGCCAACGCCTGATTGACTTTGCATGTAGCAGAAATCTAGTCATACGTTCGACTTGCTTCCCACATCGACGCATTCATAAAATAACTTGGGTATCACCGGATGGCAACACACAAAACCAGATCGACCATGTTCGGATACAACAACGATGGGCCTCGACACACAAAGATTACGTAGGTAGGAAAACCATGATGAACAGAAATTATTATGAAAATCTCAGATGAGCAGCGAATAAGATAATTAGAATTCTAATAAGGAAGTACTATGACAACCAATTGAGAAGTATAGATGTAAGTTTAGCGAGCAATAACACAAGACAAGCATACAAATTAGTGAAAGCCTGAAATGTAGCTATCAGCCCAAAACCACGCTCTGTCGTGATAATATCGGCAATATCATCGCTGATTAAACCAAGATTCAGGAAAGATGGGCATCATATTTCAAGAACCTCTTTAATCTTCCACGCAGCTCGGAGTCTATGGATGTTTGCGGAGAGTTTTCATTTGTCCCACCAACTCTGGATGAAGTTTGTTCCATCAAAAGCCCAAAAGAATAATAAAGCGCCGGGCATCGATGAGATTCCAGTGGAGCTCATCAAATATCGTGGCTGCAGTATACATAAAGCTATACATAAAGTCATCCAGCACAGTTGGCTACAAGAACGTATACCGAGAGAGTGGATCTATCAATGATGTTCCCTATCCACAAAAAAGGTGACAAGCTACAGTGCGAAAATTATAGAGGCATTTTACTGCTTTGTCCTGCTAAAAAATATTTTCAAAAATTTTAGAAAACAAAATCGGATCATACGCCAACAGTATTATTTGGGAGTATCAAGGTGGTTTTAAAATAGGTAGATCGACAATAGAGCAATTGTTCACAGTCAAACAGGTACTCGTACTCGAAAAATGCTGTCAATTCAACATGGACGCACATAATTTTCGTCAACCTTTAGCAAGCATGCGACAGTATTGATCGTAACGTACTTTACCAAATAATGCTTTGCGTTGATACCCCAGCAAAATTAGTCCGTCTTACCAAAATGACAATGACGTCGATGAACTCCCAAGTCCGCATCAATAACCAACTAATGGATGCCTTTGACACAAACATCGGACTAAAGCAGGAAGATAGGCTGGCCCATGGCTATTCAATTTGGCTCTAGAGTACGTCATAAGGAAGCTACCTATCGATACACGAGGTACATTACTATACAAGTCAAGTCAAGTAGTAGCCTATGCGGACGACATAAACATTTTGTCACGGTCATTAACAACTACCAAAGAACTCTTCCTGAAACCAGTAGAGCTACAAATCAATGAAAATAAAACAAAGCTCATGACGCAGTCAAGGAAAAATACCTCAAATACACAAAATATCACTCTTGGCGAATAGACTATCGAAAATGTGGGCAAATTTGTGTATTTAGGCAAAGAATACAGCTCACAAATGAAATATTTTACTCAGTTTTGACAATCTTGAAGACCAGCTGCATACACAGGAAAACATAGCACGAAATATACAAATCTGTGATAAAACTTGTGCAATGCTATGGGTGTAAAACATAGACCCCAACCCATATTCCTAGACGTATATCTATCCTAAATCGTTTTGATATCAGGATTTCTCTACTATCTAATCATTTTCGTGTAAAATTAGAACGCAGGACTGGAACTATGGCTAGGTAGACATAGCTAATTTCCTTATGATACCGATATTTGGATTCTCTAATCTCAGGTAATAAACGCTACGCAGGTATCCTGGGTAATGTAGATTACTCAATACTTACAAAATTCAAGATCTGGCTCAGGCAAATATTCTTAAGTATTAGATCAATAAGTTGTAGCAAAAGCAAAAACCAAATAACTGCACTCCAAAAATGTAATGCCTCGTTGTTGCTAACAAACGATTCTAAAATACCAACAAATTATTTACGTGCTCTCACGAAAATAGTAGTTTTGCAATTCTGGCATTTTGTTAATTATTTCAGAAATGCTAGAATTGCTTACATACATAATATTGCTACTGCATTGACCATTGACTCAGATTATCTCACGTGAGTCAATGTTCCACGAGGCAATTGAACATAAACTTTTAATTATGTCAGAAAGAAAATATTGCGATTGTGGCACCATGCACTTCTTCAATTACGTCTCAAATGCCAAAATCGCTTACACGCGAAACATTGACACAGATTTACATGAGTCGATATTCCCAGCGGCAGTTGAACCAAAGTGTGCTTAAGCAATGAAAAATTACAACTAATTTTAATAGAAACGATAGTTTGAAATGAAGATTCTAAACATACTGCCGGCCTTGAAGATAAACAACTTCAAAAGTAAAATCTTTCGTAATGTGGACATTGCTGCGTTGTGGATTAGGAGCTCTCCTCTTGCAACAGTAGTGGATAAACACACATAAGATCATCACTGCAAACTATCCCGTTGACGTGCAGCCTACTGATAACGAGTGCAGATATTGTGACGAAGTACCAGATGAGTCGATGTTGGCCTTCCAGTTTTGTTTCTCTGAGCTTATATTTGTTAATGCCTCGAAATGCTTCGCAATATGGACTGCATTGAAGGCCATCATGGTGATTGGATCGGCTTCTTCAATAGTAATGTTGACCTTGGGGTAAAATGATTTAGCGTGGAACTCGGTGGTTACTTCCTGTGTAGCGGGGAGTAACGTGATATCAGTGCTTCTCATACTGCAGCCTGCATTCATAAATAGTACAGCAGAGCCTTTGAGGCCTTTCCGCAAGATTCGTCTGTTATATAGAAAGTCAAAATCCTCTTCCTTTTTCAACATAAAGTTCCAACAATGAGGAGTGCGAAGTTGGATCCAGGTTCTACTGGCAATGATTATTTCTCTTGGGCACGAAGGTGGGGTTCGACGTCCGATGAAGAGATTTAGTTCGCATATGCTGTTGGAGGGGTTGAATTTTATGATACGTTGATACTATTGGCATAACGTGTGCAATTTAGTCCGTTTATTTCAGGCATGAAAATCTGTCTCTGTTAATTGGTGAAAATTGTCTCGGTATTCATTTATCATCATATGGGGCGCGTGTATATCTATCGTTTGATACAAAAGCAGAGAGTTGACAGGGCCGTTAGATGATGGCAGGGTTTTCATCTCTAGTAAATGATTTTGAATGACACGCGCTTGCTCTTGAAATTGGCTAACCGATATTATGAGAGGGTTGATTTTGCCATGCTATGAGTTGGGTAGTGACCCCAACATTGCATCTTGACTATTTTTACATTCAAGTAATAACGATGAGATGATAATAGACTTTTTTTGTGGTAGGGAGGTGAATGCCATTTATGCACAAAGTTTTAATGCACTGAGTATAGCCATAGTATGGAAGGTTTGTATCGAATTGTGCTCCTTTAACTCTGCGTTGAGATTCTGTATATTCTCAAACACTGCATGGAATGTCGAACGGCAATCTCTTCCTACTTTTAGGTTAGATATGACTACGCTCAGTTTAGAAAATATCATTCTCTTGAATCTCATTAAGTTGGTGTATGTATTGCTCAACTTTTTGAGTATGATGCTCATTATGGTGAATCACGGTTCATAGTTTCTTTAATAGCTGGATTCCATCACTAGCTGCCTTGATAGTGGCCCAGTTGGACTTTAAATCATACTACGCTAGGACCTGCCAACTGTCAGACATCAGACTTACTGCCCCCAAGCTCTTACAGAAGACACCCGTATTCTTGTTAAACTCCTCAATTTGTACCAATTCGTCCGTATGTGTAGTGATTGAGAGAGCTGACATCATTACCAGTTGCAGAAGTATAGCTTTCAATGGTAATGTCACGTTGGTTTAGCCTTTCTGCTTTCGAATTGCCGGTAACCTTTGAGAATCCTGTTGCGGCAGAATTTCATCATCGTTATTTAATTGGCTTTTCGGCATGATATTTTGCTCGTGACTTGGCTCTACTATATTTACTGGCAATGGAGCTATATTATATATAGCTCTGCGATAGATTCCGGACGCAGTTTTAACCCAACCTACGTGAACCTTTTAATTAGCCTCAGTAATGACTTCAACAATTCTTCCCATTGGCCATTTCAAGGGGAGAATGTTGTCGTCTTTCACCACTACCAGCATGCCGTCCCTGACATTATGTTGCATTGTAGTCCATTTTACTCGCTTTTGGAGCCCACTAAGATACTCTACATGCCACAAATTCCAAAAATATCTGCGAACTTGACTCACGATGTCCCATTTTGTACACAATGACATATTTGCATCTGTATGTGTGCTGATGCCATTCAAAATGGGTTCACCGGATAGAAAATGTGCAGGTGTCAACGGTGTTAAATTATTAGGGTCAGATGACAACGGTGCTATTGCCTGGTATTTAAAATAGTCTCAACTTCACATGTAATAGCTCTTCGTAAGTTGGTCCAATTGATGCTGGTGCTTTGTGAAAGACAGTTTTTGTGCTCTTCACAGCCACCTCCCAAAGACCCCCAAAATACGGTGACCTTGGTGGAATGAAGTGAAACTGAATTCGGCTTTAAATGCAAGTTTTTGCAATTTGCTCTGTTGAGTTATGATCGTCAAAGATATGCTTGACTTCCTTCCGTTGTCCTTCGGCCCCAACGAAGTTGTGTGAATTGTCGCAGTATATATTTTCACGACTTCCTTGTCTGGCACTGAATCTTTTAAGGGCCCTTAAAAAGCCTTGAGTAGTCAAATCTGATACAACTTCCAAATGAATAGCCTTCCAAATGAATAGCCTTTGTCGTCAAATGAACACAGCGAGGTAAGTTTTCTCCTTGCGCTTTCCTCGGAGCTTAAAATGGGTATAAACTGGCTCACAATAATCAACTCCACAGTTAAGAAAAGGTCTAGCCTCTCTTACACGATGAGCTGACAGGTTGCCCATTTGCTGAGTACCGAGGTGTGGCCTCAGTCTTGTCCACGTTACACAAATTGACACAACTGACCGGGCCAACCCTCTACCTTTAACAATCAAATTTCATTATCGGGCAATCCAATCAGTGTCAAAGGTCCTACATGTAGATTGGTTGTATGTAGATATGTCATGAGTAATCTGGCTAAACGGCTTTCATCGGGAATCACAGTTCGATGTTTATTTTCTTCACTAATTTCTACCTGTTAATCCTTCCTCGAGTTTTTAAGTTACTTGTAGTGAAGACGCTGTTGTTTTTTGAAAGCTCCTTCATACCATTTTTTAAATATTACTGCTGTAATTCCTTGAGGATAATTATTTTCACCATATTCACTTGGTCTACGCTTAAAAATAATTGTTTGTACGTGGTGTCTTCCAAAATAGTCGCATAGCCTTAAGCACATATGCCAACATTCATCGTAGTTTCCCAAAAGAATTCCCATGGTTAATTGCATACATCAGGTGCCCAGCTACTGGTACAACCACCAATGAAAAGCTTTGGTTTTTTCTTCTTCTACTAAGCAAACTTCTGTCTCCACTGATCGAGGCCAATGAGCCTTACTTTACTTCTGGAAATTGGGGCCCTCAAATCAAAATGTATTGCCCCCAATTGCTTAGAAAACACTGCCCTTGACATAATAGAGAGCTTACGTGTTTCCATTATTCTGGTGATGTGGTCTCTAAAATTGAACTTACACGGTTCGCCACATGCGTCCTTAAGGATGAAGGTCGCTTCTTGATCCAGGCCAATACAATTTCCGAATTGGTCTATAGCCAAGTTTCGTCAAATTTGAAATAAATTTCACTTAATATATGCTTCACAGTTTGACAAGCTAATTTTGCTGCATAAAGCTAAAAACTTGAAAGTGTTACTTGCTACAACGGTGCCACTCGAGATCTTAAGCACAACAACCTGACTGTCACCTTCCCTGCGCTATCTCTTGATCAAATGTAGACTGCCGTGCCGTATGCTTTCTCGCTCACACCTGCACAAGCGTGAAGTTGTAACGGGTTGCAGGATGCATCACTGCGTACATACGCATGCACAACTCTTCGCGATACTTGAACCAACTAGATTGTAAGTCGAATGGCAGCTGATTATCCCATCCTAGTTCCAGTTTCCATAATTGCTGCATAAATATATTCCCCTTAGCTACCATAGGGTCTATTAGTCCAAGCGGATCAAAAATTTGTGAGATTTCGGAAAGAACACTCCTTTTCATTATGAGCCTTGTCACTTGTGCTTACTCCAAACGTACGGCTACTGGGTGCCACACTAAGCCCAATGTCTTGATATGGTGGACCTGAATTTTTGAAAAATTCAATTGAATCTCCAAATTTTGGTTGGGAATATTCTCTATTAGCTTGGGATGATTAGCACACCATTTCCGTAAAGGCAAACCGGTTTCCTTTAACAAATGTCATACTTGATTCTGCATTTCCATAACTGCTATAAGATCATCACCACCAGTGTTGCGAATTCCGGCGTACCGGCTTTCTCACATTTGCAACTTCGAATTGCCGTCGTAACATTTCCACTGTTCTTTGGGCACTCGTACCTTTTCCTCTGTGTATTTATTTATTTTTATTAACATTTTACCTATTTCCCTATAAATTTTAATTCCCCATCATCTCAATCCTACCCTCTTATCCTATTTTTAATTTAAAAAAAAATTGTAATATAATGATAATTTTAATTTTCCCACTAACAACAATCCATTCATTACTTCCCATTAACAAAATTTCATTCGATACATTTTCCTTAGTAAACCTAATTCCTTCCTTCATACTAACTAATTTTATTCATTAGCTCCCACTAACAAATTTTATTTTTGATACTAACAAAAAATTCATTCACGTTTCCCTACTATCAAATTTCATTTTCATGCGCATCAAGAAAAATGCATAGTTGAAGTTGCTAATTCGATGAATGGGAAATCAACAGAAGGTGGCTCCGTTGGTAGTGGCGTGGGGCCCTGGGTTCAAGTTCCCCAAGCGCAGAAAAACACTCTTTTTAGAATATCGGCAAAAGCAACTGTTTCCGTATATATATGATGATTTGCATCTAACCAAACGCTATCATGGTTATGCAAAGCACCATATATGCAAAATGGAAATTGTTGCGGTTGGCGATATGCAAAAAGATGTGTGGGTAGCGGAATCGAATTGCAATGAACTTCGATTACGTTACTCAGATGCGGCAGCGGTAATTGGGAAGGGAAGGATTGCGGAATTGGGTTTTTGGACTTGGGGCATTCGGTTTCTGGCGTGGGGAGAAAGAATAGTTCATTTGCGGTCTCGGGGAAAGTTTTTGGAGTAGAATTCGTGAGAAAAAGTCTTGGTTTAAGATTCGGAAAGTGAATTTTCAATTCGGGGAAAAGAAGTTTTTGATTTCGGAGTTTGGGATAGAAATTTATCTTGTTTTTCGTTCAATTTTTGGCTGTGGGGGAAGCAGTGGTTAACGAAAGTGGAGGGTGGAAACAAAGAGTTTTTATGAGGAGATGGAGAAAAGTGTGAAGACGAGGATATATAGGGAATAGACGAAAGATAATGAAAATTGAATTTTAGATGAATGAATTTGAAAAGGGAATACTGTGGGACGATTTTAGACAAATAAAGTGAAATAAAGAATAGTATGATGTGAGAAACTAGTGATTCCGGCATTAATTGAACGTTAAAATAAGAGTCCATCAACAGTTATGGTCGTGCTAAAGAAACCCATTATTTGCTTTCTATCAGGAGTAGTTTATTTTGAGGCCAGACGAACCGTTTTTTGGTGAATTATTTTTTTCTATTTCAAAGCCATAATCTACGGAAACGTAAAAAAAGGTGGAAGTGACAGTAATTGATTTAAAAAAGCTATTTTCATTGGATTATATGACAACTTGAAGGAGCTGACACGCGGATTGGTGATCGTTTGTTTTTTTTTATTGTTTCATTATTTTTGCAGAAGTAAAGTTAATTTGGTTTTCATAAGTTTTATCAGTCCTCCCTTCCAGTTGCAGAGCGCTCTGCAGCTGCAAAAGAAAGAATGAGTAATTATTTCTTTTTCTAATTCATCTGCGATTTTAAAACGGTACCATTGAACTAGATTAATATAAAATCTTCATGCTGAAAAAACAAATTTATTGAAAGCGGGTCATAATCAAGTGAGTTATAGTCATTTCAATTGTATAAAATTACAACAAGAATAACTCGTGTTGATGGTTGATACATACTGCAAATCAACCTTCTTCTTCTTCGTATCGCTAAGCTCCTCTCAGGCGTTCAAAGTATCGGATGAATAATTCAAATCATCGATTCATGCTATTAGATACCTCGTTTCGAGCCCTAGGATGGTTACAAAGCCCTTCTAGTAGGAGCACTCTCTTGCTTACTCAACTAGTTGATTTCTAAAATCAAATCACTAAACCAAATACAGACTCAAATTAAAATATGTTCTCCATTTACTAAATAATGGAATCAAACATCAAAATTTCCTTGAATAATGCAATCACAATTAGTTTCCTTGCTAGCATTTAAGACTCAAATGATTTCAATATAACCCTAACCCTAATCACCCACAAATTAGCATGTCTGTAAGTTATTCTCAATGATAAGTCTCCCGCTACTAAATTGTTACCTATGAATATTTGATATTAAAGTGAACTCAAAATCCACAGCTTGATTAATTGCTTTTCTACAATCCTACAAAGCTGTGGTAGAACTAAATCCGCACAGGGTGAATTGACGTTGATTTAATTTAAACTCAAAAATTTTGAGTTTCGAAGGTACCTCTTACAATTTTTTAATTTGAGGATAAATTTATGCGGTGCGGCTAATTTAGTCCAACGACCTAGCGTTGAAGTTTGAAGCGTAGACCACAAAAAAAGAATCATTATAAAGAATGTATTACGAAAGTTCCAGGCCATAAAGAAACTGTTGCCTCCTCTGAGCCTATGGCTACTTCTGAAATCAAGATAATCTTCCGTCATGGTCTTGACCAAAGTAAAGGAGGTCATCAATAAAAAGGTTCTTAGTTTAAATAGGATTCAAACTGGTCTGAATCCAACAAGCAACAGTAGACACAGAGTTACCAGTGAATCGACGAATGAAAATAAGGACAAATTTAAAACAGATTGGGTAATCAATAGAATACAACCAATACCAGTTCCTCTCCTATATTTCAGTTGCCACAGCTATGGCCATACTGAACAAGGTTGTAATATGCAAAACATATAATGTAAAGAGGCTGCTCAAACTTTGTGAAAAGTTCAGAAAAGATAGTCTTTCATAAGTTTGGGTCCTACCAATATTTTAAAATTTTTAAGAGGTATCCCCCTTCTAAGGAAGTAGCCCTTAAAAAGTTTTTTTTATCAAAAGTAGTCGATAGGGGTATCAAATGAAAGGCCTTGATTAGAAATCTTAGAACTTCAAAGAGAAAAGTCATTTTATGCATCAGAGGGTCCAGGAATAGGTAAAATGTACTCGTACCGAAATTTTGTGTCCCCTCGCGGGTTGGGCACCTTTGAGCCAAAAAATCTGATAATAATCAAGGAAGTGGGGTTTTTATAGTACAATGACAACAAATACCTTCTTCTTCTCCTTCGCAGCACTACAGCTCCTCTCAGGCCTTCACTTCGTGCAAACAGCGGTCTTGGTACATTGACCGCGTTCTTCAATTTCGAAATTTGGGCAGTGATGAACTGTCTTTGTCGACCGAGTCAAACCAGCGTTTCCTCGGCTTTCTCACTGGTCTCCGGCCTTCAATTGTCCCGACGAATACCTTATTGGGAATCCGTTGTTCGTCCATACGATTCATGTGGCCAGCCCATTGCAGCTTCCACAGTCTTACAATCGTTGAGACCTGTGGCTCTTCATAACTTTCATACAGCTTATGGTTGTATCGAAATCGCCATCGGTCCCCATCTAGCTTTGCTTTGATTATTCGCCTCAGGACCCGTCGCTCTTAGGCGTTCAATATATTTGCAAATGCTTGGGTTAGGGTCCATGTTTCATAACCATTGCATACCATAGGTCTTATCACAGATTTGTATACTTGGAGCTTTGTTTTCCTATGTATGCAGCTGGTCTTCAAAACCGTCAAAATTGAATAAAATATTTTATTTGCGAGCTGTATTCTTCGGCGTATTTTGTTTCTTTCAATACCCGTTTTCATTATTTTAGCGCCTTGATACACAAATTTGCCCAAATTGTCGATATTGTATTTGCCAAGTGTGATATTTTGTGTATTTGAGGTATTTTTCCTCAACTGCGTCATGAGCTCTGTTTTATTTTCATTAATTTGTAGCCCTACTAGTTTTGTTTCGCTATCGAGTTTCAAGAAAATTTATTTGACAGTCACTAATGACCATGACAAAATGTTGATGCCATCCGCATAGACTACTTCTTGGCCCGACTTGTATAGTAATGTACATCGTGTATCGATAGGTAGCTTTCTTATGACACACTCCAGAGCCAAATTGAAAAGCAATGGGGCCAGGTCATCTACTTGCTTTTGTCCGATATTTTTGTCAAAGGCATCAGTGAGTTGGTTATTGATGCGGACTTAGGAGGTCGTCAACATCATTGTCATTTTGGCTGGAATGCCAAAGCAAAGCATTATTTGGTACAGTACGTTACGATCAATACTATCATATGCTTGCTTAAAGTCAATAAAAACTTGGGGTACGTCTTCGTTGAACTCTCATCATTTTTCAAGTACCTGCTTGACTGTAAATAATTGGTCTATTGTCGATCTATCTGCTCCAAAACTACCTTGATACTCCCCAATAAAACTGTTGGCGTATGATATGCGTCTCTAATTTTCGCACTGTAACTTGCCACCTTTTTTGTGGATAGGGAATATAATTTATTGGCTCCACTCTTTCGGTATATGCTCTTGTCGCCAAATGTGCTGGCTGACTTTGTGAATAGCTTTATGAACACTACTTTATTTTTCATTCTTTTTGGCTTTGGAACAAGCTTCATTCAGAGTCGTTGAGGCCAATGGAAGCTCCCCGTAGACATCTATAGGCTCCAATGTTCTAGATTTGTGTGGAGGGTTAAGTAGGTTCTTGAAATGTGATGCCGATCTTTCCTTAATCTTGATTTCAACAGCGATGATATTGCCGACGTCATCGCGACAGAGCATGGTTTTGGGCTGATAACAATGTTTCAGGCTTGTCACTACTTTGTATGCTTGTCTTGTGGTTTTGCTCGCTAGACATACATCTAAACTTGTCAATTGATCGTCATAGTATTTTCTTTTCTTAATTCTAAGTATCTTATTTGCTACTCTTCTGAGATTTTCATAATATTGTCGCTTCGTCCTGGTTTTCCTACCTAGTATGTATTCTTTACACGCCTGATTCTTTTGTCTAATGCATCCTGGCACTCATCATCGAACCAATCATTTCTCTTGTGCCAGGCTTGATGTTCTATCGTCTGTTTTGCCACAGTCTTAATAGCCACTTTCATTTCCATCCAGAGCTCGTTGCTTGTCTTTAATGATGCGCCTGATAAGATGGAAGTCAGCTGGTTGTCGAAGGTCTCCGTGAAATTTTTAGCGATGGAGCTTCTACACAAGCAGCCGAAAAGGCCCCACACAATATAGGAACTGTATGCGCTTTGGAAGTGCGACATCTTACTCCCCACAAGATGCGCTATATTCAGTGGTGAGCATGATTAAAGCAAATGCACGCTAAAAGAAGAGCAACGTAATGAAATTCGTTGTAGCAATTGTAAAGAAGCTGTAGGTTTTTGTAGTACGGAGAATATCTGGGTTTCATTCTGATTGCTTCTGCTTCACGATTCACATAAAACGTTGTATACTGGTTTCTTCATTGATTTTCTTGCCATCGATGGTTGCTCCTCTCCATTCACTCCCGTGAGGATCGATTTTTGATAGCAGTGTCGATGATGTACTCTTTTTCTTGGAGTTTTTGTTCCTCTGGGATGGAAACTCTCAGTAGCCTATTAATAATTGAGTTGAAGGCCGTCATTTTATGACAATACGGATGATTCGATTTGCTGGGTATTGTACGTTGCGATCGTGTAGTTTTTCTGTGGATGTAAAACTCCAGGGTACCATTAGTTCTGGTGACGTTTTTGTCTAAAAAAGGTAAAACCCCGTTGGCTTCCTTCTCCATCATAAACACAATATTTTCGCGGATCTTGTTAATTTTTTCCGGTAGGTCATCCGCTTCATTTTCCTTGACCACGGCAAACACATCGTCTACATACCTTAACCATACTTGGGGTAACATCACTTTTGCTTCCAATTTTCTCTCGATCTCGTCCGTGAGTAAATCACTTAAAAAGGGGGACAAAGGATTTCCCATTGCTACGCCTGATGAAGTCTTGTAAAATGAGCCAACATGAAGTAGATTCTCGCCAACTTGACGTATGCCTTTGCCGTTCGTGTCCATTTCGTTGAAGAGCTGTGTCCCCTTGACCAATCTTCAAACAATCCAGGGGCTTGCCTCACTGGAAAATTGGGACAAAGTGACTTTTTATCGAACGAAACTGAGATTTTGTGCTCTTCTAGACTTCCTAGATCGTGTACTTTTTTATGAATTCGTTCCTATTCTTTCACTGTTCTTATGCTAATTTTTTGAGGTATTTTGCAACATTCTTGTAGGAGCTACTTCACAATTCTTTGGATTTTGGTGCGGTTGTTGCCGTGATGATTTCCTTTAGCTCATTGCTTTCCTTGTATATCTTGGGGAGACATTTCGTCGGGGTTTGGAACCTTGAGATGTGAAATATCACCAATGACTGCTTTGCAACCCTTTAAAACTTTATTGACTCTTATTTTATTGACTCAGATAGAGGGTTTTTCCTGAGTGAGTGAAATTTTCTATTGTTTAATTTTTCTTCCAAAAGAGTATCATAGTGTGCATTTGCATTTCCTTTTTCCACCTTTGTGAAAAACACGAGTCTCGTTGTGTGATAATTTCGTTTATTATAGGTCCTTCTTTAGATGAGAACTTTTTCAGTTTCGCATCTTAGAAATTCTTTCTCATCTGGTTGAGCAAAACTAATCCCAGCTTCTATATTGCAGGTGATACATCTTATTGGTTGTTTTTTGAGGGTGGATTGCATGGTTAAGCTCCAAATTCAAGAAATTCAGCTGCTCTCTCGTGAATGTTTCGCCTGTTTTATTGATAACGAAATTCGGGATCAGTTATACCTTTCCACTTTTTGCTGCTTCGCTCAGATTACATGATTTATTGTTGAGAATTCGTCACTTCTTATCCTATTTGCATTCAAAGGCCCTATTTACACTGTTGATAATATCATCCATCCTTCCTTTTCTACCCATCGCGCTTGACGCTATCTTCAGAGTAACCCCTTTAACCCATATATCTCAAGTGTGATATCCGCCTGTTTCTTGTGCAATCATTTAGACACTTCTTTACCAAATTTCTTTCGACCTTCTTTTTTCCGCCTCTGCACCTGTAATTGAAGACTTAAGCACAACTTTGTAACTGTTTGGGATTAGTTTATTGGTAAGGCGAAGTCTTAAAAACTGTATGTCCTCGCTAAGGTCCCCTTGCTTCTTTTTCAATTTCAGTAGTTTCTTCAAATCAATATTTGATCCGGTCTTATTAACTAAACTTTCCTTAATTTCCTTTTTTAGCACAAAAAAATTACAGAAAAATAAAATTTAAAACAACAATTTTCCACTTGCGAAGGCGCGAGTATAAAGTTCCTTAAATAGAATCCCGATCAGAGTTCCATCTAGGGACTTAGAGCTCCCTGCTGTTTAACAATGTATTGACTACGGTGCCTACCATGGCTGCAACAGTACCGATGTCTTTTCGACTTTCGGTTATCTGCAGCTTTGCCGGGCTACATAGAATTTCGCTCTAGCTGTTTATCTAAGCTTTATTTAGGACTACCAATTACTTATTTTTAACCGGTTTATTTAATTATTCAATATATTTACATACTTACATATTTATTTATTCCTTCATTTATAACAAGAATCTACGGAATTACCAAGTGGTCTATTTTCCTATTATAGCAAGTGTCACAACCGATCATCGTCAAATGTATCTAAATCAAATTTTGATATCTGTTATTGAATTCTTTTGCAATCCTCATCTTTTCAATCACAAAGTTGTCAATCTTCTACATAGCAAAAATGCAACCCAGCACAAAAACCTCAACGCATTCATCATTTTCCTTCCATTGAATTTCATTTCATCCTTGTTGCTAACATACTGAGCGGATTCTGTCATACGCACAAACATGTTACTTTTCTATCCACACTTTATCCTTTCCTCGATTACAACTTGTACTACAAACGCATTGAAAACAATCTGATTGCCACATGACGTAATCTATTCATCCGTAGATCCGTTTGGCATCCACCACAATTCTTGTGTTGTTCTCCTTTAATTCTCGAACCAATTGGCGGAACTCCAAATGGATGTCAGTATGAATAGGGAATGTGTAGTATGTTTGTAGTCACTGCAGTATCACATATCATGGGTTAGATTATCTTCCTTTGTTTAGCTTGCGAACCACAATAACAACGAAACAAGAATCTGTTCAGCACAGTTGACGTGATTTAAATTCATTGCTAGGAGGATATGACGACGATCTGGGATACGGAAGGACATGTGTTGCGGTATCGTTGAAGGATGATGGTTAATCATATCGAGATATTTCAATTTTCTCCAATTTTGTGGCAAAATGATTCCAAGCATCTGTTACATAATGTTTCGAGTTTCAATCATGGTTTCCATTGCCAATATGTTGCCATTGCAAGTGGATATACTCGTGGTGAAGTAGATTGTAAAGCGTTTTAGTCATATGAGAAACGTTAGGAGTTTATATGCATAATACACACAGGTTGCAATTGCTCATAAAATAAGTAAGTAGTAATTTCGGAAGTTTTCGTTGAGTTTCATTGAGCTTGTCCGAAGAATTTGAAGCGGAACTTATAGGAATTTAATTTTAAGACCCATTTTCATTAATTCCTTTGATAATTTTCAGAGCTATTACTCTTTAAAGGATTGCCCAAACCAAGTGTAAATACTCTTCTTTTAATATAACACTGTTACGAAAGCCATTCATAAAATTATCCAGCACACTTGGCAACAAGAACATAGCAAATCAATTATATTCTCTATCCACAAAAAAGGTGACCAGCTAAAGTGCGAAAATTACAGAGACATGTCACTACGTTGTACGGCGTACAAAATATTTTCAAAGACCTTAAAAAATAAAATCCGATACGACATACGAAAGTATTGATTGTAATCTACTGCACCAAATAACGCTTTGCTTTGGTATCCAAGCCAAATTAGTCCATCTCACCAAAATGACAATAACGTCCAAAACCTCCCAAGTCCACATCAATTGCCAACTCGCCGACGCCTTTGACACAAAAATGAGATGGGCTGGCACCATTGCTATTCAATTTGTCTCTGGAATATATCATAAGAAAGTATTCTGTCGATACAAAAAGTATGTTACTATACCAGTCGAGCAAAGTGATTACCTATGCGGCAACATTTTGTCACTGTGGTTAATAACCACCAATGCCCAAAATACCACACTTGGCGAATACAACATCAAAAATGTGGGTGAATTTGTATATTAAGGCACCAAAATAACGAGAACCGCTAATGAAAGAGACGAAATAAGCCTAAGAATACAGCTCGAAAATAAAATGTTTTATTCAGTTTTGACGATCTTGAAGACGAGCTGCATACACAGGAAAACAAAGCTCCAAGTGTATAAATCTGTGATAAGACCTGTGCTATACTATGAGTGAAAAACATGGACCCTAACCAAAATATCCGCAAACATATTGAACGCCTTCGAAAGACGGGTCCTGAGGTGAATAATCGGAGCGAAGCTAGAATGGTGAATTCGACACAACCAAGAGCTGTATGAAATTTTTGACGAACCGGAGTTGTCAACGATTGTAAGACTGCGGAAGCTTGTAATGGGCTGTGTAGTGAATTATTTGAATGTATATCGATCTCCGTAAAGGACTGCAGCGATGTTTTGCTACCTCGGCGAACGAGGATGTTGGTGATCGCCGAAATTGTTCTTGCCTGAGGACGCGTGAATGCACTGACAGGCTAGTATTACGGTGTCTTGGGGCGGGTTTTTTCCCCAGCACAAGGGCCCACTACAAAAAAATTTCGCAATCACGAATTAAGGGATAAAACACTCTGTTCAATGGTGTGGAGGCTGAGGTAATCTACTAAACCGATAGATTGCCAAAGCAAAACGCATGACTGGGCTTGGCCAGAGCGAGGGAGTTTCGAGAAGATCTCGTCTTTGCCATATATACTTACGGCCCCCAACTAATAGTGGGGCATCCAGGCTGAATTTCGAGTGTCTATATCAACAAGAAAAGGGGTACTTACCCAATCCTCCTCCGATGAGCGCTCGTTTACGGGGTGAGTAAGGCCTGTGGATATCTAAAATTCACATTTTTTTTTGCTTTTGTGTTTAAGTCATTTAACCTTATCATTTATTATTTACATACCTGCATTTCACTACACAGGCTAAAATGTATATTGCTTTTTAGACAGCTCTCGTATGTATATGAATATATCCACTTATTTAAAACAAATTCTGTTTGCGTTTTTTCTTTTGGAAAAGTGAGTTATTGATGTTAAAGTTGTAAACGCACAAAAACATTGAGGAAACCAAGAATTATATGAAATTGGCGACAAACTTCTCCATAGTCTTGAATTTACAAAAAGTGATGTATAATGACAATTAACAAAAATCCCTGCACATTCTGCTCTAATATATTTCTTCTTATGACTAAATTTGCTCATGCTGTTCAAGGTTTTCGGACGAAGCATGGAATTGAGGATAGCGAAAAGGATATACATTCCAATCTTTTCGAGGAAACATAGAAATGTTCTTCCGTACTACCTTCCGTATAATGCAGTATTGGGATTGATCTGCCGCAAACGCAACTTCTTCCAACAAAGGCACGCTCACCAACACAACATCCATGCACACCACAGATAATTTCACTATACACACGCGATAGTTTTGGTCACAACCCGAAAAATGCCTTGAATACTTTTTGAGATTTCGAGTTGGGATTATAGCACACATAATAATACCGGACCCTTTTTCGTATAAAAAAATTCGCGGAAAGGAAATCAAAAACTTAACTGTGATACATTAACCATGCATTGACCAGTATGTACGAGTATTCCGTGATATTCAAACTAATTATGTGTATCACCTAGTTTTCAAGTAAACTATCGAGTACAATTATTGACATGACATCGGAATACAAACACCGCACAAGTATCAATGAAATATGCTAGTCAACCGCGCAAAATATCCACCAAAAAGTTCTTTATCAGATTGACAACTCCCATTTGGCACACCTTTACATCCCAATTACACTGCGCATTACATCATTTTCGAAGCTAGAGCCGGACTGATAAAGCAAACACCGTGAGATTCCAGCACAGGGCAAAACACTTTGCAATCGAACGAGCACTGTCGTAACTCCGTCCCTGCTTTCTGAAGGCGAATTTTCCACTGCACACAAATTTTAACCTATCATTTTTAGCGTGAAACTTAAAGTCCCTCACACAGAAGTACATGTTCAACACGCGCAATGCCGACCACAAGGAAAGCACCTTTTCCTAATTAGTATTATAACACGGCGCTTCTGCTTTACTCGATTCTGTTTAAGAAAGCAGCAAATTTTTCATTGCACGCCGGACGAGCTTTGCTCCACATTTTTCCGTCGACCTTTCCAATGCGACTCCCGTGCATGCCGTCAACGGTGGTTTCCTTGGCAAGCCCTCTGCTTGCCGGCAACAGTGGTTTCTCTCCGTCAAGATAACGCAATTCAGTTCTAAATTGCATTGCAAAGGGGATCACCGTCATCGAATTTTATTTGTAATTTTTTTTTTTTAATATTATATTCAAATTTTTTTATTTTTAATCTTCTTGTATTAAATTACAAATAAAATTAGATGATAGCTAAGTATTTTTTGAGTAGCAAAACAAAAATGGTGTTTTCGCTCGGGGATATTTTTCGAGATCAATGGACCGAGACTGTTGGAGGCTCTTGTTGCAAGAAGCGAAGGCCAGAGAGGAGCTGTTGTGGTACAAAGATGAAGAATAATTACATTTAAAAGATTTCTGAAGTTTCCGGATTTTCTGTACTTCATGGGATACTTAATAAGATTTAAATCTTTCCTTATATTACATTAGTCAATTTACAGTTTCCATTATTTTGCTTTAATTTGAGTAGAACTTCTTTTACTATAAGTTCCGATTTATAGCTTGATATACTTTATATCACATGTAGCAATAATTATCTAAGTGTTCTCCTGTGCTAAGCATTTTGAGTCAATTCTGGATTTCCCAAATGAAACTTTATATGATTTTTAAACGGCAAATGTAGACTTTGAAAGTCAGTTTGCCCTACTTTCAGGGCTTAAAAACTTTTAGAAATAAAGAAAACCGACTTCAAAATGCCCTAAAAAGGATGAAATAAATTTTATGGAAGGAGTGCCATATCAGTTTTTCCTCGTTTCTTTTGTGATGGTGCAAATGTTGGGAGTTTCGATGTTGATATGGGGAAATTGATCCGGCACCGCTTCCATAAAATTTATTTCATCATTTTTTAGGGCATTTTGAAGTCGGTTTTCTTCTCTTTTAAAAGTTCTTATTTCACCCTTTTTAGTGGCAAATTTTTTTCATTTCAAATCTTTTAAAACTCAGTTTTTTTAATACTTTGTACCATGTATATTAAAATATAATTTTTTGACTGGAATGTAAAATTCACTACTGCTAAAATCTGGAGCGTTCATTGGAATCGAATTTACATTTTAGTACAAGATCTCATCAACGTCTACCTTGATTTCAGGTTTCATAGAAATCCAATATAAAGCTTCAAGAATTTTACGAATTTCGAACTTTACCTAGCCACCTTTTTGACATCCTGACCCAACCCTGAAGTATTTTTTTTTTCTTCAACTTTTAAGCGGCCACCATTTTCTTTCAGGAGGTTCAACTTTGGATTTTTTATTTTGAGCTTTATCACACACTTGAATGAATCTTTGCACCAATTCCGATAAAAATCGGAGCTATACTTTGATCAAAACAGAAAACACGAATTTTTATCTAAAAGAGCCTCTATTTTTTTCGCTTAACCGATTTGAATGATTAGCAAAACTAGTCGAAATATTTAATTTCTGAAAATTTGGCGAACATCAAAGCAAAATTCCGACCTCCAGAAAGTAACGAATGGCCCGAATGGTAGAAAATCATCTTTGTTGCAGTCGGAGAGCTTTCAAATGGCTATTACTTCTGTAATGTGGCTTAACTTTATTGAAACTTCCAGACTATAAACACCTTTCGTCGGACTACTTTCATTTAAATTTAAGGGTACCCATATGAATTCAGTAGACCGCATGGTGTAGTGATTAGTGCACTCACCCCGTAAGCCGAAGGTCCCTGGTTCGAGTCTCGTTGGCAATCATGAGATTTAGTTCGAGTGATCGAATGTAGTCTTGCATCTTCTATTGATCGCTGCAGCAGTACATCGCGGAGACCGTCTTTGGATGTGTCCGTGTACAATTCAAGCGCTGTTCCTTGCTTGCATATGTGTAGAACTGGCCGTTTACTAAGAGCTTCCTTTAACTCATTGTATGCATGTTTAGTTTCCTTACGGAATTCATATTTTACATCCTTTTTAAAAAAATTTGGTTAGCGAACAAGCGATTCTGGCCTATTGAGGAATGAACTTTCAGAAATAACTTGTTAGCCCTAAAAATCTTTGTAGCCTTTTGACAGTTGTCCGTTCTGGAAACTTAATCACTGCTTCTGTTTTTAGTGTCGATGAAAAAATTCTCCCGTCTTGAATGACATGTCCGAGAAATTCTATTTTTGAGCAGAGAAAATGATATTTTCTTTTATTTATTTCTAACTTGTAGTCCTTATACGTTTAAAAAATCATTTTAGGGTAATTATAAGCCGTCTTCAAAGGGAGTAATCAGGTCATTCATATATGGCAATACTATATCCTGCCTATTCAGCTCTTGAAATACAGTATTAATAAATTTCTGAAAGCCAGCTGAGAAATTACATAATCCGAAAGGAACACACTGAAGCCGGTATTGACCATCTAGCACAACAAAAGAGGTGAAATTCCTTCTCTCATCTTCAAACCCAACGTGAAAGAATCCGTTGCGTAGATCCAATGTTTTGAACGTCTAAGCGTTCTGTAACTTGTCCAAAATATCGTCAGTTAATGGCATCGGATATCTATCTTTTACGATGACTCGATTTATTTTCATATAATCTATGCAAACTCGGTGTTATCCATCTTTTTTTTGGTAACTTTAACTGGGCTAGCAAAATCGGACGAACTTGGTTCAATTATATCGTTCTGAACTAATTCCTCTATTGGTTTTGAGACTACATTACGGTTATGCATAGTGTAACTGCTATGAGTCGGAGTATCATCCTTCACCACAATTTTCAGGTGGATATTAGTTGTCTTGATCTTCTGGGGGTGTGTACCTCTTAACCATAATCAAAATCTCCTGCCTGATTCTAGGACGAATGTTGGGACATACATCTGGGTCAGCAATATCGCTTGTATATGAATTAATCTGCATCAGAGAAAGAATCTCGGAAGTTGATTTTTCGATTCAGAAACGGTCTTTGCTAATGAATACTTCAGCGTCATTAAGTAGCTCGGCACTTACTATCACATCATACATTGAATGATGATTTTTGACTATATACACTTTTGTCGTAAGCTCAGTTCACCTTGACGTTTGAATGCCCAAATCCATTCAGCGTTACCTCTACGCTCTACAGCAGTGGTGATCCCACTTTTCGGTGGGGATATGCGTTAATAACGTTAATCTGACTTCCAGTATCAATTAACGCCTCAACTCTTCATGTCAGCCATCTTTTTCATCTTATTTGCAGCGCTTACAGCTATTTCGTTTACTCTCGTGTTATCGGTGTCTATTTCTGAGCCTTGAATTTGACTTGTTCTTCAATTTTTGGTTGGATTCTGAGAGCAGTCGAATGATTGATGGCCAAAATAGTTGCACTTGAAACATTTGGGGCCAAGACTCTTCAATACACACTCTTTGGCTCGGCAACCGGTCTGGCTGCAATTAAAACATCGACTGGGGCTTGAACTTATTTGCTATCCTCTAACTGCGTTGCCAAAATCAGGATTTGTACATAAGTTGTGTGACTTTCAATTTGTATCATTGATTGTCTTTTCGCCAGCGCGTTAATTTCATCGTATACTTTGCGTTTCTCATTGAATTTCTTCAAAATGTTCACGCCGCATAAAATCCCCTTGTTTATTGGCTCGTCACTGATTCCATCAACAATGTATTCAATTAACTTAAAGTCTTAAATTTTACTGCGACTGGCAAATTCTTTCATGTGGAGGAAATACTCATGAACACTTTCATCTTTTTTCATTTTAGTGTCCACTAAAAGTTTGTGTAACTAAGCACTGTTCAATTTAGCACACAAATTCACAAATTTTGCTTGGCAATTGCCACAATATCCCGTTCGGTTAATTGCTCGGCAATAAATTCCACTTTGGCGGTAGGTTCGGTCCGCCCCAAGCCTCCGGTCCTAGGGGGCCTCCAAATTTTGAGCAGCTCTGTAAATAATATTCTAAACAAGATTGTTAATATGTTCAGTAACTTAGTAAGAGGCAGTTCAAAATGTTGGGCCTCATATATACAAATGGAAAACAGCTTAGACCGGTTATTTACAATTTTTGAATTGGAATTTCTTCCACAAACAATCTACCTTTCTTTATAGTATCTATATTCCGCCAATATCCATCAACTGCTGAGTCTATAGGCCTCTACATGACTACACTCCGCAGTAAATTCGGTTTCGCCGTCATTAACTTGGCACTTTTTCAATTTTTCTACGATAGTTTGCAAAAGGTTACAGTTTAGTATTATATGAATATTTTATGAACAATGTAAAAAATACAATCACATCCATTTTAGATTTATGAAAGTATCTTATTTTAGGGTTTTGTAAAATAATTTTACAAAACCCTACTAAAATCGCGACCTGTCTATCCGTCCGTCTGTTCGTCCGTCCGTCTGTTCGTCCGTCCGTGTGTGTTAAGGTATTTAAGGGAGGGGTCTCCCCATATAGGGAAGTGTCCCCCGAAAAAAAAATTCATCTTGATGAGAACTTTTCAAAATAGGTCTTAATGTGATACTTTTTGCTTCGAGGGACGCGCAGGGAGGGGAAATACACGAACAATTTGTGTTCCCCCCCCCCACTGTGATCCGAAAAATCTGAAAAAAATTAAAAATTAAAATTAAACTCTCATTATCTACACAGAGGTGGGAATCACTAAAAGAGAAACCAGGTAAAAGATTGAAACGTTTGCCTGATACTCGCTGGAGTATCATTACGACTCAGTTACAGTCGGAAGAAGAAACTTGGAAATAATTGTGAGTACTTTAGAATATATGCAAGCTCCATCAAAATCCAATCTTGATACTAGATCAGTAGCAAGCTTGGTTTTGCCAGCTATTTGTGACTTCAACTTTTTAACATTACAGGGTTATCCATTTCGTGGTTGGGAAAGTATGACCCTGCCGTTTGACATCTGTCAAAATTAAATGACGTTCAAAGCATGTTTTTTTTAGTTGAAGGTTTGCCATTTAGAAATATGGATCGCTTAACAGTTGAAGAATGCGTTCAAATTATTAAATTTTATTATAAAAATGGTGATTCTGCTGTATCAACACTTAGGACTGTACGAGCCGATTACGGTCGACATAATCGACCTACACAGCAAACAATTTCGAACGCAGTGAGAACATTTGAAGAGACTGGATTGGTTTTTGATATTGCAAGGCCTGTGCATCATCGCAACATTCGTTCTGCTGAAAATACCGCTCTCGCTGCTCAAAATGTGGAGGAAGACCCGAATTTGTCGATTGCTCGACGTGCTCAACATTTGGGCTTGTCTTACGGCTCATTGTGGCGGATTTTTCATTTGGATTTGCATCTCCATCCGTACAAAATTCAACTCACTCAAGAACTTAAGCCTCAAGACCATACACAACGCAGAATCTATGCGAATTGGGTGATTGAACAACAAGACATTGATAACGATTTTTCGAACAAAATTTTCCTTAGTGATGAGGCTCATTTTTCGCTCAGTGGTTACGTAAATAAACAGAATTGCCGCATACGGGGCTCTCAAAATCCTCAAGTAATCGCAGAAAGGCCTTTGCATCCAGAAAAAGGGACCGTTTGGTGTGCATTATGGTCTGGTGGTGTTGTTGGCCCGTATTTTTTTGAAAACGATCAAGGAAGAGCCATTACAGTTAATTCTGACCGCTATGGACGGATGTTAACCGATTATTTTTGGAGAGAAATTGAAGATTATGATCTGGAGAACATGTGGTTTCAACAGGATGGAGCCACAAGCCACAAAACACAGGCTAATCGAGCACTTTTGCAAGAGAAATTTCCAGGACGCGTAATTTCGAGATTGAGTGACGTCAATTGGCCTGCAAGATCCTGCGACCTAACACCTTTGGATTTCTTTTTATGGCACTATGTGAAAGATCGTGTTTACGCGAACAATTCTCAAAATCTTGAGCAATTGAAAACCAATATTCGTGAAGTTATGGCCGAGATATTGCCGGAAACGTGCCGAAATGTCATTGAAAATTACCTCAAAAGGATTGAGGCCTGTAAGAGGTCCCGTGGAAGACATTTGAATGATTTTGTGTTTCACGTATAATGGCAAGGTTTAATCTTAATATTGAATAAAAAATTTTGTTTCTATCTGAATATTTGATGTGTTTTCTTCCGCTTTACTTTCCCAAGCGTAAAATGGATAACCCTATATTAAATTTTGGCACAAAACACTAGAAGAAGTTAATTTAGTGCAACAATACCTACAGACTCCTCAAATGACTTTGGATAAAGGACTTACTAAACTAAAAGCCCTGAACAACTATTTAGTGACAGAATGAATCCTAATTGCAGACAATGCTGTTACATTTGGCCCAAAAATATGTAATGATATGGTTATTGACATCGAGCGAAGAGGAAGAGGAAGAAAAATAATGTCGGGTGAACTAGCTTTAAATGCTGCTTTGACAATTCAAGAGGAAGTGAGTCGATCAATGTTCAAATGCATTGATCGATTTATGAAAGAATTGTTCCAACGATACGTGGCAATGAATGATATCAGCAAAATTTTCAAAATTGTTGAAACAAGGTTCATACTGGAAGCTTTTGACGATGCTTTGGCTCTAGCAGTACACAATCTGGTACAAAATTACGATGAGTTCGATTAAGAGCTGGTGCTGCAAGAAATAAAGCGATAAAGGCATCTGCTTGCCACGAATACGAGTGTGGACATTGCTGCCAGCTGGACAGCCCAAGAAATCCCACAATTTATAATAAAATGGAACTTCAGTCAATCTCTATTCAGTACATCGGTTATACTTCAGTACTTCTTGACCATTTGCATCTCAGTTGCATTGTGCGAGGAAAGTTTTTCCAAACTCAAACTAATTAAAAGTTACCTTTGATCTACAATGCATCAAGGGTGACTGGTCAATCTTTCCATGCTTTTAATTGAAACAAGAGTTTCAAAGGAAATCAATTTCACTGAAATTATTGAAGAGTTTAGTAAAATAAAGGCAAGAAAACATGTTAAATAACTACTAGCAGAAAATAAAAACGATGTACAATATTGTATGTTGTTTCAGCTCAAATTTAAATTCAAAGCTGCTTTATTTTGTAAATCATTATAAATCGTATAAAAACATAAAGAAAAAAATAAAATCATTATAAAATCAAAAAGCTAAATGGCCTCTTGGCACTCTAAATTTAAACAATATTACAATAATATCGATTAAAAGCTAAGAATAATATCGTGCTTAATCCAATGAAAATGTCAATTTATTATACGTCAGTTATGAAAAAGGAGATAAAATTAACCGACCATATCGAAACATATATATATATATATATATATATATATATATATATATATATATATATATATATATATATATAGGTATATATATATATATATATATATATATATATATATATATATATATATATATATATATCGAACCGGGCACTACACTTTTCATGGGATGTTCTAATTTCGAGATTAAATGAATGATATTACATCTTTAAAATTCCATTCCATTCCAACCAGTGACTTTGTTACTGATATTGCAACAAAATGGCAGCTGGTTAAAATGGAGTAACAATGGATATAAAGCTTTTCTTGAGTTTATTCATTATTGGTGTCTGCACATCGTAGGGTGAGTACAAAACCCTTCTGACATGAACGTAGTACTGTGTATCAAACTTGTTTTTCCTTTAAAAGCCGTCCGGCCTTGCTTCTTTAACTGAGCAGATGCTTTTCGACTCCTTTGAGTAATCTTCAGTGTAATTAAGTTGCTGGTCGATTTTAAGATGAAGCTCATCGTTGCTGTTTACATTATTTATGTTACAACGTTATCTGCTGGCCCTCTAGTGGTGAGTACAAATGACACCCCGGGCTTGGTGGAGCTCACACACAAAGAAAAATATCGTTGATTTTACTAGATTGGAAGCACATTCAACAATTTAAGGCATTGATTTTCAGCCAACAACATGATTGTAGAAAATGCTATTTTATCACATTGCTAAATATACCATATGGCAGTCAAATTTATAATTCTGATTTACTATATAATAGCAGATTCAACCATCTGAATAGTGAGTTTAGCAAATTCAATATTGTAGATTTTACCGCTGTAATAGTCAAATTTAGAAATTTTATCATTATTGTAGATTATTGTAGATTTTACCCCTCTAGTCAAATTTATAGATTCTGTTTAAGCTATTTCAAAGTATATTATACCACTTAAACAGTAGATTTAACGAATCAAGCATTGTTCTTTTAAGCTTTCTAATGTCAAATGTACGATAGTTGCATTGAATATATAACAGAGTATTCTACTAAAATATTGATAACTGAAAAGTGCAAATTCAACCTTAATAAATACCTTTTTAGAACTTATTCCTTTTACTTGTAAATTTTGCTTATTATTGAACCCAAATCTCACCTCGTGTTTGAATTGGTTCATCTTATCCGTAATATTACTACCACGTGAAACATATATCAAAAAAATAACTTACGTGTTTAGTTTTGATAGTTATCTTTTATATTTATATTTAAAAAACAAATGACAATTAGAATGTTTTGAATCTAAAACATTTCTTTTTATTAGATAAAGTGTTTATATTCTTCTTCTCCTTCTTAGCACTACAGCCCCTTTCTGGCCTTCGCTTCCTGCAAACAGCGCCTCCAACTGTCTCGGTCCGTTGACCGCGTCTTCCGATTCCAAAATCCGAGCAGCGATGAACTGTCTCCGTCGACCGAGTCAGACCAGCGTTTCCTCGGTTTCCCACTGGCCGCCGGCCTTCAGTTCTCCCAACGAATACCTTCTTAGGTATCCGTTGTTCGTCCATACGATTCGTGTGTCCAGCCCATTGCAGCTTCCACAGTCCTACAATCTTTGAGACCTCCGGTTTGTCAAAAATTTCATACAGCTCATGGTTGTATCGAATTCGCCATTGGTCCCCGTCTAGCTTCGCTCCGATTATTCGCCTCGGGACCCGTCGCTCAAAGGCGTTCAATATATTTGCGGATGCTTGGATTAGGGTCCATGTTTCATACCCATAGCATAACACAGTTCTTATCACAGATTTGCATACTTAGAGCTTTGTTTTCCTGTGTATGCAGCTGGTCTTCAAGATCGTCAATACTGAATAACATATTTTATTTGCTGTCTGTATTCTTCGGCGTATTTCGTCTCGTTCATTGCCCGTTTTCTTTATTTTAGCGCCTAAATACACAAATTTGCTAACATTTTCGATACTGTATTCGCCAAGTGTGATATTTTGTGTATTTGAGGTATTTTTCCTCGTCTGTGTCATGTGCTTTGTTTTATTTTCATTGATTTGTAGCCCTACTAGTTTTGCTTCGCTGTTAAGTTTCAGGAAGAGTTCTTTGGCAGTTGTTAGTCACCGTGACAGAATGTTGATGTCGTCCGCATAGGCAACTACTTGGCTCGACTTGTATAGTAATGTACCTCGCGTATCGACAGGTAGCTTCCGTATGACGTACTCCAGAGCCAAATTGAATAGCAATGGGGCCAGCCCATCTCCCTGCTTTAGTCCGATATTTGTGTCAAAGGCATCGGTGAGTTGGTTATTGATGCGGACTTGGGAGGTTGTCGACGTCATTGTCATTTTGGTAAGATGGGCTAATTTGGCTGGGATGCCAAAACCAAGCATTATTTGTTACAGTACGTTACGATCAATACTGTCGTATGCTTGCTTGAAGCCAACGAAAATTTGGTGTACGTCTATGTTGAATTCCAAACATTTTTCGAGTACCTGCTTGACTGTGAACAGTTGGTCTGTTGTTGATCTACCTGCCCTAAAACTAACTTGATACTCCCCAATAAATCTACTGGCGTATGATCCGATTTTATTTTCTAAGATTTTAGAAAATATTTTATACGCCGTACAAAGTAGTGATATGCCTCTATAATTTTCGCACTGTAGCTTGTCACCTTTTTTGTGGAAAGGGAATATAATTGATTGGCTCCACTCTTTCGGCATATGTTCTTGTTGCCAAATGTACTGGATGACTTTGTGAATAGCTTGGTGAACACTAGTGCCACCATATTGGATGAGCTCCACTGGAATCTCATCAATGCCCCGCGCTTTATTATTCTTTTGGGCTTTAATGATGGAACATACTTCATCCAGAGTTGGTGGGGTCAATGGAAATTCTCCGCAGTCATCTATAGGCTCCGATATTCTGGAGCTGTGCGGAGGATTAAGGAGGTTCTTGAAATATGATGCCCATCTTTCCTTAATTTTGATTGTCATCACGACAGAGCGTGGTTTTGGGCTGATAACCACGTTTCAGGCTTTTCACTACTTTGTATGCTTGTCTTGTGTTATTGCTCGCTAAACTTAAATCTATACTTCTCAATTGGTCGTCATAGTATTTTCTTTTCTTAATCCGAATTATCTTATTCGCTACTCTTCTGAGATTTTCATAGTGTTCTCTCTTCGTCCTGGTTTTCCTACCTACGTATTCTTTGTACGCCTGATTCTTTTTATCTAACGCATTCTGGTACTCATCATCGAACCAATCATTCCTCTTGTGCCGGGCTTGATGTCCGATCGTCTGTTTTGCCATGGTTCTGATAGCCGCTTTCACTTCCATCCAGAGCTCGTTGCTCGTCTTTAACGATGCATCTGATAGGATGGGAGCCAGCTGGTTGTCGAGGGTCTCCGAAAATTGTTTATATTAATGGGTGGAAAATTAAAATCTTCTAATTTTATAACCAAATAAGTAATTTCAATCTCTTTTCTAATAAAGCACCTATGAAAGTGGCTTGAATAAAAATCGGTTTCATGCTGCGAACAAATAACATAAAAATTTGCTTCATGTTGAAACATTGCATTTATTTCATAAATGTGTTTGGTTTCAGAATTTTTTAAAACATAATAATTTTGTGAATATTTTATTCGCTTGCAAAGTATTGTGGAAGTTATTGGTACACTTTTACGATTCATAATTTTGAAATCAAAAATTTGATTTTTGATTTGCTCATACATTGATATATCAAATAGACGAGAATTTTACTACTTTGGGTATTGAAGGTACGTCATTTACTGATAAAATCTGATTGGAAAAGTTTAGATCAAATTTAATAGCTAGAGACTGTGATATGTTAATTCGGTTCTTAGAGTTTTTAGCATAGGCTTTCAATTCTTGATGTTTATTTTCAAATCGGAAGCACCACAAATATTCAGGAGGCCCTGACTTTCTTATAATATGTGGATAATGCAATAAAATATAGTGTTTCGGCTTTAAGTTATCTTTAAATAAGCTAACGAATAAGGTACTGTGCTTTAAAATAAGTTCGGTTAGATAGGAAATCATCGCATTCGAAAAAGTTAGAGAAAGTAGGAGATAAATAAGCTTAGAAAGAACTATGAAATATTCCCACACTGCGTCATTTTCTGGAACTAATTCTCCAATAATCAACGGAAAAAAGTGAAAAAAACACTAAATTTCCTGCGCTGACATGTGAATATTATCCTTGTTAATATGCTCTACTTTGATTGGTTGAGAAATATTACGTGCCTCTATCTCTCCGTAGTCAAATGATTGCTTTCTTTGGTTAAAATCATTAAGTGTAAATAGTTTTACATCATTAATATAAAAGTTTCAGACCCTAGCTATCCTATATTTACAAATCCCCCAAAAAAAACGTCGTGCATAATATCTACAGAGAAATTTTCTGTTACATGGAAGTTTTCCAAATTATTTAAAAGATAATTTTCAGAGACTCCTGTTTCAGCTAAGCAATTTGTGTCAAGATTAATGCTATGGTTTGATTTGTTGCGAAGAAGGGATGTTTCTTGAAGGCATGGCGTGAAAGTAGCTTTTTTCTCCATTCCGCAAAATCTACAGAAATAGTTTGAGCTGCAAGATTTTGTGAAACCTAGTATTGAATTCAAGCCCAAATTATCACCGAGTACAAGTCCTAGAATAAGATATACTCTGTGTGTTCTTCCATTTATTATTACATCTATTCCATCGCTCTCTAGTTTCCTTAAAATATTAATCAAAATGTATAAGCAACTATCTGATCCAAAATTTTTAATTTATTGTGTTTTCACTAACATTGCGACAAATATATTTTGCAGACTTGAAAGTCTATGCTTGGGAAGGGTTGAAAAAGAATAATAGAACGCACATATTGATTTTTTTCCAGAATTCGAACCTAGAGGGTCATCTATTGAAAAATCAACAGTATATAAAAAATAGGGAATGATTATTTTGCCTTGAAATCGACTTTTTATGCTTTTCCATCGTTCCCCATTGACAAATGAAGACAAGTTATCGTCAAAGCTTTCCGTTTCACCGATTATTTCCGAAAATATGTTAGAACTTTCAAGAATTTTTTTCATTTGAAACTCTATAGGCATCAAAACGCCTTTTGAAATATTTTCTCCAAGAACATATGTACCCTTTTTCAATACCAAAGATACTTCATTAATTCATTATGATAATCAAAAAACTTGCGGGAAGCCAGAAATGATATAAGTTTATGTTCAGTGTTAATATCTTTAAGGAAATGTAAAGGCACAAACATGCTGGTTATTTTATTTTTAACAACTTCTGGAAAGTATTTGATCTGATCCTTAGTAAAATTCTCTACGAAGGCTAATAAATTTTGAATCACAGTCTGGAACTCATTTACCTGTGTTCTAGCTAAGTTAGATTTTGCATAAAATGAGCAAATGGTTTTCAGTAAATAAATTGTTAAAGAAGTTTCTGAACTTAAATCGCCACTTGTTAAGTGGAAACCAATTTCAGCTCCCCCGCAAGAAATTGTGTTCGAATGAATTTCTAAATGATCAAGATTATCTTCGGAGGAATGAATAAATTGTCTTTCAGTTTCCAATGACACTTCAAAACTGTCTAAATGTTTGGCGTTTAAATGAATGAACTGATGCAAATATTTGTGAGCAATTAGGCACAGCGCATTTGTAAATTTGATCATTCTTGTTTTTGGGGACGTGAAATGTCTCCAAATGGAGGCAGAGAGCATTTATGTCGATGAATTTATTTTTAAAAACATAGCCAACGAACATTTTTGGGCAAAAAAGCGATTTTATTTTCGATCGGATTTTTTTCCAATAATGTATGCAAAAGTGCGGTAAATTATATTGAAAAATTAATGATACTTTTTATTCTTATAATTCAAACTTTGAGTACATGTACGATCTTCAGTTGTGTTTCAGAGAAGAAATTTAGCTCGACACAGAGGATTTAGCCTTGTCGTGTTCTCTTTTAATTTCAAAACAAAAAGTTTGTAAAAAATACCATACACTCCTTTGGATACAGAAGATCAAATATATGGAACGATTTGAAGCAACTGTCAAGAGCATTTAGCACATAACGGTGTTGATATAAAATGCTGTCAATTGCCACAAAGCTACTTTTGATACGCTCGTTTTGTTCAACCGCAACAATAAGTGGCTGTAAGCTACTACATTTATGTTTTTGATCCTCTCGTACCTCATTAAGTCTTTCGTTCACCTCTTTTTCAGACGAGATATTCTGTATCATACTCCCGATGGAGTCCTGGATTGACGGCTTAAAATATTGAGTTCCAGTTGGTGTTTTCAATTGGAATCTTCCAGGCAGGAGAAGATGGTGCAGCGCATATATTGCGTTTAATGTTGCATAATCTACAAAGAATTCATTGGTATTTTACATTTGAGTTATTAAATGTTAAGATTTTTACCACTGTTTTTTTCTCTTTTGCGAACTTTATTACCCTTTTCCTGCAGTTGTTGCCATTTTGACAAAAGGTGGGTACTTTTTCCATCATGCAATAAGCCAAAGTCTATATCGATCTGAAATCAAATTATTTGAAACAAAATCCTTCAAGAAGAAAATCATGATCTTACAAGTCTGTGGCCGTACAAATGGCTGTAATGAGGTCAATGCCTTAACGTTGCGGCTATTGTTTTTTCTTTGCAGTAACTTATCTCAGTACTACGTTTTAAATAAGTTTTTTGCCATTTGTCTTCAACTGTTGGCCATGGATGCTTGTTGTAGAGTAACCAAAGCTTGTCATCATTGCTTAAATGAGTATCTGCTAATATAACAAATAAAAAGCCTCAAAGCCGTGTGAAAATAATTGTCTACCTACTTCTTATTGGAACTGGTGCATCGATTTTCCGTTTAAGAGAAGAAATTGTTCTTTTTAATAGACCTTTACTCCTTAACTTTTTAATTGAGTTGTAGTATTTATGATAAAGCGCTCCACGGGGATGAGTATGCTCCGTCCTTTCGATGTATTGGGTGTACAACTTAATAACCTGGTCGCATATTCCGGGCGTTTTTCGATGATGAAACGCTTCAAAAGTATTAATTGTGTTCGGTATAGGTCATTTGTGATTGTCTGGCCCGATTTCAACAACTCATAACATAACGGCCCCTTCTGATCCCACCAAATACACAGCATAGCCTTGGCGCCATGGATATTTGGCTTCGCCGTTGATTTAGCCGGTTGGCCGGGCTTTACGTATGACGTTTTCAGCATAGGATTATCATAATGAATCCATTTTTCCGATACATAAATGATCTCTTTTTATGGCGCTCAAGCAGCATTTCAGACATACAGAAGCGCCGTTCAACGTCTCTCGGCTTCAACTCATAGGGGACCCAATTACCTTGCTTCTGAATGTATCCTGTGGCTTTCAAACGTTTCAAAATGACTTGTTGAGTCACACATTTGACATGAATCCTCATCGAGTAGCGTCTCCAATTCTTCGTCTTCAAACTTTTTCGGCTGTCCTGGACGTTCTATGTCTTTGATGTCAAAATCACCACTTTTGACGGGTTGAAACCACTCAAAACACTGTGTTTTCGCTAAAATATCGTCACGATAAACTTCTACAAGCAAATGATGACTTTCCGCAGCAGTTTCTTTTGCAAAAAATGACCCAACAGAACCTCCCACAAATGCTGTCTTTTTCTCCAATTTTCGAAGTTATTCATCGTAAAAAATAATAATGATGCACACAAGATAAAATTATTTTGTTGACTGATTTTGATAGCTGTCAAATGTACCTTCAAAATGACATATATATATAAAGTTCGAGCTTTCACGATATTTGTTAGTACGAAAATCTAGCCTCAAATTCCGGTTATTAAGTTGCACACCCAATAATAAGATGCTGACGTTATGGAAAAGTGTTCTTTTGTTCTGAAAATGTGAATCTTGAATAGAAAAATTTTAATTTTAATTTGTAAAATTGAGAATCTTGAAATGAAAACATTACTTTGTATTTGGAATATGGAAAATTTAGAAATGAAAATTTAACAAATTTAGAAATGAAAGAAAATTTAGAAATGAAAGTTGAACAAATGAGCAAGGCTTATATTATGTAATCAGAATTGATACTAGCAAGCTCACCTCGTCTTCTCGTCCTCGAATTTTTCCCACAACCTTTGCAAATTCATCTGCAGTTAATTTGATCTCTTTTTCAATGCAATGGTTGACTATTGTAGAAATTATATTTTTCCAGTGGTACTCATCGATAATTTGATGCGTTTCATAAAAGAAGAAAACTTCTTTCGCAAGAAAATGATCTTTTAATATTGCCTCTACATCCTTTGTATGAAAGAAATATATATTACATATCAGATTATTCTTAATTAAAATTAAATTTAAAGGTGATGCGCTGCATCTCGTATGGCCATTGGCGTGACTGATCTTGATGTTGAAGGTGTATTCGCATTGTTCATCAGTCAGGCAATTGATTGACATTGCGAGCTTGAAATGTTACTCAGAGTTGACTGCGTCTCTGCAACAGAAGTTGTACAATATCCATAAATAAAAGAAAATACTTCAATTACGTGTTTATTAGTAGTGTACAATATTGGTACAAACATTGGATGCTCTCCACTCAACCAATTTCCTTTTAAATTTTGCTCTGATTCCTATGATCAGTATAAGCTGATCTACATCGCTGCAGGAAATATGGATCAGAGCTTCAACGTCAATTTTGTGTTCTGGAATAGTGAACATAAAAATTTACTTCAAATGAAAGCCACGCTATCAACAAGATTATACAGATTCATTGTTTAATTTCCCTTGCAGGAACAGAATTTTAGTCTACTCATTTCAATCAGAATTGGCTTTTCCAAAAAAATTTAGGAACGTTGGAACTAGAATCAAACAAAGTTATTTAAATTTTGCATGTAATTTTATATTTAATAATACGTGAAAAGAGTTAAATTTCTTGTTATTGCTACAAAAAATGAATCAGTGTAAAAATCGCCTTAATGAACCAGAAATAATTTATCGAAGATTTGAATGTTAATTTTATAAGCTCAGCTTTAACCATTTAAGAATGAAACCATTCAGGTAGTTTGACTAAAATATGCAATAAAAAGATTCCGTTAGAGAGTTCTTTTTGTGCGAAACTGCGATTCCCGATCAACTCACTGCTTTTATGAAAACATTCCTTCACAAAAAACCGACCTCTGCAAAGACATGGCAACCAGCAACCATGAATAATTTTTTCTCTTTTTGAAACGAAGTATTCAAATGAGTGGACTTTATGTTTTGTTTCAAATTATTATTTTTCAATAAAAATTTTAATTGTTCTATTACCTTGAAAATCTTTTCCTAAAGCATCGAATAAATCCCATTTTCTGAGTAGGCTGTCAACCTCAGATTCATTCGAATTACTTTCCACTAAATGAAAAATATTTCCATAACACAGTTCATTTTCCGAACAAGCCGCTTTGTGTGCCGAAGAATAGGTCAAATCTGTATATATTGGCTGCTCATCATTGTGAGCTGTGTTAATTGTACCACCCTCTTCTGGTACTTCAAAGGTCAAATATATGTATCCACAAGTTATTATTTAATTTAATTTTTTAAATTACTCTTAATGTGTACTGACAAAGTATTTCACGACTGTCAATCGCATCCATTGATAAAACATATATATACACACACGGCACTTTTGTTGTAAGTCACTTTTGTCACTTTGGTTGCACGAAATCAAGCACTGTTCACTTCCAACTGATGACTATGAACGGTTCTGATTTGTTCTCGTGAATAATTCTTTTCTGGTAAAAACTACTTCCTGATTGTACTTTTTACGATGAATTAGTAAAATATCCGTCGACTTGCAGATTGATAATTGTCAAAAATACAATCGAATAGTAATTTTTACTATCCTCAAGCAGTACTAGTAAAAAAATGTAACCGAATAGTAATTTTAACTATCTTCAACCAGCGGTAGTAAAAACTGCAACCGAGTAGTAATTTTTAATATAAACAAGATATTCGTTTTGTTAGTGAAATATTAGAGAATTTGTTGTAAAATTGACCATGGAGAAAATGCTCCTTTTTCCCCATTTTCTATTGTATTTCACGATATTTTAGTAAAAGTTACTAACAATATTATTGAATTGAAATTTGAGGTAAATTATTTTACCAATTAAAAGTTTACAATTCAGAATGGTAAGAACTAACGATTGATTTCTCTGTGTGTAGAAGAGATCACACTGCGGCGCACTTGCGTTTATTTTGGAATAAACTTAACTTCTGCATCTTGATATCGGCGGCATCTTCAATATAATGCTGGATGACCAAATATACCGCAGTTGATACAGTACAATTTTTCTTTAGGGTCCACCTGAGCCAATTCACACTTACCGGGGGCATGAATTCCTTCGCACTTAACACACAGGTAGTGCATGGTGCAGCTGGCAGCCGAATGATCAAATTATTAGTACCTGTAACACTGGTTGACTTCTCTTTTCTGGAGGCGGTCCCACCACTCTGAAATGCAAGTAGCTTGTCTGTTGAAGAGCAAACTCCTGTTATTAGAAATTTTTACTAGATCAAGCGGTATTTTTTTCAAGAGTTGAGCTCCTTGTTGCAAAGTTCTACGCTGAAATAAACTCAATTCCTGGTACGGCTTCTTTGGGCACTTGAAGGAGATCAACCATGTCCTCTCCGACGTTCAGACACTTCAGCAGAAAGGTCTGATTTTTCGCTTCTTGAGGTATAGGTGAAGTCTGAAACCTCTTTGGAGTGATTTTGTTTTAATTTTTGGTTTCTCTGCGTTTACTCCTTTAATTTCATTCAAAATTGCTTAATTTATTTTTAGCTGCAAATACTCGAACCCTTCGTCTTTCACTTTGTCCGAATACATATATTGGCAGAACTTTTTCTACATTTTTGCTGACTTTTTTTGAGGAACCAACAGAACCACCAGTGTGCTGCTTCTCTTTGTTTTCATTTTTCAAAAGTTGAATAAAATTTACTTTACCATCTTTATTTGAATCACCTTCGACATCTTCGTCAATTTGCATATTTTTTGTCTGTCCTTCCAGCGCTACAAAATAGTTTCGACTGTCATTAGTAACACTAGTACTTAAAATATCTTTCAGAATCGTTTGCTTCATAATCTTCTACACCTTCGTTCCCTGTTGGACTGGATTTCGTTGCTGCGGTTTTTGAATATTAAATGCTTTCTTGACTAGCTCTTCAAGAGATTGTAGCCATAGCTTCAGCTCATCGTTTGTCTTCATTATTAGCAATTATTACATCCGCCATCTGCACAGTTTTCTTGATCATGCTTTGTTTTCGTGATGAATGCCACCAGCTTACTATTTGACGTTTCGTCAGGTTCCCCAAACGGTGGGAAATTGTCGGGCTCCCCCATACCAGCGGCCGCGAAATCATCTTGAGATACATGAAGCTATGGTATTCGATATAAATTACTTGAATCAATTATTTCGACGATATGATTTTTTTTTCCAATAAAAAATAATTTACAACTGACGTTTAAAAAAATTATTTAATTTTTTAAAACTAGTGACAGAAGCGATTAAGCAACGTACACAGAGAAAACTAGATGTAGAAACTTATTAATTATTTAAAATCTAATCTGGAATGCTGAATTTATGCATGAGATCATAATGTCATCGAAAATAAAGCTTTCACTATCAAATCAAGCTTTCCATTTATTATAATCAGAAAGACGAAAGTACACTCACTGTGTGGACAACATTTCAGCTTAAATTTTAAACCCCTCTCCATTAAGAGAATGTCAAAAATCTCCGTTTGTCCATTTTCAATAAAAAAGACAGCAGACATGTATTCATTCAGCCCACATAAGAAACTAGGTCAAATTTCATTTGCCCACGTACAACTTTACGTCCAGAAATTCGTATTTAAGCGGGAAGACTTGTATAGCTCTAAAGTGGAAAAAAACCTTCCCCCAAACAAGAAGTTACGACTTCTATAACAAAATGCTGTCATCATCATTTCAAATTTCAAGCTACCATCTTCGTGGGACGAGAGCGAGAATGAGCCGTATATGCAGTATGTTCTCATAAGCAAGTAGCAAAATCTCAAATATCATTGCCTGAAATATACAATCAACATTCAAAGGACATTTGAAATGATATGAGAACGGATGCCATTGGGAATCGGGCATGCGATCCTTTGATACTTTCATCGGCGTCATTGATAATGACGCAATATTCCTGCTGAAGTAGACTACGACTCTGGAAGGATTCTAATGTTTTTTTTATTTATTTAATTTGTACCGACATGTACTCACACTTATTGTGTACATTACACTGTGGAAATGATTTTTCGACGGTTTTATGGTAATGCTTTGTAACCTATTTGCATGAAGGTACGTGGATGTGAGCGTAGAACCCTTGATAAGGGAATATTAATGTGATTTTAAAATTGAAAGAACAGTATTATTGAAAAAAGGGTATGAAAGATTTGAAGTTTAATTATTTTTAGGGCAAATTTCTCGGGAGAAATTTACCTATTGCGGAGAATTCTAGTATATATATATATATATATATATATATATATATATATATATAATATAGAGTAGTTTATTGATTGATTTTAAATGTCCGTGAAGGACTGCAGCGATGTTCTGCTGCCTCGGCGAGCGAAGATATTCCTGCTCGCAGAAATTGGCCTTGTCTGAGGATGCGTGAATGCTCTGACAGACTAGCATTGTGGTGTCGTGAGGCGGGTTCTTTTCTCCAGCACAAGGGACAACTACGAAAAATTTCGCCTTCACGAATTCAACGATCAAATGACTCGGTACGACGGTGTCGAGGCGGAGGTAACCTACTGAAGGGATGGAATGCTAAAGCAAAACGGCAGACTGAACCTGATGAATGGACGACTTTTATCAACCGTCGAGCGTCGGGACAGAAAAAAATAAAATAAAATACTTTGGATCATTTAACAAGGAACTTTAATTAGACTTTTTTAGGCACGGTACTTTCGAATAACGACAAACAACTAACTTTTCTTAAAAGACGAACAATTACTCGCAATCGTTTCTTAACAACAACTGTATCCCAGCAACTGTCTCTAAATCTTTTATAACATTTTCTTATTGCTTATTAATGCTGACATGATCGTACTCTCTTATGCTGTATTGTTTCATAAGTTTATTTTTTATTATTCATATATGTTTAGTTTGCATATTTCTTTATGATTTAAATTATCAAAATGTTTAGTTTGCATATTTCTTTATAATGCGTTGTTATCAAATTTTATGTGTTACCAAGAGTCGGTAGTTATTAGATGTTAAGATGTAAAGAGATAAATCGCGAGGGAACCTTTTAAATTATAATTAAAGCTTAAACTAATTTAATTTTCAGGCGAACTTTTTTCCATTCTTTTATTTCTTCCAATTACAACGGTTAACAATTACAATTATTTCAATTACATGCGTTAATAAGTAGGAATGAAAGAGTAGATGATCACTGAATAAGTGATTGATCAGACTAATTGAAATAAAAATGATAACCTGCTGGTCTAAATTGATTTGAATTTCTACAAATTTGGTCCCAGCAGGCCTAGTAAAAACTAATATGATAACTAACTGGTATAGATTGATCGGATTGATTCCAGCAAGCCTGATGAAAAGTGAGTTGATTACTTGCTGGTCTAGGTGACTAGCCTGATCGTTGCTCCCAGTAAGCCTGATGATCACTTGCTGGTCTCGATTGATCGCAATCACCTGTTCTTGATTCCCAGCAAGCCAAATGAAATCGACTTTCGTTAATGAGGGTTAAGAGCAACTTTAATAGAGTTCTGAGCAGACTCAAACTAAATTACTGTATAAGGGTGTTTAACCAAAATAACGTTCACTGTGATAGTTAAAAACAGATGTGTATCAGTTCCAAATGGAAAGGGATGGTTTTGCGGCACAGATCTTATTTTCACCACAGTTCAAAAAAGACTTAAATTAAAAACACAAATAGTTATTTTCGCGGCACAGATCTTCGCTCCACGAGACTTCAAGAAAGACTTGAATTAAAAACACAAATAGATATGTTAGCGGCACAGATCTTCTCTTCACGAGACTTCAAGAAAGACTTGAATTAAAAACACAAATAGATATGTTCGCGGCACAGGACTTCTCTTCACGAGACTTCAAGAAAGACTTGATTTAAAAACACAAATATCTGTGTTCGCGGCACAGACCTTCTCTTCACGAGACTTCAAGAAAGACTTGAATTAAAAACACAAATAGATATGTTCGCGGCACAGATCTTCTGGGTCTTGAATATGATCAAAGGATGCACCGCGGAAATTATCCTCACTTTATGAGGGTGCAGAGAATATTTATTAGACAGACGGGACGCCAGGACGATGGTTGGAAAAAAGGTATATATTTAGTTTATCACTATGATAAAAGGAAGAGCAATAAAAACAAGTTGAGTGGACAGACCTATGCTCGTGTCAGAAGGGTCAACTTACAAAATGCAGTAACTAGCAACGAATAAAATTAAGAAACATGTCATGTTGGAGGATCATACTATTATTAACAAAGTTGAAAGAATTTTTACTTCTGAGGTATTTTTAAAGGTATCCTCTGTACTGTAATCATCGATTCATGGCCTGTTCTTTCGAATCTTAGAATGGTTACAAAGCCCTTTTGCTAGGAGCTCTCTCCTGCCTCTTTGGCTTGTTTCAATTGTATGTAGTCATCTTCATGATACCTATCATTCCTGAAATTTTCATGCAAATCCTAGCAAAGCTGTAGTGTCTAACTTCGTTAAATACCATTCGATCTTTATGAAACTTTCAGAAACGATCAACCTTATAAATAATCATCTGTTTGCTAAATTTTATTGAATTTAAGGGTACCGTTTAGATTTTATTCAAGAAAACATAAAATCGATAAATCATACTATTACTAACAAAGTTGAGTGAATTTCAACTTCTTATGTATTTGTTGTTGTTGTACTCATAAAGGCCTACATTCATGATTTTTTTCAGATTTTTCAGATGGAAGGTGTCCAATCGCAAGGGGGTACGCGAAAAGTTCGTACATTTCCCCTTCCCCTGCCCCCCTCGGTACTCACAAGGCAATTTTAAGACTTGTTTTGAAAAGATCTCATTGAGACCTTTCCAATGACACCCTACTCGACTACCAATGGTGAAAAAAATTTTGAGAGGTCACCTCCATATATGGAGAGACCCCCCTTAAAACCCTTTGAAAAAATTTTCCATCCTTGAACTTTCAAGAAATCACCACTTCTGACCTTCCCACAAAGTTTCTTGGCTGTAGCCTCTATAGTTTCGGAGAAAAAGTGCTGTGACATACAGACGGACGGGCGGACGGACGGACAGACGGACACAGGTCGTGATTGCAATAGGGTTTTGTATTTTAGTACAAAACCCTAAAAAGGTCTACAATAGCCCAAGAGGATATGTCATGTGCGCGCCTCATGTTTTAACAAGTCCCTAACATTTGGCAATTAGGATGCGCGGAAGATTTTGAGACTTAAGTTATAAATTTCGTATGTGTATACTTATGGTCTATTTTGCTATGGTTTTTTTTTTCACATGCACAAAGTACTTTGATTTTTGAGTACTTTGATTTTCTAACAGTATTAATTAGGATTTTAAGCTTGGTCATAATAAATGGCTTAGGACCGGCTAATGACGTCACTCCTCCTCCCTTAGTTTCAAGATCGTTACCGATCTTTGGAATAATGTTTGTAATTTTAAGTTTCAAAATTCTTCTTTTAAATCGGAAAAAGAAAAACAGGATAGTCAACGCATTGATTATTATTGTTACAGTTACACCTGTATATGTGTGTACCATCTTTGCAAAATGTAATTCTTTGATACGTTTAATGTTCTCGCCCGCAGGGGGAATGCCGGTCGACAAGAGCTCTCTTGGAGGCTAGCGTTCTTTGGGGAGTTCCGCCCCCACGTACCCGAGGAAACTCCGCAGGGGGAATGCCGGTCGACAAGACCACTCTTGGAGGCTAGCATTCTTTGGGGAGTTCCGCCCCCACGTACCCGAGGAAATTCCCGCAGGGAGAAAGCCGGTCGACAAGAACATTCTTGGAGGCTAGCATTCTTTGGGGAGTGCCGCCCCCACGGACCCGAGGATATGGGGGGTGCCGTGAGGTTCCCTCTTATTGTATCTGGACTACGCTTTGGACAACGAACTGGAATTGACGCTTTGGGCTGGCGGATGTGATGGTTTGGACCTAGTTGCTTTGCACAGTAGCGCCGAGGTGAAACTCGTGTGTGAACGGCTCCAATTCAACTATCATACCGTCTCCGTCCCGGTAAAACCTTGGCAGGCCTCGGAGTACGTTCGAAGTTCGCACCATTGGGTTGGTGGTGTAGGTTCGGTTGAGACGGACTCCCGATTAGCGCTGGTCTGGCTCTGAGCACTTGTCCCCATAAGGGCTTGTGCCAACCCTCGCATGGCCTCCCTGCTCTGCAAAGATAACCATGGGACCAAAAAGGCGACTACACACACGAACGGAGATAGTGGCTCCGAGGGGGGACCCAATAAAATGGAGCAAACAAATGAAACCACAAGCAAACAGGACGCTAGCACGGAGAACCCTTTCAGGCAAAAACCGCTGTTGGCAAGAACACCGATTAAACAAGACACCGATTGCGGGGGGAGCCAGCAAACCCCAGAAACACTGTCAGAGTCAACATCACAGGTTAAATCATCGGAGACAGACCACAGACGGACTAACGAACGAAAGAAGGCAGAGTGCGTTGTGCAACCTGGCATCATTGCGGCCTTTGGGCGCAGTAGAAGGACTATGCGCACCCCGGAGCGCCCAGTGCAAGACGTACACAATCCGGATCAAGCTGCGACACCAACAGAGGCCAGTGTAAGACTGGGGGAGGGAGAAGTTTTGCCGTTGGCCGACGCCACTTCAAACGCGACCCAAGCGATAGAAGCAAAAGGGCTAGGAAACGGGGGCCTCTCCCAAGAGGTGGCGCCAAATAACACAATCGCCCTTGACCGCGCCGAAGAGGAGCGGCTTACTCGGAAAGCGGGGAATATCGTCAAACAACTGAGGACTGCCTGCGAAGTGCAGAAAAACATAGGCAAGAGTGTCAAGAATGGCATTCTTGAACTGGAGGAGCTTTTTGGCCGCATAACGCACTACAGGCGGAGGTGGCTTGCAACCGAAAAGCACCAAAAAGACACGCTCTCCCTCGAGGCATCAGTGGGTCCTAGCAGCAGCAAAAGAATGGCCGGTAGCCCAATTGAAGGTGACTGTGAGAAAAGGAGGAAGGACGAGACCATAAACGAAGTTGACACTCCAGGCGAGGAGTTTCATGTGGTGCGAAACAAGGCAGCGAAAAAAGCGGCCAAAAAGCTACTACTAGAAAAAACAGACAAAGAGCTCAACCACGAAAAGAACAAAGAACCCCTCGATATACCGCAGAAAACAAAAAGCCAACCGCGGCGCAAACCCTTGCGAGAGGCACTGCTTATTAAACCCACTAAGGGCCAAACCTACGCAGATGTCCTCCGTGAAATTAAAGGAGCGGTCAAGCCAGACGACACCAAAACTGCCATCAAAGCAGTTCGACCAACCCGGACCGGTGGCTTGCTGGTGGAATTCGGGCCAGAGGCCACAAACAAAGATGCATTCCGTGGCGCGGTTCAAAAGGTTCTTGGAGATGCGGCAACGGTTGCCTCGCTCGAACCAATGGCCACCCTGGAAATCAGGGACCTCGACTGCGTCACGGACAAAGCTGAGGTAGAGGATGCCATTAGGAGGGAGTTCCCCAGCTTAAGTGAAGTCAAGGCAAGATTGACACGTGAAAACACAAGGGGGCAACGCATGGCTATTGTCGAACTAGCTGATAAAGACGCCCAGCAAATCCTGGCGAAGGGCAAAATTAAGATAGGTTGGGTGATCTGCAGGATACGGAGAAGAGCGATCCCTATCCGCTGCTTCAGATGCCTCGAATACGGACACACCGCGTATGGTTGTAGGGGACCCGACAGGAGATCCCTGTGCTACAAATGTGGTGAAACGGGGCACAAAAGGAAGGAGTGCACGAACGAGGCAAAATGCATTCTTTGCAAGGATGCTAAGCTAGCACCCGGCGACCTCAAACATGAGCCGGGGACAGGGAGATGCTGGGTTTTCAAGGAGGCCCTAACTAAAGCCAAATTGATACTCAAATGATCCGTATCCTGCAGGTCAATTTGCACCGAAGCACAAACGCCCAGGACCTACTTGAGCAGTTTGCGAGGGATAAGAAAGCTGACCTCCTGTTGCTGAGCGAGCAACATCATAACAAGGACTCGCAAGCGTGGTACCCTGACAAAACTGGTACCTCGGCCATCTGGGTTCGAGACAGCGCCCGCCTTCAGGTGCAGGGCCATGGACGCGGGGATGGTTTTGTGTGGGTGCGGTGTTCAGGGATAACATATTTCAGTGTTTATCTGACGCCTAACGAGGCAATGCGATCTTTTCGAACCAAACTCGATGCCCTGGAGGACGCTGTCTCGAACACAGAGGGCCACATGCTGGTCGGGGGAGACTTCAACGCTAGAGCCATCGAATGGGGTATGCCACAATCCGACCCAAGGGGAAAGCAAATCTTGGACATGGCGGCCAGAACAGCGCTTTTTGTCCTAAATACTGGTAACACCCCTACTTTCCGCCGCTGGGGTTGCGTAGGAACCATACCCGATGTGACACTCGCTTCGGAGTCCCTGGTACCTAGAGTACACAACTGGCGAGTACTAGAGGACTACTCGGCTAGTGATCACCAGTATATAGCTGTTGAGATTCACGACGGTGCCACTCTGCGTGCATATGCCCAAACTTCAATCCTTGGATGGAGGACTAGGAGGATGGACGCCGAGAGGTTCACTGACGCGCTTACGGCAGGCGCACCGTTGCTGGGAGCTCCGCCAGGGAGTGGAGGGCCTACAGCCAAGGACTTGGTGAACTCAACTATGAGTACCATCATAGCTGCTTGCGAGTCTTCCATGCCCCGTCGGAGACCCCGACATGGTAAGCCTCCAGTATACTGGTGGTCAAATGAGATCGCCGAACAAAGAAGCGAGTGTCACAAACTTCGGCGAGAGGCCCAGCGGGCGCGAACACGGGAGGAGGCAGACACTAAGCTAGCAGCATACAGGTCCGGCAGGAAATATCTTCGCAGGCTTATTAACAAGAGCAAGGCCCGATGCTGGCAAGACCTCATGGACGATGTAAATAGGGATCCGTGGGGCCTTGGCTACAAGCTGGTCATGGGGAAACTTGGTGCCCTACGGAAGCCTTGTATACATGACGTGGAAAAGATGGACGCGATAGTGCGGGGACTCTTCCCCGCCCATCCCGTCCGTGTTGACGCTGTCCATGGTGAAACAGCAGTCGAGTGCACATTCTTCACACAGCTGGAACTGGAGGAGGCAGTCCTCTCCCTGAAAGCGAGGAAGGCTCCAGGTCCAGATGGTGTTCCAGCTGAGGTTTTGCAGCTCGTCTATCACCATTGTCCTGACTTGCTGCTCAGCACATTCAACGCTTGCCTACGGGACGGGGTTTTCCCGGTACGATGGAAGGTGGCGAGGCTCGTGCTGGTCAGCAAGGGGAAGGGAAATCCCGAATCGCCGTCTGCATACCGCCCGTTATGCATGCTAGACACGGCTGGGAAAGTGCTAGAGAAACTCATCAAGGGAAGACTCACTGACGCGATTCGTGCTGCTGGGGACCTATCTCCTCGGCAGTACGGCTTTAGAGCAGGACGTTCTACCATTGATGCGATTGCAGAGGTGGTGAACGCGGTCCAAAAGGCAGAGGCATATAGTCGCACCAAGCGACGGATCGTCCTGTTGGTGACACTCGACGTCAGGAATGCCTTCAACTCCGCTAGATGGGTGGATATTCTGGATACGCTGGAAAACTCTTTTCAAGTTCCAGAATATCTAATGCGGCTTTTGAGGAACTACCTTAAGGACCGTAGCCTGCTCTACGACACGACACAGGGCCAACGAAGGATGGAAATTACATCGGGTGTTGCCCAGGGATCTATCCTTGGTCTGGAACTGTGGAACGTGTCTTACGACGGGCTACTGAGACTTGAGATGCCAGATGAGTCGCGCTTGGTCGGCTATGCGGATGATGTTGCGGCCCTGGTCGCCGGACGCACCGTTGAACAAGCGCAACTTAGGCTAGGTATGCTAATGCGCCGAGTGAGGGACTGGATGACTGCTTGCGGGCTCAGTTTAGCACTGGAGAAAACCGAAGTGGTCATCTTGACAAAAAAGAGAATCCCTAGAGTAAGGATGATCAGTATTGGAGATATACAGATCGAATCGAAGCCAGCGGTGAAGTATCTGGGGCTACTGATCGACTCGAAGATGAGTTTCTCTGAGCAAATCAGGGCAACGGCTGAGAAGGCTGCTTCGGGAATATCGGCCCTGAGTCGACTTATGGCCAACGTAGGGGGACCCAGCCCATCAAGAAGACGCCTCTTGATGAGTGCTGTAGGGTCAGTGCTACTGTACGGAGCAGAGGTATGGGGCGACGCTCTCAGCAAGGAGGTATACCGAAAACGATTGGCACAGGTACAGAGAAGAGGAGCACTGAGAATTGCATCTTCGTATCCAACAGTCTCCGACTCGGCGGTGAGAGTGATTGCAGGCGTGATACCTGTCGCCCTCCTTGCTAGAGAGCGGCGCGCTATTTACCTGCGCCGAAACGAGGATGCGAGGGAGATGGTTGTCCGCGAGGAGAGACAACGCTCGCTCAACGATTGGCAGCAGTCTTGGAGGAATTGCACGAAGGTAAGGTGGACTGCGTGCCTCATCCCGGATGTGAGACCGTGGGTAAATCGAAGGCATGGTGAGACTGACTTCTATCTGACCCAGTTTTTGAGCGGGCACGGGTGTTTTCAGTCTTACCTGCACAAGATCGGCAAGTCACGGTCTCCCGATTGTCGATTTTGCCCAGGAGAGGAGGACAATGCCTGTCACACATTTTTTGCGTGTACCAAATGGGCCAGGCTGCGAAGGGAACTCTACAGGGAGATGGGAGAGCTCACCCCGTATAATATAGTTGCGGTGATGCTCGAATCGGTTGACAAATGGAACCAGGTGGCACATTATGCTCGGGCAGTCCTAAAATATAAAAGGGACTCACAGCAGCCGGAGGCACTGGGGCTGGGGGATCGCTCTTCTGGCAATTCCTCTTCCCCCCTCCCCTCCCGCTAGGAAAGGGACTCCCCAGCTTGAAGGCGCCCCACGGCGTAACAAAACGAGACCTGGCCCGAAGTAATGTGTCAAACGGTTCCAGGCTAGGTTCTCAGATTGACAGGGGAGGTGTTTAGTGGGTAGTCCAAAGGTATCCTCCATGGGAGTCCCACACTGCCAGACTCGGCGGGCATAAATGCCTTCACCTCCCTACCACAAAAAAAAAAAAAAAAAATGTTCTCAAAATGATTTTGTTCAATTTCTTCAAGGGATAGTTTATTAATAGACTTTGAGGGGAGTCCTAGCACAACAAAATTACTTATGAGGAAGACTTAGGAGGAGATGAAAAAGCGGACAAAGAAATGCATTATGTGCGTAGTTTGATATCCCATGATCAAACGATGTTAATCTTTCGTGATGTGGAAGAGTCGCTCAAGACATTTAGTGGCGACACTAATCAAAATGTCAAACGGTGGATACGGGATTTCGAGGTGACAGCAGAAATATGTGGCTGGAATGACATCCAACAGATGCTACATGCAAAAAAAAATTATTGCACAGTTCTCCTAATTTTTATTCAGTTTTGAGTGTCACGCAAAATTTTGGGAGGAACTTTGTAGATCATTATATACCGAGTTCTGAAATGTCCTCAGTAGGAAGAACATTCATCGACAGTTGAGTGATGTTAAAAAAATATCGACCGAAAGTTACCATGCATTCTTTTATCGTATATTGAAGATCGCCAGTCATGCAAACATTGAACTCGAAGCCAAAATCCAATACATAATTGACGGTGTACAAGATGATAAACGTAATAAAACCATATTGTACGGTGCGAATCATATCAACGAGCTAAGGCAGAAATGTATACAGTATGAATCCCAGAAGGCGCATTTGAAATGAAAGTATTCCACGAATGAAAAGAAGTTTGCGGGCGACAAATCGGATGGAAACGGGAAGGATACTTTGATTGTTGCAATCGTGAACATTTAGGGAAAGACTGTCCTGCTAAAATGAAAGGTGCACAGTGTTTCTCATGTGGTAGTTTTGGCCATGTTGCGAAAAAGTGTCCGACCGCGCGTGTGACTACATCAAAATTAAGATGTGACGCTATGAGGTTAAAGGACATGAAAGCCTATAAATCGGTTAAAATTCTCAATAAGACAATTCGGGCAGTAATAGGTCCCGGCATTGATCTTCATTTGATCAAATTAAGTGATTATAACAAATTAAATGTACCGAAATTGAAGAAAACGTTCGTTGCTTTTGGTGGCATCGGTTCTAATGTGCTTATAGACGATATTAAAATAAAACTGACAGTACATGTTTTACGTGACGAGGTGCTACTATTCGATCTTTTGCTTGGTGGCAAATCATTTGAACTCATGGAAGTAGTGTTTGATAAACGCAACGCAGCCTTGAAGCCTATTCGTGATGATAAATCACAATCATTGGCAAATATGTACAGCACGATGAGACAAGATGAGAAAAATAATGAAGAAGATGACGGCAAAACAGATGGAAACGGCAAATTTTCCAGCTATTTGAAAACAGACCGAGACCGAAGTCAACCTTCTGCACATTCGAGATTCTGGGATATAATTGAAAGTGAAGCATCTAATCGAAACATATGCGCCCAATAGAACGAGAGATACAGGAGTCGAGATGCGAATCATGCTCAGCGACGAAGTACCGGATTACGTAAGAATTTAAAAGTCGAAACAGACTTATACAGCTGAACTGCTACACTCAACAATATCTCTTAATTCAACATCGAAGTCGCAATCTTATTTATTGATATGAACTCTCTAAATAAATTACGCTGTTATCTATAAAGTAGCTTAATCTAAGGCTAATAGCTGAGCAGAGAAATATTGTCAACAATATTGTATACGATTGGATGAAACAAGATATTGTTCAATATAATCTATCACCATATGCTTCTACAATAATTTTAGCGGAAAAGAAAGCGGAAACAATAGATTAAGTTGTAGTAATCATACAAGGCAACTGCTCAAAAACCCTTCTATCTCCTACCCAAAATTGTAGTAGGCCTAAACAAGCTTGCCGGCGTGACAGCACCAATGCAGCAAATTTCCCAGTAGCAGCGAAATATTATGAATAAGAGCCAATGCAATACAAGCAATAGCAACAATAACGTAGGTTCAAATAACACCAATGTGATAAATATCATTGGAGCTGCTTCCCATCAACCTTTAGTACTAACATCTGGTATGAATCACCAAATGAATTTGTCGGGAATCAATCCAAACATAATTCATCTCCCTACGGTGACTGTTATACTGAAATCACAACCGAAGATTGTTCAATCGATGCCACCCTTGATCAGTGTGAATGCCACGCCTCCAGTTTCCAGAGTTCAAACCATTCAATTGACACCACAACAGCAGCAACTATCGAAAACCGTACAAACGCAAATTCAACAATTCTCGTCACGGCTACAAAACAAGAATCTGCTGGCCAATCTTAATATCCCGTCAGACTTCAACCCAAACAATCCAACTTACAACAAACCAGTTCCTCAAATAGTCCAGTCACCATCGCCATCGCCGACTCAAGCACCTAATCCTCAACCTCTCCCATACCAAGGGAAAATGATCTCTAATTCCACATTAGACACCAATAAATACAATGCAGAATTTTTATAATCCAAATCAACGTAAAAATTACTTTGAAAATGAATGCTCATACCCAAGAAAAAAATTCCTGTTCACATAATCCAAAACACAGAATTAAATTCATATCCAATGATTACAACATTGTAGCAACATGAATGGGCCAACTTGATCCGCATCACAATTGCAGCAGCAACAATAAATGCAACTTACAGCAAAGCAAGGGGCTCGTCTTCATCTATCGTAACAGCGTGACGCCACGGCAGACGACGGACAAGCAAGAAGAAAAACTTGCTTGGGCACGAAAAACCACTGTTGTGACTGGGAGACTCAGCTGTGAAGGGAAGAAGACGGGAGGCTGGTGGAGATCGCGGGACCGCGTGGACGACGACGAGAGTGAAGTGAACAGAGCATCGCATCTGTTTAATTATTTCAATTAATTCGTAAATCAAAATAAAACGCAGAATCGGTCGCGTGAGGGAATGTTCGAGCAAGTTTTGTACGCAAGATTGTGGAGTGATTACCTAGTGAAAATGACCCGATGAAAATTTGTGGCAATCCCGCTCGAATAGAAAGCACCACTAATCATATGCGTGGAAAATTCAGAACTTATTGTTCGATAAAAGCGTTAACCGTTTGCGAATCGCGAACGATTGGATAAAAACGGCCTTCACTTGCATCTATTATTTGGATTACTGGATTTCGGTGCTATAGGATTGATTGGTTCAAGTGTAGAAAATATCGTGGAATAGAAATAATTTATAAAGGAAAGCAAAGTAAAAGCTAAGCGAATTTGAAATAACCCAAATTGAAATTTCGAAAGTAATTTGTAAGGGAAATTCGCAATACGATATGTTGTGCAAAATCTATTTCGAACGGTATTTTGACGATTATCATCGCTAGCGGCTCTATTGAGTCACTTTTAGTTACGGATAAGGAGAACCGAGGTTGTGCATTGCCAACGGTTGGACGCGGTGCAGTGTGTTTTGCGTGTATCGCACGGATTACTGTGATTTTTATCTAAATTCCAACATATTGATTCGGGGAAGTTATTTTTGTGCATTTAAGTGGAAAAGATCTAAATTATCAGTGCGATTTCTTTGATTCCAGATTTGAAATCGCGATAGTGAACGCTGTTCGTTACTTCCACTGAAGAAATTTTTTGTTGGAATTCAAGAACGTAATCGAATTGTTACCGTGCGTTGGCGCTTGTGTTTCACCTTTCCAAACTAATCGACTTGAGTGTGTGCGCGAATATAAATTCTTTCAAGGGAAAGAAATTAATGGTAATCGGCTTTTGAAAAGTATAAAACTGTTGCGGTGCTGAACAGTGGCGCCTGTGTGAATATTGCCTTCTATCATCGCGTCTTTACGTCCGCCCTATTTACAATGACGCGAATTTAATTTCGCTGCACACGAGTATACTTTCCATAAAGGACTTATTTTCTATATATATAAGTTACCTTTCGTGCAATGGAAAACCTTATGCAGGGACACAACCTAAGGATAGCATCGTTTCTGTGAAAATTTAAAGCCGGTATCAATCAGATGTTTCATCTGCTGCTTATTGTAAATCTCAACAGTTATCGTTTTGTGTTCTTTTGTGTCAGGAAAAACAGCAAATTCAAGATTCAAATTTCGTATTTAACCTTTTTCAATGATTGTTTACAAATCCATGATTCACATATCCTTAGCTGAAATGTGAGAATTTCATTTTTGAATTTTAAAACAAAGAAAAAAAAATAAGAGTTACAGATATGCCCACCCCATCTACGAGCGCTCGTCGAGGAGGATGGGTAACCCATTTAGTTTCATTTTTTTTCTAATTATGTTTTTTTTTTCTTAATTCGTTTCATTCAACATTTGTCGTAATACCTTATAGCAATTGCAGCTACAAATCATTTATTTATATTCCCGGAAAAATTTTAGTTGACAGTGTTGTTATTATTAATATTAACTTCCCTTCTATATAGCCCATACAAATCTGTTTAATTATAATCGGGTATTTTGGTTTTAGTTTCCACGAATTGATTCAATCTGAAGATAAGGAATTGTTTATAAAGTTATCCAAATAATAAAATGAATTAATTAAACTCACCCTGCGGTCGTTCCATTCTGGCCCTTTTGACCGCACGAGGGTAAGCGGCTCACGAAAAATGGGCTTGCCGGGTTGAGTGGCCTTCCGCTCGCGTGCCCTTTTATGGCATAGGGTTATGTGATCCGATCACATAATTCTATGACATAAATCGGTCACGTCTAAATTTCTCGTTTGATGGGAAGGCTCATGCAAAGTATGTTTGTATGAGTTTTCCACTCAAAAGGGAAATATATGGCCACTTCAACATTTCGATCTTGATCCAGTTGGGTGGATGCGAGGGGGCACCACGTCCATCCAGTTGCCACACTCTTAATTGTGGGCCATAAGAATCGTCAGGTAACGACGAAGTCTCCACAAGTCCGTTTGTTTTTACCCATTTCAACTTGTTCTATGAACAAGCAATGTCCACCCTCAGGTAGTTACCTACATTTTTCGACTTCGGTCGTCCTTTTTTTTTGAGACCCGAAAGTTCGTGAATGCGAAATTCTTTTGTAGTGGGTCCTTGTGCCTGCCAGCGCATTCACGCGTCCCCAGACAAGGCCAATCTCGGCGAATCCTATTTTGCCAAGGCAGCAGACCATCACTGCAGTCCTGTACGGACACTTTTATACCTACCTTTCACTACAAAGTGTCAATTATAGACTTCTAAGAAAGAAGATAGTTCATTATCCGTTTTTCATAACCACTGATGGAAGACCAGCTTGATCGGCTGCAAGACTCACTACCTTCGATTTAAAAAATGCATTTTCTCACGTCCCCGTAGAGAAAGAAAGTATTAAGTACACAGCATTTGTGACACCAGACGGTCATTTTGAGTTTAACCGCGTACCCTTTGGACAAAATAATTCACTGCTGTTTTCTAAAGACATGTTAAGGCCGTTTATAGGGAACTGATAGCTGAAGGAGTGATTCTAACGTACTTAGACGACTTAATCATTCCGGTATGCAGCGAAGATGAAAGCTTAGAGAAGTTAAAGCAAGTTTTGCATGTTTTGAGTGAGTATGGGATGATTTTTAATTGGATTGAATGGAAATTTTTGGCCAGACATGTGGAATATTTAAGGTACACCATAGAGAATGGAACCATTAAACCATAACCGAAAAAGACGAAGACAGTTTCGGTTTTTCCAATGCCTAAGACGGTCAAAGACGATCGTAGTTTTTTAGGATTCACAGGAGCATTCCGTAAATTTATTCCGAACTATCAATTATTGCGTGACCGTTAACTAACTTATTGAAAGACGGGTCAATTTTGAATTTGGTGCATACCAGGAGAAAGCTTTTGAGGAGCTAAAAACAGTATTGACGCAGAGCTCAGTTTTAAAACTAAATCGTGCTGGTGATGAACAAAGTTTCATACAGACGCATTCAAGGACCGGCTAGGTGCGATTTTGCTGCAGAAGGTTTTAGAAGATGGAATGATGCATCCTATCCTGTATGCCAGCTGAAAGACGCCACCCACTCAATCGCGTTACACAAGTTACGAACTAGAAATATTTGCAGTTGTTCAAGCACTTAAAAAGTTCCGCGTTTATTTGTTGGAGACGCCATTCAAAATTGTGACGGAATGTCAGGCTTTCACTCGAACGATGTCCAAAAACGATGCCAGTTTTCGCGTTTCACGTTGGGCGATGCTTATGAAAGCGATGCTAAGGGAAGAAGATGTGGAGCACCGTGCAGGTTCATCCATGCAACATGCCGGCGCTTTAAACAGATACTCAATGATTTATATGCTTCATCGAGCTGATAGAGTGGTAATCGAATAAATCAAAAGAGAGCAACATAATGCCAATCAACTAGTGAAAATATTCCAAGGTATTTGTGACAATAACAATACAGATTTTGTATAACAGGCTGATATTTTATATCGCGAGCTGAATGGAAAGTCATTATTCATCGTACCAAGAACCATGCAGTACGACATAATCAGCCAATGTCACTAACGAGGAACATTTTGGATGGCAGAAGACCGAATATTTAGTATAACAGGAATATTGGATTCCTCATATGCGCGCAAAGATCGAAAAATTTATAACCAACTGTGTAAGATACATTTTGCCTGAGTGGAAACAAGGTAAATTGGAGGGGATGCTGAGTTCCATTGACAAGGGTGACAAGCCTTTACAGACATATCGTATTGACTATCTAAGGCCAATGCCATTGACAGAAAAGAGTTATAATCACATATTCGCAGTAGTTGACGCATTTTATAAATTTATCTGGTTATATCCAACAAAATCTTCGACTGCCGAAGAAGTCGTAAACAAACTGTAGAAATAATCTTTTATTTTTGGGAATTCGAACCGAATGATTTCCAATCGAGGAACAGCTTTCACCTCAAAGGCTTTCCAGCAATATTGTCAACAAGAAGGAATACAACATTTGCCGACAACAACTGGAGTACTTCGCAAAAATTAACAAATTAAATGTATGAATCGAATCATAATAACAATTTTAACGCAGCTATCCATCGAGAATCCAACGATGTGGTAAAAGCATGTGGACAATGTACAACAACATATTGGGATGAGTCCTTTTGAGCTGACATTTGGTCAGAACATGAGACTGAGAAATGATGACGAGTTGCGAGCAGTAATTGACGAGTAAGTTATAAATAGTTTACAAGAACATCGGTCGCATTTCAGGCAAGAAGCGGCTAAGAATATACAGAAGGTTCAACAGGAAAACCAACGGAATTATGAAAAAAGGTGTAAGGGGGAGAAAAGACATCATATCGGGGACTTGGTGGCAATACGAAGAATCCAATCCGGAACAGGGCTGAAAGTACAAAGGAAGTTTCTCAGGCCTTACAAAGTAGCAGCTGTTCTGCTGTTCTGGAGATCGATAATTGGTGGAGAAAGTTGGCGAGCATGAAGGACCTAATCGAACGAGAACGTAATGTGACAACATGAAGCCATTTCCAACTTCACTGACTATTCTCGATGATATTTCGTTTCAGGACGACAGCAGCATCGAGGGCAATTCAGGTATCAGGACGGCCAATCTCAAATTTTTCCTATTTGTAAATTTTTGTCCGTTTAAAAGATAATGACATCGATTTATGATTTTTATTTGAAAGTGTGCGTTTCGAATTTTCACTAATCCGATCCCTGCGTATAAATATCTATACATATATATATATATATATATATATATATATATATATATATATATATATATATATATATATATATATATATATATATATATATATATATTAATTTATATATATATATATATATATATATGTATATATATGTGTATATATATATACATATATATATATATATATATATATATATATATATATATATATATATATATATATATTGGTAAGTCTAAAAAGTATTGAGGTTTTTTTGTCCTTTTTCGATTGAATATTTCTTTTATTTAAAATGGATTCTATTTAAGTACATATTGTTCATTATTATCTATGACCTTTTGCCATTTTTCAGGTAGAGCCATTATTCCATCTGTGTAGAACTTCTGTGGTTTATTGGCGAAAAACTTGGCCAAGTGATTTTCACAGTCCCTTTTTGAAGTGAATTTCTTTTCATTAAGGAAGTTTTCCAGAGGCCGATACAAATGGTAGCCTGATGGTGCAAGGTCTGAACTATACGATGGATACATCAAAACTTCCCAGCCAGGCTCTGTCAATTTTTGCCGAGTCATAAAAGATGTGTTTTTTTGAATTGCTTATTGCAATCTGGTTAGTTGCTGACAGTACAAAGCCGAATTGAGTATTTGGCCAGGTTCAAGCACCTCATGATAAACAATTCCCTTCCAATCCCACCATACACAGCATAACCTTATTTGGTGTCAATCCTGGCTTTGAAGTCATTTGTGATGACTCATCTTTTGTTGACCATGATCTTTTTCAAACAACATTCTCGTATCTTACCCATTTTTCATCGTCCGTAATGATTTGCTTCAAAAATGGCTCGATTCGTTGGGTTTTATTAGCATTTCGCAAATGGAAACAAATGGAAATTCGGTCGATCAATTTTTTTTGTGTTAATTTATGCGGCACCCAAACGTCGAGCTTCTTTGTGTATCCAGCCCTAGCATATGGTTCAAAACTGCTTGGTGATGGATATTCAGTTCCTTAGCAATGTCGTGGCTGCTTATGTGCGATGCATTCTCACCTTGATCGTAGTAATATTGTAAAATATAACGATTTCTTTTCAGATATTTCTCTCATTTTTAAATGAATACAACTTTTGTCACGAATGACGAAATACAAAACTGTCCTATGAAAATTGCAGGCTGGAATGTCAACTTTCAAACGCATGTCAGTTTGACTCAATTTGATAAATTTTGCCCGATACATGACAACCAAGACCATCTAGTGACAAAAAGGGCTCAATACTTTTTAGACTATCCAAGATATATGTGCATACGTATATATATATATATATATATATATATATATATATATATATATATATATATATATATATATTTATATATATATATATACATATATATTTAATCGTAACTATTCCAAAGAATCCTTCGCTTTGGTATCCCAACTCATCAACAACTTTGACACAAATATCGAACTAAAGCCGGAAAATGGGCTGGCCCGATTGCTATTTCATTTTGGCTCTGGAATACATACATATATCATTAGAAAGTAACCTGTCGATACAAGAGGTACGTTACTTTCCAAGTCAAACCAAGTCGTAGCCTATGCGGACGACATCAAAATGTTGTCACAGTCATTAAAAAGCCATAAAAAAACTTTTCGTGAAAGTCGACAGCGAAGAAAACTAGTAGAACTACAAATCAATGAGAATATAACAAAGCCCATGAAGCTGTCGGCAAAAAATACCTCAAATACCCAAAATGTCAAACTTGGCGAGTATAATATCAAAAGTGTGGGCGGATTTGTGCATTTAGGCACCAAAGTAACGAGAACCGCTAATGAAAGAGACGAAATACGCCGAAGAATACAGCTCACAAATAAAATATTCTATTCCGTTCTGATGATCTTGAAGTCCAGCAGCATACACAGAAAAACAAAGCTCCAAGTATGCAAATCTGTGATAAACCTGTGTTATGCAATGGGTGCGAAACATGAGCCCTAACCCAAACATCCGCAAATATATTGAACGCCTTGGAGCGACGAGTTCTGATGATAGAGTTTGATAGAGTGTGAGTCGAGCAGTCGTCAAGGCAGCACGGATCGAGCATCGAGCAGCAAACGTTTTTCTGTCGAACAGCAAGAGTTTTTGGGGGTTTTTCTTCGGATGTTTTCGGAGGATTTAAATGAATACTGAATTTTGGAGGAAAGTGGAAATTTCGGGTGCTGCGGATATTTGGAGGAAAACAAATTTATTTAGAACTTGTGGAGAGGAGTCAAAGTGCCTGAGCAAGGCGCATAGTGCGTGCACAAGTGGAGTGGAGAAAAGGAAAAGGAGTTGAATTTGGAATTGGAAGCAAAAGAAAACATTATTATTAAGGCTTTTTTCTTTTAAGTGTTACTGTTTTCCTTTATAATATAATTATTTTGCTTTTTAGTCTTTCAATTACTAGATAATAAGGATCTCAGTTTCTACATTCTTTTTCCCGCGACAGTATTCCAAGTTATGTCTTGGAATCTGTGGGTATGGGGAAAAGTAATGAATAAAGGGAGCTCTCTGCCGCTAAATCTAGCTTCATGCGAAAGGCGAGAAAAAACTTGCAGTGTTTCTGCCAGAAAAAAGACGAGTTCATCCTGAATTTATTTGGAATTTGTGGAAAGGAGTTAAAGTGCCTTAGCAAGGCGCATAGTGCGTGCACAAGTGGAGTGGAGAAAAGGAAAAGGAGTTGAATTTAGAATTGGAAGCAAAAGAAAACATTATTATTAAGGCTTTTTTCTTTTAAGTGTTACTGTTTTCCTTTATAATATAATTATTTTGCTTTTAAGTCTTTCAATTACTAGATAATAAGGGTCTCAGTTTCTACATTCTTTTTCCCGCGACAGTATTCCAAGTTATGTCTTGGAATCTGTGGGTATGGGGAAAAGTAATGAATAAAGGGAGCTCTCTGCCGCTAAATCTAGCTTCATGCGAAAAGCGAGAAAAAACTTGCAGTGTTTCTGCCAGGAAAAAGACGAGTTCATCCTGAACTTGCTTGCTAGTTGCAAGATGCAACTGCAAGTGCCGGAGGCCTCCAGTGACATGGAGATGGATGAGGGTGAAAGTTCCACGGACAGTGGCCACGAGGTGGAGGCTTTCCTATAGCCGGAAGCCAGAAAGAGGTCGATGGGGTCTCCAACGCAGAAGCCAACATCAAAGCTATCAAAGACCCTTGAAGGTGGCGTGCGGGATTTTCCCCAGCTCAAAAAGGTGACGAAAATAGCTTCCGCTAGTTTCTCGGGAACCATACCCAAGCCGGGTGGAAGGCCGGGCCTAGAGGGAAATAAAGGGAAATCGAAGCCCCAGCAGCCAAGCGTGGCTGCTACCAAAAAGGAGAGGGTGCCTCCCATAGTGTGCTATACGCTTGACCTGAAGACCTTCAGGGACAGCGTCAAAAGGGCTTGCGCACGAAACTGAAAAGGATCCAGAGTTCAACGTCATGTTGAACAGCTCCTCACGAGCTTCGCTCCTCCCTAAAACGGCTGAGGCTCACACCAGCCTTTTTAACTTTCTGAAGTTTGTGAAGGTGGCCTGCTACACCTACACCCTTTCAGAAGAGAGAAAATTGACTCTCCTTCTAAAAGGCGTGCGCAGCTCATACGACGAGAATGATGTTGTGGCTGAGCTGAAGGAACATCTCGGAGAAGATATCCTTTCAGCAAAAAGATTCTCCATATTACCTTTAGGAGGGAAAACATGACCCTTTCATCCTTCTTAGTCTAGTTCAAATCGGACTTTTAAGTGAAGAAAGCAATGGACGTAAAGTTCTTATTGTAGCAGAAATTACAATGGGAGCGTCTGCAGAAAAATTGCCCTGCCCAGTGCTTCAATTGCCAAAGATTTGGCCACGTCGCTTCTAACTGTGGACTCGAAGTTAGATGCGTAAAATGCGACAAGCAGCATAAGTCTATGGAAAGTCCTATCTCGAAGGACTAGAAAAAAGAGGAGATCTTCTGCGTCAACTGCAATGCTAAAGGGCGCCCTGCGAGTTTCAGATGTTGCCCTAAAGCAAAATAAGTTGAAGAGAGGAGGAAGAACCTCCAAAAGAAAAAAGAGGAGAGGAAGGATTTCATCACCGCCTCTATAAAAAAAAATCTGTATGTGAAGGTGTCTGACAATCTAGCCTTTTGGAAGGTGCAAAGAAGCAGCCTGCACCGCAGCCTATACGGCAACAAAACAGCAACCCTAGCAGTCGCAGAATGACCGAAATACGGTTTTGAGCACTGACTGCCAACAATTTTTCGGGTGTGACTTGTTCACACTCATTCGAAAAGTGGACTCTTTTATCCCCCACTATAAAAAAACTCACTAACCCTAGTGAGAAAAAATCTGCGTACTTAGAATTCGCCAACAAAGTATGTTGTCGTGATGTGTTCTATTAAACTCTCCATCCTGAACATATTTTCACTAGCTCCACGCTATAAAAAGAATTCCGTTCAAGAATACTTGAACGCCCATAGACCAGACTTCTTGTTAATATCGGAAACAACGCTCAAAGAAGGACACAGAATGCATCTGGGGAAGTACAAGATCATAAGGCGTGATGATCCAGAGGGAAGTCTTGGAGTTGCTATGGCTCACAAAGATAACCTGAAAGTCCAAAGACACTGCCTTCCAAGTCTGAAATGTATTGAAGTAGAAATAATAAGCTCCGTGCTGGGAGAGTGCATTTTTGTGTGGATACTCGGTGAGGAACTTATTGACGACTTGGGAGCAGTGCTTACTCTGTACAAAAAAATCGATTTCTATGCCATGGGAGGTGATTTTAACGCGAAGCATCCCTCTAGGGGAAATATCGCATCTAATATCTATGGAACAACTATCTCTAACTGGGTTCAATCAATATTGGTTGCCCCGAAAGAGCCTACCTTCCGCGAAGCTCGTCTATTATTGACCTCGTCATTGTGTCTGCCAATTTGGTAAATATCTCCCACAGTTTGAGAAATTTCGAGTGTGGAGTTTTTGACGCCGAGTCTGACCACCTTCTTGTTGAGCTGACCTTGAGAGTGAAAAAGGGTGTAGAACTTGAGTTGGCAGATCCTCAACTTTCCATTCCATACAAGCGAATTGATTGGGCAGCAGTAAGTGCTGATCTTGACGGAAAATTGTAGGGGGTTTCGATCAATAGATCGAAAAATTTTTCTATTCCTGAAATCGATGAGGGAGTTACTTGTATAAAGTCAACTCTGGATACGGTCATCTCAAAGATCTCTATTAAGAAACCCTTGACAAATTACTTTTATCGAGATTCACCAGAAGACATCTTGGAGCTTCACAGTAAACGTAGTTGGCTTAGAAACCTGCTCGTAAGAATCTACCACCGCAATTTAAATATGGTCAACTGGGAGTATGAACGTATTCAACTAGCGATTACGTCTGTAAACTGAATGATCTCGAGGAGAACCACGGATTTTGCAAACGAGCCATTTGAGCAGCCCCTAGAAAGTGTCAAACCAGATCCCTGTATGTTTCCTCACATCAATAGGATAACGGGCAGAAAAAGGCTGCCTGGGGTCCTCACTTATGATGGATCCATGCTCATCGATGACAAAGCTATCGCTGACTCTATCGCAAAACATTTTGCGAAAGTGCTTCAAGGAGAGAAAGCAAGTGAGGACTCTCCCATTACTTCGTTAGTGAGCAGCACCACAACGAATTTTGACAGGGACAATGATCAATTTTGCTTGACCTGGTTCTCTAATTAAAATCCCTCTGACGCATCTTGTGGCCATGGTCTGTTTGTCAGCCCTGAGAGGCTCACTTTGTTAGCACTGGAGCAAAATCCCAAAAAATCAGTAGGAGCTGATGGAATCTCCAATTATATGCTTAAGGCTTCCCCATGTTTTCTTTGTTCTCCTCGCGATCATTCTAAATAACTGCATTAACATTTGCTACTTCCCTCAGCAATGAAAATGTGTAAAAATATTCGCAATACCCAAGAAGTCCGGCAGTACTGACGTAGTCGATGGTCATCCGATTTCGTTGCTTTCAAACATTGGTAAGCTTCTTGAAAGTGTAATACTTGAAGGCATCCTACAATTCTCTGCCGGGGAAAGAATTGTACCGGAAAGACAATTTGGCTTCAAAAAAGCTCACTTCACGGTGGATGCTATGACCGGGTTCCAAGCCAATATAACGAGAAGCTGGCAACAATAAGCTTGTTGTAGCTTGCCTGATCGATGTGGAGAAAACCTTTGACTCCGTACGGATCAATGGGTTTCTCTACAAAATAATAAATCTTGGCTTTCCGGCCCATATTGTGAAAATTATAGGCAGCTTCATGAGGGAACGAACTGCCTTTGCGGTGGCTGGTGGAGCTAGTTCAGACCCATTTAGTATTCACCTCTGCATCCCAGGCGTAAGAGATGAATGTAAGCCCGGAATCCAGGTGAACCTCTTCGCTAAAGACTTATTAGTGTGGTAATCTGAGCACAATTTGCACTTTGCTAGGATGTGGCTCCAAAGATATTTGGAATCTTTTACTGCATATTACAGGAAATGGGGAATCAAGGTAAATGCAAAGAAAAGTGAATTAATTGTGTTCAAGGACCCCCAAAAAAGCTTCCGTCGTCGTGCAAGAGGCATCTATGACTCCAGGGTTAAGTTGAATGGGCAGATGGTGCACTGCTCCACGTAAACGAAGTACTTAGGGGTAGTTTTCGATAGGCAAGCTATGTTTAGTGCTCACGTTGATAATATTTTGAAAAAAGTGACTTATGCGTACCATCTTCTTTTACCTCTTTTCAGGAAACATTCGGCAGCAAGTCAAGGTTTTAGCCTTTGAAACCTTAATTGGTCCAACCATCACATATGCGGTGATGATATGGATTAGCGCTCCGAACACAAAATGGGGCAAGATAGAATTAGTGGAGCAAAAAATCCTTCGGGCTTGCAAAGGACTATACAGACGGGAGGACGGACGGTCTTACCCCAACGAGGTGCTGTACCAGAAGACAGGAATAGAGCTGATAAAATCGTATGCAGAAAAGCTTGCGGAAGCGGGAATCATACGAGCCAAGGAGCACAAGGCGGGAGTTGTCAGGAGAGCGACGGACGACCGCTCTATTTACTCAGCGAATGAGTAGTTTTTAAGGTAGTCTTAAGGAAATCATGTACGTAATTTTAAGGATATCAATTTTCAAATTTTAAAACTAGTTGTTAGAGCAGATGATGTTTACACACTTCTTTTATAATCTATTAATGTATGAGAATGTTGTGGGTGTCAACATTTCAAAGTTTTCTTTTACCAAAAAATTAATATTATAATGCAATTAAAGTAAATTATTATTGAACTCCAGGAAAAGGCCTAAGGCACAAGTCGCATGTATATTGTTAGGGTAAGCTATTGATGAATTGTATATGTGTTAAAAATGAAAAATCACTAAATAAAGTCTTTAATCTTGAATCTCGACAGGTTCTGAGGCGAATAATAGGAGCGAAGCTAGACCTATGGTGAATCCGATATAACAATGAGCTGTATCAAATTTTTGACAAGCCGAAGATCTCAACGATTGTAAGACTGCGGAAGCTGCAATGGGTTGGATACGTGGATCGTATGGACGAACAACGGATACCCAAAAAAGTATTCGTTGGAAGAGCTTAAGGCTGAAGACCACTGAGGAAACCGAGGAAACGCTGGTATGACTCGGTCGCCGAAGACAGTTCATCGCTGCTCGGATTTCAAAATTGGAGGACCGAGGCAGTTGGAGGCGCTATTTGCAGGAGGCAAAGGCCCGAGAGGGACTGTAGTCCTACGACTAAGAAGAATATTAAGTAACTTTAATAAATAACCTTAATTTTTAATGTGGGAATATTCTGATTTATTTAAGTTATAGCGAAAAATTATATTTAAGTCAGTCTTAACATATCAGCAAAAAAACAAAGTCGTTTGTGCTAGGTAAGTAATTGTTACATAGAATAATTAATTTGTAATCTTTTCATCATCAAATATTATTGAAATAAATATCCAAAAAATATTTTTTAGTTTAAAAGATATCGGAGATCAATGTTTAATAATCATCTTGTAAAGATGATAGATATTGGATCACCTGATATATTAGAGTGAATGTGGTCAGGCTCCAGATGATTCTTGATAACAAACTTGTAAACATATAATTAAAAGATGCCAATATTCCTTGTAACTTATTTTGATTGGCCAACAGTGGCGAGCTATAAAATAAACTCAAAAAAAATTCACATATATATACTCGTATACATATATATATATATATATATATATATATATATATATATATATATATATATATATATTATATATATATACATATATTTATATATATATATATATATATATATATATATATATATATATATATATATATACATATATATATATATATACGAGGTCTGTTCAAAAAGTACCCGGAATTTTTAAATTTCGCGGGTCTGGAGAGTCCGATTGTCAAAAGTTTTTTATTGTGTTGGTATACATACCCCTAAAGTATTATAAAATTTTCAGCCATATTAACTGTTTACTTTGTCTGTTGCAGTCGCTAAGGTTCGACGTGTTTTTATGAGCTCGGCGATTTTTGCTGAAACTGCTGAATTTTGACCAAAAAAATAATCGCATGAACATCGCTCAGGAGCTGTTAAATGACGTCAACGACGATCCAAGTTTGCTTGAAAGGGTCATAACTGGTGATGAAACATGGGTGTATGGTTATGATGTCGAAACCAAAGCACAATCGGCCACCTGGAAGCATTCAACGTCAGAGCGAAAAAGCACGTCAAGTTCGATCAAATCTCAAGGTTTTGCTTACTGTTTACTTCGATTCTAATGGCATAGTGCATCAAGAGTTCTTACCACAAGGTTGTACGGTTAATAAGGAGTATTACCTTGAAGTTATGCGACGTTTGGGTGAAGCAATCCGAAAAAAACGCCTGATTTATGGAAAAAAAATTCATGGCTTTTGCACCACGATAACGCACCTTCTCACTCGTCGTTGCTTGTTGGTAATTTTTTGGCCAAAAACAATACCGTAGTCATGCCCCAACCTCCATATTCACCAGATATGGCTCTGTGTGACTTTTTCCTGTTCCCAAAGTTGAAGAGACCCATGAAAGGTCGGTGTTTTTCCTCGATTAAAGAAATAAAGGCCGAATCGCTGAGAGTGCTCAAGGACATACCAAAAAGTGAATATCAAAAGTGCTTCGAAGATTGGAAAAAACGCTGGCATAAGTGTATTATATCTGGGGGGGACTACTTTGAAGGGGACCACATTGATGTAGACGAATAAATAAATATTTTTTTGAAAAAACGAAAATTCCGGGTACTTTTTGAACAGAGCTCGTATATATATATATATATATATATATATATATATATATATATATATATATATATATATATATATATATATATATATATACATATATATATTCGGTCTTCTCCTTTCGTATTCAGAAAGAGACCGGGAAGACTCCAATGGAGTATTCTTCTCTTTTTTGAGGGTCTTCTCCTTCGTAGAATCAATTTTGCCATCACGTCGTGTCACTTTCTGTGCACTAGGCGATTCTGGTCAAATTTCACCCGAGTTGATAACTCATACGAGTAAATAATTGCTTAATTTTGTTATTTTGCTGATGATTCAATTTTCACTACAGCCTCTACCAAATAATACATCACTATCCCATGCTACAGTGATACAACTTAGCCAGGAGTTATATGAGGGACTGTTTCCTGATAGCATCCACTGGGAGGACTATGGTAAGGTTCTTTTACTCACACTTTACTTTATTTACACTAATTCACATTTTTGGGCTAACTGTCTATGTCAATGAAAGTACTCGTACTTCTTTTTTGGGGATTTCACATTTTCCATAGCTAGTTTCTAACAAAAACTAATCGCGATAAACACGAAAATGTCTTTCAAAATCGTCTCCTAGTTTTAAAATGATGATGAGCTATCCAACCACAGGTCAATATCTCAACTCAAATTAGCTCTACAGTTTAATCATGATGACCTAATTACCCTTATCAAATACAAATTGTTATCTCATCAAAACACTCATACACGCCTTGAAGCAATATATGCTTGATGTTCAATATTAATATTAAGATTATTCTCATTTATATCCAATTAGCGTTGAAGGATCTTGTTTGTTTAGAAGTAGCAACAAACTAGCTCATCAACGGATCAATACGTTTAGCTGTTGCCATTAGAAACTTTTCCTGGGAACTTGGGAATTTATTGAGAAGGATAATATACGAGTATACAAGTAGAGCGATACTGATATCGTCTATCAAACTTTTCATACTCATACTCCTCCTACCCTCTTTGAAAGTTGCTAAAGTACGTACATGAGAATACTATTACGCTGCATATCTTTTTCAGTGCGGCTGTTTGCATGTATCGTATATCCTTTTTTGCTACTCGATTATATGGTACTTTAAAATTCATGTTGAATTTTCATTCAAACATGACTTCACTAATGTCTCGCAAAGCGAGCAGAGAACCATAAAAGGAGCACACAAGGAGATGAGGCGAGGATGCGGGTCTATTAAAAAGACAACACCTGATGCATGTTCTTGGTGAAAAGTTTGTCGTCTATGAAGGTAAGTTAAGTTGAAAACAAGAAGACTATTACGTATCGTCATCGTTGTCGCACAAAAGCTCAACTTGAGTGTTGACATGCATATGGCGCCGTTTGTTGAGTATTATGTATGCATACAAATATATATTCATTTACACATATGAGCTTATGTATTTATGTATGAGCATACTTTGAGGACTTTAAAAAGGAGATGAGACTAAAGATAATAAAATAAATTGGTAGATTTTTAAAAGCTTTGAGTATTTATATTCTGGGGTTTAACAATGAGAAAGCAGTTTCTTGTAGAGAGGTAAATTTGGCTAATGAAAAATATTGTGGAACACATGTTCCAAATGTGAAAGGATGCGATAATGATGGTCATGAAGATTTAATTGAAGTATTGAATGACAAATGAAGTTTATCCATGAGAACCTTTCACTTAATCAGAATTTGTAAAGCTTTACCAATCAATAGTAAATTCTTACCACTGTTCTGCTGGTGACCGTATTGGGCTCAGTGATTCCCCAAATAATGTCAGGGACAGACCGTTCATAAAAGTAAACTGAGCGACAGCCTAAGGCGATCATATGTGGAAGACGGCAATCAGCGGCGGGGCGAATGCATATCAAACAACATAAACCAAAATCTCGAATTTCAATTTACTCAGCCAACATAGTACTTCGATCTCTTAAGTACAATCTAAAAGAAAATCTTGGGAATCACGCATATTAAAGTAGGAAACAAAAAGTGTCTACGTATATTGTTAAAAAATCCAACAGAAGTGTTTTTTCAATAAAGTGTGGGAAATCTTTTACCCTGAACGTGAGGGTTCTTCCGACTTGGGACTTCGGACCCGGCCTGCCACCAAACACCCCTAACATCGCTGGAAACAAGTTCTAATATTTTTAATCTAGCAAGGAAGAATTAGTCAAAGCCTGGGCGACCATTTTGCACTCTTTAGCCGGTATAAGTTTACCCGACGTAACTCGCACTGGAAACCCGAGCTGAAATCTGAAACACACCCGAGCCAAGTGTACAATCCACTCCTGAGTAAATATTTTTTTAATAAAATCTACGATTCCAAATAAAGAACACCAATCGTAAACTAAGATATGAATTTTAGTCAACCATCAAGAGCTCTATATAATTACAAAACCTTGCTTTACGTTTTCTTTGTCAAAATAAGATATGAATTCTAGTCCTCTACCAAAAGCTCGATATAATTATAAATCCTTAACTTACGTCTACTGCTCCTATTTGGGGGCCTGAAGTAACTCGCGATGCGAAGTTCTTCCAGCGCGCTACTTGATGCACTTCTACCGCCAATGTTCCCTGTCTCTGATGTAAATTACTTCGCTGTCGCTGTTGTAAGGTACGTCTCTGTCACTGATGTAATTTCTTTCTTCGTCGAACTCCTGGATAAATTTTCTTGTTGCTCGTCACACGCGATTCTCCGCCACCGATCCTTGTCTACAAAAAAAAGACCCGTTCTTTGTGTAATTTTTCTTCTGGGCGATTCAACGTTCAATTGCGGTACTGGCTTGCATCAGCGATCCCCCAACTGACGTTCATCGGGTACGCACCTACGCTCCATTTAGTTTCGCCGTCATTGGTTGTCCGATGGGTTCCATTCTGAAAACATCAATTCGCGCACCAAAACAAAACAGTCATTTTAGGTATCGAGTAGTTCTTTTGGTAGCGCCCTGTAACATATTTATTGTGATATTTTAAAAGTTTTTGTTTTCAGATCGTTCCTTCTTCGTTGATGACTGAATTGTTAATGTCGTTTTCGTTCCAGCAGCATTCAAATTTATATAAGTTACAACATAGTTTACCTCGTAAGTATTTATGCACTGGATAAGTTTCAATAAGTTTTGTTTCCCTATGCAAACCCCATACTTTAACCCTGACATAGTCTATAGAAATCATATGCAGTCCTGAATTACTTAACATCACTAATCGAACTAATTATTTCACCTAAGAAACTTTGATTTGACGGATTTTCCGGCTACTGAGTTGTTTCGCATGTCGATCGCACAGCTCCGCCAACCGCATATCACGTAATCGGATTGTGCCCTTACTACTCGAATATACGAACACATTACATTCGGTCGGATGAAACTCCGCTGCTGTTATCACCTCCGTCAATTCTTCCATATTGACTGGTTTAATGTCAACAATATTAAAACTCTGATCGGTCACCTAAAAATTCCACAAATTAATTCGAGCATCGTGGGCAGACAAATATGTTTCCTGGTCAGAATTAACAGAAATTCAATTTACGTGATACGTATGTGCATTGGCTGAATTGCGACGAGGTGATGCCTCTACCATTAGGGCTATTGGTTTAATCTCAGGAACTCTTAATGTCATTACACATCTTGGGTCCCGAATTACACCATTTTCTTCTTTTGTATTGTAGCCTTCGAATGCCTTGTCGCGTTCCGATACCTTCCATAATTTTATTTCTTTACCATTTGTTGAGAGGAGGAAGTGCGACTGGTTTTTCTGTCGAAGCCACTATTGTGACTGGGTGATGAAAGTGACTAGTTGGTATGATGAGACAATAATAATACACACGTTAATTGATACATATTTGTATTGAACGCAATAGACATGTTACATCGGGAAAGGCCGATACGAGACTGACTGTCAAAGGAACGGCACATAGAAAATAACGATTCACAATAGTCTCCCCCACTTAATTAAAACATATAGAAATATAATTTTAATTCTATTATTCGGTGACATAGTCTTTCAAGAAGTTTGGAGGACATCGTTGACGAGCAGATCTGCGTGGTGGTAGCGTCGGGTTGTTTGTGTTCCCGTCTGCTGGTGTCTGTTGGTCAGGAGTGCCAGTAAGTGTTTCTGGCTGATTGACACCTGGCGCAGTCAATGGCATAGGCTGTGTGTCCATTGGTGGTAACTCATCAGCTGGCCTGTGTCGATATGGAACACCTGGGCTTGGGGCTGGTCTTTGCTGAGATGAAAAGGTGACTTGTTTCTTCGGGACCATTGTTGAAATTAGTTGGTCGATGTGCCTTTTTATAGTTCGGCCTGAGTCTAAGTCAATGATATAATGGTACTGACCCAGTTTTTGTTCGACAGTCCCAAATTGCCAGCTATTTTGATTGTTCAGGTGCATTCTTGCCTGAACTTTCTCTCCCATTTGGAATGAGCGGATGTGACAGCTTTTTCGGCTCATTGGCATTACTGCTTTTCTGTTAGGCAGGAGAGCATCAAGGCGTATTCTAATTTTCCTTTTCAGGTAAGGTTCTGCTGGTGACCGTCCGGAGGCTAATGGTGTGGCACGGTATCTAAAAAGGATATTTTGTAATTTTGTGGCTATTGGTGATGAGTCTTCAGCTGCAGCTTTCAATCTTCTTTTCAGGGTTTGTATATTCCTTTCTGCAAGGCCATTAGTTGATGGGTGACCTGGCGCAATAAACTTCTGAAACATTCCTCTTTCTTTACAGTGTGTCAGGAACTCTTCACTTTTAAATATGGCAGCATTATCTGATACTAGGACAGATGGGTAGCCATGCACAGAGAATATGGTTTCTAGGAGTGTGATAGTTGATGCTGATGATGGTGCTTCTTTGAGTATTCGAACTTCAGCCCACTTGGATTTTGCATCGACACACATTAAGAAATAATGGTTGTCAAGGGGGCCTGCATAGTCAATACGTACCCTCTCCCAGTTGTCATCTGGTGGGTCCCATGGGTGAATAGCGGCTTTCTGTGGATTGTGCCGGACTTGGACACAGGATTCACAGGTTTTAACAATTTGCTCGATGTCCTTGTCTAAACGTTCCCAATATACATATCGTCTGGAGAGTTGTTTCATTTTTGTAATGCCCAAGTGTGAGGCATGTAGTTCTTCCAGGATTTGGCGTTGTAGAGATTTTGGTATGACTAGGCGGTCCAATCTGAAAAGCATACCGTTAAAGATGGTGAATAGTTCATCTCTTTGACTGGTTCTGAGGCTGGTCATCAGGGTTTGAAGGTTTTCATCTTTGGCTGTTTCTTGAATAATAGTTTCTGAAGTTAAAGTTGGGCTGGAGATTTGAAGTATAGTTTCAGCATACAACGCATTGACTTCTTCATTCATTGATGTTTCAGATGTTCTGAGCAGTTGGGGAATTGGAGCCCGAGAAAGACAATCTACGTTCTTGTTGTCTTTTTCTTTTTTACAGCGTACCGTGAAGTCCAATCCACTTAGAAAGGAGGCATAGCGTAAAAAACGGGCAGATGTCATCTGAGGTAATGCTCGATGTGGATGAAAGATACGAGACAGCTGCTCGTTATCGGTGACAAGGGTGAAGTTTCTGGCATAAACATAGTTGTAGAAGTGTGTGGCTGCGTAAATGATAGCCAAGGCTTCTCTATCAAGTTGACTGTAATTGCATTCAGCTTGGGTCAAAGCTCGAGAGGCATAAGCAATAGGCTTTTCCTGACCTTCCACTTCATGACTCAAAACAGCTGCAATACCGGTCGGGCTGGCGTATGTTGTGAGGATCAAGGGTTTTGCTGGATCAAAAGGTGTTAATACCCTTTCGCTACACAACTCCGACTTTAGGTTTAAGAAAGCAGCTTCAGTGGAGGCTGACCAAATGAATTTTCCATCTTTTTTGAGTAGGCGTCGTAGATGAAAAGATTTTTTGGAGAAATCAGGAATGAATTTTGCATAATATGTCACCATACCCAAGAATCATCTTAATTCCTCTACATTTTTAGGACGTGGCATGTTGAAGACGGCTTGAATTTTCACAGGTGACATTTCAACTTTATTAAATGAGACTATGTGACCAAGATAGCTGATACTTTCTTTGAAGAAGGAACACTTATTTTTATTTAGATGGAGATCGTTTTCCTTGAGTCGTTCTAAACAAGCAATCAGGTTTCTTGTACATTCCTCCATTGATGAGCCATGGCAGATAATGTCATCAAAATATGCTTCAACGTTTGATAGGCCATTGAGAATTTGTGAGAGTATTCTATTGAATTCAGATGGTGCTGTTTTGATACCAAAACTGAGACGATTCATTTGAAATGTGCCCTTGTGTGTCGTGATTGTTTGGATTTTCTGTCCTTCCGCATCCACTTTGAAGTGTAAATATGCCTTGCACAGGTCGAGTTTGCACAAGTACTTTGAATTTCTGAGGCTGTGCAAGACTTCATCAATGCGACGAATTGGATGACTAGCTGAGACTAATTTTGCGTTGACTCCACATTTGTAATCAACACATAAACGAACCCCTCCATCAGGTTTAGGTATTACGACGAGTGGTGATCCCCAGGCACTTGAGGATACTGGAGTAATAATACCTTGTGACTCAAGAGTTGCAAGTTCTTCCTCAACTCGCTGGCGCAGTGCAAAAGGGACATCGCGTTCCCTAGTAAAGATGGGTTTTACTCCTTCTCTGAGCTGAAGTTTTATTTCTAGGTTTGGCACACAACCTATGCGTTCTTCGAAAATAGTTGCGTATTGTCTGAGTATGTCTTCAAGAGGAGTGACAGCGTTGATTGTAACTACATGATCCGAAGTGAGCCATTTTTACCGATTTCTTTGAGATAAATTCCGAGAGTGCGAATCTACATTCGACCCAGAAGTGCATCAAATCCTGCAGGAACAATGAATAGGTCCACATCAATTTCTCTATTTTTATATTTTACTGACATTGAGACTTTCCCTAAGGGCTTTATTATATGAGCTGAGTAAGAGCGGAATGATACCTGTGTTGGTTGTAGTGTAGCATTGAGACCAAGACGTTTGAATGCTGTCTCTGATAGAAATGAGAATTTGGCTCCTGAATCGACTTCAAATGCCTGTGGCTTGCCATTGAGAAACACTTTGACGATAAATTTATCAGAGCCTGGGCTGAGCTCGTATAAGTCTTCAGTGCAATGAATGTGACCAATACCATATTCTGAGTCAGAGTTTTGATCATTCTGAGAAGACTGTGTTGCGATGGCATGTGTCTTTGAATTTCGAAGAATGGTGGTGATACAGACCTTGGACACATGACCAATTTTCTTGCAGGAAGTGCATTTAAGCGCGTTGCAGTCAATTTTGCATTGATTCGCCTTGTGGTTTGCCCTACCACATTTGAGACAGAGTCCATCAACGCCCAAAGAATGATAGTCAACCCGTGTCATGTGTTGGGACTGTGCGCGTCGGTGTGAACTAGGACTTGTATTTCGACTTTGGTTGGGTTGTGATTTCCTATGTGACCTGTTGACCCTTGAGACATTGTTTGTGTCGCTACTGAGATTGGTGAAATTATCTGGGATTTTGGTAAACTGGTTGCTTTCAAAATGTGATGCTTCCAATGCTGTGGCTTTGTTGAGGAGCTCATCGAAATTTTTGAACGCATAGTGTTCTAAGAGCTGTTCTCGAATCCAGTTGTCTTTTACTCCTCTAACAAATTGGGCACATAAAAAGGTGTCAGCAATGGAAATCACTGATTTGCATTTACATTCAACATAAAAGTTACAATCTTTCGATTTCTCCTTCGGGGATGCATCGAATTCTGAGATTCATTGTGTTGGCTGCTGAGTAACATTTAGGAAATAATGCTGAGCGACTACAGTTGAGACAGGCGGTGACAACATATTTTTGAAAAGTTTGATTAGCTCAACAAATGGAATATCTTTCATGGGTTTCTCAGGACCCAATAATGCAGCTAAGTTGTTATAATGCGTAGAGCCAATTGATGCACACAACAATTGAGACATTGTGATAGGGGAATCCACATTTTTGAGACTACAGTAATTGTCAAAACGTTCCAAATAAGAAGTAAATCTTTCCTTCTTGGCGTCATATGATTCGAATGGTGAGACTTGGAGAGCTGAACCGGATCCACTTGTCCCCAATGCGGAAGTGAAGACTGAGAGAAATTGTTCGAATTGTTGTTGATCCATTTTCCCAGCTGGAGCTGTCTCAGAAACGACACGAAAATAATGGCGGCTGAAAACTTGGCGGCTACGCGGCGGAATCTAACTGTTTCACTGTGTCACACTGGTTTTCACTGGCAGTTACAAACGTTTTAATCCTCGTCGCCAACTTATTGTGACTGGGTGATGAAAGTGACTAGTTGGTATGATGAGACAATGATAATACACACGTTAATTGATACATATTTGTATTGAACGCAATAGACATGTTACATTGGAAAAGGCCGATATGAGACTGACTGTCAAAGGAACGGCACATAGAAAATAACGATTCGCAATAGCCACCATATTTTATTAATTTTTTTCTTCTATTTCCAAGAATTTTAAGTAATCGAGTTTGGGTTTGTGCGATTGAAATGTTGAGCAAACATTGTATTCACCTCGTTGAGGACTCGCTGTCTTCGATGCTGCATCCCCCGGGAATATTACTTTTTGTTCACCTTTGTCACCAGTAGCCAGTAATTCACCATCATGATTAAATTCTACACACGAAGTTATTTAGAGCTCCTTTTATTTGTGAGAAGCACCACGACGTTTCGCCATTAACGGCCATGTCAATTAAGCAGCAGCTCACTCGTTTGCTCGCCTTTGGCCTCGCACACCGAAATCAAACGCACTCGCACTCATAATAGTAGGGGAGCCCAAGAGGGGATTTCGGGATTTACTAAAGCACGGCAGATTAATATACAGTAAGATATCTTGTACCCGGCTATTTACTTCCACCAGATATGAGCCTCATTTATAAGGACGCCCGTCAAGGATAAAGGATCAGATTAGCAAAAAAATTGTTCATTTGAAATTCTCGGGCGCGTCAGATTAAGGTAGAGTGAGTTAGTTACATGCTAAAACGTGTATATTCCTCTAATCTGACAATTTAAGGGTGACGTAAAGAAAGGAGAGGGCTACAAAGTTGAAAAATAAAACTTCATCTCGACATTCTCGAGCGTGGTTAAATTTTTTTTTTATTTTGAAGGGAATAAATCAAGATTTATGAGAAATATATAATCTGACGATTTCCACAAGCCGAAGTAATAAAAACTAATCAAATCTCTGCGTTTCTATTCCTCTTTCACTTTTTCTCTATCTATTGCTCTCTCATTCCGTCCTCACTCTAGTTTCTGTTGCCATGACAGCTGATCACAGAGACTCGTTCGCGACTTGTTGTTGTTTACAACGTATTACCAACGTTTTTGTTTATTTCGTGATTTTAATACAAGTTATGTGAATTAAAGTTTATAAATATTTACTATGAGTGTTATTAATGTACAGTGTGTATTTTGTGGTGAAACAACTTTGCAAAAAACAATTAAATTTACATTGGAAACATTACAAAAATGTATAGATATTTTAGAATATCATCGGAGCAAACCGGTTCTTCGAAAATCTCGAGCGACATACGATAATCTCGAACTTTCGATAGAATCTTCATTAAATAAAGTATATCACACACAATGCTATAAATTATTTACAGCGTTGAAAATACCGCGAGACGGTCAGCATTTACAACAACGGCAAAGTGTACTGAAATATGACAATGCATCGGATGTTTCTAAGAATAGCTCCAAATCACATGCTCCTGCTTCTGAAGTGTGCTCCGAGTCACAAGTTCCTTTTTCCGAAGAGTGCTCTAAATCACAAACTAGTGTTGATCCTGCAGGAACATCGACAGATGAGTAAGTGCTAATATGCCTTCATATAGTAAATATATCAAAAAATTTTGTTTCATTGAATAAATTTTTTAGTTCAATTTTTCAACAAAAAAAATTATTACAAAAAAACACCACTGTTCCTTGCATCGACAAAACTATTAATACCATTATATGATATGAAAGAATTTATTTTTTTTTTATCAATATTTTAATTTTATCCCATAATAATCTACTGTATTATATTATTATTAAAAAAATTGCAGAGCGAGAGGATACAGCAACATTGAAGAAGACTCTGAGACTTTGAATGATTCACTCAATACAGCTGAGCCTGTCACTCATAACGATTCAGCATTGCAAACGTGCTTCATTTGCAAAAAACAACGTAAACTGTATCATGGTCGTGAAGTTCGCTTAGCTATCAATAGATTAAAAACCATTGAGAATATAAAGAACGCAGCCACGGAACAAAATGATGTATCGATGCTGGAAAAAGCTTAGTTCTTTCAGTGATGATTCCAAAACTCCTTACCATAAATGTTGCAAGGATCAATACTTGCGAGGCATTTATAAGGATGTAAATAGCGAATTTTTAACAAAAAGAAAGGCTTGCAATACTGCGTATACTATTCTATGTCATTTGCTAGAAGAAAGAGTGGTCAAAAATAATGAATGCGAATTTAAACAATTGCTACAACAGCAATACAGTTTACTGTCTCATTCTATTTCTAATTCTTCATTCTCGGATCGTCATTTGGAAAGAAAACTAATGGAAACTTTCGACAAAAAGATTAAGATTATTTACGCTGAAAAGAAAAAGTTTCTTGCTCCATTTTCCGCCACTTTTTTGACCCACAAGGATTTATTTAAAACAATGGCAGGGAAAGAAACAATTCGTTTAGTTGCGACCCAACTCCACAAAGAAATCCTCAATTCAACCAGAAGAGAATTGCCTGAAAATTGTACGGCTGAAGATTTGATGATGGGAGAATGCGACAACGTGGCAGAGCTTCTTACCTGTTTTTTGGAATCAGTCATTTGGGGTGATGTATTTCATAGATCCAAAAAGAACGTGAAACTAAAAAGAATAAGAACGAACTTTCTATTTTTTTCATTGGGCAAGATCTGATTTACGCAGCTTCTGACCACAAAATTAAAACATCTAAGCACATTACTCTAGGTCTGGCGGTGAAGAGCTTATGTAACAGTAAGAAAGTTATTAACATACTGTCAAAATATGGACACTGTTGCTCTTACACAACTCTAGAAGAACTAGAGACGGAGCTGACATTTTCAACGGTAAATAGTGTCTACGTATGTCCTGAAAATATTCTACGCCGCCCGGACTTAAATATGTAATGAATCATGCGACGCCGCTGGCGACCACTACTAACACACTTTGCTGCTAGGTGGCTTGTCATTTCACGTTGGTTGCGACGAGCGCACATCCCACGTCAATTTTGTCGTGGGATGTCAAGAGGATTTGACAGCCACATGGGAGTGAAGTGTGGTTGTAGTGGCCGCCACCCATGAAGAAGTCCCGGAGTGTGCCGACAGTTCCACAAAGGTCAAATCGGTCAAATTCAACTCAACCAAATGATGTTGAATATTGGCAATTCGAATGAGTATACCGACGTTATACATTATAATACACTTCCCATTTATTGCCTGAACCCAGTGTACGAGCCAACCGAAAAGAAACATTAATTGGTAAGTCGGCGAATGCAAAGTTTGTTTTTCCGCTTCGAGTTAAAATAACGTTTTGTAATGTTTAGACTAATCGCGGATATCATCAATTATCTTGGCAGTATATAAATCGAGTGCAGAGAACGTGAACTAGACCTACGAGGATACAAAACACGAAACGTTTCTACTGGATATTGAGCATCTCTTTGATTTCGGCAGCTAGTTAAGAAGTAGATTCCAGGTTAGAACGATACAATTCTTTTTTTTGGGTTTAGTAATAAAGGAGTTAAACGGTATATTTTATTTTCGGCAATCGAAAGAATGTTGGAAGCAAAATTTAGCAGCACAACAAACAGTTCTAAAAATTAAGAAACTACTAGCAAAAACAAGGGCAGAAGATAAAAATTAACGATAATGTGCTCTAAGTGTTAATGATGATATTCAGGCTGAAATGACTGGGCAAGCTCGGTTAACTAGAGTAGTTACACAATTGATGTTTAATATACATATATACAAGTTACAAAAGAAACCGCAATCGGAAGCATGAGCGTGAGTTAAGTAAATTGAAGAGGAAGTATGTTGGTCGGAAATATAACAAGTAGAGTTGGAAAAAGCACATACGAACAAAGTAAAGGCGAGCATATTTTTTGGTGTTCCTTCAAATCTTTCTTGGAATCAAATGATGAGAAAGAATTTTATAAGTACAATATATGAACAACCTTGCACCCCTTTTTGTTTTCCCTTCAATTAAATTTTGAGATTCTTATCAATAATACCAAAATGCATGATGCCAGACATTTCAAAATCATCTGTTATCAGGACTTCATAGCTTTATAGATGCCATTTTATATACATTTGCGCCACATCTGAAACGGTATAAAGTTTTATACATCGATAAATTGATTCCAAGTATATGCACATAAAAACATTATACATATGTTTAAATAATGTCTCTGTAATATTGCATGCGTTACTACGTATTTCTTCATATGTTTTGAAGGAATTCATCTAAAAGATTTTTTTTGTCCTCTATTATTTTACATATGAAATGGAAAAGTAACTGTAAGCTTTGACCTTATGTTGAAAGTGTATAGTAGTAGAAAAAAACAAATAATACTAAGCTATTCTAATTTTATTTTATTTGGTTTTTATATTTACATTTGCAAATGTAAGAACATGTTCTGCTATCTGCATATTTTTTTTTACAAGGTGTATGGAATATTAACTGTATTTATTATTACTACAAGTATTATGGACTTAATTTAAAACCAATATTTTAGTAAATTTTAATATTATAAAAGGAAAATCTGGATCCAAATTTAAGATTAATGGAGAGCTCACTTATATATTAATAATAAATATACACACACCAAAGAAAGAGAAAACTCTTAAAAATGATGCATTTTATTAAAAGTCACTAAAAGACTATTAAAGTAGTCTAATACAACAGAAAATATGGATGAAATAAATTTATGTTGTATCTAAATATATATTTTATTGTTACAAAATAAAACCCCATTTATAAAAAAAAAAAAACCATCAGAAAAATAATTTAGAGCTGTATGTTCACAATATTTGTTGCCATGTACATAGAAAAAAATAAATATCTTTGATAATTTCTATCTCGAATCAGAAATAAAGAATAATTTTCAGTAAAACATTTTAATTGATGTCCAGAGCAGATGCATTTTTATTACAATTATATACGTTTTTTTTCTTCACTTGAAATTTCAATTGATATTTAAGTTTGAAAGCAAAATTCAATATTATCCCTGTATATTAGGTTCAATATAGTTTGTAAATGAAATACTTTTAATTTCATCATTTGAGTTGTGGAAATTTGTTTGAAAACACCCGATACACACAATTATCAACAAAATTTCAAATAGAATTAATTAAATTTTTAGCCTATGAATTACATCACATACACAACACATATAAATAAAATAATATGAATTGCTAAATAACAACACGACTTTCCTTTCCAGTGGTTCTTCTTTTCAGCGGGAGATCGAGTGCAGGGTAGGTATGCCGTCGCGAGGGTAGGGTTTGAGAAAATCCGCTGAGGTCGGTTTCGCGTCGCGCGTGGTACGCGGTACCTTTGTTGTTTTGCCTTTTTATTAGCGTAGCTTTCGTTGGGTTGAGTTAACGTAGTATACTTTTCGGTACCGCGTCGGAAATTCGGGAACGCGAAGTAAAAATTAGATTTTTGTTCTTGACTGGTTGATGAAGAAATACGGAGTAACGTAAAGTAGGTTTCCTCTCCGTATGGTTTTGTTTTGTGACGCGTTTGAAAACGGGCATGTATTGGTGGCTGAAGATTGTAGATGAGTGTAATCCATTCGGAGACCCGCGACCGAAATCCTCTCCGATCTAGCTGGCCGACAAGCAGCCACCGTGTGAATGGATTACGGTGCACGAATTGGTTGACTTAACGTCTAGAACCGATGAGAAGTCGGTTCCTCGTTCGAACGTAGACTTAAAATCATTACAAATACTGGTGTCGCATTCGACAGTTTCGACCGCTTCGTAGAAACCCTAAACGGCAAAGATACACTACATGATACAGTGGGGATAATTTTCCAGGATATTGTGCAAGATCCGGACCCTGTGTCTGTGGAATCTTCTAGCCCTTGTGTACATGAAAATTCAACAATCGATGAGATTACCCGTGGAAGTTTTTCTGAATTACCCGTTACAACCACAACAACAAAAAACCGAAAATTCAGGGCTTTTGAAGAAATCACTTTTGAAATGCATCCATTTACTAAAAAATTAGAAATTACCACCTGAAGTCAGCTAGAAATCTCGGAGCTTAACAAGGCTCCACAAAATTTGAGTATGTCACAACAGCTGGACATTACGTGGATGTTATTACGTAAGTATAAAATTTCGAATGTTCCAATGTGGGTTGGATTTCACAGCAAGATTTTGATAGACGATTCACGAGTGCAAAAAGTTTCATACCTTACTCCCATAAATCAATCTCCCACCAATAATTCAACTGTCTTGAAAACTCTAGAATTGAGTCAGGATATTGCAAATGAGTGTAAAGCTCCTTATATCCAGATCACCTATGATCTAGCTATAGCTCACATTAGTTATTGTATTCAAGCTCAAGAATCTCTTAGATTTGACAATATTTTTATTCATTTAGGGGCTTTTCACATTGAAATGGCTTTTTTTAAGGCAGTTGGCACTTTCATTGAAGATTTCGGGCTGAGCAATATCATGACTGAATGTGAATTGATCGCTAATGGTTCAGTGGGAGGTTTTCTTAGCGGAAAAAAATTACAACAGATGTGCTTACATTCTCTAGTGGCATTGACATTGCAGGAATTACATTTCGAAGCATTTTTGGAAAACAAACAATTGACAGTTGGGGAATCAGTGTTGGAATATCTCACCAAATTTTTGGCTTATAAAGATGTCTCTCCACAAATTCAGCATGCAGAAACACAACGTCTCATTCAATCTTATCAGGAATGTGCAGAAGAAACATTAGACGGCAAGCACGGAAAAACAGCACAATTTTACGCAATGTACATCGTTTTCATAAATCTTTACCAATTATTCATTAAAAGTATTAGAATTGGATATTTGGATTTGTACTTATATACCATTGCGAAAATCGTCAGCTTATTCTTCTATTACAATCAACCCAACTATAGTCGATGGCTAGTATACCACATTAATTTACTGCAACCCGTAGATGAAACACAACTGAAATGGCTAAAGGTTGGTTTAGAATTAGAAGAACCATAAAACCTTTCTCACGAATTCCTGTGGATTTAACGTTAGAGCAGACGATAAATGGTGATGCTGCTCGTCGTCTTACTGAAATTGTTAACCTGACAAATTCAATTGCGGCTAGACAGCGTTAGGCTAAAAATCATGGAGCGCGAACAAGAATCATCTCTCATGTACTTACTCGTGCAGGGCTTGATAAAAACTACCATGATATTGCTACGGATCTACACCCAGATAGAATGGAAAAACAACACATCCAAATTGTAGCTTTTTTGAATAGTGTCCTGCAGACTATTAATCCATTCTCTCCTCCTATTGATAGTGGTCAGTTGTTTAACATTTCAACAGGGCAAGTTGCCCCTTTAGAAATTACAATCTGTTTGCTAAAGACAGTGTCTGGAGAAACATTTCTGCGAGATCAATTCATAATGAAATGCAATTTAAATTCAGACACGTTTCACCAGCCATAGAAAAAAAACCGGTGCTAACTTTTGCAAGCCTCAAGAAGAAAAGAAAAATGAAAATTGGTGGAAAAGTGCATGAACTGAATTGAAGCGGGATTTATTTGGTCGGTTATTAGCTCTATCTCTTGACACGAGTATAGACCTGGAGAAAGTGCTTAGTTTTCCTATAACTCCCATGCCGTTATCACTGTGCCATATAGATGGTTCTTTAAATAAGACTGATAAGTCAGTACTTATTCATGAGTTAGAAAAACAAGTTGAAGATATGGAGCAACCGCCATCACAAGTTGATCTTTTAATTGTAGATGGTTTCTTTTTTTTAAATACCTTTAAAGAAATGCCCCGTACTTTTGGAGGTGTGTCCAAAATGGATATTGCAATGCCTTATCAATAACGCTGCAAGTAGAGTTGCCATTGTATTTGATCGCTACTTTACACCCTCAATCAAAGATTATGAGCATTCTCTTCGAGGCAATGTAGACGACAAGGAATTCCACATCTCCGGTCCTCAACAAACGAGAACACCAGACTTTACAAAAGATTTGAAAAGTATAAAGTTCAAAGAAGCTATTGTCAAGTTTTTCATCGATCATTGGGCTGATCAGGAGATAGCAGCGATTATAGGCAGTAAGGTAATTTACATAATACATGATTTGTGTTATGAATATTCTGCCACTGATAATAAAGTCACACGCACCATTAATTATGAGTTGTCATGCCCTGATCACGAAGATAGTATTTCTTGCTTGCCGACAGAAAGAAGATTCCAGTATTACAATCAGAACTTCTGATACTGATATTGTGGTCATCATGTTGGCGAATATGAAGCACCTGCAAGCAACAGTAGAAGTCTGGATAAATCTTGGAGTTGGCAATGCACGCCGATACATAGACGTATCCACTCTTTACAATAAATTAGGCCCAAACATTTCGGAGGCGCTACCAGCTTTGCATGCCTTCACGGGTTGCGATTTCAACATAGCATTGTACCGAAGAGGAAAAAAGAAACCTTTGAAATTTCTAATGAACTACGAAATTTTCCAAAAAGCATTTCAGGATTTGGGATCAAAGAAGCATAATGTGCAGGGTTCTTTTAACATCACACAGTCTTTTACTTGCCACTTGTATGGGCTGAAAAAGTTAGACGATGTCAATGAAGCCAGGATTGTCATCTTCAATAAGACGTATAAGGTAGAAGACAAATCACAACCTTTGCGTGCAATGCGTGCAATTTGCCGCCCTGTGAATCGGAGTTACCCCAACAAGTGTTACGCACAAGATTCATTGCATGCTTGTGGTATAACGCCCATAATGCAAAAATTATTGATCTTTTACCAACAGACTATGGATGGAAAGTTGTAGATGAAAAGCTCGAAATGATCTGGTTTGCAGGTGATCAATTGCCGAAAGCGTATGAAGATGTCGTCATAAAACCTGATATTCTTGGGGATACTCCAGAATTAGGTATATTTATTCTCCAATAATTAAAAAACACGTTATTTATAACAAAAAATATTGTTAATTGTTTTTATGATTTCTTGTTACAGATACGCAATCTGAGGATGAAATAAAGCCAGAGGAGGAATATGATTCTACCGATGAAGATGACGATTAAAAAAAAATACTCACAAAAACTTAATTTTTTATAATTATTTTGTTATAAATACAAGTATTCTCCTAAAAAAAATTCACACTTTTTAATTTACATGCTATTTCTTGAGCTTTTCAATTAATTAAGTTTCATGATTTAGAAAAATGAAAAAAAAAAAATTTTAATAGTCAGATTAGGCGCATCCCTCCAGGTAATCGTCAAATTATGAGACAACACGTACAGGGCATAAAGATGAACCATATATATCTTAATCTGACCCGCTTGAGTAATTTAAGATGGCGATTTTTTTTTTTTTTGCACATTCTAATAATGGCCGCGAGTTTGCGTCACATCTAAATCGTCAGATTATTATATAATAGCTTTGTTTAAGTTCACTTAACATCCCCTTCGAAAATCTGACGCCCTCGATTAAATTTTTTTTTTTTTATTTTCAACCCTTACCTACGACCACTCCCATCATGGAAACAATCAGATTAACATACATACATTTTTTAAATACGTTAAACATGGATTCTATCCATATCTGACGCGCTCAAGTATGTCCATGCAACAGTTTTTTTTTACATTTTTGAAAATCTATAGCTGCTCACCCCACCACTAAAAAGGTATATATCATATGACTTTTTTTTTCTTATCATCTAAGCCTCGCACCCAATAAGTCTCTATGACGCTCGAATAAATACCGATTTAGCACGGTGGGCTCCCCTAGTATAAAACAAACATTCGACGACAAATTCCACCTCTATGATAGTGAATAGCCACGGCCACCTACGTACGCACGTTTTTTCTACGTCATTACGCACGTTCAACAACAGATGTCTTTTAACTGTGAACACCGCGTCAAAATTCACTCTTTGTTTTTGGTTATAGCCCGGCAACTAGTTTTTTGCATTTGTATTTGATTTACACACGGGAAAAACATGCAATGAATTTTTGTTGCCGATTTCGCGACTCGCGGGTATGAAACATTTCACGCAAACTACCCGACCAAACCGTGAACACCCATACGCACACATCACATCGTATACGTATGCTCATACGAGTCTTTGGTTCAACAATTTCCTACAGATTCCTATGCTCTACAGCAATAATATATCCAAACATTTATTACTGCTTTATATGTGTATTATCAATTATCAATGGACTCCATCCATTCAGATTCTTCTCTTAACCTATTTCCCTAATTAATTACCAAATTTTATTTAACAACCTTTTTTTGTTTAATTATTTGATTCTTTTTTTTGTTTTTGTTTATTTTTCTTTCACATTTTTTTTAACATTTATAACCTTGGCTCGGGCGGTATCTTAACTACCGCATGGAAGAGTGCAAAGGGTATCCGTGACAAATCTCACAACAAAGGTAGTGGGTGTTGACATGCCACTTGATTTAATTTCACAGATGTTCTTGTGGAATTGCGCCAGAGTATATACACTAAATAGCACCGTGAAGAATTTTCCATTCTAAAGAAAAACAACCCACAACAGAAAATATTAAATATATTCGTGAGAGGGTTATATGTATGTATAGGGTTATTTATTTTACGCTTGGGAAAGTAAAGCTAAAGAAAATACATAAAATGTTCAGATGGAAACAAAATTTTTATTCAATATGGAGATTGAGCCTTGCCATTATACGTAAAATACAACATCATTCAATGTCCTCCACGGGACCTCTTACAGGCCTCAATCCTTTTGAGGTAATTTTCATTGACTTTTCGGCACATTTCCGGCAATATCTCGGCCATAACTTCACGAATATTGGTTTTCAATTGCTCAAGATTTTGAGGATTGTTCTTGTAAACACGATCTTTTGCATAGCCCCATAAAAAGAAATCCAAAGGTGTTAAGTCGCAGGATCTTGCGGGCCAATTGACATTACTCAATCTCTTGCAAAATTGCTCGATTAGCCTGTGTTGTGTGGCTTGTGGCTCCGTCCTGTTGGAACCACAAGTTCCCAAGACCATAATCTTCAATTTCTCTCCAAAAATAATCGGTTAACATCCGTCCATAGCGGTCAGAATTGACTGTAATGGCTCTTCCTTGATCGTTTTCAAAAAAATACGGGCCAATAACACCACCAGACCATAATGCACACCAAACGGTCACTTTTTCTGGATGCAAAGGCCTTTCTGCGATCACCTGAGAATTTTGAGAGCCCCATATGCGGCAATTCTGTTTATTTACGTAACTACTGAGCGAAAAATGAGCCTCATCACTTAAGAAAATTTCGTTCGAAAAATCGTTATCAATGGCTTGTTATTCAATCACCCAATTCACATACATTCTGCGTTGTGTATGGTCTTGAGGCTTAAGTTCTTGAGTGAGTTGGATTTTGTACGGATGGAGATACAAATCCAAATGCAAAATCCGCCACAATGAGCCGTAAGACAAGCCCAAATGTTGAGCACGTCAAGGAATCGACAAATTCGGGTCTTTCTCCACACTTTGAGCAACGACAGCGTTATTTTCAGCAGAACGAATGTTGCGATGATGCACAGGCCTTGCAATATCAATAATCGATCCATTCTCTTCAAATTTTCTCACTGTGTTCGAAATTGTTTGCTGTGTAGGTCGATTATGTCGACCGTAATGGGCTCGTAAAGCCCTAAATGTTGATACAGCAGAATCACCATTTTTATAATAAAATGTTATAATAAAATGTAATGATTTTAACGCGTTCTTCGACTATTAAACGATCCATATTTCTAAATGGCAAACTTTTAACTAAAAAAATACGCTTTGGATGACATTTAATTCTGACAGATGTCAAATGACAGTGTTATACTTTTCTACCACGAAATGGATAACCCTGTACATTCGCTGAATGTTCCTTAGAAGTGACATGCCATCATTGCTGTTGCAGTAATTTTTCTTGGATTTTGGCAATTCTATTTACTACGAAGAGTTTCAAGGGCGATGAATCTGAATTAATCCAAGCTAGACCGATTTCAAAATCTGTCCAAAAGAATGTTCGAGTTTCTTCAAGCCTCATATCAGTTTTTATCCGGGAAATGTGGCGGCACATGGCTCTAGTCAAGGCAGTGTTTGATGTGGAGCTGCTCTAGATTTAGCGCAAAGGAGTCGAACAATAACTCTTCCATCGTTAGTGACCGAGAGAATGTATATATATTGCAGCTACATAGACTTGCTCAGAGGCATCAGAAAACGTGTGGATTTGGAGCTCTTTTGACTTCTCTTGGGCAAATTTATGTCGTGGAAATTGTATATTTTCTACTGCTGTGAAATTGGTCCGAAAATTGATCCATTCCCTACGCAGGTCAGAAGGAAGCTCTTGATCCCAGTCAATGTTGTGCTTCCAAGGTTTCTGCATGAAGATTTTTGCAATGACGACTACTAGCGACATAAGTCCAAGAGGGTCAAACGTTCGGGCTATATCTAAAGTCACGATTCGTTTAGTAATGCGTTCTGCTTGATTTATTTTTGCCTTGACTCAGAATTGATAAGTCTTCAGTAGCCATGTGAGTCCTAAGGTCTTAACCTCGGCGTTGGTTTCATTATCAAAATTGAGCTCAATCCCTTGCTCCTTTTGTGCGATGGTTTGCAGGAGTTATGGATGATTAACGCACCATTTACGTAATTTAAATCCTGTTTGTTGTAAAATATGTTGCAATTGCTTCTGCATAACCTTAGCCTCTGCCAAACTTCCGGAACCAGCCATGCCATCATCAACGTAAAAGTTGTTCAGGAGAATTTGTGATCCTAATGGATTGTTGGTGATATTTTCACGAGCCAGTTTTTGAAGACATATGGAGCCGGCCTAGTGCCGTATGTTACTGTTAAAAGTCGGTGGCATATGATGTCTTCTTGCGGATTGTTCCTCCATAGAATAAGTTGGAATATGCAGTCATCAATTTCAACAAGAATTTGCTAGTACATTTTTTGATATCTGTGGTAAATACATATCGTGGTATCTGGAATTGAAACAAGATGGTAAACAAATCACTCTGGATAGCTGGGCCGGAATGTGAAACATCGTTTAACGTGTAACTGGCTGATGTTACGCATGACGCATTAAACACAACTTGCAATTTCGTGGTGCAAAAAATTATGTCTTACAGAGATCTGACTCATGTCGACTTCCTTCATATGCCCTAACTGTTTTTATTCCTCCATGAACTTAATATATTCTTGTTTTAACTTTGGGTTTCTGATTAAGTGTCTTTTTAAGGCAAGAAATTGATTCATCGCCGTTTGTTTAGATTCCCCGAGGATTGCCGGATCCATTACAAATGGCAATGTTACAATAAAACGCCCACTAGGGTTCCTTTTGACTATTTATATAAAGTGGTTTTCACATTGTTTTTCTGCAGCTGTGAAATTTGACTCTGAACTATCAATTTCTTGTGGTTCCCAATATCTTTCTATTAAACGCTTAATATCGCTTTCACTTGCTATATTGATCGCACAAGTTGCAGACATCGATGATGCATGTTTGAGCTTGCCACTGTCCTGGAGGATTGGTGCTTTTGAATCCATCCGTATTTGACCATTGAGTAAAAACTGGTGGTAAAACTAAGCTCCAATTAAAACACCAACTCGATCTGGGTGGTTGAAATCGGTATCTGCCAACGCAACATTTTCGGGTATTGCCCATGATGATGTATCCAGTGGCTGTGCTGGCTGCATTGACACTTTGTGAGGTAAAACAAATGCCTCGAACTACGAAGGAAAATTTCCCATTCTTGATTTTATTTCAACGTTAACTCGCTAGCTGGCGTCGTTTTTTGTTTACCTATGTCCTTGATGCAAAGAGAACTCTTCTTTCTTGAAATTCCCAATATTGTCACCAATCTTTCCATCACCAGATTGACTTCAGATTCGGAGTCAAAAACTGCTCTGCATTTCAACGTTTGGCCATTAGTTGCTTCTACGGTGATTCTAGCTGTGCCTAGTAAAACATAGCTTCGAGGTTTTGTTCACAATCCGCAACTTGCAGAATTGTCAATGGCTGGTAGATGTATCTTGATGGCTCATGATCATCACTCTCAACTGATGCAAGAGTCGTGAGTTGATCCTTGGTGCCTTCGGGTATCAAGTCATGACTTACTATATTTGGGACTCCTCCCAAATGAAGCACTGAATTGTGTCTTCGTCCATACTTTAAACAACCGAAAAGTGCATGCATTAGCTTTGTAGCCAGTTTTTAAACAGTTCACGCACAGTCGTTGTTTTTGTACAAGCTGCAGTCGGTTGGTGGGTGACAATAGTAAAAATTTCTTGCAACTGAACAACGGATGGTTACCTTCATTACAAAGTTTGCAGGTAATATACTTAATGTCACCTTAATGATACCGTTCTGCTGTTATTAGGCCTATATTTTTATCCTAATGCCTCAAGCGATTGGAATCTTCCCCTGTGGATCGATGAGCGATTGCTCGTATAGACTATGAGTTTGTTTATCCAATTTTCTAACCCACAAAAATAATAAGAGTGGATCTCATGTTGACGTGTCCACTTCTAAATTGCTAAGCGCTAGTATGCTTTCACGTGTTACAATCATTTTTAAATGCCATATCTTTTTATCGCAGGAAGTGGTTAATTGTCTATGATCTGGGAGATGATATCGAAGAATTGTCTCCATTGCAAATAATCGCCATCAAAGTTTGGTATTAGTACCTTTGGCAGATTTATAGATGGTTTCTCACCACGCAATTGTTGAACTAATGTTTGTGAATTGTTGAACTAATTGAGCAATGCAATGGTTCAACCTAAAGCCATAAACGATTGATCTCCACATTTTTTATAGCGAAGTATTGTTTTGGATGATCACTCGTGTCTTTTTTAAGTCCATCTAATATTCGACAATGGGTTATCACTATGTCTCTTTACCTTCTAATTAATCTACTCACACCAGCTTCCTCGAAACGCTCTTCATCAGCTTCTGGTATTGGCTCGAATTCTACACTAAACGTTTCTATGGCTTTTTCAAATATTAGCAGATATTTGTTTGTTGCTGTTTTTATCTTGTCGTCATACTCTTTCTTGAAATAGTCACGGTCTATAGACACGTTTTTTATAACACTTTCTAACTTATGTCGCCGAATGTAGTGAAAGGTATAAGTGTATGTCCATTCAGGACTGCAGCGATGGTCTGCTGCCTCGGCGGAAGAGGATGTTAAGATCCCCCGAGATTGGCCTTGCCTGGGGACGCGTGAATGTGCTGGCAGGCTAGCGTTGTGGTGTTGTGGGGCGGGTTCTTTCCCCCTAGCACAAGGACCCACTAAAAAAAAATTTCGCATTCACGAAGTGGAAATGAGCAAAAACGAACGACTGGTGGAGACCACGTCATTACGACGATCGTTATGGCGCACAAATAAGAGTGGGGTATCCGGATGGATGTGGTGCATCCTCGCATCCTCCCAACCGGATCAAGATCCAAACGTAGACGTGGCCATGTGTTTCCCATTTGAGTGAAAAACTCATACAAAAGCACTTTGTATGACTCTTTCCCACAAATGAGAAGCACAAACGTAACCAATTTATGTTATAGAGTTATGCAATAAAATCATATACTCCTATATCATAAAAAGGCACGTGAGCGGAAGGCCACTCTACCCGGCAAGAGCCCCTTGACACAACAAAACGGTGGAGCGCGCCCGATGGCTAGCCCATATTATCTGAAAGGCCGGCCCTCCAAACCGGTGAAATATGTACATACCTGGGAAACCACTACCAAGTGCACGACCTCTTTTTGCCGATTTTTCGAGCCACGTATCCTTATCCCGGGTTTCCTAACGATGCACTACGATTTAAGAATACAGCCTGACCTAAGTGCTCGACTAGATTTTGCGTCTCGTGTCCCCCCTTTCAAACACGAGTATGTTCACAGAAAAAACGAAAAATAAAATAATGAATGAAAATACGCACAATTGGTCGTCAACAGTTGAGGAAAGATTATCCACTTGCCGCCATTTTTCTCCCTTTTTCCTCGTCCTGTCTTTTGGCGTCCCTCCTTAATATAAAGGAAAATTGATAAAAAATTGCATTTAACAATAATGATGAGAAAGAAAACTATTTCCCAAATGACGATTGTGAACGGAATTAATAAATTACTTTTCTAAATCCGCCACATAAAATTAGAAGTAGAGGATAGGGAGGTTTTCGAGCAGTTGGCTTGAGAAACTGCTCGATTAATCCACGAAATTCAAAGTATGCCTTTGATAATTTCTGGCGGAAGGGTCTTTTTATAATTTGCGATGATCTTTTGATTTTCAAATCCTACATGAAATTGTTTTGCGACCAACTCCTCCAAGTATTTTGATAATTGATAATAGAATATACGAAAAATTAAAATTATGGAAATACGCAATTTACTATCTATTTCGATACGTTTTCTGTTCTATTGCAAATCGCATCACTACATATGGATTTTAGATCAATCAAATCGATTTGTATGATTACTCTGTTGAAATCTATGAACTACTTCTTTGCATAATAAATATTAGAAACATTCTATTTACATTCTATTGGAAGCTAAAAACATATGTTGCATTATGTAGACGTCGCCATACACTTTATTTTGTACACATTGTTAAAAGGTGAAGCTCCTGCGTGACAGCACTAAGGTCAAGTCTAAATTCCTATGTACTTATATTATCTTGGGGAAACAAAAAGTTGAATTATATTTACATAAACTGTAGCTCATCAATGAACTCTTTATATGATGGGAATGATTGAATTTTTCATTTTGGTTTTCAACATCTGATAAGAAAAATGCAAAAGATTCCGCTTAATATCAAATATATACAAAAAATTCTATACTAGATAGTTTTCTCAATTTTCCTATGTTTATAATAATCTAGAAATTATTATATTACAAATTTGATTTGTCGTTAATCCAATTCTTATCGGAAAAGGATTCTCGGAGTTGAAATATGTTTTAGAATTTCTCAAACGGTTACATATATCGTGTTTAAATCAAAAAGAAAAATTAAAATATCTCAAATTCTAACCAAGAAACAAAAACAAATGACGGAAGTCAATAACTTATTTCATGGTGGTACTGTTATCTTGCCTCTTTTGCTAATCTAATCTTCCACGAACCTTCTTTCCTTGGACTTCGAGTGATGTAACCGCTCCACCTACAGTGAGGGAAAATCATAGGGCACCTTTTTGTAACGTGAGGTTTCAATATGCTGCAAATTGTAAAGGATTCCGACTGCTTCTTGGGTCACTTTTGTATGGCGGTGGTAGAAAATCCGTATCCTGCACTCGCACATGCCCTATCTCCCACTCAGCACCGAAATTTGCACTAGGGTTCTCGTTCCCCAATCCACCTTTTTCCCACGTACGCAATGCTGGCGTAGTGCCTCTCCAGGCGGCTATGTCCCTGAACGTCCGCATACATCTTTGCTCGCACAAATTACTCCCTCCTTGCGAATGATCTTGGTGTCGTTTTCATTCGATTGAGTCTTCGCCAAGAAATCTATTGTACAACAGCAAGATGGCGGTGCTAGACTTATCGTCGCGAAATCACAGATGCGAGTTGTGAAATGTTTGATGTTAACTTTTACAAATTTTTCGTTTCGTTCTTCTTGCGTGCACGCGCTATTCATGCAACCGAGCGAACGTTAGATTCCTGCACGAATTTCACTGTTTTCTTTAGCGTGGCTTAACACGCTTGAGATCTGCCTAAAAGCAAGCTTACAGCTATGGCTCCGGGTGAACTGGAATCGAAACTGATTTTCTCAGAATTAACGCGGTCACGAGCCTGATGTGATTTTGTGAGGACGCGATCCACCACTGCCAAAATCTCAGCTTTTTTCTGACAAACGTCAAGTCGCGGTTCAGTGGCAGCGATTAGTTTCAAAGTCGCTCACCAACTGTCGACGTCCGTGGCGCAGCGTATATGGATCGGCGTCAGTGGCCTAGGGTGTAGTGATCTGCTGGTCGGCGTCAGTGGCGTAGGGTGAAGTGATCTACTGGTCGCATCAGTGGTGTAGGGCGCCAAGATCAAGGTTATCACAATATCGCTAGTGTTCGCAATTGGTTTCAAAAACCCACATTTCAGGGCACTACATTTTTTAACTTTCTAACTTATGGCACCAACTTTAATGAATGATTTCCAATGTTTTTATACAGGCTAGTGAACACAATTGTTTTCGCTACAGAAATTCCTTAAGCTACCATTATAGTACGAAAGCGACTCTCGACTAAAACTATAATACTTATCTTACTGCGGCTGATTTCCGTTTGTTGCTTTCCAGAGGAGTAAACTACACTTTTTCTATTGAGTAGTGACTAGAATGTAATCAGGTCTAAGAATGGCCTGGGCAGAATTAAAAGCACCGGCGGTAAATAGCACCGCAACTTAATGAATCAAAACAATTCACGGCAATGTCAGTTGGAAAATTGTCATGTGATGGAGAGCATTAACATAGAATTAATGTATATTCATTAGATTGAAGAGATGAGAGCCACAATTCGTAGGGTGTTGTCAAATTAGTACACGTTGAGTCTCTTGGATTCACTTTTGTACCGTAACGACAAAATTGACAGATAACTTCACAAATGAAAATTTTGAACTACGTAAATAAATATATGTTTACATGTATAAATTTCCTAGGCTTTGGCGCCAAGTGCACTTATAAACTCTTAGCATTTCCATAACGCTTGTATAACGTCTTTATACCATGTGCAAAATATTGTTCACGTTTTCCGGCAGCCATCTTATCCTCTCTGGTATGAACTGTGATCTTTCCGTCGGAGGGGGTTCTGTTAGGAGGTTGTCTTGCGTATAACCTTTCTATTTCTTGTGCCTCAATGGTCAAAACTAACATGGGAGAAAAGTACTAACCTTAGTTTTAAGCTACTAGCAAAATCAAATATACTAACACAGGATCGAACCATTGTCGTAATTTAGGTACAAATCACATTCCTTGCGTACGTATAATTCACCTTGCACTGTCCACTGTACATCTACACTTTTCAGAACAGCCAAATGAAACACAAGTTGAACTCCTTCCACTGACAGCTAACTTGAGTAAGTAAACAAATTCCTAATCTTTTAACTCTTAATCTCAATAGAACATGAATGGATGTATGAACTCAATGAAATTCACTTTATAAGGAGTACTACGATGTTCCCCGCAAACCGTCTTGATTTCACCGTTGAAATTTGCCTTGAAACCGTACAAAACCTCTATTTACGTCGACACTTCCACATTTCTTCATATACCGCCATATAAGTTGGCGAGAAAAGTCAGCCTACATGTGGTCATGTATGTGGTAGTAGGGCTGTCAAGTACATGGCTTGTTAAGCTATAATAAGGCTTTGTTCTTTGAGGAACGGAACAAATGGAGTGGCTATGCTCATATAAGCTCCATAGAAAATGATGCGACCACAAAACTGACGATAGATACAAGCCATATGGTAGCAATTTGCATATGTATTAGTCGGCCTACTATGGACAAGCTTCCGGTAGCTGTCACCCAACTGCGGCATTAGCAAATGCTTATATTTCGTCATATATACTATTTTCCGAATAAAAACGTGCCGAACACATTCCGTGCATGCTATAAATTCACCTTGTATAGCCCATTGTGCTCCTAAACTTTCCAAGACGAGCAAATGAAGCACACGTTTTGCACCTTCGACTGATAGCTCAGCGTTGAGATGTAAACAAACTCCTATAAATTCACTTTGGAAGGCGATAAAAACTAAACGGGTATAAGAACTGAAATAATTTTCACTTCACTAGGAGCGCTATTGTGTTCTCCGCGGATCATCTGGATTTCAATGTAGAAATCCGTCTCTAAACCGTACAAAACCTCGAATTTTTGTTGGCACCTCCACAATTCTTCATATTACGCCATGTAAGTTAGCCAGCAAAGTCGGCCTACTAATGGTCATGTGTGTGGTAGTAAGCGCTGCTGCCATATGGCTTGTATCTATCGTCAGTTTTGTGCGACCACCTTCTGAGCATGATTGTCATTTCATTTCCAATAATTTCCACAATTTCTCCTCTCGAGAGCCAGATTGTCAGTTTGACGACTAAACATGGACGCGAAATTTACCTGGCGCGTGAGATACGATTCGGAATTTAGTCGTTTTTTCAGTTCGAGAACGTGTCCGGAGGTACATATTGACTGTAATGAAAGTAATTTTACACCTGGTTTAGGGATAACAACATTTTACGGAGTGACATTGTAAATCGGAGCGAGGAACTCAATTAAAAGTGTAATGTGCGTTATTGCTAGAAAACGATGGGTTATCGATACGACAGTGTTTTCTATCCTAAGTGGCCGTAATGCTTTATTTGTATTCAATGCTATTTTCTTGTTCTGTGAAGTGTTATTTGCAATAAAACCATATTTACGAGTGCATAAGCGTTTGTTTACTTTCTTGTGACAACCCATTGGGTTCCCCTTAACTAGCTTTAGAATCACGGTCGCAGGGGTAGGTGCAAAAAGGCACGTAGTTAGGCAGGCGGTCGCAGGGGTAGTTGCGACAACGTGTACACATGGTTGTCCACTCCGGTTTTATCTTGTTCCTCAAAGGCTTTGTTTCAATTAATGAAATAATAAACAACGGAAAGACTTATAAACATTACAGTTTTGAACTTCCAATAGTAGAGCAACAATAATTATTAAAATTTGAAAGTTAAATCAGAAGAATAAGAATCAAAAGTGGCATATGTCAGGGTTAACAGTAAAATATTTTAGAAAATATACGGAGGAGAAAAATCAAGAGGAAAATATAAAAGATAAATGAATTACTGAACTAAATTAACAACCTCGATAATATTCATAATATTGAAAACCCCAGGAGATAAATAACGTTTTATGTAGATCTGGCATACTAGATGTTAGCATTTAGAAACTATTTACATAAAGTGATTGAATCAAAAAAATATACACTTGCATTCATTAATGGTGTATGTTGATTAAATAAACCCCTCAGCAATAGCTTTAAATCGAGAACTACAAGAAACGATTTTATTCTTCTGAGGAATCAAAACGTATTGCCCAAAAAAAAACATTATATGAAGGAATGCTTTGTAATGTATTTAATTTTTATCTAGGATAATTGCTGTAGACTACTTATCAAATAAGTAGTAAAGTGTAAAATGTTATCTCTGCAATAGTGTAAAACTTGAGCGTAAATCATTGAACGAACTTGATACATGACTTTTACAACAAGAGTTTTTTTTTATGCTTTCGCTTGTCAAAATTTAGCTCGAATTATTTCTTTTTTAATTAATACTATTTCTGTGAATAGATGGCAACCTAATTTTTTAATAACAAGTTTATTATTCAAAAGTCACTTCAGTTCATATTATGGAGCAATTCCCACCCGAACAAAACGACAGCAAAAGTGGTATCCTCGGGAGTGTTGGTATCAATCCGCAATCGCCAAATTTGACAGTAGACCAACTTGACATTGAAATTTTGCCTGTGATTTACGACATAATTCGTTGGTAAGTTTTGCCACAATTCTGTGTGCATAGATTGTCTATTATTGGATATAGTAAGCAATTTATGCACACTTAGTGTCAAAACCACTCTTAGTCAAATGAATTAATAAACAGCTTATCTAACCTAACCCTCATTGCAGTGTCGAAAAAAATCCAGTGGACAACGCAGCAAAGCAAAGGGAGTCGCAGGAGTGCAGTCAGAAGATATTAGAACTGCAAAAGCGATTCGACAGTGCTCGCAATCAAATCAAACAATTGCCAGGAATTGACTACAACAAGGACGAGCAGCTGCAAAAACTTGAACAACTGAAGAATCAGTTAATGCTCAAACAAAAACTAATTAAGAAGTACAAAAATAAACAGTTTTAGATCTAATATTTTAACTTGAAAACATGGTACTGCGGTTTTTGATGCGCTACTTAGCGAATAATGAACAACTTGTTCAGCGATTGTCCGAAAGTTATGTGGTGCGAAGAATGGCGCAATTGGTTGTGGCGACAATGTACAAAACGAAAAGTCTGGCAGAACAACATCAATTACATCAAATGACACCAGAACGGTTTCGGTGAGATAAAATCGCTATCGCTTACATATGGAATTATAATATGTTCTTTCAGATCGTTCTTCCGAGCTTTTAAGCAAAACATCAAAGAAGAAATTGAAGATGCTAAGGGTAAATTGAGGAAGTGATGATCACTTCGTTAGAAAATTTCTGTCTGATATGTTACTAGCTGTTGATAATAGGTCCCAATAAAAGTACTATTTATTCAATGATTGTGTTTATTAAGCCAATATAACTAGGTTGGTATATATATATATATATCTACGTAAGGGCTATTTACGTAAATAAAAATTACCACCGTGGGTTTTCACTGAATTACTTAGAATAGATTATGTAGCTAAGAATAACGTCAGTGGCAGCACTGATATCCGAGCCCAAAAGATATGTATAACCGTAAATGTAAGTTGAGGTGTCCTTGACATGTCAAATCGATTCAAATCATCAGAGTGCTATGCGGTCCAGACACGTCGAAGGTGGAGGTGCTGATCCTCCCCATGAATTACGGCTCAGCCCAACCACCCCACACTAAAATTATCAACTTCGTTCCAGCTTACTCAATACAGATTTCAATGATGTTTACTAAATGGTAATATTTAAACCAATGAAAAACAAAACGGAAAAGATTATTTTCAATATGGTTGAAATTAATGAAAAAGAACAATTTATTCATTTAACGGAAAACTGCTATAATGAAAATAAACAAATTAATATCTTATGAATAAAGAAGAAGCTTTTTGATCAATGATTTTTTCATTTGCGACCGCTTTCAGAGGCTAAAATTATTAAATTTGAGAGCCATTGATCATTCTTACTACTTCATAATCGGTTCTTTACCATCTTTAATCTACTCATCGTCCGTTCAGCGGATCAATTTGTAACTGCGAGTGAAAGTAGTACTCGATATATTACATCGAGAAGAAGGAATGAAGCTCACTTGTCCGACATTCTTCAACGATCGTTTTTCCTATTTTTGGCTCATCATCGCTACTATCATCATTTTCCTTATCTTGTTCACTATCGAATTCTCACTGACCTTCCAATATATGATCAGACATCGGAAATGCTTATATCCATGTAAGTAGCCTTATAATATGGAGCTAAGGTTTGTATTTCAGAGAATGATTCGCCGGGCGCTAGTTCATCCATGAAATTCTTTCGTCTTGCTACTCGTCGCTCTGATGTTTGCTCGACGTCGTTTTCATGAGCGAATTGGAGTATCTCACGCTATATCCGGTCCCATTCTTGATCGGTCCTCAGCTTTTGTAAAAAAAATTTCGTTTTCTGTTAGAGTCACCCTATAATCCGAGTATTCATTGTCATACTGTTATTTATGTTTTATGTACTTCATAACCTATTTTATATAAAATATCACTTCTGTCATAGTCACCAAGCCGACCACACGTATTCCCTTCATCTCGGCTAAAAGATTATAGGCCCCTCGTGAAGAAATAGAAGTTCTGAAAAAGCTTCGCTTTTTTGTTGAATTTTCGTAAAAGTTAAAAAATGTTTAAGTTCGAAACAGTGCTAGCAGCATTTCAATTGATAGACTGCTCGGTAGGGAAAACTACCCGACATGGAAGAACGGATATCAAGTTCCGATACTACACCAAGAACATGTTTAATTCGACAGGACCGTGGATGTTACGGTATTTTATAAATAGAAAACTATCAATGACAAGATTTTTGTGGTACCAGACAATTTTTACTCGCTGCTTAGACATAGATAGATACGGTTTTTGACCATGGTAGTTATAATGAATCCCGCAAAGATATATGATGTTGATTATAAAATAATAGTGAACCTGATATAAGTGGAATCACATTTACTGATTCTGAGAATTGACGAGATTCTGAGCAGTCTAAGAGGCTGAAGATATTTTTGTCGCCTGGAGTTATAAAGGCCTATTTACATGTGGCTGTAGACTCTAAGTCTAGTGAAGTACAAATTATCGCTTCGCATCGAGGAACATACAATGTGTGTCGTCTCTCCTTTGGGATTAAACGGTGTCTTCGAAATCCAACTGAATAACAGACCAAATCTTTCGCGACATACAAAGTACAGAATATTATTTTGACGATACCATAGTCTATGGTGAAACCAGGGAGGAGCGTGGAGAAAATCTTTTCAAGTGCTTTACCTAACTTAAAAAATTTGACCTACATTTAAATCGAAGAAAGTGTTAATTTTTTCAAACAAAAATTTGGTTTTGGGACACACTATCGTATACAATAAGATTTCCAAGTCTCATTCGAAGATGATAGCAGTAACAGACATACTGTGACTACTATTCTCGATTTATACTCTACTTATCGTAATTAAGTCACCCACTACGTCAACTTTTACAAAAGAGTAGGATTTTCTTCTGGTTTTCAAGATGCGAATCATGCTTCAAGAAATTCAAGGGAGAAATAGTGAGTGGCTGCTTTTAAGTATGTTACGATCCAACCTTACCTCTCGAGCTAGCTAGCGATGCGAGTCCCCACAATATCGCTGGCATACCATCTCACGTAGAGAACAACCAAGAGTGACCGATTGTATCGGTATCACGTGCCTTAACGAAACCATAACAAAATTACTCTCAGCTCTGAGACATGGCCCCCATACATATGGTCATATTATGTAAATGAAGGCTATTTCCAACTTCTTGAAGCTTCACTAGATTTATTAAGAGTACACATGGAGCGTTTAACAAAGCGATTCGCCGGGTTGTCGTGCTTTTCATAGTTGGTTCTAGTCTCTCACCGATACTGCTGCAGTAAAAACAATTCCAGCATATTTCTATATTCTCATAAATCCATCGTTGACTTTTCTCAGCAGTTTCTAGGTAAACATCCTTGCATTTACAAGCACCAACATTTCCACACATCAAACCAGTATGAATCATTTGTTTTGTATACAATTCTCAAGATAACCTTGTTTGCCAAACTAAGTGTGTAAATTTTTTTTTCTTTTGGAGGAGAAAACGGGCAATCTGATTTGATGTTAAATATATCCGCATATCAAAAGTGAAATATTTGCTACTAGTAAATGTATTCTCTATAAATTATATCATACGTACTTTTTCTTTTGTGTCTGACTAATTATACAAGTTTAATCCCTGCCATCTTCACATTCATGCTCGCCCTCTTCATCGTCGCATTCATTCTCTTCAGATGAGTATGCTTCTTCGTCACTTTCCAGGTTTCCTGACCGAACGTCATATTGTTGAATGTTCCTCTTCTTCCCCCAGAATTTCGTCATCATCTTCTTTACTATCATCTAAATTCTCTTCTTTTTTCGCCTACTTTGATTCTGCTGTTTTGTCGCGTAACCCAAAAATTGTGGCACCAAGTTCAAGATTCGATTACCATGCATTTACTTTCATTTTCCCGATGTCGTAATGATGAAGAGTGTAAGCAGCGCGCCAAATAACATTACGAGATTATTTAACATTACTCCCAGCCACGATCGATACAAAGCGTTTTATGAGTTTTACTTCTTTGGAGCGGTTTGCAATCGTTTCACTAGTTTACTTTATTAACTATTACCACTGACCAATTTTTATTTTCATTGCTTATGCACCCGTTTGATCGTTGTTAAAGCCGATCGACTGGCAATTCAATTATCTCTGTAAATTTTCAAATTTTAAAACTAACCCAACCGTTTCCGAAACTTCCTTATTTATCTCTTTGCACTTCATACACGACCAATTATCATTTCGCGCAAAAAAACATGAGGGTTCCTCCCGCGCGGTCAAATACAGTTTTTACCCGTCCATATAGTAGAAGCTAGAACCAGACTCCCGGTTTGTTGCTCGTCATCGCCTTACGGGACCGCTCCAAAAACCAGTCGGCGAGCCTTCCATTCACTTTCCTTCTCATCGCAAACGTGCGATCGTGGAAGAGCTCCGTTACATACATACATTCATTTTCGAACGTGTTCGAAATAATATTGTGAAGTCTGTAACTGTGAGCGAAAATCCTTGGATTTCGCAGCCATTCCACTCTACCGACGGGTACATTGAGACTTGTCCACTGGCTTCATTCCTTCACAACTGGCTTCATTCCTCCAGAAAAATTCGTGTATTCGGACAAGAATCGGTATATTTTTGATTCTGATGGTGCCCCGATTATATATCATATATATATATATATATATATATATATATATATATATATATATATATATATATATATATATATGTATATATGTATATATATATATATATGTATATATATACATATATATATGCATACATATATACATATATATATATATATATATATATATATATATATATATATATATATATATATATATATATATATATATATATAAATGTAAATATAATATATAAATATATGTTTATAAATATATATATATATATATATATATATATATATATATATATATATATATATATATATATATATATACATATACATATATACATATATGTTATATATATATATATATATATATATATATATATATATATATATATATATATATATATATATATATATATATATATATATATATAAACGATAAATAGGCGAGTCACTAATAAGAAGATAGAATATCTTTCGAGTTACAGCTCGCGGGATCAATAGGGTTAACGGAGATACTCATTTGCGAGGTGTGTTGAGGCTGGTCGAGATGAGACTGAGCAGTCTAGTTTTTGGTGGCTAAATAGCAAGAATTATATTATTCGTGGTTGACATTGTTCATACGTCTAAAAACTTTGAGAAGACCGCGCCAGATGGAGATGCATAGAATATGAATGCATTTTCCGTACGCTTAGTCAATGCTTTTTTAGGGGTTTTGTACTAAAATACAAAACCCTATTAAGATCGGTACCTGTGTCCGTTTGTCCGTCCATCTGTATGTAACAGCACTTTATCTCCGAAACTATAGAACCCACAGCCATGAAACTTTGTGGAAAGGTCGGAAGCTATAACTCCTAGAAAGTTTTTGGTTGAAAAAAATTTTCAAAGAGTTTTAAGGGGGTCCCCCAACATAAAGGAGTGACTCGTAAAAAAATTTTTTCAATGAGATCTTTCCAAAACAAGTATTAAAATTACTTTATCTGTATCGAGGGAGGCAGGAGAAGGGGAAATACATGAAATTTATGCGTACTCCCCTCCCCCCTCTCGATTGGAAACCATTCATCCAAAAAATCTAAAAAAAATTTTAAGTGTAGACCTTTATGAGTACTACAACAAAGTTGAAATTCACTCAATTTTGTTAGTAATAGTACGATTTTTGAATTTTAGACTTTCTTGAATAAAGTCAAAAGGCCACCCTCAAATTCAATAGTATTCTATAGATAAATGTCAATTTACAAAGTTTGATCATTACTGAAAATTTCAGAAAGATCGAATCATATTCAACATAGTTATGGGGCTTTAAATTTTCCTGTATTGCAACAGCAACTATACATGGCTATGGGACAATAAGCACTTCCAATCAACTCAGACAATACGGGTTTGCTATGATTTGCATGAACGTTTCAGGAATTATATTCATGATGAATATCTTTGAGAATTTGTTCAACGGGTGACATCCGTAATCGTGAAACAAAATGACGGCCGTTTTAAATGAGAAAATTGCATAGAATTGTGTAATTTTTCGCGAATTTCAACATTTAAGGTACATGCAATTAACACTTGATTCAACTTTTTAATGAATAGCTGGAGATGAACAGCTAAAAATAATCGGTGAAAAAATAATGAAAGTAGATCCAATAACAAATATCTTAATGGTGAAACTCTTTCAACTTTGTTAATAATAGTAGGCTCTGTAAATTAAATATTTTCGCCAGTAAAACTGTATTAGAATGATTAAATTGGATGAAAGTAGATATTTAAGTATCACTTAAAAGGTCCTTATACCCTATGAGTAGTGATGGAATATACAGAAGTTATTGCCGTTTGAATTTTCTCCGATTACAACAATCAAACACGGTTTTTCTACTATATGGGCTTTCCATCAAACCAGACACTATACTTTTGATTGTATTTTCTCGAAATATATAAAATAACAAAAAGACATTTAAGATTCAGCTTAGTCAATAATTTTAGCAATATTGCAGCAAAATGTTGGCCAATCAGCATGGAGTAGAACTAGTTTTACTTTTAAAACAAAAATATATTCGTTGTGCATATCATTAAAGTTTTCTTGAATTAAACAATTCTATACTCGTATGTCTGCATATCGTATGTACAAAACCCTTCTAACACGAGCGTAGTTCTGTCTACCCAACATGTTTATGAATAGGATTTTGTATGGAAAATGTAATGTATGAAATTGCAATTGGGAATATAGTTTTTAAGCATCGATATTTGTTGATAGAGTTCTTATGTGTAAACTGCTTTGCTAGATGTGTTGGTGAAACTTTGATTTAAGAAAATTGTGTAAATAGTTTAAGGCTGATATGGTTGAAATGTATTTTTGGTCAGACTTCAAACCAGCAAGTTCGCCTCAGCCTTTTCTTTAAACATCAAAACTTAATTTGGCGTTAACTGCCTTTCCCATATGCGTACCTAGACGCTATATAATAGCTAGGTGACTATAATATCTTCTCATCATCTGTCCTTTCGTATTGAGCGTCCCGCCTTAATTACAGCAATTGTTTAAGTTTAGACTGCCATGTGGGCCATTAAATTTTTTAATTTTTTATAAATTTTATAACGATTGAATCAATAAAGCACATTTGAATTTGGGTGGTTGGTAAGGAACAAACAGACCTCTTAGTGACCGAAGGATAAAAGGTGGCATTTTTTGGTTATGCTCTTTAGTGCCGTCGAAAAGCACTTTTTTCGAGGCACTTGAAGGAATTAGAAACTAGGGAATGTGATCAACTCTGGAGAATTTATCCAGAGCTTAAACATCGGAAGTGGTCCTTATGTCCTATGATAAAAAACGATTTCAATCATGTCAACATAGGGTACTTATAGGATTCCTCATGGCGCATTGTAAACTCGGAGGACAAGGAGAATAGAGAGTGGTTTCACACCAGAACATCTTCCAACGTACTGCGGGGCTTTGTACCGGAGGAGAAGAGACAGTTGTAGTGAAATGGGTAGATATTATGTCCGTATAGGACTACAGCGATGGTCTGCTCCCTCGGCAAAAGATTGGCTTTGTCTGAGGACACGTGAAAGCACTGGCAGACTAGCATTGCGGTGTTCTTTTCCCCAGCACGAGGACCCACTACAAAAAAAATTCGCATCCACGACTTTCGAGGGTCAAAGGACTATCGACCGAAGTCGAGAAGGAGGTAAGCTACTAAGGGTTATTAAATTGCTGACTCAAAGGACGAACTGGGCCTGAAGAAAACTGACGGACTTAAGAGGACTTCGTCGTTACCAACGATACTAATTGGAGTGAAATATGGAGATGTAAATGTCCGTAAAGCACTGCAGCGATTGTCTGCTGCCTCGGCGAAAGAAAATGGTGAGATCCGCCGAGATTGGCCTCATCTGAGAGCGCATGAATGCGCTGGTAGGCTAGCGTTGCGGAGTCGTGGGGCAGGTTCTTTTCCTCAGCAAAAGGAACCACTACAAAAAAATTTCACATTCACGAATTAAAAGGGTCGAATGCCAATCGTCTGGTGTCGAGGCCGAGGTAACCTACAAGGGGTTGAAATTGCTTGTTCAAAGAACAAATTGGACTGAGAAAAAACGGACGGACTTGAGAGTTCGTCGTTACCGACGATACTTATAGCCCACAAATAAGAGTGAGGTATTCAGGTGGAAGCGGTGCCCTCTCGCACCCTCCCAACCAGATCAAGATCCAAATGTAGATGTGGCAATGTATTTCCCATTTGAGTGAAAAACTCATACAATTATAATGGATGAATTTTTCCATCAAATGAGAAATATAAACGTGGGTAATTTATGTTATAGTACTATGCGATGGAATCACATAACACTATACCATAAAAGGGCACGTGAGCGGAAGGCCACTCTAGCTGGTCAAGAGCCCCCATAACACAAAAAAAGGAAGAGTGCGCCCGATGGCTAGCTCGTTTCAGTGGAGGAGCCGGCCATCGTTGTTAGTTCCATACCTGGTCAGGTTTGAGTGAAAGGAAAGACCGCGTTTAATTTTAACTTAAACTAAACATTATTATTTCCAATCTCTATATTTTATACAAAAACTATTGCTCAATCAAAATTTCAGTCACTACTAACAATTAATCCGAATACAATCGCTTTTACTCTGATTTTCTTTAATATTTTCCCATGTAAATTTTCGTTAACTGGTTTACTATATACTAATATGTAGTTCATTCACTTTATTTAATATTATAGAATTTATGTTCAGTTTTTCATATGGAATGTTTTTGGCTTTACATTTGGTTGGTTGACTTCTTGGTCTATTTTGAAAGACTTTAACTGAAATTATGCACGTTCTAGTCTCGTTGAATTCTATTTTGATGTGATTTGAAATGTTACATACATCGCCTTGCTTGATTTGAACAAAAAATATTATGTACTATATTAGTAGTATGATGAACACGTAAAAAATCAAAAAAAAAAAAAAAATACACTACTTACTGTTTTTCTTTCCTTTATAAATTAAAAATTTTTCTAAAACCAAACATTGGAAATAATATTTAAAATCATGCAAATAGTAAATTTTAATACAGAAAAAAATTTAGAAAAAATTGATAAAATTAATAATTGCAGGGAGAAAAAAATAACAAAAGGCTACTTACCCAACATCCTCGCCAGGCGCCCACTGTGGGTGGTGATGTGGGTGGTGCTTGAAAGGGATCTATTACAAAAATTCTCTGGAAGTCCAATATTCAGGAAGTAAAAATATTGCATAAAGTGTAGCCTTATGTAATACTCCATATGGAATGAACTGAAGAGACTGTGATATTCCAAACTGACGAAAGTGATAAAGTGATTGACAGGACATGAGTATAAATTCATCGAATGTTATATTAAATCTCTCAAGCTGCACAGGGTTATTTATATTCCGTTCCAGAAATAACAAGTAGTCATAGGTGTAATGGATACATTGTTTCATCAATAACCGACTCTTTTTACGAAATGTGACTATCTTCCCGCTCCGAAATTAGAATATCCAAAATGTAATAATTTAATTAGTTTGGAGTTGAACGATAACATTATTAGAAATTGTTTTTTTTTTCTCATCCTTATCTTCGGTAATATTTTTATCAGTTCTTTAGAAGCTGTAAGTCTTCCTCACACAGGGCACCCTTGGCAGGGTCAGTTTTCTTTACTTCAGAGTTCTTAATAATTTCATCACGAAGCGACATCGACTTTGGAAATGCATGTACTTCTTCTTTTTCTGGAAGCCTTGTTCCATGCCTAAATAAGAGCCAAAAACGTGTTGCTTTACAATTTGGTATTACAGATTATTCTTCCTTTCCTTTCCTTTCACTATTTGATCAGCTGTATTACTGGCGTAATGCTTAAGTTGTTACTGTAACAATATTCTTTACAGCAGTCTCTCGGGAAGTATTTCTCACCAAAAATCGGAGAATCAAGGCATATTGAAATTAGGATACATATTGGTAATAGGCGATTGTTTATGTTATCTACAAAACGTTAGAGACTAGACCAGAGATTTGGCACACGTTTCCACACATCAATTACTGTAACTATTCTACACAATTTCCTTCATTTCCATATTACGATTTTCATATTCACGCCATTTTTTTCTACGTCTTTGTCCGACAAATTCTATTTTTCTTCATTCGCCGGAAATGAGCTTCGACATGTGAACTTCACCATTACTGTCGGGAGCAACATTCGACCGTCACAATGTTCACACACATTTCACGTTGCCGAATGCACGCCAGGGCCACACACTCAAGGGAATACGTTGCCGACCACTTTCAACACTGCTTTTTCAGTCTATTTCCCAATATTTTACGACTAAATCAATGAAAGACTGACTAAGAATGACGAACTGACCCGCGCTCCTGCAATTGATATCTTTGTTTTCCTCCTGGAAAAGAATTTCTGGCATTTCATGGAAACATCAATTTGCCGTTGACGTGTCACAGGCACATTTCTCTGCCCGCCAATTCACGCATCGACTCCCTATGATCAATTAATAAATCCAAAGCCAAATATATGTAGGTACGTTTTTCGACTTTCGCGTCCACGCACAACCGAGCGTTTTCAATTTTGATTGTAATGTTTGAACGAAAATGAAAACAGGGGCCGTTACTATTAATTGCTTTCGATATCTACTAAATACAATCAATTATTAAATAAATATTATGCGAAATGTTTACGGAACGAGCAGCGGAGCAAATTCAAACGAGTGCCCTTCACCAAAAGCGACGGCCTTCTCCCTTGTCTTTTCTGTCCGCCGTCCACTTCTCGATCTCCAAACGGTAAATTCAAATGTGCCTCTAGCTCAGCCAAGTTAGACTGCATTCAGCAATGCAATACATGGATGGGATGCATTATAGCAGTGTTTTCATGTCAGAATTTTCAATTGCAGATTTGAATTTATAAATCAATAGAAGTTAATAATGAAAAAATGTTTAAATGACAATAAAAAGATAAAAATCATAAAGAATATAATGATAAAGAAAAGTTTAAATTAAATACAGGAAAAAAATGATATACATTTATATTTAAAAAAAATATTTTATGATTTGTAACTATAAATTGAAATAATTAAATTTTTCAAATCTGCAATTAAAATTTCGGATAAGTGCTATGAAGGTTTTCGAGCAGTTTGCTTAGGCGACTCCTCGATTACTACACAGTCTGGGAGCTTATTGTCTAGCCGAGGGACATCTCGAATACCTAGACCCAGTGAAGATCCCACATTATCTGATCGAGGTATTTCAAAAGTAATGGGGGCACAAAAATCTGGAAGGTTGAAGTTTAAAACACAATTCATATAATAGCTGTACTCGTTAATTCTGTATCGAAAGAACTTGCATTTCATGTATTTTGGCAATAAAACACAAAACCTGGAAGCTAATTAACTAATACTTATATTTAAACAATAAAATTACAAAAAATTTATTTCGTTTTAAATTTTTTGGTTGCTTTCTTAACTTTATTTTTAAGCGCTTGCACGTCTAATTTCTTGCCTTGTTCTTCATTCGGTCGCTTCCTCTTACCGCTTTCCATAGGAGGTACGAAGTCTTGATTTCTTCTCTCTTCTTGCATCTTTGCTGCCTTCGCTTGTTTTTCTTCCCTTTCCTTGTTGCGTTTAGCAATTCGTTCCTTCTCCTTAAGGAAGTATTCACCCGATGCCAATTGTTTATCAATCTTGCTCTCGGGTTGGGGTGGTGGGAATGGAGTGTATTCCTTTTTAACATTCTTCTTCTTGGGCTGTTTACGTTTAACATTTTTATTTTTGAATTTAGGCAAGAATCGCGACCAATCTTCATTTGCTAGTTTTGGGTCTTTCATAAGTTCGCGTTTAATCATCAACGCTTTGATGTTGTAGATTGGATGGACGTTTTTCATGGTATCAACTACAATGTCACGAACTTGCTGTAAGCCTTTGTAAGGACCAAGGGCAGCGACAGTTGTTCCTTGAACGAGGACGTAGCAGCCGGTAAGTAGTTCAATAGACTTCAACGTTGCGCCGTTAGGTCCGATTATTCGTTGCCGTCGTTTTACGAACTTTTCGCGATTTCGTACCAATGTTCCAATTTTTATTATGTCGCATCCAGTGTCATCCTCCAAAACTCGGACCGCTTGCTCGTAGGGAACGCTGCGGGCCAAGAGTTTGATCATGTCGCGCGCTTTGATGATTATGTATGGATCCCACGTTTTACGAGTTGTTTTAACAACCATGCTTCCTTCGATCAGATCCAGCTCTGCTTTGATATGATGTAGTCCTAAAGTTTCTTGCACCAACGACCAAATTTGATTGAGATACGGTTCACGATATTTGGGAAACAGAGTTGCGAAAGAACTTTCCTCCAAAAGCCCATGAGGATTATGTTCCGGCTTGAATTCTGGTATCTTCATGGACCATGCATTTTCAACAGGTTCAGTTGATGTAGGCGTTTCATCATCGTCACTCATTTTCAAATAGATGAAATTAAAGACCAAAACTCGAACAAGAGTGCAGAAATTCCTGAAATACCGACTGTAAACACGTGTAGAACATCAACGCAAAATGATACTTGTCAACTTTGAGGAACGGAACAAATGGAGAGGCTATGCTCATATAAGCTCCATACTTGTCAATGAACTTTGACAACGACATTTAGTTTACATTTTGGAATTTTGTAATGAATACGTTTCATTCTACAGGCGAAATTACACGGCCGACATTTTCGCCCAAGCGAAAGTGCACCGCAGACAAAACAAAGAAATGTCATCACCACCCAATCAGCGTAATCAGCTGTGCAGTAGACATTGTGGGGAGTGACTATTAAGTGTTTTTCTTGTTCGAGTGAACTCGTTAGATCTAAACCCGTAGGCAAATTGCATAAATTCGCCTTTAATTCCATTCGAATGGAAGGCGCAGAACTGCGTTCCCTAAGCGGGAGCCCTCCGAGCTCTGATAATCGAATGAATAGCAGTACTTCGTCGAGCATGGAACGCAGCGTTGAAGGAGAAACAGTAAGTCGCAAAAAGCAGACAAATTGTGTTTATCTTCAATGACGAACTACTTGTTAATTGCATGTTTGTCATTGTTGCAGATTCTTGCTATGCATGATGGCACCTTATTGCGAGAAGCAAGTGCAGAATTCATGAACGATTTGAATACAAGTGGAGCGCTGAAGCTGATTGAGCAAATGTCGAATAAAATACTTATCGCCTGGCAACCGAACGATAACATTTTGATCACGGACGAAGCATCGCAAGACAAGGAATGGGCTTTGGTTGACACAATTGAAGGGCGCCAACGAACTGTGTCCGAAAGTCGGGCGTTTAACACGAAATTCGACGCGCTGGCTGCCAAGCCGCGTCGTGTTGAAGTCCCTGTAAATGAATTAAAATGCGTAAAAGTACTATGCAAAGGTCAAATGATTCAGTTGGTAAAGAAAAATGATACAGTGCACAGTTCGTACTTTTTCCAGCACGGAAACGTGGATCTGTTCATTAGAGAACTGCAAATGCATAATGTTGTGGCTCTGGCTCCTGGAACTAGAAATATTTTCAACATCCTTGACCCTGATGAACGGAAGCTCAAGAAAACATTTGAAGCGTTGCAGATTGATGACATCAAATCATCAGGGGGTTGGCTAACAAATTTGGTGTGGAAGAATATGGAATTCTTGGCGAAAGTTTCGGACTATGTCGCTCCCGGTCATCAAACGTCCCCTGAAAACAGAAGCGAGGACTACGAGTTTCTGAATCATCAAGAAAAATCCGACCCTGAAACGAAAAAGGAAGAACAGCCACCACGAAAGGAAGTCGTTACCCCTGTCGCCGTACCTACTTCGACTCTACCTCCCCGCAAGACTGTCATTAGAGGTAAGTTTTTTTCTTTCTACGAAGATCAGATTATTCAGTCGGCGTTCATTTTCATTCATCAAGATAATATTATTCACGTGCTAGTTTGTATGTTATCAAATATTCCCACCGCAGGGCATTTAATCGTTTTGTTTACATGATGAATGATTCATCAGTCCATTGCTAGCTATGTTGATATTTACTAAACTGTTTTATCGCTCCAAAATTTAGAGTTTGGGGTATAAGCATCCCATCATTGTGGTTAGTCATGAATCTGTTGCTCTATTTAGTAATAATTGAGTATTACAGCGAATGACGTTTATTTATGTATTCATTTTCTAGCAGCAAATTGTGAATTATAATGAGGATTTTATTTAGAAAAATTGCCGGCTCGCATGTTTTGACTAATTGATAACAATAGGGTTGGCATATATGTATATAAATGGTGGAATGTCAGTTTTCTTGAAATAATTCATTTATAAAGAATTTGGTGATAAGAAGGTTATCGAATCGTGCAAAAATTCAAATTGATGATAATGAGTAGTATAAAATTTTTTGCTGAAATTCGTACCTTTTTAAAAAAATAACTTCTTTCTATTTTTGGCGACGAATTAAACTCAAATTGAGATACGTAATATGTATATTTTATTAGTAAGGAGATGAATCCAATTCGAAAAATTGACAATGATAAGTATGCCAATGTCTTAAGCAAAAAAAACTTTTTTACAATGGACAGTGGGATTAGATCGAATAGTGAGCTTCACTACGAACAAGTGAAACTTATTCATTCAAGCTTCTATCATATCCTTATTCATTATACTCGGATAGGAATTAGAATTATGAATGGGACACATGGTATGTAAATGTCCACGGTGAAAGTGCGGGTTCACCTGTCCGAAATCTGGAAAATATCGATAATCCACCAATGCAATAAATTTACGACAACAAGGTAATTAATTCTCACTTCAAACGGAAAATTGCGGACATACTCTGTTGAAACTGAACAGAATCATGCACGCGCAGGAGAACGAATAATTGTGTGAATCTTGAACAAAATGGATCGTAGTAGTCTTTGCATATAGACGTCTTTTAAATCGCTCCTGATAAAAGTTTTCAAAAATTAAATTAATTTTTTAAAAACGTTAGTCCGAAGTTAATTTTTATAGGGAAAAATCTTATATTGTCGAAATGATCGACTCAGGAAATTTCTATCGAATATTTTTACTTCGATTGGTAACGAAAAACAAATTCACAAAGAAAATTTTGCCGCTGGTATGGAGGAGCCCGACGGCTTCCCACCGTTGGGGCAACCTGGGGAAACGACGAATACGAAACTGGCGACAATCACCAAAAGAAAACATAACGAAGAACACTCCGTAGATGGAGGGTGCAAGCTGCAAATAATAGCGGACAATCAACAAATGGCCAAATTGCAGAAAGAAAATGATGAACTAAGGCAAGAGATACAGTCTCTCAAGGATCTTTTCAAGAAAGGGATGAAGCCTCAAAAGACGCAGCCACAAAATCAATGGCAACAGGTAACAAAGCCGAAGAAAAGTACAAAGCAAGTAAATCCAGAGGAAGTTCTAAGTGCTGGTGGCACCAACGAGAGCCAAAATTATTTTGCAGCGCTGGAGGGACTAACCGAAGATATGGAATCGAAGAAAACATCGGAGGTAATTTTAATCAAGATAATGACGTTAATTTTATTCAATATTTAAAGAACAAAAATAAGGAGAAAAAACCAGCCCGCAGTTCTGCTGGTTCCTCTGAAAAAGCTTCCAACAAGACAGAAAAAGTTCCACCAATCAACGTGTTCGGACAAACCGGGAAAGATATGGTTCGGCTATTGGCAGGCGAAAATAAACTGGCCAATTTCGAAATCAAATGAGTTAATGCCGAAAAATTAACTATAAGGACGAAATCACTGGTTGATTTCAAGTCAGCCAAAGATGCGCTGATTTCTGGGGAGGTTCCACACTTCACCTATACCCCAAAAAGTGAAAAAAATCAGACCTTCTTGTTGAAGGGTTTGGACAACGGAGAGGATACGGTCGATCTTCTTCAGGTGCTCAAGGAGGCTGCACCAGATATTGATTTTGTTTCAGTCAAAGCCTTTGCGACAAGCAGGTCGACCATAGAAAGGAAGAATTTACCACTTTACCTGGTACAAATTGCAAATAAGAGCAGTCCAAGTGCCCGTCAACAAATAACGTACTTGAATTTCAGAGTGGCGAGGTGGGAACGCCTCCAGAAAAGAGAAGTCAACCAGTGTTACCGGTGCCAAAGATTTGGACATTCGGCTGCCAATTGTGCCATGCACTATCGTTGCGTTAAATGCAAAGACGTTCATGCTCCCGGTGAGTGCAAATTGGCTCAGACTGAGCCTAAAGAAAAATTACACTGCGTTAACTGCGGTGTTTTTGGTCACCCAGCATCATATCGAGGATGCTCCCGATATCAAGATGCAAAAGTTAAATTTGCTCCAAAGCAAACACAAGTACACCGCAATATCATACCTTCCAACTTCGTCAAGCCCGGAGTATCATTTGCACTCGCCGCTAGAGGACCAGCAGAAAATGCTGGAAATAATGTAAATAATGTAAGTGGCAATAATGAGCTGCTTCTCAAAATTTACCAGCAACTTAATTCTTTATCGGAGAGAATCGACAAACAAGATTCAAAAATTAACTTTGCTTTTCAGCGTTTAGGTCTTTCAAATGCCTAATAATAACTTGTCATCCAGTCATATTCCCATGGATAGGCTTCGCCTCATATCGACGTGATTATCTCCTTGAATTTGTTGTTAAGCAAAAGCCTGACATCATACTTCTCACTGAAACCCACCTCAATTCATGGCATTCCATGGAATTCAAAGATTTTGCATTCGTAAGAAACGATAGGGTAATAGGTGATGGGGGAGGTGGCACCGGGATATTGGTTAGAAGACCCTATTGTTACCAAAATATTGAAAAAGTCGAATTCAAAAACTTTGAATTTCCTGAAGTGTCCGTCATCAAAATTTCACTGCCAGGTGGGGATAACCTCTTCGATATCTCTGCCTATGCAACTGGTCAAAATGTTCTCAAGTTCAAGGAGGAACTCAATTCCTTGTTTGAAATACTCGAATTGAACAGGCTGCATAATTATTATATTTTTGCCGGTGACCTGAATGCCAAGCATACATCATGGCTAAACGCCACCAATAATCCAAGAGGTGTATTCCTGAAATCATGGATAACAGAGAACCAAATTGAATACAGGTGCAACCTATATGGGTCGGAGTTCCCAACATACCCTAGGACAAATTCATATTTGGACCTCTGCATTGCTGACGCAAGGCTTGAATTCAGCTTTAATAGTCGTCAACGGAAACTGCAGGTGCTTCCTTACGAAAGCGACCATAACGCAATCGTAATGGAAATCAATCATCAAAGGGATGATTTCTTCCTCATTCCAGTTCAAAATGAAAACCATCGGTTGAATTTCAAAAAAACAGACTGGGGAAAGTTTCAAAAGAAGTTTAATCGGAAGTACCAGAAGCAATGTCCCTCTTCTGATGATGGCAACGCTTGCTCAATGGTTCCTAATAACAGAAATCTAACTGACGATGAAATAGATCTCTATTTGTCGAAGTTAGAGAAGCTGACGTTGGAAACGATTGAGAAAGTTGTTCCCAAGATTAAACATCGAAACAATATGGAAGGATATGAAACACCAACCATCGCGAGGTTGAAAAGATTGAAAAGCCTTCTTCTCACCCGCTTCAACAATATTTATCCCTCGTTGGCTTTGTTGAAATTACACCTGAAGAATGTCCGGAACTTAATCCGTTCATACTTCAGGAGTGAGGTCAGCAATCAATGGGCGGAAAAACTGAGGGGTATTAGCCCACAGGACCCAGATGGCGTTTTCGCGAAAGTGAATAGCTTATTCCGCAGGAAGTCTCGAGTGAAGGTATCGAATCTTGAAGTCGCTAGTGATGAGATAAATCTTCTCGATAGAGCTGGTATCGAAATTGATAGTACGACTCCGGATAGAAATGGAAACAGGATTATATGTGATGGATTGCAGAAACTTGCCCTGATTGGAACACATTTTGAATTAGTTCATCTGCCAAACCCAGAGAGAAGGAATGAAATATTTTCGGAGGTCGTTGAAGCAAAAGTTTCCGACTTCAAATCAAGCCTGAACGGCCAATCAATTCTTCATTTCGATGAAACATTAGCATCTGACCTCATACCGAGCTTGAATCTTATTGATTATTTTGTCAGCTATGAAGACTTGTGTTTCATATTTCGCAGAATAAAGAACAAAAAATCATGTGGTACTGACGGTATTCCAAATATAGTTCTCCGACATTTGCCTGAGGTTGCTATTAGGAATTATTGCATATTGTTCAACAACATGTTGAGCAATTCACATTTCCCAAATGAGTGGAAAAAGGCTAAGGTATTTCCGATCTTGAAGAAACGAAAAGAATCTTCATGCCCTAAAAGCTATCGCCCAATCAGCTTGCTGCCTAACATCAGCAAGGTGTTTGAAGTGATACTCAACAGAGCATTAAACGCCCACATTGAGAAATATGAGTTGATGCCGAATTGCCAATTTGGTTTTCGTGCCAGGCATTCGACCATACATGCAATAACGAAAGTAACCTCAGACATCTGTTGGAAACTAAACAACAAAGAATGTGTTGGAGCATGTCTCATTGATATGGAGAAAGCTTTCGATACGGTGTGGCTAGATGGACTAGTTTTCAAACTTCTTCAGGACAGGCTCCCCAGACACCTTGTCGCCATGATGTGTAATATGTTATACGGGAAATCATTTATTGTAATTGATGGAAATTTGACAACAATGCGCGAATTCAAGGTCTTGAATGGTCTACAGCAGGGAACAGTTACTGCGCCCCTACTTTTCTCAATATTCATTCGCAAGCTATTGAACAGCTTTGATTTTAATGTCTCGCCAACGCGATCATTGGTAGCGTTTGCTGATGATCTGATCATCTATACGGCAGACCGAAAAGCTACAATAGTTCAAAGCAATCTTCAAAAAATGTTCAATGATGTGCTGCTCTACACCGACAATTGGCGAATGAAAATCAATGCGCAGAAGTGCGAAACAATTTTGTTTCGGACAACGCTGCAGGGGGCCAGTCAAGACCTGAAACGTAATTGGAAGGATTTCCACATTATGGCTGGTGAGGGTAGTTCAGAACGGGTTCCACATAAATCCTGTGTTCGTACCTCGGTGTTCATCTCGATCAGTATCTGTACTATACTGAACATGTCAAAATCATGCTCAGTAAAGCACTAAAAGTAGTCATGGCCCTTCGGCGACTCTTTCATTCTAGATACATTGATCAAAAAGTCAAAGTTATTTGTTACAAGACCCTGCCAGATCTGGTACAACCAGAGTGCTAGTACAATGGAAAGATTAAGAGTTTTCGAAAGGAAATGTCTTCGTGCATGTACTGGTTTGTACAGAAAGCCTGAGACGGATTGGAAGCACTATATATCGAATAGAAAAATTTATCAAACCGCTCAAGTGACAAGAGTCGATATCTTCATTTTGAAACTTCTTCGGAATCATATCGCAAGATCTGTAACTGAGAGTGAAAACCCTTGGATTTCACAGCCGTTCCACCCTACAGACGGGTATATTGTGACTTGCCTCACTACTGGCTTCGTTCCTCCAGAAGCATTCGTGTATTTGGACATGAATCAATATGTTTTTGATTCTGACGGCGTCCCAATCGATAAGAAGATAAAATATCCTCCGAATCTGAGTTCACGAGACCAACAATTCCAATGGAGATACTCATTTGCTAGATTCGTTGAGGCTGGTCGAGCTGAGCTGGAGCAATCTAGGTATTGGTGGCTGAATGACAATGTCTAAATTATTCGTGTTTATTTTTTGTTTTTGTGCTTTTTCTCGTTACTTAGTTTTTTAGATTCATCTCATTATTGCTACATCTAGTATTGTTGTTTATTTGTATTATAAATTAGGTATAGGTTTCAATATAAGGTAACGTTTTTTTTTTTTTGATTGAACTTATTTAGAATTAGGGTGTAACATATTAGGTATAGGATATAAGTTCATTGTTGTGTTAGTAGTATAAGTAATTTTTGAATAATGCTGGTTGGTTTTTTCTCCTTTTTCCAATTGAATCAAAAAATATCTAATAATCTTAGTTAATTTAAATTTGCAAGTGTATGTTTTTCATTAAATGTGTTTAACTGATAACGTTTAAATTTAGAGAGCCATTCGGGCCATTAAGTTTTTTATAGTTTTATTGTTTGGAATTTGCTTTATGTTCTTTTAAAAATTTATAACGATTGGTATGAAATAAAGCACTTTTGACTTTGACTTTCCATTGTGTGAATCTTTTAAAAAAATATTCTTACATCGATGAAGAAACTCAAACGTTGCCAATTTATATTTTGTGGCGTTAATTCTAGGGAGTCAAATATATTTTTTTTCAAGTTAAAGAACAATACAAAACCAAGCTGTAAAGTTAACGGTCATACGAGGTGTGACAATTAAGAAATGAGACTGATTTTACTGCCGCGCTTGTGGTAAACCTGCGACCTTGAAATTCCCTTCCCCTTCCCCGGCATCCTTCCCCTTTCCATTGATATATTTACCAGCGCTCTGGATTGTTTAGTTCGCCTGCAGTTAATATTTTGCGCCAGATTGGGCGAAACAGCTTCAGAAACGTACGTTAAAAATTGTAAAAGTGCATGGTGATAGTGCTCTTAGTCGTGCCCAGGTGTTTCGATTGCATAAAGAGTTTAAGGAGGGGCATGGAAGACGAAGAGCGGACCGGGAGATCAGTCGAAGTGCGGACTGACGCGATTGCGCAGCGTGTGCACGCCCTAATCCGTGAAGATCGGCATTTAACAGTTCAAATGTTAGCCTCGGAACTGGGTATGAACCGTGAAACAGTCAGACAAATTTTAACCGACGATTTTGGGATGAAAAAGTTGTGCCCGAAGATGGTTTCAAAGAACTTTTCTGAGGAGTAAAAGCAGCATCGAATGACCTTCGCAGAAGACTGTTTGGACGCTGCTTGTGGCTTTTTGTTCCCTAGAACATAATCGGTGCTCAAAAGAACCCATTTTGAGTCGATTACGACATCCAGGCGGCCGTGACGAGGGTACTCGCGGACATCACAGTCGAAGCGTTCCAGAATTGTTACGAAGCATGGAAAACGCGCCAGAATCGTTGTATAGCTGCCCAAGGGGACTACTTTGAAAGGGATGGCAGAGTTGTAGAATAATTTTTAAATATACGGTTTTCATGGAATCAGTCTCATTACATAATTGTCACACCACGTATATAGAGTTTTCCGTTAGGGACATAAGAATTTTGTATCTTTATATGAACACCCACTTGCACTTTTTTTTTTTGAATAAAATATCAATTACAAAACGTTAGTTAAAGTTAACATTTTTATCATGGTAAAGTTGACGAACCAGCAACGTTTGAAAATTATTAAAAATTACTATCAAAATTCTGAGTCAGTGGTCGCAACTTTAAGAGCACTGATGGGATTCGGCGAAAATAACAATAGATTAAATTGGTATACTGAGATTTTTTTATAATCTAGTTAGCACAGAAAAACAGTTGACACACGAGTGAGTATTATTCGGCCGAACAGAATGACATAATCAAGGCATTGACAGCAGCTCCAACTAGTAAGCTATTTAGATAACTATGACAATTTACATTGTTTGGCTTATACTAGTTCTAACATCTGCCCTTAAACTAAACAATCTGTAATCCAAGATTTATTACACAATTAAAATGTTTATCTTTACTTAAACATTTATTTAGGACATCTGCTGGCATATTTTCAGTAGATAAGTATTTTAACATTATAATTTTATTTTCTACAATTTGTCGTACAAAATGATGTTTAATATCAATGTGTTTACTACGGCTATAATTAACATGACTTACAAATGTTTTGTGCTGACTGACTGTCATTGAACAAAGTTACGGATAAATGTTTACCTAAACATTCATAAAGAAAGCTTCTAAGAAATTTAGCCTCCTTTGCTCCTTCCACAATGCCGGTTGGTGCTTGATAGGGCCACAGTTCTTTGTTTTCGGCTTTCCCATGAAACTGCTGAATTTCCCAATTTAAATATATAACCAGTATATGAGCGACGGTCTAACCGATTAGAAGCCCAATCCACATCTACATATCCTGTAACACTTAATGAGGATTTTTCATAGTCAAAGTCAAAGTCAAAAGCGCTTTATTTAATACTAATCGTTATAAATTTTTAAAAGAACATAAAGCAAATTCCAAACAATAAAACTATAAAAAACTTAATGGCCCTAATGGCTCTCTAAATTTATACGTTATCAGTTAAACACATTTAATGAAAAAAATACACTTGCAAATTTAAATTAATTAAGATTATTTCATATTTTTTGATTCAATTGGAAAAAGGAGAAAAAACCAACCAGCATTATTCAAAAATTACTTATATTACTAACACAACAATGAACTTATATCCTATACCTAATATGTTACACCCTAATTCTAAATAAGTTCAATCAAAAAAAAAAAACAAAACGTTACCTTATATTGAAACTTATACCTAAATTATAATACAAATAAACAACAACACTAGATGTAGCAATAATGAGATGAATCTAAAAAACTAAGTAACGAGAAAAAGCACAAAAACAGAAAATAAACACGAATAATTTAGACATTGTCATTCAGCCACCAATACCTAGATTGCTCCATCTCAGCTCGACCAGCCTCAACGAATCTAGCAAATGAGTATCTCCATTGGAATTGCTGGTCTCGTGAACTCAGATTCGGAGGATATTTTATCTTCTTATCGGTGGCCCGTCGGTATATATGATATATGATTGGGACGCCGTCAGAATCAAAAATATATCGATTCATGTCCAAATACACGAATGCTTCTGGAGGAACGAAGCCAGTAGTGAGGCAAGTCACAATATACCCGTCTGTAGGGTGGAACGGCTGTGAAATCCAAGGGTTTTCACTCACAGTTACAGATCTTGCGATATGATTCCGAAGAAGTTTCAATATGAAGATATCGACTCTTGTCACTTGAGCGGTTTGATAAATTCTTCTATTCGATATATAGTGCTTCCAATCCGTCTCAGGCTTTCTGTACAAACCAGTACATGCACGGACATTTCCTTTCGAAAACTCTTAATCTTTCCATTGTACTAGCACTCTGGTTGTACCAGATCTGGCATCCGTATGTCAAAACTGGCCTAACCAGGGTCTTGTAACAAATAACTTTGACTTTTTGATCAATGTATCTGGAATGAAAGAGTCGCCGAAGGGCCATGACTACTTTAAGTGCCTTACTGAGCATGATTTTGACATGTTCAGTGTAGTACAGATACTGATCGAGATGAACACCGAGGTATCGAACACAGGATTTATGTGGAACCCGTTCTGAACTACCCTCACCAGCCATAATGTGGAAATCCTTCCAATTACGTTTCAGGTCTTGACTGGCCCCCTGCAGCGTTGTCCGAAACAAGATTGTTTCGCACTTCTGCGCATTAATTTTCATTCGCCAATTGTCGGTGTAGAGCTGCACATCATTAAACATTTTTTGAAGATTGCTCTGAACTATTGTAGCTTTTCGGTCTGCCGTATAGATGATCAGATCATCAGCAAACGCTACCAATGATCGCGTTGGCGAGACATTAAAATCAAAGCTGTTCAGTAGCTTGCGAATGAATATTGAGAAAAGCAAGGGCGCAGTAACTGTTCCCTGCTGTAGACCATTCAAGACCTTGAATTCGCGCATTGTTGTCAGATTTCCATCAGTTACAACAAACGAATTCCCGTGTAACATATTACACATCATGGCGACAAGGTGTCTGGGGAACCTGTCCTGAAGAAGTTTGAAAACTAGTCCATCTAACCACACCGTATCGAAGGCTTTCTCCATATCAATGAGACATGCTCCAACACATTGTCTATCATTTAGTTTCCAACAGATGTCTGAGGTTACTTTCGTTATTGCATGTATGGTCGAATGCCTGGCACGAAAACCAAATTGGCAATTCGGCATCAACTCATATTTCTCAATATGGGCATTTAATGCTCTGTTGAGTATCACTTCAAACACCTTGCTGATGTTAGGCAGCAAGCTGATTGGGCGATAGCTTTTCGGGCATGAAGATTCTTTTCCTTTCTTCAAGATCGGAAATACCTTAGCCTTTTTCCACTCATTTGGGAAATATGAATTGTTCAACATGTTGTTGAACAATATGCAATAATTCCTAATAGCAACCTCAGGCAAATGTCGGAGAGCTATATTTGGAATACCGTCAGTACCACATGATTTTTTGTTGTTTATTCTGCGAAATATGAAACACAAGTCTTCATAGCTGACAAAATAATCAATAAGATTCAAGCTCGGTATGAGGTCAGATGCTAATGTTTCATCGAAATGAAGAATTGATTGGCCGTTCAGGCTTGATTTGAAGTCGGAAACTTTTGCTTCAACGACCTCCGAAAATATTTCATTCCTTCTCTCTGGGTTTGGCAGATGAACCAATTCTAAATGTGTTCCAATCAGGGCAAGTTTCTGCAATCCATCACATATAATCCTGTTACCATTTCTATCCGGAGTCGTACTATCAATTTCGATACCAGCTCTATCGAGAAGATTTATCTCATCACTAGTGACTTCAAGATTCGATACCTTCACTCGAGACTTCCTGCGGAATAAGCTATTCACTTTCGCGAAAACGCCATCTGGGTCCTGTGGGCTAATACCCCTCAGTTTTTCCGCCCATTGATTGCTGACCTCACTCCTGAAGTATGAACGGATTAAGTTCCGGACATTCTTCAGATGTAATTTCAACAAAGCCAACGAGGGATGGTTGTAGTCCAAAAATCGTCGATAAATATTGTTGACGCGTGTGAGAAGAAGGCTTTTCAATCTTTTCAACCTTGCGATGGTTGGTGTTTCATATCGTTCCATATTGTTTCGATGTTTAATCTTGGGAACTACTTTCTCAATCGTTTCCAACGTCAGCTTCTCTAACTTCGACAAATAGAGATCTATTTCATCATCAGTTAGATTTCTGTTATTAGGAACCATTGAGCAAGCGTTGCCACCATCAGAAGGAGGACATTGCTTCTGGTACTTCCGATTAAACTTCTTCTGAAACTTTCCCCAGTCTGTTTTTTTGAAATTCAACCGATGGTTTTCATGTTGAACTGGAATGAGGAAGAAATCATCCCTTTGATGATTGGTTTCCATTACGATTGCGTTATGGTCGCTATCGTAAGGAAGCACCTGCAGTTTCCGTTGAGGACTATTAAAGCTGAATTCAAGTCTTGCGTCAGCAATGCAGAGGTCCAAATATGAATTTGTCCTAGGGTATGTTGGGAGCTCCGACCCATATAGGTTGCACCTGTATTCAATTTGGTTCTCTGTTATCCATGATTTCAGGAATACACCTCTTGGATTATTGGTGGCGTTTAGCCATGATGTATGCTTGGCGTTCAGGTGAGGATTTTTCATATACTATGTTATAATTAATAGTCCCTTTTAAATATCGCATTACACGTTTGGCTGCTTTCCAGTGTGTATAAGAATGACAATTATTAAATTGGCTGAGTAGGCTTGCTGCATGCATAATATCTGGTCTAGTACAAACGGCTATGTACATAATACATCCCATTAGACTTCCATACTTGGAATCCATATCAGTTTGGTCTCCTTTCTCAAACTTTATGCCACATTCCAGAGGTGTACTTACAGGTTTACAATCAGTCATATTAAATTAATCTAATACCTTCTGTATATAGTTTTTCTGATCCAATGTAATTTGATTTTGTCTATAATTTAATCTCATTCCTAATACATGCGTAGCTCGACCAAGATCTTTTGTTTTAAACCTTTTCATCAGTTTCTCCTTGAGCGCTTTCTTTTCTGGTGTATCTTTACTTGTAATTAAAATGTCATCGACATACAAAGCTAATATAATTATATTGAGTTGTCTGATTTAATGTAAACACAAGGCTCACTGAGTGTTTTTTCTAAACTGATGATCTGTCAAGGCATTATCTATCTTGTCATACCATGCCTTTGAGGCTTTCTTAAGCCCATATATAACTTTATGGAGTTTAAATACATGGTTTTCTTTATCATTTATCTTGTATCCATTTGGCTGCTTCATGTAAACAGTCTCTTGCAAATCACCGTTTAAGAATGTTGTCTTTACATCCATGTGATCAATGTGTAAGTTTAGATTTACTGCCAGGGCAATCAATGTACGTATAGTAGAATATCGTACCACAGGTGAGTAGGTTTCCTTGTAGTCAATCCCGTATTCCTGGGTATAACCTTTTGCTACAAGGCGTGCTTTATACCGAAGCAACTGACCTTCTGGTCCTAGCTTCTTCTTGAAAACCCACTCACAACGCACAGCCTTCTTTCCTTCAGGCAGTAATGTCAAACGCCAAGCCTCATTTTTCTCAAATGATTTATATTCATCTTCAATAGCTTCCCTCCAGTGTTCCTTTTCAGGTCCTGATAATGCTTCCTCAATTGTATGTGGTTCTCCATCAAGAGTTGTTGTTGTCATTGCTATTACAGCATTCACACTCTCATCAATGTCTTCATACATAACTAGAATACTGATCTTGAGTCATGTCTGGATTCCATGTGACATCATTGGGGTCATCCACAGAGCTGGAGTCAGAAACAGTTGAATTAGTTGTGATCGAGTCAGATAACTCTCTAGTAGGCGAGGGATCGACATTGTTATCCTCATTTCTTCTCACAACATTTTCTATTCCATCATTAAAATTTATTTGACAATTAGTAGTAGTGTTATTCTGATTTATTTTTAAGTCTTTAGACATCATTCCTTCCAAAAAGCACACATCTCTAGATTTAATGCATTTGGAGAGATTTTGAGGATCAATTAGTCTGTATCCTTTTGACTCATTACAATACAATATCAATATGTATTGTTTACTCTTTGCATCTAGTTTCTTACGCCTCTCATCAGGGATCATTGCATAAGCAACACAGTCAAAAGTTCTCAAAACTGATAAATCAACTTTACAACCAGACTATTTTTCTTCTGGTGTGATTCCTCTTACCGCTTTACTTGGTGATTTATTCTTGATAAAGATTGCTCTATTCAAAGCCTCAGCCCAAAATCTTTGGTCCATACCTGCATCTTGTAGCATACATCGTCCGGCCTCCATAATCGTGCGATTTGCCCTTCCCGCAACTCCGTTCTGTTGTGGAGAGTAGAGTACAGTCGTCTGGTGCACGATGCCATGCTCTTGAAGGAATGTCTGGAAATGTTTATTCACATATTCACGACCATTGTCTGTTCTTATCATCTTTCTTTTCAAATTAGTTTGTTTTTCTACAAAACTTTTAAAGATCTTGAATACAGACAGAACTTCATCTTTACTTTTAATGAAATGACCAAATGTCATTCTAGTATAGTCATCTGTAAATGTTAATAGATACTTGGCACCACTAAATGAGGAAACGGACATAGGCCCACATAAATCAAAATGTATGAAACCTTATTTCCCAGTGGCTCGACTATACGATTGTTTTGGGAATGGTTTTCTGCTCTGCTTCCCTTCAATACATGCCGCACAGGAATTATTTTTACTATAAGTGTAATTAATTCCACTTGCCATGCCTTGTTTCAGTAAATCCATACTTCGCTTGTTCAGGTGTCCGGGTCTCCGATGCCAAATCTCCTGTAATTGATTCGCTTCACACAAATTCACAGCTTCTGCCCGTTTCCCATCCATGGACTGGATCTGTGGCTCCGCCAAAGCCACTGTTTGACATATCGCAGCCAGCTCATGACCATTTGTTGATTGTTGACTCACTGTGTCCAGTTCATAGACACCATTCACCTTTGTAGCACTTGCAACTGGCATTTTTCCGCAATAAACATTACACTTTTCAATGTCAAAATGAACTTCAAGTCCCTTAGAAGCCATTTTGCCTACGGAAATAAGGTTTGTTGACAGTCCTGGCACAAAAATAACCTCATTTAATTTTGTAACTTGAGATTGTCCTTTCAACAATAATTCCACTTCACCATGAACTTCACTATGCATTTTCTGATTATTAGCAACTGTAACTAACCGCGGAGTGTCCACAACATAATTTTTCTATAGATTTTTGTTGTTTGTCATGTGACAAGTAGCGCCGGAGTCGACATACCAGGCATTCGAGTCAATGTTCACAGCTAGTGCTGTCAATGATGTTCCGTTCCACGCTTTCTCACACTTTTCACTTTCACCCCGTTTATTAATATTTTTATTGTTCGTTTTAGTTGGACAGTTTTTAGCAAAGTGATTTGGTTTTTTGCAAATGAAGCACTTTGGATGTTCGTTGACACTTTTTGTGGAAGACTTGTTTGTAAACATCGCACCTTCACTCTTGTCGAAGTCTCTACGTAAATTTTCTTGTAATAATTTACCTTTCACTGTTTCACTGCACAATTTAATGTTCGAATTTTCTAAAGCCATGATAAGCGGATCACAGTTTGGGGGTAAACAGCTTAGCATTAACACTGATAGGAAATCATCCTCTAATAGGGCGTTTATGTCTCGTAATTGTTGATCCAAGGCCGTGATTCTCAAGAATTGGGCATCGCTCAAACGACACTGTGGCGTATTTTGCGAAAAGATCTTGGCCTACATGATTACCGGATCAAATTGACTTAAGAACTAAAGCGACTTGATCATTCGAAACGCCGAAACTTCTCTAATTCGGCTCAGACAAAGCTTGAAGAAAAGAAGAATTTCATCAAAGAATTTTCTTCGGCGATGAAGCTCATTTCTGGCTCAATGGCTTTGTTAATATGCAAAATATGCGTTACTGGTCAGCAACAAGCCCACATGCGCTTCTTAAGATACCGTTGCATCCGCAAAAAATTATTATTTGGCGCGGTTTTCATGCGAGGCGAGATTGGGCCGATGAAACGATCGTCAATGGAGAGCGCTATTGTGTTATGTTAGAAGATTATTTGTGGCCAGAATTGGATGAGCTTGGCATCAACGATATGTGGTTTCAACTAGACGGTGCTACTAGCCACACAGCACACCTCACAATCGATTTATTGAAATGGTCCGGTCGAATGACCGTTCATGCGATCTAACACCATTGGATTTCTTTTTGTGGGGCTGTATCAAGTCACTAGTTTATGGCAACAAGCGAGCAACTTCAGACGAGCTAAAAGACAACATCCAACGCGAAATGTTTTATTTCGTGTTGTTATTAATGTTTTACACAATAAAGTGCACGTTTCATTGGTTTTGATAATTTGAATATCGTTTAGCGCCAATAAACTGTCTTTATATCGTCTTGTTTGAAGTTCTAACATTTTATTATTAATCTACTTATAATCCCCAATTTCATGAAATCACGGTGTTATCTTCAGCTCCATAGTTCCAGATATTTATCAGTTTACGCTGATATGATTCATTTTCAACGCCCATGGATTCAAAATTCGTGAGTGTTCTTGGGGGTTGCTGGTTGATGTGATTTAACGTTCTTTCAACTAATATTCTTCTTCTTTTTAGCATTTTAGCCCCTCTCGGACCTTCGCTTCCTGCAAATAGCACCTGCAACTGTCTCGGTCCATTGACTGCGTCCTTCAATTTTAAATCCGAGCAGCGATGAACTGTCTTCATCGACCGTGTCAGACTAGCGTTTCCTCGGTTTCCCCACTGGTATCCGGCCTTCAGCTCTCCCAACGAATACCTTTTTGGGTATCCGTTGTTCGTCCATACGATTCATGTGGCCAGCCCATTGCAGCTTCCGCAGTCTTACAATCGTTGAGACCTCCGGTTCGTCAAAAATTTCATACAACTCATGGTTGTATCGAATTTGCCATTGATCCCTATATAGCTTCGCTCCTATTATTCGCCTCAGGACCCGTCGCTCAAACGCGTTCAATATGTTTGCGGATGTTTGGGTTAATATAGTGCTAATATTTAACGCGTGAAAAAAAACTACTTACATGAAACTAACTAACGTAACATATGAACAAACTGCAAAAAAACATCCCGCCCCGAGTGAATTCCTAACAACGAACGAGACAATAAACAAATTATTGCCAACGCACTATCAAATTCTTCGCAACTGTAATAACCGGCTATCCTGCGGATCGATATTCTGCAGAGATCTGTCACCCCTATATATAAATTTCCCAACCAGCTGATAAGGTTGGATGACAGATCTCTGCAACTGAATCGCACTGACGTTTATAATTCGTGAAACGAAAGGCAAAGATTTTGCTTTGTAGGGTACGTGTTGTCTGGTGCCGAAAATTAATTTATAGCCTGACTTCGAAAATATGAATTCAAGTTTCGAGTTTTGTACGTGGAAAAGCAGGACGTGGAGTGCGAGTAGCGGTATCCGAAAGAGCAGGAAAATCGGGCCGTTACATTGCCCAAAGGAAAATTATCGCCATTTCCATGAATCGATTTTCTGGTCGGTCTCGGAACATCATTATACAATTCTCGCCTGGTTGGCTGTGTCAACGCGGATTCTGAGTGAGTTGTTCCCGATTGCGTGCCTTGTAGTGGAACAGTGGCTGTTCACCGGCACCGATTGAAAGGAGCACCGCTTCTGGCAGGAGTGACCAATAATCACTGGGTTCATGTTCCGAAAATGTATTAACCCAACAATAGAAGAAGAGAAAGACTCAAAGCAATATAGATTTGCATGTGTTTTAAAACTAATATAGTTTACGCTTTTACGATACAATGTACGAGTATGTCAACATTAGCCTAAGATAAAAAAAATATTAGCCAATGCTCAGATTTTATCGGAGTTTAAAACACATATCTATATGTATTTTAACGAAAAGTGAAAACCAAGAAAAGAAATACCTAACTAAAAAAATAGTAAAAAGCATGTTGAGCAACCATATTTCTTTCTGTCTCTCTGTGCGGCATATAATATAACTAATGTGTCAATGAAGAAAGGATTGTCAATTCGATAGCGCAGATATGAAAGTGTTGAAGTATAATTGGTGATAATGCTAACCATTCGTACCGTAAAACGTTGATGAAAATAATATATCTGCACGACATAGAAAAAGGGCCAAAAAAAGAGCTGGTAACGCGAGATTCTTATTTTCTATCATCACACAAAAATAAATATTCAAAAAAAAAGTAAATCATATCAATGTAACATTTTTTTCAAAGTAATCAAGATATTTACACAAATTTTTCGCGCCAAATAACACAATCGCCCTTGACCGCGCCGAAGAGGAGCGGCTTACTCGGAAAGCGGGGACTATCGTCAAACAACTGAAGTGCAGAAAAACATAGGCAAGAGTGTCAAGAATGGCATTCTTGAACTGGAGGAGCTTTTTGACCGCATAACGCACTACAGGCGGAGGTGGCTTGCAACCGAAAAGCACCAAAAAGACACGCTCTCCCTCGAGGCATCAGTGGGTCCTAGCAGCAGCAAAAGAATGGCCGGTAGCCCAATTGAAGGCGACCGTGAGAAAAGGAGGAAGGACGAGACCATAAACGAAGTTGACACTCCAGGCGAGGAGTTTCATGTGGTGCGAAACAAGGCAGCGAAAAAAGCGGCCAAAAAGCTACTCCTAGAAAAAACAGACAAAGAGCTCAACCACGAAAAGAACAAAGAACCCCCCGATATACCGCAGAAAACATAAAGCAAACCGCGGCGCAAACCCTTGCGAGAGGCACTGCTTGTTAAACCCACTAAGGGCCGAACCTACGCAGATGTCCTCCGTGAAATTACAGGAGCGGTCAAGCCAGACGACACCAAAACTGCCATCAAAGCAGTTCGACCAACCCGGACCGGTGGCCTGCTGGTGGAGTTCGGGCCAGAGGCCACAAACAAAGATGCATTCCGTGACGCGGTTCAAAAGGTTCTTGGAGATGCGGCAACGGTTGCCTCGCTCGAACCAATGGCCACCCTGGAAATCAGGGACCTCGACTGCGTCACGGACAAAGCTGAAGTAGAGGATGCCATTAGGAGGGAGTTCCCCAGCTTAAGTGAAGTCAAGGCAAGATTGACACGTGAAAACACAAGGGGGCAACGCATGGCTATTGTCGAACTAGCTGATAAAGACGCCCAGCAAATCCTGGCGAAGGGCAATATTAAGATAGGTTGGGTGATCTGCAGGATACGGAGAAGAGCGATCCCTATCCGCTGCTTCAGATGCTTCGAATACGGACACACCGTGTATAGCTGTAGGGGACCCGACAGGAGATCTCTGTGCTACAAATGTGGTGAAACGGGGCACAAAAGGAAGGAGTGCACGAACGAGGCAAAATACATTCTTTGCAAGGATGCTAAGCTAGCACCCGGCGACCTCAAACATGAGCCGGGGACAGGGAGATGCTGGGTTTTCAAGGAGGCCCTAACTAAAGCCAAATCGATACTCAAATGATCCGTATCCTGTAGGTCAATTCGCACCGAAGCATAAACGCCCAGGACCTACTTGAGCAGTTTGCGAGGGATAAGAAAGCTGACCTCCTGTTGCTGAGCGAGCAACATCATAACAAGGACTCGCAAGCGTGGTACCCTGACAAATCTAGTACCTCGGCCATCTGGGTTCGAGACAGCGCCCGCCTTCAGGTGCAGGGCCATAGACGCGGGGATGGTTTTGTGTAGGTGCGGTGTTCATCAGGGATAACATATTTCAGTGTTTATCTGACGTCTAACGAGGCAATGCGATCTTTTCGAACCAAACTCGATGCCCTGGAGGACGCTGTCTCGAACACAGAGGGCCACATGCTGGTCGGGGGAGACTTCAACGCTAGAGCCATTGAATGGGGTATGCCAGAATCCGACCCAAGGGGAAAGCAAATCTTGGACATGGCGGCCAGAACAGCGCTTTTTGTCCTAAATACTGGTAACACCCCTACTTTCCGCCGCTGGGGTTGCGTAGGAACCATACCCGATGTGACACTCGCTTCGGAGTCCCTGGTACCTAGAGTACACAACTGGCGAGTACTAGAGGACTACTCGGCTAGTGATCACCAGTATATAGCGGTTGAGATTCACGACAGTGCCACTCTGCGTGCATATGCCCAAACTTCAATCCTCGGATGGAGGACTGGGAGGATGGACGTTGAGAGGTTCGCTGACGCGCTTACGGCAGGCGCATCGTTGCTGGGAGCTCCGCCAGGGAGTGGAGGGCCTACAGCCAAGGACTTGGTGAACTCAACTATGAGTACCATCATAGCTGCTTGCGAGTCTTCCATGCCCCGTCGGAGACCCCGACACGATAAGCCTCCAGTATACTGGTGGTCAAACGAGATCGCCGAACAAAGAAGCGAGTGTCACAAACTTCGGCGAGAGGCCCAGCGGGCGCGAACACGGGAGGAGGCAGACACTAGGCTAGCAGCTTACAGGTCCGGCAGGAAATATCTTCGCAGGCTTATTAACAAGAGCAAGGCCCGATGCTGGCAAGACCTCGTGGACGATGTAAATAGGGATCCGTGGGGCCTTGGCTACAAGCTGGTCATGGGGAAACTTGGTGCCCTACGGAAGCCTTGTATACATGACGCGGAAAAGATGGACGCGATAGTGCGGGGACTCTTCCCCGCCCATCCCGTCCGTGTTGACGCTGTCCATGGTGAAACAGCAGTCGAGTGTCCACTCTTCACACAGCTGGAACTGGAGGAGGCAGTCCTCTCCCTGAAAGCGAGGAAGGCTCCAGGTCCAGATGGTGTTCCAGCTGAGGTTTTGCAGCTTGTCTATCACCATTGTCCTGACTTGCTGCTCAGCACATTCAACGCTTGCCTACGGGACGGGGTTTTCCCGGTACGATGGAAGGTGGCGAGGCTCGTGCTGGTCAGCAAGGGGAAGGGAAATCCCGAATCGCCGTCTGCATACCGCCCGTTATGCATGCTAGACACGGCTGGGAAAGTGCTAGAGAAACTCATCAAGGGAAGACTCACTGACGCGATTCGTGCTGCTGGGGACCTATCTCCTCGGCAGTACGGCTTTAGAGCAGGACGTTCTACCATTGATGCGATTGCAGAGGTGGTGAACGCGGTCCAAAAGGCAGAGGCATATAGTCGCACCAAGCGACGGATCGTCCTGTTGGTGACACTCGACGTCAGGAATGCCTTCAACTCCGCTAGATGGGTGGATATTCTGGACACGCTGGAAAACTCTTTTCAAGTTCCAGAATATCGAATGCGGCTTTTGAGGAACTACCTAAAGGCCCGAAGCCTGCTCTACGACACGACACAGGGCCAACGAAGGATGGAAATTACATCGGGTGTTGCCCAGGGATCTATCCTTGGTCCGGACCTGTGGAACGTGTCTTACGACGGGCTACTGAGACTTGAGATGCCAGATGAGTCGCACTTGGTCGGCTATGCGGATGATGTTGCGGCTCTGGTCGCCGGACGCACCGTTGAACAAGCGCAACTTAGGCTAGGTATGCTAATGCGCCGAGTGAGGGACTGGATGACTGCTCGCGGGCTCAGTTTAGCACTGGAGAAAACCGAAGTGGTCATCTTGACAAAAAAGAGAATCCCTAGAGTAAGGATGATCAGTATTGGAGATTTACAAATCGAATCGAAGCCAGCGGTGAAGTACCTGGGGCTACTGATCGACTCGAAGATGAGTTTCTCTGAGCAAATCAGGGCAACGGCTGAGAAGGCTGCTTCGGGAATATCGGCCCTGAGTCGACTTATGGCCAACGTAGGGGGACCCAGCCCATCAAGAAGACGCCTCTTGATGAGTGCTGTAGGGTCAGTGCTACTGTACGGAGCAGAGGTATGGGGCGACGCTCTCAGCAAGGAGGTATACCGAAAACGATTGGCACAGGTACAGAGAAGAGGAGCACTGAGAATTGCATCTTCGTATCCAACAGTCTCCGACTCGGCGGTGAGAGTGATTGCAGGCGTGATACCTGTCGCCCTCCTTGCTAGAGAGCGCCGCGCCATTTACCTGCGCCGAAACGAGGATGCGAGGGAGATGGTTGTCCGCGAGGAGAGACAACGCTCGCTCAACGATTGGCAGCAGTCTTGGGTGAATTGCACGAAGGGAAGGTGGACTGCGCGCCTCATCCCGGATGTGAGACCGTGGCTAAATCGAAGGCATGGTGAGACTGACTTCTCTCTGACCCAGCTTTTGAGCGGGCACGGGTGTTTTCAGTCTTACCTGCACAAGATCGGTAAGTCACGGTCTCCCGATTGTCGGTTTTACCCAGGAGAGGAGGACAATGCCTGTCACATATTTTTTGCGTGTACCAAATGGGCCAGGCTGCGAAGGGAACTCTACAGGGAGACGGGAGAGCTCACCCCGGATAATATAGTTGCGGTGATGCTCGAATCGGTTGACAAATGGAACCAGGTGGCACATTATGCTCGGGCAGTCCTAAAAGATAAAAGGGACTCACAGCAGCCGGAGGTGCTGGGGCTGGGGGATCGCTCTTCTGGCATTTCCTCTTCCCCTCTCCCCTCCCGCTAGGAAAGAGACTCCCCAGCTTGAAGGCGCACCACGGCGTAACAAAACGAGACCTGGCCCGAAGTAATGTGTCAAACGGTTCCAGGCTAGGTTCTCAGATTGACAGGGGAGGTGTTTAGTGGGTAGTCCAAGGGTATCCTCCATGGGAGTCCCACACTGCCAGACTCGGCGGGCGTAAATGCCTTCACCTCCCTACCACAAAAAAAAAAGAATGTATGGCACAAATTGAAATTAATTACTTGAAATACAGCATCAAAGTCGAAGATTGGAAGAGAGATTAAGTATTTTATAAACTCAATTGGTAAAAAATGTATTTTATGTTTCAATTCGCAAAATTTCGTAAGACGAAAGAAAAAAGATGTAAACAAATTAAACCATTTGCACCAAGTGCCAAAAGAAAAAAATTGTTGAAAAACACAATCGCGGAACATATATGAAAAGTAAATGCAATGTGATATATCACATATACGTATACGAGGTGTGTTCAAAAATTATCGCGAATTTTTTTTTTTTTCAAAAATTATTTATTTATTCATGAATATCTATTTTGTCCCCTTCAAAGTAATCCCCATGAGATATTATACACTTGTGCCAACGGTTTTTCCAATCTTCGAAGCACTTCAAAAAATCATTTGTTTTAATCTTGTTCAGCTCCTCCTTCGATGCCGTCTTTTTCTCGTCAAGCGTAGCGTAACGTCGTCCTTTCATGGGCCTCTTCAGTTTAGGAAACAAGAAAAAGTCACAGGGGGCCAGATCTGGGGAATACGGTGGCTGCGGCATCATTAGTGTGTTGTTTTTGGCCAAAAAGTCGCGCACAAGCAACGATGTGTGAGAGCAGGGGCGTTATCGTGGTGCAAAAGCCAATTTTTGTTCTCCCACAAATCCGGGCGTTTCTGGCGGATTGCTTCGCGCAAATTGCGCAAAACTTGCAGGTAATATTCCTTATTGACCGTTCTTCCCTGTGGCAAGAACTCATGATGCACCACGCCCCTGCAATCGAAGAAAACTGTCAGCAAAACTTTCACATTCGACCGAACTTGGCGCGCTTTTTTCGGTCTTGGTTCATGCGGCAGCTTCCATTGAGATGATTGAGCTTTGGTTTCCACGTCATAACCATAAACCCACGATTCGTCACCAGTTATGACCCTCTGGAGCAAATTTGGTTCGTCGCGGACAGAGTTTAACATCTCATTAGCAATGTTCATGCGTTGCTGTTTTTGGTCGCAATTGAGCAATTTTGGTACGAATTTCGCGGCGACCCGTCTCATGCCCAAATCGTTGATAAAAATCGAATGGCACGAGCCAATCGATATGTTTAGGTCCTCAGCAACTTCTCTAACGGTGATTCGACGATTGGCCAATACCATTTTCTCCACTTCATTAATTTTTTCGTCTGTTGTTGAAGTGCTCGGGCGTCCGGCACGCTCTTCGTCGTTCACATCTTCTCGGCCTTCTAAAAACATTTTGTACAACCGATAAACGTTGCTTCGGTCCAAGGTAGCTTCTCCGTATGCCACAGTCAACGTTCGGAATGCATCCGCACACTTAATTTCGTTTTTCACACAAAATTTGATACACGTTCTTTGATCCATTTTTTTGAATAAGTAAAAATCGAAGACGATTGAAAACACGTACAAGTAAAGCAGCTATCACCAATTAATTGAACATTCAAAATGGCCGAGCTTGTCGGCATAAGTGACATACATGAGTACCAACATAACGCCACAAAAAAATCGAAATTCGAATATACGTAACCCGCGAAAATTCAAAATTCGTGATACTTTTTGAGCACACCTCGTATAGTAGGCAGTTTTACATATAGAATTTCACTTTTTTCATTCGTCAGACTTGTACTGATGCTGCTGGCGACTTAATTTCGTGCCAGAACGATGCTTTCATCTCTTATTATTACGCTGGTAATTGTTGCGTTTTATTAAATAAAATGTAATAATTTTAAGAAAACGAAAAAAATGACTATAAATGAAAGAAGACTATCATGAATATGATGAATTCGTTTAAAGCAATTAATGCAAAATTATTTCATGTATTTTTTACTTACTCACTTTATATATAATTTAAACAACAGCTTCATGCTCTTATCTAAAGTACGCGAAAACAAACTACTAAAGCAAAAATCTCAACTTACTCGTAAGAATATCATTTGACTACATACTTAACTCTACCTAAGAACACAGTGTGCCAATTAAAAGAAAAAAAAATTAAAATGAATTGCTAAAATTAATCACGTCTTTCCTTTCCAGCAAATCCGTTCCCTTTCAGAAGGTTAAAGCTGAGTATGCCGCTGAGAGGGTAGGGTTTCGGTAAGCCGCGAATGGTTGGTTTCATGTAGTGGTCGGTACGCGGTGCCATATATTGAGATTTTCGTTTTTTTGTTAGAGTAAATTTTTTCGGTTTTGAATTTGAGTATGTTATTTCGGTTATGTCGGCAATATTCGGGAGCGCGTATTTTTTGTTAGCGGTTTTTTTTTGCATTTTTCCTCGGAACGAAAGTAACGTAATTTGAAGCAGAATCGGTGGAAGTTGTTCGACGCGTTTTAAATCGGGCATTTAAAACGGTGGCTGATTTTTGTACTTCGGATTTAGTCTGCTCGCGTAAGACCTGCAACCGAAATTCCTCTCCGAACTAGATAGTCAGCCAGCTGCCACCTCGGAGTAGACAAAGTGTCCGGACTTGTCGACCTGATGGGTACAGTCCGTTGTCACGTTCCAAGACTTCACGTCTAGAACCGATGAGAGGTCGACTAAGATTTCCTTTGGGAAAACTCTTGAACGAGCGAACGAGATGACAAAGTCATTACACAACTATCACACGTTCCAAAGCGTTACAACATCAACACTTCGATTACTGTAGATTTGACATGAAAGATAGTTCACACCTTTCTTACAAGTGTAACCATCGAACGACTAAGTCTTGGCTGATTATTAGCTACGCGGTATTTGTAAATCATTTGTTGGGTGATTATTGTAGCTTTTGATCATTGGGTACTACGAGTCCGGGATGTGAATTTGAGTAATAAAAAAAATTGTTTCAATGAGTATTCCTCTACGCTGGCGCTGATTTACAATGAAAATTTTTCCCTTAAGCTGATAGTGTTTACTCGGACTTTTTATTCATTCCCAACATTATTTAACTTTCCGTTTGAACGTTTCGTTTAACTCCACATACTATTTATGCGGAAATGACCATTTGGCTAACACCCCCGCATTCAGTTTCCTCTCGGTGGTTGTGCGATTAAATGGATGAATTGCTATATGCTTGCAATCCACGACCGTCGGACTCTCAAAGTGAATGATATGGGTAACTGATGATGATATGGGTAACTTTATGTATAATATCTGATTGCAAAGATTTGCATATTGCATAATTGGGACCAGTTTTTTCACAAGAGATTTTCCCGAAGAATTCGAGTCACAGCGGAGTTTCACTGATTAGGGTTACACAGTTTTGGTCGCAATGCGTTTCCGTGCCCTGTTACCCTACTCTCGAGGGCCCTCCGATTGAGAGTTCTGCGGACCCAGGTTTTGCTCGTCAGAGACGGGCGTGACTGCCACTCGCTTCAGCCCTAAACCCTCACGTTAACCACCAAGCGAGCGGACGGTTTATCGGAGAAATTTCACCGCCGCGCCTGAACTGGAAATTTCCAACGCACAAATTGAAACTAAACCAGAAACCAACCGCACAACCTATCCTCGAAAGCAATTCCCACTAAGCTGGGAGGCTGGAAAAATTATGAGGCGGTATCCCGAAATTTTAAAGGGGACTACTTGGAACCGATATTGCTCACTTTTCAGCGTTACCCGCGAGCCAAGTTAACATCACCAGCCAAATCGAAAATTTTCCCGAAGTTTACTAAATTCACACAAGTCTAAAACTTTTACGTAATTCACTAAAAGTTCACGCTTCAATTTAGAGGAAAATGTATTTATACTTTAACAATAATTGAAATTATGTAATTTACTTACTAATGAATCTATATACGTAGGGGTATTTCCGCCGTCGATCAAAAATTCTTCTTACAGATTACGGTACTGGTACGCCGAAATCGGTCAATTTTGCATCTCTGTGTGCAGGGCGTTCGCTCGACTTATGCCCCTATGAATTTTTTTCATCGATTGTAACTACTCCCACCCCTTGTGTGCTTCACGGCACATACTCGTATAGGTGATTTGTCGTTCTGTTGGCGGACCCGATACTTAGTAGATATCCTGCAAACTGCCACCACCACAATATCCCATCAGATCTAACATCTTGTGGCACCGCAAAGCGACCATATGACACTTTCTGTGTCCTGATGTTCAAGGGTGCTATAAATTGAAGCTACAAAGTCGGAGGAATCGCAGTCGATGGCCATTTGTTCTTATTGTTCTGGCGTCCCGTGAGAGGAAACTTTTCCTTTTCCTTGTCAAGTGTGGAAGTGGATTTATCTTGCAGTCCGGTTGATTACTTTACTTTACACAGTGTTTTTTTTTTTAATTCGAACAACTATCTGAATTTTTCTTTTTCACAATAATTCCTAACTTTAAACCTTGGCTCGCGGTGGCTAATCTATCCCGGTGCTTAAAATAAGTTCTTCATTTTCTTACGGTCTTGCGTGAATAGTATACGCGAGATTTCCTTCCAGGTGGTCGGGTGGGAAACAAGGGTCACTCGTAACAGCCCGCAATAAAAAAAATGGCCATGATTGTCTTGTTGAGCGAGTCAGCACCACCATTAATCGCTTCCGGTGCGGCCAACGACCAAACACCAACTCCCAACGAGAATAAAATCACCAAATCTAGTAAAGCTGCTGAGCATGTTGTTCACATTCGAAACGTGGTTCGAACTTTTTTACTGCACATGCAACTCGATTAAGCGATGCAGAACAAAACGAAATGTAATTAACGGGAATATAGAAAATCGAATATATTCGGGCTGTTATTTATTTTAACAGGTGTACAGGTAACGACGACTACGAACTAAAAAATTCTTATGCAGAATTCTATACCGTTCTTCTTGCCTCTTCTGCTTCCACGGACTGAATCACTGCCACGGGCTACGGCCAAAATGCAGCTCCTCGACAACCATCCAGCAACAAAAACTGCTACCGCCGGCCGGCACATCCCAAATCGCGTAAAAGTTTTCGTTCTCATTGTCGAATTTAGCTTCATGGAAGTTTTGTTGTCACGGACAGGTAAGCTCATGTGCATTCGCTGGCGCTGCCAGTGCTGTTGGAGGCGAGGAGCGAGCATTCGCGTTTTCTAATGCAGACTCGAAACGACCTGTTACGTTCGCAGAAGTATTTCTCCCAAGACCTAACCCACAATAGGCGAAATGGGTTTTAATTGGCTGAAGAGGATATGTCTCAAACTTTTTTCATTGAAAGAAAAATCGAAATTATTAATCTGCAATGTAACAGGCTGATTGATATGTTTGCCGCTGCCCCTACCCAATAAACTTGCGTTGATTTCACTCTTGAGCTACTGCTGGTTGTCATTGATGAATCAGATGGTTCAGATGGAGCATAATACACAGATGCTGGACCAGGTGCAGATGAAGATGCTGAGCATTGCGCCCCATAGAATGCTGCATTGTTCAATTGATGCGAATATTGCGAACTGCTGACTGCACTTCCGTAAGAGGGACGCTGGTGTAATTAGGTGCGTATTGATGGCGTTCACTTTAATCTCCGTACTTTTGCACTTATGCCATAGCATTGCTCGGAGTAGGATGTAGACAATTTTAACCGGTTGCATGCGACTTGATCGGGGCGAACACATTCGAGAGCTTTATGTTCATATTGCAGCTTCGATTGCTGAACTATCGAAAAAATAAACAGTTCCCATCTAGCTGACGGCTATGTTGCGAGATTGAGGAAGTCAGTAGATCAGGAAGAGTTTCTTGTAGGTGGAATGAGTTGCTAAAGTACAGGAAACTACTTAATGGATGCGAATAGTATTTATCTCTCATGGCATTGGACACACTAAACTTCTAATAAACTTCCTGCATCGAAGAAGTATACCCTTCTTGGAAATTTCTCAAGCAATTTGTGTGCTCGAACTGCTCGATTATTACAGGTATGGCCCGATTAGCCGTCTCCAGGTCTAGCTTTTCAGGCGGTATCGCTTGATTTGCCTTCCCTGCATTTCGCTCCTCAGACAGTGTGCTTCTTCCTGCCCAAGATCTTAGCTGTTTCGTGGGGTTCTTTTATGGTATGTCCTGGGTTGGGCTCTTGTAGTATTATTGGAGTAGCCAAGGGTTTTCCGCTGTTAGGTAGTTGAGCCCGCACTGTAGGCTGAGCTTTTACTGACGACAAAATCAACTGACTCCTCATCAATGCCTGCGTATAAAATCTAGCCTGAGCCGATCGATCTCGCACTTATCACCTTCCGTTCTTTCGTCCAGAACTCTTTGTTTACAAATATGAGCATATTAACTAACACGCTATTGTCTAGGCATCTTATCTTCGTTTTTAGTACACCAAAATATGCCCTTCCACATACTCAATTTTGGGACAACTTCCCCCCGCCAGGTTACTGAGCTGTTTCTACAGTTCATAAACAGCATCCCTGGCTTAAAACGTATACCTTCACAAATTGTGTTCCCCACTATAAAGTCCTCAAAAGATGAGTGAATTCCACAGAAAGGGGTCGGTTTGGATGGTCTTTTGCTCTACGTTTTTAATTTACTCGTAAAGCTGATGCTGGTTCCGGTCATGTTCGTTGGTTTGGTGGGTTTCCCGCATGCTTGGTCAGCTTTTCTTCTATCCTTGAGGGCTAATTGGATCTCTCCCTCGTTCTCTCATTTGGTCAGTGTGGTTAGCTGTCTGCGACCCTGGCCCGTTTACCAGCTCATATGAGTGTGGCTCAGGTTTCTCCATAATCCCTTTTTGTAGAACTGTTGTGGGGATTCCTTGTGCCTTAAACATGCCCCTTTCTACAACATTTCTTCCAGTTTATGTATATCTTCATAAACGATCCAAAATATCAAATCATTACAACCATTTCAATGTTTTTATCTTTTGTTTCCGAGGTTTCCACCATATCAAAGTACAAATTACATATAAAAAATTATTGTCCATTTGCAGGTTCATGTTTTATATATTTTTCTCCTAATTAAATGAGCAGCTGTTTCGGAATCGATCTGGCCTCTTTTTCAGTGTTCTACTAAGTTAGATAGAATGCTGAACAAAAGGCTAGACCGGTCTCGAAATAGCTGTCTTTATGATTTGAAAAATATATACATAACATATCAGCCCAAAATAGGACCCTAATTTTATCTCAAAACGTGGTTAAAAAAATATGTATCAAATATCAACCCGAAAAAGAAGTCTAATCATGTATTTCTTATTTCATTCCAATGTCTATGTTGCTTATTATTTATATTTTTAATTTGATTGTTTTCCAACTTCCAGGTCCACCCTTGAGCGAAAAACAATGGTGTGAATTCCAGACGGAAGATGGACGCATCTCGGATCCACTTCGAGTAAAAGAAATTATATTCCGTGGCGGCATTGAGAGCACGCTTCGACCTACAGTTTGGAAATACCTCTTGAACTATTATCGTTGGGAAGAAACTACCGCAGAAATAACGGAGCGACGACGCCAAAAAACGGACGAATATTATCAAATGAAATCTCAATGGCTATCGATGACCGTCACACAAGAACGTAATTTTTCGGGATACCGCGACAGAAAGTGCCAAATTGAAAAGGATGTAATCCGAACAGATCGAACAATTGAATTCTTTGCCGGAGAGCAGAATCCGAATATTGCTTTGCTTCAGGATATTCTGATGACATATGTAATGTACAATTTCGATTTGGGATACGTACAAGGAATGGGTGATTTACTAGCGCATATCTTAGCTGTAGTTCAGAATGAAGCCGACTCGTTCTGGTGTTTTGTTGGATTCATGGAACTGGTATTCTCTAATTTCGATATGGATCAAGCTGGAATGAAACGTCAATTTACGGAGCTACATCATCTGATTGAGTTTTGCAACCCCGAATTGTTTGGATATCTTTCAAGCAGCGACTCAGCAAATATGTTCTTCTGCTTCCGATGGTTGCTTGTTTGGTTCAATCGAGAATTTTGCGCCGTCGACATTGTCGAGCTCTGGGAAGTTCTTTGGACCGGTTTACCCTGCCCCAACTTTCATTTGTTTATCAGTGCTGCAATTCTAGAAAACCATAAACAGACAATTATAGAAAATAAATTCCAGTTTGACGATATCTTGAAATATGTTAACGCATTATCTATGCAAATTGATTTGAATCAAACACTCGAAACCGCAGAGGCCATTTATATGCAAGTGAAGGAAGCTGAAAGGAAACCCCAGAAGGTACGTGTTATCATTGGTGAAGAGCCTGAACCGAATGATATGGCCGAGAGCTTTGATTTGCTGAGTCAACAGGAAGAGGAAATGCGCCAAAGGAAGTTGGAGGAAGCTTGTGAGAATTCAATGAATATGTCATTTTTGTAAAAAAGTGAACATTGTTTGGTTGGCGAAAGGCAACTAGGGATGCGTTTTACTAGGACTAAGCTATATCAAGTGTTTTGTAAGAATTGCGAAAATTATAGTCTTGTACCTTTTGTTCATATTTAATACTTTTTAGAGTAATGCATTAATTCGACAACTAAGATTCTTGTAAAATTGTTTTTTTGAATACAAAACGAAGTTTTTTTTGCACCATTAATGGTAAGGTATATATGTGTTTTATTCCTGAAAGTAGTGAAGAGATGTCGCGAATTTCTAATTGAAAACAACTAAACGTAAATGGCATCACCTTTTTAGGGCTTTGTAGAACAAATTTCATAATGATCTATCAGTTTTGTGTTCTGTCTGTCTGTCCACCGCGGCAAGTTTTCACTATCATCATATCTGGAAAACTCAGATCTGGTGTTCTGATGAAAGTTTTAACTTTATAAACTGAAGTGAACCTTCAAATCTTGTTTGAAAGGTAGTCCAGGAGGAAATTGAAACGTCTTGATTAGAATTTTAAGAATGTGAAATAAAAAAGTCAGTTTGTGCATCAGAAGTCTCAAAGGAGACATAAAGCACGAAAATTTGTTTTCTAAGCCTCTCTAATTTAAGTCACAACGCCATTTTAAGTAGGACGAACTGTTTGCAAAATATGCGGCCAAAACTGAAAACAAGTCGTGATGAAAGAAGTACGCCCGTGCCTGAAGGGCTTTTTCCTCTGCCTATAATATGCAAATACCAATAATGAATGAATAATGGACGAACTTTACAGCAACCTGGAAGGCACTGTCAATGCATTGCCTTCTCAAATGACATTGGGTGACTTCAATACAGAAATTGACCGAGAAATAACGCAAAGAGGAACAACCGGTGGGCACAGCTTTCATGCAGAGACCACCGAAAACGGACCACGTCTTATAGACTTCGCTACTAGCAGATGCTTCACAATAAGCTCCACATACTTCCCGCATTGAGACATCCACAACAGTATGTGGGCATCACCAGACGCTCGCACATTCAACCAGATTGACCATGTTCTCATACAAAACCAGCAGCCACCAGCATTCTCGACATGCGCTTATTCCGTGCCGCTGCCTGTGATTAGGACAACCACATTATAAGGGTCAATTTCTGATACCGCATCTTCAAAGGCTGTAAACTAGGAATATCAGTTACCCCAAGGTACCAGATACACAAGCTCAGTAACGTCCAGATACATGACGGCGCTGGAAAATTGCATCAACAAGTCCCCGCAGGCAGGAGAAAGTAAGATGACATCAAAACCATGTGGAAGACAATAAGAGATGCGGTAGCAGAAACGGCTGAAGAGGTTTTGGGGCAACGGCCAGAGAAAAGTAGGAACGACTGGTTTAACGAAGAAGCGATTAACAAAAGAATCAGGCGTACAAAGGATACATCCAGTGACCAACTCTGGCCAAGAAAGAACACAACACGCTCCCCGGACAAGAGATAAAAATGTGTTGAAGAAAGAAACGACTGACCATCAATACCAAAATCCAACAGATAAGCAAAAACATGACCCTACATGAAGTCGGATCGCTGAATGCGACTATTAAACAACTTAAAGACGGCTTCAATCTACAAACAAATCTTTGCCAAAGTGCGCAAGGAGCAATCATAGGTAATCCAGTCGAAATTAAAAACAGTATTGCAGAACGAAGCTTGCAAAGTAGATGATCTACAATAGACTAAATATTCTCAGTTAAGCAGGTGCATGAAAAGTGCTGGGAATATAACATCGATGTGCACTAACTCTTTGTAGCCTTCCAGCAAGCATATGACTGTATCGATAGAAATGCGCTGTACAAAATAATGCTTGACTTTGGCATCCCAACAAAACTAGTCAAAGTCAAAGTCAAAAGCGCTTTATTTAATACTAACCGTTATAAATTTTTAAAAGAATATAAAGCAAGTTCCAAACATTAGCAATAAAAAACTTAATGGCCCAAATGGCTTTCTAAATTTGTACGTTATCATTCATCACATTTAAAAAAAAAGCTATAGCAAATTCAAATCAGTAGATTATTACATCTTTTGACAATTCAATTGGAAAAAGGAGAAAAAACCAACCAACACTATTCTAAAATTATTAGTAATCTTAACACTACAGTGAACTTTGATCCTACACCTAATATGTTTTAACTTAATTCTAATAAATGCTATCAAAAACGTTATCTTTTACTTAAAAAAATCTATAACAATGTTCCTAACCTAACCGTTTTACCTTATCTCTAACCTAATATAATAAACATAATATAAACCTAGCCTATAACTAATTTTTAACAAAAATAAACAACAACACTAAATGTAGCAATAATGAGCTGAAACTAAAACTCAATAACGAAAAACACCAAAACTGAAAATACACACGAATAATTTAGACATTGTCATTCAGCCACCAATACCTAGATTGCTCCGTCTCAACTCGATCAGCTTCAACGAATCTAGCAAATGAGTATCTCCACTGGAATTGTTGGTCTCGTGAACTCAAATTCGGAGGATATTTTATCTTCTTATCGGTGGCCCGTCGATATACCCAACAAAACTAGTATGCATGGTCAAAACTACGATGCTAAAAACAGAGTCCCAGGTTAAGGTAAACGGCGAACTAACGGATAGCTTCATAATAGAATCAGGTTTAAAACAAGGGGATGAGCTGGCCCTATTACTCTTTAATATTGCACTGGATCACGTCAACAGGAAAATATCAGCTGAAACGTCTGGTATATTAACGTTCAAATCCACAATCGGTAGTATATGCTGATAACGTCAAGATTATGGCACGATCAATTTCAGATGCCAACGGAACATTTCGGAGCCTAGGATCTGAAGCAAACCGATTTGGCCTACGAGTTAATGAAACTAAACTCAAGACAAGTGCGGAAGAACACTTCAGTCTGACAAAAACCTGACTGTAGGAGACAATAACCTTGAAAGTGTGTGTTGTGACAAGGGGCCGAATAATATTCTATATTTGATATAAGCTACACATAATACTCTTGATTGTGAAAATAATGATATGCAATTTACATAGAGACATGGCTAAACACACGCGGCTTGGCACTCACTACTCAACCGACTGAACGAGACAGTTCTTCACAATAGTCTAGATCGAACAAGTTCGTGCTCTACACAATTAAAGACTAAGTAAAATATGCTCGCAAGCTTCACAATAGCCTCCCCCACTTATTTTAAGGAACTGGACACATGTTGAAGACATAGTCCCTGAGATATGCAGGCTTCTGTCGGTTTCTTGTAAACCTGGGTGATGGAGTCACAGGTGGACTAGGCTGAATAAGCGGACCATGTGGATGATTTTCATGTGTCAAAGTTGGCGCTGGTGATAATTGCTGAGGATGGCACACCCGTTCTGTGTTGCGGAATTAAAAGAGTAAAGGAGACTTGTTTCTTCGGAACCAAGGTGGCGAACAGCTGATTAATGTGGCGTTTCAGATTGCGGCCGGTGGCCAATTCGACCACATAATGATAGTGGCCAAGTTTCCTCCTGATGGTGGCGAATTTCTGAATGTCTTGATTTCCCAAGTGAATCTTGGCTTGCTAGGTGTTGTTGGAGTAAGAGCTTTGGTGTTGGGGAGCAGGGCGTCGAAACGAGTGCGGATGCTTCTCTTCAGGTACAGCTCTGAAGGAGACAGGCCTGATGCTTAAGGTGTTGCTCTATAGCGGAACATTATGTGCTGTAGCTTGAAAGACAGGGGTACAGGATCACCAGCAGCAGCGTTGAGCCTTCTTTTCAACGTCTGGATGCTGCGTTCTGCGAGACCATTCGTGACTGGATGATTCGGTGTGCTGAATTTTGGAATACCCACGCTCTTTACAATATCTCTGGAAATCTTCACCTTTGAAAATCGTAGCGTTCTCCGAAACCATCACGTAGGAGTAACCATGCACTGAAAAGATGTCTTTAAGCAGAGAGATTGTTGACGCAGAAGACGGAGCATCACGGATTATGCGAACCTTTACCCACTTCAATTTCGCAGCCATGCACATCAAAAAGAAATGTTCATCGAAAAGGCCCGTATAGTCGATGTGCACTCTCTCCCAAATTTCATCAGGCTGGTGCCATGGAAGAATTGGCACTTTCTGCGGACTGTAGTGAACTTTAACACAGGACTCACAGCTCTTCACAAAACTCTCTATGCCCTTTTGCAAGCCTTCCCAATAAACGTATCTTCTGGCAAGTTGCTTCATCCTCGTGATTCCCGCATGCGTTGCATGAAGCTCATGCAGAATTGGTATTTGGAGAGACTCTGGGATCACTGCTCGCTCGGCACAGAATAGTATGTTGCCAGGGCAAGTATAAAAGCTAACCTTGCAGCTAGTCTTGAGCTCCTGTAGTAATGCTAGCAACTTTAGGTCTTTTGCAGTTTCCTCGGCGACTGTCTCTGCAGTGATAGACAAACTGGAGATCTGGAGCAGTATTTCAGCATACAGCGCATTGACTTCTTGATCAATTAAAATCTCTGGTAACTCACTATTTGCAGAGGCTGGTGCACGGGACAGGCAGTCGACATTTTCGGTTTCTTTTCCCTTCTTGCATTGAACTGTGTAGTCGAGCCAACTGAGGAAAGATGTGTACCTCAGGAAACGCAAAGAGGTCATCTGCGGCAGTGCACGGTCTGGATGAAAAATCCTTAAAATATCTCATTGTCTGTGACGGGAACGAAACGTTTGCCGAATAAGTAGTTGATGAAGTGCGTCACCGCGTTTAGGATAGCCAGGGCTTCTCTGTCAAGCTGACTGTAATTTGACTCAGCCTGCGTCAGAGCTAGCGAGGCGTAGCGTATCGACCTGTTCTTTTAGATCAATGGAACAGCTTTTGAAAGTTCCCACTGTGACTTTATACGTTAATTGCTTTCCTTTCGAGCCTGAGTAAGCAGGCGTTGATGAGGGCCGTGTTTTGCTAAAGCAGGCTGAAGGTTTCTTGGAGCTTGTCCAAAGTAGACCGGCTACTAGATATGTAAATTGTTTCCATATGACTTTACCTAGGCAAAAAAAAGCTAACGAAAGAATAGACTTAGACGTTTTCTCCTCGGCTTTTCAAATGAATCAGAATTTATTGTAGAAAAATGCTTCCGATATGTCATACGATACGATCTGCCCTTGTCAAATATGGTATATAACGTACCGTATGGCAATGGTACCAAACGTTACAATTACACAAAACCAGAGCATATCTACTAAATAGCAGATACAATTAGAACAAATTTTATTTCTTACGGTACTTTTAGAGAAGAGAGAATTGGATTAAAAGCGCATATTTGTATGATCAACAAAAACTTGAATTTGCAAACAATTGAACCAACACATAGTAAACTTTAATTCATCTTTTGCACGTTTATTTACTTCTCTTTTCATTTTGACAGCGTCTCGGTTGCAGGTGCTAGTAAGTATATATGCTCTGATAAAACCTTACAATATTTAGAGACTCTTTCAATACCTTCATTCCTCCACACCGTCCCCATTACTCTTATGACCACACTATCGGCGAATTACAACATTCAAATTAACATTATTTCTTGTGCATTGGTAAAAGAGATGCATAATAATGCTTTTACATTATCTAATCTCATGCCCTATAGCATGATCAGCTCTCAGAAAAAAATAGAAGGCATAAAAATTCCGAGTTAAAATCAGCCGCTGTAACCGTTCAGCCACTTCCGATTCCGTTTGACGTCGTTGACTTAATTAAGTAATTGTACCACTTCTAGTACTGCATCAATTCATGACTTGTCAGAGTAAATGTCAAATATTGAAAATTGAGTGTTTTTGCTTTGTTTTTATACTGTTTTAAGTGTTATTTGTCCATAAATCATGCAAAGACCCAGTAATATTCCTCCGAAATCTCCCTTTAAATCACAAAAACGACGTAGACATAGAAAACGTAAACGATCTAAAGTGAATAGTCAATCACAATCGGATAAGTATGGACAATTCTATGCACCATCACCACTTTTTTCCTCGCATAGCAAATCCAGTGTTGAGATCTGGCGAAAAACATATGAAAACTTAGTACATTGGCAATTAAAATATCAAACACAATACTGGCGTAGTGTATCCAGTCAGCTGCGACAAGAAAATGCAAACTTACGGAGCCAACTGGAATCGGTTTCAAAGAATTATCAAAATAATAGCACATTGGAGGAACCATCTGGAGTTGAAGCGGGAAGTAGCGATAGCGACTCTGAAGACGATGATAACGAATCAGTCGATGAAGAATATTTAGAATTTATTGTTAAGACTAGACAACATCAAACAGAAGTGCAGAATATGAAAGAAAGGCTACAAGATATCGATCCTACATAAGTTTGTGCTATTTGGATTAATAAATTGAATTTAATAAAATTTTATTTCGAGTGTGGTTTTCAGTTTTATTTTTACAAACATGTCCCGAAATTTCATTTTTCGAAGTCGTGTCAATGGTTGAAATGCCGCGCATTGTGACGGCAATTGCGGTCTTAATAATTTTTTGAACATTCGGGTCCCTATCCTTCTACAAGCTTTACCCCCTTCTCCTGCCCCGACTAATTTCTAGCTCTTATTTAGGTTTCTACTGCTTGAAAATCATGTTTGTGATACACTACGTTAGCAATATTTTAGTGGAATTGAATATGTGACCGTAGGAGACAAGCGATCTGTGAGATCCAGCGCGGTCACTGCTGTAACATATTTAAGAAATTTACCATCTTGATTACAGCTATGATTAATAGCCAAAACTGCTTCTACTCGTACATACTTCACGGTCAAAACAAAAGTAAATTAAAGTTTAAATTTCAATTATGAGACTGCAAAAATTTATCCCAAAATATTTATATTTTTAATTTTGTTTTGTTTGTTGTTGTAGAAAGAAACATCAAAAGAGACACCACATATAAGGTCAATAGCCTCAATTAAAATGCCAACGGTGATTTCTACGAACAATGGACACGGCTGAAACCGAAAAAACAAGTGAATTTGCTAACGGTAAACCGTCTAGTATTGCTAAAAACAGTGAGAAAACAAAATTAACAGAAACAACACCAACAATGTAAACACCGATGGAGGACATCGAAAACTTTGTGTCGGATACACTCAACAAGACGTAAATCCAAAAATACGATAACCCAGATTCTAAAAGATCATATGGCTGCAATAAAGGACAGCGAAAGTCAAAACACCGAACAAGCAAGAACTGGGAAAAACAACAGCAAGTACGACAAAAACGACAACAGGAAAAAATTCTTTGTCCTAATGGACCTATCAAAAGAGAAAACAAAGGAGAAAATGAGACTCGCTCCAATGTCCTACTCAATAAATAAAAGTATGAACATAAAGAACATAAAGGACATCAAGCAGGTAGGATACAACAGGATAAAACTGATGTTCAACAAACCCGAGGAAGCTAATGAGGTAGCTATGAACGACAATATCAAAAACTTTGGAGTGAGAGCGTTTATACCGAACAACTTCATAATGAGACACGGAATAATAAAACGTCACAGAAAGATAAATAGCCAAAAACGGAATTCCAAGCAACTCCCATGGCATATAACAAAAAAATATAAAAATTATGAGCGTGTACAGGATCGAAAGAAGAGATCCAGAAAACAGAGAAATGTTCATCCCAAACCAAACGGTAAAGGTATCATTCTCGGGAGATGAACTGCCGGACGAGTTTTACTTCATCCATGGTTATGTAGTCAATCCCGGGTGCTGTATTTTTTTTCATTCCCTCAATTATGTTTATAACTTCTGATTTTATACCGAACAACTTTATAATGAGACACGGAATAATAAAACGTCACAGAAGAATAAATAGACAAAAACGGAATTCCAAGCAACTCCCATGGCATACAACAAAAAAATATAAAAATTATGAGCGTGTACAGGATCGAAAGAAGAGATCCAGAAAACAGAGAAAGGTTCATCCCAAACCAAACGGTAAAGGTATCATTCTCGGGAGATGAACTGCCGGACGATTTCAGATTAGAATACCTGAATATGCCAGTAGAATACTATTACCTCAGACCAAAACAATGTGTAAAATGCCTCAGACTTGGACACACTCAATATTTCTGCAAGGAGTTTCAAGGAGAAAACAAAAGATGTTCAAAATGCGGAGACAAAGAATGCCTACACAAAGAATGTAAAAACATGAAATGCTTCTTATGTGGAGACCTAAGTCACAGTGCTATGGGCAAAACCTGCCCCAAATGGATCAATTACGATATGGAGGTAAAAGTCTGTTCCATAAGAAACATAATCCTCAAAGAAGCTAGAAATATCTTAAGCAACCAATTCGAACTGCCAAAAGACAACGAAACCATGGATTCGGCTTTCCCTCTCCTATCAAAATCCAAATTAACGAATAATAGGAACTCGAATAATGCCATAAATAAACTAATGCTAAATAAACCTTACACTAAAACCACAAGAACACATAACACAAGATCAACCAATCAGACATCAAATTTTCCAATGAGTAGTCATCTACTACTACAATCAAACAACACGCTAATGGAAAAAAACACATTAGCAGAAAATATTTTCAAATCAGCTAATCAAGTTACACCAATAGAGAAACTAATTAATCTATTAAACAACAACTGCAAAAACCAAAGTAACGCTAAGTACTTACAAATAGAATCCAATTTAATGAAGGAAGCAATACAAACACTTTCAAACCACTGTCAGAAAAGACCTAACACCAACAACTTACAATATACAGACTGGCTGATAAATAGTAACACTTAAAAACATGAAAGATTATAAAAATATCAAATTTCTCCAATATAACATCCAAAGCATTTCCAAAAATAAAGATACACTAGAGTACATTATGTACAAAAACAAAATAGACATTGCACTTCTACAAGAAACACTTCGAACAAAAAAATCACCTATCTTAAGAATCAAAAACTACCAACTAATCAACAAAATAAGAACAGAAAAAGAAGGAGGGGTGTCTCCATAGTAATTAATAACAAAATAAAATTTAAAGAAATACCGCTCAACAACAAAGACATTGAAGCAATAGTAATTACCACAACAAATCTAAGACCAAATATTAACATTTGCGCATGCTATTTTCCCCTTGACCTAAGCAGCACAACTTTCAAAGAACAAATTCATCAAATTATAAAAGTGGTTAACGACAAAAAACCTATTCATAATTGGAGGAGACTTCAATGCAAGGCACAAAGACTGGGGAAACAAAACAAACAATGCAAAAGGGAACATCCTTAAATCCATATTAAACAAAAATAAATTAGCACCCCTTAACACAGGCACGTTCACCTTCTTTAGGAAAACCAATCAACAGACCACACAAATGTCAGCCCCAGACATCATCCTAACAAACAATTTAAACTACTGGAATCAATGGAATACAAAAAAATACAAAATAGGCAAGAGTAAGCATGTCCCTATTGAATTTACACTGCAAGTCGAAAATTGGAACAAAAAGAAAAGACGAATACCAAACAGAAATAAAATCATGGAGGACATCAACACGATTAATTTCACTAACAATCTTGCAGAAAACATGAAAAAGATCAATGAATTAATCAAAATCAACCAGGTAAGCGCGAAGAACTTCAAACACAGTCCAAAACCATGGTGGTCAAAAGAGAAAAACATCCTATGGAGGGAATAAACAAATGCTTGGATAAAGTTCCGAAAAATGAAAAGCAACGAAAACAAATCGAAATTTCTAGAGGTACAAAATAAATCGAGAAAAACTGTAACTAAAGCAAAAAGAGAACTGTGGGATCAAAAAATTAATGACATAAACTAAAGTGGAGAATAAAACAGTTTTGGATTTTTTTTTATACCTCCATTCCCTACCACTCTCTCCATCACGCTTTCTTCGTCGCACAACGCTCGTGCGATCTGCACTTCAGATTTCGGCGCTTCTTCTAGTGTGACACCCAGACAATGTTTATAACATCGGTATATGCACATAAAAATATGTGAAGTCATTATATTAATCAATTCGTGATCAGCTCTCAGAGATAAAAAAAATTATAAATTCGATGCAGTAAAAAAAAACTCTGAGTTATAAAATAGATGTCTCTTCAAGCATCTCGACGATAGGGTTTCAAAAATGCCCTAAGATGCTATGTTGAACTTTACTGGACTAAATTTCAAACGTTATTAATTCAATATTCTTTAAGCCTTTTCTTAAAGACTATAAGTGAGTCTGCTTCCTTAACTGAATCAGGAAGATTGCTGTATAGTCGCGGCGCATCATTTGTAGCGTCGTTCTTCAGACAGTACGTTCTTGCAAAAGGTATTACGAATTGATTTGCATTTCTAGCATTGTACCGATTCTTTTGCGATACTTTAATAAATTGAACTTTTGATGACGATTTTGATTGTAAACATTTGAAGATAAACTTGGCTTTCTCCAGTTCAATGATTTGAGGAAAGGTTAATGCTTTCGCTGATTGGTACACTAATCTGGTTTGATGGAGCATCGGAAGATTTAGAATGTTTTTATACGCTTTGGTGAGCATTCTGGAGATGATATTAAGATGCTGCTTTGATGACTGTGTAGTAATCGAGCAGTTACTCTATCAAACTGCTCTAAAACTTTCCTATCTCCTTCATCCCTAAAGCATGGTGATCAAGAAAATTGAAATTCATACTAGAAAAAGTGGAAGCTAGTTCGATTAAACGCATATTGCTATAGGCGGTGACAAGTAGACATCAATGGTTATTCAGTTTAGAATTGTTTTAAATATCTAATGTCGTCTTTAAAATAATCAATAACTAACAAACACCTTGCATATTACAAAAAAAAAAAAACAAACTGCGATATACGAGTATTATTACGCCTTATTCATTATTGTATCTTCACGTTGAAAATGAATTCAAATTTATCAACAAACTGCCCGAACACCTTTTCCCTCTTCTCACCTATCACTTTCCAAACAAAAAACTTGCGCAAATCCAAAACAAGTAAACGAGTATTCAATTCCTAACCACATTATATCAGGGCATCGAGTTTGGTTCCCTGATATAATGTGGTTAGGACGCTGTCTCGAACACAGAGGGTCACATACTGGTCGGGGGAGACTTCAACGCTAGAGCCATTGAATGGGGTATGCCACAATCCGACCCAAGGGGAAAGCAAATCTTGGACATGGCGGCCAGAACAGCGCTTTTTGTCCTAAATACTGGTAACACCCCTACTTTCCGCCGCTGGGGTTGCGTAGGAACTATACCCGATGTGACACTCGCTTCGGAGTCCTTGGTACCTAGAGTACACAACTGGCGAGTACTAGAGGACTACTCGGCTAGTGATCACCAGTATATAGCGGTTGAAATTCACGACAGTGCCACTCTGCGTGCATATGCCCAAACTTCAATCCTCGGATGGAGGACTGGGAGGATGGACGTTGAGAGGTTCCCTGACGCGCTTACGGTAGGCGCACCGTTGCTGGGAGCTCCGCCAGGGAGTGGAGGGCCTACAGCCAAGGACTTGGTGAACTCAACTATGAGTACCATCATAGCTGCTTGCGAGTCTTCCATGCCCCGTCGGAGACCCCGACACGGTAAGCCTCCAGTATACTGGTGGTCAAACGAGATCGCCGAACAAAGAAGCGAGTGTCACAAACTTCGGCGAGAGGCCCAGCGGGCGCGAACACGGGAGGAGGCAGACACTAGGCTAGCAGCATACAGGTCCGGCAGGAAATATCTTCGCAGGCTTATTAACAAGAGCAAGGCCCGATGCTGGCAAGACCTCGTGGACTATGTAAATAGGGATCCGTGGGGCCTTGGCTACAAGCTGGTCATGGGGAAACTTGGTGCCCTACGGAAGCCTTGTATACATGACGCGGAAAAGATGGACGCGATAGTGCGGGGACTCTTCCCCGCCCATCCCGTCCGTGTTGACGCTGTCCATGGTGAAACAGCAGTCGAGTGCCCACTCTTCACACAGCTGGAACTGGAGGAGGCAGTCCTCTCCCTGAAAGCGAGGAAGGCTCCAGGTCCAGATGGCGTTCCAGCTGAGGTTTTGCAGCTCGTCTATCACCATTGTCCCGACTTGCTGCTCAGCACATTCAACGCTTGCCTACGGGACGGGGTTTTCCCGGTACGATGGAAGGTGGCGAGGCTCGTGCTGGTCAGCAAGGGGAAGGGAAATCCCGAATCGCCGTCTGCATACCGCCCGTTATGCATGCTAGACATGGCTGGGAAAGTGCTAGAGAAACTCATCAAGGGAAGACTCACTGACGCGATTCGTGCTGCTGGGGACCTATCTCCTCGGCAGTACGGCTTTAGAGCAGGACGTTCTACCATTGATGCGATTGCAGAGGTGGTGAACGCGGTCCAAAAGGAAGAGGTATATAGTCGCACCAAGCGACGGATCGTCCTGTTGGTGACACTCGACGTCAGGAATGCCTTCAACTCCGCTAGATAGGTGGATATTCTGGATACGCTGGAAAACTCTTTTCAAGTTCCAGAATATCTAATGCGGCTTTTGAGGAATTACCTAAAGGACCGAAGATGCTCTACGACACGACACAGGGCCAACGAAGGATGGAAATTACATCGGGTGTTGCCCAGGGATCTATCCTTGGTCCGGACCTGTGGAACGTGTCTTACGACGGGCTACTGAGACTTGAGATGCCAGATGAGTCGCGCTTGGTCGGCTATGCGGATGATGTTGCGGCCCTGGTCGCCGGACGCACCGTTGAACAAGCGCAACTTAGGCTAGGTATGCTAATGCGCCGAGTGAGGGACTGGATGACTGCTCGCGGGCTCAGTTTAGCACTGGAGAAAACCGAAGTGGTCATCTTGACAAAAAAGAGAATCCCTAGAGTAAGGACGATCAGTATTGGAGGTATACAAATCGAATCGAAGCCAGCGGTGAAGTACCTGAGGCTACTGATCGACTCGAAGATGAGTTTCTCTGAGCAAATCAGGGCAACGGCTGAGAAGGCTGCTTTGGGAATATCGGCCCTGAGTCGACTTATGGCCATCGTAGGGCGACCCAGCCCATCAAGAAGACGCCTCTTGATGAGTGCTGTAGGGTCAGTGCTACTGTACGGAGCAGAGGTATGGGGCGACGCTCTCAGCAAGGAGGTATACCGAAAACGATTGGCACAGGTACAGAGAAGAGGAGCACTGAGAATTGCATCTTCGTATCCAATAGTCTCCGACTCGGCGGTGAGAGTGATTGCAGGCGTGATACCGGTCGCCCTCCTTGCTAGAGAGCGCCACGCTATTTACCTGTGCCGAAACGAGGATGCGAGGGAGATGGTTGTCCGCGAGGAGAGACAACGCTCGCTCAACGATTGGCAGCAGTCTTGGAGGAATTGCACGAAGGGAAGGTGGACTGCGCGCCACATCCCGGATGTGAGACCGTGGCTAAATCGAAGGTATGGTGAGACTGACTTCTATCTGACCCAGCTTTTGAGTGGGCACGGGTGTTTTCAGTCTTACCTGCACAAGATCGGTAAGTCACGGTCTCCCGATTGTCGGTTTTGCACAGGAGAGGAGGACAATGCCTGTCACACATTTTTTGCGTGTACCAAATGGGCCAGGCTGCGAAGGGAACTCTACAGGGAGACGGGAGAGCTCACCCCGGATAATATAGTTGCGGTGATGCTCGAATCGGTTGACAAATGGAACCAGGTGGCACATTACGCTCGGGCACCTAAAAGATAAAAGGGACTCGCAGCAGCCGGAGGTGCTGGGGCTGGGGGATCGCTCTTCTTGCATTTCCTCTTCCCCTCTCCCCTCCCGCTAGGAAAGGGACTCCCCAGCTTGAAGGCGCCCAACGGCGTAACAAAACGAGACCTGGCCCGAAGTAATGTGTCAAACGGTTCCAGGCTAGGTTCTCAGATTGACAGGGGAGGTGTTTAGTGGGTAGTCCAAGGGTATCCTCCATGGGAGTCCCACACTGCCAGACTCGGCGAGCGTAAATGCCTTCACCTCCCTACCACAAAAAAAAACCACATTATATCAACATCAAGGAATCTGCCTTTGAAAATCAAATCTACATTGCTACAAATTACATCCAAAGTGGGAGAAAGCATTACTAGTGTGCAAATCTAACTTGCTTGGGATTCAATTGCACGGCGACGTCTCCACTCAAATCCGCAACAGCAACAACAAACCCAGGAGCAGCAGCAATTCAAAGTAAATCGCATAGGTGAGAGAACGAGTGCTGTTGCTGATCGAGACAAAGGGCAGTCAGCTGGAGATCGTGAGACCGCGTAGACGCTGCGAGAAAAGAAGATTAGACATCGGACCGTCGGTAGTTGCGCGTGGATGCGATCTGATTCTCTTTCGGAAAGTTTACGTTCGGCGTCGAAGCACATGTGTGACGGTCAGTGGAAAATCCTCGAATTTTGTAAGAATAGCTCTGAACATTTGTAATCGGACTATTACAAAAGACTTCAAAATCGCAGAGTGCCGTACCGCGAAATTTGCAATTGTGACTTGTGTTGCACTTCGACTTGGCAAAAGGACGTAGTTTTGTCATTGGTGATTGCTCCGTTGTTGTGTGTGATTCTGATTCTCACATTCGAATAGGAATTGAACAACGGTTTGATAGTGAGAAGGAGATGATGGTAAAGAGTGTTCGGTGTGACATGAAAATTTCACCGGTTCCGTGTGCGGGGAATTGAAGAGCGGAAATTCGTGATGTGATTAATGTTACACATAATACATTGTATCGTGGATCAAATTCTCTAGAATTAGGAGATGAATAAAAATCCATTGTTAATTTATACTAAAACAAAGAAAATTTCCAGGACTTATACACCCTGCTTCGTCAATGAGCGTTCGTCGTCGGACAAGGTATGTAAGTACCCTTTTTATGTCCTGATTATATTGGCCTTATTAGATTTTTTTTTGATTATCACACTAAATTATTAAAATTAGCATATTAACGAGTGATTGATACAGAATGACTGTTTAGAAAGAAAATTAATAGAAACTGATGCAATGAGGCCGTTCTTACACATTATCTAGAAGTTAGCATAATGGATGTTTTATAATCGTCTGCACTGCTTCGAAGCAATAAAAAAATTGTATTACCAAGAGTGTACATATAAATCATACGTTTATGAAACGATACGTCTTTATTGAAATTCTTGGAAATTATAAACGCAACGGATTATAACGGTCGACTAGGCTCCTTTCTACGATCATTCTAATAAACTAGATAAATGAGGGGAAAAAATTGTGTTTAATCAAAAAAAACTTATACATGGTTCAATTATGTAAAACTATCTTGCATACAAAGAAAATCAATTCTACCTTTTATTCGTAATTGTCAATGTTTGTTTTTACAATCCAATTTATGAATAAAAAAAGATGAATACAATGAATTGCTAAAATTGCCCTTCGGTCTTTCCATTCTGCTCTCAGACCGGGTATAGGACCCGGTACGGTGGTAGGCTCTCACCACCAAACATGAGCCATCCATCGGGCACATAATAACCTTCTTTTTGATTCAGGAACTCTCACTGGTTGAGTGGTCTCGAGCAAGGTGCCTTTTTATGGCATAGGGTTATGTGATCCGATTGCATAACTCTATGACATAAATTGGTCACCGGTGTATTTCTTCTTTGATGGGAAGGCTCATACAGTTTAGGTTGTATGAGTTTTCCACTCAGAAGAGAAATACTTGGCCACTGCAACGTATATGAATCTTGGTCTGGTTGGGCGGGTGCGAGGGGGCACCACCACCGCCCGGTTGTCCCACTCTTATTTGTGGGCCATGAGCATCGTCGGGTAACGACGAGGTTACCCTAAGTCCGTCCGTTTTCACTTGTTCAACTTGTTCTCTGAACAAGTCATTTCACCTTTTTGTAGTTACCTGCAATTTTTCGACTTCGGTCGCGTTTCTTTTGAGACCCAAGAATTCGTGAATGCGAAATTCTTTTGTAGTGGGTCCTTGTGCTGGGGGAACGAACCCGCCCCACGACACAGCAATGCTAGCCTGCCAGCGCATCCACGCGTCCCCAGACAAGGGCATTCTCGGCGGATATCAACATCCTCCTGCAGTCCTTTACGGACTTGTATACTCACCCTATTCACTACAACTGGCTCCAAATTATTACTCCATAATGTAGTTTCGACAGTTCGAATGCATTTAGGATCATCTGCTTGATGTTTTTTGGAAAATTTTCATATCTTCTAAGTAGTCCGACAATAGGAGCTAATTGTCTCCTTAAGTTATTAATGTGTGATAACCATGTTAGTCTATGGTCAATGATAAGTCCAAGATACTTGATCTCCGTTACTCTTTCTAGTTTTTCGTCATTAATTTTTATGTCCATGTCAATGTCACCTTTATTCTTTTGCTTGAAAATGACGAATTTTGTTTTTGAAGTATTCAGTGCTAGTTTACTGTCAATCAGCCACGAATGATATATTTTTAGATCCTCATTAATGGTATTTTCGAGGTAATCTCTTTTGTGTCCCGAGTAAAGTAGTACTGTATCATCTGCGTATAGTGCATAATGTCCTTCAAGTCCACGTTATTAGTGTATAACAAGAATAAGGTTGGGCCAAGTATCGAGCCTTGTGGAACGCCCGATTTCATAGGAGCAGCGTCGCTCAAATCTTTATTGACTGCTGTTCTCTGCAATCTGCCTTTCAAGTAATTTCTAAATAGCTGATTTGCATTGCCTTGAATACCATGTAATTCCATTTTACGAAGTAGAAGATCATGATCCACCGTATCAAAAGCTTTTTTCAGATCCACAAAAATCGCAGCAACATAATCTCCTTTATCCAGGCCTGTATTGATGAAATGCGTAACTGAAAGGAGGGCATCAAAAGTTCCTTTTTTTTCTGGAATCCAAATTGTTGTAAATTTAATATTGAGATTTCCGAAATGAAAGATGTTAGGCGGTTATTTTTTAGTTTTCCGAAAATTTACCCTGTTAAAAGGGCGATCAGGCGGTAGTTGTTTGGATCCATTTGGTCTCCTCCCTTGAAAATTGGGACTTTTTTCGCTAGTTTCCCTTCCTCTGAAAACATTCCTCTCCTAATGTGCACATTAAGGTAAGTTGCAATATAATCAGCTATCAGTTCTTTAATGAGTTTTATTTCATCCATGGTTATGTTGTCAATCTCGGGTGCTGTATTTTTCTTCATTCCCTCAATGATGTTTATAACTTCAGATTTGTTTGTTGGATGCATATGAAATGAGGATTTTGGCAAAGTAATTGTAGGGCTAAAATTTCTTGTTGTGTTTGTCCGGATTTCATTGGCAATCTTTTCACCAATAGTCGAAAAAAAAGTTATTGAGTGTACTTGCAGATTTAAATGCATTTAATTGTGTAGTTGAGTTCTCTAATCTGAAAGAAGATTCCTGGGCTACTGAGTAACGCGGTGAGCTACTTTTAACTTCGTTTATTACGTCCCATATTTCATGTGGATTGTCAGCCGCTGCATCCAGTCTTTTGGAATAGTACAAAGCTTTCGCTTCTTTCACAGCGCATTTGGACAATTTGTTTGCTTTGTTATACATGAACTTTAGTGACTGATCGTTCATATTCCGTTTGTAGTCCATATATGCCTTCCGCTTGTTCTTGCTCGCCTCAGTCACTTTTTGAGTAATTCATGAATGCTGACGACGTCTAATTTTTAGGGTTTTGTAAAATAATTTTACAAAACCCTTCTAAAATCGCGTCCTGTCTGTCCGTCTGTCTGTCCGTCCGTCCGTCCGTCCGTCCGTCCGTCCGTCCGTCCGTGTGTCACAGCAGTTTTTCTCGGAAACTACTTAAGCTAGAAGCATCAAATTTTGTATGCAGGTGTAAAGTGGTGCTCTCTTCAAAGTTCAACTACAAAAAAATTTAATGAGGTATTTAAGGGGGGTCTCCCCATATAGGGGAGTGACCCCCCGAAAAAAAAATTTCATTGAAGGTAGCCGATATGGGTATCAAATGAAAGGTCTTGATGAGAACTTTTCAAAACAGGTCTTAGTTTGGCAAAGTTCGCTTCGAGGGGCGCACAGGGAGGGGAAATACACGAAAAATTTGTGTCCCCCCCCTCGCGATTGGACACCTGTGATCCGAAAAATCTGAAAAAAATCAGGAATGTAGGCCTTGGTGAGTACAACACCAACAAATACGTGAGAAGTCACAATTCACTCAACTTTGTTAGTAATAGTATGATTTATCGATTTTATGATTTCTTGAATAAAATCTTAACGGTACCCTTAAATTCAATGAAATTCAGTACACTATTGACTATTTATAAAATTGATCTATTCTGAAAGTTTCATAAAGATTGAATCATATTTAGCGAAGTTATAGCGGTTTGAATTTTCCTATATTACTATGGAACAATATGCGCTGCATTTATTACTATGGCAACATATGACTATGGAACAACATGCGCTTTTTACCGACTCAGACACTACAGTTTTGCTAGGATTTGCATGAAAATTTCAGGAATGATAAGTGTCATGTATATCTTTGAGAATCGGTTCAGCTAGTGGTATCAGTAATTGTAAAACAAAATAGTGGCTGTTTTAAATGCGAAGATTGAATTATTTTGAGTCATTTTTTCCCAACTTCAGCGTTTAAGGTGCATGCTTTGAACACTTGATTCAATTTAATGAATGACTGTAGATGAGTACCTACAATTAATCCTCATAAGTGAAACAAGTCAAGGAGGCGGGAGAGAGCTCCTAGCAAAAGGGTTTTGTAACCATTCTAGGATTCGAAAAAATTTGGCAATTAATCGGTAACAGTACGGGAGAGTGGCCCTGAAAAAAAAAATTCATCAAACGTAGCCGATATAAGTATGAAATGAAAGTTTTCATGGGAGCTTTTCAAAACAGTTCTCAAACTGTCAGTTTTTGCTTCAGTGGGGGCACAGGGAGGCAATACATGAAAAATGTGTTTCCTCCCTCGCGAATGGACATCTGAAATAATTATCAAGGGAGATATTTATGAGCGTAACAATAACAAAAGTAGTATGATCCTCGTTTTTCATACTTTCTCCAATAAAATCGTCTTTGACATGTTTCTTGATTTGATTCGATCTGGTGACTGCATTTTGTAAATTGGATACAAAACCCTTCTGACATGAGCGTAGGTCTGTTTACCCAACTTGTTTTCTCTTTAGTCGGCATGTCTTCAGCTTCTACTATAATCTTTGAAAGTTCCATTAGGTTTGTAGGTCTCCGTTGTTCTAACAATCGTTGGATGAAAGATTTGAAGAGCTCCTTGTTCAAGTATCGGAAAGTTTTGTAAGCAGGCCTCTGTTTATGAGCGCTTAGGCCTTGAATGTTTATTTTTAAAACACGATGATCTAGCTCTGGCCAATCCTCATATATGAAATTAATTTTTTCCGCAGTTGGCTTATCGTTTGTAACTAAGTGATCGAGGTAAGTATTTGAAATAGGACGTGTAATTGTTTCTTGGTTCACGATAATAGCACCATTTGTATCCAGAGTATCCTTATATGGCCTTGATTCTGAGGAATCAGTAATTATATCGATGTTTGTGTCAGCTATTGTAAGTAGATTTTTTTCTGAGGAATAAAGGATCTTGTGCATTCAGACGGTTGGGGTTGTAGAAAATACCAATTTTAATTTTTTTTCCTGCGTAGTTTATTTCGATTATTATGATGCAGTATTTATCAGGTGTGACGCATTTAGTAATGAAGTTTATTGTATTTTTTACATAAATAGCTGTGCCACTACCTCTTCCAGGTCTACAGGAGAATACCGAATTATAGCCTACGATATTAAAATACTTTGCTTCCTCTGGGTAAATCCATACTTCATTTAGAATAATCACATCTGTCTCGGGATTTTGCTGTAGATAAATCTGAATATCAATCAGTTTGTTCCGTGGGCTACTTATATTAGCATATAAGATGGTTAGTTGTGTGCCACTTGATCGATTTGCTCAAAATCATTTGGAATCGTAGTCAATGCTCCTTCTAGCAATTGTTATCCTACGCTGGTATTCTTGGCACTCCGTAAAGTCTGCTCTGTGGGAAGGATCAACAATCTTACTATATACCGCGTAGTTGCAACATTTTTCGTACGCGCTTTTGCAGTCCTTCAATTGATGCTTTCACCCACATCTTACACATATTTGCTCCCCTTCGCATTTCACCGTTTTATGATTAAACTTGTGGCACTTGTAACATCTTATCACATTGTAGTCTTCGTTTACGAAGTAGGACCCATAATCGATGTTTATATACCTATTTACCAGTCTTTTATACATACATCCATTCACCTGAAGAATGTGCAACCACTTTCCATTTTTTGTGCGTCTGGCGTGAACTTATTCCATTTTCTCGTTTTCCCCAATATTGTGGTTTAAGGACAGCATTTCATCTCTTAATTCCTCACCAGAAAACTCCTCAAGACAATTGATGACCAGCCTGGGCTGACGAGATTTTGTCTCCGTGACTTCATATTCGTCTTGTAGATTATCTTTTGTAATTTTGAAGAGCGATGTCGTATTGTTATTTGTGGACGATTTTATAATAGCACCACCATTATGGATAGGCCGGAACAGTTGGAGGGGAATCTTACATTTAGATGGCTTAATCTTCGACTTAAAATCGGATAGCGTTTTCTCCGAGGGTGAATGTTTTTTGGGCTGAATTATAATCCCTTTTTGTGATGTTGAATGTTCACGCCGTTCAGTATGAAAAGTAGAAATATTTTTCGTGATGTCCGCATAAGAAGGTTTTCGCGCGGCCGCATTTTTATCGATTAAAGCGGTTACAGTTGTCTTTAGTTCAACTCTATGCTTTTCTATTTCTTTCATTTGATGAAAGAGGCGATCTTCTTTCGATTTCTGGTGTTGGTTCTTACAAGAGGGAAACATCGCTATCACATCTTCGGAGATGTCCATAATTTTTTGATATCGCTCCTCACTCATCTTAATGCACTTTAAGTGAAACCACTTATTTTAAATTCCATCACAGCCCATTCCTCGATGATTATCCTCCACTGGCTTTCTGCATTTTCCACATTTAGACTCAGTTGCAATTGTTGGCATATTTGTTTATTTTTTATTATTTAGTTTATTTGTGTATTAATCGATTTTATTTTGAATTTAATTTTTATTTAATTAGTAAGTGAAAGGACAAAAATTTTTAGATAAAAAATATATCATAAGAAAATATCATATGTAAATTATAAGAAGCAAAAATAACGAGATTATTTGTAAAGTTAAAATTTTTTTTTATAACTTAATGCCGCAAAGAACTTTTGCTACTAGAGAAACAAATGTTTTATCTAAAAAAATATTTTGTAAATATTTAAAAAATGTATCTAAATCAGTCTTTTTGCTACACAAAAAATTATGATTGCGATTGATGAAGCTCTCGCTACACGAGAATCCCACTAATCCTAAGCAATCAAAATTCATTTAATGGAAAACAAAGAAGAAAAAGGAATTGTAAAAATTATCACTAATTCACTTATCTGCTTAAACTTTATTGCTGTCTAAGCTGCAACGCTCCTAAGCACTTTAATAAATCACATCAGCTGATAAAAACCAATCACTGAGCTTAAAATTTCAATTTATCTCTAAGATCCGAAAAGCTCTCCTGTCTAGATCCGAAAAGTTCTCCTGTCATTTGGTCAATGCAGTCAAAAACAACAACAACAACCCGAGATCGCAATGGGACACCGAAAACAATAAAGACTTTCTCAAAATAATAAAAAATAAACATCAAGCGCTAAATACCAACTGGACTCCTTACCTGCTCAACAAGATAGAATCAGCTGAGCCTTTTGAAATACAAAAGATCATCTCCAGGCCTGGATGCAATTAATTACAATATTAAAAACTCCCAAATCATTACAATAAATCAGCTCTACTAAATTCTATAAACGACAGCTTCAAAAATAACAACATACATAATGAACTAAGAGACATCAAAGTTGTACCCATCCCCAAGAAAAACAAACCATTGCATAAAATAGAAAATTATAGACCTATTTCTCTCATAAGCATTCCGCTGAAAATAATTAACTGCCTAATCAAAAATAGGATTGCTAGTGACATTGAATACCAAAACATCCTGAGCAATTTCTGTTTTACTTACAGAAAAGGAAAGTCGGCAACCTCATGCATAAACACTGTAACACACCTTCTCAATAAAGACAAGAAAGCGAAAAACATCATGATTATCAACTGTGATATTTCTAGTGCGTATGAGAGAGTAAATATTCCGGAACTGTTCAAAATCATGTCCAACTTCAACATCAAGAATGATTATATCTCGTGGATCTTAAACTTCCTGATGTACAGGAAATTACATCTAGGCAAGGATTCGACCGAAATAAGCAATGGACTTCCACAAGGGGATGTACTAAGCCCACTCCTCTTTAACCTCTACACATCTAGCCTTAATAAAATCACAGACAGTCTAACTACACTCATTCAATTCGCGGATGACTTTCTAATCATAAGCAAAGGAAAAAACAGACCAAATAACCTCAATGACCTACAAACAAAATTCAACAAGTTTACAGAACTATGTAACAGTCTAAACCTCCCACTGAACTTGGAAAAGTCGCAAGCCGTAGAATTCTGCACTAAGAAAACTTGTTACGGGTGACTAGCTTTTATCCGGGGACCACACCACGACCACTAAGGAGATCGGGATGCATGTCATTTACACACCCCAAACCCGCTTGAGCATCGAGGTAGCAGTTGACTCATTGTATTTTTCTTTCGACACTAATACTACTCTCATGCAAAAGATGGAAATGTTATTGTTATATAAGTCAAATTGTTATATAATTGAAGAAGAAATGTTATTTTTGTATAAACAATATTATTTATTCGTCGAGCTAGAATAGGGCGTTAAATTTAGGTAGGGAGCAAACGGCAGCAACGGACGACGAACGACATCAGAAGGGGGCCGGTCGACCATCACTTTTCCCAACAAGGATAACCTATGGCAACGCATCTAACGCAAGCTTTACACTTGTGGCTATTCTCACATTCTTTAATGTGAGAAATGGAGTTCGAACATCTGGACTGATATTTTTGTTTTGGTTCTTGTTTACCATACTGAGTATACCAAGATGTAGAACCGAAGTTCGACTGAAGAATATGCGTGTTGATAACGGAATCGAGGACTCATGGGCCGAATACAAATACATCAGCTTTATGGTATCATTTGCTGCTTGTTGTGCCCTAGTAATATTAAATTGCTTCGGGGACAAGAAGCCTCGAAGGATGAAATATGAGACGACAGATGTCAGAATGTAAGGCTCTAATATGGTATAGAGCCAACAGGGACCGCTGCCAAAGCTGGGAAGACTTGCGACGAGAGTTGCGTGCGGAATTTCTGCCAGCAGATTACGACCACCGTCTTTTGGAGGAGATACGGCTCAGGACGCAGGGAAGGGATGAATCTATGGGGATGTTTGTGTCGTCCATGGAAGGACTATTTCGGCGGCTGTCTATTCCATGCTCAGAGGAGGAAAAATTGAGGGTAATCCTCAGGAACGTAGCTCCGCTGTACAAAATGAAACTCAGCCTCAAGACGGTAGAGTCGATATCACAACTTATCGAATTCGGCCGTAAATTGGAAGAAACGCGTACGGCGGTGGAGTCTTTTGTGCCTCCTCCTGACCCAAGAACACATAAGCTTTTAGAGCCTGATCTGGCTTTTACGGAAGTAGCAGGAGCCGTAGCCGCCATGCAGGAAGCTCCTCGAGGGCTGCAGTGTTGGAATTGCCGTGGGCCTGGTCATACTTCTAGGGAGTGCAGAGAGCAGAGGAGGTGTTTTGGATGCGGCCGAAATGGTGTGGTGCGTTCGGCATGTCCAAATTGTAACCCGGCACGGGGTAGTACGGGTAATGGGCGGCCACCAAATTTGAGCCTTAATGGTCGGCGTGGTCAAGCGCCGGGGGTTTCGGATAATCGCAGATCTGCGGGAAACGGGAGCGGAGCTCATTAGAGGGCATAGTGAGTTCCGTCGGGATGCCCGAAGCAGTAGATGCGACATCGAAGATAGAGTACGTGCTGGGACGGAAAGGCGGGGATTCTCGACCACATCTGTGGGTAGAAGTATTCGGTGGAAAGTATTGTGGATTGGTCGATTCCGGAGCCACGGACTCTATTATCGGGGGGGACACGTGGAAGCGGTTGAGAGCGCAGGGTGTGGAGCTACGTGAAGCTAGTATCCCATCGATCCGATTAGCAAACCATGCTCGGGCAGCAATCCTTGGGTCTGTTTTGGCGCCGGTGACCTTGGAAGGACGGACTCGATGGTGCGTACTGTTGGTGGTTCCCTCGATACCACATGAATTGATTCTGGGGGTGGACTTCCTCCGAACATTTGGAGTCCGAATCGACGTAAGGGAGGAACAGTGGGACTTCTCACCATGCATAGAAGTGGCAGGAGTAGAGGCGTTGCGAGGACGGACTAGACTGACTCGACTAGAAGAGCGGCAGTTGGAGGAGATATTGAAGGAGGAGTTTGAGTTGATGGGAGAGGGAATCGGTTGCACCTCAGTGGTGGAGCATGTGATTAAAACCGATTCACCTCCCATTAAACAAAGATACTATCCGGTCTCGCCGGCAGTTCAGAAACAAATTGATGAAGAACTACAAGAGATGTTGGCAGCTGGCATAGTCGAGCCTTCCTCTAGTCCTTGGTCCTCACCTATCCTCCTGATAAGGAAAAAAGATGGGAAGTTCCGCTTCTGCGTTGATTTCAGGAAACTGAATCGGGTTTCGGAACGCGACGCATACCCCCTCCCATACGTCTCTGCGACCATGGACAAGTTACGCAATGCACGGTACTTATCGACAATGGATATCAAGTCGGCCTATTGGCAGGTTCCAATGGCAGCAGAGTCGATGAAGTACACGGCGTTTACAGTCCCTGGTCGCGGATTGTTCCACTTTAGGAGGATGCCGTTCGGGCTGCAGAACGCTCCGGCAACGTGGCAGAGGCTGATAGATCAGGTGTTGGGGCCACAGCTAGAGCCATATGTTTTTGTTTATTTGGACGACGTTATAATCGTCACGGCGGACTTTGACCAACACTTGCAGGTTCTTCGTGAGGTGTTCCGTCGGCTGCGAGAGGCGGGGCTACGGGTCTCCCGAGAAAAGTGTGAATTTTGTCGACCTGAACTTAAGTATCTAGGATATGTGGTGGATGAGGTAGGTCTCCATGTGGACCCGGAGAAAGTTGAAGGAATGCTCAAGATACCTCGTCCAACCAACGTCAAGGGAATTCGACAATTTCTCGGGATGATCTCATGGTACCGCCGCTTCATACCAGATTTTGCCACTCTAACGGCGCCACTGACGGGACTTCTCAAGAAGAACAAGAAGTTCGTGTGGACGGAGGAATGCGAGGGTGCCTTCAACGCAGCTAAAGTGCGCCTCGCTTCTGCGCCAATACTTACGTGCCCCGATTATGATCTGCCATTTGCCATTCAGACGGACGCATCAGGATACGGGTTGGGAGCAGTGTTAACGCAGACGCACCCAGAGGGTGAAAGGGTTATCTGCTACCTGAGTCGTTCCCTGAATGGGGCAGAGCGAAAGTACTCCACGACAGAAAAGGAGTGTTTGGCGGTCCTTTGGGCCATCGAAAAACTGCGTCCCTATGTGGAAGGAACCAAGTTCACGGTTGTGACCGACCATTATTCCCTGGTATGGCTGAGTAACCTTAAGGACCCAACGGGAAGGTTGGCTCGTTGGGCGGTGAGGCTTCAGCAGTATGATTTCGAGGTGGTGCACCGGAAAGGGAAGGAGCATTTGGTTCCGGATGCACTGTCGCGATCCGTTCCCATAGTGGAGAGTGCTGAGGTCCCACCGCAAGTAGACAAGTGGTATCAGGGAATGATGGAAAAAGTCACCACAGAGGCCGATCAATTCGCTGACTGGAGGGTGTCGGAAGGTGTCTTGTGGAAACACCTTCCAAGTCGTTACCCGGAGCTCGAAGATCGAGCATGGCGACGTGTAATTCCCCGGTCGGAAAGAGATCAATTGCTGTTCCGTTGCCATGACGACCCCCGCGCAGGTCATATGGGGGCGCAACGGACCTATGATCGACTGGCTCAACGATACTATTGGCCTAAAATGCGGGCAGATGTAAAAAGGTACGTCAGCCGTTGTAAAGTTTGCCAGTCGGTCAAAGTGGAGCGTAGGGCACCTAGGGGAGCAATGGTATCTCGAGCGGGAAAGACACGTACACCATGGGAGACCATATGTGTCGATTTGGTGGGACCCCTTCCCAGATCCACCAAGGGCCATACGCATATTTTAAGCGTAGTGGATTATGCCACCAAATTCGCATTGGTCTTTCCCCTGCGACAAGCGAAGGCTAAGGAAGTAGCCAACGTGTTGGAGGAGCGGGTATTTTTGATGTTCGGCGTTCCGGCGGAGGTGGTTTGTGATAACGGGGTCCAATTCCGATCAAAGGAGGTTGAGCGATTGCTAAGAGAATATGGATCGAAGGCGGAGTTTACCCCTTTCTATCACCCACAAGCAAACCCCGCCGAACGCATCAACCAGAACATTAAAAGAATGCTTCGCTCCTATGTCAACGAGGATCATCGTCGCTGGGACGTGAATCTGGGTAAAATGGGGTGTGCCCTGCGTACTTACACGCATGAAGCCATGGGGGTCACTCCTTATTTTTTGAATTTTGGCCGGGAGATGGTGACTGATCGCAACGAAATAGAACCTCCAGAGGATGGCGGCAGGAAGTTGGATCCGCAAAGTAGAGCGGCGGGATTGGAGAAGCTCAGAAGAGAAGTGGCCGAACGATTGCGCGCAGCGGCAAGAGGAGTGAACGCTCGCTACAACTTGCGTAAACGGCACGAGAAGTTTCAGGCAGGAGATAAGGTGTGGCGACGGAATTTCGTACTGTCCGACGCGGCAAAACATTTTTCGGCCAAGCTGGCCCCAGAGTACGTGGGCCCTTTTACGATAGAAGCATACGACTCAGGGGCGGCATATAAACTTAAGGATATGGATGGGAAGAACGCGGGGGTATGGCACGCGAAAGATCTCAAGCCATACCTGTCCTGATACCTCAAGTCGTGTGGAGTGTGCTATGAAAGCTGGATAATTAATTTAGAGAATAAGTACTTAATAAGATTGTCATAGGCTAACTATTAAGGTTAATTTTTTTTAAAGCTGGTGGAGGGCCGTATAGGATAAGCTTTTACTTAAGTGGTGTTGGGTTATAGACTATAAGCCTGGCTAATAATTAAGGTGGAGGGTGATAGCTTGTAAGTTTAACTTGTAAGTTTCCGGAAGTAATAAGTCACGTGAATGTCGCCGGGATTTCGATTCGTATGTAAGGTCGGGAAGACGCGCTCAAGAAAGTAGGGTGGTTCTTTTGTAACAAAAGAAAATAAGAACACGCGGTGATAGGCCGCGGTCGCCGTTAAAGGTAGAAACATACATATAAACGACAATTAAAGGCGGGAAGAATATAATTTAATGTACAGCACAACACACAGATAAATATAGGGAATTGAAAATATTACCGGATTCCATTAACGATAGTAGAGCAGGGTAGTTGTTCGTCCCATGGTTCCGTCCTCCAAGCCACACATGTGGTTTATTCCATCCTTCCCCATTCCCTAGCATAAAACCGAGTATGGGAAGCTAAAAAAGAAAAATAGAAACAAAAAAAAAAAAAGAAAGAAATAGAAAAAAAAAAAAGAAGAATTTTGTCGGGTTCCTTAGTAGACGCATGGGGGAAGCGTGTAGGAGTGAATTTCCAGGGAAATTCACTTGAAGTAGGGGGGGAATGTTACGGGTGACTAGCTTTTATCCGGGGACCACACCACGACCACTAAGGAGATCGGGATGCATGTCATTTACACACCCCAAACCCGCTTGAGCATCGAGGTAGCAGTTGACTCATTGTATTTTTCTTTCGACACTAATACTACTCTCATGCAAAAGATGGAAATGTTATTGTTATATAAGTCAAATTGTTATATAATTGAAGAAGAAATGTTATTTTTGTATAAACAATATTATTTATTCGTCGAGCTAGAATAGGGCGTTAAATTTAGGTAGGGAGCAAACGGCAGCAACGGACGACGAACGACATCAGAAGGGGGCCGGTCGACCATCACTTTTCCCAACAAGGATAACCTATGGCAACGCATCTAACGCAAGCTTTACACTTGTGGCTATTCTCACATTCTTTAATGTGAGAAATGGAGTTCGAACATCTGGACTGATATTTTTGTTTTGGTTCTTGTTTACCATACTGAGTATACCAAGATGTAGAACCGAAGTTCGACTGAAGAATATGCGTGTTGATAACGGAATCGAGGACTCATGGGCCGAATACAAATACATCAGCTTTATGGTATCATTTGCTGCTTGTTGTGCCCTAGTAATATTAAATTGCTTCGGGGACAAGAAGCCTCGAAGGATGAAATATGAGACGACAGAGAAAGAATGCCCAGAATTGAGTGCAAGTTTCTTGTCCAAAATCACATATCGTTGGTTCGACATATTAGCATGGAAAGGTTTTCGAAACCCTCTTGTTGTCGAAGATCTTTGGGATTTAAAACCTGAAGACTCATCCAAGGAAGTCATGCCGATTTTCGCTAAACATTGGGAACGTTCAGTACAAAAGTTATCACAGACTCAGCAACCACAAATAGAACATCCTAAAGCTGAATTCTCAAAAAAATGCAGCTAGCGTTAATTTCTCCAACCAAAAACCAAATGAAAATCGAAAAAAAACATCAATTATGCCACCAATAATTAAATCATTCGGTGGGGTCTTCCTCTTTGGATCATTCCTTAAGCTTCTTCAAGACATTCTGACATTTGTGTCCCCGCAAGTACTCAAATTGATTATTAGCTATGTTGAAAACACAAGTTCAGAACCGGAACCGGAATGGCGAGGCATATTCTATGCAGTGTTACTTTTTGTAGTTACTTCAGTACAAACATTAGTATTAGGTCAATACTTTCATCGCATGTTCATTGTTGGCCTTCGAACTCGTACTGCATTGATAAATGCGATTTATCGAAAGGCATTAATAATATCGAATAATGCAAGAAAAGAATCAACTGTCGGTGAAATTGTTAACTTAATGGCTGTAAATGCTCAACGATTCATGGATTTAACAACATACTTGAACGTGATTTGGTCTGCTCCTTTACAAATAGGATTTGCTTTGTACTTTTTATGGGAAATCTTAGGACCATCTGTGTTTGCCGGTTTGGCCGTTATGATAATTTTGATTCCTGTCAATGGCTTCATCGCAAATAAAATCAAAGGATATCAAGTTAAACAAATGAAAAACAAAGACGAGCGAGTGAAATTAATGAACGAAGTATTGAGTGGTATGAAGGTTTTGAAATTATACGCCTGGGAGCCTAGTTTTGAACAGCTTGTCTTGAATAGTCGTGATAAAGAGATTGATATACTTAAAAAGACTGCTTACTTAAACGCTGGAACATCATTCCTATGGTCTTGTGCACCGTTTTTGGTGCCATTGGTTACCTTCGGTACTTACGTACTAGTAGAGGAAAACAACGTACCTGACGCAACAACTGCTTTCGTTTCTCTATCTTTATTCAATATCTTACGTTTTCCTCTTGCTATGTTACCAATGCTCATCTCTGGTATAGTTCAAACACAAGTTTCGATCAAACGTATCAACAAATTTATGAATAGCGAAGAATTGGATCCAAATAACGTGTACCACGAACCAAACGAAGCTTATCCTATGGAAATCGAAAATGGAAGTTTTTCATGGGGCGACGAAGAAATCTGCTTACGAAACATCAACATGAAAATTGCGAAAAATCAACTGATTGCACTGGTCGGAACTGTGGGTTCAGGAAAAAGTTCTGTCGTATCTGCTTTCCTTGGTGAAATGGAAAAGATAACTGGTCGCGTAAATACTTATGGGAAAATTGCTTATGTTCCTCAACAAGCGTGGATTCAAAACGCTACATTACGAGATAACATTCTTTTCGGCAAGCCATATGATAAAAAAACATTATGATCGAGTGATTGAAGCATGTACATTTTAGACTGACAACTACAAAATGTCATTCGGCGATGACATTGTAGGATGACCCAGTGACCCACATATTGGGACTGATCAGCTGTTCCCAAAATAATGGGTAATACAGTCCAACTCGCGTGCAGCAACCATTGGTTGCATGGGTGCGGAGCCCAGGTGTCGAAGATGGTTGGTGGCCGCGCTACGAACCGCGCCAAAACGAAAGAAAGAGTTCGTCATATGAATGGGAGGCCAACCACCTCCAATGTAGCGGACGCCCGTTAAGGCGAGCAAATTTAAAGGGCGGAGGACTAACGGAAGCCCTCTTTGATTCAATTGGGACTCAAGGCGGAAAGTCGGAGGATTTTATATTGGCAGCAAAGATAAGGTGTTTAAAACGTGGAACTTTTCGTCTTCGTCACCACGGCAGACAGCGGAACAAGAGAAGAACCTTTTTGATTCGGCGAGGAGCGTAACAAGACGATAATCCGGTTCCCAGGATAAGGAGAGTAATCAGGCGACCGTTTGCTGGGGCCCCAAGAAACGACAGATTAGGGAATTTAGGAAAAGGTATCTATTTCTTTAGTTTTATTGTCCTTCTAAATTACATCAGATTTTATAGAAATTTCTTGAATATAGCAAGTGAATATAACGAATTATAATCGAAAAGTGTGATTGTTATTGAAAAGTGATATTTTCTTTGTGGATTGTGCGCGGCGCTCAAGCGGGGAGTTTTTCTTTTCCGCGTTTCGGTCCAACAGGTTTTTTTTTCCTTTCAGGAGGTCGTGGTGTGGTTACACGGAGTAGTGGGTACAGGTTAGGGACGTGAGTAAGGGTAGCGATTACACTTTCTTTTTTTTTCCCTCCCTTTAGATGTTAGGGGTTAACCCTCGTGCGTGCGCGGACGGATCGTCTACTCGCTGACGATCCTATTGGTCAAACCATCCAGCCTAGGGATAGCGAGTTGGCGCCTGCGCCGTCTCCGACGGAGCGAACCGGGCCCGCAAGGCTGGACCGCGCGTCTACCCTTGAGGCGTAAGGGGGTAATAAACTCACTCAAAAAAATAAAATATGGAAACAACCAACTAGATTGGGTAAAAAATTTCACCCACATAGGCAGAAACTTTAATAGTCAAAATCACTTCAACGAATTCTACAATAAGTCCCTAAGTAAAGCAGACAAAACAATCAACATAGCGTTCAAGATCAGCTCCCCCATTAAACACCTTCAAGTCTCTAATAAGACCGGTAATAGAAAGCATTCTAACTAACATTGTTCATGCTCCAAATTACTTTCTAAACAAAATAGACAGTCTGAAAGCCAAAGCCATAAAACGATGGCTCGGGGTCCCTACAACCGCGCCAAATATACTAGCGCTTGCTCTAGCGAAAGAATTACCAGCCAGACTAAGAGCTGAACAACTCCTGGCCAAATAAATAGGTGAAAACCTATACCGTCAAGATTTCAAAGAAATGATCTCGGAAAACCAAAAAACTCGAACTATGCCATAGTATACAAAAAACATGTCGGCATCTACAACAACACCTGCTTGGGTTCTGCACTACCGAACCCGCACAACATAAAATTTCAGTCTGATAGTTTCATGCACAACATTCCCAACAAGTCAATGAACTATGAAAACTTCAACAACTCGATTGAAGCAGTGTTAAAAAACCTCACTAGTAACAAAGCTAATGTATATTTCACGGATACGGCAAAAAACAAACTTGGTACTGGCATTGCCATACACTGCTATAACTCAAAAAAGATACTAAAATACTGCTTAAGCACAGACTCAACAGCCGCAAATGCAGAACTAAAAGCTGTTCGGGAAGCTATAAACTACGCGGAATCTGAACCTAATAATAAATTTGCCAGTTTTTTGAATATTTTCGGACAGTTTTGACATGGGGTACAGCTTTCGAAGCTATTTTGATTAGCAATTTAATGAGTTAATGTTGAAATCGGTTGCATGTACACCTAATTCGGTCTGAATTTCACTTACTGACAATTCCTCAAAGTCAAAGTAAAAAGCGCTTTATTCAATACTAATCGTTATAAATTTTAAAAGAATATAAAGCAAATACCAACCAATAACAATACAAAAACTTAATGGCCCAAAAGGCTCACTAAATTATACGTTATCAGTTATCAAAAAACTATAGCAAATTCAAATTAATTAAGATTATTACATATTTTATGTTTAGGTTGGAAAAAGCAGACAAAACCAGCCAACACTATTCAAAAACTATTTATAATTTTAACTGACAATTCCCCTGATTGGTTAGGAAGAAAAGATTCGATTTGGGCGAGGCGATTTACTCCAAGCTGTTCAAACCTCCTTTTCAACTCGTGTTTGGACCAATCCAACACTGAAATGAATTTCTGACGGGTACTGACCTTAGGCGCTAATTGCACAGTTGCAGCAGCTCTGAAACCCAATTGACTCAGGAGTTTTGAAGGTTCTCGAAAATGAGACATTGTAAGCATGGTGAATTCCATATTTTGATCAACACTTTCCTTTTCCGTAGGAGACCATATACGATCGAAAGCTAGTTCACCTACTGCGTTGTATGCTTTCCATAGTATAGTCAACACTCTGCAGGGCTTTAGCTAGCAGCTGCACTGGCTCACAAATAGCAAGGGCAATATTAAGTGCTACTAGGGTGGAAAATTTGCGCATTTTTCCTTGATAGCCGCGAGGAATAGCTCCACGTGCATCAGTAATGTTGCATGATGAGTCATGGTCTAGCATTATTTTAAGGGTTTTTCGAACTCAAACATAATTTTCTACAAAACGTCTCGTTAATTTTGCGCGATCGCACCATCCAGGAGGGCATAATACGATTAACTGCTTTGGTTTTATAGATAAGCCTTCATTGTAGGGCTCTAGAACTACCCCAGAGAATATGGTTTTTCGTTTGGATGACTCCAAGATAGCATTTGAAACGTCTTTTACAAGAGATATAGAATTAGAAATAAGTTCAAATTTTTTTAGCGATTTCTTGGATGACTAAATCGAGGGAGCGATTGGAGTAGTGCACAAGTATCGAATCGGGCTGATCATCTCAAAAAAGCTTTTGCAATCCGCCAAGGTTCTCAGACATGACTGCAGCACCATCGAAACAGTGGCCTCTAAGATTTATAACCGGTAGTGACGAATGTAGAGATCTATTAAGTTTCCTTTATCAGCAGTCTAACCCTACAGTGCTTGGCCAGAACGTGATAGGTACCGAACGGAGCTGATTATAGTGCGAATAGTGATACGTAAAAACTGCTGTTCTTGTTCCAGTTGTGTACTAAGGCGAACTACCATGGACTCCCTTTTTAATATTTGGCAAACATAATCAATGGACACACGGTACAAATGGCTAAAGTCGTGTCTTTGCAGTTTCTCCAAAGTCTTCCATCAGTTTCTAACCCGTTCACTAATAAATGCTTATTTGTTGCCCCGCGTTGTGCCTGATTTCCCAAGACGACGAGCCTGGTTGCAAGCCAAGCACTGAACGTCATCTTCAGCTTGATTGTAGCGCATCCAGTTGAACTTAAAAAATCAATCCAGGATACAAGAACGACCGCTGCCATTCTTAGGGAACTGAACGTTTTGAGGCGGCACAAACAGTTCCATCGGCTTAAGTTCTATGGTTGCGGGTACCGCTGAAAACAAAATGTAGATTAATTAGTTTAGATGTAGTAATGAAGCTGTCGCCTAAGCAAACTGCTCAAAAACCGGCAAAACACTGATCCCAAATTTTAATTGCAGATCATTCAAATTTATAGTTTTATAAATTATAAAATTTAAAAAAAAAAACAAAATATTTTTTATTATTGTCGCGTGTTTTGGTTCGCGACCAATAATTTTAATGTTCCGGGAAAGTGAAAACGCACTGTCGTTTAAATTAAGTTAAAAGAGTTTATTTACTAAGAATGCACAATCATTGATCTTAATATTTTTTCAAAGATTAATTAAAATGTTATTTTAATTTCGTCGTAGCCACCTACCTCGTCGTAAACAAAAGGGAGTAATAAATTCTGTCATTTGCAAAGAGTAAAAGTTAAATATAGAGTAAACGCTAAAGACAAGAATTTTTATTTCCAAAGTGACGATCCCAACTTGAAACAATAATGGTAGTCGGACGTAATGATGAGGATAGCGAGCATAATCTTCCTCAGGAGACACCGCCAGCCAAAAACTTACCACCGGCTCAGGAGGTGGAACTACAATTCAAGTTGCACAAGGTGGTAAGGGACGCAGCCAAGCACCATCTCACGGTATCATCGCTCGACCATGAAAACACCACGGATGTAGGCACCCGCCTTACAGATTCACCTGATGCGCAGCTACACAAGCTGCTCACAGGCGTCGAGCTGGGAGATAAGACACCTTCGCAGCTCCTACGACATATGCGTTCCCTCACTGGCACACGGGTTAGCGATGGCTTAACCTCCTGCCCCAACAAACGCGCGGCATGCTTCTGCTTATAAAAAACCCGACACTGGAGGAGCTTGCTGCTGTCGCACATGAAGCATAAGACATAGGTCCGGGAGTGATGGCCACATCAGTGCAACCATCTATGCGCCCAATAACACCCTCATCTGGTATCTCCTTACCGCGTTCTTCTTCGGACCAAGTCATTGTCGAGCTAGCTGCCTTGTATCTGGTGATTAGACAGCTAATAAGCTTGACTTGAGAGGTGCTTTAGCAACCACATGCCTGCACCAACACACTGCAGGAGCGGTCCTCAAACGTAAGCAAACGACGAGGCCGCTCCGCCATTCCAAGCATGGGGCCCTAGCGATGCGATGCAAGCAGCCTTGTTCCTTTCCAGCTTTAGACCACGCCACTAGGTGCTCGAAAAACTAGGTTTGCCGGCGCTGTACTCAGCGGATATCACCGGCAACATCTTGGAGAGACGCCTTTATGTCTCCGACCACATCACAAAAACCAGGTTCTTGGTAGACTCCGGCTTGGCCCTATCCATCATTCCAAGGCATTCCATTGGCAGGCCTCTTTGTAAGCAGAGCCTCGTGCTACAGGTAGCCAATGGCACGCCCATCACAACTTTTGGATCTCAACAGCTCACCCAAGATCTCGGGCTACGCCGGCCACTCCACTGGTCGCTCGTGATAGCAGATGTCTAGGAGCCAACGCACTAAAACCTCATGGTCTACTCATCGATCTGCGCAACTACCGCCTCTTGGACGATCTTACTAACCTCTCCACAGCCTGCGTCCTTGGTCGAGCTCTAGCTATACACAGTATTAGCGCCGTCACTAAAGTGAAGAACACCATTTAGAGGCCGGTACAAAGGGATAGTCGCCAGATATGCAGATGCACTCGCACAACCCGGGAGAACGCCTCACCGCAGCCAAAGCCAATTCAGCTTTCTTTTGGAACGAAGCATAATTCGACCCTCATCGAGCCAGTGGGCCAGTCCTCTGCACATGGTGCCCAAGGACGGTGGCTATTTGTGAGCTACTGGGGATTACCGTCAACCCAACACTCTAATTTGACCGGACCGTTACCCATTACCCATCATCGAGGATTTGATTCAGGAGGCCAGCGGCACTGTTTTCTCAGTAATCGACCTCCAACGTGCTTTCTACCTAATTCCGGTTGCTCCTGAAGACGTATGTAAGACGGTATTCACCACGCCCTTTGGAATGTATGAATTCCTGGGGATGCCTTTGGATCTATGCAACGCAGCCTAAATGATGCAGCGGGCTCTAAGCCATCAGGATGAGGAAGTTGGACTTCACCCGGGTCTATCAGGACGATATCCTAGTTTTCCCGGCCAGCCACGATCATCACCAGCGCCACCTCGAGCAACTTCTCTCCATGGTGCAGGCGGAAATCTCCACGCCAACTGGGATAAATGCCAAGTCGGTCAGCTTGAGGTCGTCTTTGCTGGGTACCACGTCTGCGAAACTGGATTTTGACCACCAGCCCCCAAAACAGAAGCTATTGTATCCTTTCCCAAACCTGCCGGCTCATCCTAGATGAGGCGTTTTCTCGGGATGCTGAATTTTTATTGCCACTGCATGCCACACGCTGCAAAGTCCCAAGCATCACTTTAGGAACTGCTGAAAGGTTGTTTATTTATTTATTTATTCAGGTAAATAACAGTCATTTACAAATATATATACAAATTTAAAGCACAAATAGACCTAGTATTACCATAACTATATACAAATTCTTTATCAAAAAACTCAAAAGTGACGAAACTTACAGACATTATCGAATTAACAGAAGAATTAACAGAAGAAACAAAAAACTACAAAATTAACAATGTGAATTTTCAGTCATTGCCGATATTTCATAAAAGGAACAGGCTACGCTAGTAGATCAATTCACCCACTTTCTTTTTATACATATTTATATTATACATGAAAAAATATCAACTTCATTTAGCTTGTCATTATAAAAAGTACATGAGTGCCAGAGGAAGGTATTCTTAGCATAATTGGTGCGACAGAAAGGCAGTTAAAAACTGTCATTCGAACGAGATGAAACAGAAGGCGGAATTTTGATCTGAATTGAATTTAACAAATCAGAGCTCTTTATTTGATTATTAATAATTTTATATAAGAAAACGGAACCCAAATAATTACGTCTAGAGGATAAGAGCTGTAGATTGTGCCTAGATGCACTCTCTTCGTAATTTGTGTATGCATATCCCATGCGATAATTAAGAGATTTCAGATACTGTTTTCGCACTTTTTCAATATTCTGATTATGAGTATCATATTGCGGTGACCAAATAACACTTCCAAATTCAAGGATACTACGAACATATGCATTATAGAGAATTTTCAATGTGTCGGCTCTGGAAAAGGGCTTACTTAATCGAAGAATCAGTCTTAGACGTTTAAAGGCCTTAGATACCATGTTGTCAAAATGCAGATTGAAGAAGAGTCTTGAATCTAAAATCAGACCTAGATCTCTAACCTCATTAACTCGATTAATCGGCACTTCCGAGATTGTATATGCTTAAATTATTATATGACGCTTTCTTGAGAAAGTTATTACACTGCACTTTTCAGCATTTAAAAACAGTTGATTCGCATTGCAGTATTGTTCAAACTGCTTGAGATCATGTTGCAATGTCTTACAATCGTCCAATGTCTTGATTATTTTGTAAATTTTTATGTCATCCGCATACAGTAAATGATAGGAGTTCGAAAAACAAGTACCAATATCATTAACGTATAAGTTGAACAAAAACGGACCAAGGTGTGATCCTTGAGGAATTCCTGAGGATACCTCCAAGAAGTTTGAGCAATAACCTCTTAATGCAACCGCTTGACTTCGATTACTTATATACGAACAGATCCATCTTAACAGATCACCATGTATACCAATTTTCGAGAGCTTCTTCATAAGAATAGCGTGGTTAATTTTGTCAAAGACCTTCGAAAAATCGGCGCCAACTTGGTAGCCAGAATCTAGAGCATTAAGTTAGAAGTCGGTGTATAGCGCTGAGTTAGTATTGACACTCCGGCCGCTTAAAAATCCATGTTGTTGTGAAGCAATAATATGACCGATTTGTGAGTTAAGATTATCAACAACGATTTTCTCTAATATTTTGCTGAAAATATTTTGCTTAGAAATCGGTCTGTATTGTTTGATATCTTCCTTACCGTTTCCTTTTAGAATTGGAGTTGATTGCCTTTTTCCAAATGCTAGGAAAAGAACCTTCAAATACAGACTTTTGGTATATTATAGTGAGGGGGATAGAAAGCTCTTTACTAAGTTTTTTTTATTAGAGAAGGATGCACACACTCATTTAATAACTCAAATTGTTTCACAACTATGTCCTGCGTGATAACTATGGATGAAATATCTGCTATGGGAAAATTATCTTCATGAGCTGTAGAGAAGTTCATCTCAGTATCTGACTGAGGAACGAAAACAGAGGTAAAATACTCAACAAACATAGTGCAAATAGTTTTCACGTCACTTGAAACAATGTTATCGAGTTTCGTTTGTGCTGGCATATTATCATGACATGTCTTTGATTTAACGAAACTCCAAAAGTAGTTAGGAGCGACAGCAATGTTATCTTCAGAAAAATTCATATATTTTCTATAACACTCTCGTTCAAGGTGTTTAACGCGGGATCGCAAGTCAGAAAAGAGCTGGTAATCTTGAGCATTTTGATATCTCTTCCACTTTGAATGCTTTTTATTTTTCTGCTTAGAAAGTTTTATCATATTTCCAGAAAATCAAGGCGGATAGTGTGATTTTGATTTCACAAATTTTCGGGGAATATAATTGTTCGTTAAATTGTTGCAGAACTGATAAAAGTGCGTTACGCATCCCTCGGTATTAAGGTTGGTCATCATTTCCAACCAATTGACGTTTAACAATTCTCGGCTCATTTCTTCAAAATTAGCTGCATGGTAAATGTATTAAAACTGCTCTCTAAAGTCTTGCATATAGTTGTTACAATCTAAATTAAAGGTGATATCTAATGCCTTATGATGCTGATCTTCTTTTATTAATGGTATTGTGGTACTAGATACGGTGCACGTATCATTGCAAAGAACGAGATCAAGTATTTGCCCATTGGAGTTGGTGCAAGAGTTGAATTGTTTTAATTTTGCCAAGTCCATGAAGTAATGTAAATCGGCCGCGACATGGTCATTGTTGGTGTATAGATCTAACGATTGGTCGGTGTTTTTCGTATTTTGCCAGATTGCTTTGGATATGTTAAAATCTACAATGATAAAAAATGTATCGCCCTGATTCATTTGAATGACGTCAGATGCTTTGTCAAAGTAGGCTTGCAATGATTCTGAATGGGTATTGCCGTGGGGGAAATAGTAACAAACTAAGTGCAGTTTAGTGTGGGAAGTACTAAGCCGCCGGGAGAAGGACTTATAAGATGCGCTGCGTTCAATAGGAATCCACAGCTCTTCAGCCTCTTGGCCTGAATCCAAGCATTCAAAGCGCCGTGCATGCAGCTCACGCCGCACTGCAATAAGCATCCCTCCACCATGCATACCTCGTCCATTTGATTCTAACCTATCTCTCCTAAAAGCATTCAAATTAGTGTGAAAGTATTCAGCATCATAGAAATCAGGAGTCAGCCAAGTTTCTGTCAAGAACACAGTAAACATTGGATAAGAATGAGTGCAATTTTGTGCGTAACCCCCTCACGTTCTCGTAGTAAATTGATAAGCAACTAGACGAAATCATTTGGCACATACGTGATAAAAAGTTTGATAGCAAGATACAGCGTGCAGCCAAATATTATTCTCGGGCTATTCATGCAAAATGAGCAATGATATAGAAAATTAATAATATTTAATGAGTAGTTTCCGTCGAAATAGATTGTCTTTAAAAATATTTTTAAAAGTGAAATTTTGATTTGACCATATAAGAAATAAATATTAACTAAGTGTAAAAAATTTAAAATGAAATCCAATGTTAGCCATAAAATGAATGAAAGAAACAAATATGATTTTGGATACTTCATTCTTGCGAACAAAAATTTTACACTCTTTCACCGATAGGAATTTATAGTTTTTCTCTGCCCTGAGTTGGTGTGTTTGCTTCAGTAATAGTTTGTTGGTGGGTATGAGATGATCACCAACATCAATGATTGAAGCTCCGCCCGGTAAACCGATATCAGCGGTGGTAAGTCCGCGCCGTGCTCGCACTGCAGCAATCAATTGTTGTACAAAAAAGAAAGCACTGCTCACCTGGACACCCGATGTTGAAGCGGCTTTTGAACGCTGCAAGCAAGGCATCATCAAGGCAGCCTCGTCAGCTTTTCTTTTGACTTCGCATCCATTGGCACTCCACACTGACGCGTCCAGCTCTGCCATTGGCGTGGCCTTAGATCAACAACGGGCCGATGGCACTTGGTTACCGTTGGGTTTCTTTTCTGACACCGAGCAACGCTACTCAACCTACGACTGCGAGCTCCTTACGATCTTTGCTGCCATCAAGTTCTTTCAGCGCATCTTGGAAGGAAGGCATTTTATCATCTATACCAATCACCGGCCACTTGTATTTGCTCTGACGCAACGCTCGGACAAAGCCTCACCCCGCCAAAGCAGACAACTGGACTTCATTGCCCAATTCGAATCACGAGTGGAATACACACCAGGGGATGACAATATCGTTGCTGATGCACTTTCATGTGTAGAAGCGATTACGATACCCGCCACAACCACAGCTCAAGTTGTCAGTGAAGCACAGAACACAGATGACCTGTTGCCCCACCTCCTGGCGAGCTCCCATCTCAAACTGCATCAGCTGGTCTTGGATGGTTTCTCAGCGTACTATGTGGAGTTTAACGGCACCATTAAGCCTTACCTGCCAGTTGCACTCCGCCGTTAGGCTTTCGACATCGTCCATCAGCTGTCGCATCCAAGTGGACGCGCCACCTCTAAGCGCGTAGTGCTTAAATACTTCTGGCCGGGTCTACAGAAAGACGTATACTAGTGGGCCAAGCAATGCGCACCTTGTCCACCGCCACAACCGCGCTGAGTTAGGAAATTTTAAGACGCCAGATTTGCGCTTCGACCACATCCATGTCGACTTGATCAAGCTGCCACTGTTTGAACGCTACGAGAACTGCCTCACCACTATCGACCGCTATACACGGTGGTCTCAAGCAGTGCCAGTGCGTAACATCAGAGCCAGTACCGTTGCCAGGGCACTAATCGACCACTGAATATCAAGCCAATGGCATGGTCGAATGGGTATACCACCCCCTCAAAGCAGCGTTAAAATGCGTTCCGTAGACACCATTATTGCTGGCACTTCCACCGATCTTGCTGAGACTACGAACCACATTCAAGGAGGACCTGCAGGCCTCTCCTGGAGAAATAGTTTTCGTCATATCGCTTCGGATCCCGGGTGAGTTCATTACGCCTCAAAACACATCAGCTGGCGGCCCACAAGATTTTGTCACCGGCTTACGCCGCCTCTTCAAATCAATTCGTGCTGTCCCGGCAACCAGACACTTGGTTCACCAACCCTTCGTTTTCGAAGACCTAGTCAACTGTGAGTACGTGTTTTGAGGCATCGATGCTGTAAAGAATCATCGAGTAGTCAGAAGGATCAACGCCAACACCTACGTCATAGACGTACACGGCGTCACCAAAACTCTCTCCAGCCTACCTGGAGCAATCTGATGCCCATCTAGCGACACAGCAGCCATACTTAATACCTCGACAGGTGCCTACAAGACCTCCTCTGCGCAAGGAAACGGCTCAACCAGCGCAGATTTTGCCGGAATAACCACTCCAGCCATCCAAGAAGAGAGTCACGTTTTCACTCCCTTCGACGCATGCAAAGGTAGGGTTACTCGATATACATCGATGCATCGAAAACATCGATATTTACCATTCGATGTATCAAATCAGTTCGATACATCCGATACAGTCGGTGTTTTACGATACATCGATGTATTTTATTCAATGTATCGAATAAACATCGCCCTCATACATTAATTTATATTTTATACGTAAACTGGTCAAATGCAGTTTTTGCAACTCTATTCAAGCCATCTCTTTCAGCCCTGCCAACTGTCTCAGTCTCGGCGCATGTGCAGAATGGCTGGCAACACGTGATAGTAATACTCTGTGATACAAACAAACATCAACAATATCCATTTTTTTTTAGTTGACGCCATGTGCTCTGTTTTTTTTATCATTTCAATAATAATAATGTTACGACATAATAAAATAATATCACGACATTTGCATTGTCTTGGCTGTATGTGGACTCTATTCCTTTGCTTGCGAATGTATAATATAGATTAAAAACAAGCAATAAAAAACATTGATGGATGGCCGACGACCATAGACCGACCACTTCGTTGGAGGTTATTATTTTTTATGTTGGTTGGTGAATACTGTTAAAATACAGGGTCTGTACAATAAGTAACCGGACTGACCTCAGGAAATTTTTTATTGGCAAAATATGTACAATTTTTCCCCATTGGAGTCGATAACACGCTGATACCGGATTTTCCAATCCCCGAACGCTCCCTGGAAGTGGGCAACCTCGATGCTGTCTAGAGCCCTCGTCGCAGCACGTTGAACATTTTCCAGAGTCCCGAACCGCGTCCCCTTAATGTGTCTTGTAGTGAATAAAGAGTTCCAATAAGTCCGTGAAGGACCGCAGCGATGTTCTGCTGCCTCGGCAGAGGAAGGTGTTGATTCCTGCCGAGAATGCCCTCGTCCGGAGACGCGTGAATGCGCTGGCAGGCTTCCACCCCAAAATATGAGCCAGCCGCCGGGTACAGAGTAATTTCTTCTTTTGTTTCAGGAGACTTCATGGGTTGAGTGGCCCAAGCCAAGTGCCTTTTTATGGCATCGAGTTATGCAATTCAATTGTATAATTCTATGACATAAATTGGTCACCGGGGTACTCCCCTTCTGATGGGAAAGTTCATATAATTCAAGTTGTATGAGTTTTCCACTCAGAAGAGGAATACCTGGCCACTTCAACAGTTTAACATTGGATTTATTCCGGTTGGGTGGGCATGAAGGGGCTCCACCACCACCCGGTTGCCCCTCTTTCATTTGTGGGCCCTGAATGCATTTGGGTAAGGACGAGGTCACCCCCAAATTAGTCTTTCTTGTCAGGTTGCACTTGTTCTCGCAACAAGTCGTAATTCCTTCGTGGAGGTTATCTACAGATTTGCGACTTCGGTCGTCCTCTTGATCTCTGCAAGCAATTCGTGAATGCGAAATGTTTTGTAGTGAGTCCTCGTGCCGGGGAAACGAACCCGCCCCATGACACCGCAATGCTAGCCTGCCAGCGCATTCACGCGTCTCCGGACGAGGGCATTCTCGGCAGGAATCAACACCTTCCTCTGCCGAGGCAGCAGAACATCGCTGCGGTCCTTCACGGACTTATTGGAACTCTTTATTCACTACAAATAGCGCCCAACGTGGGGCCCGAAAAGCCCGGCTGTATCATCAGTCGTGAGCAAGAGACAGTCCATCGTTTCTAGGTGTCCCCACTAGGTGTTAGAATTATTGGCGGGTAGATAACTCCCGAGGGTTTTTGCACTGATCGTGCCCCAGCAGCCTAATAACTTTCGAACGTGTGTTGTCTATGGACATCAATATCGTTTGGTCCTTCTTTTGATTTATACTTTGGTGGCTTACCCCATTGTATAACTAGTAAGGCCAAATGATATTAGAGTCCCTTTTTGTGTTCGGAGGTTATTATCCCAACATCTTTTTGCGGAGGATTCTGATCCGCTCCCCAAACCAGCGGTGCCTAAGTGTCTTAAATTACATGGATTTTGATTTCATGTGCTTGGCTGATTAGCTAATCCATGACTATCCATGACAAGACACGCGCTGCTTGTGGATTAGAATCCCACCCTGGGCTGACAAGCTGTAACTTGAGAAGTTTGCTAATGAGGGATCACTTCTGAGCCCTGATTTTCATGGTGCCACAAGAGAGTGTCCCTGAAACGTTTTGGAAGGATTGTGCCATGGTGTCCATACTTGGGAGGATGGACGGAAGGGAAAGACCGGTTATTATTTTTTTGATAGTTCAATTACCACGTTCGAAGTCTATACGGTTGTGATATTCAGAGAGGTCTACCTGTATTCGCCCTTTGATAGCTAAATTTTTATAGGATTGTATACACCCTTAGGATATATTCTATGCCCTCATACTCGTGTACTAAAATTTGGTATACGAATGCGAATCTACGCTACCAAACGAATGAAGTCGTGACTCATAAGTTACAACCGGTACACTAATACGATTAAAAAAAATAATTCCAGGACTTGCGTACCTCCAAATCGTCAACGAGCGCTCGTCGTCGAGGGAAAGGTATTGTAAGTACCCCTTTTACTTATATCTTTTTATTATATATATTAATTATTTACCTATTTATTGAAAAAATACATATAGATTCCTTATTTACGAAAATTATTTAATATCAGTATAATATTATATATTTATTAATATTTATAAAACAAAAAAAAAAAAAAAAAAAAATATATATATATATATATATATATATATATATATATATATATATATATATATATATATATATATAATAGAGAATTGTGAGAGTTTCAGCTACACATGAATTAACTCCTGAACACTTAAATGTTCTAAATTTCAATTCAGATTGAGCTAAAATTTTTCAAGTAACGTTCTCCGAATCCTTTGCCTTTGTTATAAGTCAAATTGATTTGTTCCCCGTTCATGAATACTTTTGCTGCATATTGTGCCATCGGGTAGTAATGACAGATCAATTACAGTGTAGCTTACAAACTTCTCAACACTCCTTACAAATCAATTGGAATCGTACTCTCGCATTCGCATATATCAATCCCAAGCTTGACTCTGTTCGCTTCGAACAATTCGTGGAATCAAATGAATTTTGTTTTTTTTTTCTCAAAGCACAAAGCATTACCATAACGAATAATTGAATAAGTCGATGTTTTTGTCTATGCTTTATAATTCTGTTAAATTGTGGGAGATATCCTCCTTAGTTGCCAAAATTGATGCTGAATTGTGAAAACGCGGTTCTCTGTAAAATGTCAATTTGAATAAGTTGGAAACTTAGCATGGTATAAAAAGTAAGATAGGAGTAACATCTACACGACAATATATAATAAAAAAAAAAAAATGAATTGTTAAACTAAAAATTGGTCTTTTCCCTTCCGGTCTTTTCCAATCGGGTATAGGACCCGGTACGGTGGCAGGCTTCCACCCCAAAATATGAGCCAGCCGCCGGGTACAGAGTAATTTCTTCTTTTGTTTCAGGAGACTTCATGGGTTGAGTGGCCCAAGCCAAGTGCCTTTTTATGGCATCGAGTTATGCAATTCAATTGTATAATTCTATGACATAAATTGGTCACCGGGGTACTCCCCTTCTGATGGGAAAGTTCATATAATTCAAGTTGTATGAGTTTTCCACTCAGAAGAGGAATACCTGGCCACTTCAACAGTTTAACATTGGATTTATTCCGGTTGGGTGGGCATGAAGGGGCTCCACCACCACCCGGTTGCCCCTCTTTCATTTGTGGGCCCTGAATGTATTTGGGTAAGGACGAGGTCACCCCCAAATTAGTCTTTCTTGTCAGGTTGCACTTGTTCTCGCAACAAGTCGTAATTCCTTCGTGGAGGTTATCTACAGATTTGCGACTTCGGTCGTCCTCTTGATCTCTGCAAGCAATTCGTGAATGCGAAATGTTTTGTAGTGAGTCCTCGTGCCGGGGAAACGAACCCGCCCCACGACACCGCAATGCTAGCCTGCCAGCGCATTCACGCGTCTCCGGACGAGGGCATTCTCGGCAGGAATCAACACCTTCCTCTGCCGAGGCAGCAGAACATCGCTGCGGTCCTTCACGGACTTATTGAACATCTTTATTCACTACAGTCTCTTGATCTTGGGGAGCAGAAAGAAGTTCAGTGGTGCTATATCCGGGCTGTAAGGAGGCTGTGACAACGTTGCCCTCGACTGTTTGACGGAGCAGTGTCGTGATGGTGGATCCACGAATTGGCAATCTCCGGACGGACTCGGCAAGCCCGGGCGGTTAGTCGACGGAGCACCTCTCTGTAGTACTGGCCGTTTACAGTTTGGCCGGGTGGCACAAACTCTTTGTGAATAATGCCTTTCACGTCAAAGAAAGCAATGAGTATCGACTTCACCTTCGATTTTTTTCGGTCGTGGTGACGCCGGTGTGTGCCACTCCGAACAGTCAAGGGCAACGTTTCCGCAGCCTCCTTACAGCTTGGATATGGCACCAGCGGACTTCTTTCTGTTCCCCAAGATCAAGAGGCACCTTAAGGGGACGTGGTTCGGGACTCTGGAAAACGTTCAACGTGCTACGACGAGGACGAGGTTGCCGACTTCCAGGGAGCGTATACCTGTATACTACGACCTCTTGAAGCTGCAACTAAAGATATATCTGGCCGTTGGTGATGGAAGTACATAAACTCATCTTGAAAGAAATCAACAAACGAATGGGTGCTATTGAGTAAGTTTCATCTTTAGCTATAGGCACTATATTAGACCCACGATTTAAAAAACAACATTTTGAAGATCCTATAGCTTGTGCGAATGCCGTTCAAAAAATTAAGGAAATAATGAAGAAGGACCTTCTTGATGAAAAACACAATATGGAATCACATTCAGATGGTTCTTCAGACAGAGTATCGGAAGATTTCAGTCTTTGGACTGACCATCATAAACTAGTACACAAAAACTGGAAAACAAATAAGAATGAAGAAAGTGTATCTAATGAGCTGTCTGTCTACTTGAGAACACCAGTTAGCAGATTAAAAGGAAATCGCTTAGAAGTATGGGCTGATTATAAACAACAATTTCCGAAATTGTACAAAATTGCTTATAAATATTTAACTATAGTGGCCAACTCCGTACCATCCGAAGGACTTTTTTCTAAAGCTTCACAAGTTTTGAACCAACAACGCACCAGAATTTAAGGAAAGCGGATAAACAATATTCTATTTTTGCAAAGTTTAGAAAGAAAGTATTGGGATTTGTAATTTTTTCACTAAAAAAATGTAAAAAAAATACAAGTATTAAAATTTTAGATTGCGTTTCATTTTTCTGATTTCTCGTTCTTAAATCAATTGTTTTTTCATCGACGCATCGATGTTTCAATTCGATATATCAAAAAACATCGGTGTAAACTTTCCGATTGATGTATCGAAAAAAAACATCGATGTGTATTTTAAATGAACATCTCTATGCGAAGGTCATTGGGGAGGGAGTTGTAGTAATAGAGCAGTTTTTTAAACTTATTATTTTATATTTAAATTATTTAATAATTTTATATAAAATTTAAATTTTATTTTTATGTCAAATTTATATATTTAATATTTTATATATTCAATATAAATAAAAATGCTGGATTCGAATTCGGCGCAGACAAAGGGTTAAAGAAAATTCATGCATAATATAGACCAGATCTACTAATTCACTTCAAACCAGCAAACCATTTCCATCTAGAAAATCGTATTATGACTTGAAAGTATGTAAAACACACATTCTCTCACCCAGCTCATCGTAATCCTAGACATACAAAATATACATTTACATTCAGGTGCGTCGCACAAATCATTTAAGCGCAACAACCTGCCCTTATACATTTGCGTGCAGTTTGTATCGATCACATAATGAAAATGTTCGATCGAACTTGAGGGGAGTCTGTTACGGGTCACCACGCAGGGCACACGTCCCGAGAGCCGCGCTGGCAAGCGAAGTATTGAACGTTGACGGGTGATGAACAAAGGTCTAATTTCGAGACGTATGTGGAAAATTGTGTTTACGCCCGAAATCGCGAAATCATTTCAATCAAACTTTCATTCGCTCGATTCCGTCGCGAATGGAATCTTGTTTGTTCTCTTGTAATGTTTGCAACATTGATTCGACATGATCGCGTCTTGACGGGAAGGCCAATCGACGGTTGTAATGTGCATTATCTCATTTGTTCGTACCAGGGGAATAATTTGTACGCAATTGAAATTAAGAGGAACGAGCGCTTACGCCCGAATTTAGTAGTGACCCAATAAACATAGAAGATAGGGAATGTGATTTTCCGCCATTGACCATTGCGGAGATTTGTCGGTGTGGAAGCGAAACTCACAGATTGCACGTTTTGCTTTGTCGATGTCGTTCAATTTGTCGATTCGCGTGACAACCTTGTAATAAACATAAGCAGTCGAGCAGCCCCGTGGTGATCAAGAGTGGCTGCTTCTGAAGAGATAACGTGGTCATCCCGTCGAAACTGCTTAGTTTGTTGTTTTACTAGTGTAAAGTAAACTGCATCCGTCAAGTTTCCATCCTTTAGGCAGAGATGAGTGGTTCACTTCAGCCACTTTAACATCTTTAGGTTTGACATTCCCCTTGTAATGCAACGACCTTCTTCTGTGAAAGTAACGGTTGCTTTTTGTGTAATGTTTGCGTTTGTCTCAAGCCTCCGTGTCCGCTAACTTTAACGAGGCAAAAAAATATTGAATTACTGTAGAGTAGCTTAATTGACACCTAATAGAACTTTTCTAAAGACAATAAAAATTGATCGGTGCGTCTTGTAGAGTAGAGTACGCGTGATAAGTATTTTGTAGTGTAGCTTCGTGGCTCGACAAGAACCCGCCTCATATGATCCAGCAAATGCTAGTCGTCAAGCACGCGTACGCGGTCGTTAAGCGAAGCTAGTTAGCTGAGCTCGGTATTGTTTATAGCTCGCTGACACTTATGCCAGACCATCGGCACCCGTGTTCTACGCGGGCATTAAAAGAAATCGTTACAACCTCTCAGCCTAATGCGTTATTCCGTTTTCTTTTTTGTTGGATTTTGGAGTAATTCGTTTGGAAATTATCTTTTTGTTACACACCTAAAACAAGGAATGTCATACCGGGAGTGCGCATTCCATTGTAAATTGTTCAAGTAACATCTTTGAAACAATTGAGTGGCACTGGATCCAACATTGCATGGTTTTAAAATGGAATTGCGTAAATTGTCAATAATGAATACGATAACGAGCAAATAGCGCAAGTTCATGGTGATTTTTTCGTATACGCCGTTAAGTTCATTTGTATGGTTGTGTGCCACGGGGTGGAGTCAGATTAGCCGGCAATAAGAAATTAGTACGGTCAGGAATGGAAACTTAACAAGTTGGGTAAACAGACCTACGCTCATGTCAGAAGGGTTTTGTATTCAATTTACAAAATGCAGTCACCAGATCGAATCAAATCAAGATGCATGTCAAAGACGATTTTATTGGAGAAACCATGAAATGCGAAGATCATACTATTTTTAACAAAGTTCACTGAATTTCGACTTTTGAGGTTTTTGGTATTGTTATACTCATAAATATCTCCCTTGATAATTATTTCAGATGTCCATCCGCGACGGAGGAAACACATTTTTCATGTATTTCCCCCTGTGCCCCCACTGAAGCAAAAACTGACAGTTTAACAACTGTTTTGACAAGCTCCCATGAAAACTTTCATTTTATACTCATATCGGCTACGTTTGATGAATTTTTTTTTTCAGGGGCCACTCTCCTGTGCTGAAATCATCGATTCATGGCCAATTTTTTCGAATCCTAGAATGGTTGCAAAACCCTTTTTCTAGGAGCTCTCTCCCACCTCCTTGACTTATTTCACTTATGAGCATTAATTGTAGGTACTCATCTTCAGTCATTCATTCAATTGAATCAAGTGTTCAAAACATGCACCTTAAACGTTGAAGTTGGGAAAAAATAACTCCAAATTATTCAATCTTCGCATTTAAAACAGCCACTCTCTTGTTTTACGATTACTTATACTACTAGCTGAACCGATTCTCAAAGATATACATGACACCTATCATTCCTGAAATTTTCATGCAAATCCTAGCAAAACTGTAGTGTCTGAGTCGGTTAAAAGCGCATGTTGTTCCATAGCCATATGTCGCCATAGTAATACATGCAGCGCATATTGTTCCATAGTAATACAGGAAAATTCAAACCGCTATAACTTCGCTAAATAAGATTCAATCTTTATGAAACTTTCAGGATAGATCAATCCTATAAATAAACATCCACGTACTGAATTTCATTGAATTTAAGGGTACCGTTAAGATTTTATTCAAGAAAACATAAAATCGATAAATCATACTATTACTAACAAAGTTGAGTGAACTGTGACTTCTAACGTATTTGTTGTTGTTGTACTCACCAAGGCCTACATCCCTGATTTTTTTCAGATTTTTCGGATCACAGGTGTCCAATCGCGAGGGGGGACACACACATTTTTCGTGTATTTCCCCTCCCTGTGCGCCCCCCGAAGCAAATTTTGCCAAACTAAGACGTGTTTTGAAAAGTTCTCATCATGACCTTACATTTGATACCCATATCGGCTACCTTCAATGAAATTTTTTTCCGGGGGGTCACTCTCTTATATGGGGAGACCCCCCTTAAATACCTTATAAAATTTTTTTGTAGCTGAACTTTGAAGAGATCACCACTTTACATCTACACACAAAATTTGATGTTTCTAGCTTAAGTAGTTTCCGAGAAAAACTGCTGTGACACACGGACGGACGGACGGACGGACGGACGGACGGACGGACGGACGGACGGACAGACGGACAGACGGACAGACTGTTCGCGAAACTAGTAGGGTTTTGTAAAATTATTTTAAAAAACCCTAAAAACGAGATACATGGCTTAGATGTTGCGGACTCCTTTGTGTTGGTGTATGGAGAGCGAGAGTTTACGATATTAGAACATTCAGAGACTTGTATGCAAAAGCTAAATGTTAGTGTATGGAGAACGAGAGTTTACGGTATTAGGACATTTAGAGACTTGTATGCAAAAGCAAAATATTAGTGTATGGAGAACGAGAGTTTACGGTATTAGGACATTTAGAGACTTGTATGCAAACGCAAAATATTAATGCATGGAGAACGAGAGTTTACGATATTAGCACATTTAGAAACTTGTACCTCTATTTGATTTATATAGAAATGACCAATTTGAAACCTGCATCGTCATCGAGCGCTCGACGGACCATGTGGGTAAGTACCCTTTTTGTTTTTTATTTTGTTAAAATTGTTTATTAAATATTTGTTTTGATAACCATTTATATGTATTGAAGTTTAAACAACAAAAGTGAAGTACATTATTGTGGTCTCTTTCCAAGAAAGGATTACTGGTCACTGAACTAGATTAAAAGTAATATTATTGGATTTATTTCTTGCATTTTCTAGAGAAGCTAGTTTGATTGGCTTTTGATAATAGGAGTAATGTTGTGCTATTGTAATAATTGTATTCATGCATAAACTTAATATAGGATAAAATAATTAAACTCACCTTTCGGTCGTTCTATTTTGTCTCCCCTGACCGGGTATAGGACCCGGTACGATGGTAGGCTCTCCCCGCCACAAATGAGCCAGCCATCGGGCATTAAATAACCTCTTTTTGTTTCAGGTAGCTTCACGGGTTAAGTGGCCCGAGCAAGGTGCCTCTTTATGACATAGCGTTACGTAATCGAATTGCATAATTCTATGGCATAAATTGGTCACCGGGGTACTTCTCCTCTGATGGGAAGGCTCATGCAAGTTAAGTTGTATGAGCTTTCTACTCAGAAGAGAAATACCTTGCCACTACAACATATATGGATTTTGATCCGGTTGAGTGGGTGGGCGGGGGCTCCATCACCACCCGGTTGCCCCTCTCTCATTTCTGGGCCATGAGCCTCTTCGGGTAAAGGCGAAGTTACCCTAATTCCGCCGTTTTTACTTGTTTCACTTGTTCTCTGAACAAGTTATTTACCCCTGTTGTTGTTGCCTATAATTTTTGCGACTTCGGCCGCCTTGCTTTTTTCTCAACCTCAGAAATTCTTGAATGCGAAATTCTTTTGTAGTGGGTCCTTGTGCAGGGGAAATGAACCCGCCCCACGACACCGCAATGCTAGCCTGCCAGCGTATTCACGCGTCCTCAGACAAGAGCATTCTCGGCGGATATCTACATCTTTTTCTGCCGAGGCAGCAGACCATCGCTGCAGTTCTTCACGGACTTTGAATATTAACTATTCAATACAGAGTGACTGTGGCGACTCAGCACGTCGTAAAATCAGCGCACGCTTCACGGCGCAAACAGACCCTCGCACCACGAGAAATCCTCGTCTGCCAGCCGATTCCACATATCAGCGGCGCAAGCAATTCCCTTAAGAAAAAGGGAAATTTGCTTGAGCCGCTCTTCTCGCTTCTCACGAATTAACATACAGGAGAGAGCCTAGGCAAACTCCACAACTGGTTCAAAGTCAACACTATCCTCAATATCATCAGCGACAAAGACATCATCATTCAATTACGTCACATGCCTCGCACGTGAGACTTACATGGGTAATTCCTTGTAGACGCTCATACGCATCATGAACCCTAATAAAAGGATTTAGCAGTCCTGGGTTATTTTTCATAAATTACGTCTAGACGCTCATGCGTATCATAAACACAAATTACGTCACATGCCTCGCACGTGAGACTTACATGGGTAATTCCTTGTAGACGCTCATACGCATCATGAACCCTAATAAAAGGATTTAGCAGTCCTGGGTTATTTTTCGTGAATAACGTCTAGACGCTCATGCGTATCATAAACACAACAATAAAATAATCATGTATATGGATTAACCCACCTCGGCTAGGATAAGATGCAAATGTAATATAGATGTACATATAAGAATTACATAAAATTTTGTATAAATAGCTGAGTTGAAGGAGCTATCGGTATCAGTATAAGTTGTAGAAAGGAGGAGTGAATATACACTAGTTTAAAATCCAAAACGTTTTTCATTACTCTACGCAATATTCGGCAAACGATTTCGTTGCACTTAACTGGCGCAGTCGGGTGTTCAAAAATTAGGATTTTCATTAAGTTTTATCTAAAAAGCTGGCGTGGGCACGTGATTTGTTAGAAGCCCTACCGAATCTAATAGAAAAGTCCGCAAGTGAACAAATATCGAACGACGAAAACAAAAAAATGGATTTCAAAACTGTTTGCTCATACATCAACTCCCTTCCAACTTTTACAGGCGATCAACAAGATGTCTATCCATTCGTCAACTCAATTGATGCAATTCAGGATATCATCAAAACTCTTCCAGCAACCCACATACAACTCATCGAGCATCAGGTTGTTGGTAAGCTTACCGGGAAACCGAAGGAAATGGTGAATGCCTTACCATCAACACAGTGGTCAACAGTGAGGAAAGCACTTCTGCTGCATTTTGATGTCCCAGAAACGGAAATCAGGCTAATGGAGAAAATACTTGGCGCTCGCTTCACAACTCCTGCACAACTATATTTTTATCTAAGTAAGTACTTGAATCTAGTTTGCAACAAAATAAAAACAAATGGTGCATATACAGCTGAACAAGCTAGAAGTGAGATTAATCAGAGACGAAAAATCGTCAAAAATGTGTATATCGATAAGTGTCCAGAACCCATTCGGGGTGTTCTCTGTGCTCATAAGCCTGAAACTTTAGAGGACGCATTTTCAGTATTAGTGAACTCCGGATATTTACATTACGGTTCGAAAAATAGACAAGTAGACCAGTTTAATATTGTCAATAGCACTTCTCAAAACCATTTTAAAAATCCTCAATCGATTCAATTAAATCGTCAACAGAATTCAGGAAGCAATTATCAGAGGCCACAAAGTCGAAATTACAGGCAACATGATCTTTCTCTACCAACTGACGTTTCTATGAATACAGCCACCTCTTCAGGTTCTTCCTTACATATTGGAAATGAAAATTTTCGTTTTCAAGCCTCGGAAAACTCCCAATACTTCGACTAACTATAGAGGGAAAATCTTTCAGATGTCTTATTGATACTGGAAGTACTCATTGCTTTATGAACTCAAAACTTGTAGGCCCTTGTCGGCGCTTTCAACTAGACAATCCGTTACTGATAAATTCAATAAACAGATCCGAACAAGTGAACTATGGTTTGAAAACTGAATTTCCATCCGAGTTTTGTACTAACCATTTTATTGGTTGGAAACTAATGGATTTCATTAATAGTTCCTTTGATTGCATTATTGGTCAAAATGTGCTTGCTGGCACCGGAGCAAAGCTTGACTTTACCGATAATACAATCACAATTAATAATATCTCACTGAGCTTCGATCAAGAAGGTGAAAACTATTCTATAATTGCAAATGAGGTGAATGACGTATTAGCAAGAGAAAGTTCTGAAATTCCTGAAATATCTTTTAAGAAAAATAACGAAACTATTTATACGAGGGAGGAAAAATTAATGATTGAGAGGATCAAGGATGAATTTTCTGATATCCAATACAATAAAAATCAAAAACTATCATTCACTCACGAAATAAAGCACGAGTTAAAACTAACAACTTGTGAGCCTATATATCAGCAAAATTATAGGTACCCATACTCCCTTAGAAATTTCGTTAAGGAACAAATCAAGGAAGATTTAGAACAAGGTATTATAGTTCCATCTAAATCACCATATAACTCTCCCGTCTGGGTCGTACCCAAAAAAGGCAATAAACATAGATTAGTTATTGATTTCAGGAAAATTAATAATGTAACCATCGCTGATAAATACCCCATTCCTCAGATTGATGATATACTTGGACAGTTGGGTAACGCTAATTATTTTACAAGCATAGACTTGGCCAAAGGTTTTCACCAAATTGAGATAAAGCCTGAGGATAGGCACAAAACTGCATTTTCCACAGACGAAGGGCATTTTGAATTTACGCGCATGCCTTTTGGTTTGAAAAATGCACCTTCAACCTTTCAGAGGTTAATGAATTCAATATTGCATAAATTTATCAATAAAATATGCATTGTGTATATGGACGATATACTTGTCTATAGTTCCACACTGAATGAGCATGAGATAGCTCTACGAAAAGTGTTACAAGCCTTACGCGACGCAAATCTGAAAATCGAAATTTCCAAAACATCATTTTTGAATAAATCAACAGAGTTTCTTGGACACATAATTACTAAAGATGGTATTAAACCCAACCCTAAAAAACTTGAAGCCATTGAAAAATTTCCATTACCGACAACCCAAAAACAAATTAAGTCATTTTTGGGATTAGCGGGATTTTACAGGAAATTCATTAAGGACTTTGCGAAAATTGCACGTCCAATGACTAGGTTCTTACAAAAAGATACCAAAGTGGATGTTAATAATACAGAATATGCTGATGCATTCAACAAATTAAAACTTTACGTTTCTAATCATCCAATTCTTCAATTCCCTAACTTCAATAAAACTTTCGCAGTAACAGCTGATGCTTCGAATTTCGCAATAGGAGCAGTATTGTCACAAGAGAATAAACCAATATGCTTCGCATCCAGAACTCTGAATACTTCGGAAACAAAACTAGCAACAATTGAGAAAGAATTATTAGCCATAATATTTGCTCTAAACTATTTTAGACCTTACATTTATGGGCGGACGTTTGAACTGCATACCGACCATAAACCACTCACATATTTGGAAAATCTCAAAACAGATAATCCAAAACTACAGAGATGGAAATTGAAATTAATGGAATATGATTTCCATATTAAATATATAAAAGGCAAAGACAATGTAATAGCCGACGCGTTGTTCCGCGTTGAAATAAATGCGTTAGAGGCTGAAAGTGATCTAGCAACACAACATACTTCATTTGAAGATAACTCGCACTATATTCCCATATCAGAAAAACCACTTAATTGTTTTTCTACCCAAATCATCATAAAAATAGGTACAACAAAAGTAGCAAAGAAAGAAAATATTAACCGAAAGACTAGGATTACGTTTTTCTTTAAAGAGTTCACAGAAACCCAAGCAAAATATATCCTCCACAATCATATACCTTTAGTAGGAACCACTGGAATTCAAATGCCTTCCAAAAAGCATTTACTTGTACTCCAGAAAGAATATAATATTTGGAGACAAACAAACACGAAAGCATCTATAGTCAGTGCAAACACTTTACTTCATGATTGCTCGCTCAGCGAAATCATGGAAATAATTGCAAAAATGCATAAACACACAAATCACATTGGAATTAACAAATTATATTCCGAAGTGAAAATTAAATATTACTATCCGAAACTTAAGGATTATATTCAAAATTACATAAATAACTGTGAGATTTGTCACCAAAGTAAATATGACAGAAACCCACCTAAAGAACCCTTCAAGGAAACTTCAACACCAACTAAAATTAGAGAAATTTATCACATAGATATATGGTATAAAGACAAGAATCGCATGTATCTTACCTGCATCGATAAATTTTCCAAATTTCTATCAGTTATTCCAATAAAAGACCGACAATGGGATACTATCATAAACGCGTTAACAACCCTTTTCAATAAAATAGGCAAGCCAAAAAAAAACGGTGACTGACAACGAATCTGCGATTATATCACAGAAAACTATCGACTGGTTTAAACGGGAAAAAATCGAAATATATTTCACGAGTCCTAACCACAAGACAGGGAATTCTGATGTAGAGGTTGCCCACAGAAACCTAAACGAGCATTTACGAACCTTTTTACTGAGGCAAAAATTAGAAAACAAGGAATTACTTTTATCAAACCCAGTGGAAGAATGTGTTAAATATTACAATACCACAATACATTCTGCTCACAAATTCAAACCATCAGATGTTTACTTTGGAGAAATAAATTCCGAGACCGTACATAAAAATTTGACCGAAACTAAAAGAAAAAGTCTGGAGTATCACAACAAGAGTAGACATTCCGCAGAATTAGATTTGAGATGGATAAAAAATCCTATGCCACGAAAACTAGATCCTAGATTTAAAAAAGCTAATAATAATCAAAAGATCCATCCACAGAATAGAAAAAGGCTAAAAAACACCGTAACTAATCATCAAACCAATCCTGGTCCTAGCCCAGATCAAACACAATAAAAGAAAATAATCACAATGAAATTCGAAATCAACACCACTTTATAACAAAAACTCAAAAATTTTAAACTTATATGTTGGTCAAAATTATGTCTGATGCCTTAATTGAATTAAAGATAGTATAAAAACTTTACACGTTATAACCCTAACCTGTTGACGATATTATGCTGTTACTACTACTATTACCAATAAAATAATAGAAATACATCTCTCAAGCACAAACTACTTGTATTAAGTTAACGTACTCTACAGATAAGGAATAAATGATTCATCATACTATGTAAAAAAATAATATAATAACCACTAATATTAAATACTGTCATTAAGAATGTAAATATGCACTCATTAGAATACTTAAAAGATTCAAGTACAATATTCAAGAACACAAAAAATCATATATTCATAAGTATTACAATTATAAGCATAATATTTTTACAATACAACATACTGAGGACAGTATGAACTAAAAGGTGGGAGGAATTACGTCACATGCCTCGCACGTGAGACTTACATGGGTAATTCCTTGTAGACGCTCATACGCATCATGAACCCTAATAAAAGGATTTAGCAGTCCTGGGTTATTTTTCATAAATTACGTCTAGACGCTCATGCGTATCATAAACACAAATTACGTCACATGCCTCGCACGTGAGACTTACATGGGTAATTCCTTGTAGACGCTCATACGCATCATGAACCCTAATAAAAGGATTTAGCAGTCCTGGGTTATTTTTCGTGAATAACGTCTAGACGCTCATGCGTATCATAAACACAACAATAAAATAATCATGTATATGGATTAACCCACCTCGGCTAGGATAAGATGCAAATGTAATATAGATGTACATATAAGAATTACATAAAATTTTGTATAAATAGCTGAGTTGAAGGAGCTATCGGTATCAGTATAAGTTGTAGAAAGGAGGAGTGAATATACACTAGTTTAAAATCCAAAACGTTTTTCATTACTCTACGCAATATTCGGCAAACGATTTCGTTGCACTTAACTATTCATCATCAACAACAACGAAATCATAATTCATCGTCTTAGCCGCCTACCTCGTCGTAAACAAAAGGGTGTAATAAATTCTGTCATTTTCAAAGAGTAAAAGTTAAATATCGAGTAAAAGTTAAAGACAAGAATTTGTACTTCCAAAGACTTTTTTATGAACTTTTTATGATTTGTCCTATGTACTCTATTCTAGAATAGGGGAATCTAGATTATATGGAACAACACATATTAATTTTGACATAAAATAAAAAACACGAGACTGAGTTACCTTTTAATGAATTTTCGTAATAATTTTGGGGGGAGGGGTTCTGACTCCCTGACCCGCCACTGGCTATGGCCTTGATTAACTGAAATAAAATTAAATGTTCTCTTAAAATCATATACGAATGAATATGGCATACACGGCCACCTTACCCCATTGCAAAACAAACACAATACAAATACGACCATTTGCATAAAAAACATGTTTGACAATCTCAAAGTAGTTACTAAAGGTATTTCATAACTAAATCACTTGAGTTATTATTTAATGTAAAACCATAAATAAAACTCCACCGTACCAACCACACCGTCATGAGAGCTAGTGAAATAATTTGCATTCCCATCCCATTCTCAATTTAAACTTAATAATTATCAGGGATCATAAGAGTATCTGCATCCTCACCAAGCAATTTCCATTATCGCACTTCTCTCCACAAATTAAAGTGCAATTAAACTGCAAGGCATTTAATTCATATTTTATTTATAAGTACAAATTGCTCGCTATCAGTGCGCGAAACTCTCCTCTACCATTATCACAAGCCGCGCTCCTTCAACTAGAACTCAAATGGATCACACAATTCATACCGAATCATCAGCGATATCATACAAATGTCTTAATTATGTCTTCGGCGGAGTTATTTAAGACTGGCGATTAGCTCATCAAAACGCATTTCAACGTATGTGCAAAATGGAAGAAGTAAATCATCCTTTTCATCCGAATTTCAGCCGCTGCCATTATCAACACGCTTGGGCTGCTTCCATTGCGGGACGTTCGGCGAAGATCACTCACAATTATGCGAATATTTGGCAACAGAATGAAGAAATGCAAGAAATTCCCAACATAATTCGATCAGAGCTAGCACCGATTAAGATGCATGCACGCACTAATTACTCGCTCGTCTTCGCGGGACTCGGATTTTCTCACTCGTTAGCCAAATGATGTGATTCATCATCGCGCGAGTCAAATGAGGAGGCATCAGGGCTCCGGTGGAATCCATCATCGAGCATTGAGTCGGCCCAGCGAGACGCGGCCGGCAATGGATTCGCGAAATGACCAGAAGTGCAAGCTATCTCGCCATATATCCCTTTGGCGACCGATGCGCAGATATTTCTGATCTCCGCTGCTGGTGGATGATGTGATTAGTATGGAGTTGGATTTAGTGTTGGATTCGGATTGAGGTTGAGGCATATCAAGCCGCGCCGAACGGGTTAGTGCGGATTGATGTTGATGGATTTCATATTGATGTGATGTGAAGATGAGCTCAGAATGAATGAGTGGCTTTACTTGAATGTTAACTATTCAACTTTTAGCTTTCAAATAATACGGAAATGCTGAACTTCGCTATAGGTGCACCCACAACATTAGGACTCGTCTGCGGGTACTGTTAGGCAATCTTTGCGAATTTTTCCCATTAAGGCTCATGTTTCCCGTTCCCAAAATGAAGACATCCTTAGCCCAATGCACTCTCGGCAATCCATCTTCTTAACGGTACCTGAAATGCAGCATTAGTAATTGCGCGCATTCGTACGAGTATCGCTTCAACCTCTCACAATTTATCGCAGTTGTTAATGTTTTCTCTAATTGTGACTTAATTGATCGGACGTGGTCATAGGCTTAGCGTGTCATCTGCAAAGAGACTCAACATTATAATAGTAATAATGTGCATCCATTTGTTGTACTTAGTTGCGATTCAGGTCATGCATAAACCGCCACATATCCGGCCGCTAAAGTGAGGTTTTCGCCGTCGCGGGCCCCATAGCAGCACTCAACACGGCTCATGCATGTTGGGGACGCGACTGTTGAAACGGATAGTTTATCTGAATCTGAATCTTATTTCTCCAGATTTAATTACCTATGAGTAGTTGAATTATATTGAAATAAGATCAAACTTGTTCTATGCATTTTATCGGGTCCGCACATCAAACCAGCGTTCCGAGTCCAAAGAACTCGCGGTCTGATGTGCGATCGTCTCCTAAAAGACCATGTTCCACGTCTCGCGGAATGGATGCATAAGTCTATCAAAATCGGGGACGTGGTAATTAGATGGGATGGCAATGTTCGGTAATTCCTGCGCGGAATATATTATGCCAGCCAAGTCAGATACATTTTAAGATATTTGTAGATTCGCCGCCATGGCCGTTGCCAACTACAAGGAGCTTTTCTCTGCTTTGTAATAATCGCGATAAACATGTCCGAATTTTATGTACACTTATAATTTAAGATGAAATACTATTGATCGCGATAGGAAACGACTAATAGATGGGCATTCGTTGGGGAATTCATGTACGGATTGTTTTTATGCAATGAGAATGTAAAACTATTTTTTCTTTGTCTTTTTTTGAACATTGGATAATATTTTGTGGCTAGTGCAGGAGAGCATTTATCTACTTTTTGCGAGGAGATAGTTTCGATTGTATCGGCTTGAAGCAGAAGTCAGTGCAGTTGAATTGACTCACTGGGAAATTTATGGGAAAATAATTATGTGCTCATATTAATGCACTGGGTCTACCAACCATACTAGTCCTCTACGATGAATTTTCAATGTTGTAGATTTCTAAAGTTACATTTTCAAACCTATTGGCTAGTCAGTAGTATCATTTTGCCTATAAGATACCTATAAGATATTGTCGTCAAACTAGGATACGACAAAACTCCTTCAAAATTATTTTGAAGTATCTGAATAAATACTTTCATTGCATAATGAAGCGTTTCTAAACACTTGGCATTTGACGTCGTCTTTGATGCTCTTTGCCAAACCATCATCATCTATGGCGCGACAGAGCAAGCCGTGTCCGCCTCCAAGATTAATCTCCTCTAATCATCACGGTTCCACGGCCCTGTCTGTCAGTTGTTTACTCCCAACAAGAATCTGGTATGACCTTCTATCGTATCTTCCCATCGAGTCCTCGGTCCTTCCAATGGATGTCTACCTTGTGCTCTACCCTTTACTGTTCTTTTGAGTAGCCGGTTTTCTTCCATTCTTTCTACATGGCTCACCAATTGCAATTTACGCAACTTTACACAAGAGGAAACAAGTGGATCATCACATTGTTGTTCACTCTGTTCTTTGTTTTACTGGGCCGTAGATTTTCCGGAGCACTTTGCGTTCAAATACGTCCACTGTCACTTCCACATAACAGCACAGGTATGACCAGTGTTTCGTAAATGAGGAGCTTATTTTACCTGTGCAAAACTCTGGAGTTTAGAATGGGAAGTACGGAGTAAGCATTGGCAGTTTCAAAATGTTTTTATACGCTTTGGTCAGCAGCCTGGATATACTATTTAGATGTTGCTTTGCTGATGGACTCCAAATAAGCACTCCATAATGTACTTTCGTCAGGACAAATGCATTTAGAACAAGTTTCTTGATGTGCATTGGAAAAACTTCATATCTTCTTAACAAGCCTATGAGAGGGGCTAATTGCCTCCTTAAGCTATTTATGTGTGGCAACCAGGTCACAGTCTATGATAGAACCGAGATATTTCATTTCTAGCACTCTTTGCAATTTTTGGGCGTTAATATTTAGTTTGATATCTATGTCTGCTTTATTTTTTTGCTTAAAAACAATATATTTTGTCTTTGTAGTGTTCAATACTAGTTTGTTTTCAATGGAATTTTCCCAGATCCTCATTGATAGTGTTCTCAATGGCAGTTTTGTCTCATCCTGAATAAAGTAGAACTGTGTCATCAGCATGTAATGTGTGATATCCTGTCAGCCGACATGTATTTAGATTATTTGTGTACAGCAGGAACAAAGTTGAGCCAAGTATTGAGCCTTAGGGAACTCCTGTTTTCGTAGGTGCTCGATCGCTCAGGACATTATTGATTAAAGTTCTCTGAAATCTTCCCTCCAAGTAACTCTTAAACAAGTGCTTAGGACTACCCTGAATACCATACGATTTAAGTTTACGAAGCAAGAGGTCATGATCAACTGTATCAAATGCTTTTTTCAAATCCACAAAAATTGCGATGACATAATTCACCTCTGTCAAGTCCTAGATTGATGAAACGTGTGAAAGAATGTAGGGCGTCCAAAGTACTCTTGTTCTTTTGAAAACCAAACTAATGTTGGCTTAAGATAGAGTTTTCAACTAAGAATGATGTCAATAGATTGTTTAGTGTTTCTTATTAAATAAGGGTTAAACACAGTCGAGTTAATTCTAATCAAGTACTTTATTGAATATAAAATAATAAGTTTACACAGTGAGTAGTGAACGCGTCAAGGTACAAGATGAATCTGACTCAGCCCAGAGCTAAGTGCGCGCGGCACGCTTACCCAGTGCGACATCTATGAGCAAGAACTTAAACTACTATTAGTAATTTCTATATTTATAACACTCCCACTTAGAAATTACAATCTATACATGTGAAACATACATTACAAATCTCGTGCAATACAATAATTTTTTTTTGTTGATTCTGATTCAAAAAACAAACATAATTTATTATTACTTTATTTATTAGTATTACAAATGCCAATTAATTTTCTCAAACGATAAAATGATTGTATTCTTAATGCTTTTGTCAAGATATCAGCTTGCTGATGCTTAGTTTTAATATATTCTAACAACAATGCTTTAGAATTATAAAGTGAACTTAAAAATTTATATTTTGTATCAATATGTCTACTTTTATAATGATATCGCTGATCTTTAAGTATCTGAATGGTACTTTGGTTATCAATGTACAATACAGGTATTTTTACATTTTTACTATTTGTTATATCTCGAACCATTTGTAGAGTCCAAATAATCTGTTGAGCAGTGCAGCAAGCAGCATAGAGTTCCGATTCAGTGGTTGAAAGAGCAATTGCGCTTTGTTTTCGCGATCCCCACGAAATTGTACTATTACCTTGTTTTACGATTAAGCCCGATACAGATTTTCGCGAAACAAAATCACTTGCGTAGTCGGCGTCACTGTAAGCCGTGATACTCGAAAAATCATTTTTTCTCGAATACACCAAACCGAAATTAACTGTCTCTTTAACGTATTTTACAATTCTTTTTGAAGCGATCCAATGAGTTTTAGATGGTTTTTCTGAAAATCGAGTAAGTACTCCCACTGAATATGCTAAATCAGGCCGCGTTACGGTGGCTAAAAAGATCAAACTACCAATAAGTTGTTTAAAGGGTACATTAGTCGCATAATCCTCCAAGTTTTTATAACACAATGAAATGTAATTTGGATCAGCTGGAGTCTTACTTGTTTTAGCATCTTTTTTTTTTTGTGGTAGGGAGGTGAAGGCATTTACGCCCACCAAGTCTGGCAGTGTGGGACTCCCATGGAGGATACCCTTGGACTACCCACTAAACACCTCCCCTGTCAATCTGAGAACCTAGCCTGGAACCGTTTGACACATTACTTCGGGCTAAGCCTCATTTCTCTACGCGTTTAGGCGCCACCGGGCTACAGGGATCCCTTTTCCAACGGAAGGAGGGGAAGGGAGAGGGATTTCTAGTAAAGAGACCCCTCCACCCTGGACGCCTCCAGGCGCTCATATATTTTCCTTTTTATCTTAAGGATTGCCCGAGCGTAATGTACCACACAGTTCCATTTGTCAACGGATGTGAGCATCTCTCCAGTGAGTTCATCCGGAGAGAGATCTCACATTTCTTCAATGAGGTCACCGCGCTGTCTTTCCCACCTCTTGCATAGGCGTGGTAGTGGTGTGTGGTAGGCATCATCGACCTCTCCAGCACAGAATATGCAGTCAGGAGACCGTGACTTACCAATCTTGTGCAGATAAGACCGAAAGTATCCATATCCACTCAGTAGCTGAGTTAGATAGAAGTCAGTCTCACCATGCCTTCGATTGAGCCACGGCCTCAGGTCACCAATGAGGCATGCGGTCCACCTACCTTTTGTATCGCTCACCCAGGACTGTTGCCAATCACTGAGTGAGCGTTCTCGTTCTTCGTGGGCAACAGCATCTCTGTCGCATTCGTTCCTCCGCAGGTAGATTCTGCGGCGCTCCTTGGCAAGGAGGGCAATGGGTATCACTCCTGCGATGACCAGCACTGCCGACTCCGAGACAGTCCGATATGCAGATGCAATCCGCAGCGCTCCCCGTCGCTGCACCTGTGCCAAGCGCCTTCGATACAGCCCCTTGTTGAGAGCCTCACACCATATCTCCAATCCGTACAACAGCACAGATTGTACTGCACTCATCAGAAGTCTCCTTCTTGATGAGTGTGACCCCCTATGTTGGCCATTAGCCGGCTGAGAGCCGAAACACTCGCTGCAGCCTTGTCAGCTATTGCCCTGATATGCTCGGAGAAACGCATCTTCGAGTCGATCAAAATGCCCAGGTACTTCACTGCTAGTTTGGTCTCAACGAGTGCTTCCCCAATGTTCATCATTCTTACTCTAGGGATTCTCTTCTTTGTCAAGATGACTACTTCGGTTTTCTCCAAAGCTAGGCTGAACCCGCGAGCAGTCATCCTGTCCCTCACTCGGCGCATTAGCATACCCAGTCTGAGTTGCGCTTGTTCAACAGTGCGTCCCGCAACTAGCGCCGTGACATCGTCTGCATAGCCGATCAAGCGCGACTCATCCGGCAGCTCGATTCTCAGTAGCCCGTCGTACGTGATGTTCCACAGGTCTGGGCCAAGGATGGAGCCTTGTGCAACACCCGATGTAACTTCCATCCTCCGCCGAAACTCCTTCGTCTAATAGAGCAGGCTCCGGTCTGTCAGGTAGTTCTTCAAAATCTGTATCAGATATTCTGGAACTTGAAAAGAGTTTTCCAGTGCTTCCAGAATATCCGCACATCTAGCGGAATTGAAGGCGTTTCTGACGTCAAGCGTCACGAGCAACACAACCCCAACCCGTTTTAGCATCTTGCAAATTAAATCTATCAATAATTTTTTGAGCATACATACTTTGATGTAACAAAATTGATCCATTATTCAAATATTTTATTTCAATTCCTAAAAACAGCTGTAAACTATTTGTAGTTATTTCAAAATTACTTTCAAGATAAGAAAGAACTTCATTAACTCGACGTTCGTTTTTAGATGCAACAAGCCCGTCACCTACGTATATAATTAACATTAGCTTTTCGTCCGCTGTATCATGGCTTACAAAGACGCATGGATCGGAGTCTGTCGGATGCAAATTAAAACGTTTTAAACATGATACGAACTTCGAGTTCCAGCAACTCGCGGATTGCTTGAGACCGTAAATACTTTTCTTTAAAACGCAATCCCGATCCGTTCCGTCTTCAAAACCTTCCGGCTGGTGCATGTATATAGTTTCTGACAAATCGCCGTTTAAAAACGTGGACTTCACGTCAAACTGTTTACAAAACATTTGCTCCGAAAACATTATCGCGAGAAAAGCACGTATAGAAGTGTATCTAGCTACCGGGCTGTATATGTCAATATAATTTCTGAATTTTCTTTGAAGGTAACCGCAAGATACGAGTCTCGCCCTAAACTCTTGTTTACCTCCATCGAGATTAGGTTTTATTTTATATACCCAGCGGTTCGAGAGAATTTTAGCATTTAACGGCGCGTTTTATAATTCCCACGTACCGTTTTTAACTAAAGCTTGATATTCGTTTCTCATTGCCGCTTGCCACTGTCAAGAGTTCTCAGAATTTACTGCTTCTTCATAACAACTTGGTTCATCATTATAAGCATGAGCATTTAAAGCAACAAATAAATTGTCTATATCAATATGATCTTCGTCATCAAACATGAAATAATTTACAATATCATCACGATCAGGTGGCTGAATATTTGCTCGATTTCTCAAGTTATAGCGAGGACGCTCAGGTACTACAATAGGATTGTTATTATTTTGATTTGGTTCATAAATTTCCCCCTCATTTTCAACAATACCATCACGAGCAACTTCATTCAAATCATCATTTTGGTCATTTTCGACATTTATATCAACGTTAGGCTCATTCAAATTTTGATTGTTATTATTCTCAACATTGTTTTGATTTTCAACGATTTCGCGTACCTCGTTCACATCAGCTCTTGGTTCAACATTTTTCGTACACTCAAATATACAAAAATCGTAATCGCTAATATTTTCAATTACAATATCTTTTGAAGCATTTCCTTTTTAAACAAAACATCGCGAAACGTTTGAATCTTATTATCATTCATTAACACACGATAGCCTTTTACGTTGACATCATACCCAACAAATATTCCAATTTTTGATTTTGGATCAAACTTATGCCTTTTCACCTTGGGTATATGAGTGCACACTTCGGTACTAAAGATTTTAAAGGAATTAAAATCACTCTTTTGACCATCCCATATTTCAAACGGTGTTTTACTATCAACACGAGTTTTTCTGCTACGATTCAATACAAAACAAGCAGAATTTACAGCCTCGGCCCACAAATTTTTATTCAGGCCCTTTGAAAGCAACATTGTACGCCCCGCTTCTACAAGAGTACGGTTTTCGCGTTCAGCGCTTCCGTTCTGCTCTGGCGTGTATGTTACCGTACATTGATATTTTATCCCGTTCTCAAACAAAAGTTTTGAAAGTTCTTTATTGGTATATTCTAATCCGTTATCAGTACGAAGTACATTAATCTCGTTACTAGTTTCCTTTTTAAAAAGTTGCATAAAATTTTCAAAACAAGCTTTTACTTCTGTTTTACTAAATATGAAGTACAAAGTCACGTATTTCGAGAAATCGTCTTTAAAAAGCAAAAAATACCTCGGATTGCCAAGTGAATAGACTTCCATAGGACCGCAAAGATCGCTGTGAATAATTTCTCCGACCTTAGTCGTTTTATGGTCACTTATCGGGAAAGGAATTCTATGCATCTTTCCCAGCACACAGGCATCGCAAAACGGAGTCACTTCTTTGATTACAATGTTATTTTTATAAAGAAAGTTCCTAACGTGTTCAAAATTTTGATGTGCAAAACGCTGGTGCCATATTTGCAATTGAGATTTAACAGAATTATTTTCAGCTATCAAAGATATTTCAACATTTTTATTATTGTTATTCACTTCATTTTTATCAATCATCTTAAATTTATTACTTGCGAAAATTTCCATTAAAAATAAGCTACTATTTACCGGTTTTTTACCAATTACTAAAACTTCATCATTTTTAATAAATTTGCAAATATTTTTATTAGACTCAAATCTCATGCCTTTCATAAGAGCAGCGCTCATTGAAAAAAGATTAAACTTTAAATTCGGCACATAAAGCACATCAGACAAATATTTACTTGTCCAAACTTTTTCGTTGAAAGCATAAACATCAACATTACCTATACCAACAGCGTGCACGATGTGTCCGTCTCCAAGACGAATAGGAATGTTCTCGTTCCTTGGACATGTGTTGTGACGCTCCCGAGTCGAAAGTCCAAGAAGACAACTGACTGGTATCAACCTCCGTAGATATGAATATTTCGCCGACCAAAGCTGCATTCGAAGAATTCGGCTTACTGGAGACTGAAGAATTCGGTTTACCCGCATCGGACTGTTGCGCGTTCTTGTGACGCTCATTACCAGGAAGGTTCCAACAGTTCTTACGTATATGCCCAACTTTTCCACAGAGCCAACATTTTGGTTTTTGTTTACCACGATTCTTCTCTCCATTTGGATGATTATTCTCTTTTTTCACAAAATTCTTTGAATTATTTGCAATCAAAGCACCAGAATGTTCGATTTCACGTTGCAAAGCACGAGTTTCTTCAATTTGCAAACGTGCCGAAAGATTTTCCAGAGTTCTTTCTGCAACTGGCGTAGAATCCCAGGCAGACACAAAATGACTATATTGCGGAGGCAAAGTCATCAGGATTTTTGTCACTACCATGTTATCCGACATTGGCTCATTCAATACTTTTAAATTGAAACTCAAATCCAGGACTTTCAAAATGTACGTGGAAATATCGTCAGAAGGTTCCTTTTTCATGCTAAGCCAACGTTGTTGCAGAACGTGTACACTAGCCTCCGACCTGTTCTCGGAAATAGAGTGCAGTTTATCCCACATAGACTTTGCAGTTTCACACGTCATTATATGCGTCATGGGCTGCCTCTCCATGGATGTCACGATAAACTTTTGTGCAGTGCTATCTTTCTGTATAAAGATTTTCAGCACTCTTTCATAGTCACTTTTTGCAGTCACGTATGCTGCTTTTGCTTCGTTCGTTGCATCTTCTGCTGGAGCAATAGGCGGTGTTGGCTTTGACAGTACACCATTAACAGCATCGAACACTTTATGTGATAATAAAATCACGCGAATTTGAAATCGCCAAACACTCCAATTTTCAGCACCTTTTAGTTTTGCTACTTTTACCGCGTCACTGTCCGACATTATGTCAACTTCACTATTTCTTATTACTCGTAAACTTTAAACAACAATAAGCACTACTACTCAGTGGCCTGGGCCCATAACCTCTTATTAAATAAGGGTTAAACACAGTGGAGTTAATTCTAATCAAGTACTTTATTGAATATAAAATAATAAGTTTACACCGTGAGTAGTGAACGCGTCAAGGTAGAAGATGAATCTGAGCCCAGAGCTACGTGCGCGCGGCACGCTTATCCAGTGCGACATCTATGAGCAAGAACTTAAACTACTATTAGTAATTTCTATATTTATAACAGTATTTTTTCAAATATCTTACTAAATCCCGTCAGCAGTGCAATCGGGGGATAGTTATTTGGGTTGAGATGGCCACCAGCCTTAAATATAGAAACTATTTTTGCAAGTTTTTCTTCTTCCGGAAATGACCCATTCCAAGTTTTGTGATATACCCCGGGGTGAAGAGTTGTCCCTTTATTCATTTATTGTTTTCCATGTTTCATGGGAGTTGTCAGCCGCTGTTTCCATTCTTCTTGAGAAATATGAGAATTCAGCCTCTTTCACCAGTCGTTTCGATTCTTTTTCCCCTTGCATGTATACAAACTTGAAAGCTTGGTTTCCATTGTTCTTCCTGTAGTCTATGTATGCCTTCCTTTTTAAATGCTTGCATCAATTACTTTTTTCGTTATCCAAGTCCGTTGTCAACACCTGATTTTTTTCTCAATTGTAGAGCTTCGCTTAGCAGCTATGGTGATATTTTTGAGTTCAATAATACTATTTGGTTTCCGCTTCTTAAGCAATTCTCGAATGTTTGATTTAAAGAGCTACTTATCTAGATATTTGAACGTTTTGTAAATCGGCTTCTGTTTGTTCAGGGCTTGGTCTTGAATAGCTATTTTTAACACACGGTGATCCAGCTCCAGCCAGTCCTCAAATGTGTATGTCATGTTTTCAGCCACTTGGTTTTTGGTTATAATATGATCCAGACAGGTACTTGAAACTGGTCGAGTAATTTTGTTGTTATTTATGATTACCACTCCATTTGTTTCTAGCGTATCCTTATAAATCCTTGATTCTGGTGATTCCGTTAGTACATCAATGTTTGTGTCCACTACTGTAATTGAATTTTTTTCAGTTGAGAATAATTTATCTCATACTGTGCAAAAATCTTACGCATTCATACGATTGGGATTGTAGTACGTCCCCAATTTTATTTTTAGGGTTTTGTACTAAAATACAAAACCCTATTGCAATCACGACCTGTGTCCGTCTGTCCGTCTGTCCGTCCGTCCGTCCGTCCGTCCGTCTGTATGTCACAGCACTTTTTCTCCGAAACTATAGAGGTTGCAGCCATGAAACTTTGTGGAAAGGTTAGAAGTGGTGACTTCTTGAAAGTTCAAGGGTGAAAATTTTTTTCGAAGGGGTTTAAGGGGGGTCTCCCCATATAGGGAGTTGACCCCCAAAAAAAAATTTTCACCACTGGTAGTCGTATAGGGTGTCATTGGAAAGGTCTCAATGAGATCTTTTGAAAACAGGTCTTAAAATTGCCTTATGAGTACCGAGGGGGGCAGGGGAAGGGGAAATGTACGAACTTTTCGCGTACCCCCCCCTCGCGATTGGACACCTTCCACCCGAAAAACCTGAAAAAAATCATGAATGTAGGCCTTAATGAGTACAACAACAACAAATACATGAGAAGTCAAAATTCACTCAACTTTGTTAGTAATAGTATGACTTATCGATTTTATGTTTTCTTGAATAAAATCTAAATGGTACCCTTAAATTCAATAAAATTTAGCAAACAGATGACTATTTATAAGATTGATCTTTTCTGAAAGTTTCATAAAGATCGATCAGTATTTAACGAAGTTATAGCGATTTGAATTTTCCTGTATTACTATGGAACAATGTGCCCTGTATTACTATGGAAACATATGGCTATGGAGCCATATGCGCTTTTTACCGACTTAGACACTACAGCTTTGCTAGGATTTGCATGAAAGTTTCAGGAATGACAGATATCATGAGGATGACTACATACAATTGAAACAAGTCGAAGAGGCAGGAGAGAGCTCCTAGCAAAAGGGCTTTGTAGCCATTCTGGGATTCGAAAAAATAGGCCATGAATCGATGCTTACAGTACAGAGGAGTGGCCCCTGAAAATAAATTTCATGAACGGTAGCCGATATGAGTATCAAATGAAAGTTCTCTATGAGAGCTTTTCAAAACAGTTCTTAAATTGACAGTTTTTGCTTCAGTGGGAGCACAGAGGGGGGGAAATACATGAAAAATGTGTTTTCTCCCTCGCGAATGGACACCCGTGATCTAAAATAATCTGAAAAAATTATCAAGCGAGATATTTATGGGTATAATTTTAACAAATACCTCAGAATTAAAAAATTCTTTCAACTTCGTTAATAATAGTATGATCCTCGAACATGACGTGTTTCTTAATTTTATTCGTTGCTGGTTACGGCATTTTGTAAGTTGAGTACAAAACCCTTCTGACATGAGCATAGGTCTGTCTACCCAACTTGTTTCACCTGCATGGCATACTTCAATTATTATAACGTTATATTTATCAGGCGTCACACTCTTGGTAATCAAATTGATTGTATTTTTTACGTATATTGCTGTGCGTCCACCTCTTCCAGACCTGCAGGAAAATACCGCATTATATCCTTCAATATTGTAAAATCGTGCTTCTTTTTGGTAATCTAGAGTTCATTGAAAATAATCAAATCTATGTCAGGATTTTGCTGCAGGTAAATTTGAATATCATTCAGCTGGTGTCTTAAGCTTCTTATATTAGCAAACATGAGTGTCAAATTTGTTCCACTTGATTGATTTGAGAGATTAGCAATCATTAAAGTTGTAGTCGGTGCTCATCCTGGTGATCAATATTCTGCGTTGAAACTCCGGATACTCTACCGGGTCAGCTTAGTGAGAATGATCAGCATTATTTTTATTACCAATACAGTTGGAGCAATTCTCAATCGTGCTTTTGCAGTCTTTTAGGCCATGCTTTCCTTCGTCTTTCACACATATTTGCTCCACTTCACATTTTGATGATTTGTGATTGAATTTTTGACATTTATAACACCTCGTTACGTTAAAGTCTTCCTTCACAAAATATGATTCATAATCTATATAAACGTTTCTATTTGCAAGCCTCTTATACATGCTTCCATTTACCTGGATGATGTGCAACCACCTTCCATTTCTTGTCCACCTAGCATGTACAAGTTCTATAGTATCTCGCTCCTCTATACTGGGATTCAATGATTGGATCTCATTCCTTAATTCCTCATTTGGATATTGATTTTCTAGACCATTGAATACAGCTCACAAATAAAATATTTTATTCAGTTTTGAAAATTTTAAAGACCAGCTGCATACACAGGAAAACAAAGCTCCAAGTATACAAATCTGTGGTAAGGCCTGTGTTATGTATGCTATGGGTGTGAAACATGGGCCCTAACCCAAGTATTCGGAAATATATTGAACGCCTTCGAGTGACGGGTCCTGAGGCGAATAATCGAAGCGAAGCTAGACGGAGACCAATGGCGAATCCGATACAACCATGAGTAGTATGAAATTTTTGATGAGCCGGAGGTCTCAACGATTGTAAGGCTGCGGAAGCTGCAATGGGCTGGCCACATGAACGTATGGATGAACAAAGGATAGCCAAAAAGGTATACGTTGGGAGAACTGAAGGCCGGAGACCAGTGGGGAAACCGAGGAAACGCTGGTCTGACGTGGTTGAGGAAGACAGTTCATCACAGCTCAGATTTCGAAATGGGAGGATGCAGTCAATGGACCGATACAGTTGGGGGCGCTATTTGCAGGAAGCGAAGGCCCGAGAGGGGCTGTAGGGCCGCGAAGAAAAAGAAGAAGGCTGTCGCATTCTGGTCTTGGCAATATCATACTCATCTTTCGTTGCCTCCTTTGCTAAATTAAAGAGCGATGTAGCATTTTCATTAGTCGATGTTTTGATAATCGCCCCATCATTACGAATTGACCGCATTAGTTGAAGAGAAATTTTACATTTTGATGGCCCGATCTTCAAATAAAAATCGATCAGCGTTTTTTTTTTGAGGAAGAGTGATTTCTAAGCTTAATTATAATCCCTGATATTGTATTTGACCGATGCTCCGATGGAGGAGAATTGGAATTTTTAATAATTTCAGCATATGAAGGCTTGCTTGCAGATGTAGATTTATCTATCTATCTTCAATCGGACTTTGCAAATTAATCATTTGTTGGAAGAGTTGGTCTTCTTTAGACTTTTGGCGCTGAGTTCTACAACCGGCACACATTCAAATCATATCATCACGTATATCCATTATAGGGCAGTGTCTCTCTTCCGACATTTTAATGCACCTCAAGTGGTACCACTTGAGGCAGAAGCTATCACATTCCATAGCCAAATGGATATCCTCCACGGGTTTTCCACATTTCCCACACTTATCCTTGGCTGGTTTAGTGGTCATTATAATTTCCTTTTTTTAATTTTTTATTCAACCTGACTCTTATTTTTATTCCTATTAGCTTTTTATTATTATTTACTATTTATAAATTTTTAGATTACCACCGATTTCCCGTATTTTTTATTTCTTATATTTTTAGTTAACTTTAGCTATTTTTATTTTAAATAAATAAAATTATCCACACTTTCAAGTGGTCAAATTTTGTCAAACTGGAGTTTTCCTCCTCGTTTGAGTCATGAATTTAGTTTTGGTTTCATTAACTCGTAGGCCGATTAGGTTTGCTTTAGATTCTAGGCTCAGACATACTTCGCCGATATCTGAGATGAATGTGCCATAATATTGATGTCATTAGCATATGCTACCAACTTTGTGAACTTGAACATTAGTGTACCCGAAGTTTCAGCTGATGTTTTCCTGATGATGTGTTTCAGTGTACACACTTTCAAGGTTATTGTCTCCTACGCTCAGGGTTTGTCGGACTGGAGTGTTCTTCCTCACTTGTCATGAGTTTAGTTTAAGTTTCATTAACTCGTAGGCCAATTCGGTTTGCTTCAGATCCTGAGCCCAGAAATGTTCCCTTGGCATTTGAGATTGATCGTGTCATAATTTTAACGTTATCCCCATATGCTACCAATTGTGCAGACTTGAACACTAATATAGCAGAAGTTTCAGCTGATATCTTCCTATTGACGTGGTTCAGTGCAATATTAAAGAGTAATAGAGCCAGCTCATCCTCTTTTTTAAGCCTGATTCCATTTTGAAGCTGTCCGGTAGTTCACCATTTACCTTGACCAGGGACTCTTTGTTTAGCATCGTGACCTCGAACATGCGGACTAGTTTTGTTGGGAGGCCAAAGTCAAGCATTATTTTGTACAACACATTTCTGTCGACTCTGTCGTATGCTTGCTTGAAATCTGGCAAGAGTTGGTGCACATCGTTGTTATATTCCCAGCGCTTTTCGAGTACTTGCTTTACTGAGAATATTTGTTCTATTGTAGACCATCCACTTCGAAAGCCTCCCTGATACTCTCCCATAATATTTTCATATTCTTCGTAGCGCTACCGGCAATCTTGTACTAAATGAGCAGCCCATAGTAATAACAACAAAATAAGTGCCGAACAATTTAATACGTAACTTATTAATATTATAATTACTAACCCAAACTAAACCCCGCCACTATCACCGCTAACATTATCGATAAAAAGTTCTTCCAATCCCTGCTCTATGAGCCTACAGGAAAATTTCAATTTACTAACAATAATATCGGGAGCAACAAAATTAAAATTTACTTATACCAGTTAGCCTGAGAAGTGGTAATAATTAACCTGAGATTGAATTTCTAAATCAGTTCAGAAAATCGCTAACAAATAAAACGAATAACAATGGCCAAAACATTGATAATGGCAACACCATTACTACGTGATTTAGTGAAGGAATTGCAAGATTCCAGTTGGACCCAAATCTCTCGTTACCACCATCACTAGAACTTGAGCGAGTAGATGGAATAAGAGGCTCATCGTGTGGAACGGGGAAGGAAATTTGCACTTGATCCCATACCGGCGGAGTTCGAGCAGGGTAGTACGGAATTTACATGCGTTTGTTTCGAGTCGCGCTATCTTTTTATTGCTTGTTTTATTCAGGTATTGAAGTGAATTGCATTGCTCTTCGCTGCTTCACATTTGGTCCCCTGCCTTAATAAACGACAGGGAGGAATTGGTGGAAAGAAAAGAACGGGTTGTTAGCGAGATTGAGTCGCTACGTGCGTGATTTTTTGAAGAGATTTTCGGATCGAAGACCATTCTCGAGTTAACATGTGAGTTTATGGAGTATAAAGATATTGCAGGCAAGACAAAGATAATAGATAGATAATACGCAGACGATTTTTTTTATGTTTGCTCGTTTGGAATTGATGAAGTACCACCCGGATAACTGTAACATTGTGCGGAAACTTTTGACTTAAAGGATACCAGTGAAGTTCAGCATAATTTAATTGCAGTTTTGGGGTAGAATTAAAAGTATAACAACAGTGACGAAAATTTGCACATGCTACTTCTTTTTCCAAAAGTGTCTTCGATCCCATGTCCGGCTGATCTTTGAAGAGAGGAAAATCGTCCACTCATTGGTCAAAGCGCTAAGCTTGGATTTAAAAAATTCCCACAACAAGTGCGCCCCGTGCTCTACTTTGTTCCGTGGAACTTGCTAGTTCGCCACTTGTTTGATTAAGTGGCAAAGCCGTCATTTCAGTGAGACCAATCAAAAGTTTTACACGCTCCAGCCAATTGCGATGAGGATACTGGAATCAAAAGTTTGGATCGTGCGGAAGGTAAATGAACGTGATGGATGTATCTTACTGTAGGATTCAGTGTCGAAAAAGTATCTCTTCAAACGAAACCTAAGTATTGTTTCTTTTGTGACTTGCCGCGAGTACCGTGGGTAAGTATAAATGACTTTTCCGACGCAGTATGCCATGGTTGTGTCAAATTGAGCTTGTGCTGGGCGCAGCACGTCAAAAGAAACGCCTGTACGAGACAGCTAAGAGAAGTCACCAAAAACGGTAAAGTACAACATCTGGTCACAGAAGTGCAGTTAACGAAGCGCCGTTCAACAATCGGGAGGTTAACTCCTACAAACACCGGGTGTTGAAGGACCTGCAGTAACGTTCATTCTTACATTTTTTCCTATCGACGAATTGAAGACCTGAGAATTCTTTTCTTGATCAATCTAAATAAGACCTTAATTAGCAACATCTTGTTGAGAGTTTTTTCTTTCTGGAGTGACCATAAAGTTTTAGTCTTTTTCAATGCTATTTTTTCACGATTTAGTTTTCATTATAACTGCTTTAAGTGAGTTGCTAACCCTTATCCACCCCAACAACGAGTGCTCGTTGGAGGAGCACTAGGTAAGTACCCTTTGATATTTTAACAAAGAATTTAAATTTATTTTTGTTTAAGAGCTGAATAATGTCTCGCTACTTATAACTTTATTTTGCAAAAGAATCATTGAACATAAATCAGCGTTTTAACAGAATTTATTTTAATATACAAATTAATTTTGAATTGAATTTAGAAAAATTGAGGAGGCGGATATAGCATTTATAGTTCAACTTTATTTGGCGAAATTGCACATTGTAGTGAATACAGATTATAATTTCAGATGATTCCACGCTTAAGTCGAACGTACTGTTTAAAACTAAATAATTAAATAAAGGGGAAGAGAAGAAGAAAAATTGACGGAAAGATAAATAGAAGAAAAACTCGATCTTTCCATTTCACTTGAACCTTGGCCGGGTATGGGGACCGCCACGTTGGCTGGCCCTTCCAATCACGAGCTAGCAATCAGGTGAGTTCACTCCTTTTCTTTGTTGTTACAGGCACTCTTGCAGGGTAGAGTGGCCTTCGGCACAGGCTCCTTATTTATGGTAAAGTTTTATATGATTCAGTCATATAACATAAATCTGAAACATTTTTATTTTAATTTCAGGCAAAAGTTCATGTGAATTACGTTTGTATATATTTTTTAATTAAATGGAAAATATATGGCCACGTCTACAATGGATATTGATCCGGATAGGGAGTGCAAAGGGCACCACTTCCACCTGAATGCCCCACTTTTATTTGGGGGTCGTAAATATCAATGGTAACGATGAAATCCTCTCGCATCTCGCACGCGTTAATCAAGCTCGGTCAGTCGTTTTGTATTGGTCCATCCCTTTGAATAACTCCGCCTCGGCACCGTCAAACCGAGACGTTTTATCCTCTTATTCCTGAATGCGAATTTTTTTTGCAGTTGGTGCTTGTGTTAGGGAAAAGAAACCGCCCCACGACGCCACAATGCTAGCTTGCCAGCGCATTCACGCGTCCTCAGACAAGTTCAATTCTGGCGAGCACTAACATCTTCGCCTGCCGAGGCTGCAGACCATTGCTGCAGTCCTGAATGGTCAATGAATATCCATCAATCACTACACTCTCGGGCCTTCGCTTCCTGCAACCAGTGCCTCCAACTGTCCCGGTCCATTGACCACGTCCTTTAATTTTGAAATCCAACCAGCGATGAACTGTCTTCGTCGACCGAGTTCAGCCAGCGTTTCCTTCGTATCCTACTAGTCTCCGCCCTTCTTCCAACGAATACCTTTTTGGGTAACCCTTTTTCGTCCATACGATTCATGTGGTTTTACAATCCAGTTCATCGGAAATTTTATACAGCTTAGGATGTACCGGATTTGCCATTGCTCCTCGTCTAGCTTCGCTCTGATTATTCACCTCAGGATTCATCTTTCGAAGGCGTTCAATATTTTTGTGGATGCTTGGATTAGGGTTCATGTTTCATACCCATAGCATAGCACAAGTCTTATCACAGATTTGTATACTTGGAGCTTTGTTTTCCTGCGTATGCAGCTGTTCTTCAGGATTGTCAAAACTGAATAAAATATTTTATTTGCGGGCTGTATTTTTAGGCATATTTCGTCTTTTTCTTTACAGGTTCTTATTATTTTGGCGCCTAAATATACAAATTTGCCTGAATTTTCGATACTCTTTTCTCCAATTGTGATATTTTGTGTATTTGAGGTATTTTTCCTCGACTGCATCATAGGCTTTATTTTATTCTCATTGATTTACAGCCCTACTAGTTTTGCTTCGCCTTCGAGTTTCAGTAGCAGTTCTTTGGCGGTTTTTAACGACAGTGACTAAATGTTGATGTCATCCGCATAGGCTATCACGTAGCTTGCATAGTAACGTACCTCTTGTATCGATAGTTAACTGTCTGATAACATATCATAGAGCAAATTGAATAGCAATAGGGCCAGCCAATATCCCCGCTTTAGTCCGATGTTTGTGTCAACGGCGTCGGTGAGTTGGCTTTTGATGTGGACTTGGGAGATCGTTGACGTCATTGTCGATTTGGTAATACGGACTAATTCGGCTGAGATACCAAAGCAAGGCAATATTTGCTACAGTACGTTATGATCAATACTGTCGTATGCTTGCTTAAACCCAACAAAAATTTGGTGTTCTATGTTGAACTCCCAGCATTTTTCAAGTACCTGCTTGATAGTTCACAGTTGGTCTATTGTCGATCTATCTACTCTGAAACCACCATGATACTCCCCAATAATACTGCAGGCGTAAGATCTGATCTTTGAAAATATTTTGTAGGCCATACAAAGCAGTCATATACCTCCATAGTTTTTGCACTGTAGCTTGTCACCTTTTTAGTGGATAGGGAATTTAATTGATTGGCTCCACTTGTTCAGCAAATGTTCTTGCTGCCAAATGTGCTGGATGATTTTATGGATGGTTTTCTGAACACCACTGCTAGCATATTTGATGAGTTCCACTGCAATCTCACGATGCCTGGAGTTTTATTATTTTTTGGGCTTTAATGGTGGGATGAACTTTATCCTGAGTTGCTGGAAGCTCTCCAAAAACATATAAACTGGAGCAGTTCGGAGAATTAAGGAGTTTCTTGAAATATGATGCTCATCTTTCCTTAATCTGGTTTTTATCAGTGATGATGTTGCCGATGTCATCATGGCACAGCATGGTATTGGGCTGATAACCACGTTTCTGGCTTTTCACTACTTTGTATGCTAGTTTTATGTTGCTCGCTAGACATAAATCAATACTTCTCAATCGGTCGTCACATTAATTTTTTTTCTCAATTCTAATTATTTGATTCGCTAATCTTCTGAGATTTTCATAATGCTCGCTTTTGGTCCTGATTTTCCTACTTAGGTATTGCTTATACCAGGGGCAGATCCAGATTTTTCTTCCGGAGGGGGTCACAGGGTAGAATAGTATAAAAAATAACAAAATATTATACATAACAAAAAATAACAAATTTATTGGCTTCAATACATTACACTTAAACCACTCCATACAAAATACTAGAAATAATAAGCGACAAAAAACTGAAAGAAACTTATGGAAAATTTGTAGAAACCTGTTTCGGAAATAAAGAGAATGAATAAATAAGAATAAATAAATTTACGTTTCTTTCAACTATTTCAATCAAAATATTTGTAGACAAATCCAAGGGAATCTTTTTTTTCATACAAACATCCTAAACGCACATGTTCTTCGTAGGTAACCAGCCATTAAATTTCAAAATCCTCATGCACTCCTTGCAAAGAATAAAAACAAAACATTTCGAAAAAAAATCAACCAGCTGATCATTCCAACGTAAACTCATAATTGCGAAATTCACGTCCGTGCCTACGCCGTTACGTTCTCGCAATTGTACATCTATTTTAAGAAAATGGTCCACATAAATTAACTTTTTACGATATGTATTTTCGGTGTCTTGAAAAGTTTTTACCGTCATTTCGTCTTGTCTCTGTGATTATCATCGGGAAAGCTTCTAATGAAAATTGTAAACGGTGGCAATGATTTCTCTTTCGTATAGATCAGTTTTACCGGAAATTCATGAAAATTGATGCTACAACGAGTATTTACGCGTGAACGTTACAGTTTGCTGCTAATTTTGTCGTGGAATTTCAGTAAATTATCCGCGAAATAACTGAAATAAACGCAATTGTGGCAACGCATTGAATCGCCTTCTTTTGTTTTTACCGTGTACTATAACTATGTATGTATCTCATTGTTTTGATAAGGATGGCATGGATAGTTAATACGACGATACTTGGTGATATCGCAGTGAAATTTTAATTAGTTGTGCAGATAAATGACATTGATTTGTCCGTAAAAGTGTTATAGTGAAATCAAAAAGCTTCTATTTTAAGTGAGATCCAGGCAAAAGCTTAAAATGCAAAAATAACAATACAAACCGAATTTTCCGAAAAGTCAAAATCAAAGTCAAAAGCGCTTTATTTAATACTCATCGTTATAAATTTTAAAAGAATATAAAGCAAATTCCAAACAATAACAATCAAAAACTTAATGGCCCAAATGGCTCTCTAAATTTATACATTATCATTAACTCATTTCATCAAAAAAAAAAAAAACTATAGCAAATTCAATTAATTACGATTATTACATATTTTAAAAATTTAATTGGAAAAAGGAGAAAAAACCAACCAACACTATCCTAAAATTATTTATGATTAAGACAAAACAGTGAAAATTTGATCCTACACCTAATATGTTGTAACTTATTTCTAATATAATACAATCAAAAACTTTATCTTATACTGAAAAAATTCTGTAACAATGTTCCTAACCTAAGTGTTTAATCTTATCTCTAACGGAATATAGTAAACATTACATATACCTAACCTATACCTAATTTTTAACAAAAATAAACAACAACACTAAATGTAACAATAATGAGCTGAAACTCAAAAAATGAAATAACGAAAAACACCAGAACTGAAAAATTAACACGAATAATTTAGACATTGTTATTCAGCCACCAATACCTGGATTGCGCCGTCTCAACTCGATCAGCTTCAACGAATCTAGCAAATGAGTATCTCCATTGGAATCGTTGGTCTCGTGAACTCAAATTAGGAGGATATTTTATCTTCTTATCGGTGGCCCGTCGATATATATGATGTATGACTGGGACGCCGTCAGAATCAAAAACATATCGATTCATGTCCAAATACATGAATGCTTCTGGAGGAATGAAGCCAGTAGCGAGGCAAGTCGCTATATACCCATCTGTAGGAGGGAACGGCTGTGAAATCCAAGGGTTTTCACTCACAGTCACAGATCTTGCGATATGATTCCGAAGAAGTTTCAATATGAAAATATCAACTCTAGTCACTTCAGCAGTTTGATAAATTCTTCTATTCGATATATAATGTCTCCAATCCGTCTCAGGCTTTCTGTACAAACCAGTACATGCACGAAGACATTTCCTTTCGAAAACTCTTAATTTTTCCATAGTACTAGCACTCTGGTTGTACCAGATCTGACATCCATATGTCAAAATAGGTCTAACCAGTGTCTTGTAACAGGTAATTTTGACCTTTTGATCAATGTATCTGGAATGAAAGGGCTTTCGAGCTTTCTATTCGATATATATAATTTTTCCAATCCGTCTCAGGCTTTCTGTACAAACCAGTACATGCACGAAGACATTTCCTTTCGAAAACTCTTAATCTTTCCATTGTACTAGCACTCTGGTTGTACCAGATCTGGCATCCGTATGTCAAAACTGGCCTAGCAAGGGTCTTGTAACAAATAACTTTGACTTTTTGATCAATGTATCTGGAATGAAAGAGCTTCCGAAGAGCCATGACCACTTTTAGTGCCTTACTGAGCATGATTTTCACATGTTCAGTATAGTACAGATACTGATCGAGATAAACACCGAGGTATCGAACACAGGATTTATGTGGAACCCGTTCTGAACTACCCTCACCAGCCATAATGTGGAAATCCTTCCAATTACGTTTCAGGTCTTGACTGGCCCCCTGCAGCGTTGTCCGAAACAAAATTGTTTCGCACTTCTGCGCATTGATTTTCATTCGCCAATTGTCAGTGTACAGCTGTACATCATTGAACATTTTTTGGAGATTGCTCTGAGCTATTGTAGCTTTTCGGTCTGCCGTATAGATGATCAGATCATCAGCAAACGCTACCAATGATCGCGTTGGCGAGACGTTAAAATCAAAGCCGTTCAATAGCTTGCGAATGAAGATTGAGAAGAGCAGAGGCGCAGTAACTGTTCCCTGCTGTAGACCATTCAAGACCTTGAACTCGTGCATTGTTGTCAGATTTCCATCAGTTGCAACAAACGATGTCCCGTATAACATATTGCACATCATGGCGACAAGGTGTCTGGGGAACTTATCCTGAAGGAGTTTAAAAATTAGTCCATCTAACCATACCGTATCAAAGGCTTTCTCCATATCAATGAGACATGCTCCAACACATTGTCTATCATTTAGTTTCCAACAGATGTCTGAGGTTACTTTCGTTATTGCATGTGTGGTCGAATGCCTGGCACGAAAACCAAATTGGCAATTCGGCATCAACTCATTTTCCTCAATGTGGGCGTTTAATGCTCTGTTGAGTATCACTTCAAACACCTTGCTGATGTTAGGCAGCAAGCTGATTGGGCGATAGCTTTTGGGGCATGAAGATTCTTTTCCTTTCTTCAAGATCGGAAATACCTTAGCCTTTTTCCACTCATTTGGGAAATATGAATTGCTCAACATGTTGTTGAACAATATGCAATAGTTCCTAATAGCAACCTCAGGCAAATGTCGGAGAACTACATTTGGAATACCATCAGTACCACATGATTTCTTGTTGTTTATCCTGCGAAATATGAAACACAAGTCTTCATAGCTGACAAAATAATCAATAAGATTCAAGCTCGATATGAGGTTAGATGTTAATGTTTCATTAAAATTAAGAATTGATTGGCCGTTCAGGCTTGATTTGAAGTCGGAAACTTTTGCTTCAACGACCTCTGAAAAAATTTCGTTCCCTCTCTCAGGGTTTGGTAGATGAACCAATTCAAAATGTGTTCCAATCAGGGCAAGTTTATCTAATCCTTCACAAATAATCCTGTTTCCATTTCTATCCGGAGTCGTAGTATCAGTTTCGATACCAGCCCTATCGAGAAGATTTATCTCATCACTAGTGACTTCAAGACTCGATACCTTCACTCGAGACTTCTTGCGGAATATGCTATTCACTTTCGTGAACACGCCGTCTGGGCCCTGTGGGCTAATACCCCTCAATTTTTCCACCCATTAATTGCCGACCTCACTCCTGAAGTATGACCGGATTAAGTTCCGGACATTCTTCAGATTTAATTTCAACAAAGACAATGAGGGATGGTTGTAGTCCAAAAATCGTCGATAAATATTGTTGACGCGTGTGAGAAGGAGGCTTTTCAATCTTTTCAACCTCGCGATGGTTGGTGTTTCATATCCTTCCATATTGTTTCGATGTTTAATCTTGGGAACTACTTTCTCAATCGTTTCCAACGTCAGCTTCTCTAACTTCGACAAATAGACATCTATTTCATCGTTAGTTAGATTCCTGTCATTAGGAACCATTGAGCAAGAGTTGCCACCATCAGAAGGGGGACATTGCTTCTGGTACTCCCGATTAAACTTCTTTTGAAACTTTCCCCGGTCTGTTTTTTTGAAATTCAACCGATGGTTTTCATGTTGAACTGGAATGAGGAAGAAATCATCCCTGTGATGATTGATTTCCATTACGATTGCGTTATGGTCGCTATCCTAAGGAAGTACCTGCAGTTTCCGTTGAGGAGTATTAAAGTTGAATTCGAGTCTTACGTCAGCAATGCAAAGGTCCAAATATGAATTTGTCCTAGGGTATGTTGGGAACTCCGACCCATATAGATTGCACCTGTATTCAATTTGGTTCTCTGTTATCCATGATTTCAGGAATACACCTCTTGGATTATTGGTGGCGTTCAGCCATGATGTATGCTTGGCGTTCAGGTCACCAGCAAGAATATAATAATTATGCAGCCTGTTCAATTCGAGTATTTCAAACAAGGAATTGAGTTCCTCCTTGAGCTTGAGAACAGTTCCACCAGTTGCATAGGCAGAGATAACGAAGAGGTTATCCCCACCTGGCAGTGAGATTTTGATAACGGACACTTCAAGAGATTCAAAGCTTTTGAATTCGACTTTTTCAATATTTTGGAAACGATAGGGTCTTTGAATCAATATCCCGGTGCCACCTTCCCCATCACCTATTACCGTATCGTTTCTTACGAATTCAAAATCCTTGAATGTCATGGAGTGCCATGAATTGAGGTGGGTTTCGGTTAGAAGCAGGATGTCAGGCTTTTGTCTGGCAATGAATTCAAGGAGATAATCACGCCGATGTATAGTAACAATGGAGTTGACGTTGATCGAGATGAGACGAATCCTATCCATGGAAATGTGACTGGATGACAAATTATTTTGAGGCATTTGAAACCCCTAGACGATGAAAAAAAAGATTAATTTTTGTATCTTGCTTATCGATTCTTTCCGATAGAGAATTTAATTGCTGTAAAATTTTGAGAAGCAGCTCATTATTGCCACTTACATTATTTACACTATTTTCCGCATTTTCTGCTGGTCCTCTAGCGGCTTGTGCAAATGATACTCCCGGCTTGACGAAGTTCGGAGCTAAGACACTGCGGTGTATTTGTGTTTGCTTTGGGACAGATTTTAATCTTGCATCCTGATACCGGGAGCATCCTCGATATGATGCCGGATGACCAAAAACACCGCAGTTCACACAATATAATTTCTCTTTTGGCTCCATCTGAGCCAATTTGCACTCACCGGGAGCATGCACGTCTTTGCATTTAACGCATCGGTAATGCATGGCGCAGTTGGCAGCCGAATGCCCAAATCGTTGGCAGCGATAGCACTGGTTGATTTCTCGTTTCTGGAGGCGTTCCCACCTCACCACTCGAAAATTTAAATATCTGATTTGCTGAAGAGGGCTTGGACTGCTCTTATTTGTTATTTGTACTAAATAAAGTGGTAAATATTTTTTTTTACCGTCGACCTTGTCGCGAATGTTTTAACTGAGATGAACTCGATTTGTGGTGCTGTTTCCTTGAGAACCTGAAGAAGATCGACGGTATCTTCTCCGCAGTCCAAGCCCTTCAGCAAGAACGTCTGGTTCTTCTCGCTTTTGGGGGTATAAGTGAAGTGCGGAACCTCCCCAGAATTCAAAGCATCTTTCGCTGATTTGAAATCAACCAGTGATTTCGTTCTAATTGATAGCTTCTCGGAATTTATTCGTTTGATTTCGAAATTTGTTAATTTGTTTTCGGCTGCCAACAGCCGAACCATGTCCTTTCCGCTTTGACCGAAGACATTAATTGGCGGAACTTTCTCGGTATTCTTGGCTACTTTTTGAGGAGGACCAGCAGAACTACGGGCTGGTTTCTTCTCCTTATTTCTATTTTCATTATTTTTATTTTTTAAATATAAGATAAAATTATCATCTTTATTACCTTCGTCTACCTCCATATCCTGTTGGAGTCCATCCAGCGCTGCAAAGTAGTTCTGGCTTTCGTTGGTGCCACCAGCACTTAATACTTCTTCAGTGATTATTGAATTCGCAGCTTTCTTCTGTTTTGCGTGCTTATCTGTTTTTCGTATCGGTTCACTCTCTTGAACTTTTTTTGCCGTCTTGAACATTTCTTCGTACGTTTGAATTCTTGCTTTTAACTCTTCGATTTCACTTCGAAGGCGACACACCTTCTGTCTATCCTCGAGCACTTGTGTCTTACGGCTGCAATCTGCGGTATCCTGGGTGATCGTGTGTCTCCGCTTGTTGACACTTGCCAATTTCACACCGTCACTCTCCCGGGGGCCCCCCAACGGAGGGAAGCCGTCGGGCTCCTCCATACACCTGTCCCGAGTTTTCTTTGGTTTGGCCTTTTCTTGATTTATGGATATGGTTGGTCGATGCCTTCGACGATAAATTCTTATCCAATAAAATCAAAACTTGCTTTTGACTGGCTCGTAAAAAATTAATTCAATTATTTGAAACTGACTTTTGTGAAAAATTAATTAATTTTTAAAATTAATGACAGGAGCTATTAAAAACACGTCTACACGCAACGAGTGCTAGACGTAGAATTACCGAGTTTTCCGAATTTGTTTATAGGAGTTCTCGTAAACATTTATCACTTTTATTTATTTACAGTTTTTCAACACTTTTTATTGATTCCTTCCAGTCGGCTGGTTTTATAGTTAGAAATTCTGGTTCTTAATCCAGTAATGAAGAAAATTAAAAGTTTCAATTTGGCGAATGCATCATGGTAAATATCAATACAACTGTATATGAAACAACATATTGAGATTGAGATATTGTTTCTAAAAAAGGCGACGAAACGACCAGCTTCCACAAGAACGATTGATACTTTCTTTTCTAAAAGTCAGAAACCGGAGTCTCAATCTAGTTCTGATGCATCATCGTCAACGAAAGAATTCAATTCATCAGCTAGTATTTCAATTCGTCAGCTAGTATTTCAAACATCACTGACAGGCTTGAAAATGTTCCGTCCACTTCCCATTCAACATGACTGGGAACCTCCTCCCGATTATATTTTTCCTCATAATGTCGTGATGAAGAATGGGGAGGAAAGGAAGAAATACGCTCAAAAATCCCATCTAGAGAAATTTCCTTGGCTGGTTTTGTCTCATAAAGATCAAGGTCTTGATTGTAGGTACTGCGTACTATTTGCGCCGCGCTCAAGAGGAGGTTACCAAACAAACACTTTACTGAAGCAACTAGTTCGAGAACCGCTGAAAAATTTTGACAAGTTATTTTGTGAAAATGGAGCGCTTTCTGTTCACCAACGAAAACAATATCACCAGAAGGCGGAAGAAGCTGGCAAATATTTTCTTCAGGCTTTTCACAATCCAGCATCAGAAGTGGTCAACCAGGTCTATGTAGAACGATATGCGCAGGTTAAAGAAAATCGAGAGCGGTTAGTGCCTATTATCAAAACGATCATTTTTTGCGGTCGGCAAAATATTTCCTTACTTGGATAAAGGGATGATGGATCGCTTTTGGATAGGACTAACGGAGGAGATAGTCTGGTGGCAAATGATTGGAACTTAAGAGCTCTCCTTCGCTTCAGAATTGATTCTGGTCACTCTTCAGCAACATTTAGAAACCGCAGGTGCAAACGCAACGTACATTAGCAAAACCACCCAAAATCAACTGAAAGAAGCCTGCAAAGAGGAAATTCAGCAAGTTATCCTGAGTAGAGTGAGAGCGGCAAATTTTTCTCTGTTATATTTGACGAGACGACCGACAACTCACACACTGGACAGCTCAGCTTGTCACTTTGCCACGTCTGGAATGGAGTTGCCAGAAAAGATTTTGTTACATTTTTCGACGCGTACTCTGCGATTTGTTCTGAAGATATGGAAGGTAACGGGCGTCGTTTAACTGGAGTTACAGTGGCACATATTGTCATAGGTTTGTGTTAAAAAATTTGACTTGGACCTGCAATACTTGGTTGAAATCGGTACAGACAGTTGCTCAGTCGTGGCGTTTGACTTGAAAAAGGCATGTCACGAGTTGATGAAAGTAGCAATTCACGCACAACGTTGTCCTTGCAATAACCATGTTTTGAACAATTCTTTATTGAAATCATCGAATGTCACAAACTGCCGAAATGCTTCAGGGACAATGAAAACCATTGTAGCTTTTTCAAGTGCTTCTTCAAAAAGACACGGTGTCTTCGAAAACAAGCTTGGTAAAAAATTGCTTCCAAGTCTTTGCGAGACACGATGGGTTGAAAATCACGTAGGGCACCTGCAGTTTCAAGGTGAACGGTTAATAAACATTTGTGAAGCACTTAAAGAGATTGCAGCGTGGCTGGATGAGAAAAGTGCATCTTCTGCCACTAATCTTCAGCATGCTCTTCTTAATTCAACGTTCCAGCTTAAATGATGTCATTAGTATGTATATAACTTGTCCTTTTTTCATTTTTTCAGTTGAACGATTTGAAAAAATTACGCAAACATGTTATGCTCTGTTGAGAAACGGTTTGATTCAAATTTACTTTTCAAGAAATTACTCAATTTAATTAGTAAAATAAAAGTAATTATTATAAACCAAAGAAGAAAACCAGTTTACAATAATTTTGTTGGTTTTTGTATTTTTCAGGAGTAACTTTACAATTAAGCCGAATACTCCAAAAACCATCATTAGATCTGAAGAAAGCAACCAATTTAATAGCAGATGCTTTGATTGTTCTTGAGACGAAAAGAAGTGAGGCTGATTCCGTTTTTCAACAGCTGTATACTGAAAGTGAAAATCTCGATAAACTGTTAGATGTGGAGATGATTTACCTCGAGATAATCATCAACAAAATCAAACTCCGGAGGAGTATTTCAGAAGAGGAATTTTCATTCCTCTATTGGACAACGTTGTGGCAGACCTCAACGAAAGACTCTCCACAGACGTGATGAACCTTTTTCGGTTGAGAGTGTTTCTGCCTCGGACTTCATACACAGTGGAGGATATTGAAGACGTTCGCCATGCAGCAGAAACATACTAAAAGCTTCTGCAAACTCCTGTCTCCGTCTCGGGAGTCATTGCAGAATTCAAATGGTGGGTAGCCAAATGGTATCGGATTGTTGAAATCGGCGGTGAACTCCCCGATTCGCTTCCACTAGTTTGTGCTGCGTGTGATGAAGAAATTTATCCATCCATTTGGAAACTGCTTGATATCTTGCATACGCTTCCTGTGACCACAGCCACTGCAGAAAGGAGGTTTTCAACTCTCCGTCGCCTCAAAACTTGGCTGAGATCAACTATGGCAGAAGGCAGACTCACTGGGCTTGCATTGTTACACATTCATCGCGACATCGATTTGGACATCGATGCCATAATCAACAGATTTGCGAAACAAAATAGAAAATAAGATTTTGTGTTATAAACGATCTTCCCAGTTGGAACTTATACAAGTGTAAACAAATCACAAGTGTTGCTACAAACCAAATACAGAAAAAAATCAGCATGCTATAAAAAGTTTAGTCGTTATTATATTTATATTTTGTTTCCAATGTTTTTAGTTAACAATATGGTAAGTTCACTTTGGTCGTTTGTTTTCTGATTTTTGATTTCACAAAAACTGGGTTCATTTTGGTCGTTTGATTTTTTTGTTGGTTTGGGGTTTGCGAATAATTCATTCAGCTCTGTTTTTTGAAATTCATGCTGATTCTGGGGGGCATGACCCCTGTGAACCCCCTTATGATCCACGCCTGGCTTATACGCTTGATTCTTTTTGTCTAACGAATTCAGGCACTCAACATCGAATCAATCATTTCTTTTGCGCCGGGCTTGATTTCGATTGTCTGTTCTGCCACAATCTTCTATGCCGCTTTTACTGCCATGCATAGTTTGTTGCTTGTTTTCGTCGATGTATCTGATAGGATGGGAGCTAGCTGGTTGTCGAGATTCTTCGTGAAAATTTTTGCCAAAGACACCACTTGGAGCCTTTCAATGTTGAATTTAGCAGGAAGTATTAGAGGAAGTAGACAAGGGGACATTGTTGTTGCATTGCCTGTACTATATGGGTGATGGTTTATTGACGACGCCGGGTTCACAATTGTTGGCACGGGTGATAACGCACTGGGACATAACGGAGCTGATGAACTTAAAGGCGATTGAAATGAGGCCATTCCAAGCGCTGTTGGCATCACCAAAGACGTCAATATTGTTTCACGTTTCGGGGGAATGTTAGCATGCCAGTTTTTCATTTTCTCTTTACGTCCTATATCAGTTTGATTTCGTTTAATGTCTCGTGTGCATTAATTTTTTTGATTTTCTTCTGCTACAGCTATCAAAGTCAAAGTCAAAAGCGCTTTATTTAATACTAATCGTTATAAATTTTAAAAGAATATAAAGCAAAATCCAAACAATAACAATAAAAAACTTAATGGCCCAAATGGCTCTCTAAATTTGTACGTTATCATTAACACATTTAAAAAAAAAACTCTAGCGAATTCAAATCAATGAAGATTGTTACATATTTTTTAAAATTAAATTGGAAAAAGGAGAAAAAACCAGCCAACATTATTCTAAAATTATTTATCATCTTAACACTACAGTGAACTTTGATCCTACACCTGATATGTTTTAACTTAATTCTAATAAATGCAATCAAAAACTTTATCTTATACTAAAAAAATCTATAACTATGTTCCTAACCTAAGCGTTTTACCTTATCTCTAACCTAATATAATAAACATAATATAAACCTAACCTATCCCTAATTTTTAACAAAAATAAACAATAACACTAAATGTAGCAATAATGAGCTGAAACTCAAAAACTAAATAACGAAAAACACCAAAACTGAAAATAAACACGAATAATTTAGACATTGTCATTCAGCCACCAATACCTAGACTGCCCCGTCTCAACTCGATCAGCCTCAACGAATCTAGCAAATGAGTATCTCCATTGGAATTGTTGGTCTCGTGAACTCAAGTTCGGAGGATATTTTATCTTCTTACCGGTGGCCCGTCGATATATGTGATATATGACTGGGACGCCGTCAGAATCAAAAACATATCGATTCATGTCCAAATACACGAATGCTTCTGGAGGAATGAAGCCAGTAGCGAGGCAAGTCGCTATATACCCGTCTGTAGGGTGGAACGGCTGTGAAATCCAAGGGTGTTCACTTACAGTCACAGATCTTGCGAAATGATTCCGAAGAAGTTTCAATATGAAAATATCGACTCTAGTCACTTCAGCAGTTTGATAAATTCTTCTATTCGATATATAATGTCTCCAATCCGTCTCAGGCTTTCTGTACAAACCAGTACATGCACGAAGACATTTCCTTTCGAAAACTCTTAATTTTTCCATAGTACTATCACTCTGGTTGTACCAGATCTGACATCCATATGTCAAAACTGGTCTAACCAGTGTCTTGTAACAGATAATTTTGACCTTTTGATCAATGTATCTGAAATGAAAGAGCCTTCAAAGGGCCATGACCACTTTAAGTGCCTTACTGAGCATGATTTTCACATGTTCAGTATAGTACAGATACTGATCGAGATAAACACCGAGGTATCGAACACAGGATTTATGTGGAACCCGATCAAGACTACCCTCACCAGCCATGATGTGGAAATCTTTCCAATTACGTTTCAGGTCTTGACTGACCCCCTGCAGCGTTGTCCGAAACAAGATTGTTTCACACTTTTGCGCATTGATTTTCATTCGCCAATTGTCAGTGTACAGCTGTACATCATTGAACATTTTTTGGAGATTGCTCTGAACTATTGTAGCTTTTCGGTCTGCCGTATAGATGATCAGATCATCAGCAAAAGCTACCAATGATCGCGTTGGCAAGACGTTAAAATCAAAGCCGTTCAATAGCTTGCGAATGAAAATTGAGAAGAGTAGAGGCGCAGTAACTGTTCCCTGCTGTAGACCATTCAAGACCTTGAACTCGCGCATTGTTGTCAGATTTCCATCAGTTACAACAAACGATTTCCCGTATAACATATTGCACATCATGGCGACAAGGTGTCTGGGGACCTTATCTTGAAGGAGTTTAAAAATTAGTCCATCTAACCATACCGTATCAAAGGCTTTCTCCATATCAATGAGACATGCTCCAACACATTGTCGATCATTTAGTTTCCAACAGATGTCTGAGGTTACTTTCGTTATTGCATGTGTGGTCGAATGCCTGGCACGAAAACCAAATTGGCAATTCGGCATCAACTCATTTTCCTCAATGTGGGCGTTTAATGCTCTGTTGAGTATCACTTCAAACACCTTGCTGATGTTAGGCAGCAAGCTGATTGGGCGACAGCTTTTGGGGCATGAAGATTCTTTTCCTTTCTTCAAGATCGGAAATACCTTAGCCTTTTTCCACTCATTTGGGAAATATGAGTTGCTCAACATGTTCTTGAACAATATGCAATAGTTCCTAATAGCAACCTCAGGCAAATGTCGGAGAACTACATTTGGAATACCATCAGTACCACATGATTTCTTGTTGTTTATCTTGCGAAATATGAAACACAAGTCTTCATAGCTGACAAAATAATCAATAAGATTCAAGCTCGGTATGAGGTCAGATGTTAATGTTTCATTGAAATGAAGAATTGACTGGCCGTTCAGGCTTGATTTGAAGTCAGAAACTTTTGCTTCAACGACCTCTGAAAATATTTCATTCCCTCTCTCAGGATTTGGTAGATGAACCAATTCAAAATGTGTTCCAATCAGGGCAAGTTTATCTAATCCTTCACAAATAATCCTGTTTCCATTTCTATCCGGAGTCGTAGTATCAATTTCGATACCAGCCCTATCGAGAAGATTTATCTCATCACTAGTGACTTCAAGATTCGATACCTTCACTCGAGACTTCTTGCGGAATCTGCTATTCACTTTCGCAAACACGCCATTTGGGTCCTGTGGGCTAATACCCCTCAATTTTTCCACCCATTGACTGCTAATCTCACTCCTGAAGTATGACCGGATTAAGTTCCGGACATTCTTCAGATGTAATTTCAACAAAGCCAACGAGGGATGGTTGTAATCCAAAAATCACCGATAAATATTGTTGACGCGTGTGAGGAGAAGGCTTTTCAATCTTTTCAACCTTGCGATGGTTGGTGTTTCATATCCTTCCATATTGTTTCGATGTTTAATCTTGGGAACTACTTTCTCAATCGTTTCCAACGTCAGCTTCTCTAACTTCGACAAATAGACATCTATTTCATCGTTAGTTAGATTCCTGTCATTAGGAACCATTGAGCAAGAGTTGCCACCATCAGAAGGGGGCATTGCTTCTGGTACGCACGATTAAACTTCTTTTGAAACTTTCCCCAGTCTGTTTTTTTGAAATTCAACCGATGATTTTCATGTTGAACTGGAATGAGGAAGAAATCATCGCTGTGATGATTGATTTCCATTACGATTGCGTTATGGTCGCTGTCATAAGGAAGCACCTGCAGTTTCCGTTGAGGACTATTAAAGCTGAATTCAAGTCTTGCTTCAGTAATGCAAAGGTCCAAATATGAATTTGTCCTAGGGTATGTTGGAAACTCTGACCCATATAGATTGCACCTGTATTCAATTTGGTTCTCTGTTATCCACGATTTCAGGAATATACCTCTTGGATTATTGGTGGCGTTCAGCCATGATGTATGCTTGGCATTCAGGTCACCAGCAAGAATATAATAGCTATGCAGCCTGTTCAATTCGAGTATTTCGAACAAGGAATTGAGCTCCTCCTTGAGCTTGTGAACAGTTCCACCAGTTGCATAGGCAGAGATAACGAAGAGGTTTTCCCCACCTGGCAGTGAGATTTTGATAACGGACACTTCAAGAGATTCAAAGCTTTTGAATTCGACTTTTTCAATATTTTGGAAACGATAGGGTCTTCGAACCAATATCCCGGTGCCACCTCCCCCATCACCTATTACCCTATCGTTTCTTACGAATTCGAAATCCTTGAATGTCATGGAGTGCCATGAATTGAGGTGGGTTTCGGTTAGAAGCAGGATGTCAGGCTTTTGTCTGGCAATGAACTCAAGGAGATAATCACGCCGATGTATAGTAACAATGGAGTTGACGTTGATCGAGATGAGACGTATCCTATCCATGGGAATGTGACTGGATGACAAATTATTTTGAGGCATTTGAAACCCCTAGACGATGAAAAACAAGATTAATTTTTGTATCTTGCTTATCAATTCTTTCCGATAGAGAATTTAGTTGCTGTAAAATTTTGAGAAGCAGCTCATTATTGCCACTTACATTATTTACACTATTTTCCGCATTTTCTGCTGGTCCTCTAGCGGCTTGTGCAAATGATACTCCGGGCTTGACGAAGTTCAGAGCTAAGACACTGCGGTGTATTTGTGTTTGCTTTGGGGCAGATTTCAATCTTGCATCCTGATATCGGGAGCATCCTCGATGTGATGCCGGGTGACCAAAAACACCGCAGTTCACACAATACAATTTCTCTTTTGGCTCCGTCTGAGCCAATTTGCACTCACCGGGAGCATGCACGTCTTTGCATTTAACGCATCGGTAATGCATGGCGCAGTTGGCAGCCGAATGCCCAAATCATTGGCAGCGATAGCACTGGTTGATTTCTCGTTTCTGGAGGCGTTCCCACCTCACCACTCGAAAATTTAAATATCTGATTTGCTGAAGAGCGCTTGGACTGCTCTTATTTGTTATTTGTACCAAATAAAGTGGTAAATTTTTTTTTTCTACCGTCGACCTTCTTGTCGCGAATGTTTTAACCGAGATAAACTCGATTTGTGGTGCTGTTTCCTTGAGAACCTGAAAAAGATCGACGGTATCTTCTCCGCAGTCCAAGCCCTTCAGCAAGAACGTCTGGTTCCTCTCGCTTTTGGGGGTGTAAGTTAAGTGCGGAACCTCCCCAGAATTCAAAGCATTTTTCGCTGATTTGAAATCAACCAGATGAAGGTAATGAAGATGATAATTTTATAATTTATCTAAAAAATAAAAATAATGAAAACAGAAATAAGGAGAAGAAACCAGCCCGTAGTTCTGCTGGTCCTCCTCAAAAAGTAGCCAAGAATACCGAGAAAGTTCCGCCAATTAATGTCTTCGGTCAAAGCGGAAAGGACATGGTTCGGCTGTTGGCAGCCGAAAACAAATTGACAAATTTCGAAATCAAACGAATAAATTCCGAGAAGCTATCAATTAGAGCTTCTCGGGATTTATTCGTTTGATTTCAAAATTTGTTAATTTGTTTTCGGCTGCCAACAGCCGAACCATGTCCTTTCCGCTTTGACCGAAGACATTAATTGGCGGAACTTTCTCGGTATTCTTGGCTACTTTTTGAGGAGGACCAGCAGAACTACGGGCTGGTTTCTTCTCCTTATTTCTATTTTCATTATTTTTATTTTTTAAATATAAGATAAAATTATCATCTTTATTACCTTCGTCTACCTCCATATCCTGTTGGAGTCCATCCAGCGCTGCAAAGTAGTTCTGGCTTTCGTTGGTGCCACCAGCACTCAATACCTCTTCAGTTATTATTGGATTTGCAGCTTTCTTCTGTTTTTCGATTTTTCGTATCGGATCACTCTCTTGAACTTTTTTTGCCGTCTTGAACATTTCTTCGTACGTTTGAATTCTTGCCTTTAACTCTTCGATTTCACTTCGAAGGCGACACACCTCCTGTCTATCCTCGAGTACTTGTGTTTTACGACCGGCATCTGCGGTATCCTGGGTGCTCGTGTGTCTCCGCTTGTTGACACTTGCCAATTTCACACCGTCACTCTCCCCGGGGCCCCCCAACGGAGGGAAGCCGTCGGGCTCCTCCATACAGCAGTCCCGAGTTGTCTTTGGTTTGTTGCCTTTTCTTGATTTATTGGTATGGTTGGTCGATGCCTTCGACGATTAATTCTTCCCCAATAAAATCAAAACTTGCTTTTGACTGACTCGTACAAAATTAATTCAATTATTTGAAACTGACTTTTGCGAAAAATTAATTAATTTTTAAAATTAATGACAGGAGCGATTAAAAACACGTCTACACGCAACGAGTGCTAGACGTAGAATCTCTGCTACAGCTATTTGGTGCTTCAGAGACGTCATCATGTGTATATATACGTAACTTAAAAGGCAACGAACCTTGAACTTCTAATTGATTTTGTGTTTGTTTTATGCATCCCTCTATTTCATTAAAGTCTACATTTAAGGAATGTGACTTCTTTTTGTTGTTTGTCAACGTTGGCGAAAAAAGGTCCTGATTCGGATTTGTAAACCTTGAATTCCAGTGAACTATTTAAAATTTGCACGCTGGCGCCATCGCGTGTTCACTGTTTTACTATTATTTCTTCCAACTGAGTGAAACACGAATTGATCTGATATGAAACTTCGTCTGTGACAAAAGACAAGGAAATGTGTTCACAACGAATGTCAATTTACAATGTTGTATGGACAAGCTATCAATTGGAAATCGTATCTTTTAGTCCGTATGAGAACACTAGTCTGTAGAGAAATTCAATTAATTATTATCAAATCCATTTTCGCCTGAGTTCCTTTAAGAATCCTTCCGAATATCTGTGACTTCGAACTGTTAAATGAATTTTGTTTGGGGAATGCTGGTGTCCTAAGTGACAGAACTACATTATTCTTTCACCCGAGCATCTCGACTATCAACTTCAGGGACGGACGCAGAAAAAAATTTTGGGGGGGGGTCCGATCGAAAAATTTGGAATAATTAAACAACTCGGCTCTAACAAACCGTAACGTTTTATTTGTGTTTGACAAACTTAATATTTATAACTTATGATTGTTCATTAAATCGCGTGTTGATTGGCGGTCTGCGAGTTCTATTTTCCAAAAAGTAAACACAAGACAAACATCAATTTTTGGGTAAAAATAGCTAAAAATTGTGATCATAATTTAAAAAAAAATTTATTTTCACTCAATTGGAATTTCATTTAACGTTATAATATTTTATAATATAAGAAGCATTAATTGACAGCACACGAATCAAATGATGAAATTGCAATACATATGATCTACTGCCTTTAATATTAGGCAGACTATTTACAGAGTGATGTCAATTCTTCTTGTTCTTTTTGCGAGAATATCCAGAATTTGATCACTGGTAACATTCACATCTCTGTGAATGTTAAGAAGCGCCAATCCATTCAGCCGTTCCTCTCCAGTTCGGTTGCGCAAGTAAGTTTTTAACCTTCGCAAAGTGGAGAAGGACCGTTCACTAGAGGCAACTATGACTGGTAGTGTCCCACAAATTTGAAGAAATCTGTATATCTGGCTGTAAAATCTTCTATTGCAAACGTCTAGAGCTTCGATGAATGTTTTTGGCCGTTCTTTTTCAGGAATTTTTGAACAGAACCTGGAATAAAAAACCAATTAATAAATCAAATAGACCCTTTTTTTTAACTGCGAAAAACTGATGATTACCTTTTCCACAGCTTGATGTCTAATTGCAAGTCCTCCGTAGACACAGTGATGTCGTTCGGCCATTTTTCTTCAAAAACATGGGCGGTTTTTTTTATTTCCTCTTCATCGAGTTCTGCGCATTTGGCTGGAATGATATTCTGTATCATTGACAACAGTGCTCGATGTTCGAGAAATCTCGTGTCCAGTTCTTCCAGATATATATCCAAAATGGAATAAATATTGATCGTCGATAATATTCTTCAGCATTTCCAAAATAGTTGTCACGATTGTTTTGACGTCCTACTCGCCGAGGAACAGTTAGCTCGATACCAATCTTCACAGCAGTTTGAGTCGCTGACTGGAACATTTCCGCAAATTTTTCGTCGGCCCTGGCACGCATCTCCTTTATTTCTTTGTGAACATTGTTCGCATATTGGACGCATTCACTTAAATCGCAATCTTCTTTTTGCAAATTCTGGCTCAGGTTTTTCGTCAAGCTGAATACCGGTACCATTACAACCAATGCAACTATGAATTGCGCTGTTTGGATTGAAGCAAGCAAGCTGTTTGGCTGTACTCCATCTGTTTTTGATCTCAGCTCATTTAATTCTTCGAGCGTCAAGCAGATGAATTCCAATGCTTCATGAAACAATCCCAGAGAAGCAAGATGTTCGACCCAACGCGTTTCACAAAATTTTAAAAGACGTGTCTGCTTGGCACTAGGATTTTCTGCCAGGATATGTTTTTTCAACAAATTTCCAGCTTTGCTCGACAGACAAAGAAGTTGACGACTTGCTTGACTGTTCCAATGCAGTTCCGAATCGGCGTAATGTCGCACGCATGGGTAATTGCCAGATTTAGGTTGTGACTGGCACAATGAAGATAAAGAGCATCTGGACATATTTTCTTTACAATAGCTGCACAGCCTTTCAGCTCTCCACTCATTGCTCGAGCTCCATCATAACCTTCAAAATAAATCGTTAAAATCCTTGTTTTACAAATCAAAAGTTTTTTCTATGGTTTCAGAGCTCCTATATTTATAAATCCGATTCAGGAACTTGTGTAATTGAAATTTTCAAAGCACTATTCAACTTAACTTGGTTTGTGTTTTAAGGCTCTTTCAAAATCGAATTAAAATCCGATTTTAAGATATTTCAAAAATCATTTTTAAGCAAGACTCTAAAACTGTTTTAGTATTTAATCCACATAATATATGTATATATATTCTTAAGTACTAAGAATTCTTGTCTAGATTTCATACTAAAATTAATTCAAGAATCAAATTTAGCTAGGTTTGTCAAAAGGTTTTATAAAATCCTATTCAGATAAGATTTTAATTGAGTTGAAAATATCATTTTTAAGCTAGTCACTAAATCCAATCGAGAGTGAATTTTTCTATGCTCGTAGAAAGTTTGATCCAAAACTTCAATGAATAGTAGCTCCAAAACTTCACTTTCTTTTTCTACTTTTAGCTAATTCATGTTAATTTAAGTTTTATTGAGTGAATGCAAGTTATACAACGTTTGGTATTGGATGAAAGTATTTTATATTTCATACAATATAAAACAATGTTTAAAATTATATGATGATATTTTATAGTGATTCAAGTTTCGATAAGTACATTTGAGTTTTCATTCGGTTGAATTTTTGGATCGGTCAATTTAAATTTTATTGAATGAATGTAAGTTATACTACGTTAAATATTGGATAAAAATTTTTTTTTCATGCATCTATGTTTAAAATTATATTATGCTTTTTTATAGGGATCCAAGTTTTAATTAGTTCATGTGAGCTTCCGTTTGATTTAATTTTTTAATTAGCTAATTTAAGTTTTATTGAGTGAATGTGAGTTATACTACATTAAATATTAGACAAAAATATTTTTGATTTAATACATTAATGTTTAAAATTATATAATGATATTTTATAGTAATTCAATTTTGAATTAGTTCATTTGAGTTTTATCCTTGTTAATTTGAGTTTTATCCAGCTTACCTTGCCCTTTCATGAAATGAGTGTCCACTCCAAGTTTCTGCAAAGTTGTAAGCAGCGTATTTGCAAAGCCGGCGCCAGTCACATCCTCTACAGGAACGAAGCACAAGAAATCTTCTCTGATCGTGTGTCTCCCTTTGATTTCTTGAATGAACCTAGCTCCAATCGTGAATTGTTCAATTCCACTTACATCAGACGTTTCATCTGCGGTTACAGTGAAACATTTCGTCTCATTGATGCGTCTCACCAACTCTCTTGTGATGATTTCCGCTCCAGCATCAATGATCTCGTTCTGAATTCTATGGCTCAAGTATGTTGCATTACAACCAGCCACCTTTAAATGTTCTTGCAGTGCTACATCTCCACTATCCACAGAAAAACGCAGAAGTGCCCTGAAATTCCCGTCGTTCTCTTCTGAAATTTCCAGCGCCAATGGGCCATCATCTCGACGTCCTCGTAGCGCCAGTCCTTGTCTGCAGCAGAACAAAACCGCAGGAATGATGGGAGCAAGCTTCCGTCTGTTTTCCAATTGCAGCCGTTTTCGGCTCTGATCGATCTCGACAATGACATCATTTTTCTTATTTTCATAAATGAGCTTAAAATTCTGTGCATCTTCAAGGGCGTCCAAGTGATATTTTTTCGTTTGGTGTTCTTTAAATCTCTCTAAAGCTCTCTTCCAATCTTTAACACAAGTTTGCACAAATGAACTCAAACGTTCATGTTTTCCTTTTCCAACTACTTTTTGCGCAAATAAAATGCAAACTCGACAATAAGCGCCGTTTTCTGAGGCTGAGTAGGTGAGCCAAGGATACTTTTGTAACCACGAAAGTTGGAATTTCAGATTTTTTTTGTTCATTTCCGTTGCTGGAAACACAAAATCAGCATCCGGTGTCCATACATTTACAAGGAGATCGTACATTTCGGTATTTTCAAGTTTTCTTCTACCGAACCATTGAACATCATGGACATGATCTTGAAATTTCTGAGACTTCTGAAATTCATACAAATTTTTTCTTCGATTTACACAGTATTCGTTTGAAAAAATTTAGTTTATTGGTTTTTTCTCGCAAAAATAATTTTAAAAATAATTTTTTATAGTCAGTTTCAAAAAAAAAATCGTCACTAGTGAGATTTGAACCCGCGATGATTGATTGGGGAGCTTGTGCTCTAACCGCTCTGCCACAACATATTTGAAGATAACATGCAAAGTATCTTACACTGTAAAATTTGAAATTAATTTCTTTATATAGACTAAAAATTCAAAACGACGTCAATGAATTAGAATTGTATAATTTTAAAACCTCACTGCAAACCGTCAAACGGTACATCAATAAAATATGATGCAATTCTACGAAAGTCTGTTCAGTGAATTTCGAGCGGAAAAAAGTTCCTGTACTTTCCACGTTCATGAAAATTTTATAAAAAAGAAAATGATATAACGCATTCAATTTAGTCATTAAACTCAAATTTTAATCAACATTTTACTGGGTGAAAATTCAAAATACTTACTATGGGCTCCGGTTGATGATCATTTTCCTCGTCATGCCGCGATTTTTTTGCTGTTGATACTTCTTCAGCCTGTTTAACTGATCGTTCGCATTCGCGTTTACCATTTGCATTTGTCGGTTTAAAAAAGGACGTTATTTTAACAGGTGCCATTTTTATTGACGATGAAGCAAATGCATGTCAACACTGTGGGAGGTCAAACCGACTAATAACTCACTCGATATTTACTGGACTATTACACTTTATTATTTCCGTCTCACACGTAGATTTTTCGCGCGCGTACAATTCGTTGATCGTAAACGGTTCGTATGCGTTTCGTATTTTGTTCATGCTCCACTGACTGCCCGGCCGGGCCCGGCAGGTATTTATACCCCGTGTCTAAGAAAATTCCAGAAAATGAAAATCCGAGAAGGCTCGAGAAAGATAAAGAAGTATCGACAATATTCCAAAAACGAAAGTCCGACTGGTATGATTAATTGCCAGTCAAGATTGATTGATTCTTTTTGTCCCCATGACTTATGATCCCACCGCTGTCATTAGAGCGGTCAATCAATCTTGAATTGTTCCCCACAACACTAAATGTCAAATTGTGTTGGGAAATGTTGGGAAACCTATCGATTATTATCAATAGTTATCGATACACTGAATAATCGGTAACTATTGGGAACGCTTTTGATAGATCTTCGCTTTCCGTCCTTTGTCTTCAAAGCCGGCTTCCGTTCTATGCATCTTCCTCGCACTACAGTAGGTTGCGAGTCATCTAACGATAGTACTATTAATACATGTGGCATGATAATAACACTTAATTACTACTGTGATCTTGAACAGAAAAGTTGTGAAAATAAACTGAAAATTACGAAATAAAGTGGAATGAATCATATTTGTAATGTACCAACTTGTGATGTGGACCATTTAGTTTATACGGTTGAAAGACCGTGTGCTGCAAGGGGTTTTGAAAAAGTCTGAGATTTCGGGGGAGGGGGGGGGGGTCCGGACCACCCCCCTGCGTCCGTCCCTGATCAACTTAATAGCACATTGAGCTCGATGGACACCGGCTGATTCCAGCATATGGGCTGGACCGAGACAATTGGAGGCGCTATTTGCAGGAAGCGAAGGCCCGAAAGGGGCGGTTGTGCTAAAAAGAAGAAGAAGAAGATTAAAATCTTTAGTATGGTTACCTGTCACATGTTCTTTCATATCAATTTCCATTGGCACTAGTACTGCGTAATAGTTCGAACTTTCATTTGCACTTCCAGCACTGGGAATTTCGTTTGTATCTTGTGATATCTTGGACGTTTTGCTGTTGTATCCTTCGTTTCTTGATCAGCTTGTTTCAGATGTTTTGGTATTTGGTTTCTTGTGATGCTTTTCCTTATTAACTCTTCGATAGACAACACTCGTAACTTGAGTTCTTCATTTTCTTTTTTCACTCCTTTTAGCTCGTCATGATTTACCATAATTTGCAATTTCCTTTCTCCATCAGTAGAGTTTTCCACATCTAGTTTCCTGCTTGATATTATAGTCAACTGTTTACTATTTGTTTCTTATGGTTCCCCCAAAGGTGGGAAGCCGTCGAGCTTCTCCAAGCCAATGGTCCTAGAGATCTCTTGATATATTTCGCTTTTTTTTCAGTTATCGAAGTACAATCATGCTGTTCGATATAAATTATTTGAAAAAATTGTTTCGAAGATGTGACAATAAGCTTTTCCCACTTAAAAATTTAATTTTTATTGATATTTAAAAAATCAGTAGCAATTAATTATTAAAAATTCATGAATTAAACACTACGAATACTAGACGTAGAAAATCTTAGGAGCTTCTTCTTCATCGATCATAAACTAAGTAGCAAGATTCTAAAAATCTTAAGGGCAATACTTATTATTCAATCGAAAATATTAAAAGCACAAAAGCTAACCGTATAAATTATATGAGCAGGTAAACATTGTTTGGAATTAAATTTATTTGTAGTTTGAAAAGTCGTTAGATTTAATTCTGCGTGATTCGTGTGCTTTCCTACGTACTCATCTAATGTAAACTATTATATAATTTCAAATATGCAGGTTTTATGTGATTTAACCCCAAGAAGAATTAAATTTCACGTATTCCTCCAAAAGTTGAATATCATGGCAATAACCAATTAGGCAATAAACGGCATCATGATATATGCAAACGACATCTATCTCCTATCGAAACAACGGAAATCTTGAAAATCGTGACTTTTCGTACAACACATAGGGGAAAACAGCAGTAAGTAATTATCGAGCAATTGTATGTACGCCTTGAACTAACTGCACACCTACCCCATTAGAAGTTTGTCGAATAAGTGCGAAGAATCATTAATTGTCTCGATTTATCGACACTAACATGTTTTAACATTTCCCAACCGACACGTTTTTGAGTCGTTTTTCGCATTTCTATATAGATCAAGGAAATTGTAGTTGGCAGAAAAGATGGCACTTTCTTGCATTTCCCGTGAATCCTCCCGTTTTGCGCATACAATCGCAAGAATGTTCTTTAGTGTTGCACCTATAACCGCCAACTGTTGAATTATTTTATTAACGTTTTCTTCTAAACGAAACAACATGTCGCGTCGTGGCGTAAGTGTTTGTCGATCTTTGGTGAAAACATGAACGAGAAGAAGATTCCTTAGAGTTTTCCAATCAATGAGTGGTTGATATGTAATTGCATCAATTTGAACCTTTGAACTGTTTGAATGACACGAATCCTAGGAGCAACGTTAATATATCGACGTCTTCGTTGGGTCAGAGATGAACAGAAGTTGGATATGTGTTGGGATAGTTTTGTGACTAAAAAGAGGGTATTATGAGTTTTGATGGTTAGTTTGAATTATTAAATTCTAGAATTCAACTCAGAACACGATTTGAAATCAGTTTATTAGACTGAATGGGATTCTCAAGCTTATTTTGAATACTTATGGTCCAAATAGCCTCCTCAGCCATTTCAATTTTGTGCAGGCTATTCAAGCCCAATTCAAATGCGGCTTCTAAATCTTCTTTGGTTAATACATTGGCCAGTTTCTAGATTGCGCTGAAGGGCTTATACGATAATGAATATTCAATATAACAATTTCTGCTGTATTAGCTACGTAAATGAACTTAAACATTAAATATAACGTACATAGCAAAAATCATATCCAATATCTAACAACACAGCATATGGCCACTAAACGAGGTCTTTTCCTCTCCTGTTTTCAATAGTGCATACACAATATGTGTTCGTCGAACAAATTCCCTATCATGAAGTTCTTCTTTTCTATCCAAGGAAGTGAATCTAATTAGCACATATTATCATACTTAACGAATTTCCTCTAATCTTGTTCGGATCTATCATGAAGTTGTTACCCAAATGGTTTCTTCTACTTAACATTACCATTTTATAGGAAAAATCTCGGGCCGTGTTGTGGTTGCTTTCTTTAACCGAAAAATCAATATCCCCAATCAGGTTTCCGTTGTTCTTGTCCCATGTTTTTAGCCACCTTCCATGGTGCTTTAGTGCTATGCCAACAGAACTTCTCTTCAACAGTTGTTGCGACCAGCTTTAAGCCAAACTATCTTTTTCGAACAAATCCAACTGGACTTGACTAGACCCTCGTGTGATCTCGATTCAAGATACTTTGATTTGGAGACTTCACTACGTATGGTTTACATACCTACTTGTATAGGAGGATAAATACTGTGACGGAAGAAAAACGCCCGGACGGAATAGGCGAAAAAAGAAGGAATCAAATGAGGAAAGAAGCACAGCACAGCACAGGAAAAATTCCAAAGGGAAAAACCATGAAAACTCAACATGTTGTTGGTAGGAAGCTGAGATTGTCTCCAAATGTCCGCTATATTGCAAATATGTTGCGAAACGATGTTTAACTCTTATGTTGTTGGCAGAAATTAAGAAACCTATTTGCTGATTTTGAGCTATGAGAGTTTAATGCAAAACAGTTTTCCTTTAGTTAACTTTAAAGTGATCCAAGAAAATGGCTGGAATAGTTTTTTTTATTTTTGATATATTGTAAAAAAAACCTACTAGTTTCACGTCCTGTCTGCTAGTCTGTCCTTCCGTCTGTCCGTGAGTCACAGCAAGTTGCCTCAGAAACTATAGAAGCTAGAAAGGTCAAACTTTGTGTGTGGCTCTCGAACGTGTAGGTCTTATCAAACATTTCAAGATTTTTATGAGGGATCCCCCCCCTTATGCTGGCGAGTGGGGTATGCAATAAAAGGTCTTGATTAGAACTTTCAGTATTTGAGAATCTCTTTCATGCATCAGGGGGTCCAGGAAGAGCCAAAATGTACGAAAAATCTGTGCCCTCTTCTCTCGCGATTGGACGCCTTTGAGCCAAAAGATTTGAAAATAATCAAGAAGGCAGGTCTTTATGAGTAAAACGGCAACAAAACCCTTTATAATTAAAATTCGCTCGACTTTGTTTATAACATTAGGATTTATCAATTTTATGTTTTTTCCCATAAAATCAAGACGGTAGCCTTAATTTTCTTAAAATTGTACGGTCATGTAGATTAATATAACATCCTTAAGTTTGTAAAATTTTATAGAAATTAGATAGCTAGAGCCATTACAATTACATGGAATTCCAACAACAATAACATGTGTTGACGGTCGATACATATTTCACATCTACCTAGACACTCTCGTTTTCTTCGGATTTTCATGAAAATTTGAGGAATAGTGTTTAGTTCGAGTCCACACTGTGGACGGTCCCAAGCACGGTTGAAAAAGGAGGAGGGTTATTTTCCCGACCCACAGCTTTGTAGCAACCGTGGAAGTCACCGCAGTTGCAGACATTATGTTTCAGCAGAGAGGTGCGTAGCCCGGCGTTGCATACTGAGGCCGGCTAGCGCTCAGTCGGGTCGTGGGACTTCCCGGAAACCCTCTACTCGTGCTGAACCACCCTACATAAAAACACTAACACGAAGGGAAAAGGACGGGAAAGGGGAAGTCATTTTAAGAAATGAAAGATGATTCATCATTTTAGTATTTTTAATTGAGTCTAATTACAACGCACCGATGTGACAAGTCGATTCAAAAGATATAAATAAATTCCATTAAATATGGCCCCTTTTCAAATTTCCAATGGAACACACTAAAACCAAATTATCGCATAAACAGTAAAAATAAAAAGAGAAAAAAAATGATATGTAATTACTTAGCCCTTGTGCGGCTGCGGAGCGCTCGGTAACTGGAAGGGGAACGGGGCACTGCTAGAAATTATCAAATTTTTAAAACAAATTTTTATTTTAAATTTATTTTTTTTCCTTGTTTTTGCACAAGTCGCACCATCTGATCGCCAGTCGTTACAATTGCTGATAGTTTATTCAATGATTCGGCGTAAATGTGCACTATTCTCGTTCACTGAAAGGGCACAACAAAATTGATTCACTGTCGGTCACTGCCAATAAGAAGGATTCTCCTCCTCAACGCTTTCTCTTATTTTCCGCACCATTTGCTTTTAGTCATTAAAATCCCAGATAATTCCAACTCCTAATCCAAATCTTTTCGCCTACCACTTCCCAAATCAATCAACCACACCACCATCCAATTCTTAAATTTCCACTCAGTAATCCAAATTAAAGGCACTTCCAATTTCTAAATTAGAATCACTTTTCAGCTTCACGATTAAAATTACTTCTCAACTTTCAAGGTTAAGATCACTTCTCAACTTTCACATTAAAGTCAGTTTTCATTTTCCAACTCAAAACCACTTTTTGATTCCAAATTAAAAGCAGTTTACACTTTCAAACGACAATTCCTTCTACAGAATCCGAATTAAAACAAATCTTCTCCACACCACCAAATAACTTCCTCCTCTTTAAAAAAAACAAACCTGGATGCTTTTCTCACCGAACTAAAATTCAACCATCGCCAAAAGCAATCCCTCTTATTTTAAAGTCGAATACTGCCTGCCTTTTCCAAATCCAGCATTTCACACCCACAAAATCGATCCCGTAATCCTTTTTATTTCCAATTACCGCTGCCGCATCTGGATAACGTAATCGAAGTTCATTACACTTCCGATTCCGCTACCCGCACATCTTTTCCATATCGACAAACGCAACAATTTCCATTTTGCATGTATGGCAATTGTCATATAACAATAAGTCCCGGGACTAATCCAGAGATGGTGCTAGTAACACCAAACTGGCCACGTTTTTATAGAGTGCGAACCTTTGCATGCAACGTGTGAAAATTTCACGTCGATCGGATCACAGACAGCAGAGTTATCGAGGTTAGAGTAAAGTCACTTTGTTTGAAAAGTGGAAAAAAGCGAGTTTCGCGTGTTGATAAAACATTGTTTTTTAATGGGTTAAAACACCATAGAAGCAATGTCTTGAAAAACATTACCCGGACTCCTCTCCATCGAAACCAAAGATTTGTCGTTGGTATGCTGAGTTTAAACGTGGTCGTACGGACACAAACGATGCGGAACGTTCGGGTAGGCCATTGGAAGCCGTTACACAGGAAAATGTGAGTGAAACGTTAAAAATTGTAATGAAAAATCGCAAAGTGAAGGTCCGTGAGATTACAGAGATGACACAGATATAATCTGGAAGCGTATTTACAATCCTTCATGAAAAATTGAGCATGAAAAAGTTTTTTCCAAGTGGGTGCCGCGATTGCTTTCAGCGGAAGTCCATGGAGTCCATGAAAACAATGGCAAAATTGAACGAATTGGGCTTTGATTTGCTTCCCCACCAACCGTATTTGCTAGATTTAGCCCCCAGCGACTACTGGCTCTTTGCTGATCTCAAAAAAAATGCTCCAGGGAAAAAAATTTGGCTCAAATGAGGAGGTCATTGCCGAAACTGAAGCCTATTTTGAAGCAAAGGAAAAATCCTTGTGTAAACATGGTATAGAAATGCTGGAAAGGCGTTGGAAAGATAGTATCACCCTAAAAGAAGATTATATTGATTAATAGAAGTGATTTTTGAAAAAAAATGTTGTTTTCATTGTTAGTCTCGGGACTTATTGAACGATGGGTTATACACACAGAAACGATTGCTTTTGCCGATATTCCAAAAAGAGTGCTTTCCTGCGCTCGGGAATCTTAAACGCAGGGTCCCAGCGTACCCCCGGTCGAGAATCCACGACGCTACCAACGGAGCCACCTGCTGTTGATTTCCTATTCATTGTATTAGCAACTTCAACTAGGCTACTTTCTTAGTGTCAGTAGGGAAACGGGAATGAATTTTTGTTAGCATAAAAAATAAAATTTGTTGTTGTTGTGAATAAAATTAGTTAGTATGAAGGAAGGAATTAGGTTTTGTTAGGGAAAATGTATCAAATGAAATTTTGTTAATGGGAATTAATGAATGGAGAGTTGTTAGTAGGAAAATCAAAATTATTATATTACTATTTTTTGTAATTGAGAATAAAGGAAAAGAGTAGGATTGAGATGATGGGGAAATAAAAATTATAGGGAAATTATTAAATGTTAATAAAAATAAATAAGTTTACCGAGAAAAAGGGTATACTACTGTGACCAAAAAATAAGGTGACATTTGTATTTAAACTGCGCGCGTCGAAGGATTTGGTGAATTATTTTTTTTTAAGGTTGGTAGTACTGCCAGTGACATCTATGTCAAATTAACATGTCAAAATATTCATTAGTGTTTGAGATACTCGTCGTTTTGTGAGCTGTTAAAATGAGTTTTTCGTTTTTTGCGAGGTCGAAATTTGTTGAATTTGCATTAAATTTTGTTTGTGGAATCAATTTTCTGCTGCGGATACGTTGAGGATGGTGCAGGAAGCCTTTGGTGGTGAGGCTATGTCTAAAAAAAATGTTTACAAGTGGTATAGTGAGTTCCAAGGCGGCCGTGAATGTGTCGAAGGCGAAGAGCGTCCTGGGCGACCATCAACCTCTTCTCTTCTTCGATTATCGTGGTGTTGTGCATTATGAATTGCTTTCACCGGGCCAAACAGTCAACAAGGAATATTATTTGAACGTTATGCGTCGTTTGCGTAACGCTATCCGCTTAAAAAGGCCGGAATTGGGGAAAGGCAATTCTTAGTTTTTACACCACGATAATGCACAATCCCATGCTGCACTCGTAACTCGTGATCATTTCGCCAAAAACTCAACCCATATTCTTCCGCAACCACCGTTTTCACCTGATCTGGCGCCGTGCGACTTCTGGCTGTTCATCAAGCTCAAAAGGCCGCTCCGAGGACACCGTTTTGATACGATAGAGGAGATTCAAGCCGCAGCGAAGACAAAACTAAAGGCCATCCCAGAAACGACGCGTATCTTAAACACTAATGAATATTTTGACATGTAAATTTGACATAGGTATCACTGACAGTACTACCAACCTAACAAAAAATATTTCTCCAAATCCTTCGACGCACGCAGTTTAAATTCAAATGTCACCTTAATTTTTGGTCACAGTAGTATGTGCCCAAAAGAAGGTGGAGATGTTACGCCGAATAGGAGAATGGCGGTACGCCGGAATTCGCAACAGCTTCCATGACTCCCCATCCTAAGCTCCACAAACAAATGGCAGTAAATGTTCTCGGGGTCACACACTGGGCTTACTGGTTCTCCAAAGATGGGACAGTAAATGCCAAGAAATGCCAATAACTTCAAATGCACCTGCAACTCTGCTACTAAGTCCTACTTACAACTCCTTTGTGGTGAGGTAAGATGGTGAAGGCAAGTCTTTCCGCGCCTGATAACCGAATTGAAAGTAATAACAATGCCGCTATACGGGCTTACTCCTCATCCTTGCAAAACCCTATATTATTTCGAATCCTGCACCAGAGCCGTAGAATGCAATCTGTATAAAATCGAAATTCTTTAAATTTCGTCCGACAAATGAACACGCTGTAGTAATCGAGCAGTCACACAAGCAAACTGCTCGAAAACTTTCCTAGCTCTTATCCGAAATTTTAATTGCAGAATTAGAAAAAAGATTTCATTACTTCCATTCCCAGTTGTTAATTATAAAATATTATTTTTCTATTATTATTACTAAACGTAATTTTATATCAATTTTTCTTTACATTGAATTTAAACGTTTCGCTTTAATTATATTCTTCATTAAATTTAACTTTTATTACTATTTGAAATCATTTTCATTTTTCTTTGCTTCAGTTGATTTTTTTTTTAATTTTAAATCTGCAAATTAAAATTTCCGATATGGGAACACTGATTTAGTGCATCCCAACGGTGTATTGCATCACCGAATGCGATCGAACTCAGCTGATTCGATTTACCGTGGCAACACGGGGATAGAAGAAGAAAAAGAAAAGATTTGGACGGATCGAGGAGTCCGCTTCAAATCGCCAAAGAGAGAACTCGCGAGAACCATGCCGGCAATATAAAAAGAAAAAGTGCAGGAATGCGCGCAAATGTGAAAAGAAAAGGGAGTGATGAATATTGACCGGTTAATATGGGAGTTTGATTTAGTGGCGGAAAATATACATTAAAAAATTTTACGAACCGTGACTCAATGGCAATTCGCAATTGGGAGGGCAAAATTTAGCATAATATTAGGTGTGCGAGTGGTGCGAGTCATGATCAACAGAAACGGTTTGAAAGCTAAACTGTGAAAGATTAATAAATGGTTGTTGGTGTTTCTACCGTAGTTGTTTTGCAATATGTGTAATAAAAAGTGAAAATTGTATTTCATGTTGTAACGGTTTAACGGATTTATTGCTGAGTTGCTTGAGGGAAAAGAAGTTATTTCATTTGCATTGGCGCATTGCCGTGGTACTGAAAGTGTTATGCGTGATGAGAGCTTCGTGTTGAAACGGTCGTATTGCGTCTAGTTAACCGTTTGGCATCGATTAAACAATCACAAAAAGACATGCCCTGGAATATAACAGGAAATCTCGAAACATCGAATGACATCTCCCATGCCAGTACGATAAAAGAAAATGAAAACTGGAGCTATAGAAGTCAAAGTATGAATATTGCAGACTGCGAAGACTTCGAAAGTAGCAATAATCTATCTTCTATCGTATGAACTTTTGATTGAAGAATATTCAGCTCGTGTCGTGCATAGGGAGGACTCGGAGGACGAGTCGAGTGATGCGAGCAATGTATACATTTCATACACTATTGAATCTTTCAATGATTTAAATGGAAACGGCAGTCAACAATGAAAAAAACATTCACCATATACGTTTGTCAAAAACAATATAAAGGAAGAGGAGAACTTTGTCGAGTGTAACGAAAATGAATTTGTGAGACAAATGAGCAAGAAACGACAAACGAAGATAATTTATTAGTTGATGATAGTAATATGGGGTCAAATGTCTCCCGAAAATCCGGAAAAGGATTAATTTGACGACAAACACAATCATCTCACTGTATATTTCCTGTGAAAATCACGAAAGGTCTGCGTGGCCTAGGACTTCAATATCAGGCGGAGTCGATTCGAACCCACCATTCCCAGGACTTATACGAATTAAGCGCCTATTTCCACATCAGGCTGCATGGTCAACGGGACAGCTGCAACCGGGCGGTATCATATTACAAGTAAATGGGAAACATAAAATCTAAGTGTTTTGGTTAATATTTTAAATTATTTTATGACATTTTCAAACCAACCGTTACAGAAATCCCCAATTTTAATCAGTGCTGCACCCGCCATGATTTTGGTTCGGTCTAACATCTTCTCATTTTGAGTATATCCGTTATTTTCGTGACTTCTGCTTTGTTTTGTAATTCATATGTGGACTTGTATACGTTAAAAACCACGCAGATAAATCTCTTAAAATACATAATTTGCATGTAGTAGGAGTAGTAAGAGAAAAATAAAGTGAAGAACCTCAATTTGATTGAAGAAACTTACTATTTAGTAATTTTAAATTAAAACAAATATGGCATATGCTTGCTCTCTTCATATTTGCATCTTATCTGTGAAGTGAAAGTTGACTTTATACACATTTTAATGGTCTGCAAGACACGTAAAACGAATGATTTCGCACAATGAAAATTTAATATGAAAGATCTAATGTACATGTCCAGTTAAAATCTTCAGCGGAAATTTGAGTTGAGTGATAATCTTGACTGTACTATTGCAGTTGACACAATTTACCTGGAAGAATATCTAATGAAATGGGAAGTAGCGAATTTTTTTTGCTAGATCAATATATTCATTAAATCTGATAATATCAATGTAGATAAGAGGATTGTTGTTAGTTGAAGGATAGACAAAAAAAAAAAAAAAAATGGAAAAAGGAAAATTATTACAGGAACGGTTTAAGTAGGAATTCATTTATAATTGCCGGCAAATGATCTATTTGGCACTATATTTATACTTGTTTGGGTGTGGTGGGCTTGATGTATTTCGAACTCAAGAATGGTGAAACTCAAGAATTTCGTACAATTTATGTATGTTGTGTTCATTTTAATAGTTCAATATATGTGGATGCCTGAAACGTTATGTTGCATGAGAGGTAAAGTTCATGAATTTAGTTTGTCATAGTAGAAAAAAGAACGAAAATAGCTTTAGAAAACACTTTAATAGTGCGAAGTTAATTGTGTAGGTAATATATTTACAAAATGCAACCTTATTGTTAGTTAATTGTGCCTTCATTAATTGTACGAATATAGAATTGAATATAAGCAAGTCTTCCAGTTAAATTGAAAGTCCAGCAAAAATAGGAGAAAAAATTAATCTGCATTCCAAAGTTTAATTATATGTTCTCTTTAACCTAAACAAAATTTAATATAGTTTAATAATCTCAGAACACATAAATCTCAGTATATTTAATTACATAAACTTACAAACTTGTTTGATCAGGTCCTTAATTATTGATTCATTCAATTCAGCATTAGTGAATAAACTGATTGCAATTTATTGCGGGCTGAAAAATATTACATTCTGTCGTATAAATTATATTTAGTGAAATTCTCAAAGCATTCCTCGTGGCTTAGTGGTTAGAGCACTAAGCTCGTAAGCCGAAGGTCTCTGGTTCGAGTTTCGTTGGCGTCAACGAGATCGAGTTCAAGTGATTCCTCGGACGGGCTATAAGCCTGTTCAATTATGATACGCGCAAGTTTAAAATCAGAACGTTTCGCAGCTGGGTGGACAAACGCACGGCCAAAGCGTGATAATGATCATATCACCTTATGGTTTGCAGATACACTCGATCATGACCATGAGATACTCTAACTATCTCTAAGCAAAGGCGAAGGGGCTGTGGTGCTACGAAAAAAAAAAGAAATTCTCAAAAGAAAGTAATAAAATGGATTGATAAAAATTAAAGCTCAGTTTTTTCCTTTCAATCAACCTGACTGGCATCGATGGCAGCCTCCTCCACTAAAATGAGACAGCCATCGGGTGTACTTTTTCCTTTCTTTTGTTAACAGGGGCTCTTGCCGGGTAAGGTGGCCCTCCGCTCACCTGTCTATTTATGGCACAGTGTTGTGTGATTCCCTCACATAATACTATGACATAAATTTGCCAATTTGAGTTTTTCACTTAAATGAAAAATTTGGCCACGCTTACATTTGGATCTTGATCCGGTTGGGAGTGTGTGAGGGGGCACCGCTACCTCCTGGATGCCCCACTCTTATTTGTGGGCCATAAGTCTCGTCGGCAACGACGAAGCCTCCTTAAGTACGTCTGTTTTCTCCAGGCCCAGTTTGCCTTCTGAGTCAGCAATATTCTTTGACCCTTAGTTGGTTACCTCCTTCTCCACTTCGGTCGATATTTCTTTGACCCCGAAATTCGTGGAGGCGAAATTTTTTTGTAGTGAGTCCTTGTGCTGGGGAAAAAATTCCGCACCTCGACACCAACACTAGCCTGCCAGTGCATCCACGCGTCCCCAGATAAGGCCAATCTCGGCAGATCTCAACACCCTCTTTCGCCGAGGCAGCAAACCATCACTGCAGTCCTGAACAGACATTTGGATCGGCCCTATTTCACTACGACGCACGAAGACACAAAGGAAAAGGTCTACAATCACCTGGAAAGACTAGTCGACTCATTGCCTACAAACGACACAAAAGTAATTCTGGGTAATTTCAACGCTAAGGTTACCAATGGGCTATCACATCGGCAAATGACTGGAGGATGTAGCCTCCACGATGAAACAAATTACAACAACCAGCACCTGATTAACTTTGCAAGTAGCAGAAGTCTAGTCATACGCTCGACTTGCTTCCCGTATCAACGCATACATAAACTGACTTGGGTATCACCGGGTGGCAACACACAAAACCAAATCAACCATGTTCTGATCAACAACGTTTGGCCTCAACTCGGATCATTACTTGATCTAACTAACCTATCGATGTCGTATGTCAAGTGCATATTCAGCGAAGATGAGCCCTATAAGAAAATTCAACATCAAAAGACTACAAACGGCATCTGTGATGAAAAATTTCCAGAGACCCTCAACAACCAGCTGGTTCCCATCCTATTTTACATATCGCTGAAAACAAGCAACGAACTATGGGTGGAAGCAAAAGCGGCGATTAAGACCGTGACAGAACAGATGATCGAACACCAAGCCCGGTGCCATAGAAATGATTGGTTCAATGATGAATGCCAGGATGTAAACCTAGCGAATAACAACACAAGACAAGAAAAGTGATAAGCATGTAATATGGTGGTCAGCCCAAGACCACACTCTGCCATAATGACATCGGCAACATAATCGCTGATGAAAACAGGATTAAAAAAAGATGGGCACCATATTGCAAGAACCTCCTCAATTTTCCGCACAGTTCCAGAACATTGAAGCCTATATATATTCCCGGAGAACTAACATTGGCCCCAACAATTCTGAATTAAGTTTATAACACCATCAAAGCCGAAAAGATTAATAAAGCGCCGAGCATCGGTGGAATGCCAGTGGTGCATATAAAATATGGTTTCAGCGGTGTACAGAGAGCCATCCGCAAAGTTATTCAGCACATTTGGCAGCAAGCACATATGCCAAACAAGTGGAGCCAATCAATTTTATTCCCTATCCATAACGAAGGTGACAAGCTACAGTGCGCAAACTAAAGAGGCATACTATCGAACAATTGATTCATCCGGGAAATCAATCGATGATGGTGTCGTTGTGGATGTCACAAAGGCCCTTAGTTGTCTTTCTTGTACAGACTTCATTCCAACTCCTCCTAATGAATGTGTACTTGTAAGAGTAATCAACTCACCCAATTTTCATCTTTCGGTCTCGTCTATGTATATGCCTTGTCAGTCTTCTCTTTCCACCTACGTTACATTTCTCGACGAACTTTCTATCTGCATCAGCGCTAAATACCATTCAGATGTTATTCTTCTATGTGGTGATTTTAATGCTCCTTTGTTATCTTGGAATTTATCATCTCGCCCATATATTGAGTCAAACAACCGTCTCTCTGAAGTTTTTTCTTCTTTATCTGACTTTGCTCACTAAATCAAGCAAATAACATTACAAACGTTAATGTTCGCATTCTTGATCTGGTTTTATCAAACTGTTTAAACAGTCTGTCCGATTTTAACCATCCGCCGTTAAGCATTGATGTTAACCTGTGTAACATGAGGCGCAAGAAGACTGAATAGCCTTCAAGGTATGATTCCCGTAGATCAAACTTTGCAATTATTGCGAACAATCTCCAAGCGACTGATTGGTACTCCTTCTTTGCTAATGTATGTGTATTTAAATACACTGATCAGCCAACATATACCCATAGTTCAGAAATCAAAAAGTAAGTATCGAGCTCATCGAGACTTCAAGCGTACTGGGTGTCCTGCAGCTTGTACAGAATATCAAAAACTTCATGCTTTTGCCAAAAGTCGCATTAAAGCAGCCATGCGTGATTATTATCCAACCAAACAAAACCTTTTTGGTCTTTCATTCGTTATTTGAACACGACGTCACGAATTCCAGATTCAGCACATTAGAACAGCTTTGAGGCTATTGGGCCTTCTGCTATTTCAGATCTTTTTGGCAAATTTTTCTCAGAATCTTTTAGGGCCTCGTATTCACCTACAAGGTACTGCCTTCCATTTTTATTCAACATTAGCTATTGATTTTAAAACCACTCTCTATGACATAGAGCTACTCATCAGCAAGTTAGATGGAAGCATGGGACCGAGTCCCGATAGGATTCTCGCTGTATTTGTGAAGTCACTTATTACTTCTATGTCTACTCCTCCTTCAATTCTGTTTAATATACCTTTAGCCAATGGAACTTTCCCTCAAATATGGAAACTTGCACATATTGCTCCAAATCTGAAAAATGATGACCTTTGTAATATTTCCAACTACCGTCCTATATCTTTCCTCTCCTTCTTCTTCTTAGCACTATAGCCTCTCTCGGACCTTCGCTTTCTGCAAATAGCGCCTCTAACTGTCTCGGTCCATCGACCACGTAATCCACTTTCGAAATCCGAGCAGCAATGAACTGTCTTCGTCAACCGGGTCAGACCAGCGTTTCCTCGGTTTCCCCACTGGTCTCCGGCCTTCAGTTCTCCCAACGAGTACCTTCTTGGGTATCCGTTGTTCGTCCATATGATTTATGTGGCCAGCCCATTGCAGCTTCCGCAGTCTTATAATCGTTGAGACCTCCGGCTCGTCAAAAATTTCATACTACTCATGGTTGTATCGAATTCGTCATTGGTCCCCGTCTAGCTTCGCTCTGATTATTCGCCTCAGGACCCGTCACTCAAAGGCGTTCAATATATTTGCGGATGCTTGGGTTAGGGTTCATGCTTCACACCCATAGCATAACACAGATCTTATCACAAATTTGTATACTTGGAGCTTTGTTTTCCTGTGTATGCAGCTGGTCTTCAAGATCGTCAATACTGAATAAAATATTTTATTTGCGAGCTGTATTCTTCGGCGTATTTCGTCTCTTTCATGGCCCGTTTTCATTATTTCGGCGCCTAAATACACAAATTAGCTAAAATTTTCGATGCTATATTCGCCAAGTGTAATGTTTTGTGCATTCGAGGTACTTTTCCTTGACTGCGTCATGAGCTTTGTTTTATTTTCATTGACTTGTAGCCCTACTACTTTTGTTTCGCTTTCGAGTTTCAGGAAGAATTCTTTGGCAGTATTTAATGACCGTGACAAAATGTTTGTGTGTCTGCATAGGCTACTACTTGGCTCGACTTGAATAGTAATGTACCTTGCCTATCGACAGGTAGCTTCCTTATGACGTACTCCAGAGCCAAATTTAATAGCAATGGGGCCAGTCCATCTCACTGCTTTAGTCAGATATTTGTGTCAAAGGCATCGGTGAGTTTGTTATTGATGTGGACTTGGTAGTTTGTTGACGTCATTGTCATTTTAATAAGGCGGACTAGTTTGGTAGGGATGCCAAAACAAAGCATTATTTGGTACAGTACGTTACGATTAATACTCTCGTATGCTTGCTTAAAGTCAACGAAAATTTGGTGTACGTCCATGTTTCAAGTACGTTTCAAGCACCTGCTTGACTGAAAACAATTGGTCTTTCGATGATCTGCCAGCACTAAAACCTTCCTCTCCTGCTACTCTAAATTGTTGGACCGCCACGCTCACAATAAATTAGCATCATCTGTATCGCAAATTTTTTCTGCCGTGCAATATGGATTTCTTCCTAATCACTCTACTACTAATAATTTACTCGAAATATCTCATTCCATTTTTTGTGCTCTAGATAGCCATATTCAAATAAATGTCATCTATATTGATTTTTGCAAAGCATTTGGTCAAGTTGATCATTCTATTTTACTATTAAAGTTGCAGCACTGTGGATTTCCTACGACGATGTTGGCTTGTATAAATTCGAATCTAACATATCGTTCTTACTATGTTTCTAAGATCAGTTCATTACCTTCAATCTTTTGCCCTAAGTCAGGTGTCCCACAAAGTTCAATCCTTGGCCCTCTCCTATTTATACTTTTTATCAATGCTGCTTTAAACTCAAAATCTTTTCTTTTCGCAGATGATTTGAAACTATTTAAAACTGTCAGCAAAGTAAAGGATTGTTCCCAATTGCAGAATGTGTTTGTTTACTCTGAAAAATTTGTGCAACATTAACAATCTTGAACTAAACATATCTAAATGTCATGTAATGTCGTATTCCTTTAAACCAGTACAAATTAAATGCGTCTATTCAATTGGAAGCGAACCTCTTTCAACTGTTTTAAAAATTAAGGATCTCGGTAAAATTTTCGATCCCAAACTCAGATTTGATATGCACATTTTAACAATTAAAACCAGAGCTTCTAGGATCTCAGGGTTTGTACTGCGCCATACTTTTATTTGCCAAGATGTATTCTCCGCTGTTCGGCTTTATAATACTCTCGCTCGAAGCATTTTCGAGTATAGCTCTCACGTTTGGTCTCCACACTTTGAATACCTTATTGCTGACCTAGAATATGTTCAAAGAAACTTCAGCCACTGTTTTTTATATAAATACAAGATTTCCTATGTTCCCTATGAAAATCGATTCACTTATTTACATTTACCTTCATTAAAAGTACGCAGGACTGTTCTTGACGAATGTCTTTTTATTAAACTCCATCACCACCTGATTGATTCCAGGCCCCTGCGCTCCTCCAATCTTAACATCCAATTCACGAGTACTAAAACCCATTTTTTTCATTCCATGATTCGTTTGCCGCGTGTGCACAATCAGTCAGAACTTGGTACTTTTCATAAATCTTTAATAGTATTTAAGTATTTACTTTGAAACAAACTGCATTAGTTGTCGTAATTTATGATCAATTGCTTAATTTTCTTAACTGTTATTGTTTTTTTATCTATATATATTTTTTTATTTTGTTAATTAAGCATTTTGTCTGTAAAAATGTATTCTAAATAAATAAATAAATATCACTAATATGCACGGCGTACAAAATTTTTTTTGAAAATCTAAAAAAAAATTAAATCAGATCATATGCTAACTGTATCCTTGGGGAGTATCAACTTGGCTTTAGAGTAGGCAGATGGACGACAGACTAGTTGTTTACAGTCAAGCAGATACTTGAGAATTGCTGGGAGTTCAAAATAGATGTATAATAAATGCTGGGAGTTCAACATAGATACACACCAAATTTCCGTTGACTTTAAGTAAGCATACGCCAGTATTGTTCGTAACGTAATGTACTAAATAAAGCTTTGCTTTGGTCAAATCAACCAAAACGAAAATAACCTCGACAAGCTCCCAAGTCCGCATCAATAACCAACTCACCGACGCCTTTGACACAAATATCGGACTAAAGAAGGGAGATGGGCTGGCCCCATTGCTACTCAATGGGCTTTGTAATAATCGAGTAGTCCGCATATGCAAACTGCTCGAGGAACCTTCACAAAAGGACAACAGAAGTGAGGGGATATCGTGAAAAAGAGGAAATTAAACCAGAAAATACTGAACCGAAACGAGAAATTGTTCCTTTACCGATACAGTCTAGGGAAACTTCTGCAAGTCAACAGAACATTTCTGAATGGAGCAATTATGATATCTTTTAATACGACGCAAAATTCTAATTTACGACAAATGCAACACAAACAGTAATCTATTTTGTTTTGTCACGGACTATAATTTCCCACAGGATAGACAGCAACAAAAGGCTGAATCACCTACACTCGGGAAAATATCCGCACACGGAAAATGGGTACCGGTTCCCTGAATATTGAGAAGAACCCGTTCCGGTGACGACTGAAGTGAGTGGTGGAGGAACGGGGAGTGTGTTGTAACCAAGCAACCAGCAAGGAGACAAAACGTGATTCTGGCGATGAGTACGGGTGACATTAACTGTTGCTTAGAATTGCGACAAAACCGAGTTAAAAGACTAGTCTTTGGAATATACGTGCGTGCGTATAGTAGTCGAGAATGAGTTGTAGAGTCAGATTAATGACATATTTGAAAGCGTCGTGTCACAGTCTCGAGGAAGTGTTGTCACCGCTGGCCAGGGAGGTATACAACAACTTTTGTTTCGTGTGAAAATTTGGCGAAGAAACGCTTTGACCGGGAATAAAATACTGATGTTTCTATAATTCAAAATAATTCAGCAGCGAGTGCAGTGAATAAAGTGGGAAACTTAAAACAGGCGGGAAATGATTGAAAACAAGTGAAATTGTTACGGGGTTTCACTATGAACATCAAATTAACAAAATACAAATGCGAATGTGAAAAGGAGAGTAGTTTTGTTTCCTGAAATGGCATTGGATACACCTCTACTATCTCAACTTATTGACCTTGCCGTAAAAAATTGCACTGCTAATTTTGCATTTAATCAACGTTCGTCAATCGTTAGAAGTCGTTTTTTTTCATTTGTTTCTCCTTTTTCCGTTTTAAATATGTGATTTACAGTTTATATAAAGTGGAAATGTTTCGATCTATAGAGTTTTTCATTAGAGACATAACAATTTTGTATCTTTATATGAACGCAACCTGTAACCTTCTCAAGAATTTGACATCGCTCAAACGACACTGTGGCGTATTTTGCGAAAAGATCTTGGCCTATATGGTTATAAATCAAATTGACTCAAGAACTAAGGCCACTTGATTATTCTAAACATCGAAACTTCTCCAATTGGGCTCGGGCAAAGCTTGAAGAAAATGAAGAATTTAATAAAAAAATCATCTTCAGCGATGAAGCTCATTTCTGGTTCAATGGCTTTGTTAATATGCAAAATATGAGTATGCGTTATTGGTCAGCAACAAACCTACATGTGCTTTTTGAGACACCGTTGCATCCCCAAAAAATTACTGTTTGGTGCGGTTTTCATGCCAGAGGTGTGATTGGGCCGTATTTTTTCGTGGATGTGAACGACCGTCATGTTACCGTCAATGAAGAGCTCTATCATGTTATTTTCGAAGATTATTTGTGGCCAGAATTAGAAATTTACTTAAGTATAAAAACAAATTATATCGCATATGCGATAATTTCGAGTGATCATTTCTTAGTATCTGAAAGGATGAATGAAATTTTTCTTTAGAATAAATTGCTTGGAGTTTAAGTCAAATGTGATCCGAAAAACAAAACTGATTTTACAAATGAAGATATATGTACATGATTTCTAAACCTCGTTAATTCTTCCCTTCCAGTAGATTAGAGTTCAAGCGGAGCAGAAGTAGAAGGTGAGTATGCCAAGTGAGCGTGATTCAATGCAATGCACGACAAACAGATTCAATGCGATTGGTTCGGTAACGTGGTGTCGTTGTTTGTATTTTGTCGGTTTCAATTAGCGCAGGTTGTTCCAGTTATGTCTGACACCACGGCTGTACGCGAATGTGGAGCACGTGAGATTGCAATTGTTCTCTAGTTGAATTGATGAAAGCCTCTAAAAGGCTGCAGTAAGGTAAGGTTGGGCTCTTTCTCCAGAACATTTTTGAAGGTGTTTGAAAATGGTACTTTGAATTGATGGCTGGAAAGTTTAGTTTGGGCGTAGTCTACTCCCGTAAAGAACCACCTTAAAACTAGCTGGCTGACAGCAGCCACCTTGGAGTAGACTGTGAACATCCAAACGTGAAGCCCTGAAGAGGTACAGCTCGTTGATGAGCTCCAAGACTTTACCTCTAAACCCAATGATTTCCTTTGAAAAAATCTGGAAAGAAGTGATGGTGAGAAATCATTACAGAGTACAGCTCGCAAATAAAATATTTGATTCAGTTTTGATGATCTTGAAGACCAGCTGCATACATAGGAAAACAAAACTCCAAATATGTAAATTTGTGGTAAGACCTGCGCTATGCTGTCGATAAAAAATATGGACCTTAACCCAAACACCCGCAAACACATTTATTGCCTTTGAAGGACGGATCCTGAGGCAAATAATTGGAGCGAATCTAGATAAATAATATAATCATGAGCTGTATAAAACCTTTGATAAGCCAAAAGTCTCAACGATTGTAAGACGGTAGAAGTTGCAATAGACTGGCGATCGTATGGATGAACAACGGATACCCAAAAAAGTATTCGTTGGGAGAACAGAAGAGCGGAGACTAGATGAGAAACCGATGACGGTCTTACTCGACCAACAAAGATAGTTCATCACTGCCAGGATTTTGAAATTGGTAGATGTGAGCAGGTGACCTAGACAGTTGAAGGCACTGTTGCAACTACAGAAGTCACCTCATTGGCAGACATTAGGAATTAGCAGAGGGGTGTGTAGCCCGGGGTGGCATCAAGGCCGGCTAGCGCTCAGTCGTGTCGTGGGTCTTCCGGGACCCCCTCTGCTCGTGCTGAGCCACCTTACATAAAATAACTAACACAAAGGGGAAGGACGGGAAAGGAGAGGTCACATTGAGAAATGAAAAATAATTGTTATCCTAGAATATTGTGGCCGTTTTTATATCAAGTTAGAAAAATACACAACAACAATTCGTGAAAAAAAGAATAATATTGTAAAACAAAACTAGCCTCTGAATTGTAAACTGTTGAGAGAAATGGACACAAATTATCATGCGGAAAGCTACTACAATCAACAAATTTGTAATATAGTGAAAAGTAATACAATGTAAAACTAAAATGTGTGCATTACTTACCCCTATTGGTCCTGCTGAGCGCTCGGCAACTGAAGGGAGGGGCACTGAAAAAAAAAATCACTGAAACAGATTAAATTCACGAACTTTACGTTGTTTTCTTTTCCTTTACGTTAGCATAAAACCACAAAAAAAAACCAATATAAACTTTACTTTAAATTTTATAATTTACGCAGCCACTAATCAACTGTACGGCAGTTTATCCCCATTAAGTTTAAATAATCACTTCACGTATACTTCCAATTATTCCTTCAAATTCATTCCATCTACCAAAAGAAATCCGCCGACAGATATTATTCTTGCGTTTTTCTTTCTTTGTTTTTTCCTATAGTTTACGAGTTCCGGCACTTGAGTATTCAGCTATTATTAAGACTTGCACTTGCCACTTAATTTTTCTTCATCCGTTATTTTTTCTTAGTCCAATCACTGTATCCACTTGGTCTATCTTTTGCTTAGAAGTTCATTAGCTGCACCACTAATTCAACCATAATTCTTATTTTCCCTCTATACACTTGTTTTAATATTCTATTTTAAAATAATTAATCATAATAATATTCACGACAAACTATAACACTTTGAATTCTCCTTTTTCTTTTCTTTAACTCGCGATTTTTCATACACGTAAATCTTTTTTACTGTTCACCTCCGCCTTAAACAGATTCCTCACTTTTTCACTGTCGCTATTGCGAAACCAATCATTTATCCACCCCAAAATCAGACTCGATACCGCAAAAACTCCCCTTCTTCACAAAACCAAATACTGAATCTTTTTGCGAATTAACCATTCCGCACCGCCAAACACAATTGTTTTTTTTCTTCCAGTCAAATACTAACTCCCACAATCCTAACCACTTAATTCCACATTTCACCTTCATCCAATCCGATCCCGCAATCCTTTTCATTTTCAAATTACCGCTGCCGCATCTGGGTAACGTAATCGAAGTTCATTACACTTCGATTCGGCTACCCACACATCTTTTGTTCCATATCGACAAACTCAAAAGTATCCATTGTTTTACATATGGCAATTTGCACAATCCAAGAAGCGCTTGATTGAATGCAAAGTGTCACATATACATTACGGAAGCTATTGGTTTTGCCGATACCTTAAAAAGAGTGCTTTCCTGCACCCGGGGGAACTTGAACTCATGGTTCCAGCAGATCCCCAGTCGAGAACTCGCGACGTAACAAATGGAGCTATGCCTTATCGATCTCCCATTCATCAGATTAGCAACTTCAACGATGCATCTGGGCATGAGATTGAACTTTGTTAGTAGGGAAACGTGAATTAATTTTCGTTAGTAAAAAAAATAAAATTTGTTCGTGGGAATTAATGTAGGGAGTGTTCTTAGTGGGAAGATTAACATTATTATTATATGACTAGTTGGTTGTAATTGGAAATCAGGGAAAAGGGTAGAATTGTGACGATGTGGAAATAAAAATTAAAGGGAAATTGGAAAAATGTTAATAAAAATAAATAAATACACAGAGGAAAAGGTAGGAGTGCCCAAAGGAAGGTGGAAATGTTACGGCGGCAATTTGAAGTTGCGAATGGGAGAAAGTCGGTACGCCGGAATTCGCAACAGCACTTTTGCAGGAAACTAAGGCTCATGACGGGCTGCAACGCTACAAAGAAAAATACACGCCTACGTGGGGAATCCCGGTTGACAGGAATACTCTTGGAAGCTAGCATCCTTTGGGGAGTGCCGCCTTCTTGGGCCCAAGGATATAGAGGTCACCATGAAGTTCCTCCTAGTATAGCAGGGAACAATCCTGGCTGAATCCGGACTACGCTTTGGACAATGAGCAGAAATTTATGCTTTGGGCTGGCGGACATGATGATATGGACCTAGTTGCTTTGCACGCTGGTGCAGAGGTGAAATTTGTTGGTGAATGGCTCCAATTCAACGATCATACCATCTTCGTTCCGACAAAACCTTGGCAGACCTCGGAGTACGTTTGAAGTTTGCACCATTGGCTTGTTGGTGTATGTTCGGTTGAGACAGACACCTGGTTAGCACTGGCCGGACTCTGAGCACTTATCCCCATAAGATTTTGTGCCCCATAGGATCGAAAAGGTGGCTACAAAAACAGTGGGTCCGAGGGGGGACTCAATCAAATTGGAGCGATTCCAACTAAAAGCTTAAAAATAAAATAAAAACAACACCCCCAAAAATAGTAAAAATATCAACAATGACAACGGAGCCAATAGTTGAACCCACGAAATTAATAGCATATTGAGAAGGGTACCAACAATAAGGAAAACAACGACGAAAATAATGACAATAAAGATGGACGAAAAATAGAGAACAACGGACAGGCTTGTACAAACTTAAATTCTTCAAGTGCAGCAAAAAAATGATGCAGAAACTTGAGCGTCCTGAAAAGAAAGATCGGGAAACTGTGCAGGACATACCGGCCGACAAGAAAACCGAAGCAGCCGGAGCAAGGGTCCAACTTGAAGTCCACAAAGTGATCACGGCAGAAAAAGAACGGAGTAACCAGACAACTAAAGTGAAGTTGTGTGATTTCACAGCTTCCGTTAAACACGTGGCTGAAGTGCTGTACTCGGAAACAGAAGCTGAAATGTCTCCTAAGAAAGGAGGTCGCAAAAGTACAATCACCTTCCAGCGGCTTCAAAAAGAAAGGCTATTTTGAAAAGAGGGAGTTTTTATGAAAAGAATAAAGTCAGCATGTGACTCGTGGAAATCAGTAAAGATGTAAAGAATGGGCTCCATGAAGTAGAGAAGCTCCTAGACTGCACAGAGTATTACCGGAGGAGATGGTTAAAAGCCGAAGAGGACTAGAAGTTCAAAGAAGAGCAGAAGGCTAAAGAAGCACTGAAGACTAAGCCTCACTCTAGCCGTTAGTAGCGATCGAAATAAGAAACATTGGTTTCATCACAGGACCTGTCTGAGTTAGAAGAGGCCATAAAAACTGAGCTCCCTAGCGTGGGCAGGATGAAAGCAAGGCTGACTTCAGAAAACAATAGGGGGCAACATATGGCCATCATTGACTTGACCGAAAAGCATGCCGTACAATTTCTGAATAAGGGCAAAGTAAGAATAAGGTGGGTTGTCTGCAGGATATGGCAAAATGCAGCGCCTCTTCAATATTTCAAATGCCTTGGCTATGGTTACACTGCACAAGTATGCAAAGAACCCAATGGGATTTCTCTATGCTACAAATGCAGTGGAATGGGACATAGGAGAAAAGAGTATACGAAAGAGGCACACTGTATCCTTTCAAGGAAGCTGACCCAAAACTATGGCTTGGGCACGTCTTGGGATCAGGAACATGTTGAAACTCCCAGGAAGCCCTAGCCTAGACAAAATCAGAACTTCGATGACTCGCATCCTGCATGTAAGCCGATACCGCAGTTCAACTGCCCAAAACCTGCTTGAATTTGCGAGGGACATGAAGTGAGCAACACCATGATTAAAGTTCTGCGTCAAGGTATGCTGAAAAATCTGGTACTGCTGCCATCTGGGTTCGGAGCAGTTATTTTCAGGTGGAGAGTTGTGGTCGGTTTAGTGTGGGTTCGGTGGTCAGGAACCATCTTTTTAGTGTGTACCTAAGGCCGAATGAACCGAGCTGAATGCTTTGAAGGGTGTTGTCTCGAACGCAGACGGCAACGTTCTCGTTGGGGAAGAATTCACCGCTAAAAGAATAGGGTATGCTCCAAACAGATGCACGGGAAAATGTATCCTGGAAATAGTAGCCAGGATGGCGCTTGTCGTACTAAACATGGGAAATACAACAAACCACACTGGACGTGACATTTGCCTTGATGTCCTCAGAACGGAGGGTAGACAATTGGAGAGTATAAGAGGACGATTCAGCCAGTGATCATCAGTGCATTCTACTTGAGATCTGTGATGTTGTTTCCCGACGTCCGTGCTCTCGACTTTCTACAATTGGGTGAAACATCGGAAGGATGGACGTCGAGAGGTTCCTGAAGGTGCTAATGGCATGTGCTCCGCTGCAGGTTAATTCACAGTGGACAGTGGTTAATTCTTCGTGAACTCAACTATTTGCCTCATCACGACTACTTGCAATGCTTCTCTCCGGCACAATAAGCCCCCAGAGTATTAGTATTCGACAAAAATCGCTGAAACGTGAAGAGAGTGTCACAAGCTTTAGCTTGAGGCTCAACGGGCACGAAACAGTGACGAGGCATGTAAATGACTAGTAGCATATAAGTTGGCTAGGAAATGCTTTCGCAAATTGATTAACAAGAGCAAGGCTTGCTGCTGGCAAGATTTAGTTGATGATGTGAACAAGGATCCATATTACGTTGGCTACAAGCTAGCCCTACGGATGCCTTGCAGACATGATCCGGAAAAGACGGACGAGATAGTGTGGACACTCTTCCCCGCTCATCCCGTCCATATTGATGCTATCCACGATGAAACAGCAATCTAGTGCCCCCTCTGCTTAGAGCCGGAACTGTAACTAGCCCTCCAGGCCCAGGTGGTGTTCCAGCTGAAGTGTTGCAACTTGTCTGTCTCCATTGTCCTGACTTGCTGCGCAGCGCATTCAACGCTTACCTTCGGAACGGGGTTTTTCTGGTACGATTCAACGCTTACCTCCGGGGCGGGGTTTTTCTGGTACGATGGAAGGTGGTGAGGCTTGTGCTGATCAGCGAGGGGAGGGGAAACCCTGAGTCACCATCTGCATACTGCCTGTTATGCATGATAGACACTGGTGGGAAAGCGCTAGTGAAACTCATCAAGGGAAGGCTCACTGACCCGATTCATGCTACTGGGGACCTATCTTCTTACCAGTACGGTTTAAGAGTGAGACGCTTCACCATTGATGTTATTGTAGAGATGGTGAGCGGAGTTATAAAGGCGGAGGCATATAGCCGCACTAAGCGATGGATCATTCTGCTGGTGACACTTGACGTTAAGAATACCTTCGACTCCGCTAGATGGGTGGGTATTCTGGATACGCTAGAAAGCACTTTCTAAATTCCTGGCTATCTGATATGGGTTTTGAGGGACTGCCTGCAAGTCCGAAGCCTGTTTTTTGATACGACACAGGGATAAGGAAGAATGGAAGTTACATCGGGTGCTGCCCAGGAATCTAGCCTTGGTGCAGACCTGTGAAACGTGTCTTAAGATGGGCTACTGAAGCTGAAGATACCAAGTGAGCCACGCTCGATCGGCTAAGCGGATGATTTTGTGGCTCTAGTCGCTGGACGCACCCTTGAATGGGTGCGACTTAGGTTAGGAATGCTAATGCGCTGAGTGAGAAGCTAGATAACTGCCCGTGAGTTCAGTCTAGCACTAAAGAAAGCCAAAGTGGCCATTTTGCCAAAAAAGTGAATCCTTGGAGTAAAGATGAACAGTATCGGAGACATACGAGTATCAACCGAATCTGAGCCTGCGGGGAAGTACCTGGGGCTACTGATCGATTCAAAGATGAGTTTTCTGAACAAATCAGGGCAGAGACTGAGAAGGCTGCTTCGGGAGTATTGGTTCTGAGTCGACTTATGGTGAAAGTAGGGAGACCCAACCCGTCAAGAAGACACCTCTTGATGAGTGCTGTAGGGTCAGTGCTACTGTACGTGTGCCGTGTACCGAAAATGCTTGACACAGTTACAGGGAAGAGGAGCACTGAGGATCGCATCTTCATATCTGACAGTCTCTGATTCGGCTGTGAGAGTTATTGAAGACGTGGTACCTGTTGCCCTCCTTGTAGAGAACGCTGCGATATTTACTTGCATTGAAGCGAGGAGGTGAGGGAGATGGTTGTCCGCGAGGAGTTTCTGCGCTTATTCAACGATTGGCAGCAGTTTTGGGTGAACTGTACGAAGGGAAGGTGGACTGCGCACCTCATCCCGGATATGTTTAAATCAAAGGCAAGGTAAGACTGACTTTTGTATGGCCCAACTTTTGAGTGGGCGTGGGTGTTTTCAGTGTTATCTGCACAAGATTTGTAGGTCCTGGTCCCTCAATTGTCGGTTTTGCTCAGGAGAGGAAGACGACGCCAGTCACACATTTTTCGCGTGCACAAAATAGGACAGGCTACGATGGGACCTCTACAAGGAAACGGGAGAGCTCACAACGGAAAGAACAATCGCGTTGATGCTTGGAGCGGTAGATAAATGGAACCATTTGGTACATTATGCTTGCGCAGTCCTAAAATATAAAAGGGACTCACAGCAGGTGGGGACTTCGGGGCTGGGGGATCACTTGTCTAGCGATTCTTCTTCTTCTCTTCCCTTTTGCTTGAGAAGGAATCCGCAGCTTGAAGATGCCTTACGGACCTCACCCGAAGTAATGTTTCAAACGGTGTCAGGCTAGGTTCTCAGGTTGACAGGGAAGGTGTTTAATAGGTAGTTCAGTTGCTTGCGAGCATAAGAGCCCCGCACTAAGTGCGTAAATGGCATTCACCTTGCAAACAGAAAAAAGAAAACATCACTCTGACATGTCCAAACAAACCAGCTTATAATAATCCTCTTCCAATCAATGAAAAGAATCGTCTTCCAATTCATGAAATGAATATATCAAATAAACAAAATAATTGACTTCGAAAAGAATATAAATGATTTAAAAAAAATGTTGAAGTGCGTGAACGGCGAAATTTTGGAATTTGACCACTACCTTATGTTTGACGAGATAAATGATAAAAATAAGCAGAAATCGAAATAATTAAAGCTCAATTTGATAATTTGGTATAACAATTGATCAGTAAAAGCATCCCTTTCAAATTTCATTGCAATCTCATCTTATTTTTTAACGGTTTTCGAACACTCAGTGGAAAAACAGTTTAAATCCATATCCTTTACTGGCAGTGATATTATTCAAGTCCCGGATGGTGTCATCTCCTAAATCGTTTCTATAAATTTGATTGTTGTTGAAAGTAAACTTTTTACCCTATTTTTGCATTTTTCTCATTATTATTTTGGAGTTGTTTCGTTTTTCTGCTCACTGTAGATGATTCCTAATACAAATAAATTCAAGTGTAAATAGAATATACACAACGATAATGAAACTGAAATTTTCAACTCAATAGAATTCCTCATCAAAGGGTTAAAATATTTGCAATATGCATTTCTACACTTCTACTATATATTGCAATGTCAAGGAGAGTAAAACGGCTGTAAGGCTAAGATTGAGGCTAATCCACTACAATCGTACAGCTTGAGCTCAAAGCTAAAGGAATAATGTTTAGTATCTTATGCTAGCCGGGATAACCTCGACCTTAATGAAATCTGTAAAATCTTTCACGTTTGATAGTTTCGCTGTTGATTTGCTCCAACAGTCGCTAGACCGCCACTAGTGTGACTACCGCCTGATGTCGTTGTTAATACGTTTGTGGTTGTCGTTTTGCCACCAAACGGCTTCCTCTTCAGTGTCCGTGATGTGTTACTCTACAATGTTCTTTCTTGCCTGTTAAGAAAGTAACCAACTTACATACTCGTACGAGTAGAAGAGCATTTTCAAGACTTGCATCTTACAATGTTTGGTATGCTGACGTTGTTTTTGGACCATAATACGTGCAAAAACGTTAACGGATAAATTAGTTAAATACCATCCGCGGATATTGTAGCGACCCATAAGTATCCAGAGTTTGTGCTTAACATAAGTTTATGCTTGTCTTAGCTGCAGTTTGGTGAGAAAGTTTTCGTTGTTTCTCAAGCGACACATTAGCGAAGGTCATAGATTTTACTTAGCTACTTAAAATGTCTTTTGACGATGTTGGTTTATCTAAATTATTTCATAGTTAAGTTGGACTATGTGAAATTTACTGAATCTAAATTCGAAAGCCTGAATAAATAATTTCTTTGTCATATTTTGATTTTATTAAGGATTCGGAGAAAACATATAAAATTTCATTTCACATAGAGTGTGAATGAGAGAAGGGAGAAATGTATCTGTATTCAGTCAAGTTTCCATGAACAATCTGAAAATTAATATCTTTTTGGAAAAAATTAGGGAGGGTGCTTCTTCCAGTTCGTTTTTTAATAAATATTGATGTTGTATATTATTATTATTATTAATAAAAGTTACAAAGTAATTAAAATTACAATATGATAAACGTCTTAAGCGCTAGCAACAAAGGCCTTGGGCTTACATAGATATAGTTTTTTTTTTTTTAATTGAATTTAATGGGAGATATTATTTATAATTGGTAGTAGATTAAGTTATAATGTAATTTTTAATAGATTGAGTAATGTATTTATGTTCTTTATGTTGGCTTCAGAGGTTGTTGATATGTATGTCATCAAGTCATTTTCTTCATTACAGCGAGTTTTGGATGATCTTACAATTTCGCATTCAGCTAGCAGATGTTGGACAGAGATGAGATGATGATTGCACAGTGGACATGGTTCTGGTTGCTTTTTCTGCAGGATGTGTTCATGAGTTAGTTTTGTGTGTCCTAGCCTTAGTCTGATGAAGTTACGAAGTTGATGCGGTGGAATGTTGTTTGGATAGGACGCGGGTTGCCGCAGGGGGTTGACTGTTTTGTAGTGGTGGATAATATTGCTCCATTCCACGGATGTGAGTTCGTTTATATGGTCATCTATCAATTTATATAAATCTCTTTTGTTGTAAGCTATCGTGGTGAGGATGGGAGCGTTTTGTGCGTATTTTGCTGCGCTATCAGCATATTCGTTCCCCTCTATCTTCGAATGGCTTGGTATCCACATAATTTTCAATTTATTTTTTTTGTAAGAGATGGTGTTTTTTATTATGCTGATTGTTGGGTTTAAGTTGCTCGGGTTCAGAAGAGCATCTATGCAGGAGTGGCTGTCTGTGCAGATTATGTATTTACCAGGTGATTTTGCAGCGAACAGTGTTGCAGTGCATATTGCCTCTAGCTCAGCAGTGAAGATGGAGTTGTAAGTTTCCAGCCGTGTTAATTTAATTATCTTCCCGTCTTCCGTTGTAACTGCGAAAGTTGTGTTAAACTCAGTTTTAGAACCATCTGTGAAAATGAGTTTCCAACCTTTGGTTTTAAATGGCTGTACAATTTCATTGAACGATTGTTGGTATATTAAATGGTTCGTTGTTTTTTTATTGTAAACGCTTAGGTTGTTTATAATGCAATGTGTTGGAAACGTCCATGGTGGAGGGTTGGGTTTGGCTTGCGCTGGGAAAATAATTGAAACTCCTAACTGCTTTATCATGTTTAAGGAACGTAAAATTGATGATTGGCGCCTTGGTTCTGATTTCCTTGAAAGAGCCGAGCTGACGTCATTTTGAAGAATAGAGTTTTTTGATTCGAGGAGTTTTGAGATAAGTCTTCCTATAAGTTGATTTCGCCTGTTTTCAATTGACGGTAGACCAGTTTCCGCTAGTATAAATCGAATAGGTGTCGTCCGAAATGCTCCAATCGCTATCCTTGCTGCTGAGTGATATACCGTTTTAATTTTTTGAAGCTGTGTTTTGCAGGTGTGTCCATAAATTGAAAGTGCATAATCAATTCTTGATAGCATTATTGACTTTATTATTTGGATTATGCTGTGTGGGTGAGCTTCTGACTTAAAACTACTCAAACATTTTATTAAATTTAATTTTTTATCTAGGGATTTTCGCAAGATGGCTATGTGCTGAGACCAAGAGTACTTATTAGTAAACGTTAAGCCTAGTATCTTAAGATTATTTGTTTTAGTGATCACAAAGTTCTCATGAGTGAGATGTAAAGGCGAACAATTGTATTTGTTACAGATGTCTATGTGTTTGGATTTAGTTGATGACATTTTCGCACCTGATTTACGACACCATTCTGAAATCTTTAATATTATGGAGTTAAATTTGTGTTGGAAGAGTATTGAATCAGTTTGCGTAAATGAATAAGTCGTCTGCGTAGATGCAGTGCTTGAAGATTTTTTCCTGTTTTATTAAAATGTTCAAGTCTTCAAAGGCTATCAGAAACAGAATAACGGAAAGCGGAGAACCTTGGGGGATGCCATTTTTAAGGGGAAATGTTTCTGATAGATTGCTGTTTACCCTTACTTGGATTTTTCTATTGGTGAGGAAGTTTTTAACGTAGTTGTATGTTTTTAACCCCACTTTCCATACCATAAATTTTTCCAAAATCATATGTCCACCAATTCTATCGAAAGCTTTTTCAAAGTCGATATTAATGATTGATGTGTGGTTACGAGTTGAGAGGGTGTTAGCAATAAACTGATCTAAGTGAAGTAGGATATCTAATGTACTTTTTCCTCTTTTAAATGCTACTTGATTATTGGAGAGGAAATTATTTTTGTTAAGAAACCAAGAGAGACGAAGTGAGATTATCTTTTCTAGTACTTTTGAAATACACGGGAGAAGGGAGATCGGTCTGTACCCTGGAGCTTGGTTGACGGGTTGATGTGGCTTATGAAGTGGAAAAATCATAGCGGTCTTCCATTGCTGTGGAATGAGACCGTTTTGGAATATTGTGTTGTAAAGTGCGAGTAATCTGGTTTTAAATTGAATTGGTGATTTGCTTAATATGCAATATGTTATTTTGTCAACACCTGGTGTATCACTTGTTAGCAATGAGAGGCATGAATCTAGTTCTAGCATCGTTATGGGGCTTTCTATCATTCTTGCTGATGGTGTGAGAGATGATAGATTCTAGGTTTTGTTAATTGTGTTTAGTTTACAAAGGTGAAATGTTGGGTCAAAATTTGATTAGCTTGAGTAGCTGGACCATGTCATAGCTAAAAGGTTTGCCATTTCTCTTGGATCTTCTATAACTTTCTCTGTGGAATCTGATAGATATTTAATATTGAATTGTGTTGGCTGCCTTTGAAGTTTTTTAATGCTCCGCCAAATAAGTTGGCTTGGTGTGTTTGGGTTGATTGTATTTGTTAAGGTTTGAAAGTGTTGAATCTTAGCTTGCTTGCAGTTCCATTTGAATTTGCTATTCAGTTTTTTGTATTCTAACATGTTTTTTAATGATGGTTGGTTTGTAAACATGCTAAAAGCTTTCTGTTTCATTTCGCGGAGCGTTGCCAGTTCATTAGACCACCAAGGGGTATATTTTGTGCAGTATTTTGGAGATGTAGATGGAATGGAGCTGTTTGCACAATATTTAATGGATTTAATCAAATTCGCAGTTTCTTTATTGATATTGTTGCTAATGGGAACATCTGCTAAATGTAGTATCAGATTATTTTCAAATTTTGGCCAATTGGCTAATTTCGTTTTGAATTTGGATCTGAATTTATGTGGTCGCTTTTGAGATACCGTTCCAAAGGATAGGGATAGTGGAAAGTGATCGCTCCCATGAAGATCATTTATTCTATGCCAAGTGATTTTGGAAATCAAATTGGAAATGCATAAGGAGATATCAACATGTGTGAAGGAGTTGTGAGTAGAAAGATGAGTAGGCAGTCCATTATTAAGAATGGAAAGATTCGAATTTAAGAGAAAATGTTCAATTTGTTTACCTCTAGTGTTTACAGAGGTTGAGCCCCATAGAGGGCTCCAGCCATTGAAGTCTCCTAGAATTAGCATTGGTGATTGGAGTTCATTGTATAGGTTTGTTAAGTCATCAGAATGCAAATTAATGTTGGGGGGAATATAAATGGAGCACACCGTAAATTTTTCTGATGCTACGATTGTTGCTGCTATTAATTGAACTTGATTACGCTCGTTGGTATTTATAAGTTCGTGTTGTATGGTTTTTTTGATGAGTAAGGCAACACCATGTTTGCCGTGTGTATTAAGGGGCGAATTGTAGAAGTAAGCTTTATATTGCATCGGTGGGAAGATTTGTTCGTTGTGTTTTACGTGTGTCTCTTGTAATGCAATGATGTCTGGAGATAAATCTTTAATTAATAGTTGCAGAGCATATAAATTATTTAGGTAACCGTTTAGATTCCACTGAAGTATCTTAAGGACCATTAGAAAATTGAGGGGCTGCACTTGATTTAAACATTATTTATTTGTCAATAAATATGTTAGGTGAATGTTGCTCTTCAAAGGGAATTGTGATTGAATTTGGGTTTAGTTTATTCGGAACTGTAGCTTTTGGTTCATTTGTAGATGTTTGCATTTGTGTTGCCGTTTCGATTAGGTGTGTTGAAATACTTTGCGGATTTGATGAACTTATATCTCTGGGGTTATGAATATTTTCACTTGTGTTAGAATTTGATTTGCGTGGACGAGGGGTAGTTTCGGAGTTATGTACTATAGATGTAGTTGTATTATTGATGTTAATGAGAGGCTGTGGTGACCCTCTATTGAGTCTTAATTTTCTATTTTGAATTACTAAACCTAGGGGTTCTGTGATTGTGGTGGTAATTGTGGGAAAATTATTATTCGCTGTTTTGTTAATATTTTCTGTAGCTACCCGAAACGAGCATTTGTTCAATGTTTTGTACTCTAGTATGCGTTGTTTTTTTGTGTATGTTGGACATGCTTTATTAAGAGCGGAGTGTTGTTGTTTGCAGTTGATACACTGAATACTATTGCATGGGATTGGATCATGTATTGGCAAGGTGCAGATATCGCAAGATGAGGGGCTTTGGCAGTGTTTCTTGGTGTGTCCGAATTTGAAGCAATTTTTGCATTGTAATGGCTTTGGAATGAATGGTTTGACTTTCACGTTAATGAAGCCGACTTTGATTTCTTTTGGAAGGGTGTATTCGTTGAACGAAAGAATATGTAACGGAGTATTTTGGGATCTTCCATTGGAAAATTTTGTAATCTTTTGGCATTCGATTACCTTTTGCTGGCTTAGACCCTCAACTATACATTTTTCATCTAAGTCTGTTAGTATGGGTGCATAAATAACACCTTTTGTGTATTCAATTTTTGGTGAAGGTCGATGGATACATCACAAATACCAGGTAAGGTTTTTACTTTGCAAAGTTTAGCTGCTTGTAGCTCATTTTTCGTAAGTAGGAGAATATCACCGTCTCTTGTGAAATTGATGCTGAGTGGATTTGAAATAACGGAATTTAGAGATTTAGAAAGAAGAAATATGTTATGGGATTTTAGATTCTTATTTGGAATTTTGCTTTTAATTAAGACAAACTTTGGAGAATCACACTTATGGGGCGCCGCGCACTGTAGCTCGGGGAAGTTAAAAACATCATGGGAGGGTGTTTCACGTTGTTTTTCCTTTTTATGTGGGGGGCTTTTAGTGATTTTATTTACGGAGTCCAGAATCGAATAGTAGTTTTGTTTTCGCTTTCCTCCGGAGTCGGAGGCCATGGTTAAAAAGGGCCAGTCAAACACGGTATTAGTTAAAAACTGTGCAAAGAATCACACTGTAAGTAGGAAAACAGGGGGAACCAGATAGCACTCTACACCAGAACTTTTCGTTGCGAACAATAACTAACTTGACCGAAAGCGAACCGTTCAACAGAAGCGTTGGGTGAAGACTGTGATGTTGTATAATTTTCTCGGAATACGAATAATTTGGTTCATATGTTGCACCTCGCAACTATTCTTTGGCGCTTTACTGACCTCATATACACTCCGTTCCTGGTATTTTATGAAAACCAAAAAAAGTAAAATAGAGTCCAAGCCTTTGGGAAACGTCTTCTTACCATTTACTGTGCTTCCCCCTAAATCGAACCTTGGCCTCCGGGGTAGTCATCTCTAATGATGGTGTTTCAGTACGTCCTCGTTTATGAACTACAACTCTTAGCTGGGACTTACTGCTAGTTTTCACTATCTTCATATCGTTTTCTTGGTCGGGAAATCTTACATCAGATGTTGTAAGTGTTGTACTTATAAATGCTTAAATGGACTCTAGCTTAGTTGCGTAAGGTTCAATTGTCATGTAATTTAGGATGCATATGAGTACATATCTATTACCAGAACTCTTAAGTATGCATATTTGTTGAGCAAATGAGTAAAATTGGCAAATCATATTACTACTAACAAAATTGATTAAATTTTTAGTTTCATGGTATTTGCTTTAGCTTTGTAGCTAGAGAATGTCCTATCCCTAAATTTTTAGGCATACTTCACCATTTCCTATCCCATCTTAGTTTTTCGACATTTTTTAATCACCAGAATTAGATAGCGCTTATCAAAAAATTTCATTTGAAATTCATCGACTTATAAACTAGAGAGGGCAACAAAAAGCTTTCGCGTCCCAACTTCCCCTTGTAATTAAAATTCACGATCACCAACGTATTTTGCCGATAGATGTAGATTTCAAGGGGTAAACTAGCTAGAAAATAATGCAGGATTTAACGTTAAGAAAATGCGTCACCAGACTCATGTTCTGAAAATAGAATGAAATCTGATAGTAGTAATAATATACATAACAATAACAACAACAATAATAGTAACAATAATAATCATAATTATAATAATATAATTAATATTCATCGCAAAGCCTTCTTGCAGATCTACACGGCATGCGATTTCAAGAGCATACCCGGGCTCGTGAAGGTGATATGCTCAGTATCACCCTTGATTGCGTGATTATTACCTTGTCTGCATTATTTTGAGTAAAATGTACCATACAAAATTCAATTAATCAATAATTGCAAAAAACAATGTTAAATTTTGCTCCTCTGACCAATATTGCTCACCAAAAGGAGCAGAAACTGAAATCTTGCTTTAACCTGTTGCCCATAGCCGATTGAACCGAAGCTTGAAAGTTTCAGGTAAGGTTCATATGGCGCTTGGTCAAAACATGATCTTAATTTCAGCCACCTCGGATGGAATCAAACTTATATCATACGAGTATCAGCATCAAATTGATACATGTACATCTTTTGTAGAAAATGTCTTCTTAGTCACCTGAAATGAAATTTAGATTTATATGAATAAGAAATATAAACTAATAATTTACGACCCAAAATCCAAATTAATCGTGGTCACTATATTGTAATTAATTCAATTCAAAACTTATAAATAAATTATATTGCCCCCTAGTGTTGACACGGTTTTTGTGTTTCGGAGGTGAATGCCATTTACGCAGAGAGTTTGGGACTTCCATGCTCGCAAGAAGGCGACTGGACTACCCACTAAATACCTCTCCTGTCAACCTGAGAACATAGCCTGGAACCGTTTGACACATTACTTCGGGCCAGGTCTCGTTTTGTTACGCCGTGAGGCACCTTCAAGCTGGGGGATCCCTCTTCTAGTGGGAGGGGAAGGGGGTGCCAGAAAAGTGATCCCCCAGCTCCAACGCCCCCGATTGCTGTGAGTCCTTTTTATCTTTTACGACTGCCCAAACAGAATGTGCCACCTGGTTCCATTTGTCAACCCACTTGAGCATCACCGCGACTGTTTTATCCGGGGTGAGCTCTCCCATTACCCTTTAGAGGTCCTTTCAAAGCCTGTCCCATTTTGTGTACGCAAAAAATATATGGCAGCCATTGTCTTCCTTCCCTGGGCAAAACCGACAATCGGGGGACAATGACTCACCAATCTTGTGCAGGTGAGACTGAAAATACCCATGCCCGCTCAAAGCTGGATCAGATAGAAGTCAGTCTCACCATGCCTTCAATTTAGCCATGATCTTACATCCGGGATGAGGCACGCAGTCCACCTTCCCTTCGTGTAACTAACCCAAGACTGCTGCCAATCATTGAGCGAGTGCTGTCTCTCTTCGCGGACAACCATCTTTCTCGCATCCTCGTTTTGGCGCAGGTGAATAGCGCGTAGTCTGTGTGGCCTAGTGGTTAGAGCATGAACGCATAAGCCGATGGTCCCAGGTTAAAATCTCGTTGGGAGCAACGTTATTTAGTTCAGGGGACTTTTTGACAGACTACGAGTGTTCACTCAGTGGTGATATGTACTGATTTAGTCAGGTCATATCATAGCTGAGCAGGCACACGGGAGCATGGTACTGACCAAAACTAACTTTCGAAGAAATCAATACGGTCATGAAAATGAGATACTCTAACTATCTCTAAACGAAGGCCCGAGAGGGGCTGTAGTGCTACAAAGAAGAAGAAGAAATAGCGCGGTGCTATCCAGCAAAGAGGGTGTCAGGTATCACGCCTGCAATAACTCTCACAGCCGAATCAGAGACTGTCAAATACGAAGATGCAATCCTCAGCGATCCTCTTCTCTGTACCTGTGCCAATCGTTTTCGGTATACCTGGTTACAGAGTGCGTCTCCCCCTACTTCTGCTCCATACAGAAGCGCTAAGCTTACAGCACTCATCAAGAGGCATCTTCTTGATTGGCTGGTTCCCCCTACTGCGGCCGTAAGTCGACTCAGAACCGATACTCCCGAGCAGCCTTCTCAGCCGTTGCCTTGATTTGGTCAGAGGAACTCACCTTCGAGTCGATCGGTAGCCCAAGGTACTTCACCGATGGCTTTGATTCGATTCGTAAGACTCCAAAACTGATCACCTTTACTCTAAAGATTCTCTTCTTTGTCAAGATGACCACTTCCACAGGCCCGGACCAAGGACAGACCCCTGGATAACACCTAATATAGTTTCCATTCTTCATTGGCCCTGTGTCGTGTTATAGAGCGGGCTTTGGTCCTTTAAGTAGTCCCACAAAAGCCGCATTAGATATTTGAAAAGGGATTTCCAGCGTATCCAGAATATCCACCCATCTAGCGGAGTTGAAGGCGTATCTTATGTCAAGTGTCACCAGCAGGATGATATATCGCTTGATGAGAGTGTATGCCTCCGCCTTTTAGACCGCGCTGACCACTTCTGCAATAACATCAATGGTAGAACGTTCTGCACTGAAGCCGTACTGTCTACGATATAGGTCCCAGCAGCACGAATCGCGTCAGTGAGTCTTCCCTTGATGAGTTTCTCTAGCACTTTCCCAGCAGTGTCTAGCATGCATAACGGATGGTATGCAGATGGTGATTCGGAATTTCTCTTCCCCTTGCTGATCAGCGCGAGCCTCCTTTCCTTCCATTGTACCAGGAAAACCCCGTCCCGTAGGCAAGCGTTGAATATGCTGAGGAGCAAGTCAGAACAATGGTGATAGACAAGCTGCAACACCTCAGCTGGAACACCATCTGGACCTGGAGCCTTCCTCGCTTTCAGCGAAAGGTTTGCCTCTTCCAGTTCCGCCTGTGTGAAGAGTGGACACTCGATTGCTGTTTCACCATGGACAGCGTCAACATGGACGGTATGGGCGGGGAAGAGTGCCCTCACTCTTTGGTCCATCTTTTCCGCGTCATGTATACAAGGCTTCCGTAGGGCACCAAGCTTCCGCAAAACTAGCTTGTAGCCAAGGCCCCACGGATCCTTGTTCACATTGTCCACTTGATCTTGCCAGCAGCGAGCCTTGCTGTTGTTGATCAATTTGCAAAATGCATTTCCTGGCCGACTTATATGCTGCTACCTGGTTGCTTGCCTCGTTACGGTTCCGTGCCCGTTGAGCCTCACGCCGAAGCTTGTGACACTCCCTTCGTTTTTCAGCGATCTCAGTTGGCGACCAGTATACTGGGGGCTTGCCGTGCCGGGGTTTTTGACGGGGCATCGAAGCGTAGCAAGCAGTCATAATGATGCTCTTAGTTGAGTTCACCACGTCTTGAGCTGCTATTTCTTCCGTCCCCTCCGAAGTTCCCTGCAGCGGGGCACCAGCTATGAGTACCTCAATGAACCTCGGCCGTCCATCCTTTCGATGTTCCATCCAATCGTAGAAAGCCGTGAGCACGGACGTCAGGAGACAACATCACTGGGCTCAAGCAGAATGCACTGATGGTCACTGGCTGCGTAGTCCTCTAATACTTTCCAATTTTGTATCCTCCGTACTAAGGACTCTGTTGGAAATTTCACGTCCGGTATGGTTCCTTTACAGCCAATACAGCGGAAAGTCAGCATATTGCCGGTGTTTAGTGCGACGAGCGCCATCCTGGCCGCCATTTCTAGGATTCATTTTCCCAAAAGATCTGTTTGAGGCATATCCCACGTCCACAGCTTTCCGCCTGGAAATCACTATTTCAAACCCAGATGGCGGCAGTACCAGTTTTATCAGGATACCATGATGCTGAAATTTTATCGTGGTGTTACTCACTCAGCAGCAAAAAGTCAGCTTTCATGCCCCTCGCAAACTGTACAAGCAGGTTTTGGGCGGTTGAACTGCAGTGTAGGCTTAGTCACAGGATACGGGTCATCTAAGCTCTGATTTTGCCATAGCGAGAGCTTCCTGGAAAAGCCGATACTCTCCTGATCCCAAAACGTTCCCAAGATGGATCAGTATCTTTGCAAAGAATACAATGTGCCTCCTTTGTACGCTCTTTTCTTTTTGGTCCTTTCTTCTTCTTTGTGGCGCAATAGCTCCTCATGGGCCAGGCCAGCGTTTCCTGTTTCCCTACTGGTCTCCGACTTTCAGTTCTCCCAACGAATACCTTTTTGGGTATCTGTTATTCATCCATACGCTCCACGTGGCCAACCCATTGCAATTTCAGCAGTCTTCGAATCGTTGAGACCTCCGGCTCGTTAGAAATTTCATACAGCTCATGGTTGTATTGAATTGATCCCCATCCAGCCTTACTCCGATTATTCGCCTCAAGGCCTGTCTTTCCAATGCATTCACTATTTTCGCGGATGCTTGGGGTTAGGGTCTACGTTTCACAAACATAGCATGGCACAGGTCTTATTACAGATTTTATACTTGGAGCTGTGTTTTCCTGTGTATGCAGCTGGTCTTCAAGATCATCAAAACAAAATAAAATATTTTATTTGCGAGCTGTATTGTTCGGCGTATTTTGTCTCTTTTTTTTTACAGGTTTTCATTACTTTGGCGCCTAAATATACAAATTTGCACATTTTTTCAATATTGTATTCGCCAAGCATTTTTTTTTGGGTGTTTGTGGTATTTTTCCTCGACTGCGTCATGGGCTGTGTTTTATTCTCATTGATTTATAGCCCTACTATGTCCCATTTAATCGCATTTGCAATATAGGGAATTCCTATCGGGTCCTTTACATACTCGTGCAGTAGGACCATAGCCAAGGCATCGGAAACATTTTTGTCAAGGATTTTCTTTACTGCGTCGCAGAATGCTTCCTTATTGTCGGCCTCTGCTCCAAATTCAACCAGTATGTGGCCGGACCGTGTTGTTGGTACTACTTTAATCGCAGTGTTGTGCCTTCAGGCCTGACATTTCCCTGAAACCTCGCAGCACGTCTGTGTAGGATCGGCCACCTTGGGGATTTATGATTCGTCGGGGCTTCTTTCTCTCGTATTTTACATCATGTTTTTTTTCTTGTTGGGCGTCCGTGCGAACATTATTTTCTGGCATTTTTTGAAGGAGTTTCGTTCCGGCTTTTTGCCTCCTTTTGTCAGAAGTCTCTGGAACCTCTGATCTGGTAGTTTCACGCCCGGCAAGTGCCTCTTCCTTTCTTCTTTTATCCCGGTCTCCTTTGATTGGGCTAGACGCGATTCTTTGATTGATTTTGATGAAGGAGCTATCTGCCCGCTTAGTCCTAAGCGTTTCTTTACCTTTCTGCTTTTTGGCCTTCTGGTCCTCTTCGGCCTTCAACCAGCTTCTCCGGTAGTGCTATTGCGACCGCGGAAGTCACCGCAGTTGCAGATATTATGTTTCAGCAGAGGGGTGCTTAGTCCGGGGCGGCAGACTGAGGCCGGCTAGCGCTCAGTTGTGTCGTGGGACTTCCGGGACACCCTCTGCTTGTGTTGAGCCACCCTACAAAAAAGCACTAACACGGAGGGATAAGGACGGGAAAAGGGTGGTCATCTTGAAAAATGGAAGATAATTGTTTTAATATGTACGCGCCATTTTATTTCAAGAAACGAAACAATTCAATATACAAAAAAAAAAATCCAAATCAATAAAAAAAACAAATTGATTACAAAAAAAGAAAGGAAAGGAAATTTTTCCAATACTCATAGCCCAAGTTTCTTTGATGATCGAGAAAAAAAAATTGATCGAAAAAATTTATTTTGATGTATAATATAAAAGGGTGGTTAAAAATATTACTCACTCCTTCCAATGATTCCGAGCAATAGCAATGGGGCCAGCCCATCTTCCTGCTTTAGTCCGATAATTGTGTCAAAGGCATCGGTGAGTTGGTTATTGATGCGGACTTGGGAGATCGTCGATGTCATTGTCATTTTAGTAGGACGGACAAATTTGGCTGGGATGCCAAAGCAAAGTATTATTTGGTACAGTACGTTACGATCAATACTATCTTATACTTGCTTAAAGTCAACGAAAATTTGGTGAACGTCAATATTGAACTCCCAGCACTTTTCAAGTACCTGCTTGGCTGTAATTTAAATAATTGGTCTGTCGCCGATCTGCCTGCTCTGAAACTACCTTGATACTACCCAATAATACTGTTGGTCTATGATCCGATTTTATTTTCCAAGATTTCAGAAAATATTTTGTACGCCGTACAAAGTAGTGATATGCCTCTATAATTTTCGCACTATAGCTTGTCACCTTTTTTGTGGATAGGGAATATAATTGATTGGCTCCAGTCTTTGGGCATATGTTCTTGTTGCCAAATGTGCTGGATGACTTTGTGAACAGCTTGATGAACACTACTACCACCATATTTGATGAGCTCCACTGGAATCTCATCAATGCCCGGCGCTTTATTATTCTTTTGGGCTTTGATGGCGGAACAAGCTTCATCCAGAGTTGGTGGGGCCAATAGAATTTCTCTGCAGACATCTATAGGCTCCAATGTTCTGGACCTGTGCGGAGGATTAAGAGGGTTCTTGAAATATGATGCCCATCTTTCCTTAATCTTCGTTTGATCAGCGATGATATTGCCGATGTCATCACGACAGAGCTTGGTTTTGGGCTGGTAACCACGTTCATGCCACGTGGACACTCGATTGCTGTTTCACCATGGACAGCGTCAACATGGACGGTATGGGCGGGGAAGAGTGCCCTCACTCTTTGGTCCATCTTTTCCGCGTCATGTATACAAGGCTTCCGTAGGGCACCAAGCTTCCGCAAAACAAGCTTGTAGCCAAGGCCCCACGGCCTTGATCTTGCCAGCAGCGAGCCTTGCTGTTGTTGATCAATTTGCAAATGCATTTCCTGGCCGACTTATATGCTGCTACCTGGTTGCTTGCCTCGTTACGGTTCCGTGCCCGTTGAGCCTCACGCTGAAGCTTGTGACACTCCCTCCGTTTTTCAGCGATCTCAGTTGGCGACCAGTACACTAGGGGCTTGCCGTGCCGGGGTTTTTGACGGGGCATCGAGGCGTAGCAAGCAGTCATAATGATGCTCTTAGTTGAGTTCACCACGTCTTGAGCTGCTATTTCTTCCGTCCCCTCCGAAGTTCCCTGCAGCGGGGCACCAGCTATGAGTACCTCAATGAACCTCGGCCGTCCATCCTTTCGATGTTCCATCCAATCGTAGAAAGCCGTGAGCACGGACGTCAGGAGACAACATCACTGGGCTCAAGCAGAATGCACTGATGGTCACTGGCTGAGTAGTCCTCTAATACTTTCCAATTTTGTATCCTCCGTACTAAGGACTCTGTTGGAAATTTCACGTCCGGTATGGTTCCTTCACAGCCAATACAGCGGAAAGTCAGCATATTACCGGTGTTTAGTACGACGAGCGCCATCCTGGCCGCCATTTCTAGGATTCATTTTCCCAAAAGATCTGTTTGAGGCATATCCCACGTCCACAGCTCTCCACCTGGAAATCACTATTTCAAACCCAGATGGCGGCAGTACCAGTTTTATCAGGATACCATGATGCTGAAATTTTATCGTGGTGTTACTCACTCAGCAGCAAAAAGTCAGCTTTCATGCCCCTCGCAAACTGTACAAGCAGGTTTTGGGCGGTTGAACTGCAGTGAAGTCTTAGTCGCAGGATACGGGTCATCTAAGCTCTGATTTTGCCATAGCGAGAGCTTCCTGGAAAAGCCGATACTCTCCTGATCCCAAAACGTTCCCAAGATGGATCAGTATCTTTGCAAAGAATACAATGTGCCTCCTTTGTACGCTCTTTTCTTTTTTGTCCTTTCTTCTTCTTTGTAGCGCAATAGCTCCTCATGGGCCCGACCAGCGTTTCCTGTTTCCCCACTGATCTCCGACTTTCAGTTCTCTCAACGAATACCTTTTTGGGTATCTGTTATTCATCCATACGATCCACGTGGCCAACCCATTGCAATTTCAGCAGTCTTCGAATCGTTGAGACCTCCGGCTCGTTAGAAATTTCATACAGCTCATGGTTGTATTGAATTGATCCCCATCCAGCCTTACTCCGATTATTCGCCTCAAGGCCTGTCTTTCCAATGCATTCACTATTTTCGCGGATGCTTGGGGTTAGGGTCTACGTTTCACAAACATAGCATGGCACAGGTCTTATTACAGATTTTATACTTGGAGCTTTGTTTTCCTGTGTATGCAGCTGGTCTTCAAGATCATCAAAACAGAATAAAATATTTTATTTGCGGGCTGTATTGTTCGGCGTATTTTGTCTCTTTTTTTTACAGGTTTTCATTACTCTGGCGCCTAAATATACAAATTTGCACATTTTTTCAATATTGTATTCGCCAAGCATTTTTTTTGGGTGTTTGTGGTATTTTTCCTCGACTGCGTCATGGGCTTTGTTTTATTCTCATTGACTTATAGCCCTACTATGTCCCATTTAATTGCATTTGCAATATAGGGAATTCCTATCGGGTCCTTTACATACTCGTGCAGTAGGACCATAGCCAAGGCATCGGAAACATTTTTTTCAAGGATTTTCTTTACCGCGTCGCAGAATGCTTCCTTATTGTCGGCCTCTGCTCCAAATTCAACCAGTATGTGGCCGGACCGTGTTGTTGATACTACTTTAATCGCAGTGTTGTGCCTTCAGGCCTGACATTTCCCTGAAACCTCGCAGCACGTCTGTGTAGGATCGGCCACCTTGGGGATTTATGATTCGTCGGGGCTTCTTTCTCTCGTATTTTACATCATGTTTTTTTTCTTGTTGGGCGTCCGTGCGAACATTATTTTCTGGCATTTTTTGAAGGAGTTTCGTTCCGGCTTTTTGCCTCCTTTTGTCAGAAGTCTCTGGAACCTCTGATCTGGTAGTTTCACGCCCGGCAAGTGCCTCTTCCATACTTCTTTTATCCCGGTCTCCTTTGATTGGGCTAGACGCGATTCTTTGATTGATTTTGATGAAAGAGCTATCTGCCCGCTTAGTCCTAAGCGTTTCTTTACCTTTCTGCTTTTTGGCCTTCTGGTCCTCTTCGGCCTTCAACCAGCTTCTCCGGTAGTGCTATTGCGACCGCGGAAGTCACCGCAGTTGCAGATATTATGTTTCAGCAGAGGGGTGCTTAGTCCGGGGTGGCAGACTGAGGTCGGCTAGCGCTCAGTTGTGTCGTGGGACTTCCGGGACACCATCTGCTTGTGTTGAGCCACCCTACAAAAAAACACTAACACGGAGGGATAAGGACGGAAATAGGGTGGTCATCTTGAAAAATGAAAGATAATTGTTTTAATATGTACGGGCCATTTTATTTCAAGAAACGAAACAATTCAATATACAAAAAAAATCCAAATCAATAAAAAAAAAACAAATTGATTACAAAAGAAGAAAGGAAAGGAAATTTTTCAAATACTCATAGCCCAATTTTCTTTGATGATCGAGAAAAAAAAATTGATCGAAAAAATTTATTTTGATGTATAATATAAAAGGGTAGTTAAAAATATTACTCACTCCTTCCAATGATTCCGAGCAATAGCAATGGGGCCAGCCCATCTCCCTGCTTTAGTCCGATAATTGTGTCAAAGGCATCGGTGAGTTGGTTATTGATGCGGACTTGGGAGATCGTCGATGTCATTGTCATTTTAGTAGGACGGACAAATTTGGCTGGGATGCCAAAGCAAAGTATTATTTGGTACAGTACGTTACGATCAATACTATCTTATACTTGCTTAAAGTCAACGAAAATTTGGTGAACGTCAATATTGAACTCCCAGCACTTTTCAAGTACCTGCTTGGCTGTAACTTAAATAATTGGTCTGTCGCCGATCTGCCTGCTCTGAAACTACCCTGATACTACCCAATAATACTGTTGGTCTATGATCCGATTTTATTTTCCAAGATTTCAGAAAATATTTTGTACGCCGTACAAAGTAGTGATATGCCTCTATAATTTTCGCACTATAGCTTGTCACCTTTTTTGTGGATAGGGAATATAATTGACTGGCTCCAGTCTTTGGGCATATGTTCTTGTTGCCAAATGTGCTGGATGACTTTGTGAATAGCTTGATGAACACTACTACCACCATATTTGATGAGCTCCACTGGAATCTCATCAATGCCCGGCGCTTTATTATTCTTTTGGGCTTTGATGGCGGAACAAGCTTCATCCAGAGTTGGTGGGGCCAATAGAATTTCTCTGCAGACATCTATAGGCTCCAATGTTCTGGACCTGTGCGGAGGATTAAGAGGGTTCTTGAAATATGATGCCCATCTTTCCTTAATCTTCGTTTGATCAGCGATGATATTGCCGATGTCATCACGACAGAGCTTGGTTTTGGGCTGGTAACCGCGTTTCAGGCTTTTCACTACTTTGTGTGCTTGTCTTGTGTTATTACTTGCTAAACTTACAACTATACTTCTCAATTGGTGGTCTTAATCCTAATTATCTTATACGCTACTTTTCTGAGATTTTCCTAGTGTACTCTCCTCATCCTGGCTTTCCTACCTACGTATTCTTCGTACACCTGATTGATTGACGCATCTGATAAGATGGGAACTAGCTGGTTGTTGAGGTTCACCGTGAAATTTTCGGTCACAGGCGCCGTTTGGAGCCTTTTGATGTCAAATTTTTGTAGCGGGCTGGTCTTCGCCAAATATGCCTTTGACATATGACATCGATAGGTTAATTTGATCAAGTAATGATCTGAGTTACAATTGGCTTCTCGGTATGTACGGACGTCAAGTATGCTCGAGGCCCAAAGTTGTTGTATCAGAACATGGTCGATCTGGTTTTGTGTGTTGCCATCCGGTGATGCCCTGGTAATTTTATGTATGCGTCAATGTGGGAAGCAAGTCAAACGTATGACTAGATTTCTGCTACATACAAAGTCAATGAGGCTCTGGCCGTTGTCATTTGTTTCATCATGGAGGCTATATCCTCCAGTCGTTCCCCAAATTATTTTTGTGTCGTTTGTAGGCAATGAGTCGACCAGTCTTTCCAGGTGATTGTAGAACGTTTGCTTCGTTTCTTCGTCCTTTTCTGAACATTAACCAGCCAGATTTTAAAGCATTACGCTTTTATACGGATCGCACACAACCGTTCGTTTATTGCCTTAAAACCAATAACGTGCGGTTTGAACTCCCTATGCACAATGAAAGCTACTCCGAATACTCGTTTTCCAGTAAGCTTCCCACTTTTAAATATTCTGTGCGATCTCATGTCTTAAATATCGTTTCCAGTCCAATTCGTTTCCTGGACTGCCAGTATTTTTAATTGATATTGACTGGCCTGCTGTAAAATGTCCGTAACAGCGCCAGGTTAATTGAGTGATCTGACATTTCAGGATCCAATACCGTAGTCCTTTTTTTCGTTTGCGAGGTCGTAGCCGTGAGTCCAATCCATTCCCAGGCCCGTCTGCAGGTTTTGAAACATTATAAGATTTTCCAGGGACGGGGAGCTAGCCAGTCGCTCAACCTGTATTCCGGCGGCATGGTTATAACGTCAATTCCGTTATCAAGTGTGGAAGATTCATCTTCACCCTCTTGCGGCTTCACAAAGGAGGTGTAAGTAGGATTTAGTAGCAGAACTGTAGATGTATTTATAGTTATTAGCATTTCTCGGCATTTAATGTCACATTATTGGGGAACCAGTAAACCCAATGTGCAACCCCAAGATTCGGGATTCGGGATGAGGAATCATGGAAGCTATGGGTTGGGGAAACAAGGGGTTCCCTACTCCTTTCTCAAACGGGCTTGGGACCGTCTACAGCGGAGTACCATATCTAACCATAAATAACCACTATAAAAACTGACGGGCTTGGTAGTTTGTTCTATAAATATGGTCCAAATTTGGAAAATATTCACTTAAAAAATTCTTTGCCGTAATGGTTTCCACGCGTTACAAAAAATTTCACTTTTGCACCATTTGATTCTTAAACACCTTAGTTTAAATTCTTCATAATCGTTTCAATCACTACAATCATTCCCGTATTGTATCGTCCTGACACCCTTTCGGAAAATTCACGTGATGCTCCTCTTTCACTTTTTCATAAAAAAATGCATGCACTTTACAATGCTAAATCCATCTATCTCACAATTCAACCAATAAGTCTTCCCTGATTGTTAGCTCCACTTTCTCTTTTTCATCATTCACTGTTGTCGTCGCCACCCCACTTTTTTCCGAACCAAAAATCTCTTTTTCTTCCCAAAAACTAAAGACTGAGTCATTAATTTCGCAAATCACCTCAAAAAATCACTTTTCCTTCCCAAAGACCAAATACTTAATCATTAATTCCACAAATCAACGCAAAAACTCACTTTTTCTTCGCAAAACTCAAATACCGAATACCATAAATCCAAGAACCCAATCCAGCATTTCACCTCCAGCAAATCTGATCCCGCATGTGGGTTACGTAAACGAAGTTCAATACACTTCGATTCCGCTACCCACACATCTTTTTCGTATCGAGAAACGCAACAATTTCCATTTGCATATATGGCGATTTGCATAACTATGGGAGCGTTTGGTTCGATGCAAATTATCATATATATATGGAAACAATTGTTTTTCCTGATACTCCAAAAAGAGTGCTTCCCTACGCTCGAGGAACTTGAACTCAGGGTCCCAGCGGACCCCCGGTTGAGAATCCACGACGCTACCAACGGAGCCAGTTTCTGTTGATTTCCCATTCATTGTATTAGCAACTTCAACTACTAGGGAAATATGAATAAATTTTTGTTAGTAGGAAAATTAAGATTTGTTAGTGGGAGCTGATAAATAAAATTAGTTAGTATGAAGGAAGAAATTAGGTTTTGTTAGGGAAAATGTATCGAATGAAATTTTGTTAATTGAAATTAATGAATGGAATGGTGTTAGTGGGAAAATTAAAATTATTATTATATACTGTTTTTTTATCTAAAAATAAGGGAGAAGCGTAGGACGGAGATGATGGGGAAATAAAAATTAAAGGGAAATGGTTAAATGATAATAAAAAAAATAAAGTTACTGATGAAAAGGGTATATGTGCCCAAAGGACGGGGAAAAAGTTACGGTGGCAATTCAAAGTTGCGAATGGGAGAAAGTCATTACGCCGGAATTCGTAACAGTGCCTTATGCACTTCAGGAGCTCCTCCAGTTCGAGGAGCACATGCACATGCAGATTGTATCCTTCTTATTAGCTTTTCTTCTTCATGTCGCTGGACGGCAATTGCACCTCACAGCCACCTTTCTTGGGGGAAGCTATTGGCTTCCATTTCCAAGGATAGTACTTCCGCCGCATTTTCGACGGTGATGAGGAAATCATACAATGGCGTTTTATTTTTGGAGTGATTCCTTTATTTTCTCGCCGTGATTTCGTCAGGATGGTTCGTTATGAATTAGGGATTAACGAGCCTTACTTCGCTCGCTTTGGTAGTAATCGCAGCAGTAATCATCGAATTTTCGATGTTCTTTACATTTTTCCCATCCCTCGAACATCTGGCGTGTCCTGCAGAGTTTCCCTCTCTTTGTTTTTAAGACGTTCTGGCATTCGCATAATTTTTTTGCTGCGTCCGAACACCGCATGAATATCAGTCTGGACAAGAATGTCTGTTAATCTCAGTTTATCGTCCGTCTTTACTGTCATTGAATTCATCGTTGTATTATACATCGTTAATACCACTCCAGATGTGCTCTAAACATCGTGGCTGTAGCCGCTGTTCGCGTCGTCGTTGTAATTTTTGATTTCTTTTTTTGATTTTTTAATCTTTTATAGGTTTTTTAGTTACTTCAGTTTGATTGGGCCCCCCTCGGACCCGCTATCACCGTTTGATTATATAGTCACCTTGTTGATCCCATGGTTATCTTTGTAGAGGAGGCAGGCCATGTGCGGGTTGGCACAAACACTTATGACGATAAGTGCTCAGAGCCAGACATGCACTCATCGGGACTCCATCTCAACCGAACCTACACCAACAACCCAATGGTGTCAACTTCGAACATACTGCGAGGCCTACCAAGGTTTTACCAGGACAGAGACGGTATGATCGCTGAGTTGGAGCCGTTCACTAGGTCCAAAACATCATATCCACCAGCCCAAAGCATCAATTTCAGTTCTTTGTCCAAAGCGTAATCCAGATTCCGTTAGGGTCACTACGTGTCATCCCAGGAAGAAACTTCACGGCACCCTCCATATCTTCAAGTTCATAGGGGCGGCGCTCCTCAAAGAGTGCTAGCCTCCAAGAGTGTCCTTGTCACCCAGCGTTTCCCTCGCGGGAATTTCTTCGGGTACGTGGGGGCGGCCCTCCTCAAAGCATGCTTGCCTCCAGTCTCTTTAGCTTGTTTATTTTGACTATCCAAATTAAGCTAGATTTGAGTTATCGTACATGTTTTTTACGCCATTATTTTGTTTATTATATTTTTCATAGAGAGTTTTTAATTTGTTATAACTTGAGAATTGGGGGTCGTACATTTTTTCTGTGGGTTGTTTAAATATTTTGTTATATGCGGTAAATTTGTGTAGCGGAATGTAAATAAATGATAACAAAAAATTTCCTTTTTCTTCGCTACAATAACTTTATTTATTTTTATGCAGACACCGGCGTTTCGACAGCAAACTACTGTCTTCTTCAGTGCAACTAATCCTAATTTTACATTTTCTTGGCTTATATAGCTAAGAAGTTAAAAGTCGATCTTATCTAATTACATTTTAAAAAGATTATCTAATTACTTTTTTTTTTAAAAGGGGGAAGAAACAAGAAATTTGCAAAAAATTAATTATGCGTTTTGAAACTCGCTCTGCTTAATTAATCGAACGCTGCCGCTGCTTCGTTGGCTACCTGCCCATCGTCATGATGTACATCACTAATTAGTTTCAATAGGCTGCTGTATGTGTTTCCCATGTCCGTATTTTGTTATCATTTATTTACATTCCGCTACACAAATTTACCGCATATAACAAAATATTGTAATGGCAACCAAGTCAAATGCGGATTTCAACAAATTCCTTAAAATGTAGAAAAACCTTGCAAGAATATCTGAGGATATCCGTTTTTTGAAACTTTGTTTAAAGAACAATGTTGTCCCGAAGAGCCATCGAGTAATCATCAAAGCAAATCTACCGGGGATAGAGATCGAAAAAAGAAAAATGGAAAGAAATCTGATAAGTCAAAGCATCAAGAGACTGTATAAACGAATGAACGACGCAACGTTAGAGACATACGCACTTCATTTAAAACTCGCGAGAATGGTTAAAAAAGGTGATATAGTGGACCTGACAGATAGCATGGCAAGAGCGTACGAGTGCAAAAAGGACCGTAAACGACAAATTCTAACCAAAAAATTGGCGAACCTTACCAGGGGTCAAGACGAAAATGTCACACGAATTTTTGTTCAACAGATTCCGAATTTCGTTATCAACAAGTCCTCTGAGCAATTCACTGAAGAGCAGCTGCAGTATCTAAACCAATGGTTAAAGTTTGCTATCAGACCCAACACAATACCGGTAAAGGACATAATCATAGATGTCGAAGCAGGCATCCGCTTCAACGATATAGAAACTAAACAGACAGTTCGTAGGGACGCAGCCAACGTTTTAAAATCTGTTAGCAACAAGAAAGGCGGCCGCAATGAAATCAAAATAATCAGAGATTTGAAACAAAAGCCGGTTTACTATTTGCAAGCTGATAAGGGTAGCTCGGTGGTTATAATGGACAAACAACAATACGATCACGCAGTGGAGGAGAAATTAAATACTGGAAATTTTCTCAAATTAAGAACTGACCCCCTACCAGAGTCTATCAAAAGGATAGAGAAAGCACTCCGAGATGAGAAACAAACAATTGGTGAACACATCAACCCAAAGGTATCGAATCCAGTTTTGCCACGCATAAAATGTTTACCCAAAATCCATAAGGAGGGCAATGAGATGCGGGAGATAATCACAGCAACGAATGCCCTTACAACACGTGCAGCCAAATGGATAGTCGAAGAATGCACAAAACTATCACAAAACACCAGCAAACATGTCATCAAAAATCGGGATGAACTTATTGAAAAACTTAAGCAAATAGATAAGCTTGGGGATGATGAAATTATGGTATCTTTCGACGTTAAATCATTGTTCCCAAGCATACCAGTAACACAAGCTCTATACCAGTTTGAAAAATGGTTAGCAAAATACAACTCACCCTCGGAATGGAAAAGAAAAGCCAAAACTCTCAAAAAACTGGCCAGTGTTTGCATGTCTGAAAACTATTTTACGTTTAGAGGAGCTTACTATAAAACAACTTCGGGAGTGGCGATGGGCAACCCACTCTCCCCTCTCCTCAGCGATATTTTCATGGGATACGTCGAAACCATTATGGAGGAAAAGGGCCTCCTACCAACCATTTGGATGCGAGACGATGTTTTTTGCTATTATTAAGGCCAAAGAGACTGAGAAGCTTTTAGAAGCAATTAATAAAATCCACCCAAATATAAAATTTACCATGGAAAAGGAAGACAACGGTAAACTACCATTCTTGGATATAGTTATAATAAGGAGCACGACTGGCGTTGAGTTCGACATTCATAGGAAAAAAACTCACTCACGAAGAACGATACCAAACAATTCAAACCAATCCTTTGGACAAAAAATGGCAGCCTATAATAGCATGATCTGGAGGATGCTCACAGTACCAATGACAACCGAACGGAAGAACGACGAAATCAAGTACATACTTGAAACTGCGACTGTGAATGGGTATGAAAAACAATTAATTATCAATCGAATCCGGAAACTGTAAGAACAGTATCGAAAACGGGCTCTTTCAACATTGTTTACACAAAATAAATCCGAAACAAGGCGGACGCGACTCACATTTTCAACGGCATCAAAAAAACTACAGCGAATATTGAAAAAAGCGAATATCGACGCAACACCCTCTTCGAGATCATTCCTACTAGAAAATATTCTCGGATCAGCAAAGGACGCCAAAACGGCCGAGGAGAAGAGCGGTATATACAAAATCACGTTGGTCAGACAAGAAGATCGGTAAAAACCAGGGTAGCGGAGCATCTCCAAGAAGCAGCACTTGCCAAAAAATTCGAAAGAAGGACAGTAAGATCCACGGTAGCGAGGCACATGATCGAATATTGCATGGGAAAATGCAACCCCGTTGGAAGAAATCACTGATTGGAAAAAACTGGACGCTACGGAGAGCTATTGGATATCAAAAACTCCAGATGAAAAGTGGTTACATACGGACATGGGAAACACATACAGCAGCCTTTTGAAACTAATTAGTGATGTACATCATGACCATGGGCAGGTAGCCAACGAAGCAGCGGCAGCGGTCGATTAATTAAGCAGAGCGAGTTTCAAAATGCATAATTAATTACTTTTTGCAAATATCTTGTTTCTTCCCCCTTTTAAAAAAAAGTAATTAGATAATCTTTTTAAAATGTAATTAGATAAGATCGACTTTTAACTTCTTAGCTATATAAGCCAAGAAAATGTAAAATTAGGATTAGTTGCACTGAAGAAGACAGTAGTTTGCTGTCGAAGCGCCGGTGTCTGCATAAAAATAAATAAAGTTATTGTAGCGAAGAATAAGGAAATTTTTTGTTATCATTTATTGTTTAAATACTTATCAACATCACAGTCTTGTAATTATACTATTTTTATGTTGCTTGGAATAAACCAACTATATCAATGTAAACAAATCTATTCATCATTTCTCAATAAGCCTCTTTTAGGTAAATTTCTCGAGAGAAATTTACCTATTGCGGAGAGCATCATATATATATATATAAAAGTGATCGGACAATACAAGAAACAAGCAATAAAATACTTTTACGAGCATAAGCTTTGAAATGAAATAAAAATTTTTCCCTTTTATAAAAGTTACTTGTATTCTCAATTAATTGCACAAAAAAATAAAACAGAAATAAAAAGATTTTCACAAGAAAATTAACAACTAATTCAAATTCACATTGCATCAAGTGGACAAAAGTAATCGGACATTTTGAAAAGTGTGAAATTAGTCATTGAAGTTTGGAGCAATTCTTTTCTTTTCATTTCCGAGTTTAAAAGGGAACTCCCCTAATTATATGTTGATATGTGTTTTTCTGATTTACTTGTCAGTTTTAAGTGAAGAAAGTTAAACATGGCTAAGAATCGCAAAGAAACCGGTATACATGAAAGAAAAGTTATAATAAAGTTGTATAAAGAGAATAAATCCTTTTCTGAAATATCAAAAATAATTGGAAGAAGTCGTTCGACAGTTTTCGATATCGTGAAACGGTTCAGAAAAAATAATCAGGTGGAAAACGAAATTAGGAGTGGTCGACTATGTAAACTAACAGAGACAGACGCACGAAAAATCTTAAGAATTGTTAAAAAGAATCCGACTACAACGTCCAGAAGTATTAAGGATCAATTAGCAGATGTAAATGGTACCAATGTTAGTGCCCGGACTATTCGTAGAGCTCTCAGCCGTGCTGGTTATCAAGCGAGAGTACCTCGAAAGAAACCACTAATTAGCAAAGTTAATAAGAAGAAAAGATTATGCTTTGCAAAAGAATTTAAAAGCAAGCCGCTCGACTTTTGGACTCGTATAATATTCTCTGATGAGAGTAAGTTTAATATCTACCACTCCGACGGCAGGTTGTTGGTGTGGAGAACTCAAAATAGTGAGCTTCATCCCAAAAACATTCAACATACAGTAAAACACGGAGGTGGCTGTGTAATGGTCTGGGGTTGCATGGCTGCCAACGGTGTAGGAGAACTTGTTTTCATTGACGAACCTATGGACAAACTAGGTTACCTGTCGATTTTGAAAGAAAATTTGAAAAAAAGTGCACAAAAATTGGGTCTTGATGGTCATTATTTGTTCCAGCAAGATAATGACCCAAAGCATACAGCTCATGATGTTCGTATGTGGCTCCTTTTCAACACTCCTGGTCAATTAAAAACACCACCGCAATCCCCAGACCTAAATCCCATCGAACATCTTTGGGATCATCTGGATAAAAAAATAAGGAACCATCACATTACTAAAAATCCCCGTTGGCAGCACCAGCCGGAAAGGTAAATTTCTCGTATGTAGCCCAAGGTTTCGAAAAAGAATTTGGCTTGCCTACTACTAAACTTCTTTCTGCAATTTTCGTACCACATGGGTATTTATTAACATAAAAAAAATCTGGCCACGTTCGTTTTTAGAAACCTTTTATCGGGGCGCAAATATTTTGTTAATTAAATTGAGTTGCATGCGTATGGATTACATATTGTTGTAAACATATAAATACCGGTTTTGCCCTTCTCGCATCTGCTGTTTACACAGTTCACAGTGGTAACCACACAAAGGCTTAAATAGCTCGAATAGTTAATTTCAAAAGATTTCCATAAAAGTTTAATCAGCACTTGCATTGCCATTAATATATACATTTCAATTTTTTTCTGAACTGTGAGGGCCGTCATTTCGATTTTTATTGAAATCGGCTGCTAAAAATATTAAGCTGTAAATTTTCGACTGTTTTATTTGTCATTCGATTTGCATAATCAAATTAAATTAACTTGCCTTAATAACTTATAATTTCAAGTTTCAACGGAATCTGTTGAGAATCTTGGCTGCTAGAGGGCTACAGAAATAAAAAAAAATTGTATGCCATCCGCCTGTATGGGGAGACCCGCCTGTATGGGGAGACCCCCCTTAAATACCTTAAAATATTTTCTTGCACTGCAAATTTCAAGAGGCACCACTTTTGACCTACGTAGAAAATTTCCTCATTCTAGCTCATGTGGTTTGCGAGAAAACTTGTTATGACGCACGAACAAACGGGCGGAGGGACGGACAGACAGACAAGTCGCGATTTTATAATTTTTTAGGGTATTGTTAAAAATATTATACAATATCCTAAACATGATCTGGTTTATAAGTTCTTTCAAGTAAAGTCATTTAAAACGTTTCAATGAAAAATATTCATTATTTCAGTTGGCACTAAAATAGCGAATTGCGTGCCTTCAGACCTTTGGGGGCCGCCATTTTGAATGCATGCATTTGATTTTGGATTATTTTAAATCTTTGTATGCTAGGACCTCATCAATCAATGTACTATCTCGTTCAAATAGGAGTTTCACTCTAGACAGGGCAAAATAATTCAATTTTTAAAGAAAATCGCAGCTAAAAATATTAGGCTTAAAATTTTCGACTTTTTTATTTTTCATACAATTTTAATAATTTCCTGCGAAATACAAGAACATAGTACAGGGATTCATAATCTCAAGTTTCATCAAAATCCGTTGGAAAATGTGACCGCTAGAGGGCCACGAAAACATGAAAAAAACGCATCTTTAAACGGCCGCCATTTTGAAATTTGCACATGCATGATCACCAAAATATCAAAGACTGTAGGTGTAAGTAATGTCTATCTTGAAACCAAGTTTCATATAAGTCGGATCAAAATTGCGACTTTTAAAAGCCTTTGAAATTTCGACCTTCAACTGGCCGCCATTTTGTTTTTTGCAACCTGACCTCCAGTTCTTTTACGTAGTTCTTTAGATACTTAAAATTTCTATCAAACTACCGAATTTCATGAAAATCTGTTGAAAGCTTTGACCACTATTACAACAACAAAATTTTGCACGTTTTTCGACCTTTGAGCGGCCGCCATTTTGTTTCTGCCGTACCGACTTTGGATTTTTCGCTATTTTAGTGCCAACTGAAATAATGAATATTTTTCATTGAAACGTTTTAAATGACTTTACTTGAAAGAACTTATAAACCAGATCATTTTTGAGATATTGTTAAAATATTTTTAACAATACCCTAAAAAATTATAAAATCGCGACTTGTCTGTCTGTCCGTCCCTCCGCCTGTTTGTTCGTGCGTCATAACAAGTTTTCTCGCAAACCACATGAGCTAGAATGAGGAAATTTTCTACGTAGGTCAAAAGTGGTGCCTCTTGAAATTTGCAGTGCAAGAAAATATTTTAAGGTTTTTAAGGGGGGTGTCTCCATACAGGCGGGTCTTCCCATACAGGGGGCGGCAAGCAATTTTTTTTATTTCTGTAGCCCTCTAGCAGCCAAGATTCTCAACAGATTCCGTTGAAACTTGAAATTATAAGTTATTAAGGCAAGTTAATTTAATTTAATTATGCAAATCAAATGACAAATAAAAAAGTCAAAAATTTACAGCTTAATATTCTTAGCAGCCGATTTCAATAAAAATCGAAATGACGGCCCTCATAGTTCAGAAAAAATTGAAAATGTAGATATTAATGGCAATGCAAGTGCTGATTAAACTTTTATGGAAATCTTTTGAAATTAACTATTTGAGCTATTAAAGCCGACAAGTTATCGCCTTTGTGTGGTAGCCACTATGAAATGTATGAACAGCAAATGTGAGAAGGGCGAAACGAGTATAAATATGTTTATAACAATTTACTACCCGCCGATTTTCAATATGTGATCCATACGTGTGTAACTCAATTTAAATGGCAAAATATTTGCGCATCTATTGGGTGTCTCCATACACAAACGGCGGCAGATCCTTTTTGTTAATAAAAACCCATGTAGTGCTACCGAAATTGCAGTAAGAAGTTAAGTAGTAGGCAAGCCAAATTTTTATTCCGAAACCTTACGCTACATGCGAGAAATTTACCTTTCCGACTGGTGCTGCCAACGGGGATTTTTCCCTTGCATCGTTCTTATTTCTCGTTTCTCAATGTGAGGTGGCCCAGCACGGGCAGAGGATTCTCCAGAAGATCCACGACATGACTGAGCATTAGCCGGCCTCAGTATGCCACCCCAGGTCAAGTAATCCTCTGTCAACTTCTAATGTCTGCAGCTGCGGTGGGTACCATCGTTGCAACAGTATTGTTAAAATAAATTTCTACAGAGCCCATATAAATGAATGTAGTGAGTCATTGCCGAAAAATCCGGCAACGGAGATAAATTTTGCGCCTAATCACAAGATTTGGTTAACTCATATGTTAATACCTAGTATCCTTTTCTTTTGCGAGCACCCTCAGATTCTCATTATTGAAAGAACTATTTGTCATCTCTCACTGCACATAATTTCATTAAAAATTTATGGCTGCAATAAATACGCGCCTTAGCTTTGGTTTGAAAAAATCACATGAATGGAGTTTTCTTATTTTAGCTACAGAACTACATTTTGCTTTGATTGTGTAGCAGAAATATCAAAGTAAACCGCTTTTGATGATTCGAAATATTCTATGCAGATTATTTATCCTACCAATCCCTTCATAGCAGCTGCGTAACAATTGCGAAAAGAAGCCAAAATACAATTACTAGGTCAGATCTGTTGATCGTGGGCTATAAATTATATGCGGCAACGGCAAGACAACAATATCATGACTGGTTATCAAAATGCATTCCAAAGATTGAATGAATTAAACCTCCCGTCCCATTAGATGACTCGTTGGCTGTTCCCGTCTGTATCTGTTAGAAATCCTTCTTGCAGATTTTCAGATTGTATCATTGAATCATTCTACCAGCACTGAATCGACATGGTTTCAGAATCCATCAACAACCAAGTCAACAATGCTATTGATCTGAGTGTTTGTAAGGGAGTAACATGATTAATGTCCATGACGAAACTCTGCGTTTACTCCAATGTCTACCTGTTTGCACGATTTAACAGCTAATTTTAATAACATGAAGGTGTCCTGCCATAATTTCTTGTTATTTGTGTGTGGGTCTATCTGGCTACAAGCAGTCTGAATGATTTGTTATTCATTGAAAGTGTAGAAATTGTTACTAAATATTTCTCATTTAAATGGTTGATTAAGTAAATCGGTAGGGACGTATCCCAACTTTAATTAGAATGCTACAAATATTTTGGATTCGTTTTTCACAGCGAAAAATTTCCATCCTTTATTTTAGACTGAGTGCTCTCATTAATTATTTTATTATGCTTATTCCGTTGATTTCAAAGTAGCTTCATTTACGTTGAACAGAAAGTATCGATTCATATGCTCAGGCGCTCAAAAAATCATCTTATATTTTAAATAGAAACCCTGCACCCACTGATCAAAATTCAACATTAATTGAATGCAAGGGTTTATCTTTAGAATTATCTTTTGATAACTCATGATGTTAATTAAAATCGTGATAGTACAAGTCAACCATTCTCGGGCTAATGACGCACCTGCTAGACCATGTATAAACTGATTTAGGCGGAAACAAAGTCTTATATCTATTTCACTTTAGGTATAAATACTTTTCATTGAATGAAAATTAATCTAAAACCCACAGTGAAACTTTTTGGCGGATACTAAGTACGGGTTCAAAGTAAGTAGTATGAGTAGGCAATATTTTAATTTGATACGATTCTTATCATGAAGGTTTAATTATTACATTTCAACCAGTAAAAATGTGATCAAGTAAAATGATGAAGATAAGTGTGAATACCTGAGAATAATTCTCCTTCGTTAATTATACTCACCTTTCTTTTTATTCTGTATGGATGATGAGAAATAACTGATTTTCATCAATTGTACTGTTGTAAGTGAAATTACCTGTAGGCCCAACAGCTTCTCGTCTTCTACATGAAAAATCGAGCCAAATGAATTTATCGGGTAGTAAAATACTTTTAGAAAAAAAGAAAACCGACTTCTAAATACCCTAAAAAGGATGAAATAAATTTTATGGAAGCGGTGCCATATCATTTTTTTCCCGATTCTTTTGTGATGGTGCAGACATTGGACGTATTTATGTTGAAATCGGAAAATTGATTTGGCACCACTTTCATAAAATTTATTTAATCCTTTTTAGGGTATTTCGAAGTCGGTTTTCTTTTCATTCTAATAATATTTTATTTCACCCTTTTTATTGGCAAATTTTTTCATTTCAAACCTTTCAAAGCTCAATTTCTTGAATACATTGGATCATGTACTCGTATATTAAAATACAATTTTTTACTGCAATGCAAAAACCATTGCGGCTAAAATCTGCAGCGTTCATAGGAATCGAATTTAATTCTGGTACATTTAATACACGATCTCATCAACGTCTACCTTGATTTCAGATTTCATAAAAAACCAATATGAATAGTAGCCTTGAGAAATTTTCGAATTTCGACCTTTGCCTAGCCGCCATTTTCATATTCTGACCTGACTCTGAAGTGCTTTTTTATCGTTCATCTTTTTTCGACCTTTGAGCGGCCACCATTTTGTCTCAAAATGTTCGACTTTGGATTTTTTATTGTGAGCTTTACCAAACAAATGACTCAATCTTTAAACCAGTTTTGGTACAAACCACTGCTGCAGAAATTTTTCTAAAAATTTGAATTTGAAAATCGAAGCAATGTAGCGACCTCCAGGCACAAATTATATCCTATGTAGACTCATACATACTACCAACCACACACGCACACATACATATTGGGTGTACAACTTAATAATCGGAATTTTTTTAAGCGAAATTTGATGCTTTATTGTGGAAAAATCTTACAATATATTTTATTCGAAGTATTGTCTATCGGAAGCTACAACATTTCCCCATCTTTCAGGCAATTTATGAATTCCATGCCAAAAAAATCGCGCCGGCTTGGCGGCCAAAAACGAATCTATCCAATTCCGGATGCCTTGCTCTGAAGTGAAGCGTAATCCGGTGAGGGCGTTTTGCATCGAGCGAAATAAATGAAAGTCAGATGGATCAAGATCCGGACGGGTGGGCCTAAACTTCCCATCCACTATTTTCCAAATAGTTTTTCACGGGTCTTGCAACATGCGGCCGAGCGTTGTCATGATGAAAAATTATAGCCTCGTGTCTGGTCGCATGTTCCGGGCGTTTTTCGATGATGGCATGGTTCAAACGTATTAATTGTGTTTGATACAGGTCATCTGTGATTGTCTGGCCCGATTTCAACAACTCATAATATAACGGCCCTTCTGATCCCACCAAATACACAGCATAAATTTGGCGCCATGGGTAAATAATTGGCTTTGCCGTTGATTTGTCTGGTTGGCCGGGCTTCACGTATGACTTTTTGCACTTAGGATTGTCATAATGGATCCTTTTTTCATCTCCAGTCACGATCCGATGCAAAAATGATTTCTTTTCATGGCGCTCAAGCAGCATTTCAGACATGCAGAAGCGCCGTTCTACGTCTCTCGGCTTGAACTCATAGGGGACCCAATTACTTTGCTTCTGAATGTATTCGGCAGCTTTCAACCATTTTGAAATGGCTTACTGAAACACTCCCAACAATTTGGCAAGTTCGCCTTGCGTTTGACACGAATCCTCATCGAGTAGCGTCTCCGATTCTTCGTCTTCAAACTTTTTTGGCTGTCCTGGGCGTTTTTGTCTTTGTTGTTAAAATCGGCACTTTTGAAGCGTTGAAAACATTTAAAATACTGTGTTTTCGTTAAAGCATCGTCGCCATAAACTTCTACAAGCAAACGATGACTTTCCGCAGCAGTTTTCTTCGCAAAAAAATGACCCAACAGAACCTCCCGCAAAAAGTGTCTTTTTCTCCAATTTTCGAAGTTATTCATCGTGAAAAATAATAATGATGCACATAAGATAAAATTTTTCTGTTGACTGATTTTGATAGCTGTCAAATGAACCTTCAAAACGACATATATATATATATATATATATATATATATATATATATATATATATATATATATATATATATATATATATATGTATATTGTTACATGTACAAATAATTTTGCGAGCTACTGTCGCAATTGTTTTCATAATCATTAAGAACGTCAACAAATGAATTTACTCGAACCCACGAGAACCCAACAAGCATGATCAACATCTGCAAGTGACGTCACTCCATTCATTAATTTGCTTGAATCTACCAGGTACCTCTCGGTGGAACATTCGCCAATGTACGAGAAATGGGTGAATAGGTAGAGACCCTATATAAAGGCGAGCTGGATGAATGGGGGGATGATCATTCATTACAACCGCGATAGAAAACTGCGATACGCGAAGTACAGGCGATATTGATTGTTTGAGTGTGAAGTGATTTTAAAGTAGACAATTGCGATAGAAATTTATGGACAAGTGGAAGGTTGAATTATAATAGTGAAAATTAAAGTTGTTAAATTGTTAGTGAAGTGATTGTGCATTTTTGACAAATTAAATAAACTCTTTTGATTTAATTTAAAAGACATTGCGTTTTCACTTTCCCGGAAAATTAAATTATTGGCCGCGAACCCGAAACACGCGACAGTGATGTCAGAAGTGGGATAGAAAATTTTGGAAGTGAAAACGATTAAAAATTTTTGAAGTGCACAATAGTGTAAATTAACGTGGAAACTGGTGGGAAAATAGCAAAAAAAAAAAAAAATGCCAGGAAATTTTCATCTAAAAATTGATCAATTGACCATATCGGAGCTCAAGGAGGAGTTGGAACAGCGAAACCTGGCCACACAAGGTACAAAGGCCATATTGATTGCACGCTTGCGTGACGCAATCGAGTCGGAAGGCGTGAATCTGGATTCGGATGAGCCCTCTGATGCGGAAAAAGACGCAGAAGTTGGAGAAGTAGAAACACCAAAATCAAAGGAGCCAGAAACTGTGCTAATGCAAATGTTAGTGCTGATGTCATCCAGTCTAACTGCGAAGCTAGATGAACAATCAGCGAAGCTAAATGAACAGTCACCTAGTCTCACTGCGAACCTAGATGAGCAATCCACGAAGCTAAATGAACAATCAGCGAAGCTAGACCAACAAACGTTCGAAATCAAGGCAGACATCAAGGCAGACATCGCACAGAAGCTGGAGAAACAGTTAACTGATTTGAAGGCAGATTTGGAAAAACAGTCTACCGAAATAAAAGCAGAGCTCAGTAGTCTCAACAACCAAATTAAATGCGTCGAGGAAAAGGTATACCAGGTCGAGGAGAGAGTCAACCATGAGATCAGCCAGGTCGAGGAGAGAATCAACCATGAGATGGAAAACATGAAAAAAGAATTGGAAGCAGCAAAGGCAGTAGTAACCACCTCACCAGCCCCGCTTATAACCGCAGCGCAAAGCACATCCAGAAATGTGCAAGTACCAATATTCGATGGGCAAACGGTCTGGAGTATTCAGAAGACCCAGTTTGAAGCTGCCGCAAGGGCAAATCACTAGAATGAGCAGGAACGAGCAACTGCACAGATTCTTGCTCTAAGAGGCCCAGCTGCCGAGCTGTTGCAGACGATCCCCGTTGAATTGCACTCAAACCCGAATGCTATAATGAATGCGCTCGACATGCGTTATGGAGACGATCATCTAAAGCAGATTTATTGGTCACAGCTAAGGCATCGGTTGCAGAAGTCTGGTGAAACCCTACAGCAGCTAGCCCAAGACATTGAGCGACTAGCACTTTTGGCTTACCCAGCCTACGACCCAGAACATCGAGATGATGCAGCGACAGAAGCATTCATCAGCGCCCCAAAGGACCCGGAATTGCAACAAGCCGTGCGTTTAGCTCAAAAGCAAACGGTTAAGGACGCATTGGCTTACAGTCTGAACTTTGAGGCAGCGAAAAATGTGACTCGTAGCACTGCCCGGGCTCGTGAGGTAGTGGCAGACGAGTGCAGGTGTGAGCGCGTGGAAATTGAGCGAGATCCGCATGTAAATGGTGCGCCTAGATGCTGGAATTGCGGAGAGAAGGGGCACCTGCAAAGAGACTGCAAGAAGCGAAGAAAACCGAGCTATTGTCCAGGGTGTGCAGCTCGAAGGAGATCCCAACCGAGTCAGGAGCCCAGAATGGAAGCCCTTCAAACAGAGGGGTCGGGAAACATGTAGAAGCCAACTTCGTGGGGCAGAGGTTGGCTAGGAGGATCGACGTCCCCAGCACCACCATCACCGTGTCAAGACTACATCGTGGAGAAGCGGACTTATGCCTTCCGGGTCAAGTTAACGGAGAACACTGCACCATAACAATCGACACTGGTCCAACCCGATCGATTATCCGACAAGACCTAGTTACACAGCAACAACTTCACAAGGGCAGAATTTTCTCACTACGGACAGCTACGGGAGAAACTGCACCTGTTCATGGAGAAGTCAACCTCTAGATACAGTAGGGAGACCTTGTGTTCTGACACAATTTTCTGGTTGCGGATATTATGGATGACTGCATTCTCGAAATGGATTTTCTGCGACCACATGGAATCACGTTGGATTTGGGCAAACGTGTATTGAAATGGCAGAATGTCGAAGTACTGATGGAGGATCCCAGCGTCCAAATTCCCAAGATGAATGTAGTGGTATGTACTGACACTGATGTACCGAATTCTTCCGAAAGCATTGTATGGGCCAAGCTTGATGGTGATTCTTGAGACCACCGATCTTATCTGATAGAGCCAACGAAGACGTCCACATTGCGCAGTTTGATTGTAGGACGATGCCTTGTAAGATCTTTAAGGAACGGATATGTGCCGGTTAGAGTCCTTAACACCGCAGATTCAACCACGTGCATGAAAGCGGGAGAAGTCATCGGCAGCTGCCAGCCTGTTTCAACCATCACCTCTTTGGAAGCTACTCACGACAATCATTGCAAAAGGAGGCAAGACACAGACAAGGCCCGGGAATCGACGCCTGCAATATTGAAGCAGGTCAAATTGCTAGTGCAGCTATTCAAACGAGCCTCTGATCTGGTCACCAAGTACAGTGACATCTTCCCAACAAGCCCGGATGACCAAGGCCGAACGAGTCTGGTAACTCACGTCATAGATACACAGGGAGCCAAGCCGATTCGACAAGCACCCAGACGCCTCCCTATAGCCAAAGAAGGAGAAGTGAGCGCGCTGATCTCGGACATGGAAAAACAAGGCGTTATTGGACCTTCTGTCAGTCCATGGGCCACGCCTGTAGTTCTAGTAAAGAAAAAGGATGGTAGCACTCGTTTTTGTGTTGACTATAGGCAGCTTAACGACGTCACTAAGAAAGATAGTTACCCGCTCCCATACATCGATGACATCATGGACACTTTAGCCGACGCAAAATGGTTTTCTACCCTCGATCTCAAGAGTGGCTACTGGCAGGTAGAAATCGACAAGAAGGACCGAGAGAAGACCGCATTTTCAGTTGGGACCGGATTGTGGCAGTTTGTGGTGATGCCGTTTGGGCTTTGCAATGCTCCAGCCACTTTCGAACGCCTGATGGAATACGTGCTACGTGGTCTAACCTCGAAAACCTGCTTGGTGTACCTAGATGACATCATCGTCATCGGGAGAACGTTCGAAGAGCATGTGCGGAACTTAGAAGAGGTTTTCTCCCGACTGCGACTGGCAAATTTGAAACTTAGTCCCGACAAGTGTACCCTTTTCGCAGCTGAAGTAAAATACCTGGGACATGTCGTATCAGCAGAAGGGGTCAAAACAGACCCTGAGAAAATTGAAGCCGTGAAAAGCTGGCCAACACCAAACAACAAGCGCCAACTACAAAGTTTCCTGGGTCTGGCAACCTACTATCGAAGATTCATCAAAGACTTTGCCAAAATAGCTAAGTGTCTCCATCGGCTATTCGAGAAAAATCGTCCGTATGTCTGGAATGAACAATGCCAGACAGCCTTTGAGACTCTGAAGGAAAAGTTATGTGAATCACCCGTACTGGCGTATCCGAAGCCCGGAAAAAATGTTTGTAGTTGACACCGATGCAAGCAACGGCGGTATTGGAGCAGTACTCTCCCAGCAGATCAATGGCGAAGAAAGAGTCCTCTCGTATTACAGTCGAGTTCTTTCAAAAAGTGAGAGGAACTACTGTGTGACCATGAAGGAGCTATTGGCTATAATAGAGGCCACCAAGCAGTTCCACAAGTACTTATATGGCCAGAAATTTGTTCTTCGAACGGACCATGCATCGCTGAGATGGCTACTTAACTTCAAAAACCCCGAGGGACAAGTTGCGAGATGGATCAAAAGATTGCAGTCATACGACTACGAAATTGTTCATCGAAAGGGCGGCGTTCATGGAAATGCTGACGCCCTATCTCGTCGCCCATGTTCAGCTAACTGCAAGCATTGCCGACGGATTGAGGAAAAGGAACCGCACGTTGATCTGCGACTGATAACGGCTGAATTCGATGAGGGTTGGTCATCAGAGGAGATTCGAAATGCCCAGCTAGCCGATGAAGACATCGGACCATTGCTCGTATGGAAGGAGAAGACTGGGCGACCTGAGTGGAAAGACGTTTCAACGCATGGCGCAACCCTGAAAAGCTATTGGGCACAATGGAACTCCCTTCAGGTAGAGGGTGGCATACTCAAACGGAAATGGGAAACGGTGGATGGCAGCTCCTATAGGATGCAAACTATACTACCCAAAAGCCGAATCCACGATGTGGTTAAGGAAATGCATGAAGGATCCTCGGGAGGCCACCTTGGTGTTAACAAGACCTTAGGGGAATTGCGGGAAAAGTTCTACTGGCTCCACGCTCGAGAAGACGTAGAGGACTGGTGTCGCAGATGCACAATTTGCGCTTCCGTCAAAGGCCCAAAGCGACGACTGAGAGGACAAATGCAAACCTATAACGTTGGGGTACCGTTTGAAAGGATTGCTGTTGACATCGCAGGACCCTTTCCTGAATCTGAATGGGGAAATCGATACACGCTGGTTGTGGCCGATTATTTCAGCAAGTGGCCCGAGGTCTACCCCATTCCCAACCAGGAAGCAACTACTGTAGCTGAACAGCTAGTGTTAAATTGGGTCAGTAGGTACGGCGTACCTTGTGAACTACATTCGGATCAAGGCCGAAACTTTGAGTCACTAGTTTTTGGCGAAATGTGCGAGCTGCTCGGAATACGGGAAACGAGGACAACACCGCTGCATCCCCAATCCGATGGAATGGTCGAACGTTTCAACGGCACGCTCAATAAACACCTGGCCAAAATGGTTGACGAGAACCAAAGGGACTGGGACCGGCATATCCCACTATTTTTAATCGCGTATAGAGCCGCTGAACATGCATCGACGGGCCAAGCCCCAGCCAAAGTCATTTTTGGAAAGACTATTCGTTTGCCAGTCGATATAAAGTTCGGAACACCCCCTGAGAAACCCCAAACGGTCTCGGAGTACGCAAGTGATCTAAGACAACGGTTGAACCAGATACATCGGACAGTGCGAAAACACCTCGAATCAGCTACTGACCGCATGAAGACCAGGTATGATCTAAAGGCTAATTCTACTGGCTTCCAGCAAGATGACTTGGTGTGGCTTTATAACCCGCAACGGCGAAAGGGTAGGTCTCCAAAGTTGCAACATAATTGGGAGGGACCATACCGAGTTACAAAGCGAATCAACGACGTCGTATACCGAATACAGGAACATATTAAGCCGAGAGCTAAAATGAAAAGCGTGCATCTGGACCGTCTTGCCCCATATTACACCCAGGGAGAATTGACTACAAATAGCGACACATCTTTTCGGGGCGAAAAGAACTGAGGTGGGGGCAGTGTTACATGTACAAATAATTACATGTATAAATAATTCTGCGAGCTACTGTCGCAATTGTTTTCATAATCATTAAGAACGTCAACAAATGAATTTACTCGAACCCCAGAGAACCCAACAAGCATGATCAACATCTGCAAGTGACGTCACTTCATTCATTAATTTGCTTGAATCTACCAGGTACCTCTCGGTGGAACATTCGCCAATGTACGAGAAATGGGTGAATAGGTAGAGACCCTATATAAAGGCGAGCTGGATGAATGGGGGGATGATCATTCATTACCACTGCGATAGAAAACTGCGATACGCGAAGTACACGCGATATTGATTGTTTGAGTGTGAAGTGATTTTAAAGTAGACAATTGCGATAGAAATTTATGGAAAAGTGGAAGGTTGAATTATAATAGTGAAAATTAAAGTTGTTAAATTGTTAGTGAAGTGATTGTGCATTTTTGACAAATTAAATAAACTCTTTTGATTTAATTTAAAAGACATTGCGTTTCCACTTTCCCGGAAAATTAAATTGTTGGCCGCGAACCCGAAACACGCGACAATATATATATATATATATATATATATATATATATATATATATATATATATATATATATATATATATATATATATATATATATATATATATATATATATATATATATATATATAGTTCGAGCTTTCACGATATTTGCTAGTACGGACATCTAGCTCAAATTCCGGTTATTAATTATATATATATTATATAATGTGTCTATAACTTAATTCGTGCGGTTTTTTTCAAAATTTAAACGTTTATTTAAGAAAAACAAGTTGAGTAAGCAGGAGAGTGAGTCTATTTTAAATATATATAGGGTTTTCCAATAAGAGGTATTATTTTGAATAGATCTGGTGATTTAACACCTTGCGACTTCTTCCTTTGGAGCTACGTGATAGAAAAGGCCTACGCCAATAGCCCAGCGTCGATTCAAGATATCAAAGATGAAATTCGTGAGGCTATTGAGCACATACGGCAGCCACTTTGCGATTTGGTTATGGAAAATTTCATGAAGAGGATATGGTCCTGTAAGCGTGTCGCAGTGGTTATTTGCCTGATGTTAGTTTTTGCTATTAACGGCATATCTTCTTCTTTATAATGAAATAAACATTCGATCATTTATATTAAAAAATGGCACTTTTCTTTTAATATCAAAATAACACCTCTTAATGGAAAACCCTATATCAACCATAAACATGCGTTATTGTTGTTGTAATTCCATATAATTGAAATGGCTATAACTCACTTGGTTATGATTCGATCTAAATTAAATTTTGTGAACATATATATCTTATGTTAGTCTATATAATTGCAAAATTGCAAGAAGTTTAAAGGTACCGTTTCGATTTTATGGGCAAAAATGTAAAATCTACAAATCATACTATTATCAACAAAGTTGAGCGAATTTCGATTTCTAAGATTTTTGTTGCCCTTGTACTCATAAAGGCCCACGTTCGTGATAATTTTCAGAGTTTTCGGCTGAAAGGTGTCCAATCGCGAGGGGGGAGGGACACAAATTTTGGGTACATTTTTTTATTTCAGATTCTAAAAGTCCTAATCAAGACCTTTCATATGATATCCCACTCGACTACCTTTGATTAAAAAAAAATTTTAGGGCCTATCGTTATTAGGGGGGACCCTCCTTAAAAAATTTTTAAATTTTTGTTAAGGCCTTAACTTTTGAGAGACCATCACTTCTGACCTTTTTAAAAGTTTCAGCATTCTAGCTTCTATATTTTCTGAGGAAATCAGCTGTGACACACGGACAGACGGACAGACGGACGGACAGACGGACGGACAGACGGACAGACAGGTCTCGAAACTAGTAGGTTTTTGTAAAAAAATTCTTTACAAAGACCTAAAAATGTACAATAGTATTATTCAAAGTATTGCCCATCTGAAGCTATGACCTTTTCCCATCTTTCTGGCAATTTGTGGATCCCATCCCAAAAATAAATAAAAAATAGTTCTTAACCGGAAAAGCAACGTGGGGCCGAGGTTTGTCATGATGGAAAATTATTGCCTCGTATCTGGTGGCATATTCCGGGCGTTTTCCGGCTACTGCCCTCTTCGCGCCATGGATATTCGGGTTTGCCGTTGATTTGGCTGGTTGGCTGGATTTCACATATGATTTTTTGCGCTTGGGGTTGTCGTAATGGATCCATTTTTCATCACCAGTAACAATCCAATGCAAAAATGACTTCTTTTTGTCGCGTTCCTGCAGCGTTTCGGACATGCAAAACCGCCTTTGGACGTCTCTCGGCTTGAGTTCATGTGGAACCCAATTTCTTTGCTTCTGAATATATCCAGCTGCTTTTTAACGTTTTGAAATGGTTGCTTGAGTAACACCAAAAGATTCTTCGAGCTCTTCTTGTGTTCGGCAACAATCTTCATCGAGGAATGCTTCCAGTTCTTCATTTTCAAACTTTTTTGGCAGCCAAGGTCGTTCATCAACTTTCAAGCTAAAATCACCACTTTTAAATCGTGCAAACCACTTTTGGCAGGTTCGCTCAGCTAGAGCATGTTCATCATAAACTTCCACCAAAATACGATGATTTTCGGCAGCAGTTTTCTTCATATTAAAGTAATGAGGAAGCATTCCCCGCAAAAACATTTTTTCAGGAACAAAGTTGACATATTTGAGTGAAAAAAAATTATTGTTGTCAACGCTTCAAATGAATGGCATACACTGAAAAGACGTACAATGAGAGTAGCTTTCCAACGCAGGCTCGGAATATTGGAACGATGTAATACTATACAAGTTACGCCATCTCTTAGCAAACCGCACGAATTAAGTTATAGGTCCAATATATTGGATAGTCTAAAAAGTCTTGATCCTTTTTTGTCACTAGATGGTGTTCGTTGTCATATATCGGGCAGTATTAATGAGATTGAGTCAGACTGATATGCTGTTGAAAGATAACACACCAGTCTACAATTTTCATAGGACAGTTTTGTATTTTTTCGTTCGTGTCAAAAGTTGTATTCATTTAAAAATGAGTGAAATTTCTGAAAAAATTCATTCTATTTTACAATATCAGTACCATCAAGGTGAGAAAGCATCGCAGGCTCGTGAAAAATTTTGTGGTGTCTACGATCAAGATACTTTATCAAAAGCCATAGCAAAGAGATGGTTCGCTCGCTTTCGTTCAGGAAATTTTGATGTCAAAGATGTACCTCGCTCCGGTCAACCAATCACTGAAAATGTCGATGAAATCTTACAAAAAATTAGGAAAAAATTTCTGCAACTAACGCCCTAAATTTATATTGAATATTCCGCAAAATGGGATATGGTTTGATACTTTTCCCAAGATTATCCAGCCCAATGTTGTATTTTGAAGGATCGGTAGATTATCCAACAAACGTATTTTGCCCATTTCTGGTAATTTGGCCATTGTCCTCCGCCACCAAAAGAATGTCTATTCTGCCAGGTTTATTGAATGATTGGTCAGCCAGCTCAATGTTTTCTGGTATATTCCAATTCTTTGTATCGATGTGTTGCTGCAGCTGATCGCTTGTAATCTCAGTAAATGAAAATACTTCTAATATGGTTGAGAACTGTTTGCAGGTTGATTTTAGTGTGATATTGATTTTATCGTTTGCTTTTGCCTTTGTGTTGCCAATTCCTGATATATTGATACAAGGATGACTTTTTGGAAATTCCAACCTCTTTCGCAGTTTTTTGGTTATAAAATTCAATTGTGAACCGGGATCAAGAAGGACACGTGCTCTTATTGATTTCCCTTCATTGTTATTGATTTCGGCGATTGCTGTTCCTAAAAGAACATATCCATCTGATTCCTTGGATTGGACCGATAAACTGGTGCTTTGTGTCTCTTTTGTTATTGTTGTTGTGGGCACTTGGTTATGTAAAAGTGTGTTGTGCTTCTTACCACATTTTCGGCACCCTTTGGATACGCCTTTTTTGTACACATGACCTTTCTTAAGGCAGTTTGTGCCAAGGGTCAATTCTCGAGCCTTTTCGATTCTTTTTGCAGGAATTAGTTTTAAGAACGATTTGCAATGATATATAGCATGGCCCTTTTTGCAAAGCTTACATTCAGGAACTGTTTTGCTGCCAACGAGCGATGATTGTTTGAGTGGCTTGTTCGATTGTTTCGAAGATCCGGGCCTTTGGTTTAAAGTTTCTAGTGTTTGAAATCTCATTTCTATAAACTTTAGCAATTCGTCTAATGATGGGAGCTCACGATGTGATTTAAGCGTTTGCTCATATATTGTATAAGAAGTCTTATCTTACTTCTTTAAAACTGTATGCACAACAATTGCGTCCCAATGTTCTTTGGTTGAGATGCCTATTGTTTGTAGCGTAAATAGACATTTCTTTGTTGTATCATGCAGTGACCTGAGTGCTGAGGCTGACTTGGTAGCAATAGCTGGTTGTGCCATGAGCTTGTCCAGCAATGCATTCACTAGCAATCGTTTATTGGCATATCAATTGTTTAGCATGTCCCATGCAACGATATAGTTGCTTTTGGAAATTGGTAGATGCGCCACGAGCTTAGCTGCTTCACCCGTCAAATTCATTTTGAGGTACCAGAATTTTTGACAATTCCCTATTGGCTGATCATGTAACATTTGTTTAAACAGATCTGCGAATTGAGGCCATTTAATATATTCTCCGTCGAATTTTGGAAGTTATATTTTAGGAACCTTTAATTGGGAATCATTTGTAGTTGCTGTTATGATGCAACTAGTCTCAACTTTCTTGATATTGCTATTCAAGTTTATAAGGAGAGCTTCACATTGGTTCTGTAAATCATAGTACTCTTCCAACTTGTAATTTGTAGCTTGAATATCTTCCACAGATTCCCAAATTACGTGGTGGCAATCTCGATTTCGGCCCATGTTTTGGTTACTTATAGGCTGGTTGCTTGTCGGAGAAGTATTGGCCATTAAATATTTTGATGCAGCTTTAAATGCTTCTTGCTTTTTTATAAGTCGAGTTAGATCAGGAATTTCATATTTCACCATGATATTTTGAACGGGTACGTAATAATCGTTTGAGCCAACATTAGATTCTTGAAATGATTGCGTCTTGACGTAATCTAACAAAGACGTCACCTCTGTTTTAAATTTTTCTAAGGCTTCTTTCACTGTTTTGTGAGAGTCCTTTTGAAAATATGAATGATCAAGGGAGACACCTGTAATTTTCCTTATTTTGTCATCGTTTGATTCAAGTTTTTCCCACAGTTCTTCGACAGCTGCAAGCCGTTCTTCCAAGTAGAAAATAGTTTTCCTATCAGGCAATTCAGACTGATAAGTTCTGATGATTTTCTCGATCTCTTTTCCGAGACGAGCCTGATCTGTAGCCAAGAATTCCATTGCTCCTTCCACAACGATATAAAAAAAAATTGTTCAAAATACGTATTCGATAATACTATATTTATGAACTTTTCGTTGTTAGCGTTCTGACGGAGGTCACCAAAAAATGTATAAATGTGAACAAATCAAAAATAAGAAACTCTATTTTTGATCGTGGCCTATTACCAAAAAAATGTATGAGCTTGCACAAATCAACAAATAGGAAACTCTATTGTTGATTGTGGCTTTTGACCTTGCTCCTATATGGCAGGAAACTCTACCAATAGGATCTTTACAAAACTGCAACGAGTGGAATTTAAGAAAATCAAATTATTTTACCTTATCCTTGAGTTGTTCACACTTTCAACGTGCATAAACAACACGTCTTTATTTTTCTTAACATAACGCTTAAATAGATCACAGAAAAATGCTGACGCTAGAACATGGAAGCACAATAATTTTTCCATGCGCGAAAGAAATGAAATTCCATAAGCGAGAATATTTTGCGGACGCGATGTCTAGCTTAAGACAATTTTACATAGGAAAATTATTGCGGTACACGTTTTCAAGGTTTTAGTATCTTTTTAAATGAATGGAATTTTGCAAATGAAATCTGATATACAATTATACTTTTAACTGAATGGAAAGTTTTGAATATACTTTTGAAGACTTTTTTAGCAATTAAGAGTTTTACAAAATGGATCTATGATGAATATTAAATCTATTTAAACTTATGATAAAAATATGAAGACATCTTGAACAATAACTATGAATGGAAATAATAAAATTTTTTTTAAACCTGCAATTAAAATTTCGGATGTGTTATGGAGGTTTTCGAGCAGTTCGCTTGGGTGACTGCTCGATTTCTACACTGTTGTAAAAGGTCCTTAACAGGGCCAGGGTAAATAAGTGATCTGACATTCCAGGATCCAGGATCTAGTGCCATAGTCTTTTTCCGTTTACGAGGTCGTTGCCGTGAGTCCAATCTACTCCGAGGCCCTTCTGCAGGTTTTGAAACATTGTAAGGTTTTCCAGGGTAAGGAGTTAGCCCATCATCCAACTTCCGTTATTACTTCGATTCCGTTATCAGGAGCCGGAGACGCGCCTTCACCCTCTTCCGTCCCCACAAAGGAGGTGTAAGTAGGATTTAGTAACAGAGCCGTAGATATATTTGCAGTTGTTGGCATTTCTCAGCATTTAATGTCCCATTATTAGGGAACCAGTAAACCCAATGTGTGACCCCGAAATCATTTACTAACATTTAACCGTTTCATCGTCGGGCTTAGGTTGAGGAATCATGGAAGCTGTGGGTTGGGGAAACAAGGTGTTCCCTCCTCCTTTCTCAAATGGGCTTGGGATTTCTTTTCTCTAAAAGCGGTCAGGCCTTGCTTAGTTAGGCATGCCAATGAGGATTGGCCAGCGGATATCAAATAAACAAAATAATTGATTATTATTTAGACCTTTAATTGGATATCAAAATTAGCTGCCTTTTCCAAACAAATTTTTACTGTCACCTTCATATATTTTATATATTTTGAAATCAAAATATCATCCACAAATATCTCAGATTTGTGGCTATTGCAGTTTCCGAAGAAACTAGCTCTGATGAACCACCAGACAACTGGGTGGAGGGACAGACAGTTCGCTACATTAGGAGGGTTTTGTAAAATTATTTTACTAAATTCTGAGCAGTGAACAAATTTCCGAGTGAAATTAATGACTTTCTCTCCATTTAATATCGGTTAAAGAACATAATCTTAATTTTTAATTTTCACATGATTATTTTTTATTTACCGTGACGGATAAAAGTCTGCGACAATTCCTCATATTGAGATATCGGTTAATTGGAAGCTTTAATCAAAAATCCATTGAAGTGCATTTCTTAGTAACGTAAATGTACTTATAAAAAAGTAAAGATAAAAACTTTTCATACTTGAATTAAGGAGAAAGTCCTAAAAACCTAAAAAATTGAATGGACAAAAGTCTACGACAGTCAGTGTTGACTCAGTTATACACGAATAATTTCCAACTAAACGTAACGGAATGTCATCAATATTTATTAACTTGGTATTGTTATCATTCCGTGTATGTGCTGCTGCAATTTTGTTTTAGTTTTATCGCTAGTATCTAACTGTAAGGACCGCAAAATGGCATCGCGAAGAGAAATTTCTAGTGATATCCGAAATTTGGTCGCACAGTATAAAAAATCCCCGTTGGCAGCACCAGCCGGAAAGGTAAATTTCTCGTATGTAGCGTAAGGTTTCGAAAAAGAAATTGGCTTACCTACTGCTGGACTTCTTATTACAATTTTTGTAGCATCACATGGGTATTTATTAACAGAAAGGATCTGCCGCCGTTCGCATTAGGAGACCCTTCATAGAGGCGCAAATATTTTGCTAATTAAATTGAGTTGCACACGTATGGATCACATATTGAAACATATTTATACTTGTTTCGCCCTTCTCACATTTGCTGTTTATACATTTGACAGTGGTTATCAAACAAAGGTGATAACTTTTTGGCTTAAATAGCTCAAATAGTTAATTTCAAAAGATTTCCATAAAAGTTTAATCAGCACTTGCATTGCCATTAATATATACATTTTCGATTCTTTTCTGAACCATCAGGGGCCGTTATTTTGAATTTTTATTGAAAACGGCTGCTAAAATTATTAAGCTGCAAATTTTCGAATCTTTTATTTGTTATCATTAAATTAACTTGCCTTAATAACTGATAATTTCAAGTTTTATCGGAATCTGTTGAGAAACTTGGCCGCTAGAGGGCTACAGAAATAAAAAAAAATGTTTATGTCACCCCCTGGATGGGGAGACCTCCTTAAACACTTTAAAATATGTTCTTACACTGCAAATTTCAAGAGGCACCACTTTTGGCCTAAGTAGAAAATTTCCTCATTCTAGCTTATGTGGTTTGCGAGAAAACTTGTGACACACGAACAAACGGACGAACGAACACACAGACAAGTCGCGTTTTTATAATTTTTTAGGGTATTGTTAAAAATATTTTACAATATTTAAAAAATACTCTGATTTAAAAATACGTTCAAGATAAGTCATTTAAAATATATATATATATATATATATATATATATATATATATATATACATATATATATATATATATATATATATATATATATATATATACATATATATATATATATATATATATATATATATATATATATATATATATATATATATATATATATATATATATATATATATTTTATGAAATTTGGTACGAAGGTTCACTGATGTATGTGATGAATCTCACAATAAAAAATCTAAAGTCGGTAGGGCAGAAACAAAATGGCGGCTGCTCAAAGGTCAGAAAACGTGCAAAATTTTCTTGTTGTAATAGTGGTCAAAGCTTTCAACAGATTTTCATGAAATTCGGCATTTACATAGAAATTGTGAGTATCTAAAGAATCAGATGAACAAACTGGATGTCAGGTCTCATAAAACAAAATGGCGGCCAGTTGAAACTCAACACTTCAAAGGCTTGTTTTCAAGGTAGCCATTACTCAGATCTACAGTTTTTGATATTTTGGTGATCATGCATGTGTAAATTTCAGAATGGCGGCGGTTTAAATATGCGTTTTTTTAGGTTTTTGTGGCCCTCTAGCGGTCACATTTTCCAGCGGATTTTGATGAAACTTGAGATTATGGATTTCTCTACTATTTTCTTGTATTATGCAGAAAATCATTAAAATTGAATGAAACCTAAAGAATTCGAAAATTTAAAACCCAATATTTTTAGCTGCCATTTTCACTAAAAATTGTATTATTTTGCCCTGTCTAAAGTGAAACTCTGATTTGAACGAGAGTTGGCCACATTGATTGATGAGGTCCTAGCCCACAAAGATTTAAAATTGGCCAAAATCAAATGCATGCATTCAAAATGGCGGCCCCCAAAGCTCAGGAACAAGCGCAATTCGCTAGTTTAGTAGCAACTGAAATAATGATTTTTTTCATGGAAACGTTTTAAATGACTTATCTTGAACGTATTTTTAAATCAGAGTATTTTTTAAATATTGTAAAATATTTTTAACAATACCCTAAAAAATTATAAAACCGCGACTTGTCTGTCTGTTTGTTTGTCCGTTTGTTCGTGTGTCACAAGTTTTCTCGCAAACCACATAAGCTAGAATGAGGAAATTTTCTACTTAGGCCAAAAGTGGTGCCTCTTGAAATTTGCAGTGTAAGAACATATTTTAAAGTGTTTAAGGAGGTCTCCCCATCCAGGGGGTGACATAAACATTTTTTTTTATTTCTGTAGCCCTCTAGCGGCCAAGTTTCTCAACAGATTCCGATAAAACTTGAAATTATCAGTTATTAAGGCAAGTTAATTTAATGATGACAAATAAAAGATTCGAAAATTTGCAGCTTAATAATTTTAGCAGCCGTTTTCAATAAAAATTCAAAATAACGGCCCCTGATGGTTCAGAAAAGAATCGAAAATGTATATATTAATGGCAATGCAAGTGCTGATTAAACTTTTATGGAAATCTTTTGAAATTAACTATTTGAGCTATTTAAGCCAAAAAGTTATCACCTTTGTTTGATAACCACTGTCAAATGTATAAACAGCAAATGTGAGAAGGGCGAAACAAGTATAAATATGTTTCAATATGTGATCCATACGTGTGCAACTCAATTTAATTAGCAAAATATTTGCGCCTCTATGAAGGGTCTCCTAATGCGAACGGCGGCAGATCCTTTCTGTTAATAAATACCCATGTGATGCTACAAAAATTGTAATAAGAAGTCCAGCAGTAGGTAAGCCAATTTCTTTTTCGAAACCTTACGCTACATACGAGAAATTTACCTTTCCGGCTGGTGCTGCCAACGGGGATTTTTTATACTGTGCGACCAAATTTCGGATATCACTAGAAATTTCTCTTCGCGATGCCATTTTGCGGTCCTTACAGTTAGATACTAGCGATAAAACTAAAACAAAATTGCAGCAGCACATACACGGAATGATAACAATACCAAGTTAATAAATATTGATGACATTCCGTTACGTTTAGTTGGAAATTATTCGTGTATAACTGAGTCAACACTGACTGTCGTAGACTTTTGTCCATTCAATTTTTTAGGTTTTTAGGACTTTCTCCTTAATTCAAGTATGAAAAGTTTTTATCTTTACTTTTTTATAAGTACATTTACGTTACTAAGAAATGCACTTCAATGGATTTTTGATGAAAGCTTCCAATTAACCGATATCTCAATATGAGGAATTGTCGCAGACTTTTGTCCGTCACGGTAAATAAAAAATAATCATGTGAAAATTAAAAATTAAGATTATGTTCTTTAACCGATATTAAATGGAGAGAAAGTCATTAATTTCACTCGGAAATTTGTTCACTGCTCAGAATTTAGTAAAATAATTTTACAAAACCCTCCTAATGTAGCGACCTGTCTGTCCCTCCACCCAGTTGTCTGGTGGTTCATCAGAGCTAGTTTCTTCGGAAACTGCAATAGCCACAAACCTGAGATATTTGTGGATGATATTTTGATTTGGAAATATATAAAATATATGAAGGTGACAGTAAAAATTTGTTTGGAAAAGGCAGCTAATTTGGATATCCAATTAACGGTCTAAATAATAATCAATTATTTTGTTTATTTGATATCCGCTGGCCAATCCTCATTGGCATGCCTAACTAAGCAAGGCCTGACCGCTTTTAGAGAAAAGAAATCCCAAGCCCATTTGAGAAAGGAGGAGGGAACACCTTGTTTCCCCAACCCACAGCTTCTATGATTCCTCATCCTGAGCCCCACGATGAAACGGTTAAATGTTAGTAAATGATTTCGGGGTCACACATTGGGTTTACTGGTTCCCTAATAATGGGACATTAAATGCTGAGAAATGCCAACAACTGCAAATATATCTACGGCTCTGTTACTAAATCCTACTTACACCTCCTTTGTGGGGACGGAAGAGGGTGAAGGCGCGTCTCCGGATCTTGATAACGGAATCGCAGTAATAACGGAAGTTGGATGATGGGCTGACACCTTGCCCTGGAAAACCTTACAATGTTTCGAAACCTGCAGAAGGGCCTCGGAGTGGATTGGACTCACGGCAACGACCTCGTAAACGGAAAAAGACTATGGCATTGGATCCTGGAATGTCAGATCACTCATTTACCCTGGCCCTGTTAAGGACCTTTTACAACAGTGTAGAAATCGAGCAGTCACCCAAGCAAACTGCTCGAAAACCTCCATAACACATCCGAAATTTTAATTGCAGATTTAAAAAATTTTTATTATTTCCATTCATAGTTATTGTTCAAGATGTCTTCATATTTTTATCATAAGTTTAAAAAGATTTAATATTCATCATAGATTCATTTTCAAAACTTTCCATTCAGTTAAAAGTCTAATTGTATATCAGATTTCATTTGCAAAATCCCATTCATGTAAAAAGATACTAAAACCTTGAAAACGTGTACCGCAATAATTTTCCCATGCAAAATTGTCTTAAGCTAGACATCGCGTCCGCAAAATATTCTCGCTTATGGAATTTCATTTCTTTCGCGCATGGGAAAATTATTGTGCTTCCATGTTCTAGCGTCAGCATTTTTCTGTGGTCTATTTAAGCGTTATGTTAAGAAAAATAAAGTCGAGTTGTTTATGCACGTTGAAAGTGTGAACAACTCAAGGATAAGGTAAAATAATTTGATTTTCTGAAATTCCACTCGTTGCAGTTTTGTGAAGTTCCTACTGGTAGAGTTTCCTGCCATATAGGAGCAAGGTAAAAAGCCACAATCAACAATAGAGTTTCCTATTTGTTGATTTGTGCAAGCTCATACATTTTTTTGGTAATAGGCCACGATCAAAAATAGAGTTTCTTATTTTTGATTTGTTCACATTTATACATTTTTTGGTGACCTCCGTCAGAACGCTAACAACGAAAAGTTCATAAATATAGTATTATCGAATACGTACAGAGGTGGCCCAAAGTGATCGGACAATACAAGAAACAAGCAATAAAATACTTTTAAGAGCATAAGCTTTGAAATGAAATAAAAATTTTTCCCTTATATAAAAGTCACTTGTATTCTCAATTAATTGCACAAAAAAATAAAACAGAAATAAAAAGAATTTCACAAGAAAATTAACAACTAATTCAAATTCACATTGCATCAAGTGGACAAAAGTAATCGGACGTTCAATTGTAATACTTTTCTTTCTGATGATTCCATTAGAACATAGGCTTTTAATATCTAGTTGCGTATCCTTTTTGTTTTATAACTTCTGTTAACCTATTGGGCATAGACTGTACCAACTTACGGGTAACGTCCGGAGTAATGTTGTCCCATTCTTCTAATAACACCGTCTTCAGTTGACTTTTATTAGTAATGTGATGGTTCCTTTTTTTTTTATCCAGATGATCCCAAAGATGTTCGATGGGATTTAGGTCTGGGGATTGCGGTGGTGTTTTTAATTGACCAGGAGTGTTGAAAAGGAGCCACATACGAACATCATGAGCTGTATGCTTTGGGTCATTATCTTGCTGGAACAAATAATGACCATCAAGACCCAATTTTTGTGCACTTTTTTTCAAATTTTCTTTCAAAATCGACAAGTAACCTAGTTTGTCCATAGGTTCGTCAATGAAAACAAGTTCTCCTACACCGTTGGCAGCCATGCAACCCCAGACCATTACACAGCCACCTCCGTGTTTTACTGTATGTTGAATGTTTTTGGGATGAAGCTCACTATTTTGAGTTCTCCACACCAACAACCTGCCGTCGGAGTGGTAGATATTAAACTTACTCTCATCAGAGAATATTATACGAGTCCAAAAGTCGAGCGGCTTGCTTTTAAATTCTTTTGCAAAGCATAATCTTTTCTTCTTATTAACTTTGCTAATTAGTGGTTTCTTTCGAGGTACTCTCGCTTGATAACCACCACGGCTGAGAGCTGTACGAATAGGCCGGGCACTAACATTGGTACCATTTACATCTGCTAATTGATCCCTAATACTTCTGGACGTTGTTTTCGTGCGTCTGTCTCTGTTAGTTTACATGGTCGACCACTCCTAATTTCGTTTTCCACCTGATTATTTTTTCTGAACCGTTTCATGATATCGAAAACTGTCGAACGACTTCTTCCAATTATTTTTGATATTTCAGAAAAGGATTTATTCTCTTTATACAACTTTATTATAACTTTTCTTTCATGTATACAGGTTTCTTTGCGATTCTTAGCCATGTTTAACTTTCTTCACTTAAAACTGACAAGTAAATGACTGATATCAGAAAAACACATATCAACATATAATTAGGGGAATTCCCTTTTAAACTCGGAAATGAAAAGAAAAGAATTGCTCCAAACTTCAATGACTAATTTCACACTTTTCAAAATGTCCGATTACTTTTGTCCACTTGATGCAATGTGAATTTGAATTAGTTGTTAATTTTCTTGTGAAAATCTTTTTATTTCTGTTTTATTTTTTTGTGCAATTAATTGAGCATACAAGTAACTTTTATATAAGGGAAAAATTTTTATTTCATTTCAAAGCTTATGCTCGTAAAAGTATTTTATTGCTTGTTTCTTGTATTGTCCGATCACTTTTTGCCACCTCTGTATTTTGAACAATTTTTTTTTTATATCGTTGTGGATGGAGCAATGGAATCCTTGGCTACAGATCAGGCTCGTCTCGGAAAAGAGATCGAGAAAATCATCAGAACTTATCAGTCTGAATCGCCTGATAGGAAAACTATTTTCTACTTGGAAGAACGGCTTGCAGCTGTCGAAGAACTGTAGGAAAAATTTGAATCAAACAAAATAAGGCAATTACAGGTGTCTCCCTTGATCATTCATATTTTCAAAAGGACTCTCACAAAACAGTGAAAGAAGCCTTAGAAAAATTTAAAACAGAGGTGACGTCTTTGTTAGATAACGTCAAGACGCAATCATTTCAAGAATCTGATGTTGGCTCAAACGATTATTACGTACCCGTTCAAAATATCATGGTGAAATATGAAATTCCTGATCTAACTCGACTTATAAAAAAGCAAGAAGCATTTAAAGCTGCATCAAAATATTTAATGGCCAATACTTCTCCGACAAGCAACCAGCCTATAAGTAACCACAACATGGGCCGAAATCGAAAATTGCCACCACGTAATTTGGGAATCTGTGGAAGATATTCAAGCTACAAATTACAAGTTGGAAGAGTACTATGATTTACAGAACCAATGTGAAGCTCTCCTTATAAACTTGAATAGCAATATCAAGAAAGTTGAGACTAGCTGCATCATAACAGCAACTACAAATGATTCCCAATTAAAGGTTCTTAAAATAGAACTTCCAAAATTCGACGGAGAATATATTAAATGGCCTCAATTCGCAGATCTGTTTAAACAAATGTTACATGATCAGCCAATAGGGAATTGTCAAAAATTCTGGTACCTCAAAATGAATTTGACAGGTGAAGCAGCTAAGCTCGTGGCGCATCTACCAATTTCCAAAAGCAACTATATCGTTGCATGGGACATGCTAAACAATTGATATGCCAAGAAACGATTGCTAGTGAATGCATTGCTGGACAAGCTCATGGCACAACCAGCTATTGCTACCAAGTCAGCCTCAGCACTCAGGTCACTGCATGATACAACAAAGGAATGTCTATTTACGCTACAAACAATAGGCATCTCAACCAAAGAACATTGGGACGCAATTGTTGTGCATACAGTTTTAAAGAAGTAAGATAAGACTTCTTATACAATATATGAGCAAACGCTTAAATCACATCGTGAGCTCCCATCATTAGACGAATTGCTAAAGTTTATAGAAATGAGATTTCAAACACTAGAAACTTTAAACCAAAGGGTCGGGTCGTCGAAACAATCGAACAAGCCACTCAAACAATCATCGCTCGTTGGCAGCAAAACAGTTCCTGAATGTAAGCTTTGTAAAAAGGGCCATGCTATATATCATTGCAAATCGTTCTTAAAACTAATTCCTGCAAAAAGAATCGAAAAGGCTCGAGAATTGACCCTTGGCACAAACTGCCTTAAGGAAGGTCATGTGTACAAAAAGGGCGTGTCCAGAGGGTGCCGAAAATGTGGTAAGAAGCACAACACACTTTTATATAACCAAGTGCCCACAACAACAATAACAAAAGAGACACAAAGCACCAGTTTATCGGTCCAATCCAAGGAATCAGATGGATATGTTCTTTTAGGAACAGCAATCGCTGAAATCAATAACAATGAAGGGAAATCAATAAGAGCACGTGTCCTTCTTGATCCCGGTTCACAATTGAATTTTATAACCAAAAAACTGCGAAAGAGGTTGGAATTTCCAAAAAGTTATCCTAGTATCAATATATCAGGAATTGGCAATACAAAGGCAAAAGCAAACGATAAAATCAATATCACACTAAAATCAACCTGCAAACAGTTCTCAACCATATTAGAAGTATTTTCATTTACTGAGATTACAAGCGATCAGCTGCAGCAACACATCGATACAAAGAATTGGAATATACCAGAAAACATTGAGCTGGCTGACCAATCATTCAATAAACCTGGCAGAATAGACATTCTTTTGGTGGCGGAGGTCAATGGTGAAATTATCAGAAATGGGCAAAATACGTTTGTTGGATAATCTACCGATCCTTCAAAATACAACATTGGGCTGGATAATCTTGGGAAAAGTATCAAACCATATCCCATTTTGCGGAATATCCAATATAAATTTAGGGCGTTAGTTGCAAAAATTTTTTCTTAATTTTTTGTAAGATTTCATCGACATTTTCAGTGATTGGTTGACCGGAGCGAGGAGCATCTTTGACATCAAAATTTCCTGAACGAAAGCGAGCGAACCATCTCTTTGCTATGGCTTTTGATAAAGTATCTTGATCGTAGACACCACAAAATTTTTCACGAGCCTGCGATGCTTTCTCACCTTGATGGTACTGATATTGTAAAATAGAATGAATTTTTTCAGAAATTTCACTCATTTTTAAATGAATACAACTTTTGACACGAATGAAAAAATACAAAACTGTCCTATGAAAATTGTAGACTGGAATGTTATCTTTCAAAAGCATGTCAGTCTGACTCAATCTCATTAATATTGCCCGATATATGACAACGAACACCATCTAGTGACAAAAAAGGATCAAGACTTTTTAGACTATCCAATATATTGGACCTATAACTTAATTCGTGCGGTTTGCTAAGAGATGGCGTAACTTGTATAGTATTACATCGTTCCAATATTCCGAGCCTGCGTTGGAAAGCTACTCTCATTGTACGTCTTTTCAGTGTATGCCATTCATTTGAAGCGTTGACAACAATAATTTTTTTTCACTCAAATATGTCAACTTTGTTCCTGAAAAAATGTTTTTGCGGGGAATGCTTCCTCATTACTTTAATATGAAGAAAACTGCTGCCGAAAATCATCGTATTTTGGTGGAAGTTTATGATGAACATGCTCTAGCTGAGCGAACCTGCCAAAAGTGGTTTGCACGATTTAAAAGTGGTGATTTTAGCTTGAAAGTTGATGAACGACCTTGGCTGCCAAAAAAGTTTGAAAATGAAGAACTGGAAGCATTCCTCGATGAAGATTGTTGCCGAACACAAGAAGAGCTCGAAGAATCTTTTGGTGTTACTCAAGCAACCATTTCAAAACGTTAAAAAGCAGCTGGATATATTCAGAAGCAAAGAAATTGGGTTCCACATGAACTCAAGCCGAGAGACGTCCAAAGGCGGTTTTGCATGTCCGAAACGCTGCAGGAACGCGACAAAAAGAAGTCATTTTTGCATTGGATTGTTACTGGTGATGAAAAATGGATCCATTACGACAACCCCAAGCGCAAAAAATCATATGTGAAATCCAGCCAACCAGCCAAATCAACGGCAAACCCGAATATCCATGGCGCGAAGAGAGCAGTAGCCGGAAAACGCCCGGAATATGCCACCAGACGCGAGGCAATAAGTTTCCATCATGACAACGCTCGGCCCCACGTTGTTTTTTCGGTTAAGAACTATTTTTTATTTATTTTTGGGATGGGATCCACAAATTGCCAGAAAGATGGGAAAAGGTCATAGCTTCAGATGGGCAATACTTTGAATAATACTATTGTACATTTTTAGGTCTTTGTAAAGAATTTTTTTACAAAGACCTACTGGTTTCGAGACCTGTCTGTCCGTCTGTCCGTCCGTCTGTCCGTCTGTCCGTGTGTCACAGCTGATTTCCTCAGAAAATATAGAAGCTAGAATGCTGAAACTTTTAAAAAGGTCAGAAGTGATGGTTTCTCAAAAGTTAAAGCCTTAACAAAAATTTAAAAATTTTTTAAGGAGGGTCCCCCCTAATAACGAATTGGCCCTTAAAATTTTTTTTTAATCGAAGGTAGTCGAGTGGGGTATCATATGAAAGGTCTTGATTAGGACTTTTAGAATCTGAAATAAAAAATATCATTTAACGAATTAGGGGGTCCAGGGGAAGGCAATATGTACCCAAAATTTATGTCTCCCCCCTTCGCGATTGGACTCCTTTGAGCCGAAAAATCTGAAAATTATCACGAACGTGGGCCTTGATGAGTACAAGGGCAACAAAAACCTTAGAAATCAAAATTCGCTCAACTTTGTTGATAATAGTATGATTTGTAGATTTTACATTTTTGCCCATAAAATCAAAACGGTACCTTTAAACTTCTTGCAATTTTGCAATTATATAGACTAACATAAGATATATATGTTCACAAAATTTAATTTAGATCGAATCATAACCAAGTGAGTTATAGCCATTTCAATTATATGGAATTACAACTACAATAACGCGTGTTTATGGTTGATATAGGGTTTTCCAATAAGAGGTGTTATTTTGATATTAAAAGAAAAGTGCCATTTTTTAATATAAAGGATCGAATGTTTATTTCATTATAAAGAAGAAGATATGCCGTTAATAGGCAAATAACCACTGCGACACGCTTACAGGACCATATCCTCTTCACGAAATTTTCCATAACCAAATCGCAAAGTGGCTGCCGTATGTGCTTAATAGCCTCACGAATTTCATCTTTGATATCTTGAATCGACGCTGGGCTATTGGCGTAGGCCTTTTCTATCACGTAGCTCCAAAGGAAGAAGTCGCAAGGTGTTAAATCACCAGATCTATTCAAAATAATACCTCTTATTGGAAAACCCTATATATATTTAAAATAGACTTAGACCTCCTGGCAGGAGCACTCTCCTGCTTACTCAACTTGTTTTTCTTAAATAAACGTTCAAATTTAAAAAAAAAACCGCACGAATTAAGTTATAGACACATTATATAAAATATATAATTAATAACCGGAATTTGAGCTAGATGTCCGTACTAGCAAATATCGTGAAAGCTCGAACTATATATATGTATATATATATATATATATATATATATATATATATATATATATATATATATATAAATATTTATATACATGTTCATATTTATATATATATATATATATATATATATATATATATATATATATATATATATTTATATAGATATATATATATATATATATATATATATATATATATATATATATATATATATATATATATATATGTGTCGTTTTGAAGGTTCATTTGACAGCTATCAAAATCAATTAACAGAACAATTTTATCTTGACTTTAGATTTTTTATTGTGAGATTCATCACATACATCAGTGAACCTTTGTACCAAATTTCATCCAAATCGGAGCTATACTTTGGTCAGAACAGAAATCACGATTTTTCGTCTAAAATGACCGCCATTTTGTTTTTGCCCGGCCGATATAGCTGGATCACGAATTTAACTGAGATATTAACCCAATACACCTTTTTTGACATTTGGTGAAAATCGGAGCAAAATTGCAACCTCTAGCGTGGTCACAAATTTCGTTATATCCCATATATATATAGATATATATATATATATATATATATATATATATATATATATATATATATATATATATATATATATATATATATATCTGATGCTCTCCGCAATAGGTAAATTTCTCCCGAGAAATTTACCTAAAAGACGATAAATCGTGCTGCTCGGAAATCGCGGAATCACTGAAACTTAAATGAATTTCTGTGTGTACAATCATCAATGATTTTTGGAATCGCTACCTTTTCACAGATGAGTCCAAACTCAACAATTTTGGAAGGGATGGTCACAGTAAAGTATGGAGGAAAAAGAACATGGCTTTAGAGACCAACAATTTTATCCCTACTGTCAAGCACGGTGGAGGTAATTTGATGGTTTAGGGAGCCATTGCTGCATCTGGGGTGGGCAGATTGGCTTTTGTTGAAACTACGATGGACTTTTATGTTTACAAAAACCTGTTAGAACAATATTTGAAGCCATCAGTAGAGAAGTTGGGTCTTGGAGAGAGATAGATTTTCCAACAAGACAATGATCTAAAACATACAGCACTTTTCGTCAAGAACTGGTTGTTGTACTACGCTCCCAGGCAACTTAAGACGCCTCCGCAAAGTCCAGATTTAAACCCAATAGATCATGTATGGGAGCTTTGTGAATGGAACACTCGAAATGTCACATTAAAAATAAAAATTTGTTGAAGGAAGCGCTTGTTACAGAATGGGAGAAAATCACATCTGTAGAAACTCCTAATTTAGTTGCCTCTATGCCCCAAAGACTGCAAGCAGTAATTGATGTGAAAGGGGGTCCAACCAAATATTAGGCCAGCAAAAATTTTTAAAATTTGCAGCGCGTTTAGTTGAAAATATTTTGTGTACAAGTCAGCCAGCACTGACTGTCGTAGACATTTGTCCATTCATGTTTTTATGTTTTTACGAATTTCTCCTTAAGTTTGTTATGAAATGTTTTTGTCTTTGTTTTTTGATAAATATATTTACGTTACTGAAAAATGCACATCAATAGATTTTTGTTTAAAGCTTCCAATTAATCAGAATCTCAATATAAGGAGTTGTCGTAGACTTTTGTCCCCCACTGTATGCATATAGTATATTCCATCAACTCATCGTTCATCATTAATTATGATGTCAGTGACCTGATTATTGGGTCAAATAGTCAAAAATGTCGATCATACTCCTTGAAATTGAGTGTCATCACTATAATCGCGCAATCAACGTCATCATCGCCATCACATCCCGTTACCTAGTTATTGTATCAGCATAACGCATAACAACGCCATGCCACATCATGCCATCCAACTCTCAATTATGTTGTTCAAATTCTGACCTTCTCCACCTATTCATATCGTTTAAGAAAAGCCCCAGCCGTTACAAATCATAAGAATTCAACGTCTCTCTCGTCATTTTCCTTTTCGGTTAATTTCTCATCAATAAGATGTTCGTAGGGTATTGTTCATGCTTAACTCGACTTGTATCTATTGTACGCGCAGATAGCACCGTTTAAGCTCAACAATCCCGATAGAGTTCTTTGCCTAAATACCTGGCAAATGGCTGGCGCAGTCGAGTCAAGGTGAGTCGACCGACCTCAGGTATTCTCAAGTTGCAGGTGATTCACGATTTTTTAAAGCGAAACGATTATCCAATAATTCACTTCTGTATAATCAATTCATTGTTCTGAACGATTTACTTTTGTTCCCGACTCAATCCCCCGTACGATCCACCGCATCTGCTCCTGCGACTCCAAGTATCAAAGAAAACATAAAACCGGAGGAAAAACACCAAAGTGGATACTTAAGTTATTAAGGTTAGTACTTGTTGTATGTTAGGCAACGTTCTTGAGCAAATCAATTTCGAACAAGTGAAATTGTTCTTTTGAGATGTGTTGCCGCTAAGAAGTTCTTGTTAACATGCGTTGAAGCTAAGTTTGGCAATTGCTTGAATTTTCTGTGATGTACACACCAATTATTGAATATCTTAAGCTTAAGAAAGTAGTTACCGTTTCCCGCTTGCCTTTGGAGTTGCAAGTCTCCTCATTGGTGAAACCTCTGGCTCCCATTTCATCATCGGTGTAACCATACCATCAAGACCATTTTAAACCTATTGAATATACCTGTTCTACCTGACGATTTTCTATTCTTTCAAAGCTTTTCGCATAAGATTCTTCAAGAAGAAATGTCGCTGCATTAGATACTTATGTTCCGCCTACTTCATACGGTAATTTCCGAATCGTGATCATGTTCCATAGTATCGCATAGAATTTTATGAAAGGAGCGTTTCGCGGAGAATTCTCTATTGAAGCCATTTAGACAAAGCATGAAGCATGAATGTATACGCAAGAAGGTGATTATTTAAGTATCTAATGCTTCTTCCTTCTTCGAAGTTTATTCCGAGAATTCCTGTGGATTGCGTGAATAACGGAGGGCATAAATTTATTACAAATATAATTGAAAGGGTGAACACTTTTCAGTCTATAGGAGAAAATTGGTATAAGGGAAATATGATAATGTATGTGTGATATAAATTGATTTGAGTGATTCAATTGTAGTTATTAAATTTTGGTGAATTTTAGCATCTTGGCCATTGGAAAAACATTCAATGTAACCTTCAAACGTGGACATTACAACACGAATTTTCTTCATTTCCTGTGTATAACCTGGACAGCATAAAGTTGATCAATCGCTGCAATATTTGGACTTCGATTTAACCGATGAACTTGAATTGATGCTTTGGGCAGGCGGGTGTAATACATACTTTCGACAAAGCTACATCATAGCATCGTACCACTGATGTGACGCTCTTGCTAGAACAGCTTCAATCTATGTATCAAATCTTCTGTGTATTGTGATACTCAATCGCTCAAAGACCGCACGCTTAACTAAGGCGATCAGGGTAAGGGTCTATAAAACAGAGTTTGGAAACTCTTAGAGATTCTTGAGAGGTTGTATAGCACTGCAGCTGAAGCTGGGCAAATACCGGAGAAGATGATTAACTCTTCAGCTAGTTTTCCAATCCTTATAAATGAGAAGGGATTCAGCACCTTCGGAAGCCAAAAAGAAAAGGCTGTCTGTCCGTCCGTGTGTCACAGCAGTTTTTCTCGGTAACTACTTAAGCTAGAAGCATCAAATTTTGTATGTAGGTGTAAAGTGGTACTCTCTTCAAATTTCAACTAAAAAAAAATTTATAAGGTATTTAAGGGGGGTCTCCCCATGTAGGGGAGTGACCCCCCGAAAAAAAAATTTCATTGAAGGTAGTCGATATGGGTATCAAATGAAAGGCCTTGATGAGAACTTTTCAAAACAGGTCTTAGTTTGGCAAAGTTTGCCTCGAGGGTTGCACAGGGAGGGGAAATATACGAAAAATGTGTGTCCCCCCCCCTCGCGATTGGACACCTGTGATCCGAAAAATCTGAAAAAAATCAAAAATGTAGATCTTGATGAGTACAACAACAACAAATACGTGAGAAGTCGAAATTCACTCAACTTTGTTAGTAATAGTATGATTTATTGATTTTATGTTTTCTTGAATAAAATCTTAACAGTACCCTTAAATTCAATGAAATTCAGTACACAGATGACTATTTATAAGAATAATCTGTTCTGAAAGTTTCATAAAGATTGAATCATATTTAGCGAAGTTATACCGGTTGGAATTTTCCTGTATTACTATGGAACAGCTGGAATGTGGGGTGGTATGGAGTTAGTGCGATTTAGCACCTTAACTCCCTCATATCTGTGGGTACTACAGTACCCACTTACCTTCCTGAGCCAGTTTCAGTCAATATACAATTTTAGAAATAAATTTTTATGTAGTTATTTGGCGGATAGTTGGGTAATGTAAATCATCCTCGTTCCGAACAGTTCGAAGGAATGCCAAAGTACTATTATTATGGTTGTCTATTGTATCAAAAAGTTTCAGTGCTCTGTCACGTACATATTTTTCAACTGTCCCAAGTCGTAGGTCCTTGTATATGTCCGTGTTCCTAATGTACCATGGAATTCTTAAGATCTTTCGAATAATTCTATTTTGGAAGGACTGGAGTGTTTTTTTGTTAGTCTTTGTCGTCTGGTAGAAAGCAGTACTACCGTAAAGTAGCGTCGGTCGTATAATTTGTTTGTAGATGAGCAGTCGATTTTTAAGGCTAAGTTTTTTAGGTTCAATGAGTGGGTATAGTTTGGAGAGAAGTCCAATACAGTGTCCCCGTTTATTTTGTATGTGTTGTCTCCATGTCAGGCCTGTGTCGAATGTAAGTCCAAGGTATTTAGCTGTTGGTGTCCAGTCTATTGTTTCATTGCCGACGTTTAGTCTCTGTGGAGTTTGTAGTGGTTTTCTTGTGATGAATATGGCATGTGTTTTATCAGAATTAAGTCTAATCTTCCATTTGCGAAAGTATTCCAATAAAATGTTTATCGATCGTTGCAAGTTTGTGGTGATGACTCTTGCCTGTCTTGCTGTAACAAATATACAGGTATCATCAGCGTAGAGTGATAATTTTACTTTTGGAGGCAGTGTAGGAAGATCTGCAGTAAATATATTATATAGGACCGGTGATATGGGCGAGCCCTGAGGAACTCCAGCATCAATTGGTCTCAGGCTTGAGAGTTGTTTGTCAATTCTGACACGGAATGATCTGCCTTCCAAGAAGGAGCCAATTATTTGAGTGAGCTGCAATGGCATATTTAACTGATGCATTTTGAAGATAAGTCCTGCATGCCAGACTTTATCAAAGGCCTTAGCTATGTCAAACATAACTAAGCCTGTTGAATTCCTGCGATTAAAGCCTGTTCTGATATGTTGGACCACTCTAACCAGCTGGAGCTCAGTAGAGTGTTTGGCTTTGAAGCCATATTGTTCTTCCGGTAGAATATCTTTATCAGATATAACCTCATAAAGTCGATGCAGAATCACCCTTTCCGCAATTTTCGACAGCGAAGAGAGGAGACTGATGGGTCTCCAGTTTTGTGGAAATTGTGGGTCCTTTTGAGGTTTTGGGAAGACAATAATAATCGCTGGTTTCCATATTTTGGAATACCTTCGCAAACGGAAGATCGCATTAATAATGTCAGTAAGTGTTTGTAGAATATTGTCTGGTAGCCAAGAAATCATAGTGTTAGTAATAGTGTCATATCCAGGTGATTTATGTTTGTCGAGTGTCTGTATAATGTTTTTGATTTCGTCTTAGTCTGTTGGTTTAATCCTGTCTTCGTGTTGAATGTTATTCATCAGGAGTCTGTTGACAGAAGATTCAACTCTCTCCTCAGTTTCCAAGTCCTCCTCATCCGAAGTATTTTCGCGGAATTAAGATTCGAGGGAATCTGCAAAAGCCTCTGCCTTACCTGCATCGTAGAATTGCATACCATTCGGACCATGAATAGGCGGTACCGCAATCTTACAGTTTTTCCGAAAATATTTGGTCATTCTCCAGAAACTGGCACACCCAGGCTCGAGACTCTGCAAAACACTCTCCCATTGCTCGTCTCGGAATACCCTTATTTTATCACGGATTTCATTTGTCGTCCGAGTAGCGTTTATGCGTAGCGTAGGGTCACCTGCAAACCTAGCTCTCCTCCGAACTTGATTCCTTCTCCTGATCAGTTGTTTGATATTCTGAGGGAGTTCATAGCGACTCGTTTCCCTTCTCGGAGTTATAACCGTGTGGTCCTCTTTTGCCTGTATAATTTTCTGAGTTATGTTCTCAATGATATTGTCGATGTCGTTGGCCGTTTCTGCTGATTGAAAATTAGTTTCATTGGCCAATGCGACTTTAAACGCTTTCCAGTTGGTAGTTTTCTTCTCCTGCATAGGAACATCAATAAAGATGTTTTCTATGAGGAAAAGGACTGGTTTGTGGTCGGAAGACAGTTCGTCGAGGACATTTAATCGAACATTTGGTGTGGTATCACGTGAGATTCCTATGTCCAGCATAGAGCCATGTCTGGATCCGTAATGTGTTGGCTCATTGGGGATATGCAGGCTGAAGTGGTTGGCTATGATGAATGTATTGAGCTCGGTCCCAGCTTTATTGCTTCTCACAGCTCCCCAAAGGCGGTGTGTGGCATTTAGATCTCCTGCAATGAAGATAGGGCCTTCAAATGCAGTAAGTATTCTGAGATCATCTGCAAGATTTCTATTTGATGGAGGATTGTAAACAGAAATCACAATGAACTCCAGAAAATCAGTTCGCACCTTGATTATTGTGGCCTCTAGTTTCTCAAGTGTGCGTGTATTGATGAGATAATGACTCACGTTTCGTCTCACGAGAATGGCCGTTCCGCCTTCCCTACCCGTCATTCTATCATTTCTGTACATGATGTAGTTGGAGATGCGGAATCGTCTTCCAGGCTTCAGAAAGGTTTCTTGTATCATGATGATATCATATTTATGATCGAAAATGAATTGTTGAAATTCATCGGTATGCTGAAGCAAGGAATTCGCATTCCACGTCAGAATTGAAACGTGATTCGTTAAACTCATTAGCGTTTAGTGTTGATGACATTTTGAGATGCAGCGAACATGGTTTGAATCATGTTTGCCATTATCTCTTGCATCATGTTTTGGAACTGTGTCTGTATTTTGGCAAACATTTGGTCCATATTGTTAGTTTGATTTTGTATGCGTGGGGGAAGCCTGTGTCGTGGTTGTTTGTTTTTGTGCTGGTTGTGAGGGTTGGGCCGCAGCAACCTGTGCGAACGATCTTCTCACATTCTTTGGGTTTCTGGGACAACCCCCGTAGCTTGCTGGATGCTCTCCACCACAGTTTACACATTTTGCTTTCTCTTCTATTTTCTTCGGACAGTTCGAGAAATGGTGAAGCGAATCGCATTTAACACATCGAGACTGTGCATGACAACTGCTGGCAGAATGTCCAAATTGTTGACAGTTGTGGCACATACCCTGGCCTGTACGAGGACGCTGTGCTTCTACGATGCACATAAGATGGCATACAGATTTTATGTTGTATATATTTGTTTCGGTTTTTGGGAGGAGAACCTTGACGACTTTAGAGAGACCTTCCCTCATTTTAATGTAGTAGACTTCAATTGGGTTGAAGCCCTGAGATTGTAAGTCTTATCTCTTCAGCTGAAAGGCCATACAGACCCCTGATGACAACATTCAGCTGTCTATCTTCTGGCAGTATATAAGTGTGGTATTGCAGTTCATTTTCTGTTAGTGCTTTGGTCAGTCGTCTGTGATCTGTGGGTGTAGTTGGTATAATTTGTATTCCCAGGTAGACCCTTTTCGCGGATGTGTATGAAATGTTTTGTGTTTTCATTATGTTCAGTGTTTGGGACCATTTTGAGGGCTCTCGTAAAATGATCGGGACTGTTTTTGATTCTTGTGTTTGTGTTGCGGGTTGTGTGTTTGTAGTGTTTGGTACTGTTGGCTTTGGTTTGGGTGTGATGGCCATTTCTTTGAATACCGTAGCTGGTTTTGGTGGTGGAAGGGCAGGGAAAATCTCATCCTCTTTATCTTTGTTATTATCGCAGTCAACTTCCATCTCACTGCGGAACTTGACTTGGGAGGTGAAGACGCCCTTACCTTCCGCTTTTTCATCCGAGGGCTCTCTTTTTTGGATTTTCCGTTGACCTTAGCCTTGTCCTTGAGCAATAACACTAGTTCTGCATTTTTCGCAGCTAGCAGCTCATTTTTGTTTCGCTGGTCGGCAAGCTCAGCATTAGTTTTAGCGAGTGTCTCTTGTGTTTGTAACAGCGGTACAAACACTTGATCCAACTTCAGCGTTATATTGTCAAGCTGGGCGACCAACGAAGCAATTTGCTCATCTTTGTCAGCAGGTATGTCACGTCCGGCAAACACGCCACCGTCCGTCGACATCCTGTCCACCAAAAGGGAACTATCTATATGTTATAATTATTATAAGATCCGCCAAATAACTAATTTTCAATAAAATTCAGAATTTAGAAAAATATAATAAGAAAAATTGACTGAGGCTGACCCAGGTCAGTAAAGGAATACCAAGTACTCACCCAGAGTCCCGGTATTCTCTCTTCTTTCTTCTTATTCGCTCTATCTTCAATTTCTTCCTATCTTCTTACTCGCTCTATCTTCTTGTTACTTGCTCTATCTTCTTCTCTTTCACTCTATTTTCTTCTATTTCGCTCTATCTATCTGCTGTCTCGCTCTACCTTCTACTCTCCTATCTTCCCTCTCGCTCTACTTCTCTCCTATTCGCTATCTCCCTCTGCCTTCGACTTCCTTCTCTTCCAATCTTCTGTCTCCTTCTTATCTTCTGTCTTCTTCTTATCTTCTGTCTCATTCGTATCTTCTGTCTCCTTCTTCTACCTCCTACTTCTTCTATCTTGCATGTACTTCACTTTCAACTTTTACTCTCCCGTCAGCACGTCGACCTTATTACTTGACTTGACTTGACTGATTGGTACTATGGAACAATATGCGCTGCATGTATTACTATGGCAACATATGGCTATGGAACAACATGCGCTTTTACCGACTCAGACACTACAGTTTTGCTAGGATTTGCATGAAAATTTCAGGAATGATAGGTGTCATGAATATCTTTGAGAATCGGTTCAGCTCGTGGTATCAGTAATCGTAAAACAAAATAGTGGCTGTTTTAAATGCGAAGATTGAATAATTTTGAGTTATTTTTCCCCAACTTCAACGTTTAAGGTGCATACTTTGAACACTTGATTCAATTTAATGAATGACTGAAGATGAATACCTACAATTAATACTCATACTTGAAATAAGTCAAGGAGGCGGGAGGGAGCTCCTAGCAAAAGGGCTTTGTAACAACTCTAGGATTCGAAAAAATTTGCCATTAACCGATGATAACAGTACAGGAGAGTGGCCCCTGAAAACAAAAATTCATCAAACGTAGCCGATATGAGTATGAAATGAAGTTTTCATGGGATCTTTTCAAAACAGTTCTTAAACTGTCAGTTTTTGCTTCAGTGGGACACAGGGGGGAAATACATGAAAAATGTGGTTTCCTCCGTCACGAATGGACATCTGAAATAATTATCAAGGGAGATATTTATGAGTATAACAATAACAAAAACCTCAGAAGTCTAAATTCGTTCAACTTTGCTAATAATAGTATGATCTTCGAATTTCATAGTTTCTCCAATATAATCGTCTTTGACATGCTTCTTGACTTTATTCAATCTGGTGTCTGCATTTTGAAAATTGATTACAAAACCCTTCTGACATGAGCGTAGGTCTGTTTACCCAACTTGTTTCTTCAAAAGCCTTGGAAAGTGCAGTAAACGTAATCCAAGGTTGAAAAATTACAAACATTCTGTCCAGAATAGTGAGAAAGAAATGTAATGACTTCAAATGTCCAATTGCTCATCCGTGGTTTCCCAAGGCAATCCAAATTGACCTCTCAACGATTTGAAAACAAAGCTCTAGAGATGTGCTGATGAATCGTACTTTTAAGGTCAACAATTCGGACACTCGACAGTCTACTTCCTTGGCGCCTGCTGGTCGCTAGCTAGTTCAAAGAGGAGTTCTGTTGTGGGTCGCACCGCTAACCACCTTAATACCCTGGCTTTGGATGCATTATCAACCACATGCGATATCCTTTACGTTATCCTACCCGAAAAAGTTTAAACCACTTCAATCTTCACTTATTGACAGCAAAAACAAACAACAATAACGTCCCCAAATATTTTCCCGTTGTAGTTATTAAAAATTACGCTACGTCAATTTATTTATTTATTCTATTTAACAGACTGAATACAATTCAATAATAAAATGGAACGCAAGGAATAAATTAAACAATATCGAATAAAAATTTATGGCGACAAAAATTGTAAGTTAGTAGTGAATACCTTAGTCTTTTTTCAAATGCTGTGTAAAAAGACCTGTGTTATACTTTCGATGTAAAGCATGGACCCTAATCCAAGCATCCACAAATATATCGAACGCCTTTTAGCAACGGGTCCTGAGGCGGATCATTAAAGCCTAATTAGACGGATAACAGTTACAAATTCGAAACAGCCAAGGGCTGTATGAAATTTTTGACTAGCTGGAGGCCACGTGAATCGTATGGATGAGCAACGGATACTTGAAAAGCTATTTGTTCGTCCGCATCAACAACCAACTCACTGATGGCCTTCACACAAATATCGGACTAAAGCAGGGAGATGGACTGGCCCCAGTGCTATTCAATTTGGCTCTGAAGTACATCATATCGAAGCTACATGTCAATGCACGAAGCGCATTGCTATACAAGTCGAGCCTATGCGGACAACATCAACCCTTTGTCACGGTCAATAACAACTGCCAAAGAACTCTTCCTGAAACTCGACAGCCAAGCAAAACTAGTAGGACTACGAATCAATGAAAATATGCCAAACAAAGCTCATAGCGCAGTTAAGGGAAAATGTCTCATGCACGCAAAATATCATCCAGTGAATACAGTATCAAAAATATGAGTGAATTTGTGTTCTTCAGCGGCAAAGTAACGAGAACCAGTAATGAAAGATACGATATACGCCGAAGAATACAGCTCGCAAATAAAACCTTTTATTCAGTTTTGACGATCTTGAAAACCAGCTGCATACACAGAAAAACAAAGCTCTAAGTATCAAATCTGTGATAAGACCTGTGTTATGCTATGGGTGTGAAGCATGGGCCCTAACCCAAGCATCCGCAAATATATTGAACGCCTTTGAGCGAAGGGTTCTGAGGCGAATAATTGAAGCGAAGCTGGACGGGGACCAATGGCGAATAAGAAACACGATTATAAGACTGCGGAAGCTGCAATGGGCTGGACACATGAATCGTATGGACGAACGACGGATACCCAAAAAGGTATTCGTTGGAAGAGCTGAAGGCCGGCGGCCAGTGAGGAAACCGAGGAAACGCTGGTTTGACTCGGTCGACGAAGACAGTTCATCGCTGCTCGGATTTCGAGGACACGGTCAATGGACCGCGACATTTGGAGGTACTATTTGCAGGAAGCGAAGGCCTGAAAGGGGCTGTAGTGCTACAAAGAAGAAGGGTGATTATTAGGTGACTGCGTGAATGTAATTTATGGAGAATATAGGATACTTGGGCCATTCCACCATAGTTTGAATTCCTGAAATTGAGTTGGTGATGTGCAATCAGCGGGATTGTTTCCGTATGGTATATGGTGGCACTGAGTGATAGTGCTGGCCGAATGTATCTCACTCACGTGACTCACAATGCATGCATTCAAATTGCCCAGGTGATCGCTAAGTCGAGAGAGGACAACACTCGAATCTGTCCAATAATGTGCTAGGATTTTGGCGCAATTGCAGAAGGAGAAATTTGATTGCAATGTAGCAATGGATAGTTCAAGCCGCGGGGTATTTTAAACTGCAAGCGGCACCACATTTGTTTTTGAGGTTAATAATTTGACAATGGGTGCATCCTGCGTAACCTTCTAGATCTGAATGTATATTACTGGCACTATTGCTTACCTTGAAGCCTCACACAAACCATGGAGTGCGAACTGATCACAAGAGCTGGCACCGATCCAGCATGGTACTTTTATGGTTTCAATTACAGGTACTTCAGATAGGTAAGTCTGCCATTCATTGTCGAAAATAGGAGGTAAAAGGTCATGCCAATCGAGTTTGTTTAGCCATAGTTTCTGCATGAAAACCTTTCCCTTTATTATGATCTGCTGAAGCCATCCCAGAGCATCAAACATTGTCGCCATGAATGATACCACTGTTCGTTTAGCCATCCTTACTCCAGGTTAAAGTTCACTTGTGTTGAAGATGAAAACATCATGTTGTAGATGCCACTGCAAACCTAGAGCCTTGACTGTGTCCTCTTCCTTGAGTCTCAGAGGATAATTCATCCCCCTGGCATCTACTGGTATTTCCTGCATGACTTCGTTACAGTTTGCGTTCCACTTCTGCAAATTAAATCCACCCATACTTTAAAGCTAGATTAATTGTTGATATGATGAGATTGCTTCATCAGGGGGTGTCAACTCCAGTCATTAAATTGTTTACGTATTGTAGAAGCTATCAAGCAAGTATTTCACCGCTCTTCGAAATCGTTCTCGCTCATTGTTTGCTAGCTGGGTAAATGTGCGGATTGCTTGTATGGGGGCGCTTGTTGTTCTAAAGGTAACCATTTTCAGCCGGTCGTGTCTGATGATATTCGCTATGTAAGGAGACTCTACGATTCATTGAAAGTTGGTGTGCTTTGCCTTGACTTAGATTTGGCGGTAAATTTGTGCTATGTTGGCTGTAAGGGCTATTGGATATAATCTCCACTTTAAAAGTAGTGTCATCATGGTGTTCTGAAATATTGGCCCCACTAATAATATATCTTTCAATGATGTGCCTGATGAAGCTTTAGCTTTGAATCTGCTGGTAAACGCTTTTCCATCGCACAGTTTCTTTGTATGGCGTTTTTTTGCGATGCTGCCAGTTGGGTACGTGGGTACCTCTTAAACGGCAAATCAACTTGATATCTTACATTTTCAAGTGGTTGGGTAGTCTTACGATAGTGAGCTTCGGAATCTTTCTCTCCTTCAATTGTGAGTTTCTTTCGTTCGGGCTCTTCTTGTTCCGAACGTTTCCGGAGTATTTGGTCAAGTTCCGCTGTGCTTACTATTGTAACAGCTGGGTGTGAGGGTGTGTTATTAACGGTAGGACCAGTTAATATCCAACCCAGTTTAGTTTTTTGTGCTGTAGGATGTCCTCGCCGTATGCTGATGGTTTATTTGTCCACTTTTCCTTGATTGTCAATGGGATTTGCCCGTGACACTTTTTTGTTGAACTATCTATACCAGTTGCGATGATGTTGATGCTGTCTCGCTTAATTCACAATATTTTTGCAACTTCTTCGATCTAAAACACTGTCCATGTACATTTTTTACGTTGATGATTGCCGCTTCGAGCAAAAAATTCCAGGGACTTCGTCAATTTACATGGTTGCTTTGTACCTTGACGCTGTTGGGTGCACTTGCTTCCTTAACTTCAGGATCCCTTACTCGACTACCAACGTCTAGGTGTAGCATCAAGTTGTTTCGTTTATTGCACGTTTTGCATGAAGAGGTTGATTTACACTCATGTACATGATGGTTCTTAAGGCAGTTGAAACACAAATTATTTGATTTCACTAACTCTTGGCGTTTTTTGACGCTCATTCATTGGAATTTTCCACACTTAAATATTGCTTGGTTATCCTTGTAAACCAGGCATTTGTTCGTACTCTATGCCGTTACGTGAGCCTTGGTTCCTTGCCGTTTCGATGAGACTTCCTCTCCGATGACTTCTGGCGACCTGAATTTTTGCTCCAAAAAGTCTGCGAAATCCTTCCATGATGGGGTTTTCGTTTGAACGCCGCAAGATAGCTCCCAATCCTCCCTTGCTTCGAAATCCAGTTTGTGTGATGCGAAGTGAATTATGATTGGAAACTATGTTGAAGTTTCTATGCCGATAACGCTAATTCTGGCTATCATCTCGTTCATTGTATCTAGAATCTTCTTGCAGCTGATTGCTGATTCCGATTTTATCATTGGCAAATTTAAAAATCTTTATAGACATTCTGCTAGTAGGACTCGCTTGTTGTTACAGTATCGATCCTGTAGAAGCTGCGATGCTTTAGTGTAGTTGGCTTCAGTCACACTCAGATTTTCTATTAAGCTCCTTGTTTCTTCCCCAACTGATGTGACGAGGTACTGCAACTTCTGAATATCCCTTAGCTGCAGGTTTTCATGAAGTAGTGTCTGAAATAATTCATGAAACGTTGCCCACTTCAGATGGTTTCCCCCGAATTTGGGCATTTTAATCTGCTCCAGACGTATAGTATTGTTTCCGATGACTAACCCTGTTGTTTTGTTTCAGGGGTGGATCGTTTCTCTCGAACTACCTTGATGGCTTCCTTCAATCTTGTCATCAAGTTCACTGCTGTCTCATCTGCTGCTTTATGTAATGTGATGTAATCCTTAAGTAAGGCTGTGTAATTTTAACTGATACAGTTGGATGTAATTTCATCCACTTTTTCCGAAATTCCTGCAAACGTTCCAGCCGCATGTCGAAATACTGTAGACTGTGTCGGTCCTTGGGGTCCTTGGAGAAGTTGGTTTTTATTCGACTGATAGTGTCGAAGTTTATTTTCTGAAGTATCTTTGCTGATGGATGGGTGCTGATTAGTAGCCCAGATACCTCTCCTGTTATTAAGTTGACGTGTATTTTTGGATCTATCCGACTCGATGGACCAAAAATGTTCTAGGTATAGCTGACCGTAAGTCAGATACAAAAATTAACTTCAGCTAAATGGTCTGAATGACACGCGATATGGTGAGTAAGTGGGATAATTTATTTACGTCAATTGAATTTGAATACTAAATATCAAAGTTGATTTTTCCTTGTCAGCATTTTCCCGCTTTTACCTTTCCAAGTTCAGCGCAAGTTCATCGTCATCTAAATATGCTCGCGCAGGCTTTTTTACATGATCAACAATTTGGTATCACCGCCCTATGCAAATTTTAATTTTAATGGAAAAACGATACATCCTCGTGGATATTAGATGCAGTGCAAGGAAAAAATATAGGTGTTGATGAACTACACCTTGAACTTGCTGATTTGCTGATTGAGTAAAGTGTAATGATTTTTATTTAAAAACAACACGTGTACGTCTCGAACGTCGAGATTTCCCAAAGGAAATTTGGACCGTCCTCTCATCGGTTCTAGACGTGAAGTCTTGCAACGTGACAATGGACTGTACCCTTCAGGTCAACAAGTCCAGACATCCTTAGTCTACTCCGAGGTGGCTGCTGGCTAGCTAGCTAGTTCGGAGAGGGGTTCGGTCGCGGGTCTTACGCGAGCAGACCAAGCCCGAAAAACAAGAATTCAGCCACCGGTTCACATGCCCGATTTAATAACGCGTCGAAAACACAACCATACGGAAACAAAACCTATCTTTACTTTATTCCGTATTTCTTCCATACATCCAGCCAACATCAAAAAAACTGTATCTAATTCCACGTTCACGAATAATTTCCGAAAAATTTCCGCGGTACCGAAAAATTTCCTAGTCTAACTCGAAATTGGAACAACCTACTTTAATAAAAAACCGTAAAACAAATTATGGTACCGCGTACCAAACACAACATGAGACCGGCCACCCGCGGATTACAAGAACTCTACCCTCGTAACGGCATACTCGCCGTTCGCTGCCATTCCTGCTGAAAAAGTAGGGTTTGCTGGAAGGAAAGACGTAGTTATTTTTAGCAACTCATATTATTGTATTTATAATCTTTTTCGGAATCCGAAACGTAAATTCAGAACGTACTGACAATATTCTCTAACATTGATCAATTTTTGTCCTTATTTATACAATTTTCATTTGAAGCCTGATCTTTCTGCATGAAGAAAGCATTAATTGCAAAATTCACATTAAATGTACTTGACTTTAGGTTCATTCATTAATAATTGTAGCAATTAAATAAAGTTACCAATTGATAAATTTAAAAGAAAAAAATGAGCATCTGCTATTCAATAAAGACCATTTCTATTCCTCTAAACCCATAGAGATATAAACTGGAGACGGCGAGCTATCATTTCCCATATAAAATATTGAAATCTCTTAACACATGCTTAATACGAACAAACATGTCATGTACGTATACTCCAGTTTTCGAAAGCTTTTGGACTTTCAAGAATGAGCTTACGTATGATTGTCCAACTGCTATCATTGTTCGAAATCAATTTTAAAATAGCTAAAAAAGTTCATTATTTTTAGTTTTCTCTCGAATGATCATACAGCATTTACAATTGCAAACAATGCCTCCAAATATTGTTCAACAAACTTCTTTCTTATCCATATAATTTACTAACAAACTATGAAGTGCGCCACATTTAAATCGTTTTCGATCGAAATCAACAATTGTGACACCCCTGATTTCGGATATAATGTTTCAGCTGATAGAAAACAGTCAGTTGACAATTCTTGCGAAAATTTCAAACAAAGATCGTAATTTTTTAAAATTTTCAATGAAATCGCTTGTTTCGGGTAGTTTGTATAAGTGATTTCGAAAATAAAGCGTTTAACGTGTAAACGTGAGTAAAAAAGTGAAAGCGTCATCGAGTATTTTTCATTATTTAGGTAAGTAAAGTGCAGTCAAGGAAACAATTTTGTGTCCGGGTATAATTTACGTGATGTTTTCTATGTCTGTCCAGGTTTTCAGTGCGTTTAGTGAATGAACACATAATTTCGAATGTTGTGTGAATCGTGTCTGCTACAAATGGTATATGGGAGACGCGAATTTAAAGATTTTCTCGGTCAAAGCAGATTTGACGCTGGTCATAGAATTCCGATAACTCACTTACATTATAAATATTTATGCGCGTTTTTTCTGATTTTTATTCCTACGCATTTAAATGAGCCCAAGTTATCCTTAAAGCTTCGTATTGAAGTAATTAATTCTGTTTTTAAGTAAAAGTTCGTAATTATCAAAGTGCAAATTGCATGTGACTATTTCACATCGATGTTCCGTCCATAATGGTGTTAAGGTTCAATTGTTGAAAAGAATTCGTTTTGTTGTTACTAAGGTGCTTGTAAAAGTTTCATTTATCGAGAGTAAACGTTTTAATTGAAAAACTTTGAAGGTTTTCTAAAATACGAGATCTCGTATCAGGGCAGTGCACCAACAATATTGGGGCTGTTTTATTAATTTCGAATACTGATTGGTTGAATTTAAAATTTTTTTCTACGTTTCTGGATTTGTGGTGATGGGACTGGAATTGATGTTGAAAATCGAGCCAATTAATGCAGAAATGCATGTATGGCGGTTTAATTTGAAAATATTTGTTTATTTACCGGAAAACGAAGAAAACCGACTTCAAAGTGCCCTACAAAGGATGAAATGAATTTTATGGAAGTGACATTAAATCACCATGTAATATCACTAATATAGCACCGCTTTTAAAAAATCTTTCTTACTTGTGAGTCGATTTTTTTTTAAATTTTAGGTGAATATCTCAAGAGAAACTTACCTATTGCGTAGATTACTTTATATATATATATATATATATATATATATATATATATATATATATATATATATATATACTCGTATATATATATATATATATATATATATATATATATATATATATATATATATATATATATATATATACGAGTATATATATATATTTATATATAGATACATATGTATATATGTTTTCATATATATACATATTTATACATATATATATATATATATATATATATATATATATATATATATATATATATATATATATATATATATATATGAATGTATATATATATGTATATATATACATATATATATATATATATATATATATATATATATATATACATATATATATATATATATATATATATATATATATATATATATATATATATATATATATATATGATATAACAAAAATCGTGACTATAAATATGTCGACCTTATCTGTAACATATCATGCTAAAACGCTACAATTAATTAGTACCATATCAGAACTAAGAACAAAAACTGTACGAAATTTGTCATTCTATGAAATATTTGGTCGCTTCATGTAAACTACCATCCATCCGGCAGGTCAAAAACTAGCTTGTGCGATATTTTTTGTTTTTATTTGAGAATAGATAAATAACATTTTCATATATGTATAGGGTTTTCCAATAAGATATGTTATTTTGACATTGGTTTACAACTTAGTAACCGGAATTTTTTTTAGCAAAATTTGATTGTTTATTGTGAAAAAATCTTACGATATATTTTATTCGAAGTATTATCCATCGGAAGCTATAACATTTCCCCATCTTTCAGGCAATTTATGAATTCCATCCCAAAAAAATTGCCAAAAACGAATCTATCCAATTTCAGATGCCTTGCTCTGAAGTGAAGCGCATTCCGGTGAGGGCGTTTGGCATCGAGCGAAATCAATGAAAGTCAGACGGAGCAAGGACCGAGCTATAAGGCGGGTGGGCCAAAACTGCCCATCCACTGTTTTCCAAATTGTTTTTCACGGGTCTTGCAACATGCGGCCGAGCGTTGTCATGATGAAAAATTATAGCCTCGTAAATTACTTTTTATGGAATTGTTTGCAGCTACATAAATGAGTTGCAAATTTCGAATAATAATTTTTCTGAAAAATTATTAGAGAAGAAAAATGTTAGAAAAAGGTGGTTTCGACGTGTGCACTAATTCTCCCCAGGCCATGACTCTTAGATACACACCGGTGATAGCGACCACCATGCTCAGAGATGAGGGAGTTGATTTTAATTTTTCTACTTATGCAAATTTAATATGTTTTTTGTATCTGCAAGTTATATCGGAGCCATCCGAAAGAGCGATCGATATCCGCGCGACGTTAGAAAAGCTTCAAATGTAGAGCAAATTTGTCGTATAGATTTACATTAAATTGATGTGAAAAGGGTGAAATGATCCAATACAAAAGTTCAGCTAATACAAGTACTACCAAGAGAAATTTACCTTGAATATAACTTGCAGAAACAAAAAACATATTAAGTTTGCATAAGTAGAAAAATTAAAATCAACTCCCTCACCTCTGAGCATGGTGGTCGCCATCACCGGTGTGAATCTAAGAGTGATGGCCTGAGGAGAATTAGTGCACACGTCGAAACCAACTTCTTCTAACATTTTTCTTCTCTAATAATTTTTCAGAAAAATTATTATTCAAAATATGCAATCCATTTATGTAGCTGCAAACAATTCCATAAAAAGTGTTTTAAAAAGCTATCGGAGCCATCCGAAAGAGTGATCGATATCCGCGCGACGTTAGAAAAGCTTCAAATGTAGAGCAAATTTGTCGTATAGATTTACATTAAATGGATGTGAAAAGGGTGAAATGATCCAATTAAAAAGTTTAGCTTATAGCCTCGTGTCTGGTCGCATATTCCGGTCGTTTTTTGATAATGGCACGTTTCAAACGTATTAATTGTGTTTGATACAGTTCGCCTGTGATTTTCTGGCACAATTTCAACCACTCATAGTATAACGGCCCCTTCTGATCCCATCAAGTACACAGCATAACCTTGGCGCCATGGATATTTGGCTTCGCCGTTGGTTTGGCTGGCGTTTGGGATTGTCATAATGGATCCATTTTTAATCTCCAGTCACGATCTGATGCAAAAATGATTTCTTTTTATGGCGCTCAAGCAGCATTTCAGACATACAGAAGCGCCGTTCAACGTCTCTCGGCTGCAACCCATAGGGGACCCAATTACCTTGCTTCTGAATGTATCCGGCGGCTTTCAAACGTTTTGAAATGGGCTGCTGAGTCACTTCCAACAATTTGGCAAGTTCGCCTTGCGTTTGACACGAATCCTCGTCGAGTAGCGTCTCCAATTGTTCGTCTTCAAATTTTTTTGGCTGTCCTGGGCGTTTTTTGTCTTTGCTGTCAAAATCGGCACTTTTGAAGCGTTGAAACCATTCAAAACACTGTGTTTTCGCTGAAACATCGTCGCCATAAACTTCTACAAGCAAACGATGATTTTTCGCAGCAGTTTTCTTCGCAAAAAAATGACCCAACAGAACCTCCCCCCCTCGCCAATTTTCGAAGTTATTCATCGTGAAAAATAATAATGATGCACACAAGATAAAATTGTTCTGTTGACTGATTTTGAAAGCTGTCAAATGAACCTTCAAAACGACATATATAAAGTTCGAGCTTTCACGGTATTTGTTAGTACGGACATTTAGCGTCGAATTCCCGTTATTAAGTTGTACACCTAAAAGAAAAATGCCATTTTTTAATATAAATGATCGAATGTTTATTTCATTATAAACAAAAAGGTATGCCGTTAATAGTGAGAAATAACACCAGACAAATGACCACCACGACTCGCTTACAGGACCATATCCTTTTCATGAAATTTTCCACAATCAAATCGCAAAGTGGCTGCCCTATGTCCTCGATAGCCTCACGGATTCCATCTTTGAGGTCTTGAATAGACGCTGGGCTATTGGCGTAGACCTTCTCTTTCATGTGGCTCCAAAGGGAGAAGTCACAAGGTGTTAAATCACAAGATCTATTCAAAATAACACCTCTTATTGGAAAACCATATACAAATTCTCATGTAATTGAAAATTCTTCTAATAAAAATGGAATGAGAAAATGATCTGAGTCTTTAAGACGGCGATAGGTAACTTGCAAAAATTTATTCCACTTCTCTTCGTTCAATACCGTGAATCTTTCTATCTGTCCATTGATAAATTTTCACTTAGTCAAAGCACAAACAAAATTTTGTGTTTTTTGTTCAAACATTTTTTTACAGCTTAAAATTTTTGTCAAAGAAAAATTGTGAGAAGGGAAGATTATTAAACTCTAAAACTATACTCATGTACACTCTTCACTAGTTTTGTGTCAAAATTATTCCACATTTCTTTTGATGTTTGTCAAAATTACCCGGTCGGATCGTATAAGGCAACCATGAAAAATTCACTAAACAGTCGACACATGTATTGGTCTTTGGACTTGGGCCACCATTCTTCGAAGAAACCAATATGTCCACCACGAACGGTAACTATGATTGTAACAGGTGACGATTTCTCAGCACCACTTATGGGAATAGCATCTAATGGCTGAAATGGATCATCCGCTGCACTGAGGCAAAGTAAAGGCACTGACATTTTATGTAATTTATCATGTAGAGTGGCAGCTTGATAATGACTCTCCACATCAGCATAGCCAAAGTGTTTTGGTGTGGAATGAGCATCGAGTTCCTTAATTGTTTTCATCGACAAAATTTTCTTCATATCAATTGACGATTCCTGATGTAAAACTTTAAATTTGCTGAGTGTGGAGCGCAAACTATTTGCCAGATGTCGTCCCTATAAATTATTAATGAATGGTTTATATGTGCTTGCAGTTCGCTTATGAACATCCCAAGGAACGGATATAATTTTGGCAGCTGTTAGAATTTGACGGGCCTCTTCATTTGGTTGTACAAATGGCACTCAATCCTCGTCGATGACACTAGCTGACGACTACTCTCCGGCGTAAGGAGCTGACAATTTCTCGTTTCTTTGTTTGCCATACTTGTCGGGGAGGGCTGCAGGTCAATTTCGAGGGCCACACAAAGAATATGTGGTGTTCCCTCCAATTGCAAGCCACGAATTCGCCTCCGCACCAAAAATCTACCGTGAAAGGAAAATATACACGAAAAAACTTTTTCTTCTTGAGCACCCCTACCTTACAATTCACCCATTCATCACTCGCGCGAGCCCTATTGTCGTAGTGGCGTTGCGGATTCACGATATCCTCTCGACTGGCCTTTCAACGTGGGACTTCTGTGGGTTACACTTGACTTTGGTTTAAACACAATAAATTTGCATCTATCTAGGTCACCTTCATTAGTAAAATAAATCCCGACTGACAACTAGGCTCGGATAATACACTAAACTTCTGCCAAAGAACAAGCATCTACCCACGTCTCACACGACACTTGGATTGGCGGCCATCTTCTCCGGAGTCTTCCTCCTTCCGATCCAACCACAACTTGTAACTTCCTCCCCAGCTGTCAAAACGCTGTTCAGTGGCAATGTCGTTCCGGAACCGTCGACGTCAATAAAGACCTGTGGATCGTTGTCAGTGGCGTAGGGCTGATTTATTACATAGGTATTTAAATGTGGCCTTCAAGTTAATATTAAAATAATCGACCAGGTCGATTTAGAAGCAATTTAATAGTTTGAAAAATTGCTTTTCCAAACAGAAAGTTTGCTTTACTTATTGAATTCTATCATATTGCTTTTACATCAAGGAATCTTTTACTTAAGTTATTCAATTAAAAATGTTTTGTTGTGTGAATATCGGCTAGTTTTGTTAATAATTCAAATTGGAAAACGAAATGGCGGCTTTTTAAAATGAAAATCCGTGATTTCTGTTCTGACCAAATTACATGTATAGCTCCGATTTGCATCAAAATTCGTACAAAGTCTCATTCAAGTGTGTGATCAAGCTCACAATAAAAAATTCATAGTCGAATCATAAGAACAAGGTGGCAGCCACTCAAAGGTCGAGTAAGTGCAAAATTTTATTACTTTAGTTTTGAACGGACCTTTGAACCAATGTTGACGAAACTTGGCAATGTCATAGAGACCGTAAAAGTTATGTGACCTATAAAAAAAGCTTCAGGGTCAGATCAAAATATCAAAGTGGCGGCTAGGTAAACCTCGAATTGCAAAAGCTTCTTAAAGCTACAATTTATATTGGATTTTTATGAAATCTAAAATCACGGTAGACGTTGACTAGATCTTGGACTAAAATGCACCAGAACATAATTCGATTCCTATGGACACTGCAGATTTTCGCAGTAGTGAGTTTTGCATTGCAGTCAAGAAAATTAAGTTTAATATACATGGTACAATAAATACTATTCAAGGAACTTAATTTTAATAGATTTGAAATAAAAAAATTTGCCATTAAGAAGGGTGATATGAAATTTTTTTTAGAAAAATAAGAAAAAAACTTTTAGAAAAAAAAAGAAAACCGACTTCGAAGTGCCCTAAAAAGGATAAAATAAATTTTATGGAAGCGGTGCCATATCATGTTTTCCCCCATTCTTTTGTGGTGGTGCAGATGTTGGAAGTATTTATGTTGAAATGGGGAAATTGATTTGGCACCGCTTCCATAAAATTTATTTCATCCTTTTTAGGGCACTTCGAAGTCGGTTTTCTTTTTTTTTCTAAAAGTTTTTTATTTCACCCTTTTTAGTGGCAATTTTTTTCATTTCAAACCATTCAAAACTCAGTTTCTTGAATACATTGTAGCATGTACTCGTAAATTAAAATATAATTTTTTACTGGAATGCAAAAACCACTACGGCTAAAATCTGCAGCGTTAATAGGAATCGAATATAATTCTGGTATATTTAATACACGATCTCATCAACGTCTACCTTGATTTTAGATTTCATAAAATCCAATATGGATTGTAGCTTTGAGAAATTTTCGAATTTCGAACTGTGCCTAGTCGCCATTTTTATATTCTGATCGGACTCTGAAGTGCTTTTATATCGTTCAACTTTTTTCGACCTTTCAGCAGCCGCCATTTTGTTTCGAATTGTTCCACTTTAAATTTTTTATTGTGATATTTATCACACAATTGAATAAATTCTTGTACCAGTTTTGGTACAAACCGGAGCTATACTATGATCAGAACAGAAATATTTCAGAAAATTTGGCGAAAATCGAAGCAAAGTTGCGACCTAAAGACACAAATTTTTTATATCTTATTTACATGCAACCACACACACACACATACACACACACACACACACATATATGTATATATATGTATATCTATATATATATATATATATGTATATATATATATATATATATATATATATATATATATATATATATATATATATATATATATAAATATATACATCGACACATATATATACATATATATACACATCTTTACACATATATATTATATACATGCATACATGTACATATATATATATATATATATATATATATATATATATATATATATATATATATATATATATATACACATCTATACACTTATATATTATATACATACATACAGTGTTCCACAAAAGTCAAGGTACAGTGATAAATATCATGAAAATTGTTTGATATTTTTATTTAAAAAACCTATAGTGATAAAATTTTTTTTGGTATTACTTCAACTATAATCATTACACTTTAAATTCATGTAAAACAAAACGAAAATTCTGTCGTATTAATATATTATTACATATGATGTGTTGGAATGTCAATGAATGAAGTCCACAAAAGTCATGGTACACCTAAAGAAAAATGATACAAATTGTAATTATAGTCTTGCATAGTTATTTGAATTATACTTTTCTTAATATTTTCTCGGATATCCTTTCATCTGAATTACTGACTTCAGTCTTTTAGGCATAGAATATACCAATTTTTTAGTAAATTCGCTGCTGATTCTGGCTCACTCCTCCAATATAACATCCTTAAGCTGCGCCTTGCTTGATATCACTCTTTTTCGGATTTTTGTCTCAAGCTCATTCCAAAGATGCTGTATAGGGTTCAAATCAGGGCTTTAAGGCGGTTTAGCAAGCATGCGAGTATTGTACAATAGCCAAATTCGAACTTTATGCGCAGTGTGCTTAGGGTCATTGTCCTGTTGAAACAAGAAATCTTCTCGCATACCTAATTTGGCTGCACTTTGTTTCATGTTGTTTCGTAGGATCTCTAAATAAGAGTTCTGATCCATAGTATTTTCGATGAATGTCAGATTTCCAACTCCAGCAGGAGCCATGCAACCCCAAACCATAACACCACCGACTCCATGTTTTACTGTTTTAATAGTGTTCTTGGGATTAAATGCTTCTCCTACTTTTCGCCAGACCCTCTTTTGCCCATTTACACCAAATATACAAAATTTAGACTCAGCCGAAAATAAAACATTATCCCAAAACGTTATTGGTTTGTCAATATATGCTTTTGCAAATGTTATTCTTTTTTGTTTGTTTATGGAACTTACAAGAGGTTTTCTTCTAGGCGTACGAGATGAAAATCCAGCTTCTACGACAGCTCTACGCACAGTTTCTGCGCTAACCTCCTTCTTATCATTAATTCCAAGAACATCGCAGATTTTTCTACAGCTTAGAAATGGATCTTGTTTTACCATTCGCGAAATTTTTCTCTTGTCCTTTGCACTTAGTTTAGATGGACGACCTGTTCGGGGCACATTTTCCACTCTATTTTCCTTCTTAAATCGATTTATCACTTTTTGAATGGTTGACCGACTTCGCAACACTAGTTCAGCTATTTCAGAATATGATTTGCTCTGATTTGAATGCAGATTAATAATTATTTCACGCTCCTTAATACCCAACTCCTTTCGACTCATTTTTTAAAAATTTTATTAAATAAAAGATACACCACGAATACGGACGCGATATTAAAGACAGCGGCCTTTGGTTGTTAACTCACTCTGATAATATGTACTTGGGGGATTCCCCTTTTTACAAATAACAGGGCATTTTCTGCAACTGTACCAAGACTTTTGTGGAGTAGAAAAGAGACATTGCCAACAAAAAATTATTGTCTTCAATGATCATTATTGCCGAATCCCTTTAAATTTATGAAGACTTAAATTCAACAGAACTCGTATTATTACCATTTCATAACTTTTGGTTTTCAAATAAAAATATTGATTCAGTAATACAATTTACAGTTACCGATTCTCTGTACCTTGACTTTTGTGGAAGACTGTATATGTACATACATCTATATATATATATATATATATATATATATATATATATATATATATATATATACATCTATACACATATATATTACATACATACATATATGTACATACATCTGTACATATATATATATATATATATATATATATATATATATTTATATATATATATATATATATATATATATATAGATATATATATACACATATATATATATACACATCTATACACAGATATATTATATACATACAAATATGTACATACATCTGTACATATATATATATATATATATATATATATATATATATATATATATATATATATATATATCTATATATATATATATATATATATATATATATATATGTATATATATATATATATATATATATATATATATATATATATATATATATATATATATATATATATATATTGTTACATGTACAAATAATTACATGTACAAATAATTCTGCGAGCTACTGTCGCAATTGTTTTCATCATCATTAAGAACGTCAACAAATGAATTTACTCGAACCCACGAGAACCCAACAAGCATGATCAACATCTGCAAGTGACGTCACTCCATTCATTAATTTGCTCGAACCTACCAGGTACCTCTCGGTAGAACATTCGCCAATGTACGAGAAATGGGTGAGGAGGTAGAGACCCTATATAAAGGCGAGCTGAATGAATGGGGACATGATCATTCATTCGACCGCGATAAAAACTTGCGATAGTGTGTGGAAAGCGAATTGAGAAGCGAACAAGTAATAGTGAGGTGATTTTGAGAAGACAATTGCGATATAAATTTATGGACAAGTGTAAAGTAGAATTTAATAGTGAAAATTAATTAGTGAAAGTGTTAACTGATTATTGTGCATTTTATTTAATTAAATAAACTCTTTTAACTTTAATTAAAAGACATTGCGTTTTCACTTTCCCGGAACGTTAAAATTATAGGCCGCGAACCAATAACACGCGACAATGGTGTCAAGAAGTGCGAAAGAAAAATTTTGGAAGTGAATATTTGAACATTTTTATAGTGCACAATAGGAAAATTTAAAGAAACATTAAAAATGCCACGAAGCTTAAACTTAAAAATTAATGAATTGACCATGTCGGAGCTTAAGGAAGAGTTGGAACAGCGAAACCTGGCTACGCAAGGTACAAAGGCCACACTGATTGCACGCTTGCGTGACGCAATTGAATCGGAAGGCGCGTATCTGGATTCGGGTGAGCCCTCAGATGCAGAAAAAGGCGCAGAAGGTGATGAAGCAGAAACACCAAAACCAAAGGAACCAGAAAATGCGCTGATGCAAATGTTGATGCTGATGCAGCAAGAGCAGCGACAACAGTCATCCAATTTAACGACGAAGCTAGACGAACAGGCAGCGAAGTTAAATGAACAATCAGCGAAGTTAAATGAACAATCAGTGAAGCTGGACCAACAAGCGATCGTAATCAAGGGAGTGCAAAAACAGTCAACCGAAATAAAAGTGGAGCTCGGTAGCCTGAACAATCAAATTAAATGCGTCGAGGAAAAGGTTTACCAGGTCGAGGAGAAGGTCAGCCAGGTTGAGGAGAAAATTAACTATGAGATCAGCCAGGTCGAAGAGAGAATGAACCATGAGATGGAAAAAGTGAAAAAAGAATTGGAAGCAGCAAAGGCAGTAGTAACCTCCTCACCAGCCCCGCTTGTAACCGCAGCGCAACGCACATCCAGAAATGTGCCAGCACCAATATTCGATGGGCAAACGGTCTGGAGTATTTACAAGACTCAGTTTGAAGCTGCCGCAAGGGCAAATCACTGGAATGAGCAGGAACGAGCAACTGCACTGATTCTTGCTCTAAGAGGCCCAGCTGCCGAGCTTTTGCAGACGATCCCCGATGAATTGCACTCAAACCCGAATGCTATAATGAATGCGCTCGACATGCGTTATGGAGACGATCATCTAAAGCAGATTTATCGGTCACAGCTAAGGCATCGGGTGCAGAAGTCTGGCGAAACCTTGCAGCAGCTAGCACAAGACATTGAGTGACTGGCACTTTTGGCTTACCCAGCGTAAGACCCAGAACATCGAGATGACGTAGCAACAGAAGCATTCATCAGCGCCTTAAAGGACAAGGAATTGCAACTAGCCGTGCGGTCAGCTCTAAAACAAACGGTTAAGGACGCATTGATTTATAGTCTTAACTTCGAGGCAACACAAAATGTGACTCGTACCACTGCCCGGGTCCGTGAGGTAGTGGCAGACAAATGCAGGTGTGATCGCGTGGAAAATGAGCGTGAGCCGCAGGCAAATGGAGCGCCTAGATGCTGGGATTGCGGTGAGAAGGGGCACCTGCAAAGAGACTGCAAGAAGCGAAGAAGACGGAGCTATTGTCAAGGATGGTGGAGATCCAGAACGTGTCAGGAGCCTAGAATGGAAGCCCATCAAACTTCAAGGGCCAACTTCGTGGAGCGAACGTTGGCTAGGAGGATCGACATCCCCAGCACCGTGCCAAGGCAACATCGTGGAGAAGCAGACAGATGCCTACCTGGTCAAGTTGATGAAGAACATTGCACCATAACAAACGACGCTAGCGCAACCCGACCGACGATCGGACCAGACCTAGTGAGGCCCCAACTGCTTCACAAGGGCAGAGTTCACGGAAATGCTGATGCCGTATCTCATCACCCATGTCCAGGTAACTGCAAGCATTGCCGACGGATTGAGGAAAAGGAACCACCCGTTGATCTGCGACTGACAACGGCCGAATTCGATGAAGGTTGGTCATCGAAGGAGATTCGAAATGCCCAGCTAGCCGATGAAGACATCGGACCATTGCTCGTATGGAAGGAGACGACTGGGCAGCCTGAGTGGAAAGACGTTTCAACGCATGGTGCAACCCTGAAAAGCTATTGGGCACAATGGAACTCCCTTCAGGTAGAGGGTGGCATACTCAAGCGGAAATGGGAAACGGTGGATGGCAGCTCCTATAGGATGCAAACTATACTACCCAAAAGCCGAATCCACGATGTGGTAAAGGAAATGCATGAAGGATCCTCGGGAGGTCACCTTGGTGTTGACAAGACCTTAGCGAAATTGCGGGAACGGTTCTACTGGCTCCACGCTCGAGAAGTTGTAGAGGACTGGTGTCGCAGATGCACAATTTGCGCTTCCGTCAAAGGCCCAAAGCGACGACTGAGAGGACAAATGCAAACCTATAACGTAGGCGTGCCATTCGAAAGGATTGCTGTTGACATCACAGGACCCTTTCCTGAATCCGATTGGGGAAATCGATATACGCTGGTTGTAGCCGATTATTTCAGCAAGTGGCCCGAGGTCTACCCCATTCCCAACCAGGAAGCAACTACCGTAGCTGAACAGCTAGTGTTAAATTGGGTCAGTAGGTACGGCGTACCTTGCGAATTACATTCAGATCAAGGCCGAAACTTTGAGTCACTAGTTTTTGGCGAAATGTGTGAACTACTGGGAATACGAAAAACGAGGACTACACCGCTGCATCCCCAATCCGATGGAATGGTCGAACGGTTCAACGGCACGCTCAATAAACATCTGGCCAAGATGGTTGACGAGAACCAAAGGGACTGGGACCGACATATCCCACTATTTTTGATGGCGGACAGAGCTGCCGAACATGCATCGACGGGCCAAGCCCCAGCCAAAGTCATTTTTGGAAAGACTATTCGTTTGCCAGCCGATATAAAGTTCGGAACACGCCCTGAGAAACCCCAAACGATCTCGGAGTACGCAAGTGATCTAAGACAACGGTTGAACCAGATACATCGGACAGTGCGAAAACACCTCAAATCGGCTACTGACCGCATGAAGACCAGGTATGATCTAAAGGCTAATTCTACTGGCTTCCAGCAAGATGACTTGGTGTGGCTTTATAACCCGCAACGGCGAAAGGGTAGGTCTCCAAAGTTGCAACATAATTGGGAGGGACCATACCGAGTTACAAAGCGAATCAACGACGTCTTATACCGAATACAGGAACATCGTAAGCCGAGAGCTAAAATGAAAATCGTGCATCTGGACCGTCTTGCCCCATATTACACCCAGGGAGAATTGACTACAAATAGCGACACATCTTTTCGGGGCGAAAAGAACTGAGGTGGGGGCAGTGTTACATGTACAAATAATTACATGTACAAATAATTCTGCGAGCTACTGTCGCAATTGTTTTCATCATCATTAAGAACGTCAACAAATGAATTTACTCGAACCCACGAGAACCCAACAAGCATGATCAACATCTGCAAGTGACGTCACTCCATTCATTAATTTGCTCGAACCTACCAGGTACCTCTCGGTAGAACATTCGCCAATGTACGAGAAATGGGTGAAGAGGTAGAGACCCTATATAAAGGCGAGCTGAATGAATGGGGGCATGATCATTCATTCGACCGCGATAAAAACTTGCGATAGTGTGTGGAAAGCGAATTGAGAAGCGAACAAGTAATAGTGAGGTGATTTTGAGAAGACAATTGCGATATAAATTTATGAACAAGTGTAAAGTAGAATTTAATAGTGAAAATTAATTAGTGAAAGTGTTAACTGATTATTGTGCATTTTATTTAATTAAATAAACTCTTTTAACTTTTATTAAAAGACATTGGGTTTTCACTTTCCCGGAACGTTAAAATTATAGGCCGCGAACCAATAACACGCGACAATATATATATATATATATATATATATATATATATATATATATATATATATATATATATATATATATATATATATATATATATCTATATATATGTATCGACATATGTATTTATATATGTGAACATAAAGTTTCCTCCGGAATCAATCCGTATCACTCGTTCACTTTTATTCGATACCCATTGCCTTCGTTTTCAGTTAACTATGGCACCTAATTTTCATGAAATATTTAAGATAATTATACCCTATAGTTCAATGAAAACTCGGCTATGCATTTTCATCTTCATCTGTAAATTTATGATCAATTATAGAAGGAAAATTATTTCTTTTTAGGTTGCGATTATCGCCGGTGTTTAGTATGGAAATTACTAATTTTAGATTTCTGGGCATATGTTATAATGTATAATATTAACTGGAAAGTAACGAATCAACTCTATTATTTGCAATCGCTCAGTCCTTATTATTTCTTCGGGGAGTTTTATAAATCCTATGTGTAACGTTTACATCTAAGGATGTAAGAAGGATCCTTTACGAAGCTCGTCGGTAAGCAAAGAATGAATTCGGAAGAGAAAAGCATCCTGAAATGTTCCCTCTAACCCTCTCTAATTTATTGGTTATTTCCGGTAGAAATGATTGTTTAAAATGTACCGTTTATACAAGAAATTAAGGATACTGATCATTTTTAACATCCGTCACCAAAGGACTCGGTATCTCCAACAAATCCTTGAAGAGTGCTAACTGATTGGCACTTTTCGTGTGAAAGATTATTTAAATTCAATTTCTCGACATCAATGTATCATATTGAACTGTTAGCATCTACAGAGTCCTTGGAAGGATTACAATTCTGTTCCGATACATTTTAGATCAATATGTTGTCCTTCATTTGAAACCTCTACAATCAAAATTTTTACACCCGTCGATCAGTTATGCTGAAAAATCCGGGTGAAAGTCGGAAATTTTTTAGTTTTAACGGTAAAAATCCTTTACTGTTACTTGAATTTCTTATCCTTTAAACGGGACCTAACTGGAAGAAAGACGTATTATTTGCCAAAAACAGGAGCCTTCTATCTATCTCCGTTTAAAAGTTATGCGTGAACATACAAAAAAAAAGCAAAAAAAAAAAAAATATACGCAATGAATTGATAACCTTCTTTCTTTTGGAAGTCGGTTAAAAACCGACTTCAAAATGCTGCCTAAAAAGATGAAAAAAATTTTATGGAAGCGGTGCCATATCAATTTTCCGTCCTTCCAATACGCGCACCATCACAAAAGAAAGAGGGGAAAACTGATAAGGCACGGCTCCATAAAATTTATTTCATCCTTTTTAGGATTTCCCTTTTTTTAAAGTTTTGTTACTACAAGTAAAAAGTATTAATTGTAAAAGTAAAGCTTTAAAATAAAAGGAATGCTTTTGGTAATTCAAACTAAAAGTAAGGTTTTTTATTTAATTTAATTTAAAAAATCAACTTTAAAAGACGAATAGGTATTACTATACAATATGTATGCATATATGAACATAAATAGTTTTTCAGTTTAACTAGTTACAAGGCCGAATGAGACCGCCATCGAAACTAACGACAGTGGCCACAACATTAACGCAACAGCCTGTTGTTCTATAAATTCAGGACAAACAAATGGTGAGAAGAATGTTGTAGCGTGGTATTTAATCTATTGTATATGATGTAAACTATCCGCCAAAGTGCCAGTTCATTCATACAAACACCTTAAGAAACGTTCAAACGTTGCGGTACAAGTTGCATTCTCACTTATGACTCGGTGCCGGACAATGCAATGTCAGAAATGGTGTCTAACAAGTTTCATTTCATAACCAAAATGCAGGTGCCTCTCGCCTATTTCGCGCCTATATTGGCCATTAGTTGGTAGCATTTTGCCAGCAGATATCATTTTTGGTATTTATGATATCTTGACTATTCTGCAATTTTGCTATTTCACTGTTTCGCTATTTGGCTGACTCCTTGCCTTGCGTCCTTCAACTTTCAATTTCAGGTTTTTCATTCGGTTTTATCGTAAAAGTAAATGTTACTAAGTCGAGAGCCACCAGATGAAAAGATGTATCGATAACGTTAAGAAAAAGATAAATAGGCGTTAGTTTTCGAACATGATTTATGGTAATTGATAAATTTTTGCAGATACTGCCACTTGTACTATTGCAACTGGCTGGCACTGAACGACCGATTATGATGTGGGTGATGGGAGCCAATGTAAGTGAAATCCGAAGAAAAAATTGTACGAATAAAGATACAAAAGAATAAAGTTTTGGTTTATTGGAAAGGTGAAGTGTAATTACAGTACAAAGATTTCAATAGACGAGTAATTGGTTAGATTTTATCTGGAAAAGGGCGGAGTTGAATGTTATTGCTGAAAGCATTGAAACCTACTTTTTCCGGTGAAGTAACAATTGATTTTTGTAGTATACATAGTTTTTGGGAACGCATACTTGTATAGATATGTTTGAGGATTTATTTATCTGAAACCATCAAAGCTTGATCGCTATGACATCAAACAATTTTGCTACCGTTCTTTAGTTCAATAATTTTCTTTTCATGGGTCATTATTAATTATAACTATTTAGCGAGAATATATTTTTGTCACAGTAAAGTTTCATTTTCATGGCTCAATGATAGACTCAAAACGTGTTGGCAAAAATTTACTCCGATTGGCGATTAAAAATTAACGATTAAAAAGTTAATCGAGATTGATGATTAAGGATTGATACTTTCAATCGTCGATTAACGATTAATTTCATCAAATCGTTTATCATGATTACGATTAAGTCCCTGGTTTTCGTCGTTTACAGTATTATTTAGTTTAGAAAGCTAAATTTGCTTAATTTTAAATGATTTCAAGAAATTGGAGGTTAGGTCTCATCTCGATTCGAATGAATGAATTTTTTTGCATATTTTATCAAAGAAGGTTAAGTGTGATACCAAGAGTAAAGAAAAATAAACATAATTTTTTTAGAAATCATTTATTATTATTGTTTTTGTACCGCGATAAGATATTTTTCTTACAGCCCAATTCACAATTTAGTACTTTACTAAATGTGCAGGAAGCAAGGATATATTTCTAGTGCAGTAGTAGAAATATATCCTTGCTTCCTGCACATTTGGTAAAGTACTAAATTATGAATTGGGCGGTAAGAAAAATATCTTATCGCGGTACAATAACATTGGTGACCCCGACGTGATCCAGAGTGAAGCCTATCGTTGCAAATCAATCGTAGCATTGGAACAAGCCCTACAATGCAGAAGTTGATGGCTACAAAATCCGAGCTAGGGAGCAAACTGGAACAGCTGCTGATAAACTTCAGGAAGGATTCAGTGTCCAGAAAACCCAAGGAGTACCTAGACAAGAGACTAGGCTTGTCAGAAGGGTACTGGTACGAGTGTGATCAAGTCCACGAACAATTGAAACCATTTGAAGCGACCGCGCCAGATCATCCGTACTTTGCCAACCATTACTACAATGAAAGAGTAGAAAATTGGAACGAACTTCTAACGACAACCCCATGGCATCATCACCTGCAACCAAATCTGGAGATATATCTTGTTACCTCCAGTTACCCTCCGCGTGGGAGTTCCTTCGGCTAAGGACCTCGGACCCGATTTGCCGTCGAAGATGGTCGTAGGTGGCGCCACTCGCTTATCCTCTGGTCCTAAAAAGCCGCCAAGCGAGAACGCGGCCGCCGAATACCCCTCACACAACTCGGACTAACGCTCTTTCAGCTCTTCCCTAACAGGGGCAGATTATTATCACCGGGTGATCAGTTGCACACTTGCCGGCCTCAGATTTTCTGGCGTAACTCACACCGAGCAAAAGAAACTAAATACGGAACACTTCCGCTACAGAAATTCCTGAAAACCCGCAAGGAAATTTAGCTTCGAACACACCCGAGCCAGGTGCACAATTAAAATGCGCGGCAAACTTGCTCTTCCTGCAACACGCACACAAAAACTTCCACTATTTCACTAATTGATTGCGAAATGCGAATGAAGTTCCAAAAAAAATATTCCACTATTTCACTAGCTAACATATATTTGATTGCGAAATGCAAATAAAGTTCTAAAAATATAATGCATTTAAAAGTTTGAATTTCACTTACGCTACCTAAGCGGGGGCCCCCCGAAGTACTCTGCGTTGCAATTTTCTGCCAGCGCGCTTATTATTGCCTGATGTCGCCAATCTTCCTTAGTTGGATCGCTGATATTATTGTTCTCCACTGTTGAATTTTCCTTCGTCGCAATTCCTTTCCTCGATTGATTTCTCCCAAGTTCCAGAGCGCTATTCTCGCTTAGTCCTCGTTGTCGTCTCGAACCCGCCAGAAAAGAGAAAGAGCCGTTCTTCCTTATTGCATTTCTCATCAGCTCGGTTTCAACCGGCGAGCCGTTAACTTTTTCCCTGGGCGATTCGATGTTCAATTCAGATCCCCCAACTGGGGTGCATCGGGCAATTGAAATCTAAATTTCCCTTTTTAGTACACTCGTCCAACAGGTGTAGAATGTCAAGGTGACTGACTATTTATATTGTGCCAAATGTTTGAATTTGGAAAAAACATTAACAATCGTGGTCGCGTCTCCTTCCCTATGTGTTTGAATTCGTCGGTGATGTGTCGTTGGAACCATAACGCGGTAGTGTGAAAGTGAATTTCGTGACGCGGTAACATAGAGCAGAATGCCATAGCGATTGGAGGTCTCTGGCGGTTGTACTTTCGGTGGGTATAAGAGACTCTTAGATGCTACTCGTTTATGTAAACGTTCTTTTCCTGTTTTCTAGGCTTTTCCGGAAAGTGTACCAGCAACTCATTCAACCCGTTGGGGAACAAGGAGTGATTGCGTTTCTTCGACTCCTTGCGCCGGCCACAATGGAGTGGTATTTGGCGTTTGATTCCAACGTTCGTATCATCTCTTTCTTACAGTAAGTATTACCAAACATTGATTACGATTTTTGCGAATATTTTCATTGATCTGCAAATTTGAACGAAAAATTGCTATTTCTCCAAGAAGTGCATTTACGGGTCTAACATCAAAAGTTGGAGATTTTGTTCTGATATCGTGCGCAGGGTCAGCAGATTCAGGTTCGGTAGAAAGTTGCAAGATCGCCAGCATCAAGAACTTGTATGAAGTGAAAAATGGTTTTTTTTCAAAGCGATGACGATCCATATCAGGCGATTGTCCAGTGTTATTCAAGACCGTACAAAATCCCACATCGGCTTTTGATGACGACACAGTATGTATTGACTTCAATGTGGAGCTGATAGAAGATCATTGTGCATTTGATCTTGTCGTTTGTTGTGGTTCAGTTGACTCAGCCCAATCTCTGATGCCTCGTAAAAAGAGTTCATTCCGTTTGTCGCGATGAAATTGTAAAAGTTGTGCCATTCTTGTCCTATCGCTCAGCGATTGATTCGTTCCTTGGTAATGTTTGCGATCAGTTGTGCGTGATGGTAACCGGATTTTCTTTTCTTTTCTTATTTTTGCCTACATTTTTCTTTTACTTTACATTTGTATTCTAATCTTTTAATATTTTTATTCTAGTATTATAACATTTCGTTTTTCCCTATTTTTACGTTACATTTTTTTAACTTTAATCTTTTCACATTTCATTTTTTGCCTATTTTTCTTTTACTTTACATTTATATTCTAGACTTTTAATATTTTCTTCTATTATTTTAACATTTCGTTTTTCCCTATTTTTACGTTACATTTTTTACTTTAATCTTTTCACATTTCGTTTTTTTTGCCTATTTTTCTTTTACTTTGCATTTATATTCTAAACTTTTAATATTTTTATTCTATTATTTTAACATTTCGTTTTTCCCTATTTTTACGTTACATTTTCACTTTAGTCTTTCACATTTCGTTTTTTTGCCTATTTTGCTTTTACTTTACATTTATATTCTAAACTTTTAACATTTTTATTTTATTATTTTAACATTTCTATTTTTAATATTAACCTTGACTCGGGTGGTATTTCAACAACCGCTGAGAAAAGTAAAAAAAACAACGTGGTGCAAATCGTTCCCGTGACAATTCCCCCCCTCCTTTAAGTGAATTTCCCTGAAATTCACTCAAAGTCCTGCCTTAGTCCCTACTTCATTCCGCATCGTCCTATTTACTCACTACCTTCTTCTGGGTTCGTAGCCTACACCCCTTATTTCAGTGTTCACAATAATTCCCTGACTCTGAAGTATTTTTTTTTATTTCCCTTTTAGCTATCCTAACCTCACGCCAATCTCGGAAGGAAAAAACAGTGAGGAGAAAGACGAGAAAGAATAAAACGGGGAGGAGAAATATGCAAATGCAAATGAAGTAGGTTTCGCCAAAATCCACTTTTCTAATACATTGCCGTTTGAGAAGAGACTAGTTCGACCTTACTTGCCCCGATTCTTCTTAATCTACTCAAAGTTGATATACCTAGCTGCTGGAGAAATAAGGGTTCACTATGAGCTACGTTATTCTTCCAACCATTCCAACCGGATACCTTAGCAAGCAACCAATGAATTCCCGAGTTTTGGGGTTTTTTCGCGCATCACTACAAGTTTTATCTAACAACCCTAATGTTCGATTACTACACGCCTCGACCGCACAGCGTGGTGTTGCGAGTCGGATCAGTCACCTTACCGACAACATGCGTAGGGTAGATGTATGCCTCGCAATTCTTCGCAAAGAAAATGATTGAGGCTACTGAAAATAGCAACCGACTATTGGAAATACCACTAAAAAACCTAACTGCTACTAAACTCATTACACTATTCTAGGAGAGGAAAAAGGAAATTGTTCCACTTGACCTTATTGTGTTATAAATCCTATTCAACTAGTTTTTGCTTACTTTCTAACTCTCTGAAACCCGCATTTGCTTACCTGCTAATATCCACCACCATGCTACGCGACTCAGCTATTTTAAGCTATTATTCCTACCCCTAACAACTTTCCTAGACCCTTATTCTACTATTTCATATTCCAATGCATGTAACTGACTTGAATCCAAAGCTAATCTATTCTCAACCTCTTGATTTTAGCCCCATCATCTACGACACGCGAATTCAGAAGTCGTGATGGAAGTGGCTCGTCAGAAATATAATAAAGAAAGAGAAAAAATATGGGAAGAGAAACATCCTCGAAACACTGGTAAGTACCTTTTTTTTTCCTTTGTTAGGGTATTAACTCCCACAATGAAAATTTACTCTAATAACCTCTGACATTTTACTCCACTAATCCAGCCTTTCTCTAAGCCCTAAGTCAATTGAAGGAAAATTCCCATCCAAGTCGCCCCGATTACCCTGTTCGACCTCCCGATCGCGAGAAAACACAGGTGCAATAATCCGATTTTACTCTCTTTTAGCAACCCAAAACAACTGCGAACCGTACCGCCACGATACAACAAAAAAAAAAACGCAACTTCAGGAAGACTTAAGTAGTTTACCGTCGATCCCTCTTCAAAGGTAACTCTTTCATTTACTTTTCCATGTCTTTTCTTGTGATGTCCATTTAATTCTTAATTTAATCTTATCTGGGTACCTTACTACCACCCCGAACTTCCACTATTCCGTCGCTATAAGATACGAGCCCGATTTAGACGCGCTATGCTACGTAAGGTTTCAGATCCTTAGCGTGCCATAGACCCGCTTCATCTCCTTCTTGAGTAACGAGCCGATAGGTAGACGCTGACACCTTCCTTTGGATTCTGAAAGGTCCTAAATATTCCGGTGCTAGCTTCGCGGAAAAATAGTTCGCGGCATCCGACTGAGCGAAGTTTCGTCTCCAAACCATATCGTTCACCTGGAATGGTGGAGTCCGCTTCCGAAGATTGTATCTTTGTGAGCTTTGCTCCGCCGCCTTTTTCATGCGTTCCTTAACTTCCTCCCGCATTTTGGCCATCAAGCTCTCTCGTAACCTTGGATCATTTTGAACCTCCTCTTCCTCTATTGGGTGAAGGTCTTCCCTCGAAGTCACCATTTCGCGTCCAAAGTTTACAAAATACGGGGTCACCTCCATTGTTTCGTGAGTATACGTTCGCAGTGCACAGCCGATCTTTGATATTTCCTTATCTCATAACTTATGGTTATCCCCTACGTACGATCTCAGCATCCTTTTGATAGTTTGGTTCACTCGTTCTGCGGGATTAGCCTGGGGGTGATAATAAGCCGTATACTGAATCTTGGTACCGTACGTGGTGACCAATCTTTGCAACTCTTTAGAGCGGAACTGTACTCCGTTGTCGCAGATCACTACCGCTGGTACTCCAAATAATAAAAATACTTGTTCCTCCAATATCCGTGCGATTGCTTTTCCGTGTGCTTGACGGAGTGGGAAGATAAGCGGGAACTTGCTGAAGTAATCCACGACGGTTAATACGTAGCAATTCCCTAGGGTTGAACGAGGTAAAGGACCTATCAGATCAACGGATATTATCGTCCACGGCTCCTTCGCCTGGCCTTCCCTAGAGACCATTGGGCCATACGGACGTCTTCGTTCCACTTTAGTCAACTGACAGATCTGGCATTTTGCAACATATCGTTTAATATCGGCTCTCATTTTGGGCCAAAAGTACCTTTGCAGCACACGATCGTATGTCCTGCCAGCTCCCATATGACCCGCCTTTGGATCGTCGTGACACTGTCGGAGTACTTTCCCCCGCTCACCCTTGGGTATAACTCGTTTCCAGCTATTGCCACTTAATTCTGGGTACCTGCCCGTGAGGTGTTTCCACAGTTGTCCGTTTTCCACCCTCCAGTCCGGAAAGTTTTGTGGCTCTCTCTCTCCACATCTGTAATCATCCTTTCCAGCCACTTATCTCCACTGTTTGTCTCTGCCAGGACTACGTCGACCTCGGGGACTGACCGAGATAAGGCATCTGGTACGAGATGCTCTTTAGCCTTCCTATGCAGGACGTCAAAGTCAAACTGCTGGAGTCAAACAGCCCATCTCGCCAACCGTCCGTTCGGATCTTTCAGGTTGTTTAACCAGACCAACGAATGGTGATCCGTGATCACACTAAACTGCGTTCCTTCTAGATATGGGCGCAGTTTTTCTACTGCCCACAACACCGCTAAGCATTCTTTTTCCGTGGTCGAGTACTTCTTCTCTGCTTTTGTCAAGCTACGGCTGAGGTAGCAGACTACCTTCTCCCCCTCTGCATCCTCCTGACTCAACACTGCCCCCAGCCCTGTGTCAGAAGCATCGGTTTGAACTTTGAAGGGCTTGGTGAAATCAGGGCATGTGAGGATTGGTGCTGTGGATAGCTTTGTTTTGCAACGCAGAAAGGCCTCCTCGCATTCGGCAGTCCACATGAATTTCCGATTTTTCCGCAGCAAATCAGTCAGTGGAGCAGTTAGTGTGGCATGATCCGGTATAAACCGACGGTACCACGATACCATGCCCAAGAATTGCCGCACTTTCTTCACGTTTGTAGGTTGTTGGATGTTCAGCAAACAATCCACTTTGTCTGGATCTACATGTAGCCCTCTGTCATCCACCACGTACTCAAGATATTTAAGTTGCGGGCGACAAAACTCACATTTTTCCCGAGATACTCGAAGTCCTGCTTCACGCAACCGGCGTAGCAGTTCTCGCGAAACCTCGAGATGTGTCCTAAACTCCGGGGTGACCACAATCACATCATCTAGGTAGACGAATACATAAGGCTCCAACTCGGGTCCCAGTATTTGCTCTACCAATCGTTGTCATGTAGCAGGGGCATTATGAAGACCAAACGGCATGCATTTGAAGTGAAACAGACCCCTCCCTGGAATAGTGAATGTCGTGTAAGGTTTTGATTTCTCGGCCATCGGAACATACCAATACGCAGACTTGATGTCTAGAGTGGACAGATATTTGGCGTTTCGGAGCTTATCTAGCGTAGCAGATACATACGGGATCGGATAAGCGTCTCGTTCCGATACTTTGGTCAGTTTTCGAAAATCAACGCAGAAACGGTATTCCCCATCTTTCTTTTCGACTAGTAGGATCGGGGATGACCAAGCACTTGAGGATGGTTCAACGACTCCTAACTCGAGCATTTCGTCCAGTTCAGCATTGATGTGTTGCTGGACGGCAGGTGAAACGGGATAGTATCGTTGCTTTATAGGTGGAGAATTGGTTTTAATCTCGTGTTCTACCACGCTAGTGCAACCAAGGCCTTCCCCCATCAGCACGAACTCCTCCTCTATCAGCCTCTGAAGTTCCCCTTCCTCTGGTTTCGTCAGTTGAGTTCTCGCTAGCAGCGCTTCCAGGGTAGCTGTGGCGGCAAACTTCAGCGACTCACTCTTAAGATTCAACACAATCCCATATAACCGTAAGAAGTCTACCCCCCTTCGTGTTGCCTTTGACAGTGAGGGGCACCCAAGCTTCCCCTTCTATCTTTGCCCTAGCGTTATTGGCCATCTTTATTGGGACTTGTTCCGCTGGGTTCACTTCCACGCCACGAGCCTTTAGCCTCTCCCAGGTTTCCCCGCCCAGGATTGAGTGTGTCGCCCCCGAATCGACTAGGCCCATCAATGGTAGTTCGAGAATTCGCACTCTTAAATGAGGCCGTTTGTCATCCGGTACCCTTCCCAGTGCATAGCTCACAATTCCCTCTCGGACGGCGGATTCAACCTTTATTCCCGTGCTCTCTCCGCCGCCTAGTGAGCACGGTTTCCATTTCCCGACGGATTCGGCGCAGGTTGTTCCCCCTTTGGTGTTGTTCGAGTAGGAGAACAAGTTGGGCAGCTAGTTCGTATGACAGCTTGCTTTCCACACCCATAACAGCGTCGACCTTTTTTGCATTCTCGGGCGAAATGTTCCCGACTACCGCAAGTCCAACAGGATCCTCGTGTTGCCCCACCAGGGGTGTTGATCTCGCTTAATATTGGCGTTTCAGCATATGCCAGGTCCGGTTCTAATAACCGGGTTGTTCTACGACTAGGCGGAGGCACAAAAGCTTCCACCGATGCTCGTGTTTCCTCCAACGTGCGACCCATATTAATTAGCTCCGCAATTGACGCTATGGTTCTCATAGAAAGTTGCTGCTGGTAGAAAGGAGAGATGTTACTCCGGAGCACCTTTAATTTCCGTCTTTCCGAGCACGGTTCCGTCAGCCGCCGAAATAGCCTATCCATTACCACAACGTAAACCCCGATCGACTCGTGTTTGCCTTGCGTTCGGTGGCGGATCTCCTCCCACAAAAGATCATCATAGTTTGGAGGCAAAAACTCCTCCCGTGATTCACGGCACAATTCATCCCAACTGGCCACGCGTTCTCGAGCTGAGCGAAACCAAACCAAGGCTGTCCCTTCAAATAACTCAGCTACCATTCTAAACAGCTGAGATTTGCTGACTCCTTTAGCCACTCTCAGCTCCTCAACTCGTTCTAAGAATGCATTGACAGACCCAGAGCGGTCGCAGGAGAACCTCACTCCCCATTTGGAGACATCCGGCAATTTCCGCACCACCTGTTCTACTATGGGAGTGGAAAACTCTGGTAAAGAAAATCTTGCTGGCGTTCCTGGAGTTTCTGGAGACCGTTCCTCTTCTTCGTGACTCCTTTTCATCCTTTCTTCTTCCCTTACCTCTCCAGTTTTTGTTCCCCCATCCGAAGTAATTGGTATACCAGGCTTAGCCATTCTACTACCCCCAACAGGGATTATGTCGGCAGCGCTTTCCACCGCCTTTCCTTCTCCGTCATCGCCCTCTGCTTTCAGTAGCAGTTCTCCCATGACCATCATCAGCTCACCCCTAAGCTTGCTTGACTCCTTCTCCTGATCGACTTCCTCCGCCTGAATGTTAGTTATGCGTCTAAGTCCAAATTCAATTTTAGTTTTGATTTTCAAGAAGTCGCCGCTATCTGTATCGTCCTCAAACTTCTCCATCAATGATCGAATCTCCAGTATCTTGCTGCGAACGGCCTCAAGATCTTCGCTTGGCGTGTATGGATAGTGTTTGGTTTCCACCATACTAAATTCCTAAATTCCTCCTCATTTCCTCGACTGTTCCCGGTGATTGATCTCGTATGCAGAGCTCATACGTCAATTCATCCTTGGACAACCTATCAACTAAAATTTTGGTAGTACGGGACATCTTAGTGTGTACTATTCTCCTTAATAATAATTACCTTAACTCTAACAAATAAAACTACAAAATTCGCTGTAAAATTAATTCTTTTCTTTATAATACAACTTGTATTCACTGGTCCTTCCTCGGCATGCACTTCAAATAACTATTTTTCACACCCTTCTCGGTTATTTTCTCGTTTTCTTTCCTCTCTCCTAGGCCTATGGCAATTGATTGGTCTGAATAATCAAAATCGTCTGTCGTTCGATGTAAGACGGAGCCATTTCTGAAATGAATCGCTAGAAGCTAAGCAATTACACCACTTTTTGAAAGAATTTCACTCCCTTATAATTTCAACACTTGCTTTTATTTACCAAGTCTGCAAATATCACACCCCCGCAATGACACACTATCACTTCACTTCTTTCACTAAGTCGCTGGTAAAAATATCACACTCCCGCAATAAGACACTATCACTGCACCTCTTTTTTTGTCACTGATTAAGCATTTTACGGTAAACTTTACTTAACTCGACTCGCGATTACTTTACCCCGAAGAACGTTGGGCGCCAAATTGTTACCTCCAGTTACCCTCCGCATGGGAGTTCCTTCGGCTAAGGACCTCGGACCCGGCTTGCCGTCGAAGACGGTCGTAGGTGGCGCCACTCGCTTATCCCCTGATCCTAAAAAGCCGCCAAGCCAGAACGCGGCCGCCGAATACCCCTTACACAACTCGGACTAACGCTCTTTCAGCTCTTTCCTAACAGGGGCAGATTATTATCACCGGGTGATCAGTTGCCCACTTGCCGGCCTCAGATTTTCTGGCGTAACTCACACCGAGTAAAAGAAACTAAATATGGAACACTTCCGCTACAGAAATTCCTGAAAAACCCGCAAGGAAATTTAGCTTCGAACACACCCGAGCCAGGTGCACAATTAAAATGCGCGGCAAACTTGTTCTTCCTGCAACACGCACACAAAAACTTCCACTATTTCACTAATTGATTGCGAAATGCGAATGAAGTTCCAAAAAAAATATTCCACTATTTGACTAGCTAACATATATTTGATTGCGAAATGCAAATAAAGTTCTAAAAATATAATGCATTTAAAAGTTCGAATTTCACTTACGCTACCTAAGCGGGGGCCCCCCGCAGTACTCTGCGTTGCAATTTTCTGCCAGCGCGCTTATTATTGCCTGATATCGCCAATCTTCCTTAGTTGGATCGCTGATAATATTGTTCTCCACTGTTGAATTTCCCTTCGTCGCAATTCCTTTCCTCGATTGATTTCTCCCAAGTTCCAGAGCGCTATCCTCGCTTAGTCCTCGTTGTCGTCTCGAACCCGCCAGAAAAGAGAAAGAGCCGTTCTTCCTTATTGCATTTTTCATCGGCTCGGTTTCAACCGGCGAGCCGTTAACTTTTTCCCTGGGCGATTCGATGTTCAATTCAGATCCCCCTACTGGGGTGCATCGGGCAATTGAAATCTAAATTTCCCTTTTTAGTACACTCGTCCAACAGGTGTAGAATGTCAAGGTGACTGACACTCTGTCAATTTCGTGTTTATTTATATTGTGCCAAATGTTTGAATTTGGAAAAAACATTAACAATCGTGGTCGCGTCTCCTTCCCTATGTGTTTGAATTCGTCGGTGATGTGTAGTTGGAACCATAACGCGGTAGTGTGAAAGTGAATTTTGTGACGCGGTAACATAGAGCAGAATGCCATAACGATTGGAGGTCTCTGGCGGTTGTACTTTCGGTAGGTATAAGAGACTCTTAGATGTTACTCGTTTATGTAAACGTTCTTTTCCTGTTTTCTAGGCTTTTCCGGAAAGTGTACCAGCAACTAATTCAACCCGTTGGGAAACAAGGAGTGATTGCGTTTCTTCGACTCCTTGCGCCGGCCACAATGGAGTGGTATTTGGCGCTTGATTCCAACGTTCGTATCATCTCTTCCTTACAGTAAGTATTACCAAACATTGATTACGATTTTTGCGAATATTTTCATTGATCTGCAAATTTGAACGGAAAATTGCTATTTCTCCAAGAAGTGCATTTACGGGTCTAACATCAAAAGTTGGAGATTTTGTTCTGATATCGTGCGCAGGGTCAGCAGATTCAGGTTCGGTAGAAAGTTGCGAGATCGCCAGCATCATGAACTTGTATGAAGTGAAAAATGGTTTTTTTTTCAAAGCGATGACGATCCTTATCAGGCAATTGTCCAGTGTTATTCAAGACCGTACAAAATCTTACATCGGCTTTTGATGACGACACAGTATGTATTGACTTCAATGTGGAGCTGATAGAAGATCATTATGCATTTGATCCTGTCGTTTGTTGTGGTTCAGTAGACTCAGCCCAATCTCTGATGCCTCGTAAAAAGAGTTCATTGCATACTTCCGTTTGTTGCGATGAAATTGTAAAAGTTGTGCCATTCTTGTCCTATCGCTCAGCGATTGATTCGTTCCTTGGTAATGTTTGCGATCAGTTGTGCGTGATGGTAACCGGATTTTCTTTTCTTTTCTTATTTTTGCCTACATTTTTCTTTTACTTTACATTTGTATTCTAATCTTTTAATATTTTTATTCTAGTATTATAACATTTCGTTTTTCCCTATTTTTACGTTACATTTTTTTAACTTTAATCTTTTCACATTTCATTTTTTTGCCTATTTTTCTTTTACTTTACATTTATATTCTAAACTTTTAATATTTTCTTCTATTATTTTAACATTTCGTTTTTCCCTATTTTTACGTTACATTTTTTACTTTAATCTTTTCACATTTCGTTTTTTTTGCCTATTTTTCTTTTACTTTGCATTTATATTCTAAACTTTTAATATTTTTATTCTATTATTTTAACATTTCGTTTTTCCCTATTTTTACGTTACATTTTCACTTTAGTCTTTCACATTTCGTTTTTTTGCCTATTTTGCTTTTACTTTACATTTATATTCTAAACTTTTAACATTTTTATTTTATTATATTAACATTTCTATTTTTAATATTAACCTTGGCTCGGGTGGTATTTCAACAACCGCTGAGAAAAGAAAAAAAAACAACAAGGTGCAAATCGTTCCCGTGACAATCTGCCACAAGAAACCCAGAACGTCATGCAGACTTCAAACTCAAAGGCGATGACGAAGAAGAAAGGGATATTCTTCCAAGAATGATCCGGAAGCAAAGGGCCTTAATGAGGACCCTTACATACTTCATTCAAGACATTGAGCACAAGGCTAGTAGTGAACATTCTACCGAGTACTACACACTTCAGGTCAACTCATTACAAATATACATGAATGAACTGGCAGAGAACGATAAGGCAATATGAGAACAAACCACTGAAAGAAGCCTTTTTGGCTACAGTCGTGAAATCTGCCAAGAACTTCACTGCTGGACTCAAGAGACAATAATCTCACTGCAAGAACGTATGAGAATCACTGAAGGGAGAAGCGACAATCCACTGCTGCAATCAAAGGATACCGGAGTTCAATTTCCAAAAATCGTACTACCGACCTTTGATGGTGATTACTTGCAGTGGACTCAATTTCGTGATTTGTACATCCAACTAATCCACAACCGTGCAATCGGAAATGCGCAAAAAAGTATTATCTGCTTAGCAATCTGTCAGGCGAAGCAAAACGATTAGTGCAGCATTTGCGAGTTTCAAGCGTGAATTATTTAGATACATGGAATATAGTTAAAGAGAGATATGACAACAAAACGTTGGTAGTGACACATCTTCTCAACAAACTTCTTTCTCAACCATCGAGCTCTGTTGAATCTGCATCATCAGTTAGAAATCTACATGATGTAACAAATGAATGTCTACTGGGACTCAAGAATTTAGGCATTTTAATCGATGCCTGGGATCCAATACTACTACATGTACTGGTGTTGGGCCATACTACACATACGTTGTCTGGAAGAGCTCCAGCAGCTAGGCACTGTGAAATATTTCCTATCATTTCTGGAGAATCGTTTTCAAAGCCTTGAAACCCTCGGCAAAAGAAGCTCGCCATCTCTAAAGCAAAAACAAACTAAGCCTGCCTAGCTGGTGACGTCATTCAGAGGGAGCCCATGCATAGTGTGCAAAGGAACGCATCCAATTTATTCTTGCAAAATATTCTTGAATCAGCTGCCAAAGATTCGTCTCCAGACTGTGAAGAAAAATAAACTGTGTTACAACTGTTTGAGGGCGGACCACAATAGTCAAGAGTGTTCGCTCCGAGGCTGCAAGAAGTGTTCGCAACGGCATAATACATTATTGCACATCGATAGTCAGGGTACCAAGTCAAGCTCTACCTTACCTCCAGCTCAAGCAAAAACATCGACAATGCGATCAAACTTAACGAGCCTAGCAGCGAAACCCAACAACACACGGAGGAACAACGTCTTGTTAAGCACTGTACGTATCAAGGTATTGACTGTGGATGGTCGAGAACTTGAATGTCGGGCTATTCTCGACTCCAGCTATCAATTAAATTTCTTCACTAAAGATCTGGTCAGACGGCTTGGTTTGAAGGAAGTTCCCGAAGCATTGTATGTTAAAGGGATCGGACAAGGAATTCAAAAAGCCCAATCCACGGTAAATTTTTCGATACGGTCCAGGGCAATAGGATTCCCAGCCAGAATCGAAGCCATCGTTCTACCGCCAATTGCATCTTATCAACCGTCAGAATTCATTGACATTGTATCATGGCCTATTCCCCAGAATGTGTCGGTTGTGGATACGTTTTCGTTTTCTGGCTTTGGAACGCAAATTGAACAAGAATGAATCGCTGAAACAACAGTACACCGACTTCATGAAGGAATACCGTTAGTTGGGACACATGGAAGAGGTTGATATTCAGGAGGTACCTACACCCCATGACTTCTTGCCGCACCACTGTGTCATAAAACCAGAAAGTACCTCAACTAAACTGCGAGTGGTATTTGATGCTTCAGCAAAAACGTCAACGAATATCTCCTTGAACGAAGTTCTGCACACTAGACCTTTTCTCCAGGACGATGTATTTACCGATCCGTCACGCTTCCGGCTTCTGATGTTTGAATTTACGGCGGGCATCGAGAAAATGTACCGCCAAATAAGAGTGAAGGAAGAAGATAAGAAATTTTAATTTATATTTTGGAGAGACCATTCAGATGAACCAGTTAAGTGTTACCAACTAACTACGGTGACATATGGCATTACAACGGCTCCATACTTAGCCATAAGATGTCTCAGGCAAACAGCAGCACAAGCTGAAACGATAAAGAATAATATTTACATTGATGACGGAATGGGGGGAGCTAACAATCTAACGGAAGCGCTCGCAGAACAAAGGCAACTAAAGGAATTGCTTCAATTAGGAGGGTTTAAATTGCGGAAGTGGTGCGCAAGCCATAGTCAGCTACTTCAGGGCATTCTCAAAGAGGACCAATCAGTTCAATTCAACATAAACAGCAAAGACAGCTATCATGTGAAGACGTTGGGCATAATCTGGCTTCCACAAGAGGACAACTTCTGCCTAAAAACAATCCAGCCCAGCCACGGTAAAGGGACCAAAAGAAAGTGTCCTCTGACATTGCGCATCTTTTCGACCCATTAGGAGTAATGAGCCCAGTGGTGACCAAAGCAAAAATATTTCTTCAAGCGTTACGGAATCTAAAGATAGATTGGGAAGCAGCTGTACCAATGGAGATGCACTCATATTGGGTCAAATTTCGTGGAAAACTGCAATGCCTTGAAGATATCAAGTTTCCCAGGCATGTATTTTCGAGCAAAAACCCGCGATGCATTGAATTACATGCTTTCAGTGACGCATCAGAGAAGGCATATGGTGTAGCTATATACGTGCGATCACAGCAAATTGATGGTACCGTGGTCGTGAGACTGCTATACGCCAAATCAAAGGTAGCACCAATCAAGGCTACAACGATTCCGCGTTTGGAGCTTCAAGCTGCAACACTTACTACCAAGCTCGCTGCCCGGGTCAAAGGAGAACTACAATGGAATGATGTTCCATCCACATTTTGGACGGACTCTGATGAGTTCTCGCCTGGCTGAGGAACCCATAATCATCATACGTCACCTTCGTTGCAAACCGAGTAGCAGCTATACAGGAGCTTACCACGGCTGCATGATGGCGACATGTACCATCCAAGGAAAATCCTGCCGATTTGGTTTCCCGTAGAATCTCACCCAACAAATTGAAGAATAATATTTTTTGGTTTTATGGGCCGATGTTTCTACATGGCGGTGAAAGCATATGGCGGAGGAATCAAAAATTTATAACAAATCTAGAAACGAGGCAAGCAAAGGTGGCACTTTCAGTTGCAAACGAAGGAGGCATAATTTGGCTTACATTCTTCGGTTCGTAAATAACACTAGAAGCAGAGGATTCAAATGCTCATCATACCTAACTATTGAAGAATCGAATGCAGTCACGGTACAATTTATAAAGGAAGCGCAACGCCAAAACTTTTCACAAGAGTTAGCCTCCCTTGAAAAAATGGCCACAGTAGACAAGCAAAGCAACTTAAGTTCACTCGCCCCATAATTGGACAAGAATGGTATTATCAGCATTGCAGGACAATTACAATAACCCAAAATCACATAGAAGGCCCGAAAGAGGCTGTGGTGCTAAGAAGAAGAAAAAGAAGAGCATCATATATAATGCAAAACACCCAATGTTGTTACCATACAATGATACACTTACTCGGCTGGTAATGACAGACATACACATTAAAAATTTTCACGTCGGACCGCAAGTTTTCCTCGCTACCACGCGCCAAAAGTTTTGGCCTATCAAAGGGAAGACAATTGCGCGGTCAATTGTATTGAATTGCGTTCACTACAGCAAAGCGAAGCCAAAACTTTTATCCAAGATGACGGATAGTTTGCCTGAGAGACGAATCAAATCTGATAAGCCATTCCAAACAACAGGAGTTGATTTTTGCGGCCCATTTTGGATTCATTACAAAGCTAGAGGAAAGAGGCCTCAAAAGTGTTACGTAGCTTTATTCAGTTGCTTTGCAACAAAGGCAGTGCACTAAGAAGTGGTGAGTGACTTGACAACTAACGCATTCATTGGCGCGCTGAAACGCTTTGTGGGCAAACGTGGAAACTGCCAAAATTTGTATTGCGACAACGCTAAAAACTTTGTAGGAGCTTGCAACCAACAAGAAGAACTTCGACCAGCGATATATTCAAAGGAAGCGGAAGAACAAATTAATAAACTCTGCACACTGAGCGGAACCGAGTTCCATTTCATCTCACCAAGAGAGCCATATTTCGGTGGACTGTGGGAGGCAGCCGTCAAGTCTGCCAAAAACTTGCTTCCCTGCAGCCTTAATAACAATTTGCTGACATATGAGGAGTTAGAGACGGTTATAGTGCAAGTAGAAGCGATACTCAATTCATGACCTATCAAGTCATTGTATTCGAATCCGAACGACCTCACTGCGCTGACCCCAGGACATTTTTTAATAGACGAACCGTTTACCAGCACTGCCAAATCCACTAAAACCCCACAGCGAGTAGATCTAAATCAACACTGGAAGCATACTCTTCAACTCAAATATCAATTCTGGCAGTGATGGTTCAAAGAATATTAAACGGAGCTGCAGTATCGAACCAAATGGAAGCAACAATGCCAGAACGCCCAGCAATCTCTCGGTCATGCAATGGCCTCTTGGTCGCATACTGCAGACTTTAAAGGGAAATGATGGTTTAGTCCGAGTTGCAATCGAAAAACGGCTACAGGTGTTCTCAAAAGGGCAATCTACAATCTTGCTCTACTACCAGTAAAGGTCGACGCAGAATCGTAGGATGAAACTAACGAAGAAAACTTCACCAGTACAGCGTCCCTACACCCTACGATGCAATCAAACACAGACGAAACAAACAAGTCCAACCCCAACCGAAGGCCCACCTTCTTCCAAAAAACCGCGCCAAAGTTAGCTCCCAATCAGTCTATTACTATTCACATGCCTTGTCTTGCCGGTGCTAAAAAACAATCAGGCCACTCAATTGTCATCCGATGAATATGATTTAGTTATTTACTACAACATGACTAACTGCTGGAAGGAGCTAGCCACTGTAAATAAAGGGATTGAAAACCTAGATCATCTCTGTAGCAAAATAGTTAAGAAGCATTCCTGTGCACCAACACTAGCTCAATTTGCGAACACTGTTATGAAATTAACGGAGAACAAAGAGTTATTGCATCAACAAGGCCATGGTTGAGGGAAACGATCCCCTCTCAATATATTCTTAAACATCGCTGATTCGCTATTCGGTATTTTGGATAGTGAATATGCGGAAAAAATGTCAGAGACGATAAACTACCTTCAACAAAATGACAGATACTTGCTGGAACTACTGAGGAATCAAACATCCATAATCGATTGCACTACAAATATCATGAAAGAGTCGCATAAAGCAGTTGAAAGGTGGGTAAACGAACTAAAAGAATACCCCAACCAGACGCTCAACACCATTAAAGGAATAAACCACGAGTTCCATCAAGAAAAAACAACTGAATACTACGAAACTCTAGCAATTCGGTTAATTCTGATGATATCACATTATCAAAAGGCACAATCGACACTTCTAGAAGTGATAACAAGGACTCATCACGGCAAAGTCAATCCGCAAGTAATAACTCCAAGACAGCTACGAGACCAGCTAATTATGATTAAAGAGCACCTCTCACCAACTTTGCGAGTACCTGGAGATCATGGACACTTAGCAAAATTATACGGAATAGTGTCCTTAGAAAGCAGAATGTTAAGCAAGCAAATGATTTTCTGAATAAAGCTTCCACTTCTATCAAAAGAAATATTCGGAACCTTGCGAATCGTTCCAGTACCTATATTAGCTAATGAAACATTTCTCACCGTTATTCCATCAACACAAATTCTACTAGTAAGCCTACATCGAGATCAATTTTACCCAATGTCCGAACCGGAAATCTCAAAATGTCTTCCTGTCGACTATTCCTAATTGATCTGCAACCTACGGCATGCGATGTGTCGATGGAATCTAGTATCAACCACTACAAAAAGGCAATCTTAACGGAATCGGGCAACATTTCCAGCGTTGAAGCTATCAAAACAAAGGAAACCGTAAGGTGTACCCAGCTCTTGAATCCAAACCACAGAATTTACGTAACAAACCAACCTGTGAGCATCAACATCATTTGTGGAGCGACAATCTCAACCTGTTTGCTATTCGGATCGGGCATCATCAACGCAACTCGCGGATGCAGCATCAAAGACGAGGTCACTACATTACAGACGAGCAAAGTACATCCCACGATGATAAGAACGTCCATCATTCCTTCGCGAAATATTTTCGACTTCATCGAGTCCACCGAAAATTTCAATGAAACACGAATATCGGCCACGTACGAGGAAAATTTAGAAAACGATGTTAAAACACTACAACAGAGCATCCACAAGCTGCGAACCGCCGAAACGGAACTCCCAACAAGCAAGTCAGCTCAAGTGCATCATTTCACCATTGGATACTTGGGCTTATCAATTTCGGTGGTCTGTTTATTGTACCTTGTGTGGAAATTTTGCAGGAGGTGGCTTACACGCAACCGTCACCCATTACCCGCACTATGTAAAGCGAAAGCTGAAAAATTTCAGGTGAATCCAGAAATCCATCTTTGAACAGTTCGTTCAAAGGGTGGAGGACCCCGACGTGATCCAGAGCAAAGCCTGCCATTGCAAATCAATCGAAGCATTGGAACAAGCCCAACAATGGAGAAGTTGACGGCTACACAATCCAAGCTGGGGAGCAAACATCCTCTCTACAGAACCCGATGATGGCATATGTGTATTGTATATTATAAATAAATTTTTCAAAGGTTGGTAGCAATTTAAAAGGCTTAATTCACGACTTTTTTTAAAGAAAAAATTTGAAACTATTAAATCGGACCTCTGTCAAGAGCTAACAGTTTCAAACTCACTGCCAGAATCAGAGTTAAAATCAAAAAAATCGTCCTCTTTCTGTTTATTTTTATCTCCACTACTTTGATTTTCAATTTGTTGATCTTGTTCAGATATTTCTAAACATAAAGTTGTTCTCAGCCACCTTAAACATTTTTTTTGGGTATCAGTGTCAACACATGTTAACCATCGCTTCTTGAACTTGAGATAAACTAAGGATGCAATGGAAGCATTTTTGTACTTTCATTAGAGAAACATAAAAATTCTTCATAACGCTTTTCAACACTTTCCAAATATTCTCGTACCAGAGGTTTGCAATACTTCAGATATTGACGTTTCAGATTCTGTAACTTATTTTTCACAGAAATTAAACATGGTGCAACAATTCCATAAAATGTATCACCCTGCAGTATATCCAAAGCATTCGCCAATGGCGCTCCACATTGCAAATAATCATCGATATATTGGAAATCAGCATCTTTAAGTAGGTTTTTAATCTCAAGTGCCTTGGCTAATGGAAAGCTTTTGATTCTTATTTTCGAAATATATTTAATTGCATCATTAAGACTGTTCCATCTTGTAGCTCCTGGACGAGCTCGTGTATGCCCGAGAATGTTTTGCATAATCTCCGCAGATTTCGACCACCCAGCTGTACTCCAGAGTCCACTACATTTTCCCATGACATCAATAAATGTTTTCCCCAATAATGTAGAATTATTAGATGATATTTTATGCGCATCAGAATTTGCAATCAAATTGAAAATGTGCACATGGCAACGCATGTGAAATGGTGGCGAAGTATTTTCTGATATTTGGTTCATTGGATGCATGTCTTCACTTTCCATACAAATCTGGTCTTCATCATGATCTGTTCCATCGTCACTTTCGCTGTTTTCATCGTACTCTTCATTTGCATCGAATTTTAAAGATGTTTGCACCGTTATCAGTCACCATTGATGTAACTATGGAAGGGTCAAGATTGAGTCTGAATATATTTCCAATAACATGTCTTTTATTCGGTGGTGCGTATGTGCTCCCCTAAATCGTCGACAAGCTATAGCAGCTGAGTGTCTTTCCAAATCTGCATCAATCGGATGCGCAGTTACGCCAAGAAAACTCCTTTTTTTGCCCGACCAAACATCGGCGGTAGTGCAAACGTAATTAACTGATGTAAGTTTTTCTTTAATTGCAGACATTTGATCGTAAGACTGTTTGGCAATTTTTTTTCTTAAAGATCGCCTGCCAAACAACTTCAGTTCAATATTTTTAATATTTAAGTCTTCCATCATTTTTGTGAAATAGTCATCCTCTATAGCCTATAGAGGTGTTAAGGAATGACCGAATTATTTAGTAATATTAACTTTAAATTGTTCTTGTGTTACCATGACCTTTTCTATTGAAAGAGTGTTGTCGGCCGTTTTGACATTAGTTGTTTTCTTAATCTTGTTATTCTTCATGTGCTTTTTATAATCTTCTAGTACATCTGAACCATGTTTTCTTTTCAAGTGTCCAACAAAATTCGATGTTGTTGTCCTGTATCCTTTAACCACCATTTTTTTCTGGTGGACACTTCATACATGTTGCAGCAAGAATCTTGTCGGAAGACTCGTCAGGAACTAGTTTGAAGAAGGTGCCGCCAAATAAAAAAGAAAATGAAAAAGATGATTCCCTTGTTAGATTTTTCCTCGTGTCTCCCGTAGAAGATGTGGCTAGATTTACATTGCCGTTTTCACTTTATCCACTAGAATTTACACAATTTATAATACTATCTTCGATATCGCTGTCGGCTTCAACGTCTGTATCCACATTAATACCGTAGGAACTTTTACTTGACGGAAAATAATCACTCTGATGTGCGCATGAAAAAGATATATTTTGTTTACTAAACACTCAGTGTGCTAAATAATACTATTTACACATCAATACAAAATGCACGTAGATCCAAAACCTACATATACCCACAAAATAGAACGGTTCTTCCTATTGTTTACTTAAAGCAAAGTCCAGACTCTACGTCTTGCACAACGTTTTGAATAAAGTGAATCTTACCCGAATCGGCAAAAGAAAGTTGAACCACTCAGCCAGAGTCCCTGATATATTCACTCTCTCTCACACTAATTATCTATTAACTATCTTACTATCTTCTTTTATCTCTTTCTATCTTCTGTTTCAATGCTGTATCTTCTACTCGTGCTAGCCGTATTGCATCCTGTCTTTCTCAAAATGCGTTCCAATCTTTTGGTAGATGATTAATGAGTGATTGGCATCCATTTTCGTACTTGTCGTCGTTTTTGTAGAAATAGTGAACTGAGCCCATTTCTTCTATGTTGTTTCTCCATTTTTCGAATACGTTGCTCGATCAAACTCCTCCTATACCCATTTTTGTTAGCTGTGTCCAAGATGTACTGTTTTTCTCCTTCCAGACGTTGGTTATTCAATGGTACTGTTGTCTGTGCATTAGAATGGTTAGAAGAACAGGGGATTGTTCTCTGGAACTTGTGCTCTTCCTGTAGATATCAAATTCTAATCCACCTTTGGCCTTTATGATCAAAAGATCCAGGAACGGTAATTGGCCCTCACTCTCTTTTTCCATCGTGAATGTTATTTTAGGGTGTGTAGCCCATTGAGTACATGTAGTAACTCATCCGCCTCATTTGCTTTAACCGTTGTGAAAATGTCGTCCACATATCTCGCCTATATATTAGGCATCATTCCTTTTTTCTCCACCTCGAGTCTAGCCAATCCATGAAAATATCACTCAAAAGAGGTGAAAGAGGGTTACCCATAGCTCTCCTATCGTGCCTTTGAAGAAGTTGTCCCTGAAAATGAAATAGTTCTCATTCATGCATACAGCTGCTAATTTGCTATAGCATTTAACCCGTCTTCTCCATTCCATTGGATCACCATGCTTCAACAAGCCAGTCCTCAAACAGTGCCAAGGACTGCTTAACTGGCAAGCTAGGAAACAGTGGTTTGACATCATAGGAAATCAATAAATAGCCCTCCTCAACTTTCACATTTCGAAGCTTCTCCACCAGTTCGTCCCTATTCTTCACTGATCGCGTGCTAGGTTTATAAGGAAGTTGTGCGCATTCTTTTGAAAGCCATTGGGCTATATTCCTAGTAGGTGCATTAGTGGCTGCGATCATTTCCCTTAGTTCATTCCCCTCCTTATGGATTTTGGGCAGACACTTAATTCTAGGTAGGCAGGGGTTAGACACTCTAAGTTTTTTAATGTCACCAATTACTGATTTTGATTCTTATTTACCTTTAAGGTCTTTGTTAATTTTATACCCTTAATTGCATTATAATTGTTTGTTATTTCTCGTAGTAGTACTTAAGGATATTTATGTTCATTACCATTAAATATTAAAGCTTTAAATATTCGGATGATTGTAAAAAGAGCTTCAGAATACCGCCACTGATGAAGAGGATAACTTGTCCTCGAAATACCGGTATCTGGTTAAGAAAATTAAGAGTAAATAGCGCTTTGAAAGGAAATTTTATAACTTTTTATTTTTTCAGTATCATTACAGGTGCTATTACTGCCGAAATGCAAATCGTAGATGAAACAACCAGGTCAAATTCGGAATTCAACAGATTTTTGAAGCTCAACAAGTCTATAGGGGGGTTGACAGAAGACATCAGGTTTCTGAGACTGTGCCTTAAGTTTAACGTGACACCGAAGAGTCACAGGGTTTTTTTGAAATCATCAATATTTGAAACGGAAAGGGAGACTTTAGCCATTGAAAGAATCCTGGTTAAAAAAAGTATCAACCGGTTGTTTTCAAAACTGGATTCTGCTAGTTTGGAAAGCTACTCCCTGCACCTGAAGATAGCGAAGAACGTAATTGGAAGGAAAGGAGATATATTGGACATCGTAGATAAAATAAAATGGGCCAAGGAGTGTGAAAAGGCGAGAAAAAGGAAGACCTTAGACAAAAAGTTGGCTACTTTGCAGAAGAAATTTCATACGAAACGCAATCAACGGGAAAAGATTGATTTTATCCAAAACTTTATCATAAATAAATCATCAGAAACCTTCACCCAGGACCAAATGACGCTGTCGCTAGCAAGAGATTTCCAGCGGAGGACATTGTCATAGATATTGAGGCTGGAATACGATTCATGGATTCTGACGAAGAGCAATTTGTACGGAAGAGAACGTAGGAGATAATTGGAGCAAGTCGAGTAGGAGGAATCAACGGAAATACTGAATGGAAGCTGCTAAAAGAACTCAATGAAAAACCAGTGTATTATGTAAGGGCAGACAAAGGGAATTCTGTCGTTATTATAGACAAGAAGCAGTATGATGATATGGTGCTTGATAAATTGAATAGCGGAGATTATCACCAATTAAGAGCAGACCCCCTACCGGACTTGATAAACAGAGTGGAAAAAGTCCTAAAAGAATCAAAACCAGTAATTGGTGACACTAAAAAACTTAGAGTGTCTAACCCCTGCCTACCTAGAATTAAGTGTCTGCCCAAAATCCATAAGGAGGGGAACGAACTAAGGGAAATGAACGCAGCCACTAATGCACCTACTAGGAATATAGCCCAATGGCTTTCAAAAGAATGCGCACAACTTCCTTATAAACCTAGCACGCGATCAGTGAAGAATAGGGACGAACTGGTGGAGAAGCTTCGAAATGTGAAAGTTGAGGAGGGCTATTTATTGATTTCCTATGATGTCAAACCACTGTTTCCTAGCTTGCCAGTTAAGCAGTCCGTGGCACTGTTTGAGGACTGGTTGTTGAAGCATGGTGATTCAATGGAATGGAGAAGACGGGTTAAATGCTATAGCAAATTGTAGTAACCGAGGAGTAGGGCTCTAAAAGCCAGCGCTGCCACAGGCACACAGCACAAACTCAATTTAACGATGAGTAACCATTCAGTCACCTTCCCCATCGCAACACTCGCTCTGTTTTCGCATGAAAAATACGTCAAGAAAATTTCTTTTGTACTTAACTCCCGGGAAACAAAATTCTAAAACTGTTTAATATTTTAATGTGTAGTGATTTTATTACAATATCGTTTGAATATAATTTAACGAATTGCGGTGTAACGCGGTATACAAATGCTTAGAACGAAACGGTTAACCCCTTAAATTATATGAACGATAAAATCATTGTATAATTTGAACCCCTTAAAATTTGTCAAATTTTACCGATTCCAACCAGAATATTAATTAAAAATTGTTTTGTTTGTCAGTAATTAACGTATGCCTGTCTAATTCGTTCGCCTAATCATTATAAACGAAAATTGCTTTCAATTGATAACTTAATCGAATCTACAAAAGACGACGTAAATTTTTAAAAAAACAACCGAAACGAGTGTGCATTATCACCATCGCGGATCCACCCTAGTACGCATCATCGATCGAAAATCGTCGAAGTGCATAGTCTAGCTTAGATCTATTACATTTCGTGTATGGATCTAGTCCAAGAAAGAGTACTGTCATTGGGGTCGACCGATGACGAAGCACCTAATTTAGGAGCGATTTCGCTACTCGCGTGGGGAATCTGAAGCGTGCTGGGCCGGGGAGTCGATCATCGGTTGAGTGATGGTGAAGTCATTAAATATAGCGGCAAGATTTATTTGCGCTCATTAAGATCACCTCGGAGGTGATCTCAGTTGGTCAGTCGGGAAGTGAACGATCGCGGACATCCGTGATAAAAGTGATCGATGCAAATTGTGCAAATAACGGGCAAAGAGTTTGGTAGAATGAGGCGGTTGCAGTTAAAAACTATTGAAAAACCGTTTTGATTTCCCGCTACTCAAATTTCGGCTCTTTCTACTTACAACTCAACCGCAAAACTGAAACCCCAATTTAAACTGCTCAGATTGTCTCATGTCGTTGCGAATGTGTGTCACTATTTACATTCATTCAATACCCTCCATTGCAAAGTATTTGGCTCGTATGCACTCCACTAGACCTGATCGTCTATCATGCACCTTGTTGATTGTCTGGTGCGCAAGTCCGCGACGTCAATTAGCGATGCAACTATGTTTGGCGGGAAACAAAGTAACTGAGGCCGATCTGGCTCATTGGTGAATGAAAAATTGCATATTCACCAGCCAAAATCGAACAGGAAAACAGTTTGGGGGAATTTGACAAGGATAATAAATACATTGGGGAGTTCGTAGTCAAGATAGGCGGAAACAGGAGTTCGTACTATGAGCCAATGTGCTTTTGATGGAGAAGTGCTGTACTGTGTACTGTGGTTGCTGCGATCAAGACAGGAATATCGAAGTTGAAGCGATCGAGTAGGCGTCACTTCAAGCTCCTCAAATTTGGGGTGCCTTGACGTAAATGGAGACTCGAAGGAATGCATCGTAGTCACAGCCGCGCTTTCAACGATGAGTGGTGTGTGATCGCTGTTGATTCGATTTTGCTGTGCCATAGGAAAGTGGTTAAGTTATTATTACTTGTAGAATCTTAATTGCATGTCTCTATCAGTGCTCCTAAGACTTTGTTTACATTCGTGATTGGATTACCTTCCGCTTACTGAGTACAGTTGATACCTTCGCGAATCTATTTGAACTCGCGACAAAGAACAGTCAAATAAATTTTCATTTTTTTTTTGCGTCTTGTAGAAGACAGTCGATTTCGATTTTTCGTAGCAATTTGAAGTGAATCAAGGACCTTTGACGAATTTGCGCGACGGGTTTTCTTTTGCTCGACACAAATTACACATGACTTGCTTCCACTTGCGAGTATTTTTAAGCAAGTACTCTATTTATGTAAGAACGGATACGTTATTCTTGAGACCTGCAAGAGATTAATGGACTATGAAGTGTTAACAGAATTTGTGAGGTTGCAAACTTGCTTTGGATTGGACATGTACTTATATTGGTCATGTTATCCTGGATGGAAGTTGAGTGGTGGTTTCTTTGCAAAGGACTTATAAGTTATTGGGTCGCTTGCGAGTGAACTTTCCCAGAAGAACAAAAAAAAAACAAGTAATCGAGGTATATAGGGCATCTTTTTTGTCATTGGATCTGAAAATGTGAATAGATTTCGATTATTCTTCTGATATGAAGGCCTTAATAATTATTCGGAGGAACTCTTTCATATACTTCAGAAAAAAAAAATAAACCTAATCCTCGTACTTGATCACTTCAGTAACATTCTGGTCCTGTTTTTATTAACTGAATTTTTGAAAACCTGTTGACCTGTTTGGGTACGGTAAATTGAATTCCCAAGTATTAATCATTTTCAAGTTAGTATGTGCCATCTTAACTCCGTTGTTCGGTTTCCCTGAAATTATTTTTGCATACATAAAGGGTAAATTCCTTTAAATTATTTTATTAAGGGTAATTACGAGTAAAACAATGAAAAATATAAGATTGGAACGAATAACGATTTGATTAAGTTTTTGATCAACTCTAATAACTACTTACTCAATTTGAATAAACTTTACGGAATATTTCCTTGCCGCTATTAGATTTGTCTGCATGCGATAAAAAAAAAAACAAGTTGGGTAGACAGACCTATGCTCATGTCAGAAGGGTTTTGTACACAACTTACAAAATGCAGTAACCAGCAACGAATAAAATCAAGAAACATGTCAAAGACGATTTTATTGGAGAAAATGTGAAATTCGAGGATCATACTATTATTAACAAAGTTGAAAGAATTGTGACTTCTGAGGTATTTGTTTTACTTATACCCATAGATATCTCCCTTGATAATTTTTCCAGATTTTTTAGAAACACATTTTTCATGTTTTCCCCCCCTGTGCCCCCACTGAAGCAAAAACTGTCAGTTTAAGAACTGTTTTGAAAAGCTCTCATAGAGAACTTTCAGTTGATATTCATATCGGCTACCTTTCATGAAATTTTTTTCAGGGCCCACTCTTCTGTACTGTAATCATCGATTCATGGCCTATTTTTTCGAATCCTAGAATGGTTACAAAGCCCTTTTGCTAGGAGCTCTCTCCTGCCTCTTCGACTTGTTTCAATTGTATGTACTCATTTTCGTGATACCTATCATTCCTGGAATTTTCATGCAAATCCTAGCAAAGCTGTAGTGTCTAAATCGATAAAAAGCGCATATGGCTCCATAGCCATATGTTTCCATAGTAATATAGGGCATATTGTTCCATAGTAATACAGGAAAATTCAAATCGCTATAACTTTATTAAATACTATTCAATCTTTATGAAACTTACAGAAAAGATCAATCTTATAAATAGTCATCTCTTTGCTAAATTTTATTGAATTTAAGGGCACCGTCTGGATTTTATTCAAGAAAATATAAAATCGATATATCATACTATTACTAACAAAGTTGAGTGAATTTCGACTTCTCATGTATTTGTTGTTGTTGTACTCATTAAGGCCTACATTCATGATTTTTTTCAGATTTTTCGGATGGAAGGTGTCCAATCGCGAGGGGGGGTACGCGAAAAGTTCGTACATTTCCCCTTCCCCCCTCGGTACACAGAAGGCAATTTTAGGACTTGTTTTGAAAAGATCTCATTGAGACCTTTCCAATGACACCCTACTCGACTACCAATGGTGAAAATTTTTTTTTGAGGGGTCACCTCCCTATACGGGGAGACCCCCCTTAAACCCCTTTGAAAAATTTTTCCTCCCTTGAACTTTCAAGAGGTCACCACTTCTGACCTTTCCACAAAGTTTCATGGCTGTAACCTCTATAGTTTCGGAGAAAAAGTGCTGTGACATACAGACGGACGGATCGACGGACGGACGGACGGACAGACGGACACAGAAAATCGTGATCATAATAGCTTAGTGACACTTTTAGTTTTTTTGTATTATTATTATTACTATTATGTTGCAATAAGAATTAAATTAATGCAGAAAAGTTTTTTTTTTCGTACGAAAAGAAAAAAGGTATTTATTTTAGCACACCTAGCTGTTTGCATAGTAATTATTGTTAAATTTAATGCCTTTCTTGCATGACACATACAATTTCGTGGTTCAATTATAACATAAAGTTCACTTAATGCGTAGATTATATATCGATATGTTCCCTGTCAGTGAAAATTTGAATAAAAAAATGAATTATTAAACTTTAACCGTCGGTCTTTCCCTTTCGTTTTCTCTAACCGAGTATAGGACCCGGTACGGTGGCAGGCTTCCACCCCAAAACATGAGCCAGCCGCCGGGTACAAACTAATTCCTTTTTTTGTTTCAGGTGATGTCATGGGTTGAGCGGCCCAAGCAGAGTGCCTTTTTATGGCATAGATTTATGCAATCCAATTGTATAATTCTATGACATAAATTGGTCACCGGGGTACTCCCCTTCTGATGGGAAGGTTCATACAATCCAAGTTGTATGAGTTTTCCACTCAGAAGAGGAATACCTGGCCACTTCAACAAGCTATCTTTGGATTTATTCCGGTTGGGTGGGTATGTAGGGGCTCCACCACCACCCGGTCGCCCCTCTTTCATTTGTGGGCCATGAACTTCGTTGGGTAACGACGAGGTAACCCCAAGTTCGCCTTTCTTCTCAGGTTTCACTTGTTCTTGTAACAAGTACATCTCCTTCGGTGAGGTTATCTACAGTTTTTGCGACTTCAGTCGCCTCGTGAGCTATCGATTAAATTCGTGAATGCGAAATTTTTTTTTGTAGTGGGTCCTCGTGCTGGGGAAACGAACCCGCCCCACGACACCGCAATGCTAGCCTGCCAGCGCATTCACGCGTCTCCAGACGAGGGCATTCTCGGCAGATAACGACACCTTCCTCTGCCGAGGCAGCAGAACATCGCTGCAGTCCTTTACGGACATTTTGAAACTCCTATTCACTACAAAATTAGCAGCTGTATGCATGAATGAAAACTATTTCATTTTCAGGGACAACTTCTTCAAAGAGACGATAGGAGAGCTATGGGTAACCCTCTTTCACCTCTTTTGAGTGATATTTTCATGGATTGGCTAGAGTTCGAGGTGAAGAAAAAAGGAATGATGCCTAAGATATGGGCGAGATATGTGGACGACATTTTCACAACGGTTAAAGCAAATGAGGCGGATGAGCTCAATGGGCTACACACCCTAAAATAACATTCACGATGGAAAAAGAGAGTGAGGGCCAATTACCGTTCCTGGATCTTTTGATCATAAAGGCCAAAGGTGGATTAGAATTTGATATCTACAGGAAGAGCACAAGTACCAGAGAACAATCCCCTGTTCTTCTAACCATTCTAATGCACAGACAACAGTACCATTGAATAACCAGCATCTGGAAGGAGAAAAACAGTACATCTTGGACACAGCTAACAAAAATGGGTATAGGAGGAGTTTGATCGAGCAACGTATTCAAAAAATGGAGAAACAAAAAAGAAGAAATGGGCTCAGTTCACTATTTCTACAAGAACGAGGACAAGTACGAAAATGGATGCCAATCACTCATTCATCATCTACCAAAAGATTGGAGCGCATTTTGAGAAAGACAGGATGCAATACGGCTAGCACGAGTAGAAGATACAGCATTGAAACAATCCTTGAATCAACTAAGGATGGCAAGAAAAAAAAGGAAAAGAGTGGAATCTATAGGATCAGTTGCCCAGAATGTAATAAAATATATATTGGACAGAGGAAACGCTTGGTAAAAACTAGATTCCAAAAACATATTAAGGAGGCTGAACAGATCATCAGAAGAGGTGGAATAGAAACAGCAAGATCATCATTAGCCAGACATATTATTGAGGAATCTCATACTATTCAATGGGCTAATCTTGACATAGTACAGGAAGTCCGGGACTGGAAAAAGTTGGATGCTTGCGAATCCTTATGGATCTCGAGAATCCCCAGTGAACAACGTTTAAATACGGATCTAGAGGATGGATACAGTGACCTAATGAAAATCATCAATTAACTAATAATTTTTTTTTTGTAATTAAATCTTCACAATTCTTTTACTTGCCATAGCTAACCCGTAATTACTTTACCATTTTTTTTTAATTCCCTGTAATGAATTTACCTTTAAGCTCTTTGTTAGTTTTATACCCTTAATTGCATTATTATTGTTTGTTATTTCTCGTAGTAGTACTTAAGGATATTTATGTTTATTACCATTAAATGTGAAAGGTTTAAATATTCGGATGATTGTAAGAAGAGCTTCAGAATACCGCCACTGATGAAGAGGATAACTCGCCCTCGAAATACCGGTATCTGGTTAAGAAAATTAAGAATAAATAGCGCTTTAAAAGGAAGTTTTGTAATTTTTTATTTTTTCAGTATTGTTAATAGGAATCATGGGGATGGCGTCAAGTCACTGCACCATTGATCCGTATGCTTCTAGTTAATGCTGTGTTGGATGGTTAGATGTCACGTGTATGGTATGTTGAGTTGTGGCTCGTTTTCTGTATATTTTGTAACCTAATCTTGTTTGCTACGATTAAGTGCATATAGTTGAGTTGTCCGTTGGTTTCTTTTTCGGTAGTGAAATATATATTCGTATTTCTCACAGTTGCTGTCACATCAGAAAATAATTTGGTCCAGAATACCGAAATCATAAGCCTGGCGTGATTAAATCAAAATAGGGTTCATAGATTAAACCATTTACAAACAAAAAGACAAGTAAATAATGCTAACTAACTAACAATGAGCACGTCTTCTTAAGACATTAACAGCGTTATCCAGTGATTAGATTCCTTTCACATTGACCTGAAAACGTTTACGTTCTGGTGTAGGAAGATTCAGATTCGTTCAGGCTTTTTGCAATACGTTTCTGATATTTATTTCATTTATTCCCTTTAATTTTCAAAACAAATTGTAATTTACAAACAGTTTATAGGAATTACCGGCTGTTATGAAACATATTTTATAGCGGGGATACTCAAAGCACAGCAAAACAATTCAAAACTCTTAGATTTGGTTTTTCCAAAATTTGTCGAAATAAAGGTTTCCCTCATATTTTACGTACATCGGTCCTTATTTAAATTATCATACTTATTGGCGTTTCAATACCTAAATTTAAATCTACTAAGCCATTCACACGATATTGAAGACTAAGAAGTCATTGTTACGTATCACCATAAATACCTTTCATTCCTCTTTCCTTTCATGAACAGACGATCAAAAAAAATCTTCATTACATTCAAGTTCAACAAAGAAGTCACAAATCAATATCCAATGAATTTAAGGTACTTGTCTGCTGCATTCAACATAAAGCTATTTTGCATACATCTCAAATTGTCTGCAAAACTTCTTTTCCTTCACCATGGCTCAGATGAATTCATACTCGTACAATATATGCGCATGCATGCTGTTATGTAAAAATGTATACTTCAATTCCGCTCTTTGTTTTATGCCCTTGGACGGTTGCCTTGTCTTTTGCCTTTATTTGAGCATAAATTCTCTACTGTTCATCAAGTTGTCAATTGACATCTTTCGCAAAATAAAACTGAAACCTTCTCCTCGAGTTGAAAGGGAACTGTGTACGAATTCAAAAGAATCTCCCAGAGTGTCGTCGGCTACTTCTTTAGATCTCCTTCTAACTTCGATAACCTTAGTGAGGGCACATAAGATCACAAGATCAGGATAGTGCGATTATGAAAATCTGATTAAGATCAAATCTTTTCTATGCCATATGTGGATTGATGAGCAGGAAGGGATAATGAAAACTTATGCGAGATAATGATTCAACGATATGAGGCAAGCCCAAGAAATTAAGAAATCAATACTTTCTTAGAGATTTTAAGAGATTTATACATAAAGGAATATAGCTTGAATAAGAAACCAGCGGCGGCCCAAGGCCAAAAATTTATGTGGGCAAGACAAGCTCTGCAAGGCCCTGCAAGCACACAACTGGAAGAATATCATGAAAATCAAACAATTTAAACATATTTTTTTATTCGTACAAAAGCACACATTTTTACCTTAACATAAATAAATCAGAGTCTCGCCAGCAAGTGTTTTCTCAATCATTAGTTAAACACTGTATACTGCTTTTATAAATCGATGAACAGAATTCTTTTATCTGACAATTCTATTCCTGCTCTTTCAAGATAGTACCATTTGCTGACTAGACTTTAACAGTGAAAATTAAATAAACAGAAATTTTCTACTTTTCGGCTTGCTGAACTCCTTTATATTTGCATTGCAGTCCAACTGAGACGATATATCAGCCTCAATGGATAAACCTACTAACGCTGAAAGTCTTTGCTGGCCCATTGTATTTCTTAAAAAGTTTTAAATGAGCTTCAGTTTAGAAAAGCTCCTCTCAGCGGAAGCTGTACTTAAAGGTATTGTTAATAAAATTTGAAAGTCAAAGTCAAAGTCAAAAGCGCTTTATTTAATACCAATCGTTATAAATTTGTAAAAGAACATAAAGCAAATTCCAAACAATAAAACTATAAAAAACTTAATGGCCCGAATGGCTCTCTAAATTTATACGTTATCAGTTAAACACATTTATTGAAAAAAATACAATTGCAAATTTAAATTAATTAAGATTATTAGATATTTTTTTGATTCAATTGGAAAAAGGAGAAAAAAACCAACCAGCATTTTTAAAAAATTACTTATATTACTAACACAACAATGAACTTATATCCTATACCTAATATGTTACACCCTAATTCTAAATAAGTTCAATAAAAAAAAAAAAAACGTTACCTTATATTGAAACCTATACCTAATTTATAATACAAATAAACAACAATACTAGATGTAGCAATAATGAGATGAATCCAAAAAAACTAAGTAACGAGAAAAAGCACAAAAACAGAAAATAAACACGAATAATTTAGACATTGTCATTCAGCCACCAATACCTAGATAGTTCCATCTCAGCTCGACCAGCCTCAACGAATCTAGCAAATGAGTATCTCCATTGGAATTGTTGGTCTCGTGAACTCAGATTCGGAGGATATGTTATCTTCTTATCGGTGGGCCGTCGATATATGTGATATATGATTGGGACGCCGTCAGAATCAAAAACATATCGATTCATGTCCAAATACACGAATGCTTCTGGAGGAACGAAGCCAGTAGTGAGGCAAGTCACAATATACCCGTCTGTAGGGTGGAACGGCTGTGAAATCCATGGGTTTTCACTCACAGTTACAGATCTTGCGATATGATTCCGAAGAAGTTTCAATATGAAGATATCGATTCTTGTCACTTGAGCGGTTTGATAAATTTTTCTATTCGATATATAGTGCTTCCAATCCGTCTCAGGCTTTCTGTACAAACCAGTACATGCACGAAGACATTTCCTTTCGAAAACTCTTAATCTTTCCATTGTACTAGCACTCTGGTTGTACCAGATCTGGCATCCGTATGTCAAAACTGGTCTAACCAGGGTCTTGTAACAAATAACTTTGACTTTTTGATCAATGTATCTGGAATGAAAGAGTCGCCGAAGGGCCATGACTACTTTTAGTGCTTTACTGAGCATGATTTTAACATGTTCAGTATAGTACAGATACTGATCGAGATGAACACCGAGGTATCGAACACAGGATTTATGTGGAACCCGTTCTGAACTACCCTCACCAGCCATAATGTGGAAATCCTTCCAATTACGTTTCAGGTCTTGACTGGCCCCCTGCAGCGTTGTCCGAAACAAAATTGTTTCGCACTTCTGCGCATTGATTTTCATTCGCCAATTGTCGGTGTAGAGCTGCACATAATTAAACATTTTTTGAAGATTGCTCTGAACTATTGTAGCTTTTCGGTCTGCCGTATAGATGATCAGATCATCAGCAAACGCTACCAATGATCGCGTTGGCGAGACAATAGCTTGTGAATGAAGATTGAGAACAGTAGAGGCGCAGTAACTGTTCCCTGCTGTAGACCATTCAAGACCTTGAATTCGCGCATTGTTGTCAGATTTCCATCAGTTACAATAAATGATTTCCCGTATAACATATTATACATCATGGCGACAAGGTGTCTGGGGAACCCTTCCTGAAGAAGTTTGAAAACTAGTCCATCTAACCACACCGTATCGAAGGCTTTCTCCATATCAATGAGACATGCTCCAACACATTCTTTGTTGTTTAGTTTCCAACAGATGTCTGAGGTTACTTTCGTTATTGCATGTATGGTCGAATGCCTGGCACGAAAACCAAATTGGCAATTCGGCATCAACTCATATTTCTCAATGTGGGCGTTTAATGCTCTGTTGAGTATCACTTCAAACACCTTGCTGATGTTAGGCAGCAAGCCGATTGGGCGATAGCTTTTAGGGCATGAAGATTCTTATCCTGTCTTCAAGATCGGAAATACCTTAGCCTTTTTCCACTCATTTGGGAAATATGAATTGTTCAACATGTTGTTGAAGAATATGCAATAATTCCTAATAGCAACCTCAGGCAAATGTCGGAGAACTATATTTGGAATACCGTCAGTACCACATGATTTCTTGTTGTTTATTCTGCGAAATATGAAACACAAGTCTTCATAGCTGACAAAATAATCAATAAGATTCAAGCTCGGTATGAGGTCAGATGTTAATGTTTCATCGAAATGAAGAATTGATTGGCCGTTCAGGCTTGATTTGAAGTCGGAAACTTTTGCTTCAACGACCTCCGAAAATATTTCATTCCTTCTCTCTGGGTTTGGCAGATGAACCAATTCAAAATGTGTTCCAATCAGGGCAAGTTTCTGCAATCCATCACATATAATCCTGTTTCCATTTCTATCCGGAGTCGTACTATCAATTTCGATACCAGCTCTATCGAGAAGATTTATCTCATCACTAGCGACTTCAAGATTCGATACCTTCACTCGAGACTTCCTGCGGAATAAGCTATTCACTTTCGCGAAAACGCCATCTGGGTCCTGTGGGCTAATACCCCTCAGTTTTTCCGTCCATTGATTGCTGACCTCACTCCTGAAGTATGAACGGATTAAGTTCCGGACATTCTTCAGGTGTAATTTCAACAAAGCCAACGAGGGATGGTTGTAGTCCAAAAATCGTCGATAAATATTGTTGACGCGGGTGAGAAGAAGGCTTTTCAATCTTTTCAACTTTGCGATGGTTGGTGTTTCATATCCTTCCATATTGTTTCGATGTTTAATCTTGGGAACAACTTTCTGAATCGTTTCCAACGTCAGCTTCTCTAACTTCGACAAATAGAGATCTATTTCATCGTCAGTTAGATTTCTGTTATTAGGAACCATTGAGGAAGCGTTGCCATCATCAGAACAGAGACATTGCTTCTGGTACTCCCGATTAAACTTCTTTTGAAACTTTCCCCAGTCTGTTTTTTTGAAATTCAACCGATGGTTTTCATGTTGAACTGGAATGAGGAAGAAATCATCCCTTTGATGATTGATTTCCATTACGATTGCGTTATGATCGCTATCGTAAGGAAGCACCTGCAGTTTCCGTTGACTATTAAAGCTAAATTCAAGTCTTGCGTCAGCAATGCAGAGGTCCAAATATGAATTTGTCCTAGGGTATGTTGGGAACTCTGACCCATATAGGTTGCACCTGTATTCAATTTGGTTCTCTGTTATCCATGATTTCAGGAATATACCTCTTGGATTATTGGTGGCGTTTAGCCATGATGTATGCTTGGCATTCAGGTCACCAGCAAAAATATAATAAGTATGCAGCCTGTTCAATTCGAGTATTTCAAACAAGGAATTGAGTTCCTCCTTGAACTTGAGAACATTTTGACCAGTTGCATAGGCAGAGATAACGAAGAGGTTATCCCCACCTGGCAGTGAGATTTTGATGACGGACACTTCAAGAAATTCAAAGTTTTTGAATTCGACTTTTTCAATATTTTGGAAGCAATAGGGTCTTCTAACCCTATCGTTTCTTACGAATGCAAAATCTTTGAATTCCATGGAATGCCATGAATTGAGGTGGGTTTCAGTGAGAAATATGATATCAGGCTTTTGCTTAACAACAAATTCAAGGAGATAATCACGTCGATGTATAGCAACGATAGAGTTGACGTTGATCGATATGAGGCGAAGCCTATCCATGGGAATATGACTGGATGACAAGTTATTATTAGGCATTTGAAAGACCTAAACGCTGAAAAGCAAAGTTAATTTTTGAATCTTGTTTGTCGATTCTCTCCGATAAAGAATTAAGTTGCTGGTAAATTTTGAGAAGCAGCTCATTATTGCCACTTACATTATTTACATTATTTCCAGTATTTTCCGCTGGTCCTCTAGCGGCGAGTGCAAATGATACTCCGGGCTTGACGAAGTTGGAAGGTATGATATTACGGTGTACTTGTGCTTGCTTTGGAGCAAATTTAACTTTTGCATCTTGATATCGGGAGCATCCTCGATATGATGCTGGGTGACCAAAAACACCGCAGTTAACGCAGTATAATTTTTCTTTAGGCTCCGTCTGAGCCAATTGGCACTCAGCGGGAGCATGAACATCTTTGCATTTTACGCAACGATAGTGCATGGCACAATTGGCAGCCGAATGTCCAAATCTTTGACACCGGTAACACTGGTTGACTTCTCTTTTCTGGAGGTGTTCCCACCTCACCACTCTGAAATTTAAGTACCTTATTTGTTGAAGGGCACTTGGACTGCTCTTATTTGCAATTTGTACCAGGTAAAGTGGTAAATTCTGCCTTACTATGGTCGATCTTCTTGTCGCAAAGGCTTTGACTGAAACAAAATCAATATCTGGTGCAGCCTCCTTGAGCACCTGAAGAAGATCGACTGTATCTTCTCCGCTGTCCAAACCCTTCAACAAGAAGGTCTGATATTTTTCACTTTTTGGGGTATAGGTGAAGTGTGGAACCTCCCCAGAAATCAGCGCATCTTTAGCTGACTTGAAATCAACCAGTGATTTCGTCCTTATAGTTAATTTTTCGGCATTAACTCTTTTGATTTCGAAATTGGCCAGTTTATTTTCGGCTGCCAATAGCCGAACCATATCTTTCCCGGTTTGTCCGAACACGTTGATTGGCGGAACCTTTTCTGTCTTGTTGGAAGCTTTTTCAGAAGAACCAGCAGAACTGCGGGCTGGTTTTTTCTCCTTATTTTTGTTCTTTAAATATTGAATAAAATTAACGTCATTATCTTGATTAAAATTACCTCCGATGTTTTCTTCGATTTCCATATCTTCGGTTAATCCCTCCAGCGCTGCAAAATAATTTTTTTGGCTCTCGTTGGTGCCACCAGCACTTAGAACTTCCTCTGGATTTACTTGCTTTGTATTTTTCTTCGGCTTTGTTACCTGTTGCCATTGATTTTGTGGCTGCGTCTTTTGAGGCTTCATCCCTTGCTTGAAAAGATCCTTGAGAGACTGTATCTCTTGCCCTCGTTCATCATTTTCTTTCTGCAATTTGGCCATTTGTTGATTGTCCGCTATTATTTGCAGCTTGCACCCTCCATCTACGGAGTTTTCTTCGTTATGTTTTCTTTTGGTGACTGTCGCCAGTTTCGTATTCGTCGTTTCCCCAGGTTGCCCCAACGGTGGGAAGCTGTCGGGCTCCTCCATACCAGCGGCGAAGTTTTCTTTGGTAATTTGTTTTTCGTTACCAATCGAAGTAAAAATATTCGATACAAATTTCCTGAGTCGATTACTTCGACAATATAAGATCTTTTCCGATAAAAATTAACTTCGGACTAACGTTTTTAAAAAATTAATTTTAATTTTTGAAAACTTTTGACAGGAGCGATTTAAAAGACGTCTATACGCAAAGACTACTACGATCCATCTTAATAAAATTCGAATTAAAATACAAATGTTTGGGTAAATTTCCTTTAAGTTATTCTCGGTTATGTATTGCTTGCAGTTCTTCATACAATAAGATTGGATGTCACTGCTCTCACCCACTTAGGACTGTGTCTAAATCTTGACAATGTTTTAATAAATGCTTTTTAGGATTTTGTTAAATAGTTTTACAAAACCCTTCTAAAATCGCGTCCTGTCTGTCCGTCTGTCCGTCTGTCTGTCTGTCCGTCCGTCCGTCCGTCCGTGTGTCACAGCAGTTTTTCTCGGAAACTGCTTAAGCTAGAAACATCAAATTTTGTATGTAGGTGTAAAGTGGTGCTCTCTTCAAAGTTCAACTACAAAAAAATTTTATAATTATTTAAGGGGGGTCTCCCCATATAGGGGAGTGACCCCCGAAAAAAAAATTTAATTTCAGATAGCCGATATGGGTATCAAATGAAAGGTCTTGATGAGAACTTTTCAAAACAGGTCTTCTTTTGGCAAAGTTTGCTTCGAGGGGCGCACAGGGAGGGGAAATACACGAAAAATTTGTGTCCCCGCCCCCCTCGCGATTGGACACCCGTGATCCGAAAAATCTGAAAAAAATCATGAAAGTAGGCCTTGATGAGTACAAAAACAACAAATACATGAGAAGTCGCAATTCACTCAACTTTGTTAGTAATAGTATGATTTACGGATTTTATGTTTTCTTGAATAAAATCTTAACGGTACCCTTAAATTCAATAAATTTCAGTAAACAGATGACAATTTATAAGATGGATCAATCCTGAAAGTTTCATAAAGATTGAATTATAATTAGCGAAGTTATAGCGGTTTGAATTTTCCTGTATTACTATGGAACAATATGTGCTGCATTTATTACTATGGCAACATCTGGCTATGGAACAACATGCGCTTTTTACCGACTCAGACACTACAGTTTTGCTAGGATTTGCATGAAAATTTCAGGAATGATAGGTGTCATTAATATCTTTGAGAATCGGTTCAGCTAGTGGTATCAGTAATCGTAAAACAACATGGTGGCTGTTTTAAATGCGAAGATTGAATAATTTTTAGTTAGTTTTTCCCAACTTCAACGTTTAAGGTGCATGCTTTGAATACTTGATTCAATTTAATGAATGACTGAAGATGAGTACCCACAATTAATAACCATAAGTGAAACAAGTCAAAGAGGCGGGAGAGAGCTCCTAGCAAATAGGCTTTGTAACCATTCTAGGATTCGAAAAAATTGGTCATTAATCGATGATAACAGTGCAGTAGAGTGGCCCCTGAAAAAAAATTCATCAAAGGTAGCCAATATGTGTATGAAATGAAATTTTTCATGGGAGCTTTTCAAAACAGTTCTTAAACTGTCAATTTTTGCTTCAGTGGGGGCACAGGGTGGAAATACATGAAAAATGTGTTTCCTCCCTCGCGAATGGACATCTGAAATAATTATCAAGGAAGATATCTATGAGTATAACAATAACAAAAACCTCAGAAGTCTAAATTCGTTCAACTTTGTTAATAATAGTATGATCTTCGAATTTTATATTTTCTCCAATAAAATTGGCTTTGATATGTTTCTTCATTTTATTCGATCTGGTGACTGTATTTTGTCAATTGAATACAAAACCCTTCTGACTGAGCGTAGGTCTGCTTACCCAACTTGTTTCAAATATTTTTGAGTTTGCTTAGATCATAGAGGAAACCGAAATTTGCAAAATGTTGTTTCAAAGGTGTAAATCTTGCATCCATACTGCTCATTACGGAATCAATCATAGTGTGGCGACTGAGAACGTCCCAAAGTCGGCGCACGCTTCACAGCGCCAGCAGACTCTCGTCCCACGAGATATCTTTGCCTGCCAGCCAATTCCACTTATTAGTGGCGCAAGCAATTTCCTTGAGAAAATGGAAATTCGCTTGAGCCGTTCTTCTCGCTTCTCATGAATTAAAGCACATGGGATAACCTAGGCAAACGCCACTAATGGTTTGTAGTCAACTTTATCTTCAGCGATATCAGCTTCATCATCAACATCATCACTAACAACCCCGTCATAATCAGCATCAACAACGACATCATCATTCATCATCAATAACGACATCATCATCAACGAAATCATAATTCATCAACAACAACGACATCATCCTCGTCGTAAACAAAAGGGAGTAATAAATTATGTCATTTCCAAAGACTAAAAGTTAAATATAGAGTAAAAGCTCAAAACAAGAATTTTTACTTCCAAAATAGTATTGAAAAAATCTGTTTCGAAGCGTATTATGCGAGACTCTATAGGTTCATCACTGCTTTCATAAGCGAACATCCTTTTCTTTTTGACTAACCTTTTTTTTTTTAAATTCCTTTTGAAAGGCATAACTATTTTTTTCAATAAATCGATGAGCATCAGATAAGCATTGTTCGAATCTAATTTGACGATATTCTTTGATCCAGTCACAGAACGTATGCAAATGATCAAGGGCAATGCTTAAATGGACTTCTACGGATTGTCATCATTTGCTTATGATATTCACTCGTGATAATATTGCATACCATAAATGTAACAATATAATAAACTCTAAGCTGAGAATTTTATTTAGAACTTAATCATAATTACTGAGTGTATCGCATTCTTCTGTGTGATTTTTCAAGCTCTCGATACATTCAACAACATCTGGCTTTATGGCTTTAACTGCTTTCCTATCTTGTGTCTGATAAAGGTTTTAAAGTAAGTTTTAATTTGCCTTTGATAAACACCCAACGTTTGATTGTACTTGCAAATAACAAATACATTTTTTGAATAAAACCCAAAAAAGTTTTTGCTACCGCGGAAGAATCAGCTGCATCTACTAACAGCAGGTTCCAACTATGACAGCCGCAATGTGTGAAAAATGCCCGCAGATTAATATTCAAAATTCAAGTTCTAACTCCGTTTTTTGTTCGTATGTGTACCTATTTTTCTCGCAAACGATACAAGCTAGAAATATAAAATTTTGTACGTAGATGTTAAGTGGTGCCCTCTTCAAAGATCATAAAAAAAAGTACAATGTATTTATGGAGTCTCCTCATATAGAAGAGAAGCTGCCGAAAAAAAGTTTCATCAAAGATGGCCGATATGGGTATCAAACGAAAGGTCTTGATGAGAACTTATCAAAACAGGTCTTAAATTGACATTTTTTGCTTAAGAGGGAGTAAAATCGGCGGAAATACAAACGTTGTCCCAAAAGTACCCAACCTGACTTATGTAGTTTAAAAAAAACAATTACGGCAATTCACAATATCACCTTTCATCAACTTAATGTGAAAAATCCATAACGGTACATTTATTGTTATTTTTTTACAGACATCCAAAGTGAACGCTCTCAGTGAATTTGTAAAAATGGATAAAATTGGGCATCGTTATGTGATACAATACTTTCATTAAAAAGGTCTAAGTCCAAACGATATCAAAGCCGAGTTGGGTTCTACTCTGGGGAAGTCTACTCCTTTGTTTACAATGGTCAAATATTGGGTAGCTGAGATTAAGCAAGGTCGTATGAGCTGCCAAGATGAACACCGCAGTGGTCGACCAAATGAGGTCACTACGTCAGAAAATGCTAAAAATATTTACAAAGTGGTATTGAATGACTGTCGATTAAAAATGCGCAAGATAGCAGACATGGCAGGCATTTTAAAAAGTACTGTGCATCGAAAATTTTGACATGAGAAAGCTGTGCGCAACATGGGTGCCACTTTTGCTCATAATGGAGCACAAACAGCAACGTGAGAATGTTTCCATCGAGTGTTTGACAATGTTTCGCAGCAATAAAACCGAGTTTTTGCGTCGATTCATAACCATGGATGAAACATAGTTCCATCATTTTACACCTGAGACCAAGGAGCAGTCAAAGCAGTGGAGTGAAAAGGGGGAACCAGCTCCAAAGAAAGCAAAGACAGTTCAGTCGGCTGGCAAAGTGATGGCATCCGTTTTCTGGGATGCGCGTGGAATAATATTAATTGATTATCTCGAAAAAGGAAAAACAATCAACGGCGCATATTATACAGCCTTATTGAAACGTTTGAGTGATGAAATCAAGAAAAAACGGCCCTATCTGACGAAAAAGAAAGTATTGTTTTATCATGACAACACACTAGTCCACACGTGGGTCATTGCGATGGCTAAAATCAATGAGTTGAAGTTTGAGCTGCTTCCTCACGCACCCTATCTAGAAGGCGCCTTACGGCTAAATAAAGCGAGGCCTGGCCTGAAGTAGTGTATCAAACGATTCCAGGCTAGGTCCGGGGGTTGATAGGGAGGTGTTTAGTGGGTGGTCCGGTCGTTTATGAGCATAGAAGTCTACAATCAGTGCGTGAATGGCATTCACCTCCCGACCACAAAAAAAGACGGGTCCTGAGGTGAATAATTGGAGCGAAGCTGAACGCGAGCCGATGGGGGATTTGAAACAACACTGAGCTGTATTAAATTTTTGACGAGCCGGAGGTCTCAACGATTGTAGGACTTTGGAAGCTGCAATGGGCTGGTCACATGAATCCTATAGATGAACAAAGGATAACCGGGAAGGTATTCGTTGGGAGAACTAAAGGTGGAGGCAAGTGGGGAAACCAAGGAAACGCTGGTCTCACTAGGTCGACGAAGACATTTCATCGCTGCTCGGATTTCAAAATTTGAGGATGCGGTTAATTGACAGAGACACTTGAAGGGGCTTGTTGCAGGAAGCGAAGGGCCTGATATATATATATATATATATATATATATATATATATATATATATATATATATATATATATGTATATATACATATATAGGTATATATATATATATACATATATGTATATACATATATATATATATATATATATATATATATATATATATATATATATATATATATATATCTTTTTTTTATGTATATATATATGTATATATATATATATATATATATATATGTATATATATATATATATATATATATATATATATATATATATATATATATATATATATATATATATATATATATATATATATATATATATATATATATATATATCAAGATCATGTTCAATGACCACATAAGTACTCAAGGGCATACAAAAGTGAACAAACGCAACACTAGAAATAGTCAAAGAATATGTATACCTTGGCCAGCTTATACACTAATCCGGCTCACTACTACCAGAAATCAATCGACGAATAAAGATGGCATGGAGTGCTTTCGGGAAGAACTTCATTATATTCAAGTCTAATGAAGGTGAACTTGAAAAGGAAAGCCTTCGACCAACGTATACCAGTCCTGCTATACGGTAGTGAAACATAAGCGCTAACAACAGGGATAGCGAGAAAACTCCAGGTCGCCCAAAGAGCCATGGAAAGATGCATGCTGGACATTACACGAAGGGATCGCAAGAGACTATCGAGAAACGAGAAAGGACCCAAGTAACAGATGTGAACTAAGAGTGAAATCATTGAAATGGCGATGGGCTGGTCACTTGGCGAGAACGACAGACGGCAGATGAACCACAAGAATAACGCAGTGAATCTATCGATTAAACATTCGATGGGATTATGATATAAAGAAAAAAGCTGGCACAGCCTGGATGATAACAGCTGAAAACAGGAAGATATGGAAAGCAATGGGGAGTCAATATGTAGGGGGGGCTGCACTATAACTTAGGATTATAGTTGAACAAGCTGAATTTATATATATATATATATATATATATATATATATATATATATATATATATATGTATATATATACATATATATATATATATATATATATACTCGTATATATATATATATATATATATATATATATATATATATATATATATATATATATATATATATATATATATATATATATATATATATATTGTCGCGTGTTATTGGTTCGCGGCCTATAATTTTGACGTTCCGGGAAAGTGAAAACGCAATGTCTTTTAATTTAAGTTAAAAGAGTTTATTTAATTAAATAAAATGCACAATAATCAGTTAACACTTTCACTAATTTTAATTTTCACTATTACAAAAAATCTAACACTTGTCCATAAATTTCTTACCGCAATTGTCTTCTAAATTACTTCACTATTACGAAACACACTATCGCAGTTCTTATCGCGGTCGAATGAATGAATGATGATTCCCCCATTCATTCAGCTCGCCTTTATATAGGGTCTCTACCTATTCACCCATTTCTCGTACATTGGCGTATGTTCTACCGAGAGGTACCTGGTAGGTTCGAGCAAATTAATGAATGGAGTGACGTCACTTGCTGATGTTGATCATGCTTGTTGGGTTCTCGTGGGTTCGAGTAAATTCATTTGTTAACGTTCTTAATGATTATGAAAACAATTGCGACAGTAGCTCGCAGAATTATTTGTACATGTAATTATTTGTACATGTAACACTGCCCCCACCTCAGTTCTTTTCGCCCCGAAAAGATGTGTCGCTATTTATAGTCAATTCTCCCTGAGTGCAATATGGGGCAAGACGGTCCAGATGCACGATTTTCATTTTAGCTCTCGGCTTACGATGTTCCTGTATTCGGTATACGACGTCGTTGATTCGCTTTGTAACTCGGTATGGTCCCTCCCAATTATGTTGCAACTTTGGAGACCTACCCTTTCGCCGTTGCGGGTTATAAAGCCACACCAAGTCATCTTGCTGGAAGCCAGTAGAATTAGCCTTTAGATCATACCTGGTCTTCATGCGGTCAGTAGCCGATTCGAGGTGTTTTCGCACTGTCCGATGTATCTGGTTCAACCGTTGTCTTAGATCGCTTGCGTACTCCGAGACCGTTTGGGGTTTCTCAGGGGGTGTTCCGAACTTTATATCGGCTGGCAAACGAATAGTCTTTCCAAAAATGACTTTGGCTGGGGCTTGGCTCGTCGACGCATGTTCAGCGGCTCTATACGCCATTAAAAATAGTAGGATATGTCGGTCCCAGTCCCTTTGGTTCTCGTCAACCATTTTGGCAAGGTGTTTATTGAGCGTGCCGTTGAAACGTTCGACCATTCCATCGGATTGAGGATGCAGCGGTGTTGTCCTCGTTTTCCGTATTCCGAGCAGCTCGCACATTTCGCCAAAAACTAGTGACTCAAAGTTTTGGCCTTGATCCGAATGTAGTTCGCCAGGTACGCCGTACATACTGACCCAAATTAACACTAGCTGTTCAGCTACAGTAGTTGCTTCCTGGTTGGGAATGGGGTAGACCTCGGGCCACTTGCTGAAATAATCGGCTACAACCAGCGTATATCGATTTCCCCATTCAGATTCAGGAAAGGGTCCTGCGATGTCAACAGCAATCCTTTCAAACGGTACCCCCACGTTATAGGTTTGCATTTGTCCTCTCAGTCGTCGCTTTGGGCCTTTGACGGAAGCGCAAACTGTGCATCTGCGACACCAGTCCTCTACGTCTTCTCGAGCGTGGAGCCAGTAGAACCGTTCCCGCAATTTCGCTAAGGTCTTGTTAACACCAAGGTGGCCTCCCGAGGATCCTTCATGCATTTCCTTAACCACATCGTGGATTCGGCTTTTGGGTAGTATAGTTTGCATCCTATAGGAGCTGCCATCCACCATTTCCCGTTTCCGCTTGAGTATGCCATCCTCAACCTGAAGGGAGTTCCATTGTGCCCAATAGCTTTTCAGGGTTGCGCCATGCGTTGAAACGTCCTTCCACTCAGGTCGCCCAGTCATCTCTTTCCATACGAGCAATGGTCCGATGTCTTCATCGGCTAGCTGGGCATTTCGAATCTCCTCCGATGACCAACCTTCATCGAATTCGGCCGTTATCAATCACAGGTCAATGGGCGGTTCCTTTTCCTCAATCCGTCGGCAACGCTTGCAGTTAGCTGGACATGGGCGACGAGAAAGGGCGTCAGCATTTCCATGAACTCCGCCCTTTCGATGAACAATTTCATAGTCGTATGACTGCAATCTTTCAATCCATCTCGCAACTTGTCCCTCGGGGTTTTTGAAGTTAAGTAGCCATCTCAGCGATGCATGGTCCGTTCGAAGAACAAATTTCTGGCCATATAGGTACTTGTGGAACGGCTTGGTGGCCTCTATTATAGCCAATAGCTCCTTCCTGGTCACACAGTAGTTCCTCTCACTTTTTGAAAGAACTCGACTGTAATACGAGAGGACTCTTTCTTCGCCATTGATCTGTTGGGAGAGTACAGCTCCAATACCGCCATTGCTTGCATCGGTGTCAACTACAAACATTTTTCCGGGTTTCGGATACGCCAGCACGGGTGATTCACATAGCTGTTCCTTCAGGGTCTGAAAGGCTGTCTGGCATTGTCCATTCCAGACATACGGACGATTTTTCTCGGTTAGCTGATGGAGACACTTAGCTATTTTGACAAAGTCTTTGACGAATCTTCGATAGTAGGTTGCCAGACCCAGGAAACTTCGTAGTTGGCGCTTGTTGTTTGGTGTTGGCCAGCTTTTCACGGCTTCAATTTTCTCAGGGTCTGTTTTGACCCCCTCTGCTGATACGACATGTCCCAGGTATTTTACTTCAGCTGCGAAAAGGATACACTTGTCGGGACTAAGTTTCAAATTTGCCAGTTGCAGTCGGGAGAAAACCTCTTCTAAGTTCCGCACATGCTCTTCGAACGTTCTTCCGATGACGATGATGTCATCTAGGTACACCAAGCAGGTTTTCCAGGTTAGACCACGTAGCACGTATTCCATCAGGCGTTCGAAAGTGGCTGGAGCATTGCAAAGCCCAAACGGCATCACCACAAATTGCCACAATCCGGTCCCAACTGAAAATGCGGTCTTCTTTCGGTCCTTCTTGTCAATTTCTACCTGCCAGTAGTCACTCTTGAGATCGAGTGTAGAAAACCATTTTGCGTCGGCTAAAGTGTCCATGATGTCATCGATGCGTGGGAGCGGGTAACTATCTTTCTTAGTGACGTAGTTAAGCTGCCTATAGTCAACACAAAAGCGAGTGCTACCATCCTTTTTCTTTACTAGAACTACAGGCGCGGCCCATGGACTTACAGAAGGTTCAATAATGCCTTGTTTTTCCATGTCCGAGATCAGCGCGCTCACTTCTCCTTGTTTGGCTATAGGGAGACGTCTTGGTGCTTGTCGAATCGGCTTGGTTCCCTGTGTATCTATGACGTGAGTTACCAAACTCGTTCGGCCTTGGTCATCCGGGCTTGTTGAGAAGATGTCACTGTACTTGGTGACCAGATCAGAGGCTCGTTTGAATAGCTGCACCGGCAATTTGACTTGCTTCAATATTGCAGACGTGGATTCCCGGGCTACGTCATGCCTCCTTTTCCAATGATGGTTGTGAGTAGCTTCCAAAGAGGTGATGGTGGAAACAGGCTGGCAGCTGCCGATGACTTCTCCCGCTTTGATGCTCGTGGTTGAGTCTGCGGTGTTAAGGACTCTAGCCGGCACGTATCCGTTCCTTAAAGATCTTACAAGGCTTCGTCCTACAATCAAACTGCGCAATGCGGATGTCTTCGTTGGCTCTATCAGATAAGATCGGTGGTCTCCAGAATCACCATCAAGCTTGGCCCATACAATGCTTTCGGAAGAATTTGGTACATCAGTGTCAGTACAAACCACTACATTCATCTTGGGGATTCGGACGCTGGGATCCTCCATCAGTACTTCGACATTCTGCCATTTCAATACACGTTTGCCCAAGTCCAACGTGATTCCATGTGGTCGGAGAAAATCCATTCCGAGAATGCAGTCATCCGTAATGTTCGCGACCAAAAAATTATGTCGGAACACAAGGTCTCCCAACTGTATCTTGAGGTTGACCTCTCCATCAACAGGTGCAGTTTCTCCCGTAGCTGTCCGTAGTGAGAAAATTCTGCCCTTGTGAAGTTGTTGCTGTCTAACTAGGTCTGGTCGGATAATCGATCGGGTTGCACCAGTGTCGATTGTTATGGTGCAGTGTTCTCCGTCAATTTGACCCGGAAGGCATAAGTCCGCTTCTCCACGATGTAGTCTTGACACGGTTATGGTGGTGCTGGGGACGTCGATCCTCCTAGCCAACCTCTGCCCCACGAAGTTGGCTCTTACATGTTTCCCGACCCCTCTGTTTGAAGGGCTTCCATTCTGGGCTCCTGGCTCGGACTGGATCTCCTCCTAGCTGCACACCCTGGACAATAGCTCCATTTTCTTCGCTTCTTGCAGTCTCTTTGCAAGTGCCCCTTCTCTCCGCAATCCCAGCATCTAGGCGCACCATTTACATGCGGGTCTTGCTCAATTTCCACGCGTTCACACCTGCACTCGTCTGTCACTACTTCACGAACCCGGGCAGTGGTACGAGTCACATTTTTCGCTGCCTCAAAGTTCAGACTGTAAGCCAATGCGTCCTTAACCGTTTGCTTTTGAGCTAAACGCACGGCTTGTTGCAATTCCGGGTCCTTTAGTGCGCTGATGAATGCCTCTGTCGCTGCATCATCTCGATGTTCTGGGTCATAGGCTGGGTAAGCCAAAAGTGCTAGTCGCTCAATGTCTTGGGCTAGCTGCTGTAGGGTTTCACCAGACTTCTGCACCCGATGCCTTAGCTGTGACCGATAAATCTGCTTTAGATGATCGTCTCCGTAACGCATGTCGAGCGCATTCATTATAGCATTCGAGTTTGAGTGCAATTCAACGGGGATCGTCTGCAACAGCTCGGCAGCTGGGCCTCTTAGAGCAAGAATCAATGCAGTTGCTCGTTCCTGCTCATTCCAGTGATTTATGCGAGCGGCTGCTTCAAACTGGGTTTTGTAAATAGTCCAGACCGTTTGCCCATCGAATATTGGTGCTTGCACATTTCTAGATGAGCTTTGCGCTGCGGTTATAATTGGGGCTGGTGAGGCTTCTTCCATCTCATGGTTGACCTGGCTGATCTCAAGGTTGATTCTCTCCTCGAGCTGGTATACCTTCCCTCGACGCATTTAATTTGGCTGTTGAGACTACTAAAATCCGCTTTTATTTCGGTTGACTGTTTTTCCAGCTTCTGTGCGATGTCTGCCTTGATTTCGAACGCTTGTTGGTCTAGCTTCGCTGATTGTTCATTTAGCTGCGCTGATTGTTCACTTAGCTTCGCAGTTAAATTGGATGACTGTTGTTGCTGCTCTTGCTGCATCAGCATCAACATTTGCATCAGCGCATTTTCTGGTTCCTTTGGTTTTGGTGTTTCGGCTTCACCACCTTCTGCGCCTCTTTCTGCAGCTGAGAGCTCACCCAAATCCAGATTCACGCCTTCCGACTCGATCGCATCACGCATTTTTATTGTTTCGGCTATTTTTCCACGTTAACTTTCACAATTGTGCACTTTAAAGTTGTTTAAACGTTTTCACTTCCAAAATGGTGGTGGGGCGGTTACTACTACCTTTGCTGCTTCCAATTCCTTTTTCATGTTTTCCATCTCATTGTTGATTCTCTCCTCGACCTGGCTGACCTTTTCCTCGACCTGGTAAACCTTTTCCTCGACCTGGTCAACCTTTTCCACGACGCCTTTAATTTGCTTGTTGAGACTACCGAGCTCCGCTTTTATTTCGGTTGACTGTTTCTCCAGCCATGTGTGATGTCTGCCTTGCTGTCTGCTTTGATTTCGATTGCTTGTTGGTCCAGCTTCGCTGATTGTTCGTTTAGCTTCGCAGCTAAACTGGATGTCTTTTCATTTAGCTGCGCTGATTGTTCGCTTAGCTTCGTTGATTGTTCATTTAACTTCGCAACTAAACTGGATGTCTGTTCATTTAGCTGCGCTGATTGTTCATCTAGCTTCGCAGTCAGACTGGATGACATCAGCATTAACATTTGCATTAGCGCATTTTCTGGCTCCTTCGATTTTGGTGTTTCTACTTCTCCACCTTCTGCGCCTTTTTCCGCATCTGAGAACTCACCCGAATCCAGATTCACACCTTCCGACTCGATCGCGTCACGCAAGCGTGCCATCAGTGTGGCCTTTGTACCTTGCGTAGCCAGGTTTCGCTGTTCCAACTCTTCCTTAAGCTCCGACATGGTCAATTCATTAATTTTTAAGTTTAAGCTTCGTGGCATTTTTAATGTTTCTTAAATTTTACTATTGTGCACTATAAAAATGTTCAAATTTTCACTTTCAAAATTTTTCTATCCCACTTCTGACACCACTGTCGCGTGTTATTGGTTCGCGGCCTATAATTTTGACGTTCCGGGAAAGTAAAAACGCAATGTCTTTTAATTTAAGTTAAAAGAGTTTATTTAATTAAATAAAATGCACAATAATCAGTTAACACTTTCACTAATTTTAATTTTCACTATTACAAAAAATCTAACACTTGTCCATAAATTTCTTATCGCAATTGTCTTCTAAATTACTTCACTATTACGAAACACACTATCGCAGTTCTTATCGCGGTCGAATGAATGAATGATGATTCCCCCATTCATTCAGCTCGCCTTTATATAGGGTCTCTACCTATTCACCCATTTCTCGTACATTGGCGTATGTTCTACCGAGAGGTACCTGGTAGGTTCGAGCAAATTAATGAATGGAGTGACGTCACTTGTAGATGTTGATCATGCTTGTTGGGTTCTCGTGGGTTCGAGTAAATTCATTTGTTAACGTTCTTAATGATTATGAAAACAATTGCGACAGTAGCTCGCAGAATTATTTGTACATGTAACAATATATATATATATATATATATATATATATATATATATATATATATATATATATATATATATATATATATACATATATATATATATATATATATATATATGCATATATGTATATAGATATACAGGTACATATATATATATATATATATATATATATATATATATATATATATATATATATATATATATATGTATATATATATATATATATATATATATATATATATATATATATATATATATATATATATATATATATATATATATATATATATATACATATGCTACTGTGTCCAAAAAATAAGGTGACATTTAAATTTGAACTGCGCGTGTCGAAGGAATTGGAGAATTATTTTTATTTTATTTTATTGGTAGTACTGTCACTGACATCTATGTCAAATTTACATGTCAAAATATTCATGAGTGTTTGAGATACGCGTCGTTTTGTGAGCTGCTAAAAGTGAGTTTTTCGTTTTTTGCTATGTCGAAATTTGATGAATTTGCATTAAATTTTGTTTGCGGAATCAATTTTCTGCTGCGGATACGTTGAGGATGGTGTAGAAAGCCTTTGGTGATGAGACTCTGTCTAAAAAAAGGTTCCCAAGTGTTATAGTGAGTTCATCAACCTCTTCTCTTCTTCGATTATCGTGGTGTTGTGCATTATGAATTCCTTCCGCCGGGCCAAACCGTCAACAAAAAATATTATTTGAACGGTATGCGTCGATTGCGTAACGCTATCCGCCTAAAAAGGCCGGAGTTGTGGAAAGACAATTCTTGGTTTTACACCACGTATGCAGCATCCCATACTGCACTCGTAAGTCGTGATCATTTCGCCAAAAACTCAACCCATATCGTTCCGCAACCGCCGTATTCACCTGACCTGGTACCATGCGACTTCTGGCAGTTCAGCAAGCTCAAAAGATCGCTCCCGGGACACCGTTTTGATACGATAGAGGAGATTCAAGCCGCAGCGAAGACGGAACTGAAGGCCATCCCGGAAACGACGCGTATCTCCAACACAAATGAATATTTTGACATTTAAATTTAACATAAATATCACTGACAGTACTACCAACCTAAAAAAAACAATAATTCTCCAAATCTTTCGACGCACGCAGTTTAAATTCAAATGTCACCTTATTTTTTGGTCCCAGTAATATATATATATATATATATATATATATATATATATATATATATATATATATATATATATATATATATATATATAGATATATATATATATATATAGATATATATATATATAGATATATATATATATATATATATATATATATATATATATATATATATATATATATATACGAGGTGTGGCAATTAAGCAATGAGACTAATCCCATGAAAACCATATATTTAAAAATTATTCTACAACTCTGCCATGCTCTTCAAAGTAGTCCCCTTTGGGTAGCTACACAACGATTCCAGCGCATTTTTTATACTCCGTAACATTTCTGGAACGTTTCGACTGGGGCAAATATATATATATATATATATATATATATATATATATATATATATATATATATATATATATACGAGTATATATATATATATATATATATATATATATATATATATATATATACGAGTATATATATATATATATATATATATATATATATATATATATATCTATATACACACATGTTTGTTCCTTGATTGAAACGAAAAAACTTCTTTTTCTAGAATGAAAAATAATTTTCCCGTGAAAAATCCATATAATATTTATTTTGTTTAATGGTTAATTATAATGTCGATTAATCGGATATTTGAAGTTTACATTATTGTTTTAAATTGTTGTGCAACCGTCTTATACAATAACTTGAAAAAATCTAACAAAAATTAATTAAATGTGTCAAAAAGTTTTTTACTTAGGTTACTCTTTTATCGGAATTGTATAATGTGTAAATATATAAGTTGTTTCAAAAATTCGGAAATTCAAAAACAATTGAATTAAAATTGAATTAAAAAAATAATAATTAAAAGAGACATAATACAGGAATCGCCACACACCCCCCTACCAGCAAGCGGTTAGGCTGCGTTGAAAGTGGTGGTAATGAAACTAATGTGTCTTTTTGTGTTTTTTTTTATTAGTATCCTGTGTTATAAAAGATGTGTTAAAGGTGTTTGTATCTGTGAAGAAGTATGCTGGTTTAAGTCGAACCACTGAAATTGATAAATCTTTATTTTTTATCTTAACAGTAAAAATTTTAGCGTTTCGACCAACAACAGGACATGGACCATCATAGGGTTGTGTTAAAGAGGATTGAATAGGTGGTTTTCGGATAAAAACATGCGAACAAGAATTTAAACCTTTGAAGACAAAGGTTTCATGTTTTGAATAAACGTTGTAGTTGGTTTACAAGAGTTTGTTTGGAAAGGTTGTTCTTTGATGGTTCTGTAAAGAATTTGCCTGGAATGTGGATGTTCTCATCGTACACCAACATTGCTGGTGTGAATTCGGATGACTCGTAGAGAGTGGTTCGAAGTCCGAGGAAAACCATAGGTAATGCTTCGAACCAAGATTGCTGCTCTTGACAAAGAAGTGCTTCCTTCAGGGTACGATGCCATCGTTCGAGTAAACCGTTAGTTTGCGGATGATATGGTGAAGATCGCTTACGTTTAAAATCAAGTTTGATGCTAAGTTCTTTGAAGAGCCGCGATTCAAATTGTGGACCTAGGTTAATTATTATGCATTTGGGTATACCGAAACGTGGTAACCAGTTTGAACAAAATGCTTGAACTATTGAGTGAGATGAATCATGGGAATGGCTTCCGTCCATTTAGTCATACGGTCAATAATTGTTAGGCCGCATTTGAACTGATTGATTATCGGGAAAGGTCCGATTATATCCATATGAATAACTTCGAATCTTTCCGTTGGTGTATCAAATGCACATAATGGGGAAGAGACATGACGTGAAATTTTGGCTCTTTGACAATTGAGACAAGCTTTGACTCTATTTTTAATGTCTGCTTTCATTTTGCTCCAAAGAAATTTGGATGTTAATAGTTTGATGGTGGCTTTAATACCGGGATGGTGTAAATTGTGAAATTGACAGAAGACCTGTTGCCTGAATTGTTCGGGTATAAAGGGTCTTACTGAATTTTGACTATGATCACAGAGAATTTCGAGGGTAGTAATCGGGATGGGGACTTCTTTAAAACAAAACGATGGGTTTTGAAGGACTGAATTCAGTTCAGCATCGTTTTGTTGAGCATGAGCGATTTCCTTTAAGTCCAAGATTGAAGACAACTCAATCGATTCTACTCTTGAAAGAGTATCGGCGACACTGTTGCTGCTGCCAGATATAAATTGTATATCAGTTGAAAATCGAGCAATATAATTTAACTGCCGATTTTGAATTGTAAAAACCTTATCCGGATTTTGTTGAAATGCGTAAATGGGAGGCTTGTGGTCAGTAAGAATTGTGAACTGACGACCTTCTAGCAAGTTTCAGAAATGCTTAATAGAACAGTATATCGCAAGAAGCTCTCTATCATAAGCGTTGTATCTCATCTGTGATGGTGAGAGTTTAAGTGAATAGAATCCCAGTGGTTGCCATTGATCATTGATTTTTTGCTGGGCAACTCCACCTATGGCGAAGTTTGAAGCATCCACCATTAATGAAAGTTGAGAGTTTGAGGAAGGAATATGTGATAGGTGATGTTTTGATTTTTCAAAAGCTACTTCAGCGAGAAGGTCCCAATCAATTTTGTGATTGCCATCGTTTTTCTTTCTCACTAAAAATTAATTCATATGGCGATGGATATCTGCAGCATTTGGAATGAAACGTCGATAAAAGTTAATCATCCCAAGAAAATCGTCTCAATTGTTTAACGGTTTCTGGTTTGGGAAAATTTTTTATAATAGAAACTCGTTCCGGACCCGGTTTTAAGGCTAGAGAGTTGACGAAGTGACCAAGAAATTTGACCTCTGCTTTCATGAAGTTGCACTTCTCTAAGTTTATCGTCAAGCCAAACTCCCGAAGTCGTTCAAAAAGAGTTTTTAAATGGGCAAGATGTTCATTTTCGTCTTAAGATGCTAAAAGAATGTCGTCAAGGTAAACAAAACAGAAAGATAAATCTCTAAGAACGCTGTGAATAAATCTTTGAAATGTGTGAGCAGCGTTACATAATCCAAAGGCCATTCGAGGAAATTCAAATAGTCCAAAAGGTGTGCAAATTGCGGTTTTATCTATATCCGATTCTTCGACAGGAATTTGATGATATGCCTTGACTAGATCTAGAGTGGAAAAGATTTGAGTTCCGAAAAGATAATTTGCAACATCGTGAATATGAGGCAGTGGATAATTATCAGGAACGGTGATGCAATTTAGTCGTTTGTAATCACCACATGGTCTCCATTTACCATTTTTCTTTTTAACGAGGTGCAACGGTGGACCATGGGCTTTTTGAAGGACGACGGATGCCAGCTGCATGCATTTTGTCGAAATCTTTTTTTTGCATCGGATAACCGTTCGCCACTTAATCTTCTCACTTTTGAAGAAATCGGATGACCGGACGTTATAATTTTGTGAGTGACCGAATGTTTAATTGGCTTAAGAGTTCCGTCATCAACGATAATATTGCTAAACTGTTTTAATAACTCATTCAACTTAAGATTGTTGGATGTAGTTAATAAAATTGATAGGGATTCAAAAAGTTGTTGAGAAATTTTGGCTTTAGAGGCAATTTTCGTTAATGGGTCAATTAATGATCTTTCTTTAATGTCTACAATAAGACCACATTTTTTTAAGGAAGTCTGCGCCAATAATAGGTTTTATGACATCTGCAATGATAAAACTCCAAGGAAAATTTCGTCTAAGACCGAAACAAACTGTGATTTTTTTATTACCAAAAGTTTTAATGCGAGTTGCATTTGCAGCCGTAAGATAGAAATTGTTATCATGAGTTTTAGTTTTATTGTTGCTACTTGGTAACACAGAAACCTCTGATCCTGTATCTATGAGGAAAGTCAACCTCGATAAGGGATCAAAAATATCTAAATGGCTGTTACGGCTGTTTTTATCCGACGCCGTTGACGAGGATACGCCCATTAGTTTAAAGTTTGATTATGATTTAGTGGGACGTGTGAAAATTTGCAAGGATGTTTGCATTTGCGTGCATTTGAACCAAAAGTTTTCTAGTAGAAGATTTGAAACGAGTACTGTAAGCTCCTTCACTAAATCAGTATTCGGCTGATTGATTACACAAGGATTTAGTTTATTTGATTTTGGAACGGCATAATTAATTGACGATAGAGAACAGACCGAGGAAGGACTTGGAATCTCGTGAATTTTATCAGCGCAGTATAACAAGCTAGAATGGCGTGCATATGATAGGGTAAACGTTGTAGCCATAAAGTTTTAATAATGTTATTGCTCAAACGTCCTTCGTTTTTAGTTTTCATGTCACGTAATAACTGCGAAGGGAGGTTATCCCCAAGAGTAAGCCTCATTTTTTCAGATTTCGAAATAGAAAGTCTGTCAATCTGGGCTCTTTTGAACGTTGGATACAGATCAGAAGGCAGGGGTGATGAAACCAGGTCACTAACAAGCCTAAAAAGATCCTGGTCAAGAGCCGAGAGCAAATGGTTGAATTTGGTTTGTTCCAAGGTGATTCTTGCTTGGTCAAACTGACTTTCAAGCTGAAGGAACCACGCCTCAGGGAATTGCTTCCAAAAAGGACACGATTTCACAGAAACTGCATTGATAGATCTGTTTGGGGAATTGTTAATGTTATTATCGTTATAACTTGCTGGTGGGGCTGAAATGAGGACGTGGTCTCCGATGGTCGGGACATTGACAGCGTCTCTAAATATTTCTTCGCGTTGATCCGGCATATTTATAAACTCGGAAATATTTTAGCAATTTTTTTAAAAATTTGCTAAATTAATATAGTTGTTAAAACTTTGTAAATAAAACCTAGGAGTTGAAGGGTGCCTCTAGGCGGGTATATCGCCCCCCATCGTATTATATACCTTTTCCTTTTCGCGAACTAAAAGGGAATTTAATGATTATGTACTTTGAAACTATTTAAATTGAATGTAGTAAATATGTATGTGAATTGAGGATAAAAAAAATTAAAGAGCAACCTTTAGAATAAATATTGGCTGTGTGTATATAGGCTGAATAATCCGGAAACCTCCAATACAATCAATCGAATGAATTGACGAAAATTGATTGCCGATGAAAATTGCGATTGATTCGTAACTTACTTCAAAAGATCGAGTTGAAACTGCAATGCTGTCGATGTGATTGATAATTACTTGCACCAGTAAAATATCAAGGACACCGTCTGAAGCTTCTATAATTTGAATTGTCAGCTTCTATAATTTGAATTGTCAGAATTCAGGTCCGTTTCGAGAGATAAAATTTGATTTGTAAATTAAATAAAACGTAGAGGTTGAAGGGTGCCTCTAGGTGGGTATATCCCCCCGTCGTAGGATATACGTTCTCCTTTTTGCGAACTAAAATGTATGGAGATTTGTTCATTAAATACCTGAACTTCGAAGGAAGATAGATACTCCTTAAAATGGATTCTTCGACTTGCTTTTAAAATGTAAATCGGCGCTTGAGCCTGTAACACGCTTTTCTTTGTTGATGGTTCACCATATACCTTAGTTTTCTAATTTACAAAAAAAAAAAAACTTAAAAATTTTTTTCTTACTGACATACATCACATTATAAAGATTAGAATAGGCGAGGTGATAAAAAAATAATGAGTCAGTTTTCAATTTTCGTCAGAAGAACAAAAAAAAGGATAATTAATTAAAAAAGAGAATTTTTTTTCTGATTAGTATTCTAAAACAGAATAAAAGTGAATAGGAGTTGATATTTTCAATTTGAGAATCAAAGAAGTGTTTGAGTAGGAGAAAAAAAAGTTTTGATTTGGATGGAAGCAAAAAAAGTTTTTGTTTGAAAACATTTCCCAGAAGAAAGAAAAGGATAGTTGTTAATTGAAAAGTAACAAAAGAAGATTCGTGAAGAATAAGCAAAAAATATTGGTTGAGGCAATTTTTTAGAGTTTCTTGAAAAGAAAAGTCCCAGAAGAAAATAGGTTACATCACGACGTCAATTTCTTATCGTCAAGAAAAGAAGAAGATCCACAGGAATAATTTTACCAAGCAAATTATTTCTCTTGTGTTATTGTTTTTTTTAGAAGAAAAATACAACTTGGTGATCTTCTATCAAGGAAACCAGAGGCGATGTATAAGGATAAAGAGTTAGTCGTGGGGACGACAATAAACACGGAAGCTCCCAAGTGCTGCTTTGTTACCGTGGTCAGACGTGCTGTTCGGTGCGGAGAGTCCTAATACTGCTCGAGGCTGCCTTGTATAGTTTGCTGACTTCTCAGACCTTGATCACCAAACAAAGGGGATGTTATAATCCCACGAAAATCAAGACATTTCTGCGTTCGCTTCGAGTCAGACTTTGTAGCTTTGATTGACTGTTCTCAAAACATTTTATTTCTCCAACTCTCGCCTAGTGGTGTGGTGTCAATTCCAATTCCGTGCAATTTACCCGCGATTTCGATTAGAGACTGAGTAATTACGAGCCAGTGGAGCCAATTGACAAATGTGGTGTATTTTTACGGGAACTTTCAACTTTGAGCGTGTGCCCGTGTTCCTTGAAATGAAGCTGCGCCTGGCTATCAGTACGTCACTGCCTTTCCCAAAGCACACGTTTGCCTTCCTTGTATACTTGGATACCTTCATGGAAAATTTCATCAAACGAATCTGAATTGAAAAGCAGAAGAAGATTTATTGAAAAAGAAGAAAAGAGCCGGAATCAGAACATCGAGAAGAAGATTTTTTTTCAATAATCTATGGAGAAGATCAATTTCGATTGGGATCCTAAGTAAGATTTTTTTTTGTTTTCTAACTATCATAACTGATTAGCCAAAACTATCATAATTGATTAGCCAGGACTATCATAATTGATTAGCCAGAACTATAATAATTGATCAGCCAGAATTATCATAATATAATTAAATTTTAAATTAGGATATTTGATTTTTTTTAAATTTAATTATTGTATCAATATATATATATATATATATATATATATATATATATATATATATATATATATATATATATATATATATATATATATATATATATATATATGTATATATAAATACATATTATATTATATTTTATATAAACACATTGAACACTTTTTTTTTATTATTACATATTCCAAGATGATAAGTATATAGTGGATCATGGGGTAAAATATCTTAGGTGAGAGATGAAACACCTCCCTTACTATATATCGGTCTGGCGAGCTAAGAATGGTAAATTAGTGATTCCCTTCGGTCGGTGACTCGAGTGGGGTTACCCATCTCACAAATATAGTTATTCCTTTGTGAATATTTTCTTTCTGAGTGATTAATTATTTTGACTGTCATATTAATATTCAAAATTCAAAAACTGTAATAAAATCTTACGTGACTGGTGACACTTTTCTGTTGTCCTCATACCATTAAACCTCCCCTAAGAGTGAATTCTATATAATTTGTCAATATATGGTACACGTGGAGCTTGTCTTTCAAGCATGATGACAAAAATGTCCTCATAATAAGCCACCAGTATGGTGATGATAACACTTCTTGATAGAAGGCGCTTGTGCCTTATCGGTGGTCACTACGTTAGTATGGTGATGGGAAAACCTCTTGGCGGAAGTCGTTTGTGCCTTGTAGATGGTCACCAGTATGGTGATGATGATAGTATGGGAATTTATTCGTTAGTTTACATACTGTGCAGGGTGTCGTCTCTCAGCTGACAAATATCAAATTTTCGCTAAGATTTTTCGTACCGATTACACAGGTACATTTCAAGGGTATGCATGTCTTCACTTCCTTGTTCGTTTCAAATGTGCATTCTTCAGGTGGCCCTGGTCGATCTGGAGAGGGTGGTCCTTGTGGTGGATTTGGTTGATTTGGAGATTGCGGCACTTGTGGAGATCTTGGCCGATTTGAATTTGGTGGCCCCTGTGGTGGTTTGGGCCGCTTGGAGATTGTGGCCCTTGTGGCGGCTTTGGTTTTTCCGGAGATCGTGGTCCTTGTGGTGTCTTTATCCGGAGATTGTGGCCCTTGTGGTGGCCCCTTTGGCAGAAGGCGCTTGTGCCTAGTCGGTGGTCACCAGTATGAAAGTTTGTTCCTTGATTGAAACGAAAAACTTCTTTTTCTAGAATGAAAAATAATTTTCCCGTTAAAAATCCATATTTATTTTGTTTAATGGCTAATTATAAAGTCGATTAATCGGATATTTGAAGTTAACATTATTGTTTTAAATTGTTGTGCAACCGTCTTAAACAATAACTTGAAAAAATCTAACAAAAATTAATTAAATGTGTCAAAAAGATTTTTACTTAGGTTACTCTTTTATCGGAATTTTATAATGTATAAATATATACATAAGTTGTTTCGAAAATTCGAAAATTCAACAACAATTGAATTAAAAAAGACATAATACAGGAACCGCCACATATATGTGTGTACATTTGTCGATACATATATATATATATATATATATATATATATATATATATATATATATATATATATATATATATATATATATATATATATATATATATATATATATACATTGTCGCGTGTTATTGGTTCGCGGCCTATAATTTTAACGTTCCGGGAAAGTGAAAACGCAATGTCTTTTAATTTGAGTTAAAAGAGTTTATTTGATAAAATGCACAATAATCGGTTAACACTTTCACTAATTTTAATTTTCACTATTAAGATTCTAACACTTGTCCATAAATTTATTATCGCAATTGTCTTCTAAATCACTTCACTATTACGAAACGCACTTTTCTTTCGCACTTCTTGTCGCGGTTGAATGAATGATGATCCCCCCATTCATTCAGCTCGCCTTTATATAGGGTCTCTACCTATTCACCCATTTCTCGTACATTGGCGACTGTTCTACCGAGAGGTACCTGGTAGATTCGAGCAAATTCATGAATGGAGTGACGTCACTTGCAGATGTTGATCATGCTTATTGGGTTCTCGTGGTTTCGAGTGAATTCGTGTTCTTCATTGTTGTGAAAACAATTGCGACAGTAGCTCCCAGAATTATTTGTACATGTAACACTGCCCCCACCTCAGTTCTTTTCGCCCCGAAAAGATGTGTCGCCAGTTGTAGTCAATTATCCCTGGATGTAATATGGGGCAAGACGGTCCAGATGCACGATTTTCATTTTGGCTCTCGGTTTCCGATGTTCCTGTATGCGATATACGACGTCGTTGATTCGCTTTGTGACTCGGTATGGTCCCTCCCAGTTATGTTGCAACTTTGGAGACCTACCCTTTCGCCGTTGCGGGTTATATAGCCACACCAAGTCATCTTGCTGGAAGCCAGTAGAATTTGCCTTTAGATCATACCTGGTCTTCATGCGGTCAATAGCCGATTCGAGGTGTTTTCACACTGTCCGATGTATCTGGTTCAACCGTTGTCTTAGATCACTTGCGTACTCCAAGATCGTTTGGGGTTTCTCGGGGGGTGTTCCAAACTTTATATCAGCTGGCAGACGAATAGTCTTTCCAAAAATGACTTTGGCTGGGGCTTGGCCCGTCGATGCATGTTCGGCAGCTCTGTACGCCATCAAAAATAGTGGGATATGTCGGTCCCAGTCCCTTTGGTTCTCGTCAACCATCTTGGCAAGGTGCTTATTGAGCGTGCCGTTGAAACGTTCGACCATTCCATCGGATTGGGGATGCAGCGGTGTTGTCCTCGTTTTCCGTATTCCGAGCAGCTCGCACATTTCGCCAAAAACTAGTGACTCAAAGTTTTGGCCTTGATCCGAATGTAATTCGCAAGGTACGCCGTACCTACTGACCCAATTTAACACTAGCTGTTCAGCTACGGTAGTTGCTTCCTGGTTGGGAATGGGGTAGACCTCGGGCCACTTGCTGAAATAATCGGCTACAACCAGCGTATATCGATTTCCCCAATCGGATTCAGGAAAGGGTCCTGCGATGTCAACAGCAATCCTTTCGAATGGCACGCCCACGTTATAGGTTTGCATTTGTCCTCTCAGTCGTCGCTTTGGGCCTTTGACGGAAGCGCAAATTGTGCATCTGCGACACCAGTCCTCTACGTCTTCTCGAGCGTGGAGCCAGTAGAACCGTTCCCGCAATTTCGCTAAGGTCTTGTTAACACCAAGGTGGCCTCCCGAGGATCCTTCATGCATCTCCTTAACCACATCGTGGATTCGGCTTTTGGGAAGTATAGTTTGCATCATATAGGAGCTGCCATCCACCGTTTCCCATTTTCGCTTGAGTACGCCACCCTCCACCTGAAGGGAGTTCCATTGTGCCCAATAGCTTTTCAGGGTTGCGCCATGCATTGAAACGTCTTTCCACTCAGGTCGCCCAGTCGTCTCCTTCCATACGAGCAATGGACCGATGTCTTCATCGGCTAGCTGGGCGTTTCGAGTCTCCTCCGATGACCAACCTTCATCGAATTCCGCCGTTATCAATCGCAGATCAACGAGCGGTTCCTTTTCCTCAATCCGTCGGCAATGCTTGCAGTTGGCTGGACATGGACGGCGGGATAGGGCGTCAGCATTTCCATGAACTCCGCCCTTCCGATGAACAATTTTGTAGTCGTATGACTGCAATCTTTCGATCCATCTCGCAACTTGTCCCTCGGGGTTTTTGAAGTTGAGCAATCAGCTCAGTGATGCATGGTCCGTTCGAAGAATAAATTTCTGGCCATATAGATACTTGTGGAACTGCTTGGTGGCCTCTATTATAGCCAATAGCTCCTTCCTGGTCACGCAGTAGTTCCTCTCACTTTTTGAGAGAACTCGACTGTAATAAGAGAGGACTCTTTCTTCGCCATTGATCTGCTGGGAGAGTACAGCTCCAATACCGCCGTTGCTTGCATCGGTGTCAACTACAAACATTTTTCCGGGTTTCGGATACGCCAGCACGGGTGATTCACACAGTGTTTCCTTCAGGGTCTCAAAGGCTGTCTGGCATTGTTCATTCCAGACATACGGACGATTTTTCTCGGTTAGCTGATGGAGACACTTAGCTTTTTTGGCAAAGTCTTCGACGAATCTTCGATAGTAGGTCGCCAGACCCAGAAAACATTGTAGTTGGCGCTTGTTGTTTGGTGTTGGCCAGCTTTTCACGGCTTCAATTTTCTCAGGGTCTGTTTTGACCCCTTCTGCTGATACGACGTGTCCCAGGTATTTTACTTCATCTGCGAAAAGAGTACACTTCTCGGGACTAAGTTTCAAATTAGCCAGTCGCAATCGGGAGAAAACCTCTTCTAAGTTCCGCACATGCTCTTCGAACGTTCTACCGATGACGATGATGTCATCTAGGTATACCAAGCAGGTTTTCCAGGTTAGACCACGTAGCACATATTCCATCAAGCGTTCGAAAGTGGCTGGAGCATTGCAAAGCCCAAACGGCATCACCACAAATTGCCACAATCCGGTCCCAACTGAAAATGCGGTCTTCTCTCGGTCCTTCTTGTCAATTTCTACCTGCCAGTAGCCACTCTTGAGATCGAGTGTAGAAAACCATTTTGCGTCGGCTAAAGTGTCCATGATGTCATCGATGCGTGGGAGCGGGTAACTATCTTTCTTAGTGACGTCGTTAAGCTGCCTATAGTCGACACAAAAGCGAGTGCTACCATCCTTTTTCTTGACTAGAACTACAGGCGCGGCCCATGGACTGACAGAAGGTTCAATAACGCCTTGTTTTTCCATGTCCGAGATCAGCGCGCTCACTTCTCCTTGTTTGGCTATAGGGAGACGTCTTGGTGCTTGTCGAATCGGCTTGGCTCCCTGTGTATCTATGACGTGAGTTACCATACTCGTTCGGCCTTGGTCATCCGGGCTTGTTGAGAAGATGTCACTGTACTTGGTGACCAGATGAGAGGCTCGTTTGAATAGCTGCACTGGCAGATAAGATCGGTGGTCTCCAGAATCACCATCAAGCTTGGCCCATACAATGCTTTCGGAAGAATTCGGTACATCCGTGTCAGTACATACCACTACATTCATCTTGGGAATTTGGACGCTGGGATCCTCCATCAGTACTTCTACATTCTGCCATTTCAATACACGTTTGCCCAAATCCAACGTGATTCCATGTGGTCGCAGAAAATCCATTCCGAGAATGCAGTCATCCATAATGTTCGCGACCAGAAAATTATGTCGGAACACAAGGTCTCCCAACTGTATCTGGAGGTTGACCTCTCCATGAACAGGTGCAGTTTCTCCCGTAGCTGTCCGTAGTGAGAAAATTCTGTCCTTGTGAAGTTGTTGCTGTCTAACTAGGTCTGTTCGGATAATCGATCGGGTTGCACCAGTGTCGATTGTTATGGTGCAGTGTTCTCCGTCAACTTGACCCGGAAGGTATAAGTCCACTTCTCCACGATGTAGTCTTGACACGATGATGGTGGTGCTGGGGACGTCGATCCTCCTAGCCAACCTCTGCCCCACGAAGTTGGCTCTTACATGTTTCCCGACCCCTCTGTTTGAAGGGCTTCCATTCTGGGCTCCTGACTCGGTCTGGATCTCCTCCTAGCTGCACACCCTGGACAATAGCTCGGTTTTCTCCGCTTCTTGCAGTCTCTTTGCAGGTGCCCCTTCTCTCCGCAATTCCAGCATCTAGGCGCACCATTTACATGCGGATCTCGCTCAATTTCCACGCGCTCACACCTGCATTCGTCTGTCACTACCTCACGAACCCGGGCAGTGGTACGAGTCACATTTTTCGCTGCCTCAAAGTTCAGACTATAAGCCAGTGCGTCCTTAACCGTTTGCTTTTGAGCTAAACGCACGGCTTGTTGCAATTCCGGGTCCTTTAGTGCACTGATGAATGCTTCTGTCGCTGCATCATCTCGATGTTCTGGGTCGTAGGCTGGATAAGCCAAAAGTGCTAGTCGCTCAATGTCTTGGGCTAGCTGCTGTAGGGTTTCACCAGACTTCTGCACCCGATGCCTTAGCTGTGAGCGATAAATCTGCTTTAGATGATCATCTCCATAACGCATGTCGAGCGCATTCATTATAGCATTCGAGTTTGAGTGCGATTCAACGGGGATCATCTGCAACAGCTCGGCAGCTAGGCCTCTTAGAGCAAGAATCAATGCAGTTGCTCGTTCCTGCTCATTCCAGTGATTTATGCGAGCGGCTGCTTCGAACTGGGTTTTGTAAATAGTCCAGACCGTTTGCCCATCGAATATTGGTGCTTGCACATTTTTTAGATGAGCTTTGCGCTGCGGTTATAATTGGGACTGGTGAGGCGCTTATTACTGCCTGCGCTGCTTCCAAGTCCTTTTTCACTTTTTCCATCTCATGGTTGACCTGGCTGATCTCAAGGTTGATTCTCTCCTCGACCTGGTATACCTTCTCCTCGACGCATTTAATTTGGTTGTTGAGACTACTGAGCTCCGCTTTTATTTCGGTTGACTGTTTTTCCAGCTTCTGTGTGATGTCCGCCTTGATTTCGAGCGCTTGTTGGTCTAGCTTCGCTGATTGTTCATTTAGCTTCGCAGCTAAACTGGATGTCTGTTCATTTAGCTGCGCTGATTGTTCATTTAACTTCGCTGATTGTTCATCAAGCTTCGTAGTTAAATTGGATGACTGTTCACTTAGCTTCGCAGTTAAACTGGATGACTGTTCATCTAGCTTCGCAGTCAGACTGGTGTTTCTACTTCTCCACCTTCTGCGCCTTTTTCCGCATCTGAGAGCTCACCCGAATCCAGATTCACGCCTTCCGACTCGATCGCGTCACGCAAGCGTGCAATCAGTATGGCCTTTGTACCTTGTGTGGCCAGATTCCGCTGTTCCAACTCCTCCTTGAGCTCCGATATGTTCAATTCATTAATTTTTAAGTTTAAGCTTCGTGGCATTTTTAATGTTTCTTTAAATTTTGCTATTGTGCACTATAAAAATGTTCAAATTTTCACTTTCAAAATTTTTCTTTCGCACTTCTTGACACCACTGTCGCGTGCTATTGGTTCGCGGCCTATAATTTTAACGTTCCGGGAAAGTGAAAACGCAATGTCTTTTAATTTGAGTTAAAAGAGTTTATTTGATAAAATGCACAATAATCGGTTAACACTTTCACTAATTTTAATTTTCACTATTAAGATTCTAACACTTGTCCATAAATTTCTTATCGCAATTGTCTTCTAAATCACTTCACTATTACGAAACGCACTTTTCTTTCGCACTTCTTGTCGCGGTTGAATGAATGATGATCCCCCCATTCATTCAGCTCGCCTTTATATAGGGTCTCTACCTATTCACCCATTTCTCGTTTATTGGCGACTGTTCTACCGAGAGGTACCTGGTAGATTCGAGCAAATTCATGAATGGAGTGACGTCACTTGCAGATGTTGATCATGCTTGTTGGGTTCTCGTGGTTTCGAGTGAATTCATGTTCTTCATTGTTGTGAAAACAATTGCGACAGTAGCTCGCAGAATTATTTGTACATGTAACAATATATATATATATATATATATATATATATATATATATATATATATATATATATATATATATGTATATATATATATATATACCTATATATATATATGTATATACCTATATATATATACCTATATATATATGTATATACCTATATATATATGTATATACCTATATATATGTATATATATATATATATATATATATATATATATATATATATATATATATATATATATATATATATATATATATATATATATATATATATATATATATATATATATATGTATATATATATATATATATATATATATATATATATATATATATATATATATATATATATATGTTTATATATGTATATTTATATATATATGTATAGCCTTCACAATAGGTTAATTCCTCTCGACACATTCACCTTAAAAGAACAACTTTCTTCCGAATATCCTAAGCAGATTTAAAGGAATTTCATGGGAGTGGAACCAAGTCAGTTTTTTTCCGTTTCATTTAAGGTTGTTTTTTCAGTGGCTGGGCGGTGAATGCCATTAGTGAACTGGATGTGGGGTGCCTTGTGCTCACGAGCAGCTTGAATGACTACTTACTAAACCCTTCCTCTGTCAACCTGCGAACCTAGCCTGGAACTGTTTGACACATTATTTCGGGCAAGGTCCTGTTTTGCTGGGCCGTGAGGCATATTCAAGCTGAGGGGCCCTCGTCCAGCAGGAGGGGAGAAAAGCAAGCTGTTAGACAAGTTATCCATCCGCGGCAATATTCATGGCTGATGTGATGCATTTTTATTTTTTACTACTGCCGGAATAAAAGGGGCCACATGGTTCCATTTGTCAATCAATTCAAGTATTAGCAAGGCTTCACTGCCCAGGGTGGTCTCCCTGTATGGGTCCCGTCATAGCTTGTCCTGTTTTTTGCACGAAAAAAAAAAAATTGTGGCTGGCATCATCTTCCTCTTGTGGGCAACATCGAAAGCCGGGGGACAGGGATTTGTCAATGTTGTGCACGTAAGACTGAAAACCCCCATGCCTGCTGACAAGCTGGTTTATATAGAAGTCAGTCTTATCAAGACTTCGATTAAGCCATGAGTCCCTTCGTGCAATTTGCTCAAGGCTGCCGCCAATCGTTGAGTGAGTGCTGTTTCTTCTCGCGAGGAACAATCTTCCTCGTGCCCTCGTTTCTATGCGGGTTAATAGCACGTTGATGTCTAGCAAGGAATGTGACAGGTGTTGCGGTAGTATTCAGTTTTTTCTGGCGGCACTCAGTTTTCTCCAGTGCTAGATTGGACCCGCGTGCAGTCATCTAGTCTCTCACACTGTGCATACGCATACCCAGCTTAAGTTCCGATTGTTCAAAAGATTCACCAAGGACTAGACCTGCAACATCATTGATATAGTGGCTTATCTGGCACCTTCAGTCTCAGTAGTCCATAGTTAGATGAGATTCTCAGGTCTAGACGAAGGGTAGATCCCAGGGCAGCACTCGGTGTAACTTCCTTCTTTCGTTGGCTCTGTATCGTTTCGTAAAGCAAGGTTCACTCCTCCAGATAGCCTCTTAAAAGCTGCATAAGATATTCTGGAAGAAAGAAAGGGTTTTAAACGTTAAACGTAACATTGAGTGTCACCAACCCAGCGGTCCGTCGCTTGGTGCGACTATATTGCAGCGCTACTGCCCCTTTTGGGCTTTCGCTTAGAGATAGTTAGAGTACCTCCTTATTATGATCGAATGTGTCGGTACTCCACAAGGTAATGTGGTCAATATCACGCTTTGGCCATCCGCCAATCTACGCAGCTACGATGCGTTCTGATTTTAAACCAGCACGTATCATAACTAAGGCTATATGTCAATTGCGTGAATGGTGGAGCATCCAGCTCTAAAGTCGTACTGCCGAGGCGATTGGTCCCCAGCAATAAAAATCGCGTCTGTGAGTCTTTCCTTGATGAGTTTCTCTAGCCTTTTCCCAGCGTGTCTAGCTTGCATAACAAGTGGTATGCAGGTAACGATCCGGAATTTCCCTACTTCTTGCTGATCAGCACGAACCTCGCCCCCTTTCATCGTACCCGGAAGTTCTAGTCTCGTAGACAAGCATTGAATCTGCTGAGCAGCAAGTGAAGAAAATGGTGATAGACTAGTTGCAACACCTCAGCCGGAACACCGTCTGGGCCTGGAGCCTGTCTTTTTTTAATGAAAGACTACCTCTTACAGTTTTGGCTGTGTGAAGGGTGAGCATTTGATTGCTATTTCATCGTGTACAGCGTCAACATGCATGGGATGGGTGGTCAAGCGTGCCCTCACTATCTCGTTCATCTTTTCCGCTTCATGTATGTAAGGCGCCCGTAGGGCACCAAAAGTCCGCATAACTAGTTCGTAGCAAAGGCTCCACTGACCATTGTCAACTAGATCTTGTCAGCAGCGAGCCTTACTACTATTCACCAGTTTGCGAAGGCATTCCTGGGTGACTTATGTGCTGCTTCCCGGTTGCATGCCACGTAAGGTTTCCGTACCCGTTGAACCTCACGCCGAAGTTTGTGACGCTCCCTTCGCTTTTCAGTTTGTCGTGCCGGGGTTTTCAACGAGGCATACTGATATGCGCTGCCAGAAGTCCTGATGATACTGTTCACCACGTCTTGAGCTGCTAGTTCTTCTGCCCCCTGCTTCACCTATTTTAGGGCACTATAGATTCGGCTTTTGTGTCATTTTTCCAAAAGTTTTGTTCTTAAGTTTTGCCTGCATCTGAAAAAGGGAGGAAGAAAAGGAATAAATGCAAAAGCTTTAGATACATTGTCTTTCCATCTCATCTGTTGGAAATTAGTTACCATCTTTACCTTATACTGACAAAGTGTTTGAAAGCCAATATTTCCTTTGTAATTTAAAGCTTTCAAGTTTTGTATATGTTTTAAACTTTGGTCTCTAAATATAATTTCTTTCTTAGTTTTTTGACATTGTTTCTGATAACATTAGATATAAGTAGATAAATCTTTCCAAAAATTTACTTCAAGCTCACGTAATTCAGTGGAAATTCAATAAGACGTGTAACAAATATTAACATTCAAAACGTTTGTCGGTTAACAATAAATCCTATCATGAAACATATCTGGCATACTTTGGATGTGGGTTCTGTAACACTCACTTAAGCCGATTTTCGATTCAACTATACCCACTTAGCGAATTCTAATTTGTAGAAAAGTCGCGTCTTCCGTATTTCGCTAAAGTAATAGCAACAGTTAAATTGCATCTTTGCCGAAAGAAATTGCACATGTGGAGTTATGACGATTTACAGTACCGAAATGCAGTTATGAGCGAAATATGATCGTTGAAAGGCATGATCGTCTCTCATGTAGCTTTGAAAACGTAGTAACTTAGTGACGAAGTTAGGTGCAAGGCATTCTAGAGGCGTTCCTTATGACCTTCTTATGCCGATGTTGCGGTAGTTGCCTGAGAAGACTTTGGAGAAATGTTCGGAGCCAAGTGCAGTGAATGATGATAATGCGGATGCGAGCAAGTGGGTAAGAATTTCGCGAAGACGTGACTGCTCATAAATTAGTTGAGAATACAAGGTTTGTTTTACGTTCGTTATGAGCTTTGAGATGTGAAAATGCTTTTCACGAGGAAGATAAAGTTGCAAGACATTGCTCCTTCAAGGAATGATTTGGATAGCAATTACCAAAATAGTGACTTTTAAGTAAAATAGGATTTTCTTTTACAGCCTCAATTAAATCGAAAATGAAATCAACCTCAAGGTGAGAACAATTTCTTATGGAAGCAACCTCTCATGTCTTTACTTTGTGAATATTTTTATGTGTGGTTTTCTGGTTCATCTACCAAGTTGAAGCCTCAAAGGGTTTTGCATATGGTTGATGTGATAGTGGCATAATACTCCTGCAGAATAAGTTGGACATATGAATGCAATTATGTGAATAGCATACGGTTAGGGGGGTGTTAAGGATTCAAGAAAATGATATATTTAGTTACAACTTAAACTATATATTTATTGTTTGATTAATTTCTAAAAAAAAAAAAAAAAAAAAAAAAAAAAAAGTTGAATTACTTTCGGAACAAAGCAGTACCCATTCAACTGTCCTTTTTGATTGGTGGATCAATGAAGTATTTCGCGATATTCAAACTTGAACACACTTTTCCTGTATGTTACCATTTGATAAAGACTACATTCCACAATGGTTTCTACTGTCTGGTTTGGTTTTGGTTCTGTTCCAAAACTGATTTTTATCGCTCATATAGATATGGTTTAACTTTGACTTTGACTTGAAACAGTTTAGACTGGAGCATGGCCACGAGCCTGCTTGGCCGTGGCCATAGGTAGCAGACATATATTGTAGTTAAATGCAGAGGAAACCAATAACAACAACTAAACCACAACATTATACAAAAGCCTTTTTAATGATGCAATAAAATACTGATTTGGTCATTTCGGATAGCTTCCATACACATAACGAATCGCGATGTTCGAATTGTTTAGAAAACCCAGAAGCTAACCTTGTAAGTTACATTTAGGAGGACATTTATAGTGGTTACGGATAACAATTACTCTCCCCGTATTTAGACAAACACAAACAGTTAGTGTCGTGTTGAGCTGATTATTGTGGTGAAATATTTAGGATGCAGTAGATGCTAATACCAATCAGTCAAGTCAAGTCAAGTTATTAAGTCGACGTGCTGACGGGAGAGTAAAAGTTGAAGTACATGCAAGATAGAAGAAGAAGGAGGTAGAAGAAGGAGAAAGAAGATAAGAAGGAGACAGAAGATAAGAAGAAGACAGAAGATAAGAAGGAGACAGAAGACTGGAAGAGAAGGAAGTCTAAGGCAGAGGAAGATAGCGAATAGGAGAGAAGTAGAGCGAGAGGGAAGATAGGAGAGTAGAAGGTAGAGCGAGACAGCAGATAGGCAGAGCGAAATAGAGTGAAAGAGAAGAAGATAGAGCAAGTAAGAAGACAGCAGATAGATAGAGCGAAATAGAAGAAAATAGTGTGAAAGAGAAGAAGATAGAGCAAGTAAGAAGAAGATAGAGCGAGTAAGAAGATAGGAAGAAATTGAAGATAGAGCGAATAAGAAGAAAGAAGATAGAATACCGGGACTCTGGGTGAGTACTTGGTATTCCTTTGCTGACCTGGGTCAGCCTCAGTCAATTTTTCTTATTATATTTTTCTGAATTTTATTGAAAATTAGTTATTTGGCGGATCTTATAATAATTGTAGCATATAGATAGTTCCCTTTTGGTGGACAGGATGTCGACGGACGGTGGCGTGGTTGCCGGACGTGACATACCTGCTGACAAAGATGAGCAAATTGCTTCGTTGGTCGCCCAGCTTGACAATATAACGCTGAAGTTGGATCAAGTGTTTGTAACGCTGTTACAAACACAAGAGACACTCGCTAAAACTAATGCTGAGCTGGCCGACCAGCGAAACAAAAATGAGTTGCTAGCTGCGAAAAATGCAGAACTAGTGTTATTGCTCAAGGACAAGGCTAAGGTCAACGGAAAATCCAAAAAAGAGAGCCCTCGGATGAAAAAGCGAAAGGTGAGGGCGTCTTCACCTCCCAAGTCAAGTTCCACATGTGAAACTACTACAGAGAGTGAGATGGAAGTTGACTGCGAGAATAACAAAGACAAAGAGGATGAGATTTTCCCTGCCCTTCCACCACCAAAACCAGCTACGGTATTCAAAGAAATGGCCATCACACCCAAACCAAAGCCAACAGTACCAAACACTACAAACACACAACCCGCAACACAAACACAAGAATCAAAAACAGTCCCGATCATTTTACGAGAGCCCTCAAAATGGTCCCAAACACTGAACATAATGAAAACACAAAACATTTCATACACATCCGCGAAAAGGGTCTACCTGGGAATACAAATTATACCAACTACACCCACAGATCACAGACGACTGACCAAAGCACTAACAGAAAATGAACTGCAATACCACACCTATATACTGCCAGAAGATAGACAGCTGAATGTTGTCATCAGGGGTCTGTATGGCCTTTCAGCTGAAGAGATAAAAGAAGACTTACAATCTCAGGGCTTCAACCCAATTGAAGTCTACTACATTAAGATGAGGGAAGGTCTCTCTAAAGTCGTCAAGGTTCTCCTCCCAAAAACCGAAACAAATATATACAATATAAAATCTGTATGCCATCTTATGTGCATCGTGGAAGCACAGCGTCCTCGTACGGGCCAGGGTATGTGCCACAACTGTCAACAATTTGGACATTCTGCCAGCAATTGTCATGCACAGTCTCGATGTGTTAAATGCGATTCGCTTCACCATTTCTCGAAATGTCCGAAGAAAATAGAAGAGAAAGCAAAATGTGTAAACTGTGGTGGAGAGCATCCAGCAAGCTACGGGGGTTGTCCCAGAAATCCAAAGAATGTGAGAAGATCGTTCGCACAGGTTGCTGCGGCCCAACCCACACAACCAGCACAAAAACAAACAACCACGACACAGCTTCCCCCACGCATACAAAATCAAACTAATAATATGGACCAAATGTTTGCCAAAATACAGACACAGTTCCAAAACATGATGCAAGAGATGATGGCAAACATGATTCAAACCATGTTCGCTGCATCTCAAAATGTCATCAACACTAAACACTAATGAGTTTAACGAATCACGTTTCAATTCTGACGTGGAATGCGAATTCCTTGCTTCAGCATACTGGTGAATTACAACAGTTTATTTTCGATCATAAATACGATATAATCATGATCCAAGAAACCTTTCTGAAGCCTGGAAGACGATTCAGCATCCCCAACTACATCATGTACAGAAATGATAGAATGACGGGTAGGGGAGGCGGAACGGCCATTCTCGTGAGACGAAACGTGAATCATTATCCCATCAATACACCCACACTTGAAAAACTAGAGGCCACAGTAATCAAGGTGCAAACTGATTTTCTGGAGTTCATTGTGATTTCTGTTTACAATCCTCCCTCAAATAGAAATCTTCCAGATGATCTCAGAGTACTTACTGCATTTGATGGCCCTATATTCATTGCAGGAGACCTAAATGCCACACACCGCCTTTGGGGAGCTGTGAGAAGCAATAAAGCTGGGACCGAGCTCAATACATTCATCACAGCCAACCACTTTAGCCTGCATATCCCCAATGAGCCAACACATTACGGAACAAGACATGGCTTTGCACTGGATATCGGAATATCACGAGATTTCACACAAAATGTTCGGTTAAATGTCCTCGACGAACTGTCTTCCGACCACAAACCAGTCCTTTTCCTCATAGAAAACATCTTTATTGATGTTCCTATGCAGGAAAGGAAAACTACAAACTGGAAAGCGTTTAAAGTCGCATTGGCCAATGAAACTAATTTTCAATCACCTGAAACGGCCGACGACCTCGACAACATCATTGAGAACGTAACTCAAAGAATTATACAGGCAAAAGAGGACCACACGGTCATAACTCCGAGAAGGGAAACGAATCCCTATGAACTCCCTCAGAATATCAAACAACTGATCAGGAGAAGGAATCAAGTTCGGAGGAGAGCTAGGTTTACAGGTGACCCTACGCTACGTATAAACGCTACTCGGATGACAAATGAAATCCGTGATAAAATAAGGGTATTCCGAAACGAGCAATGGGAGAGCTTTTTGCAGAGTCTCGAGCCTGGGTGTGGCAGTTTCTGGAGAATGACCAAATACTTTCGGAAAAACAGTAAAATTGTGGTACCACCTATTCATGGTCCAAATGGAATACAATACTACGATGCGGGTAAGGCGGAGGCATTTGCAGACTCCTTAGAAACACAATTCCGCGAGAATTCTTCGGATGAGGAGGACTTTGGAAATGAGGAAATAATTCAATCTTCTGTTAACAGACTACTGATGGATAGCATTCAACACGAAGACAGAATAAAACCCACGGACTTGGACGAAATCAAAAACATTATACAGACACTCGACAAACATAAAGCACCCGGATATGACACTATTACAAACACTATGATTTCTTGGCTACCAGATAATATATTACAAACACTCACTGACATTATTAATACGATTTTTCGTTTGCGAAGGTATCCCAAAATATGGAAATCAGCGGTTGTTATTGTCTTCCCGAAACCTCAAAAGGACCCACAATTTCCACAAAACTGGAGACCCATCAGTCTCCTCTCTTCGCTGTCGAAAATTGCGGAAAGGGTGATTCTGCATCGACTTTATGAGGTTATATCTGATAAAGATATTCTACCGGAAGAACAATATGGCTTCAAAGCCAAACACTCTACTGAGCTCCAGTTAGTTAGAGTGGTCCAACACATCAGAACAGGCTTAAATCGCAGAAACTCAACAGGCTTAGTTATGTTTGACATAGCTAAGGCCTTTGATAAAGTCTGGCATGCAGGACTTATCTTCAAAATGCATCAGTTCAATATGCCACTGCAGCTCACCCAAACCATTGGCTCCTTTTTGGAAGGCAGATCATTCCGTGTCAGAATTGACAAACAACTTTCAAGCCTGAGACCAATTGATGCTGGAGTTCCTCAGGGCTCGCCCATATCACCGGTCCTTTACAACATATTTACTGCAGACCTTCCTACTCTGCCTCCAAAAGTAAAATTATCACTTTACGCTGATGATACCTGTATATTTGTTACAGCACGACAAGCAAGAGTCATCACCTCAAACTTGCAACGATCGATAAACATTTTATTGAAATATTTTCGCAAGTGGAAAATTAGGCTTAATTCTGATAAAACACAAGCCCTATTCATCACAAGAAAACTACAGCAAACTCCACAGAGACTTAACGTTGACAATGAAACAATAGACTGGGCACCAACAGCTAAATACCTTGGACTTACATTTGACAAAAGCCTGACATGGAGACAACACATACAAAATAAACGCGGACACTGTATTGGACTTCTCTCTTCACTATACCCACTCATTAAATCCAAAAAACTTAGCCTTAAAAATCGACTGCTCATCTACAAACAAATTATACGACCGACGTTACTATATGGTAGTTCTGCTTTCTACCAAACGACAAAGACTAACAAAAAAGCACTCCAGTCCTTCCAAAATAGAACTATTCGAAAGATCCTAAGAATTCCATGGTACATTAGGAACACTGACATATACAAGGACCTAAGACTTGAGACAGTAGAAAAATACGTACGTGATAGAGCACTGAAACTTTTTGACACAATTGACAACCATACTAATAGTACCCTGGCATTCCTTCGAACTGTCCGAAACGGGGATGATTTACGCTTCCCAACTATCCGCCAAATAATTATTTAAAATTATTTTTTTTTAAAATTGTATATTGACTGAAGCTGTCATGGGAAAGTGGGTGGGTACTGTAGTACTCACGGATATGAGGGAGTTAAGGTGCTAAATCGCACTAACTCCACACCCCACACATTCCAAGATGCTAATAGATGGGAAGGAGATTATTTTGCATAAAGAGATATGGTGAGATTTTCTTCTAGACTGCGATGATGTAGAACTATTTGAAAATTTTCCAGTTTGGAAAAATTAATGAATATATTGCTGCATATTGTGAGCCGTCACATGTTGACTCAAAATTAGGGCTAGTAAATTGTCCTAAACACTATCACCCGCAGATTCTAACACGTTGCCTACTACGTGAATACAACATCTTCAATAGACCAGGGAACATCTGTAAACAAGTTGGGTAAACAGACCTACGCTCATGTCAGAACGGTTTTGTATTCAATTTACAAAATGCAGTCACCAGATCGAATCAAATCAAGAAACATGTCAAAGACGATTTTATTGGAGAAAATATGAAATACGAAGATCATACGGTTATTAACAAAGTTGAACGAATTTCGACTTCTGATGTTTTTGGTATTATTATACTCATAAATATCTCCCTTGATAATTATTTCAGATGTCCATCCGCGACGGAGGAAACAAATTTTTCATGGTTTTCCCTCCCTGTGCCCCCACTGAAGCAAAAACTGACAGTTTAACAACTGTTTTGAAAAGCTCCCATGAAAACTTTCATTTTATACTCATATCGGCTACGTTTGATGAATTTTTTTTCAGGGGCCACTCTCCCGTACTGTAATCATCGATTCATGGCCTATTTTTTCAAATCCTAGAATGGTTACAAACCCCTTTTGCTAGGAGCTCTCTCCTGCCTCCTTGACGTGTTTCACGTATGAGTATTAATTGTAGGTACTCGTCTTCAGTCATTCATTAAAATGAATCAAGTGTTAAAAGCATGCGCCTTAAACGTTGAAGTTGGGAAAAAATAACTCAAAATTATTCAATCTTCGCATTTAAAACAGCCACAATTTGGTTTTACGATTACTGATACCACTACCTAAACCGATTCTCAAAGATATACATAACACCAATCATTCCTGAAAATTTCATGCAAATCCTAGCAAAACTGTAGTGGCTGAGTCGGTAAAAAGCGCATGTTGTTCCATAGCCATATGTTGCCATAGTAATAAATGCAGCGCATATTGTTCCATAGTAATACAGGAAAATTCAAACCGCTATAACTTCGCTAAATATGATTCAATCTAAATGAAACTTACAGGATAGATCAATCTTATAAATAGACATCTACGTACTGAATTCTATTGAATTTAAGGGTACAGTTAAGATTTTATTCAAGAAAACATAAAATCGATAAATCATACTATTACTAACAAAGTTGAGTGAATTGCGACTTCTCACCTGTTTTGAAAATTTCTCATCAAGACTTTTCATTTGATACCCATATCGGCTACCTTCAATGAAATTTTTTTTTCGAGGGGTCACTCTCCTGTATGGGGTGACCCCCCTTAAATACCTTAGAAAAATTTTTTTTTAGTTGAACTTTGAAGAGATCACCACTTTACACCTACGCACAAAATTTGATGTTTCTAGCTTAAGTAGTTTCCTAGAAAAACTGCTGTGACACATGGACGGACGGACGGACGGACGGACGGACAGACGGACAGACGGACAGACGGACAGACTGGTCGCGAAACTAGTAGGGTTTTGTAAAATTATTTTACAAAACCCTAAAAAATGACAACATTTAGCTATGAGGAAGTGGCTTATTAATTTTTGCAAAAAAGCTGCGGAATAACTTCTATAACAATGATTGAGCTATCTTCTCTCTCTCTCAAAAAATTCGGAATCATTATTCAATACAACAAAACGTTGAAAAATCATAAAAAATTGATTTTTTTTTATTTGATTCTTGTAACCTTCAAACAGTTCATTTTGGGGCAAAGTTGGGGGAAATAAAAGTTGCGTAATTAAATTTTCTATATTATATGATTTTTTTTTTTTGTGGTAGGGAGGTGAAGGCATTTATGCCCGCCGAGTCTGGCAGTGTGGGGCTCCCACGGAGGATACCTTTGGACTGCCCACTAAACACCTCCCCTGTCAATCTGAGAACCCAGCCTGGAACCGTTTGACACATTACTTCGGGCCAGGTCTCATTTTGTTACGCCGTGGGGCGCCTTCAAGCTGGGGAGTCCCTTTCCTAGCGGGAGGGGAGGGGGAAGAGGAATTGCCAGAAGAGCGATCCCCCAGCCCCAGCGCCTCCGGCTGCTGTGAGTCCCTTTTATATTTTAGGATTGCCCGAGCATAATGTGCCACCTGGTTCCATTTGTCAACCGATTCGAGCATCGCCGCAACTTTATTATCCGGGGTGAGCTCTCCCGTCTCCCTGTAGAGTTCCCTTCGCAGCCTGGCCCATTTGCTACACGCAAAAAATGTGTGACAGGCATTGTCCTCCTCTTCTGGGCAAAACCGACAATCGGGAGACCGTGACTTGCCGACCTTGTGCAGGTAAGACTGAAAACACCCGTGCCCGCTCAAAAGCTGGGTCAGATAGAAGTCAGTCTCACCATGCCTTCGATTTAGCCACGGTCTCACATCCGGGATGAGGCGCGCAGTCCACCTTCCCTTCGTGCAATTCCTCCAAGACTGCTGCCAATCGTTGAGCGAGCGTTGTCTCTCCTCGCGAACAACGATCTCCCTCGCATCCTCGTTTCGGCGCAGGTAAATAGCGTGGCGCTCTCTAGCAAGGAGGGCGACAGGTATCACGCCTGCAATCACTCTCACCGCCGAGTCGGAGACTGTTGGATACGAAGATGCAATTCTCAGTGCTCCTCTTCTCTGTACCTGTGCCAATCGTTTTCGGTATACCTCCTTGCTGAGAGCGTCGCCCCATACCTCTGCTCCGTACAGTAGCACTGACCCTACAGCACTCATCAAGAGGCGTCTTCTTGATGGGCTGGGTCCTCCTACGTTGGCCATAAGTCGACTCAGGGCCGATATTCCCGAAGCAGCCTTCTCAGCCGTTGCCCTGATTTGCTCAGAGAAACTCATCTTCGAGACGATCAGTAGCCCCAGGTACTTCACCGCTGGCTTCGATTCGATCTGTATATCTCCAATACTGATCATCTTTACTCTAGGGATTCTCTTTTTTGTCAAGATGACCACTTCGGTTTTCTCCAGTGCTAAACTGAGCCCGCGAGCAGTCATCCAGTCCCTCACTCGGCGCATTAGCATACCTAACCTAAGTTGCGCTTATTCAACGGTGCGTCCGGCGACCAGAGCCGCAACATCATCCGCATAGCCGACCAAGCGCGACTCATCTGGCATCTCAAGTCTCAGTAGCCCGTCGTAAGACACGTTCCACAGGTTCGGACCAAGGATAGATCCCTGGGCAACACCCGATGTAATTTCCATCCTTCGTTGGCCCTGTATCGTGTCGTAGAGCAGGCTTCGGTCCTTTAGATAGTTCCTCAAAAGCCGCATTAGATATTCTGGAACTTGAAAAGAGTTTTCCAGCGTGTCCAGAATATCCACCCATCTAGCGGAGTTGAAGGCATTCCTGACGTCGAGTGTCACCAACAGGACGATCCGTCGCTTGGTGCGACTATATGCCTCTGCCTTTTGGACCGCGTTCACCACCTCTGCAATCGCATCAATGGTAGAACGTCCTGCTCTAAAGCCGTACTGCCGGGGAGATAGGTCCCCAGCAGCACGAATCGCGTCAGTGAGTCTTCCCTTGATGAGTTTCTCTAGCACTTTCCCAGCCGTATCTAGCATGCATAACGGGCGGTATGCAGACGGCGATTCGGGATTTCCCTTCCCCTTGCTGACCAGCACGAGCCTCGCCACCTTCCATCGTACCGGGAAAACCCCGTCCCGTTGGCAAGCGTTGAATATGCTGAGCAGCAAGTCAGGACAATGGTGATAGACGAGCTGCAAAACCTCAGCTGGAACACCATCTGGACCTGGAGCCTTCCTCGCTTTCAGGGAGAGGACTGCCTCCTCCAGTTCCAGCTGTGTGAAGAGTGGGCACTCGACTGCTGTTTCACCATGGACAGCGTCAACACGGACGGGATGGGCAGGGAAGAGTCCCCGCACTATCGCGTCCATCTTTTCCGCGTCATGCATACAAGGCTTCCGTAGGGCACCAAGTTTCCCCATGACCAGCTTGTAGCCAAGGCCCCACGGATCCTTGTTCACATCGTCCACGAGGTCTTGCCAGCATCGGGCCTTGCTCTTGTTAATAAGCCTGCGAAGATATTTCCTGCCAGACCTGTATGCTGCTAGCCTAGTGTCTGCCTCCTCCCGTGTTCGCGCCCGCTGGGCCTCTCGCCGAAGTTTGTGACACTCGCTTCTTTGTTCGGCGATCTCGTTTGACCACCAGTATACTGGAGGCTTACCATGTCGGGGTCTCCGACGGGGCATGGAAGACTCGCAAGCAGCTATGATGGTACTCATAGTTGAGTTCACCAAGTCCTTGGCTGTAGGCTCTCCACTCCCTGGCGGAGCTCCCAGCAACGGTGCGCCTGCCGTAAGCGCGTCAGTGAACCTCTCGACGTCCATCCTCCCAGTCCTCCATCCGAGGATTGAAGTTTGGGCATATGCACGCAGAGTGGCACCGTCGTGAATCTCAACAGCTATATACTGGTGATCACTAGCCGAGTAGTCCTCTAGTACTCGCCAGTTGTGTACTCTAGGTACCAGGGACTCCGAAGTGAGTGTCACATCGGGTATGGTTCCTACGCAACCCCAGCGGCGGAAAGTAGGGGTGTTACCAATATTTAGGACAAAAAGCGCTGTTCTGGCCGCCATGTCCAAGATTTGCTTTCCCCTTGGGTCGGATTGTGGCATACCCCATTCGATGGCTCTAGCGTTGAAGTCTCCCCCAACCAGCATGTGGCCCTCTGTGTTCGAGACAGCGTCCTCCAGGGCATCGAGTTTGGTTCGAAAGGATCGCATTGCCTCGTTAGGCGTCAGATAAACACTGAAATATGTTATCCCTGAACACCGCACCCACACAAAACCATCCCCGCGTCCATGGCCCTGCACCTGAAGGCGGGCGCTGTCTCGAACCCAGATGGCCGAGGTACCAGATTTGTCAGGGTACCACGCTTGCGAGTCCTTGTTATGATGTTGCTCGCTCAGCAACAGGAGGTCAGCTTTCTTATCCCTCGCAAACTGCTCAAGTAGGTCCTGGGCGTTTGTGCTTCGGTGCAAATTGACCTGCAGGATACGGATCATTTGAGTATCAATTTGGCTTTAGTTAGGGCCTCCTTGAAAACCCAGCATCTCCCTGTCCCCGGCTCATGTTTGAGGTCGCCGGGTGCTAGCTTAGCATCCTTGCAAAGAATGCATTTTGCCTCGTTCGTGCACTCCTTCCTTTTGTGCCCCGTTTCACCACATTTGTAGCACAGAGATCTCCTGTCGGGTCCCCTACAGCCATACGCGGTGTGTCCGTATTCGAAGCATCTGAAGCAGCGGATAGGGATCGCTCTTCTCCGTATCCTGCAGATCACCCAACCTATCTTAATTTTGCCCTTCGCCAGGATTTGCTGGGCGTCTTTATCAGCTAGTTCGACAATAGCCATGCGTTGCCCCCTTGTGTTTTCACGTGTCAATCTTGCCTTGACTTCACTTAAGCTGGGGAACTCCCTCCTAATGGCATCCTCTACTTCAGCTTTGTCCGTGACGCAGTCGAGGTCCCTGATTTCCAGGGTGGCCATTGGTTCAAGCGAGGCAACCGTTGCCGCATTTCCAAGAACCTTCTGAACCGCGTCACGGAATGCATCTTTGTTTGTGGCCTCTGGCCCGAATTCCACCAGCAAGCCACCGGTCCGGGTTGGTCGAACTGCTTTGATGGCAGTTTTGGTGTCGTCTGGCTTGACCGCTCCTTTAATTTCACGGAGGACATCTGCGTAGGTTCGGCCCTTAGTGGGTTTAATAAGCAGTGCCTCTCGCAAGGGTTTGCGCCGCGGTTTGCTTTTTGTTTTCTGCGGTATATCGGCGGGTTCCTTGTTCTTTTCGTGGTTGAGCTCTTTGTCTGTTTTTTCTAGGAGTAGCTTTTTGGCCGCTTTTTTCGCTGCCTTGTTTCGCACCACATGAAACTCCTCGCCTGGAGTGTCAACTTCGTTTATGGTCTCGTCCTTCCTCCTTTTCTCACGGTCGCCTTCAATTGGGCTACCGGCCATTCTTTTGCTGCTGCTAGGACCCACTGATGCCTCGAGGGAGAGCGTGTCTTTTTGGTGCTTTTCGGTTGCAAGCCACCTCCGCCCGTAGTGCGTTATGCGGCCAAAAAGCTCCTCCAGTTCAAGAATGCCATTCTTGACACTCTTGCCTATGTTTTTCTGCACTTCGCAGGCAGCCCTCAGTTGTTTGACGATATTCCCCGCTTTCCGAGTAAGCCGCTCTTCTTCAGCGCGGTCAAGGGCGATTGTGTTATTTGGCGCCACCTCTTGGGAGAGGCCCCCGTTTCCTAGCCCTTTTGCTTCTATCGCTTGGGTCGCGTTTGAAGTGGCGTCGGCCAACGGCAAAACTTCTCCCTCCCCCAGTCTTACACTGGCCTCCGTTGGTGTCGCAGCTTGATCCGGATTTTGTACGTCTTGCACTGGGCGCTCCGGGGTGCGCATAGTCCTTCTACTGCGCCCAAAGGCCGCAATGATGCCAGGTTGCACAACGCACTCTGCCTTCTTTCGTTCGTTAGTCCGTCTGTGGTCTGTCTCCGATGATTTAACCTGTGATGTTGACTTTGACAGTGTTTCTGGGGTTTGCTGCCTCCCCCCGCAATCGGTGACTTGTTTAATCGGTGTTCTTGCCAACAGCGGTTTTTGCCTGAAAGGGTTCTCCGTGCTAGCGTCCTGTTTGCTTGTGGTTTCATTTGTTTGCTCCATTTTATTGGGTCCCCCCTCGGAGCCGCTATCTCCGTTCGTCTGTGTAGTCGCCTTTTTGGTCCCATGGTTATCTTTGCAGAGCAGGGAGGCCATGCGAGGGTTGGCACAAGCCCTTATGGGGACAAGTGCTCGGAGCCAGACCAGCGCTAATCGCGAGTCCGTCTCAACCGAACCTACACCACCAACCCAATGGTGCGAACTTCGAACGTACTCCGAGGCCTGCCAAGGTTTTACCGGGACGGAGACGGTATGATAGTTGAATTGGAGCCGTTCATACACGAGTTTCACCTCGGCGCTACTGTGCAAAGCAACTAGGTCCAAACCATCATATCCGCCAGCCCAAAGCGTCAATTCCAGTTCGTTGTCCAAAGCGTAGTCCAGATACAATAAGAGGGAACCTCACGGCACCCCCCATATCCTCGGGTCCGTGGGGGCGGCACTCCCCAAAGAATGCTAGCCTCCAAGAATGTTCTTGTCGACCGGCTTTCTCCCTGCGGGAATTTCCTCGGGTACGTGGGGGCGGAACTCCCCAAAGAATGCTAGCCTCCAAGAGTGGTCTTGTCGACCGGCATTCCCCCTGCGGAGTTTCCTCGGGTACGTGGGGGCGGAACTCCCCAAAGAATGCTAGCCTCCAAGAGAGCTCTTGTCGACCGGCATTCCCCCTGCGGGATATATTATATGATTAATCAAACATTATTTAATTCATTTTCCTTGCTGCAAAGCAGAAGTAAATGGGAAAAGCAAAATAAAGCATATTTTATTTGATTCTTTTAACAACTGCGACTCCACTTCAGACCTTCCTAATCCGTCGAAAAAAATTTCATATGAACGAGTATACTAAATTTCTTCAAAATCGAATAAATCGATTTCGTATAATAATATTACAAACTACTTTATTGAAAATTCAAAATTTTTAAAATCTTGCAGAACATAAACTAAATCATATATAAATGTATTTTTTGTAAGGAAAGAGCACTTCAGCTATAAAAAGCACCCTTTAAAATTGAAATAGATTTATTTGGACGGTCTCATAAATTTTTTAAATTTATAAAATTTTGTTTTTTCTCATAAGAAACTAGAAAGTCTCTGTAACAATTGATTTAAGTTTAGTACAAAATATATGGTTAGAAACTAATCTAAAGGGCACGATTTAAAAAACAAAAAGTTGAATTATGTTTCCGAGATGAAACCGGTCAGCATTGCTGGGCGTTTACTACGAATTAATAAAGAATATTATGGTAATCAACTCCGCCTTAGACGGTCTCAAGTCTGGTTGAGAAAGGAGGAGGGACCCCCTTGTTTCCTTAACGCTTTTAATAAGAGCCAACAAGTTGATGTCACACGCACCAATTTTGCTAAAGCCTTTGACAGTGTTGACCCTGGCCTTCTGGCTAACAAACTCCGATCGCTATGTGTTTCCAACTCAATCTTCTCTTGGATCTTATCCTTCTCATCCCATCGTTCTTCCATCTTTACATGGAAGGATTTTTTTTCAGCGGCTTCATTTAGTCCAAAATCCGCTGTTCATTAAGGATCAATTTAAGGTCCTTTACTATTTGAAATTTTCATTAATGGCCTTCCCCAATGCCTGCTTCATAATTGTCTTCTTTACGCTGATGATTTAAAAATTTATCATACCATTAACTCCAGCAAAGACTGCTCATACCTTCAAAATGATCTTGAAAATCTCCCAAATTAGTGTCAAGGTAATTGACTTCCTCTTGATATTTCAAAGTGCTAGCACATGAGATTCACCCACAAAATTCACCCAGTATTATATGAATACCGGATTAATGGATCGTTGGTCGCACTTTTGGACAAAATTAAAGATTTGATATTAGTATTTGACCCAGGCTTGAAATTTGACATCTTTATTTCATGCATAACCACTAGAGTTTCACGTATCGCTGGTTTTACTTTACAATCTTCCTGCAAGTCCTTCAATATCTTAACCAGCGTATATCTACCTGTACTCTTAGCCCATTCAATCCTTGAGTAGGCCTCCCAAGTATTGTCTCCTCACTATACAAATCTATCGGATACTGCTGAGACTGCACAGTATAAATTCACACGTTCTAATTTTTACAAATCTAATTTCTTTTACAGTTCAACATCCCATCAATGAAAAGAAAGGGAGTACTCTCAGACCTGTGTTGCTTATTTAAAATATATCAACTTACTCTTTCATCTAACCTTCGGGAAAGGCTTAACATCCGTCCCACCTTAAGAACTCATTCAGCTGATATATTCAGAGTGCCCTTTGCTTTAACCAGTATTTATTTTGACTAGTTTTAGTACGTGTATCAGATTGGTATAATGAACTCCAGCTGGGTCCCCTGCCATACTCCTTAAATGCTTTTAAAAGCATATTACATAAAATTCTCCCTAGCTGCGAATAGTTTATTAGCATTTTAATATTCTATTTCTATTCAAGTAGCTCAGTTTGTTTTTGTTGTATTTGTTATATTTCATTACCTATTTTCTAATTGAATTTATGGATCTGTAAGAAGGCGTAAATAAATAAACCCTAAATTTCCATGATTCCTCATTTTAAGCCCCATGAACAAATGTAGTAAATGGACTCAGGATCGCATATTGGGTTTACTGGTTCCCAAACCATATGACATTAGAAATGCCAATAACTGTAAATACACCTGCAGGTTTGCAACTAAATCCTGCTTACACCTCCTCTGTGGTGATGCAAGAGGGTGAAGGCAAGTCTTCTGTGCCTAATAAGGGCATTGAAAGTCCCTTAAAAACCTGATGTTGTTTTAAAACCTGCAACGGAGCATCGGAATGGATTGGGCTTATGGTAAGGACTTTGCAACCAAAAAAGAAATTATGGCATTGGATCCTGGAATTTCAGATCACTAAACAATCCTGGCGCTATTGAGGACCTTTTACAGCAGGCCAGTCAATATAAATTAAATATACTGGTAATCCAGGAAAAGAGTTTGACTCGAAGTAATATTCAAGATATGAGATCGCACACACTATTCAAAAGTAGGAAGCCTGCTGGAAAACAAAATTTTGGAGTGGCATTTATTGTGGCTATGAAATTCGAATTGCACGTAATTGATTTTAAGGCAGTCAATGAACCGTTGTGTGCCATCCATATAAAAGCGAAATGCTAAATTTGGCTAAAAAATGCACACGCCCCCAACAAAGAAAATGAAGGAAACGTTCTAAAATCACCTGGAAAGACTAGTCAACTCATTGCCTAAAAAAGAAAAAAAAAATAATTCTGGGTGATTTCAACGCAAAGGTTGGCAATGAACTATTTCATCGGGGAGCAATGAGCTATTTCATCGGGGACCCTCCACGATGAAACAAATGACAATAGCTGAAGCCTTATTGAGTTTGTAATTAACAGAAGTATACTCATACGTTCGACTTGCTTCCCACATCGACCATACATAAAATGGCCTGAGCATCACGGGATAGCAACACACAAAACTAAATCGACCATGTTCTCATCCAAAAATATTGAGTATCGAGCATACTTGACGTTCATACATATCAAGGAGCTAATTGTAACGCAGACCAATACTTGATAAAACTAACCTATTGATGCGTTTGTCAAAGGCGCTTTCGGTGAAGCCCTCCAGCGAAATTCGAGATCAAAAGGCTCTTAATGGTGTCTTTGGCAAAAAATTTCAGAGAGACCCTCGACAACCAGCTGGTTGCTACACCATCAGGCACGTTGCTGCAAACAGCAAACTGTGGCTGGAATTGAAAGCGGCAATCAAGCCCATCGCAGAATAAACGATCAGGCATCAAGCTCTGTAATAAAGAAATAATTGGTTTGATCATGAGTTCTGAAATTCATTGGACCCTTTGTCTAACGAAGACAAACAGTATTTTGGTAGGAAACCTAGGAAAAAGAGAACACTATGAAAATTTCAGAAGAGAAGCGAATAAGATAATTAGAATTAAGAAAAGAAAATACTATGACGACCAATTGAGAAGTATGGATGTAGCCTGAAATGAGGTTATCAGCCCAAAACCATGAAAAAAGGATTAAAAAAAAATGGGCATCATATTTCAAAAGCCTTCTAGATTCCCTGGAAAGCTCCAAAACATTGGAGCCTGTAGACATTCCTGGAGACCTTCCATCGGCCTCAACTACTCTGGATAAAGCTTGCTCCACCATCAAAGCTCAAAAGAATAATAAAGTACTGTTACAATACTCGTATACCCTGTATAAACTGGCACGAACTAAGAGTTTGATATGATGTGTATCGTATATACACATCAGGGCTCCCGGGGTGAAAGAGGACTCATAGCATAATACTTATCTTCTACTACATATATTTCAACCAGGCAAACAAAGAGTTGCGTTTATTTAATGAATTAGTTCGTTAATGTACGAGAAATGGATTGAATGCCTCAAAACCCTATATAAAGCCGAGCTGAATGAATGGGGAGGGATAGTACAACTGCGATAGTAAGAACTGCAATAGTGTGGAGTTCGAATCAAAGGCGATATTGGTTGATAGTGAAGACATTTGAATTGAAAGTTTATAGACAAGTGAAAAGCAAAATTGGTGAAATAGTTAAATTAATGGTTGTGCAAGTTTTATTGAATAAACTCTTTTAACTTAATTTAAAAGACAGTGCATTTTCACTTTACCGGAATATTAAAATTATTGGTCACGAACCATAATACGCGACAGTGGTGTCAGAAGTGGGATTAAAATTTTGGAAGTGAAAAAAATGCACAACAGTGAAATTTAACGTGAAAACTGAAAAGAGCCGACATAATTAAAAAATGCCACAAAACCTAAACTTAAAACTTAATGAATTGAACATGTCGGAGCTTAAGGAAGAGTTTGAACAGCGAAACCTGGCTAGGAAAGGTACAAAGGCCACACTGATTGCACGCTTGCGTGGCTCGTACCACTGCCCAGGTTCACGAGGTAGTGACAGACGAGTGCAGGTGTGAGCGCTGTTAAGGACGCATTGGCTTATAGTATGAACTTTGAGGCAGCAAAAAATGTGGCTCGTACCACTGCCCGAGTTCACGAGGTAGTGACAGACGAGTGCAGATGTGAGCGCGTGGAAATGAACAACAGCCACAGGTAAATGGTGCGCCTAGATGATGGGATTGTGGTGAGAAGGGGCACCTGCAAAGAGACTGCAAGAAGCGAAGAAAACGGTGCTATTGTCCAGGATCGCTGAGATCCATACCGTATCAGGAGCCTAGAATGGAAGCCCATCAAACTGAGGGGGCCAACTTCGTGGGGCGAACGTTGCCTACGAGGATCGACTTCCTCAGCATCCCCATCACCGTGTTAAGGCAACATCGTGGAGAAGCAGACTTATGCCTTCCGGGTCAAGTTTATGATGAACATTGCATAATAACAAGCGACACTGGTGCAATCTGATCGACCATCCGACCAGACCTAGTGAGGCACCAACTACTTTGCAAGGGCAGAGTTCATGGAAATGCTCACGCCCTATCTCGTCATCCATGTCCAGCTAAGTACAAGCATTGCTGGCGAATTGAGGAAAAAGAGCCGACCGTTGATCTGCAAGTGATAACGACCAAATTCGATGAAGGTTGGTGATCGGAGCAGATTCGAAATGCCCAGTTAGCCGATGAGGACATCGGACCTTTGCTCGTATGGAAGGAGACAACTGGGCAGCCTGATTGGAAGGACGTTTCAATGCGTGGCGCCACGTTGAAAAGTTATTGGGCACAATGGAACTCCCTTCAGGTAGAGGGTAGTGTACTCAAATGGAAATGGGAAACGGTGGATGGCAGCTCCTATAGGATGCAAACCATACTTCCCAAAAGCTGAATCCACGATGTGATTAAGGAAATGCACAAAGGGTCCTCGGGAGGCCACCTTGGTGACAAATGCAGACCTACAACGTGGGTGTACCGTTTGAAAGGATTGCTGTTGACATCGCAGGACCTTTTCCTGAATCCGAATGGGGAAACCGAAACACGCTGATTGTGGCCGATTATTTCAGCAAGAGGCCCGAGGTCTACCCCATTTCCAACCAGGAAGTAACTACTGTAGCTGAACAGCTAGTATTAAATTGGGTTAGTAGATACGGCGTACCTTGTAAACTACATTCGGATCAAGGCCGAAACTTTGAGTCACTAGTTTTTGGCGAAATGTGCGAGCTGCTGGGGATACGGAAAACGAGGACAACACCGCTGCATCCCCAATCAATGGAATGGTCGAACGTTTCAAAGGCACACTCAATAAACACCTGGCCAAGATGTTTGACGAGGGACTGGGACCGGCACATTCCACTATTTTTGATGGCGTACCGAGCTACGGAATATGCATCCACGGGAAAAGCCCTAGCCAAAGTCATTTTTGGAAAGACTATTCGTCTGCAAGCTGATATAAAGTTCGGAAAACCTCCCGAGAAACCCCAAACGATCTCGGAGTACGCAAGTGAGCTAAGGCAACGGTTGAACCAGATACATCGGACAGTGCGAAAACACCTCGAATCGGCTACTGACCGCATAAAGACCAGGTATGATCTAAAGGCAAATTCTACTGGCTTCCAGCAAGATGACCTGGTGTGGGTATACGACCCACAACGGCGGAAGGGTAGGTCCCTAAAGTTGCAGCATAATTGGGCGGGACCATACCGGGTTACAAAGCGAATTAACGACGTCGTATATCGCATACAGGAACACCGTAAGCCGAGGGCCAAAATGAAAGTCGTGCACCTGGACCATCTTGCCCCATATTACCTCCAGGGAGACTTGACTACAACGGGCGACACATCTTTTCTGGGTGAAAAGAACTGAGGTGGGGGCAGTGTTACATGTGTAAATAATTTTGCTAACTACTGTCGCATGCGTCTTCGCAACTATTAACAACATTATGATCAACAAACGAGTGCACTCGAAAGAACAAGAATCCACAAAGCATGATCAACATCTGAAAGTAACGTCGTTGCGCCATTCAGAACTGCTCGAATATTCCAGGTAGTTCGCCAATGTACGAGAAATGGATTGAATGGCTAGAGACCCAATATGAAGCTGAGCTGAATGAATGGGGGATATATTACAACCGCGATAGTAAAACCACGCTGGCAAGACTTCGATAAGTGTGGAGTGCGAATTAAAGGTGATAGTTAAGACAGTTGAATTAAAAATTTATAGATAAGTGAAAAGTAAAATTAGTGAAATAGTTAAATTAATTATTGTGCATTTTTTAACAAATAAACTCTTTTTACTTAATTTAAAAGACTGTGCGTTTTCACTTTCCCGGAACATTAAAATTATTGGCCGCGAACCATGGCACGCTACAATATATATGTATATATATATATATATATATATATATATATATATATATATATATATATATATATATATATTCATATATATAATAGGGGTAACGGTTAATTCATGCCGTTTTTTTCGAAAATTGAAGCTTTATTGTGAAAAATTGCTTTGAGAGGTTTGTTGAGTGCCGCCAAGTGATTTTGCAAGTTTCGGATGGATCTTGGTCGGGCAATTTTCCCCAATTCGTGATCTTCAAACTTTTTTGGCTGTCCGGGTCGTTCATTATCCTCCAAGTCAAAATTTCTACTTTTAAACCGTGCAAACGACTTCTGGCGCGAACGCTCAGCTAGAGCATGCACAACATACACTTCGACCAAAATACGATGAATTGTGGTAGCCTTTTTCTTCAATGAGGAAGTACTTCCCGCGAAAACACTTTATTCGGCACAAAATCGACATTTTCGGAGTGAAAAAAAGTATTCTTGGTTACACTTCAGCTAAACGAGACAGACTGGTTATGAAACTATATGACAGTAGCTTTCCAACACATATTTGGAAAGGTGAATCACTGAAATAAAAATCAAGTTACGGCATCTGTTAGAAAACTGCACGAATTAGCCGGTACCCCTTAAATGTATATATATATATATACATATATATATATATATATATATATATATATATATATATATATATATATATATATATATATATATAAATAAATAAATATATATATATATATATATATATATATATATATATATATATATATATATATATATATATATATATATATATATGCATATATTTCCCCAACAAGTAAATTTCCCTCAAAAAAACTCACATAAAAACTATAATAACATGCACAACAAATCCATACTTGCGTTAAATGAAAAACCGTTGTTGCTCAATTTTAAGCGGTTGCCAATTAATTGAAATATTTCTAATGAATGAATGGAATATAAAATATATTTTTGGAATGGGATATTAAATATATTATAGCTGAAAATTTTGAGATCAATCAAAAATGTAGCATCTGGATCGATGGAAAGCTGAAATAGTAAACCATGTATTGTTGTTGTTGCAATCATAGAAAATTTGAACGGCTTTAACCTCCGTAAGTATGATTTGATTACAGCTTATGCATAACTATCAAATTTCGTTGATTGACGAGTATCCACACGAATTGAGCGGGAACAATGTTAGATTTATAAATCATACCAGAATAATGTTTACATTTCCCCTCTCCTACCCCGCTCGAACTAGATTAGGTCATTAAGACCGTTCATATGATACCTCACTTGATTACTTTTAATTAACATTAATTGTAAGGATCGCCCCCCTCCGGGGAAGTACCCCGTACACTATCCGAAAAAATTTTCACCCCAGAACTTTTAAGAGGTCATTGCTTTTGACGTTTTCATGAAGCTTGATGGCTGTAGCTTCCATTGTTTTGGAGGGAAACTGCTGTAACACACAGGTGGATAGACACGGGTTGTGATTTCCATAAGGTTTTATGTTTTGAACAAAATTCTTAAAATTTATACATGGTGCGCTGAAATAGAAGCTACGAGGGCGGTCCCAAAAGTACTCGAAAACATTAAAATAATTGCGAAAATGTTTTTTATTTTTCAACATTTCTCCTTTAAGCTCGCTCGATACATTTTTGCCTACAATGTTCAATACCTTCGATACCTGCTTTATAGTAGGAACCGCCAAGCTCCTCAAAATAACTATTAACCGTAGACTCTACCTCTTCATTGTTGGCATCTTTTGCCACCGAGCCATTTTATCAAATTCAAAAAAGAAAATAATCCAAGTGAGCCAGATCTGGCAAATAGGGTGCGTGAAGAAGCGATTCGAACTTCAACACGTGTGGACTGGTGCGTTGTCTTGGTGAAACAATACTTTCTTTTTCGTTAGATGGGGCCGTTTTTTCTTGATTGTTTTTCCTTTTTCGAGATAATCAATTAATATTATTCCTCACACATCTCAGAAAACGGATGCCATGACCTTGCCAGCTGACTAAACTGTCTTTGCTTTCTTTGGGGCCGGTTCTCCCTTTTCAGTCCATTGCTTTGACTGCTCCTTGGTAGTGTAAAATGATGGACCCATGTTTCGCCCATGGTTATAAATCGACGCAAAAACTCGGCTTTATTGATGCGAAACATTGTCAAACACTCGATGGAAACATCCTCACGTTGCTGTTTGTGTTCCATTGTGAGCAAACGCGGGACCGATCTTTCGTAAAACTTTCTCATGTCCAAATTTTCGGTCAAAATGCAATGCGCAGCACTTTTTGAAATGTCTGCCATGTCTGCTACATTTAGTCGACGGTCATCTAATACCATTTCGTAGATTTTCTTCACAGTTTCTGACGTAGTGACCTCACCTGGTCGACCACTGCGGTGTTCATCTTGGCAACTCGTACGACCTCACTTAAACTCAGCTACCCAATATTTAAACGTTGTACATGAAGGAGCGGACTTCCCCAGGGTAGAATCCAATTAGACTTTGATATCGGTTGGACTTCGACCTTTCAAATCAAAGTATTGTACCACATAACGATGCCCGATTTTTTCCACATTTACAAATTCACCGAGGGCGTTCACTTTGGATGTCTGTAAAAAAATAATAATATGCGTGTTGCTATGAATTTTTCACATTAAGTTGTTGAAAGGTAGTATTGTCAATCGCAGTAATTGTTTTTTTTTTAAACTACCTGTATTTATAAGTCAGGCCAGGTACTTTTGGGAAGATCAGCATGTTAGATTTTTATATTCATGAAAGGTATTTCCATTTAAAGCAGTGTTAAAATGCAGATCAGTCAGATATTTCTTCTATTAGACCTTTCAGACCTCCCGAATATGCAACGGCTTTCAAAATCTTTCTTTGACATCTTGAAAAGATATATTAACCTCTGCTTATTATTTCTCAAGTCTCCGTTTCTATCCCTCCTGCAATGGTGTTATTCAACGTACTCTTTGATATGATACTATCATTCATAAGATTTGGTTGATGTTAAATTTTCATGCAAGCATAGGCAGTGTGCTAAACATTTTTTTCTTTCTCACTATATGTATGTTCCGTTTCTATTACTTTCAATAATACGAGCAGTTTTGGTAATGCCAATGGTTTTCCTATTTTCAAAAATGACGATCTTAATTGTTTCTATTGGAACTTCCTCCTTCTGCAGTTATGTCCTTTAACGTATTTTGTATTTCAGGTTAAAAGCCTGAACACAGTTGTTGAATAGCTTTGTTAATAGCTGTGCAAAGTATCCTTCGCAAAATTTCCGACTTATGCAGGCGCTTTGTCAACGCACGAAAGATTTCTTTTATCTTGAGAAAAATGTTGCTATTTTCCAACTTACAGTTTTTTCTCATAATTTCAAGCATTAATTGTATGCAAATTAAAAGCATCCCCTTTAGATGACACTCGACAAAATGCCTTGGAGGTTTGTACACTCCAACCATTCCTAGAAGTGCTATGATTGATTCCAATATTTAAAACAAATTCCCCACTTAAAGTTCGTCCCTAGAAAATGACGCAAATTATCATTGCATTGAATGGCATTTGGTTGCGTTGTAATCCTAATTAATTACAAAACGTTCTAAAAGATATTGCCAGAATTAAAGAATTCTTTTCGTCAACAATGGAACAGCAAACAAATAGTTTGCACCGTCTAGTCAACAATGTTATTTGCCGTGGCATTCCGCAGCTTAAGGATAATTAAATAAATTATAGAAGGTTTTAAATTTCAATTTGCATGGCTGCACTTTTGCGCTGTTTCCCTGCTACATTCAATCGTAATCTCACCATTGGTAGTAGCTCTTCAAACCGCCAAGACCGTGAAAAAGACCTTTTCAACAAATACGAAAGAAACTTCGGCAAGATGTTGAGTAGTTGGCAGATAAATACTTTTGTGCAATTTGGTAAACGAAAACAGAATATTTACATACTTTCAGCATTTCTTTGGCCATGAATAAGATGAGGGGCGCAAGGCTGAGAGCCTTTAACTGAAAGTCAAGTTCTTGGTCGTTGTTGTCGCCCGGACGCCGTTGCTTGGGGACTCTGGTTCAGCTACTTAGTTGCTGTTCTAAAGAAACGAGGAAGATGCCTAACACTGTCCAAAGGAATTTGAAACGATGCCCCGGCATGCCACTATTAACGTGTAAATGCACATACATCTTTACGACGACAACTAAGACGAGGAAGACCGACAACGGCGACAACAACGACTACTAAACGCCAAGTTCTTGCGCTATGCAAAATATTTTCCTCAATTTAAACAATTTTTTTTATTTTGCCGATTTTGTTTTTATTGCTGTTGCTTTTAATGCTAAGAAATTATACGGTAAGTAATGGTGGTCATTCAGAGATTTTTCATATGGATATTTATGAAATGATCAAATATTGATGCTTTTACCACTGAGAACTACAAACTTGATATGAAAACGGAATAGAAATCATGGAACCTGCATGTGTTGATGGTACTATGAGGTATAGTTAATTTCAGCAATTGGATATACTTGCTTTGGGATGCTTAATATGGTTCAATATTGAAGGACAAATGTGACCAACATTTTAAACATTTTATTTAAGGATTGACTTGCAATAATCTTTCTTTTCGCTTTTGATATATTTATATATTTTAATTACACAAATGTTTAACAACTCGATGAAAAGTTGCCAGAATCTTTTTTTTTGCTTTAGCACTACAGCCCCTTTCGGGCCTTCGCTAAGAGAAAGTTAGAGTATCTCATTATCTTGATCGAATGTATCGGCACACGGGGCAGGTGATATGGTCGGTATCACACTTTGGCCGTGTGTCCGTCCACCCAGCTACAATATGTTCTGATTTTAAACCAGCCCGTATCATAACAGAATGGGCTTATAGTCCCGTCCGAAGAATAACTCGAAGCAAATCTCGTTGTCACCAACGGGATTCGAACCAGGGACCTTCAGCTTACGGAGCGAGTGCTTTAATCACCACGCCACGCGGACTACCATGCCAGAATCTATGAGGGCCTAAATGTATATATATATATATATGTATATACATATATATATATATATATATATATATATATATATACATATATATATATATATATATATATATATATATATATATATATATATATATAGATATAGTCTAAGGATCAATTCAAGGTACATAGTCTTTATTGTATGATTATTTATGAACTATTCTTAAAAATTAAACTTCCTAGCAATACTGGTCGATAAGAAAGTTTGGTATGCTTTGAAATGTATTATATCTGTGGGTTTTCATTGACTATAATTAGAAAGTACAAAAATGAAATTCAGATCTTGATTTCTATGTAGCAAAAAAACCATTTAGTTTCAATGGAAGAAATCTTAAAAGTCTAGTTATATAGTTATATGCGATTCCCGACGCAAATTTCTCCACGATTGCGAGCACTCCTGGCATCCTTGGAGACGAGTAAAGATCCGCACAAGTGGTAGAGTATGCCAACGGCCACTCGCCGATGACGATGGAGCGCCAGGCAGCACCCAACGAGAAGTCGTCGTGGGAGTTTCTCCGATCACGGATCGTTCCAGCTATGTTTGCCATCCCCAACCAACACACACACACGAAATTTAAAATTTCCCAAATTTAGTTGAAGCCTAGATTTTATTTGTTTATTTCACTTGCGCTTTGTATTCACTTCTTTTCTCCACACATTATCTACGTGATCTCTCCTTAACCAAATTGATACAATTGTGCTGAACTCGATTCACGTTTAGATGGTCGGAATGGCCGAAAGGAAAAATCCGAACACCAGCCGAACAGCGAGTCATAAATCTTTGGTAGCAGGTAGGTGGGTAAATGCTGACGCGAGGATTGGCGCGAATATCAACATATGCTTCGATGAGAGATTTCAGGATTACCATATCTCAAAAAATCAATAACTTTGCAGAAAAACAAATTCGTTCCATGCAATCGCTTAGTTTTTCATTAGGATCTGGCAGCACTCCTATGTTCTGAAATGCGTAAAAGAACACGTGCGTCGAAGATTTTATTTGCGTTTTGCTTTGTTTCTTGAGAGCGCCAGGCCTGGGCTCAGCTGTCGTGCCCCGAATCAGCTGACGTGCCCCTGGGAAAATTCAAAAAGTGTGCAACACAGGGTAAATGAAAGGTGTGCGTACTAGGTGAATGTACTATGCTTGTTGCTGCGGCAGCCACGGTGAAGCATGTCGACTGATAATTTTTGGCTTGTTTTAGGGGGGTCAACCCTAATAAGGAGATAACCCTTAAACAGTTTTTTAAATCAAAGTTAGTCAAAGTCAGAAGCGCTTTATTCAATACCAATCAAAGAATATAAAGCAAATTCCAAACAATAAAAAACTTAATGACCCAAATGGCTCTCTCATTTCATACGTTATCAATCAAAGTACAATATCAAATTCAAATTAACAAAATTATTACATATTTTATGATTCAACTGGAAAAAGGTGAAAAAACCAACCAACACTATTCAAAAGGTTTTGATAATTTTAACACAACAGTGAACTTCTATCGTACACCTAATATGTTATAACCTAATTCTAATAAAATTCAATCAAAAACTTTATCTTATATTAATACAATGCTATTTCGATATTTCTAACCCACACGTTAAACCTTATCTCTAAATCTAATATGATAAACATAATAAACACCTATCCTAAGTATTGAAATCTCATCCTGATTTTTAACATAAAGAAACAGCAACACTAATTGTAACTATATTGAGCTGAAACTCAAAACCATTGTACATCCACATAGTATCCACACCTTCCATTTACCCAGTGTTGCACATTTTTTGAATTTTCCCAGGGGCCGGTCAGCTGAGTCGGGGCACGTCAGCTGAGCCGAGGCCTGTCGCATTCGAAAAACAAAACAAAAACCAAATAAAATTTCCGACGCACGTGTTCTTTGACGCATTTCAGAACATGGGAATTAAGCAGTTTGATAAATTGTTCTATTCGATATATAGCGTTTCCAATCAATCTCAGGGTTTCCCTAAAAACCAGTACATGCAATAAGAGATTTCCTTTCAAAAACTCTTAATCTTTCTAAAGTACTGGCACTCTGGTTGTACGAGACCTGACATCGATATGTCAAAACTGGTCCAATCAAAGTATCAAAGTGTTGTCGAAGGGCCATGACTACTTTTTGTGCTTTAGTGAGCATGATTTTGACGTGTTCAGTACAGTACAGATACTGATCGAGATGAACACTGAGGTATCGAGCACATAATTTTTGTTGAATCCGTTCTGAACTACCTTCACCAGCTATAATGCGTCCAATTACTTCCAATTACGTTTCAGGTCTTGACTGGTCCCCTGAAGCGTTATTCGAAACAAAATCTTTTTACATTCTGCGCATTCATTTTCATTCGCCAATTGTCAGTGTACAGCTGCACATCATTAAAGATTTTTTGAATGTTGTTCTGAGCAATTGTAGCTTTTTGGTCAGTCGTATAAATGATCAGAACATCTGCGAACGCTGCCAGTAATTCCGTTGGTGTGACGTTAACATCAAAGCCATTCAATAGCTTGTAAATGAAAATCGAGAAGAGCAGCGGCGCAGTAACTGTTCCCTGTTGTAGTCCATTCAAGACCATGAAGTCACGCATTGTCGTCAGACTTCCATCAATTAAAATAAATGATTTCTTGTATAACATATTCCACATCATCACGACAAGGTGTCTGGGGAGCCCCTCCATTAGGAGTTTAAAAATTGGTCCATCTAACCATACCGTATCAAAGGCTTTCTCCATATCAATGAGACATGCTCCAACACATTGTCTATCATTTAGTTTCCAACAGATGTCTGAGGTTCCTTTCGTTATTGCATGTGTGGTCGAGTGCCTGGCACGAAACCCAAATTGGCAATTCGGCATCAACGCATATTCCTCAATGTGGGCGTTTAATGCTCTGTTGAGTATCACTTCAAACACCATTGGGCGATAGCTTTCAGGGCATGAAGATTCTTTCCTTTCTTTAAGATCGAAAATACCTTAGTCCATTTCCACTCATTTGGGAAATGTGAATTGCTCAAAATGTTGTTTAACAGGATGTAATAATTCCTAACAGCAACCTTAGGCAAATGTCAGAAAGCTATATTTGGAGCACACGTGATTTCTTCTTGTTTATCTTGCCAAATATGAAACATAAGTCTTCATAGCTGTCAAAATAATGAATAAGATTCATGCTTGGTATGAGTTCAGATGTCAATGTTTCATTGAAATGAAGAATTGAGTGGCCATTCAGGTTTGAGTTGAAGTTGGAAACTTTCGCTTTAATGACCTGTGAAAGTATGTGATTCCCTCTTTCAGGGTTTGGTAGATGAATCAACTCAAAATGAGTTCCAACCAGTCCATGTTCATGCAAACTATCACACATAATCCCATTTCCATTTCTATCTGGAGTTATATTATCAATTTTGATACCAGCCCTATCGAGAAGATTTATCTCATCACTAGCGACTTCAGGATTCGATACCTTTACCCGAGACTTCTTGCGGAATATGCTATTCACTTCTGCGGAAACGCCATCTGGGTCCTGTGGGTTAATACTCCTTAGTTTTTCGGCCCATTGATTGCTGACCTCACTCCTGAAGTATGAACGGATTAAATTTCGGACATTCTTCAGGTGTAATTGCAACAAAGCCAACGAGGGATGGTTGTAGTTCAAAAATCACCGATAAATATTGTTGACGCGTATAAGATGAAGGCTCTTCAAACTTTTCAACCTTTCTTTCGCTGGTGTTTCACATCATTCCATATTGTTCTGATGCTTAATCTTGGGAACGACTTTCTCAATCGTTTCCAACGTCAGCTTCTCTAACTTCGACAGATAGAGATATATTTCATCGTTAGTTAGAATTCCTGTCATGAGGAACCATTGAACATTCGTTCCCATCATTAGGAGGAGGACATTGCTTCTGGCACCCTTGATTAAACTTCTTGAGAAACTTTTCCCGATCCGTTTTTTTAAATTCAACCGATGATTTTCATGTTGAAATGGAATGAGGAAGACTTCATCTCTTTGATGATTGATTTGCATTACGATTGCGTCATGGTCACTATCGTAAGGAAGCACCTGCAGTTTCCGTTGAGGACTATTAAAGCTGAATTCAGTCTTGCATTAGTAATGCAAAGGTCCAAATATAAATTTGTCCTAGGGTATGTTGGGAGCTCCGACTCAAATAGATTGCACCTGCATTCAATTTGGTTGTCTGTTATCCACGATGTCAGGAATACACCTCTGGGATTATTGTTGGCATTCAGCCATGATGTATGCTTGGCATACAAGTCACCAGTGAGAATATAATAACTATGCAGCTTGTTCAATTCTAGTATTTCAAACAAGTAACTGAGTTTCTCGTTTAACCTGAGAAAATTTCGACCAGTTGCATAGGCAGAGATAACGAAGAGGTTTTCATCATCTAGCAATGAAATATTGACAACGGACACTTAAAAAAATTCAAAGGTTTTGAACTGAACGTTATCTATATTTTTGGGAGCAATAGAGTCTTCTTACCAATATCCCGGTGCCACCTCCCCTATCACCGTTAATCCTATTGTTTCTTACAAATTCAAAATCCTTCAGTGTCATGGAGTGCCATAAATTGAGGTGAATTCATGGAGAAAGTCGCGTCGATGTATAATAACAATGGAGTTGACGTTGATTGAGATGAGACGAATCCTACCCACGGAAATGTGACTGGATGGCAAACTATTTGTAGTGAATATTAAGGATGTTCAAAAATGTCCGTAAAGGACTGCAGCGATGGTCTGCTGCCTCGGCAGAAGAAGGTTTCGGTATCTGCCGAGAATGCCCTCGTCTGGAGACGCCTGAATGCGCTGGCAGGCTAGCATTGCGGTGTCGTGGGGCGGGTTCATTTCCCCAGAACGAGGACCCACTACAAAAAAATTTCGCACTCACGAATTTGGTTGGAGATCCAGAGGCGACCGAAGTCCCAAAAATTGTAGATAACTACACAGAGGGAGATGGTACTTGTTACGAGAACAAGTGGAACCTGAAAAGAAAGGCGGACTTGGGGTAACCTCGTCATTACCCGACGAAGTTCATGGCCCACAAATGAAAGAGGGGCAAACGGGTGATGGTGGAGCCCCTTCGCACCCACCCAACCGGAATAAATCCATATATGTTTTGTTGCAGTGGCCAGGTATTCCTCTTCTGAGCGGAAAACCCATACAACTTGAATTGCATGAACTTTCCCATCAGAAGGGGAGTACCCCGGTGACCAATTTATGCCATAGAGTTATACAATTTGATTGCATAACGCTATGCCATAAAGAGGCACTCTGCTTGGGCCACTCAACCCGCGATATCACCTGAAACAAAGAAGAATTGCTTAAGTACCCGGCGGCTGGCTCATGTCTTGAGGTGGAAGCCTGCCACCGTACCGGGTCCTATACCCGGTTAGAGTCGGGAGAAAGGGAAGACCGGAGGGTATGATGTCAATTCATTGTTTTAATTTATAATTTATTTTTTTTTTCAGTTTTGAATTGAATGCAATTACAAATAGAAAGCTAAAATAAAATACACATTAGCTGAACTTATTTACTAAAATATACCATAATATTATAAATTGATATTTAAAGATTTTAAAGAAAACAATGTACAATTTACGACAAAAATTGATTTAATCAAATAGAAAAATTTAAACTTCTAAAACACATGATTTTCTCAGAAGTGATTGAATTTACCTAAGTAGAATATCTGAAATTTAGTCAGTAATATTTTTTTCTTCTTCATTTCCAATTGAAATTGAAACTTATTTAATGTTATTATTAACTGAGATCAGAATATCGTCTATCTATTTTTTTTTTTTACTTTTTTATATTGAAAAGCTCTAGTAGCAACTAGTAGTGGTAGAGTAATCCATTTGTAATGCACATAACTTTAAGTGGGAAAAATGTCACTTCGAGGTATATCATGTCGGAGTTCTATGATTTGAAAATTCTTTCAATTTCACGAGCCTCAACCGAGCGTATATTGTGTCTTGCATTGAAATTCAATGCACAGTAAACTCAATCGAAATTCGGAAATCAAATAAGCTACGCCAACGTGGTATCTTCAAATACGGTGCATAAAAAATACGAAAACTACTTGTACAATAGAATATATAAAAACAATAGCAGAGAATAAGAAAAATGGTACATTTGATGATTTAAGTTAGTGTAATTATTTATTACTATGAGAAAGTGATTCGTTAGTCAACAAATTGTTGTATGTGCTTAACCGAGTCCTGAATTTACGTAATTCAGAGGTAAGAATCATGGTTTGTAATATCAACTTCATTCTAGAAGCATCGGTGGGAACAGATGAATTGAGGAGAACATAAAAATGTCATTATCAGCTCGTGAAACGGATTAAATGTATAGTATTTGGTTGATATAGAAAAAAATAAATGTCTGTGTTATTTCGACAGAACCGCACTGATTCTCTACACTTTGCATTCCTTCTTCTACACTTTGCATTCCTTCTTCTACACGTTTAAATTTCTATAGTCATGCACAACAACTGTCGTTCTCTTCAATCTTTCTACCCACTAAAATTTTTTTCAGGAATCTGAGAATTCTAGAATTCTTGCCAGCAAATATCGGTAATCATGAATCCCGCAATAAGCTTCATTGAAAAATTTCCTCTGAGAACTTTGAAAAGCACAATAAATCAAAATATTTCCCATAAAAAAGAGTATTCAACTGAAATTATTTATCATTTGCTAAAATCTAATTACCTACTGTCAACATGTGTAACTTCAATAAGAATCTTATTTTGCAAAATAAATTTAAAATTCACTTGCTGGAATTTTCCTTATCTAAGTAAATTCTCTTTAGCATGTCCAAAGCTCATGAATATTCATAATTTCAAATAACATGTCCTTCACCCGCTGTCAAGTTTCCCTCGTTAAAACGAATATATAATTCACAGTTAGTACTTTGAACGGAAATCACGACTTTTTCTCTGCTTTTAAAACATTTTTCTTCTCTTCGTACATTACACTAGCATAAATCTCCAGCTTCGAGAAAAAAGTGAGGCGGGCTAGCTGAGATCCTTATTTATTCGCTTAGCACAGAGCATAACAAAGGAGCCTCCCCTACTTTGGGTGAAACTAAGCAAATTATTGCGTTTCTACTTAAAAGGGTTCGCGCGGAAAAACTCAAGCCCTGGACGCAGACTTAAGCTGCTAGTAGCGACGAAGTTAGCCTTGAACGAGTGTTAACGAAGAACATAGTAGAGTCGCTGAGGAATATGGAAGTGTGATTGCACGATTAGACGGAGAGCCTGCGAGGCAAACTGATAAAGCTCTTGAACAAATTTAAAAGTAAAGCATCCTAGTGTAAATTTCTCTAAAATAAAATTAATCGGTTTTGTTGACACATACTCCTACATTCAATGTAAATAATATGTTTTAAACATATCTTCTCTAAGTTTTTTTTTTCTATTTAAATCATATGATGCAATAAAAGGGTACTCACCCGCATGGTCTTCCGAGCGCTCGACGACGATGCAGATGGTCCTGAAATTTCGATTCTGTAACATCAAATTGTACTTCTTATACTTGTAGTAGTCTGGTAAAGCACTGAGGCAACAAATTCCTTTTATCACTTCTACTAGAATACACAAATCCGGATTTTTCAAATCTACTTTATAGGTAGAATTTTTAGCAGTAACTAACTCAGCTATTTTTCCCTATTAACAAGTCTCGATCAACTTTATTGTTGAATCGCTTGTTGATAACAATTGAAAAGCTTCCAGCACTAGCAACAAAATTTTTATCGATTAAGGAACTGAGTACGTATCTAGTGGCAGGAGAATTTTCTTGATAAATCCTTTTAATAAGCTCAACTCCAATCTCAATCGGATCTTCAAATGCGGTTTTGATAAATATACAAATTTTCACTCCTAACTCTGCAGTGAGTCGTTCAGAAGAGCGATATTACAACTCGACTCCGTTCACTTCTTATTTTTCGCACGGTAGCAATTGCTCAGCTCGGCTGAGTGCTTTTCCTCGAGAAAATCGCAATTCGACAAAAGAACGGAAACCAGATAGCTCTGAAATTCCGTTCAAGTCCAAGTCGAATCTATTGTGCGAAATCCTGACCGAAGTCGCGCCCCCACTAAACACTCACTGGCGATTTTCTTCAGCGCTTTCCACACGATCGAGCGGACGACTCGTTTGTGACGTTTTGCACAATATTTTGCGGTGGACGCTACGCTCACCCACAGCAGCGCGCTTTATCGCACTAAACAGTGCAAGAACTTTACACTTCCTCTTGAATTTTCCACCTGATTTTCCGTCCGGAAGGAAACTCCTGTCCATTTACTTTTCAAAGCTTCTGGCCGAGTGCAGTCCAGGGACCGTTCTCTCTTTTACGGTACTTGCTTCTACTGCTACTGCTACTGCGTGCCTTGAGCGAGAAATTGCGGGACTCTTGCTGTTCCTGCAATGGGTCTTCAGAAAGAGACCGTTGAGGTTAGCTTCGTTGAGATGACTCAAGCGCTTTATCGGGTCCGAACTGCTCCGATTATCGGCAATTATCTTCCTGAAATATTGAAACGATCGGCACTAATTTTCACACGTGAGTTACCTCACACGTCTCCTGCTTAATGACAACTGCCCTGTCAAAAGTGTTTCGTCGTACCAGATCAATCTCAAGCCGGTTCGATTGCAAATTGTTCTAGGTCAATCGGAAATTGTTCCAATTCAATCTGCAATCGTACCGGTTCGATCGTTTCGATTGATCTGGGACATTTTGAGTTTTTCTTTAACCATATAACTGCCCGATTATTACATATTTTGAAGCATGTTGGCCTGAACGTTGAAAAACGAAATTAATTTGTTTGATCTTGCTTATTTATTCTTTCCAAAAGAAGTTCAAGCTATTGGTAAATTTTGAGAAGCAGCTCATTATTGCGACTTATATTATTCACATTATTTACATTGTTGTCTGCTGCTCCTCTAGCAGTAAGTGCAAATGATAATCCGGGTTTGACGAAGTTGAAAGGTAGCACACTGTGATGTGCTTGGGTTGGTTTTGGGGAAAATTTAACTTTTGCATTTTGATACTGAGGGCATCCTCTATATTAAGCTGGATGTCCAAATAAACTGCAGTTTTCTTTCAGCTTCATCTGAGCCAATTTGCATTCACCGGGTGCTTTGAGTTTTGGTACAGTCAGCAGACAAATGACCGAGTCTTTGGCACCTATAACACTGGTTGACCTCAGTTTTTTTAAGACGCTCCTACCTCATAACTCTGAAGTTCAAGTACCTTATCTGTTGGAGGACACTTTCTTTTATTCATTTATTTGGAGAAAATAACAGTTACAGTTTCAATTAATAATACAAAAGAAACTCATTCATGCAACTGAAGTAGTAAACTATAACGGAACATTTTCTCACTGAGAGATTTAATGTAGAGCGTGTTTTACCCACACATATTTAAAGGCTCTATTTCTAGCTTCATTCCGTACTTAACCATACAAAATTTTGCTCCTAAGAGAGAAATGTTCATTTAAATAGATTAGATAGTGTACAGTCAATCTCTGAACTATCTATACTGAGATGTCGCCAAACTTTAGCGCTATGCAATAAGTCGTCTCTAAGCCGGCGAGTAAAGAGCTGCAACAGAATTTTCCGTGGTCGAGCTGTTGCAGAATCAGGCGCTGATGCAGAAGTGACTCGATACACAGAGCGGATACTTTCCACTGGGATAGGCACATGCAACATTCTACCAATGTTTTGAAGTATGTTCACTACGCTCTCAAGTTTTGGCTTTCAGGGTTATTCTGAATTTCCAAATTACAGCATCTGTTTGCCTGGTAAATGTCGTTGAGCTTCTTGTTTATAGACGATAGCGCTGTACGTAGGTGTAAGTTTTCTGGTTTAAGGTCAGTTAAAATTTTTGTGTTATAATCTATAGAACTCACTCTTGCCTCCAAAATTTCAATTCGATGCTCCTAACTACAAATTCGTTGCAATAGTGATTTCAACTCAGTGACGAAAGGAGTCATTGAACCAGAAACTTCAGTTTTAATGCTGTTGAATCTAGTCTCGAAATAATCGAACGTACCGGAATCAAGTTTTGCAGCTGGATCAGCTGGTGACATGATTATAAGATACACAAAGCATTAGCTCTTATAGGCGTATTTGTATTATCCGCCCTTGAAGCTCTATTGCAAGCATCTGGACATTACCAACTTGTTCTGTATTTCGCGCTTTGCCTACCATAGCTAGACTTGGAGATACCAAGGCATTCGAAATGATAACAATTACCACATCCAGAAGTAAAGCACTTCATAGTTTCAGTTTCACGTACAGTTTTTTTACACGCACAGCAGATGACCATTTTTAGGGTTTTGTACTGAAATACAAACCCTATTGCAATCACGATCTGTATTCGTCTGTCCGTCCGTCCGCCTGTATGCTACATCAGTTTTCTTCCAAACCGGTAAAAGCTTCAGCAATAAAATCTTGTGGAAAGGTCGGAAGTGGTGACTTCTTGAAAGTTTTGGGGTGGAAACTTTTTCAAAGGGGTTTAGTTGGGATCCACATATAGGGAGATAATCCTTCAAAAAAATTTTCACCTTTGGTAGTCGATTGGAAAGGTCTCAACGAGATCTTTTCAAAATAAGTCTTAAAACTGCCTTATCGGGAACGTGGGGGGCAGGGGAAGGGAAAATATACGCACTTTTTGCGTTCCCCCCCCCCCCTCGCGATTGGACACCTTTTATCCGAAAAATCTTAAAAAATCATGAATGTTGCCCTTTATGAGTATAACAACAACAAATACGTGAGAAATCGAAATTCACTGAACTTTATTAGTAATAGTATGACTTATCGATTTTAAATTTTCTTGATCGAAATTTTAGCAGTACTTTTAAATTCAAAGGAATTCAGTACACAAATGGTTATTTATTAGATTGAAGTCGTGGGATTGCCAAGCGCCCGTTATGGTCAGGTCGCGCTTAAAGTTTCTTCCTGGCTTTCCAACGTTTTATTCAGGTGTTGTGGGGGGTTACGAGCTGCAAACAAATAGGGTGGAATGAGGCTGAATTTAAAAGTAGGAAGAGCCGATCTTCAATTACAACTGCCATCACTCTAAAACCAGCTTAAATAAGAAAAATTGCGCTAACAGATAATAAATAACGCGATTTAAGTACCCTGTGTGTGAACAATTTGATTTCAAAGTTCTATAGAGATTGTGTTGTGAAAATCAGATTAACAAGTTTTTTATTCTGTTTATTTAAAATAATTTGGCTATTTATTGTAAATACATCAGCCAATTTTTTTAAAACTGTTTTTTCATTACTTTAGATTGTTCTTTTTTTTTAAATTTTACTTCTCTTTCCAACTACTTTAAGCAGTGTGCTTTACTTAAATGTATGATTTGAAAAAAAATAGCCTTCAAATATCTTTTTTTCCCTACTAAAATCGTGTCCTGTCTGTCCGTCCGTCCGTGTATCACTGCACTTTTTCTCGTAAACTACCCAAGCTAAAAACATCAAATTTTGTATGCAGATGTAAAGTGGTGCTCTCTTTAAAGTCCAAGTACAAAAAATTTTATAAGGTATTTAAGGGGGGGTCTCCCAAATAGGGGAATGGGCCCCGAAAAAAAAATTTCATCAAAAGTAGCCAATATGGGTATCAAATGAAAGGCCTTGATGAGAACTTTTCAAAACACGTCTTAATTTGATATTTTTGCCTTCGAGGGATGCACAGGGAGGGGAAATACACGAAAAATTTGTGTCCCCCCTCGCGATTGGACACCTATGATCCGAAAAATCTGAAAAAAGTTATGGAGGTAGATGTTTATACAACAACAACAAATACCTTAGAAGTCGAAATTCACTCAACTTTTTTTAATAATAGTATGATATTTGAATTTTACATTTTCTATATATGTACCCTTAAGCTATACAAAATTCAATATTTAAGGAGTTACACATAAGGAACTAACACTCTGCAAGTTAGATGAAAATCAAATCATATCCGCGGAAGTTATAGCCATTTGAAATTGCTGCAATTACAACAACAATAACACACAGTTTTGGTATTTTATGGACTTTCCATCGGTTCAGACACTGCAAGTTTGATTTGATCTTCTTGAAACTGACAAATAAGTATATTTAGACAAAGAAAGCTTTTTTATATTTTAGTTTTTTCCTGTGACCGTGATTTATTTACTCTATTCTACAGACACGTCTTTCGTCCGTAGCACTCGGACTTCTTCAGTGTACTACCTAACTTATCCTACTCCTTAACTTTTTACTACTGTAATCAAAAATTAAGGTGACATTTGAATTTAAACTGCGCACATCGAAGGATTTGGAGAACTATTTTTTGTTAGGTTGGTAGTACTGTCAGTGATATCTATGTCAAATTTACATGTCAAAATATTCATTAGTATTTAAGATACGCGTCGTTTTTGGGATGGCCTTTAGTTCTGTCTTCGCTGCGGCTTGAATCTCCTCTATCGTATCAAAACGGCGTCCCCGGAGCGGTCTTTTGAGCTTGATGAACAGCCAGAAGTCGCACGGCGCCAGATCAGGTAAAAACGGTGGTTGCGGAAGAATATGGGTTGAGTTTTTGGCGAAATGATCACGAATTACGATTGCAGTATGGGATGGTGCATTATCGTGGTGTAATAACCAAGAATTGTCTTTCCACAATTCCGGCCTTTTTAGGCGGATAGCGTTACGCAAATGACGCATAACGTTCAAATAATATTCCTAGTTGACTGTTTGGCCCGGCGGAAGGAATTCATAATGCACAACACCACCATAATCGAAGAAGAGAAGAGGTTGATGGTTGCCCAGGACGCTCTTCGTCTTCGACACGTTCGCGGCCGGCTTGGAACTCACTATACCACTTGTAAACATTTTTTTTTTACACAACCTCATCACCAAAGGCTTTCTGCACCATCCACAATGTACCCGCAGCAGAAAATCGATTCCGCAAACAAAATTTAATACAAATTCAACAAATTTCGATATCGCAAAAAAGCCAAAAACTCACTTTTAGCAGCTCACAAAACGACGCGTAACTCAAACACTAATGAATATTTTGACATGCAAATTTGACATAGATGTCACTGATAGTACTACCAACCTAAAAATATAATTCTCCAAATCCTCCGACGCGCGCAGTTTAAATTCAAATTTTTATTTTTTGGACACAGTAGTATCCGGGAATTGGCAATGGGTAATTCGTTATCACCATTGCTTGCAGAAATATTTATGACATCTCCGGAAGATAGAATGGAGGAACAAGACATGATACCTAGCCTTTAAGTAAGATACGTCGACGACATCTTAGCAGCGGTGAAAAAGGACAAGCAACAAGATCAACTGAACTCAATGAACAAACTACACCTGCAGATAAAATTTACAATCGAAACAGAACAAGGAGCAAAAATACCATTCTTGGACTTGATGCTGACAAGAAGGAACAACAAGATAGAACTCACAATTTATCGAAAAGTGACGACGACGCAAAGAACGATTCCTAACTCATCAAATCATACGTATCAGCATAAGATGACCGCATACCATTGCATGATTTATAAGCTACCAACAGTACCAACGAACAGCGAAGATTACAAAAAAGAGCTGGATTATATCATCGACACGGCGCGAAAAAAAATGGGTACGAAAAACGCGCGATTGAATAAATCATAAATAAAAAACGGAGACGAATGTAATTAAATCAATATACAACGCTAACACCGGAAGCAAAAAAGGTAAAAAGGATTGCGATCATATACTCGGAAATGCATAGGGATCTTCAAAAGATGTTGAAGCAACAAGAGGCGGTATCCAAGAACGATAAGCAGTTGAAACGAATCTTAAAAAGCGAAAAGGACAAATTGGCGGAACAAGAAAAAAACCGCATCTACAAAATCTCGTGTGGTGAGTGTTAGCAGGCGTATATTGGACAAATGAAGAGGTTAGTGGTAGCGAGATTCAATGAGCATATGAAGGAGGTAGAGTTAACAAATAAGAAGGTCAACAACAATCTGAGGTCAGCGGTGGCGAAGCATATAATCCACAGTAAACACAAAATAGGTATCGAGAACTTAAAAGTTGTAAAAAAGGTTAGAAAAATTGACGAGTTAGACATTATAGAAACACTGGAAATAAGTAAGGTACCTGTTGAAAAAAGGTTAAACTTGGATTTATGAAATGGGTCAGAAAAACTTCTAAAGTTCATTAAGTAGAGGTTTTAGAAAAGTTTTTGAAATGTAATTAATAAATAGTTAAGTGAGAAGGAATGTAGTTAGAAGGAACATATAAATAGTTAAGGAGTAGGATAAGTTAGGTAGTACACTGAAGAAGTCCGAGTGTTACGGACGAAACACGTGTCTGTAGAATAGAGTAAATAAATCATGGTTACAGGAAAACAATAAAAAAAAGTTTTCTTTGTCTAGATATTGAAATCAAACCGCCAAATTTATAAGGGTTGAAACACAAAGTTCTTTAGTTCCAGATAAGATTTATAACAATACATATTTTTTGAAGTTCATGGTTTGAGTGATTTTTGTTAGTTTGGAACAATGTGGCGACCGTTGAAAATGGAGAAACAATGGATTTTCCTTTAAATGTGCACATCTTTTTGGCATGTTTCTTGACTTTTTTTTTGTTGCTGGTGACCGTATTTCGGGGAGTTTGGGTACAAAAGCCTTCTGACATGAGCGCAGGTCTGTCTACCCAGCTTGATTTTTATTCGACGGCGAAAAATTTATGAAATCGCTGAGAGAACTAGCAATTACGACATTTTGTATCTTAAAACAACGTGAAATTTTTAGAGAAAAAATGACGTAAGTGCACCTAGGAGTTGAAATTTAGGTTAGAAATTAGGGTGATTAAATCCGAGCACCTGTTAAATGAAAGTAAAGTATATAGTCTACATACTCTCAATATACCATTATTTTCTGTCACTTACACCCTTTTCAATGATACGTTTTATACAACTGCAAATCGTTTTTTTTACTCTCCTGTAAAATTGAAGTTTTTGCATTTACGTCACTGTTCTTCTGGAACCGCGAAATAATCTCCTCTAGAGCATTATCAAGTTATTAGCACTTCGCTTTCTCAAAAGGAGGAAAATGTTTCCACAATGCTCTTCTCTTCGTGAATCTCTGGAAATGCATCATTTCTAACTTCAGAACTTTCCAAACGACAAAGTCTTCGACATCTCATTATTTATGAGAAGATCTGTGAATATCCATATCATCATTTTCAACAAAATTCCACGCTCAAAATAATTTATGCAAGAGAATACGAAAAATGTCTGCCTTCCTAAGAAAATCACGAGGAGCGCAGGATTTTGATACATTCGAACTTAGGAAAATACCAAAAGTGGACATTTGAATACTATAACTCAACGCTGGTGGATAATAATCTCGACACAGTGGAAGAGGGTATTCGCACATCCACCAGCCAGCATCGATAGACCAGTGTTGGGTTCGATCCGCCAAATCCGAAACCAAATCCACTATCGTGCAGCCATCCAAACGTTTGGCTTGCTCGGTACCATCCAAGCAAGACATCCATACCTTTATCCCCGCATTCACATGCAAACAAACAATCCTACAAGCATACAAACATTGTATGGAGATATTGTACGGACCTAATCAATACGCGAAACAGTCACAACTTTCTTCGATGATTTCTATCAGGATTTCACGTTTTTCGCGACAACAGCCACGACAACAAACCGTAAATTATTCCGCGAAGGTGAAGTGTTGATTTTTCTTGGCCAATGTCTTTCGGGAGATGTGCAGCTATTCCACGGTTGCTGGTGGTTTTCCGACGTTGTTGCACTATTCTCTTGGATCTTGGATGATCAAATCATTTTAATTTTATTTTGTATTTTTATTTGGGTCTTAGTACTTTTTTCGTTTCTAGCCGACCAAGCTAGCAATGGAGACACCTTATTCAAATAGTATGGGCAGACATGTCATTGTAGTGTTGAGTTCGCGCTTCTATATTTTTTATTCTGGCGTGATCGCATAGGTACGTTCTCTATACTGAATATATTCCAAGTGCTGAACTGTCAGGTATAACCCCTTGAACTTGTCTTCAGCTATTATGCATCTTTGATCGGAAATCTGGTGGTGGACGAGATAAAAGGAAGACGAATTAGCTAGAAGGAAGTGAATACTTCATGGTAAATAAATCATGATTGAGAAGATACCTTAACTGAACATAGGAGAATATTTTACCCACTTGATATTGCACTCGTACATTATACTATATTTTAATTAGAAAATATCGACAAAGAAACCATATTTAAGCTAAAGAAATGAAATCATAAGAGATTTTGGGAAAAAGAACAATAGTCAGCGAAGAACAACACTGACAAAATTGTTGGAGCTGCTGTCCCAACGAAATCTCGTATGGAAATAAAGACGCATTTTGTGTTTATATAGAGTTTTCCATCAAGGACATAACAATAAATCTCAATAAATCGATTGTGAGGCGAGCTTTGTGGCTAGTGGCACCGTTTTGTTGAAACCACATATCATTGATGTCAAGTTCATCCAATCCTGACGACAAATAACCTTCCACCATAACAAGATACGCGCAGATAACTCCACCGCCGATGGCAACGATCGAAATACGAGACATAGACTGCGTGACGAATCTGGCCGAGGTAGAAGAGGCCATCAAAAAGGAGTTCCCTAGCGTGGGAAGGATCAAAGCAAGACTGACACCAGAAAACAACAGGGGACAACGCATGGCCATCGTTGACTTGACCGAAAAGGACGCCGAACAATTCCTGAACAAGGGCAAAGTACGAATTGGGTGGGTTGTCTGTAGGATACGGCGAAGAGCAACGCCTCTTCAATGTTTCAAATGCCTTGGTTATGGTCACACCACACAAGTATGCAAAGGACCCGATAGGAGTTCCCTATGTTACAAATGCGGTGAAACGGGTCATAAAAGAAAAGAGTGTACGAACGAGGCACACTGTATCCTTTGCAAGGATGCTGATCCAAAACTTGATTTTGGACACGTCTTGGGATCAGGAAAATGCCGGGTGTTCCAGGAAGCCCTAGCCAAGGCAAAATCAGAGCTTCGATGACCCGCATCCTGCAGCTAAACCTACACCGCAGTTCAACCGCCCAAAATCTGCTTGAGCAGTTTGCGAGGGACAGGAAAGCCGACTTCTTGCTGCTGAGTGAGCAACACCATAATAAAAGTCCTGCATTATGGTACTCTGATGAAACTGGTACTGCCGATATCTGGGTTCGAAACAGTGACTTTCAAGCGGAGAGTTGTGGACGGGGGATGGTTTCGTGTGGGTTCGATGCTCAGGGATCACCTTCTTTAGCGTGTACCTAACGCCTAACGAGTCAATATCATCTTTACAAGCCAAGCTTAATGCTCTGGAGGGCACTGTCTCGAACGCAGAGGGTAAAGTGCTCGTTGGGGGTGACTTCAATGCTAAAGCAATCGAATGGGGCATGCCTCAGACGGATCTGCGGGGAAAACGAATCCTGGAAATGGCGGCCAGGACGGCCTTCGTCGTACTAAACTCCGGAAATACGCCGACTTTCCGCCGTATTGGCTGTGAGGGAACCATACCGGACGTCACATTCGCCTCGGAGTCCTTAGTACGGAGGATACACAACTGGAAAGTATTAGAGGACTACTCAGCCAGTGATCACCAGTGCATTCTGCTTGAGATAAGTGATGCTATCTCCCGACGTCCGTGCCCTCGGCCTTCTACAACTGGATGGAACATTGGAAGAATGAACGTCGAGAGGTTCGTCAAGGTTCTCACAGCAGGTGAGCCGCTGCAGGGAGCTCCGAAGGGGACGAAAGAACTGGCAGCTCAAGACGTGGTGAACTCTACTATGAGCATAATCACGACTGCTTGCTGCGCTTCTATGCCCCGTCGAAGACCCCGGCACGGCAAGCTCCCTGTGTACTAGTGGTCTACTGAAATCGCTGAAAAGCGGAGCGAGTGTCACAAGCTCAACGCGTGCGGAACCGTGACGAGGCATGCAACCAGGTGGCAGCATATCAGTTGGCCAGGAAATGCCTTCGCAAACTGATCAACAGTAGCAAGGCTCGCTGCTGGCAAGGCCTAGTGGACAATGTGAACAAGGGTCCGTGGGGCCTTGGCTACAAGCTGGTCATGGGGAAACTTGGTGCCCTACGGAAGCCTTGTATACATGACGCGGAAAAGATGGACGCGATAGTGCGGGGACTCTTCCCCGCCCATCCCGTCCGTGTTGACGCTGTCCATGGTGAAACAGCAGTCAAATGCCCACTTTTCACACAGCTGGAACTGGAGGAGGCAGTCCTCTCCTTGAAAGTGAGGAAGGCTCCAGGTCCAGATGGTGTTCCAGCTGAGGTGTTGTGGCTCGTCTATCACCATTGTCCTGACTTGCTGCTCAGGACACTCAACGCTTGCCTACGGGACGGGGTTTTCCCGGTACGATGAAAGGTGGCGAGGCTCGTGCTGATCAACAAGGGGAAGGGAAATCCTGGATCGCCGTCTGCATACCGCCCGTTATGCATGCTAGACACGGCTGGGAAAGTGCTAGAGAAACTCATCAAGGGAAGACTCACTGACGCGATTCGTGCTGCTGGGGACCTATCTCCTCGGCAGTACGGCTTTAGAGCAGGACGTTCTACCATTGATGCGATTGCAGAGGTGGTGAACGTGGTCCAAATGGCGGAGGCATATAGTCGCACCAAGCGACAGATCGTCCTGTTGGTGACACTCAACGTCAAGAATGCCTTCAACTCCGCTAGATGGGTGGATATTCTGGACACGCTGGAAAACTCTTTTCAAGTTCCAGAATATCTAATGTGGCTTTTTAGGAACTACCTAAAGGACCGAAGCCTGCTCTACGACACGACACAGGGCCAACGAAGGATGGAAATAACATCGGGTGTTGCCCCGCGATCTATCCTTGGTCCGGACCTGTGGAACGTGTCTTACGACGGACTACTGAGACTTGAGATGCCAGATGAGTCGCGCTTGGTCGGCTATGCGGATGATGTTGCGGCTCAGGTCGCCGGACGCATCGTTGAACAAGCGCAACTTAGGCTAGGTATGCTAATGTGCCAAGTGAGGGACTGGATGACTGCTCGCGGGCTCAGTTTAGCACTGGAGAAAACTGAAGTGGTCATCTTGACAAAAAAGAGAATCCCTAGAGTAAGGACGATCTGTATTGGAGATATACAAATCGAATCGAAGCCAGCGGTGAAGTACCTGAGGCTACCGGCTGAGAAAGCTGCTTCGGGAATATCGGCCTTGAGTCGACTTATGGCCAACGTAGTTGGACCCAGCCCATCAAGAAGACGCCTCTTGATGAGTGCTGTAGGGTCAGTGCGACTGTACGGAGCAGAGGTATGGGGCAACGCTCTCAGCAAGGAGGTATACCGAAAACGTTTGGCACAGGTACAGAGAGTAGCACTGAGAATTGCATCTTCGTATCCAACAGTCTCCGACTCGGCGGTGAGAGTTATTGCAGGCGTGATACCTGTCGCCCTCCTTGCTAGAGAGCGCCACGCTATTTACCTACGCCTAAACGAGGATGCGAGGGAGATGGTTGTCCACGAAGAGAGACAACGCTCGCTCAACGATTGGCAGCAGTCTTGGGGGAATTGCACGAAGGGAAGGTGGACTGCGCGCCTCATCCCGGATGTGAGACCGTGGCTGAATCGAAGGCATGGTGAGACTGACTTCTATCTGACCCAGTTTTTGTGCGGGCACGGGTGTTTTCAGTCTTACCTGCACAAGATCGGTAAGTCACGGCCCAGGGGAGGAGGACAATGCCTGTCACACATTTTTTTGCGTGTATAAAATGGGTCAGGCTGCGAAGAAAACTTTACCGGGAGACGGGAGAGCTCACCCTGGATAATATAGCTGCGATGATGCTCGAATCGGTTGACAAATGGAGCCAGGTGGCACATTAAGCTCGGGCAGTCCTAAAATATAAAAGGGACTCACAGCAGCTGGAGGCGCTGGGGCTGGGGAATCGCTCTTCTGGCATTTCCTCTTCCCCTCTCCCTTCCCGCTAGGAAAGGGCCTCCCTCCCTCGGCGTAACAAAACGAGACCTGGCCCGAAGTAATGTGTCAAACAGTTCCAGGCTAGGTTCTCAGATTGGCAGGGGAGGTGTTTAGTGGGTAGTCCAAGGGTATCCTCCATGGGAATCCCACACTGCCAGACTCGGCGGGCGTAAATGCCTTCACCTCCCTACCACAAAAAAAAACAAAACATCAATAAAAGAATGTGGACAGTGGAATCAGATTGGATACTGAGCTTCTTCAGAAAGAACCAGTGATACACTTGTTCATTACATCTTTTTCATATCCTCTTTCATCATATTCCGAAATGAGAAAGGATATGGATTGGTACAATAACCACACTCACAACACAAATATTCAAATTAATTATTAATTTTTTTTTCTTTTTATTTTTATATATTTTTTAATTTTGTTAGTAATATTATTATTAACAATGATCAATACACATAATCCAACTATTGGATTGTAGGATAGCATACACATATAACCAATTAGAGGATATGTGACGTTAGTAACTAAAAACAAGAACAAAAAAGAAGAAGAAGAAGCTCTTTTCGTATTAATTTCAAAATTATCCAACAATTTTACTCTTCTATCAAATTTTGCAACTTCCCAGTCAGCAACTAAAAGCTGCTGGTGTAAGGGAAGTTATTTAATGTTCAAAATCTTAAAGCATTTTAAATAAAAAAAAAACAAAGAAAAAAAAAACAATATAAATTTAATTTAATCAGGATCGCAAAACATGACTTCTCAGATTCTCCAAACCTCAACAGTGTGTTCCCTAAGTAGCTTCTTAAATATTGTAAAGACTTTAACCTTTTTTTAACTCAGTTGGTAATGAGTTATATACTTCCATTGCTAATCTAACAGGGTCGCTATGTTTTCTTTTAGTTCGAGCAAACGACAACTTAAGATAATCATTATATCTGGTATTATAAGAATGAATGTCAAAGTGTTTGATTAGCTGGACCACCGATTTCATTTCAGAATTAAGTATTCTGAAAATAAATTTAGCTTTTTTCATATATATCATCTGCCTGATACAAAATTTCTTTGTTAGTGGATAAAGGGTAATACTAGGGGTCAGTCTATCCAAGCCATGGATAGCCTTGACAATCTTATTCAGCATTCTATGAATTGAATCAATGTTCGATTCCGAAGTATGACACCAATTCATAATGCCATAAGTAATCAAAGGCAAAACATGAGCATTATAAATTAAGTTTTTGAGACCAATATCTAAGTAATTTTTGCACCTAAACACCCTAATCCAAAAAACCAATTTCGATTTCAGACTACTAATCTGTTGAGTCCATGACAATCTATCATCTATGATAAGACCTAGGTATTTCCACGATGCTACACGCTCAATACGTTCATTGAACATTTTAATGTCCAACACAATATCTGCTTTGTTTAGTTGTTTAAATAGCATAAACTTGGATTTTTTAATGTTTATAGCTAACTTATTCCCTAACAACCATGACCCGTACTCCTTTAAGTCGTCATTTACTTTTCGTTCTAATGCATCAGGAGAGAAATCCGAATATAATAGCAATGTATCATCCGCATAGACAATATATTTGCCCTTCAAATTAGAAAAATAAATATTATAAATGTATAAAATAAATAAAGTTGGACCCAATATGGAACCCTGCGGAACGCCTATGTTGATTTTATATTTATCACTCATTTTCTGATTCAAACAAACAGCAATTGTTCTGTCCTTCAGGAAGCTTTCAAACAATTTCAAAGGAGTGCCTCTTATTCCTAGTTCACTTAAGCATTGAAGCAAAATCGAGTGATCAACAGTGTCGAAGGCCTTCGCTAGGTCAACAAATATTGCTGCAACATATTTACCTACATCTAGTTCGTTGTTGATGAACTGTAAGGCATCAATAATAGCAGATGTTGTGCTACCTTTCTCAATAAAGCCATATCGGTTTACATCAAATCCCAAAGATTCTTCAATAAAGCGAATCAGACGTTTATTAATTATTTTTTCAAATACCTTACTCAAAGTACTAGTTAAACTAATAGGTCTATAGTTATTAGGGTCATTTACATTGCCTGATTTGAAAACTGGCACAACTATAGCATCTTTAAAGTCTGTAGGAAAGATCCCATTAGATATGAAATTATTAAAGTCGGATACCATATGTGGAGCTATTATATCACTGACGAGTCTTAGATGTTTTGCCGAAATATCATCACTACCAGCCGAAGAGTTCTTTAAAGAGTTAATGCATAACACTACTTCTTTAGTATTGGTAGGCTCAAGGAATATAGACTTAGAGTTATAAGGAATTTGCTTTCTATCAAAATTTAAAAGATTGAATCTTTGGTCAAGTTCTTCCGCTAATTTTTTTCCACCAGACCCAAAGTGGGGTCCAAGTGAATCAACAGATATATCCGAAATTTGATTCTTAGTCCTGTCAGAGGAGAATTATTCTTTATTTAGAATCTGCCATATTTTTCTTGAATTTCCCTCAGCAGCATTTATCTGATTGTTTAATACATTTTTTTTAGCTGATCTAATCAAAGAGTTAACCCTATTCTTTTGTACCGTGTATTTCTGGTTCAATATAGGATCATCCTGGCAATTTTTCAGTCGATTAAATAAATCTTTCTTCCTCCTAATTTCCCTAAGAATATCACCAGTTAACCAATTATCACTCCCAGTTCGACTCATTCTGATGGAAGTAGCTGCTTCTTTCGCATTTTGCATTATTTTTATTATTTCAGAAATAGATAAATAATCATGATAGGCCATACATTTGCTTCTAACCAATTCAATGAATTTAATTTTATCAAAACTATAAATTTTCTTCTTAACCATAGGAGATAACAATTCTTTAATTCCTTCCAAAGTAATAAATAAAGTGCTATGGTCAAGTTCCGGCCAATCATTATATTTAATACTAAAAGTTGCTAACTGCCTGCTTAATGTAGAGACAATATGATCAAGGAGAGAAGCACGATTATCAGTTATTCTAGTTGGAAGGTTATTCATTACTGTTGCTCCATTCATAAGTAGCATATCTAAATAGTTTATGCTGCAATTGCTATTTTTATCCAAAATATCTACATTAGAGTCAGCTACAACCACGAGGTTTCCATAATTCTGTAATATACTGTCCAAATATTCAATTAGCTCATCACTATTTTCATTGGGGGCCTTATAGAAAGTACAAATATTGATAACATCTCTATCGCTTTCAAGAGAAATAACTAAAGTGTTACAATAACTATGAACCAGTAGGACTTTATGCCTTATTCTTCCCTTGATGTAAATCGCAGTCCCACCTCCATGAGAGCGATCTCTGCAATTATATACGGCATTATAACCATCAAGATTATATAGATTGACTTCGTTACTACAAATCCATGTTTTTTTTTAAAATCATGCGAACTACAAAACACCTCAAGATCTATTCTCATATTTCAGATAAGTAGTTAATCTTCCTCTGGAAAGTTTTAACAGCCTTGAGGTGCTCAGGACAATCTTTTTGAGAAGCTGGATGCGAAACATTCTTATTATTCACCAGCAGACCATTCGAGCATTTCGAAACCTGAGATTTACAATCTTTTGTGCTATGATGTTCCGCACAATTGGCACAAAACTCTATTTGACTTCTACATCTCAGAGCAGCATGACCGAACTTCTGACACTTATAGCATCTTCTGACCGTCAGCTCTTCTTTGCAGTAGCGAGAGTTAAAGTCAATATTTATGTATGTATCCACCAGTCTCCTAAATAATCCTCCCGGAACTTCAAATATCATCGAAAATTTCTCATTTTTTCTACTTTTCCAGCATTTAACAACTTTCAAAATACTATCAGGTATATTCGGATTAAGGGCCTTAATCTCAGCCAGGAGCTCATCACTGTCAAAAGACCTTTCCAGCTCCACATAGTACAACTCACCTAGACATTCCTGCAAAGAACCGACAAGATCCTCTGAAATGATTGAGCTCTCAGTCTTGAGAATAATTCCCCCATCTGACAATTCCTTCTTATATATGATAGGAATTTTAGCAGCTGCAGATTTTAAAGACTTCCTAATTTGCTGCATTGTATGATCAGCAGATTGTTTAGATTTTGGACGGACTATTACTCCTCCGTTGAATTTGGGAGATCTTTTTGCCGGAGGGTTAGTCAAAGCAGCTGAATACGACACTTGCAGAGACGGGCTCTTTTCTGAAATTTGTTTTGCAAATCAATAATTCTGTGGTTTAGTGTGGAATTGGAATCGACTAATTCGGCAATTTTTTCAATAATATCACTATTGCCTTCTTTCGCAAGTGGAACTTTGCATTTTATTGCCTTTGCCGCAGAGGCCTTATCACTGGGACAGACCCAGAACACCCACTTGGTAACACTTTTCACGGCATCATAGATTTTATCAGGCATCTGAATGCAGCTGGTATGAAACCACTTGCCACACACTCCATCACACTTCATCGCAGGATCGTTGTTCCGAACCGCTTTACCACATGAGCCACACTTGCTGGACATTTCAAGTGTAAATAAATTTCAAGTGAAAATAAATGTTATAAGGGAACGAAATCAATAATTTTTCACACACCTGTTGACGTTACGAAAATACAATAAAATCTAAAATAGTATACTCAGTTTCAATTCCTTCTATGGGATATTAATCCACTTTCACAGAAAATCCACTTTTCACAAGAATAATTATTAAAATTTCTTCAAAAATGCTTAAAAATTTGATTTTACTTTAGATGAAAACAAAGTAGCACTTTGACACTTGACTTCTTCTTCTTCTCTCTAGCCCAATAGAAGGAGATCGGGATAAAAGAAGGTAGGAAAAGGCACTTGATGAGGGCAGAACGCCAGATCAGGGGTTCCAGATAGTGCTAACAAAAGGAGCGAAGAAAGCCGTCGGGAAACTCATTCAAAAGGTGCCAGAAAATCAAGTTCGCACAGACGACCAACAAGAAAAAAGACCTGATGCGAAATAGGAGTTAAGGCAGCCCCGAAAAAGATCCCGGTAGCAGGCACTGCTCGTAGCACCCCCAGATGGCCGATCCTACGCAGAAGGGCTGCGGGATATCAGAAAAAATGTAAGGCGCAAAGACATCGACAATGCCATTAAAGGAGTACAACCAACGCGGTCGGACCACATACTGGTCGAATTCAGAGCAGAGGCCGACAATAGGGAAGCATTTCGCGACGCAGTAAAGAAAGTCGTCACCAAAAGCGCAACTAAAGCCTCGCTCGAGCCGATGGCAATGCTCGAAATAAGAGACATTGACGGCGTCACAGATCTGGTCGAGGTGAAGAGGCCATCAATAGGCAGTTTCCTAGCGTGAGCAGGATCAAAGCAAGACTGACACAAGAAAAACATAGGGGACAACGCACATCCATCATTAACTTGAACGAGAAGGCGTCTTCTTGATGGACTGGGCCCCCCTACGTTGGCCATAAGTCGACTCAGAGCCGATATTCCCGAAGCAGCCTTCTCAGCCGTTGCCCTGATTTGCTCAGAGAAACTCATCTTCGAGTCGATCAGTAGTCCCAGATACTTCACCGCTGGCTTCAATTGGATTTGTATGTCTCCAATATAGATCATCCTTACTCTAGGGATTCTCTTTTTTGTCAAGATGACCACTTCGGTTTTCTCCAGTGCTAAACTGAGCCCGCGAGCAGTCATCCAGTCCCTCACTCGGCGCATTAGCATACCTAGCTCACATGGAAACGAGTTAATGAAAGGGCGAGGGACAAAGAAAAAGCTCTCTTTTGGTATTCGAACGTGAGATAACTAAGGCAAAAAAAGTGTTTGCTTATAAAAAAAGGTGCGGAGTTTCAAAGAAAATTGCAAAAAAGGAGAAAAAAAGGAAAAACAGTATTAAAAAAATGTTGCCTACTTCAAACACCATCGCGAGAAGGCAAGGTTGCCCGGAAGGATAACGAACATTCATTGACAAATGCACGAGTGCGACCCGACAAGAGTACGTGGAATCAGCGTAGGGTCTTTTTCGAAGTGCCGTCGATGACCGGAGTTCTACAAGGAGGTCTCCTTATTAGTTACGTTAGGTGATAGATGTTACTCAAAATTGTTACAATTTTTGCTGATAAATTTTGTTTTATTAATTGTATGGAAACTTATCTCTTTTGTTTCTGATGTCATGATTTCAAAGTAAATCCCTTTCAAATTAAGGAAACTTGCAGTATTTTTTAATCAATTTATTTGGAAAATACAAATTTTGTTTTTCAGGAAGTGTAACGGGTTGGTTCAGGGAAATATCGTGCGCGGATGTACGTTTAGTGAGGTTGAATCTTCGGTGGCGTCCACCCCTTGTAGTGAGTGTTTTGTGGTTTTTTTTTGGTTGGAGGTGTGTTCATGAAACGAGCTTCGGCAAACCACCTTACTCGATGGGCGGCTAAGTGTGGGGCCCAGACCAAAGCAGTGAGTTGGCGCCCACACCCGTCTGTGGCAAGCAAAGTCGGGACCGCGGGGCCCCTGTTGCTGAAGCACCCCTGGGGCTAAGGATAACAGCACATATTGTCAGTTATTGTCTATGACCTTTTGCCATTTTTTGGGTAGAGCCATTATTCGGCAAAAAGCTTGGCCAAGTGATTTTCACAGTCCCTTTTTGAAGTGAATTTCTTTTCATTAAGGAAGTTTTTCAGAGACCGAAGCAAATGGTAGTCTGATGGTGCAAAATCTGAACTATAAGGTGGGTGCATCAAGACTTCTTAGCCAAGCTCTGGCAATTTTGGCCGGGTCATCAACGATGTGTGTGGTCTGGCATTGTCATGATGGAAGACAACGCCTTTTCTATTGATAAATCCTGGTCGATTTTTTTGAATTGCTTGTTACAGCCTGGTTAATTCCTGAAAGTACAGGGCCAAATTGAGTATTTGGCCAGGTTTGAGCACCTCATGATAAACAATTCTCTTCAAATCCTGCCATAGACACAGCATAACCTTATTTGGCGTCGATCCCGGCTTTGAAGTACTTTGTAATGATTCACCTTTTTTGGCCATAATCTTTTACAAATGACATTCTCGTATCTTACCCATTTTTCATCGCCCGTAATGATTTGCATCAAAAATGGGCTTGATTTCGTCTTGTTTTATTAGCATCTCGCAAATGGAAATTCAATTTTTCTGTGTTAATTCATGCAGCACACAAACGTCAAGCTTCTTTGTGTATCCAGCCTTACGCAAATGGTTCAAAACTGTTTGGTGATGGATATTCAGTTCTTTAGTAATGTTACCGCTGTTTATGTTTTGGCCTTCTTTAATTTTTTGTAAGACTTCATCGACTTTTTCAGTGATTGATCGACCTGAGCGAGGTGCATCTTTGACATCAAAATTTCCAAAGCAAAAGCCGTAGACACCACAAATGTTTTCGCGAGCCTGCGATGCATTCTCACATTGATTACAGTGATATTGTAAAATAAAACGAAATTTTTCAGAAATTTCACACATTTGTAAATGAATAAAACTTTTGACACGAATGGCGAAATACAAAACTGTCGCCATGAAAATTGTAGTCTGGAATGTCAACTTTCAAACGCATGTCAATTTGACTAAATCTGATTAGTATTGCCCGATATGTGACAAGTAACTCCATCTAATTACAAAAAAGGCTCAATACTTTTTAGAATATCCATATGTTATCATTTAAGTGATTCAGATTTCGTTAATTTTTGAAAAACTGGAAAACTATAACATCTAATTAAACTCACTTTACGCTTGAAGTCATGGCCTTATTAGGTGTTCACACATTTGACAAATAAATTAGGTTCACTGAATGTTTCAAAACTAGTCGTACTGAACGAACAATTTCAAATGCCTTGAAATCTCATTATCTATGATAATCTTGTAATTAATCCTAAGCACCCAAATTATTTAAGTGTTAAAAATCTTGAAAACATATTCATAAGTTAATTATATAGACTTCTCGCTGGAGTAAGTTTTAGCTGTTTGTCAGAAAGCTTCTAATCATTTCATTGGCGAGTCACAAAATTAGATAGTCAACAGTTACGCAATAATTATGTCTCTAGTATATAAGGATGGAGCTTTATATTTTGAATTAGTAATTCTAAATGTTTCCCAGAATGTTTAGACTATTGTTTGTTCTTCTTTTAATAATTTATTACACAAAAAGTGAAGAAAGTGACATGAAAAAAGACGACTCAGAATCCGATGAATATGAAGTTGAGAAAGAATATGAGTATGAAGATTACCAATCGAGTAAAGAGAACGAAGACAACCATACATTTTCAAAACCTTCAATAACATCGTCTAACAAACTAGGCAATGATGGGAGTTTTTTATTTAGGTAAGTTAAGGACTTACTTTTTTAAGTTTATTATTTTATTTTATTTATTTAAATCGTTTTTAATTTGAGTACTGTGAGAACCTTCTAATCAAATTTGGAAGTATCATTAAATTTGATCTTCCGTGTGCGGCTTTTTGTCTCGCATCGGAGGCGTCCTCACCTCAAGTGCCGGATAGAGACTTCCCTAACCTGCTGGCCAGCGGGTTTGTGGGAAATGAAATATCCCTCAAGTACCAAAACCGAGTAAGTCGAAGTGCTGACAATACCCCACTTAGTATTTACTTATCATGGAACCAGGACAACAGCCTCGGACCGGATTGAACAAACGGTAACGATTATCGCAGCGTATCAAGGACTATTCTTTTGAAACTTGGAACGTTAAATCATTAAATAGACCAGGTGCATTGCGGCAACTTCTAGATGAAACACAAAAATACAGAATCAACGTCCTCGCAGTTAAAGAAACCAGATGGCGCGGTGAAGATATATTTGATATCCGAACGCACAGAAAACTGTAAGGAAGCCATGAGTTTGGAGTAGCTCTCATTGTTGACAACACATTTAAACAAATTATCACCAACTTCAAGCCCGTTAACGAAAAGCTCTATGCGATTCGTATCAAGACCAAATTCTTTAACGTCTGGCTGATAAATTGCCACGCGCTCACCGAAGACAAGGAAGAGAAAATCAAGGACGAATTTTACAGCACCCTGAAATGCACTGTCGATACATTGCCGTCAAACGACATGATAATAGTTCTGAGAGACTTCAATGCGAAAATCGGCCAAGAAACGGCACATAGAGGAACAACCCGAGGGCATAGCTTCCATGCAGATACCATCAACAACGGACATTGCCTGATAGACTTCACTACTAGTAGAGGCTTCGCAGTAAGCTCCACACGCTTCCCTCATCGAGACATCCGTAAGAGAACGTGGGCACCCCAGAAGGTCGAACATTCAACCGTTTGGTTTTAGGCGCAGCCTGTGATTCGGACCACAACTTCATAAGGGTCAAGTTCCAATGCCGGATCTGCAAGAGCTGTAAACAAGGTTACTCTGAAGTACGAGATACACAAGCTACAAGCAAATGGTAGCTCAGGAATGTCCACATACATGCCAGTACTGATAAATCACATCAACATATTCTTACAAGCGGAGAAAGTAATAATAATATCAAAACTGTCAAGAAGACAGTAAAACATGCGGTAACAGAAGCAACTGAAGAGGTGTTGGTGCACTGCCAAAGAAAAGTTGGAACGACTGGTATTATGTAGGATGCAAGGAGGTGAAAAAGGGCCTAGGTGCACAAAAATACATCCAGTGACCTGATCGGGACAAAGAAGAACAATTTAAAAGAAAAACAATTTAAAAAAATGTCCTGAAGAAAAAAAAATAACTAACCATCTACGCCAAGAAAAAACGAAAACATGACCCTACATGAGGTCAACGAATAAACGAGAACATGACCCTACATGAGGTCAGACTATCGTATGCCTCTTTTAAATAACTAAGGGATGGCTTCAATCCACAAAGACAGTCTTTGCAAAAGTGAAGAAGGAGCAATCATAGAAAACCCAATCTATATTATAAACAGATGGCGGCAATATTTCCAGAAGCTTTTCACAGCTTCCCTAACAACAACTGTAGCTATGAACATTCCAGAAGCAAAGCAAGAGGCTCCAGTCCCAACACCAACCAGAGATGTACAGGCAGTATCACTGCTCCGGAGTGGGGGGTCTCGATCTAAATAACCTTCTGCATTGACGACTATGCAGAATATAGTCAGAGGAGCAGTTATCAGAGGACTGGCGAAAAAGTATGATATGTTCTGTCCATGAAAAGGGGGATAAATTAAGGTGTGAAAATTATAGAGGCATCGTTCTACTGTGCACGTCCTGTAAAGTGCTGTCCAAAATCATAGAAAAAAAATTAAGGCCCATCTCAGAAAATATTATAGGAAAGTATCAGAGGGGCTTTTGAAGTATCCGAATATGCTCAGTAAAGCAGGTGCTCAAAAAGTCCTGAGAACATAACATCTATGTGCATCAACCCTTTGCCAACTTTAAGCAAGCATACGAAAGTGTCAACAGAAATGCGCTGTATAAAATCATGCTTGACTTTGGTGTCCCAACAAAACTAGTCCGCATGGTCAAGGTTACGATGCTATACACAGAGTCCCGGATCAAGGGAAATGGTGGGCTAGTGGACAGCTTCATAATGGAATTAGGCTTAAAACAAAGGAATGGACTTGCCTTAATGCTCTTTAATATTTCGCTGGAATAAGTTATCAACAAAACTTCAGCTGAAACATTGGGTACACTAATGTTCAAGTCCACATAATTTGTAGCATATGTTGATGACATCAATAGTATGGCACGTTCAGTCTTAAATACCAAAAGAGTATTTCTGAGCCTAAAATATAAAGCAACCGAATTGGCCTACAAGTAAATGAAATCAAAACTAAATTCATGACTCAAACGAGGAAGAAAACTCCAGTTCGACAAAACAACGAGATTGAATGCCACAAAAACGCCGCAAATACAGCATATTACTCCGTGCTTCCCATTCTAAGGTCCAGAGTGGTGCACATGCAAAATAAGTGCCGCATTCATAAAACACTAATTAAACATGAACCCTGACAAGCGAATCCAAAAAGGCAGTGGACATATTTAAATGCAAACTACTCCAAAAAATTTACGGCCCAGTGAAACAAGGAACAGAGTGGAGAGTACCTTTCAATGATGAGTGGTATGAACTTTCCGACCATCCACCTGTTTCCTCTTGCGTGACATAAGGTAAATTTCATGTCGAAAGGATATAAGAAAACTGGCTACCCAAAAGAACATTAAAGGGCAGAGCACAAGACAGACGTCCAGCGGAAAGACTAAGGACTCGATGGGAAAACACGATAGAATCTGACAGCAGATACTTACTGGGAGTGAACAACTGGTAGACAAGAACGTAAAATAGGATGGATGGTGTATCCTTATCTATTTTGGGTCATTTTTTAAACCATATTAAGAAGCGAAAATGTAAAGCTTTAAGCTAACCTTCCAATGAAAACAACGTTCATATTCAGTACTTTTTGTGCTATACCGTTAATTTGTTTTTGCACTGGGAGCCTAGAAAAGCTAACGGATATTTTTCTCTAAGCACCAATAGAACTGTGTTCATTGGAAATCATTGCAGACCCCTCAATTATGCCTTTAAAGACCAACTAAAGTCAGCATTAAATGATGTGCATTGGTGAAACTCAATTTAGAGCAACATATTTTTCGGGCAGGTGAAAGGTTTTGTTGTGGGTTTTGGGAGTGCTACTCGTCAAAGAAAATCAAAGTGCGGGTCTAAAATGACGATAACGTTAGCATAACATATGTAGACGAAAGCCCCAGGTGGGCCTCTAATAAATCTACGTCAAGATTACCCATTGGAGAACGAGAAATCGTATGTACAGATGAAGGCTGTGTCTTCTTTAATCTGTTGTGTGATTTCAGGCTCATAAAGATTTGTCTTAAAATATAGGCAATCTAGATCAATCTGACAATGTTATTTATGTTTAGAGCTAGCTTCGTGAACAAAACCTTATTGGAGTCTCTGATGATAATCATCTATGGAAGTCTGACTGGGTCACTAACCACTTTGAAATAGCGCAACCTGTTATGACCTGGAGACGAAACGTTCACTGGCCATTACCACTCCAAGATATTCTTATCCTGAAACAGGTAGTGAATTTCATTTCTCTGGAGCCGCAAGATATTGACGCCTTTGCATCGTGCCTTATCTAAAGAATTTTGTTTGTTGTGGATCCTTATAAGAAAACTAGATAATAAAATAATGGAGCCTTAAAAATCGGGATTTGTCCAACCACATTAACTCTGCAGCATTCTGACATCTGGTGGCTATTCAAAGAAGCTTATATCAATGAGAAATTACATGAGGTAAATCCTGATTTTGTAGTCCGCGTGGTCTAGTGGTGAGAGCACTAAGCCCGTAAGCCGAAGGTCTCTGGTTCGAGTTTTGTTGGCGTCAACGAGATTTAGTTCGAGTGATTCTTCGGACGGACTATAAGGCTGTTCAGTTATGATACATGCTGGTTTAAAGTCAGAACGTATTGCAGCTGGGTGGACGAACACATGGCCAAAGCGTGATAATGATCATATCACCTTGTAGAGTGCCGATACATTCGAACATGACAATGAGATACTCTCACTAACTCTAAGCGAAGGCCTGAAAGGGGCTGTTGTGCTACGAAAAGAAAAGAAAGAAATGCTGATTTTTATCCTTCAGTAACTCCAACACTAAAGACAAACAAAAACGGTTAGCACAAATACAATTTTTAATGCCGAACTAGAGGGAATGGCACCGAAATCTTGTAATACCAGGAAACGACAATTCTTTTAGAAACTGTGTTATTCGACTGTGTAGAGTATAGCTTTGCGACATGAAGGCTATAAGAGCCTCCATCCGGTTTCTGTCAAGTGTAGCAACACAGCTCTGATTCCACGTTTACTTTCTTTACAATAAGTAGTTTTTGATAATATTAAAATTTAATGCTTATTAATACAAAAAAATAAATATTTGCGCCAATTTGTTAAATTTCAGCACCAATGGGAACGGCTTCCAAATATCTATTGAAGGTTCACAGTATACCGTCAATGGAACGGTATTCTTAAAATTTGAAGGATCGTATGAATTTTTAAATACAAGTTTAGATTTTACTGCGGATCACAACGGATTAATAATTGAATGTACGTAAATTAAAATTTAATTAAATGTTTATGTTTCTATTTACCATTATATTATAGCCCCTGAGAAAATAGCTGGCCGAGCTATAAACACAATTTTGGGATAAACCGAAATTTCTGGTAAGTTATGCTGAGCAACGAAAGTGAAAGGCTTTGGAATTAAAGATGTTTAGCCTGATTTTGAATAAACAGATTTTATCCACCGGTTTAAATAGTATTGTGTTAATTTTATTTAATGAACAAAATTATAAAAGCGAAATTCAAACTTCTTCAAACTTCATTTTATATATTTACACTGAAACTTAATGCAACCCAATAAAATTGAAATGAAATTCAGTTCCCGTTTAATTTTTCTGGATTTCAAGCTTCTTTGAGGCAGTTGTGTTGCAAAGACAAATTCTAAGGCATATTTTGATGTTCCATAATACTCTAATGGTATGACTAAAAGTATGAGTCGAGATAATGCTTTCAACATCTTGCAAGGGCAGACTTTTGCAGAAGAGATCCTTTCTTATAAGGGTCAAGTTCCGATGCCATATATTTATTGCTATAAGCAGGGTGCATCAGTTACTCCAGAGTACAAGATACACAAACTACGACTAACCGATAGTTCATTAACGTCCACATTCATGCCAGCGCTGGAAAATTGCATCAACATACTCCCGCAGGCGGGAGAAAGTAATGATGACAGCAAAACCAAGTGGAAGCCAGTAAGAGATGCGGTAATAGAAGCAGCCAAAAAAGCCTTGGGGCACCAGCCAAAGAAAAGTAGGAAGGACTTGTATGACGAAGAATGATAGGAAGTGATTAAAAAAAGGAACGAAGCGATCAAAGAATGTATTCAGTGACCAATTTTGACCAAAGAAGAAGCTTTAAAAAAATTAGCTGAAGAAAGAAACGACACCAAGATCCAACAAATAAACGAAAACATGACCATATTTGAAGTCAGACCAGCGTCTGACTCTTTTAGACAACTATGAGACGGCCTCAATCCACAAAGAAAGTATTTGCAAAAGTAAACAAGGAGCAATCATAAGCAACCCAGTTCTAATTTAAAACAAATTTCTGCCATATTTCCAGAAGCTATTCACAGCATCCCCAACACACACTAGATCTGTGAACATTCCAGTCACAGAGGAAGTGGTCCCACTCTCACCACGAAGTACAAGACCTCAGAAAAGAAAGGCTCGTGGAATAGATGGAATACCAGCAGAACTGCTCTAAAGGCGGGGAGCCCATTTAAATAACCTTCTGCATCGACTACTATGCAGAATATGGTCGGAAGAGCAGTTACCAGAGGACTGGCGGAAAAGTATAATATGTCCTGGGCACAAAAAGGGCGACCAGTTAAGGTGCGAAAATTATAGAGGCGTCGCTCTACTGTTTACATAAAATGCTTTCCAAAACTATATAAAGAAAATCAAGGCCGTACTTCGAAACTATTATAGGACAGTATCAGGAAGGCTTTTGAAATGGGCGGTCTAAAATACATCAAATATTCTCAGCAAAGCGGGTGCGGGAGCAATTCTGAATACCCGTAGTGACGTCTCTTTCAGATATTGATCATGGATCTACTTGGTCCATTCTTGTGCTTTCAAGTACATTCTTTTACTTTTCAATCAATATTGATCATTATGTTTTTAATAGCCGCGACAACAATTGCGACAGTAGCTCGCAGTTTTGTTTGCACATGTAAAATTTTATAGCCACTACTTAATTTATATTAAAAGTAAAAGGATAGTTTCCATTTTGTTGACTATATTGTTTAATATGTTGGTAGTTGTTAAACATGTAATTGTCCAATTTTTCAACTTACTAAGCAAAACAACTCTCCTTTCATTTCTATACACAAACGTTATCCTTATATTTTAGTTGCTTAAAGTATTTAAACAGGTTTCATCCAATAAAAACGCAAATTGAATCCATAAAATCTAGCAGTACAACAAAAACAAATACCACTTTAATCTTTTAGTGTAAAGTAACTCAAACTATAAAAAATATATTTTTGTCAAATTTATGGACGAATTAATCAATGTAACTACTAGTTTAATATTTTTTATGGCCACTTTTTGCATTTATAATGCATTACAGCCGATTTATCATGAATCGGACTAACTTTTCAAGGTCATAATTGGTGGATATCTTGTATCACTCTACTAGTACCGCAATTTGAGGGCTGTTCCATTCTTTTGATGCCGTTTAGCGACTTGTTTCTTTGAATGAACCAATAAATTCTCTATGGAATTTAAGTCTGCGTTTTGTGGTGGCGTGTCAAAAACTTTGCAGCAGTTGTACAAAAGCCACATCTGTATAGTGTGTTCGTTATGTTTCGGGTCATTGCCTTGGTAAAATTTGAACTGTGGCTTGTTGCGACCGAAAACCCAAATTTATTCGCACTGCTAGTTAAGTTGCTCTGATAAAATCCTCAGATGCTGTTGCGCATCCATGGTTGTATCAATAAAAGCCAAACAACTCCTTTGCCAGATATAAATCCCCAAATTATTACAGAAAGTTTATCGAATTTTACAGATGGAATGATGTTTCGATTTTCCAATGATGTAAACAACTCTCTTCAGTCCATCATTATAATACAGGATGACTTTCATTTTGTCGTAGACTACGATGTCATCTCAATGCTCGGCTGGTTGAAAAATGCATTTCGTTGCGAAGGAGAAACCGTTCTCCACATTTTTCGAAGAGACCAGTGGTTTTTTCCTGGCCTGCCAAACTGTTTTATGCCAAACAATGTCACAATCTTTTCTGAGCTTTATTGCAATTGGCCTTAGCGAAATTTGAGGATTTTGTTAAATTTTCTTTTTAATAGGGTGCTTTCCACATTCGTTTATTTGTTATTTGGGGCCACCTCCTCGCTTTGGCTTAAATCTATCCTCATTTTTGCCCCATTTATTATGTTATAGATTTTCTTACTTGTTGCTGAATACCTCTTTCGAATCTCCTGTACACTTTAATTCAACCGATAATTGTAGTACCTCACCATTGCCGTAGACGGTCCCAAGCCCGTTTGAGAAAGTAGCAGGAACCCCTTATTTCCCTAACCCAAAGCTTTCATGACTTCTCATCCGAATTCCCCAAATAACGGGTGCTAACTGCTCTTGGGGTCACACATTGGATTTACTGGTTCCCCAATAATGGGTCATGAAACGCAACTGTAAATACATCTACAGCTCTACTACTAAATCTTTTGTGGGGACGTAAGAGTGTGAAGGTGAGTCTTCCTTACTCGATAACGGAATTGAAAGGAATAGCCATGCAACCGGAATGGAGGTTGGGCGATGGGTTAACTCCCTGTACCTGAAAACATCTACAACACGACAGAGTCACGGAATGGATTGGATCTACGGCAACGACCTCGTAACCGAAAAAAGGAGTATGTCAGGAGTATGAATTGGACTAGAAGTGACATTCAAGATATAATATCGCATACAATATAAAAGAGTGGGAAGCCTGCTAGAAAGCGAGAATCCTGAGTGACCTTCATTTTGGATAGGGAGCTCAAATCGCACGTTATTATTTTTAGGCAATCAACGAACGGTTGTGTGCAATCCACATTAAAGCGAAATTCTTCAAAATTAGGCTGTTTAATGTTTACGTTCCGACCGAAGAAAAGGACGAAGAAATGAAGGTAACCTTCTAGAATCACCTGGAAAGACTAGTTGACCCATTGCCTAAAAATGACATAAAAATAGTTCTGGATGACTTCAACACTAAAGTTGACAGTGACTATCTCAGTGGCGATCGACTGGAGGGTGGAGATTCCCCGATGAAACAAATGACAACGGTCAGGGCCTGGTTGATTTTGCATGTAGCAGACATCTACTCACACGTTTGACTAGCTCCCCACATCGACGCATTCATAATATGACCTGGGTATCACCGGGTGGCAACATGCAAAGCCAAATCTACCATGTTTTGGTCCAACAACGTTGGGCCTCGAGCATACTTGACGTCCGTACATATCGGAGAGCCAATCGTAACTCAGATCATTACTTGATCAAATTAACATATCGATGTCATATGTCAAAGGCGTATTTAGCGAAAATTCGGCGTCAAAAGGCTCCAAACGGGGTCTATGGTGAAAAAGTTTATGAAGGCTCTTGACAACTAGCTAGCTCCTATTCTATCTGATGCATCGCTAAAAACAAGCAACGAGCTCTGGATGGGAGTGAAAGCCACAATTAATACGTAGTAGAACAGACGATTGGCTATCGAGCTCGGCGCAAAAAAAATGATTGGTCAATGCTGATGCCAGAATGCGTTAGACAAAAAGAATCAGGCGTACAAAGAATATGAAGGTAGGGAAACCAGGATCAAGAGGGAAAATTATGAAAATCTCAGAATTGAGTGAATAAGATACCTAGAATTAAGGAAGACAAATACCTTGACGACAAATTCAGAAGTAACGATAAAGACAAAGCGAACATCAACGCAAGAAAATTATAAAAAAGTAGTGAAAATCCCAAAACGTGGTTATCAGCCTGAAACCATGCTCTGTCGTAATAACACCGGCAACATCATGGCTGATGAAAACAGGATTAAAGAAAAATAGGAATCATATTTCAAAGACCATCCTAATCCTCCGCACAGCTTAAGAATACCGGGGCTTACAGATATTCTCGGAGAGCTTCCATTGGCCCCAACAACTTTGGATGGTGTTTGTTCCACCATCAAAGCCTAAAAGAAAAATAAAGCGCCGGGCATCAATGAGATTCCAGTGGAGCTCATTAAATGTGGTGGCAGCAGTGTTCAGAATGCTACCCATAAAATAATCCAGCACATTTTGTAGCAAGAACATATGTCGAACGGGTGGAGCCAATCAAGTACATCCCCTATCCACAAAAAAGGTGACAAGCTACAGTGTGAAAACTAAAGCGGCATACCACTTCTCTGTTCGGCGTACAAAATTTTTTCAGAGATCTTCGAATATAAAATCAGATCAACCACCAACAGTATTATTGGGGAGTATGAATGTGGTTTTAGGGCAGGTAGATCGACAATAGACCTATTTTTAATACTCAAGTAGATACTTGAAAAATGCTGGTAGTTTGACATAGACGTACAACATATCTTTGTTGACTCTAAGCAAGCACACAACAGTACTGATCGTAATGTAAAGTACCAACTAATACTTTGCTTTGGTATCTCAGCCAAATAAGTCCGTCTTATCAAAATGACAATGACGTCAACAACCTTCTAAGTCCGCATTAATCACCAGCTTACTGACACTTTTGACACAAATATCGGACTAAAACAGGGAAATGGGCTTGCCCTATCGCTATTAAATTTGCCTCTAGAATACGTCATCAACAAGCTGCTTGTCGATACAAGAAGTACGTTACTTTATATCTCAAATGCCCAGAATACTACAACTGGCGAATACTTTATCGAAAATATGGGCGAATTTATATACTTACGACTCAAAATTACGAGAAACGGTAATGAAGAAATGAAATACGCTGAAGAATACAACTCGCAAATAAAAAATTTTCTTTAGTTTTGACGATCTCGGGGTGCACATTGGGTTTACAGGTTCCCCAATAATGCAACATTAAATTTCGGGATATGCTAATAACTGTAAATACATCTACAGCTCTGCCACTAAATCGTACTTACAATTCCTTTGTGTGGACGTAAGAAGGCGAAGGCAAATCTTCCGCGAATGATAACGGAATCGACGTAATAATCATGCCACCGGAACTGAAGTTGGCTGACCGGCTAACTTCTCGTCTCTGGAAAACCTTTAAATATTTCAAAACCGGCAGATAGGCCTCGGAATGGATTGGATTCACGGCAATGACCTCACAAACGAAAAAAGGACTAATGCATTCGATCCTTGAATGTCACTCAATTACCCTGGCGCTGTTAAGGACCTTTTACAGCAGGCCAGTCAATATCAATAAAAAATACTGGCAGTCCAGGAAACGAACTGGACTGGAAACGACATTCAACACGTAAGATCGCACACAATATTCAAAAGTGGAAAGCCTACTGGAAAACGAGAATTCGGAGTGGCCTTTATTCTGGAAAGGGAGTTCAAACCGCACGTTATTGATTTTAAGGCAGTCAATGAATGGTTGTGTGCGATCTGTGTAAAAGCGAAATTTCTCAAAAGCTAGCAGATAAATGTTCATGCCCCGACCGAAGAAAAGGACGAAGAAACGAAGGAAATGTTTTACAATCACCTGAAAAGACTGATCGAACCATTGCCCACAAACGACACAAAAATGACTCTGGGCGATTTCAACGCTAAGGTTGGCAATAAGCTGTCTCATCGGGGAACGGCTGGAGAATATAGCCTCCACGATGAAACAAAAGACAACGGCCAGCGCCTGATTGACTTTGCATGTAGCAGAAATCTAGTTGTTCAACATTCCCTCATTCATCATGCGTACCATGCAATTAAATTCACATACCTCATCATTTCTTAAAATTTAATACTTCACATTCATACAATATTTTATCTTCATATTGTTTCAAATTATCACATTTTAAAAACTATTTAAAGTCAACATTCATACAAAATTGTTTATCGAAAATCATTCGTACAAATATATCACATTTTAAAATTTCTTAAATTCAACATTCATTCAAAATTGTTTATCTAAACTCATTCATACATTGTATTAACTATATCACATGCATTCTTACATTTCATCACTTTTTCTATCATGGAATTTTTATGTGACATGTATCGTATCACATTGCTTTACTTAAATTTTTTTACGCGGACACAAATTTCATGATCGCACATGAGAAAGAAAAAACCCTTACGTGGTATTCTTGCACATGTGCACGATCATATAAATATTTTATCACCGTTTGTATGAAATGTGATACGATGCATTTGAAAATGAAAATTTCTTTAACTTCTTAGGAAATAAGCGCATTGGAATTATAAGCACTTTTTATGTAAAAAAGGCAAACAAATTAGAAAATAAAGTCAATTGTTACCCGACAGTGGACAGTAAGTATCCCTTGTCGTAACTTCTGGTGAGACTGCCAGGGGCTTTGTTAGGTTGCTGGTGGTTGGACTGCACGGTTCAATCATGCAGCTCTTGGCAATTGATGTGTCTACCAAGTGCCCTTGAGTGCATGGTTGCTCCGGGCTGTCCGACACGTAAGTGATCGGTCCGAACGGTCCGATCAAGTTGTTCTGGGCAGTTGGTGTTTTGACCAGGTGCCACGGGATGCATGGTTGGGTCGGGTGGGCCAATCGCCAACAATATGTGTGCAACATGCAAAGGGCAATATAATTGAATTGGCGTTTTTGCCGAGCTCAATGCCCCTCCCGCACTTTGCATGTTGTACCCATTTTTCCTCCCTTGACCTGTTAGGGATTTTTGCTCATGAGAATGTTCTAAGTACTCAGTAAGTTGATCAGGTGCTTCTACGTGGTCTACTTTGCTGGCCTCGCCAGGGAACGTCTCATGAGCCTCTCATGTCACCTTCTCCTAACCCCAAACACTAGTCATACGTATAACTTGCTTTCCACATTGACGCATTCATAAAATGACCCGGGTATCACCGGATGGCAACACACAAAACTAAATCGATCATGTTTTGATCCAATAACGTTAGGCCTCGAGCATACTTGACGTCCGTTCATACCGAGGAGCCAATTGTACCTTCGATCATTACTTGATTAAATTAACTTATCGATGTCGTATGTTAAAGGCATATTCGGTGAAGACCAGCCTGCAACAAAAGTTTGACATCGAAAGACTCCAAACGGCATCTGTGGCCAAAAATTGTACCAAGACCCTCAACAACCAGCTAGCTCCTATCTTAGTAGATGCATCGTTAAAGACAAGCAACGAGTTCTGGATGGAAGTGGAAGCAGCTATTAGGACCGTGGCAGAACAGGCAAATGGACATTAAGCCCGGCGCAAGAGGAATGAATGGTTCGACGATGAGTTCCACAATGCGTTAGATAAAAAGAATCAAGCGTACAACGAATATATAGGTAGGAAAACCAGGACGAACAGAGAAAACTATGAAAATCTCAGAAGGGTAGCGAATAAGATAATTAGGATTAAGAAAAGAAAATACTATGATGACCAATTGAGAAGTATAGATGTAAGTTTAGCGAGCAACAACACAAAACAAGCAGATAAAGTTATAAAAAGCCTGAAACGTGGTTATCAGCCCAAAACCACGCTCTGTCGTGATGACATCGGCAATATCGCTGATGAAACCAAGACTAAGGAAAAATGGGCATCATACTTCAAGAGCCTCCTTAATCCTCCACACAGCTCCAGAACATTGCAGCCTATAGATGTCTGTGGAGAGCTTCCATTGGCCCCACCAAATCTGGATGAAGTTTGTTCCATCTTCAAAGCCTAAAAGAATAATAAAGCGCCTGGCATCGATGAGATTCCAGTGGAGCTCATCAAATATGGTGGTAGTAGTGTTCATTAAGCTATTCATAAAGTCATCCAGTACGTTTTGTAAGAAGAATATATGCCGAAAGAGTGGAGCCAATCAATTATATTCCCTATCCACAAAACAGGCGACAAGCTACAGTGCGAAAATTATAGAGGCATATCATTACTTTATACAGCGTACAAAGTATTTTCTAAAATCTTAGAAAGTAAAATTGGATCATACGCCAACAGTGTTATTGGGGAGTATCAAGATGATTTTAGGAGAGCTAGATCAACAATAGACCAATTGTTCATAGTCAAGTACTTGGAAAATGCTGGGAGTTCAACATAGACACACACCAAATTGTCGTTGACTTCAAGCAACCATACGACAGTATTGATCGTAATGTATTGTACCAAATAATGCATTGCTCTGGCATCCCAGCCTAATCAGTCCGTCTTACCAAAATGATAATGACGTCAACGACCTCCCAAGTCCACATCAATAACCAACTCACTGATGCCTTTGACACAAATATCGGACTGAAGCAGGGAGATGGGCTGGCCCCATTGCTATTCAATTTGGCTCTGAAGTACGTCATCTGAAAGCTACCTGTCGATACGCGAGGTACATTACTATACAAGTCGAGCCAAGTAGTAGCCTATGCGGACGACATAAACAATTTTTCACGGCGCTTAACAACAGCCAAAGGCCTTTTCCTGAAACTCGACAGCGAAGCAAAACTAGTAGGGCTACAAATCAACGAAAATAAAACAAAGCTCATGACACAGTCGAGGAAAAATACCTCAAATACACAAAGTATCACACTTGGTGAATACAGTTTCGAAACTGTTGGCGAATTTGTGTATTTAGGCGCCGAAATAACGAAAACGGGTAATGAAAGAGACGAAATACGCCGAAGAATACAGCTCGCAAATAAAATTTTTTATTCAGTATTAACGATCTTGAAGACCAGCTGCATACACAGGAAAACAAAGCTCAAAGTATACAAATCTGTGATAAGACCTGTGTTATTCTATGGGTGCGAAACATGGTCCCCAACTCAAGCATCCACAAATATATTGAACGCCTTTGAGCGACGGCTCCTGAGGCGAATAATTGGAGCGAAGCTATACGGGGACCAATGGCGAATTCAATACAACAAGGAGCTGTATATAATTTCCGATGACCCGGAGGTCTCAACGATAGTTGCAATGGGCTACACACATGAATCATATGGATGAACAATGGATACCCAAGAAGGTATTCGTTTGGAGAACTGAAGGCCGGAGGCCAGTGGAGGAACCAAGGAAACGCTGGTCTGACTCGCTCGACGAAGACAGTTCATCGCTGCTCGGATTTCGGCATTTGAGGATGCGGTCAATGAACCAAGACAGTTGGAGGCGCTGTTTGCAGGAAGCGAAGGACCGAGAAGGGCTGTAGTGCTATGAAGAAGAAGAAGAAAATTATATTCGATATGAATTCCCTGGGTCGATTGGTTCTTTAATATAAGCTTTTCCTGATAAAAATTAACTTAGGTCTGCCTTTAAAAAATTTAATTTAATTTTTTGAAAATTTTTGACAGGAGGGATTAAACATTCATCTGTCCGTACTGAATGCTCGCTGCAGAATCAAATTATTGCAATTTAATGCCGTCCGTTCAAGCAGTGCAAAAGAAGTATGCAGTGCGTTAGGGGAATATTATTATTATGATTTCTGATCGTGGTACCACGTTTACTTTACTTGAATTTGAAGAAATTTCGAGAAAACAGAACATTGAGCATCTTAAAGTGGCTGGACCGTCACGACAGGCAAACGGCCAGTTTTAGAGGGTCTATTGTGTCTTAAAATGTATATTAGCTAAAGTGACCGAGACAATCGAACACATGAATTGGTTGAAGATTCTCTCTCATGTGCAATATGCCATCAATTAAACGGTATATTATTCCAAGAAGCAAACTTTTATTTGGTGTTAAACAACGTAGGAAAACTGTTAAAAAATTAACGGAACATGTTAATGAGAGGTTTGCTATAGAAAATGCAGTAAATTGGCAACAAGTTCACTGTGAGGCTGGAAAAGCAATCTTAAAACTACAAAGCTATAACAAAGAATACTTTTTTTGTCACAGCTAACCATCCAGCAACTTAGAAATCGGTGACTATGTCGTCATCTGGCACGTTAACACAACGGCTGGTTCCAATAAGAAACTCACCCAATTATCAGGGCCCGTACGAGATAAGAAAAATTTCACTGAACAATCGGTACGTTGTAACTGATGTCGATAATTGTCAAACTACCCAAATGCCTTACAATGGTATCCTAGAAGAGAATAATACGTTGGCTCAATCGCGATTTGATTGGTGCTGGATGCAACGAAGAAACAACACTGCTCGTAGTGAAGGTTTGCTTTTATTTACATTCATGTTGACTGGTCTCAGTCAAGTGTCAAATTGGCCAAAATGTAACCTATAATATCTGTATAAGTTGAACATTTCTACTCTACTATTCATAATGAAACATAAAAATAAAAACTCGAAAAATTTCAGAGCTTACGTTCCTCCAATTTTAATTAGATCATGACACATTATTACATTGCAAGCATATAGACATAAAACTTAATTAGAAATTATAAACTATTTAGCAGTAAAAAAAAAGTCCGATAAAAAACCAAAAAATAGTGGATGTACTCGTATTGTAAAACTCTTCGAATAATATTCCGTTCGAAATTTCTTTCGATATGAAAAAAACCCAATTAAATTCAGCAAATTATTTAATTCAATAATGGTAGTCAAAATTAGAACAAACAAGTTGAAGTAGCAGGAGGATGCTCCTGTCAGCAGGGTATTGTAAAACAATTAGTAAATCAAACAATATATCCTGGATATCAAAACGTGACTATATTAGTCACGTCGATTCGATAAATTGAGTTCGAAAAATTATTATGGTTATTATGATTTTAAACTCGCCACTATTTTGTTTCAAGTGTTTTGACTTCGTCGCTTGATTAGTCATGATAACATATGAATATTAAAAACGATTTCTAAAATTTTTATCAAAATTCCTACATATTTATAGTGTCTAGGTCCGTTGCAAGCGTGTATCTCCCTAGTATCACGTGTTAATGTTGTTGTAATTGTCAGAAATTCAATCGGCTGTAACTTAGCTGTTTATTGTTCAGAAAACTTAAATTATAGATTTTGGGAAATTTAAGGGTCCCATTTTGATTTTATAGACAAAAAAGCAAAATTTATAAAATGTTCTATTATTAACAAAGTTGATCGAATTTCGACTTCTAAGGTATTTGTTACCCTTGTGAAGGAAAAATCATCAGTTTAAGTACTGTTTTGAAAAGCTCTTATAAAGAACTTTCATTTGATATTCATATCGGCTACCTTTGATGAAATTTTTTGTTCAGCGGCCACTCCCCTGTACTGTAATCATCGATTCATGGCCTATTTTTTCGAATTCTAGAATGGTTACAAAGCCCTTTTGCTAGGAGCTCTCTCCTGCCTCCTCGACTTGTTTCACCTATGAGTATTAATTGTAGGTACTCATCTTCAGGCATTCATTAAATTTAATCAGGTGTTAAAAGCATGCGCCTTAACCGTTGAAGTTATGGCAAAATACATCAAAATTATTCAATCTTCGCATTTAAAACAGCCACTATTTTGCTTTACGATTACTAATACCGCTAGCTGGGCCAATTCTCCAAGAAATTCATGATACCTATCATTCCTGAAATTTTCATGCAAATCCTAGCAAAGCTGTAGTATCTGAGTCGGTAAAAAGCGCATATTGTTCCATAGCCATATGTTTCCATATTAATACAGCGCATATTGTTCCATAGTAATACAGGAAAATTGAAATCGCTATAACTTCATTAAATACCATTCGATCTTTATGAAACTTACAGGACAGACTAATCTTATAAATAGTCATATGTGTACTGAATTTCATTAAATTTAAGACTTTATTCAAGAAAACATAAAATCGATAAATCATACTATTACTAACAAAGTTGAGTGAATTACGACTTTACATGTATTCGTTGTTGTTGTACTTATAAAGGCCTATATTGATGATTTTTTTCAGATTTTTCGGGTCAAATGTGTGCAATCGCGAGGGAGGGACACAAAATTTTCGTAAATTTCCCCTTCCCCTGGACCCTTTAAAGCAAAATTTGTAATTTTAAGACCTGTTTTGAAAGGTTTATTTATTTATTTATTTATTTACAATTACATTTAATAGATTAAAATAAATCCAATTACAAAATGGAAAAACGACAAGCAGAAACAAGTAAGAATGAAAACTTAAATTAAGCAAAGAAAAATTAGGAAGATTAAATAATATTAATATTGAAAAATTAGGCATTATTGTCGATTAAACTATGAAAAGGTTAATATGAAATTAACAGGCTTAAAAATGAAGTTAAAGCGCAAAAAAAGAAAAGAAAAAAACAACAAGTCGAACTATTCAAAATGAGTTGTAAGGACGAGGTTTCTTAGTCTTATTTTGAATGCAAAATAGGAATCAGAAAAAGGACCAAGCTCAAGTTTATTATGTTTCCTTAACATTCGCACAACGGGAGAATGAAAGTATAAATTCGTACGGGCAAAGGGCACCTCGAACAAAGTGTTTAATCGAGAAGGACGCGTTGATTGACGGAAGTGTAAGTCAGCATATAATATTGGAGAGATTTGATTGTAACATAGTTGATACAGAAAACACTGATCCAAGTAGATGCGACGGGACAACAAAGTCGGAAGACATAAAAAGGATAAGCGGCATTCATAGGATTGATATGGGAGTTTGAGTTTGTAAAACAAAACTCGACTAAATTTACGCTGTACATTCTCTAACGAGTTCGTGAGGTAGGAGTATCGGGGGGACCAAACTACAGAACAATATTCTAGGATAGGACGGACAAGACAAGTAAACAAGCGGATAGGAGTGGATATGTTGGTGAACTTGTATGTGTGCCTAAAAATAAGCCCCATTATTTTTGATGCCCTGGCAGTCACATTTAAGATGTGAGCATCAAAATTGAGACAAGGATCAAAAATAACACCAAGGTCTTTAGCAGAGCACACAGCAGCCAGTGGGATATCATTTAACGTATAGGTAAAGAAAATGGGAGATTGCTTTAGATTAAATGTCAATTTATGGCATTTAGCAACATTTAGACAAAGGTAGTTAGTCGAACACCAATTATTAAGAGCAATCAGATCCATCTGAAGATATTGACAATCTTGTATCGATCTGATAGCTCGAAAGACTTTGAAATCGTCTGCATACAATAGACAATTAGAAGCAATGACTGATGGAAGGTCATTTATAAATAATAGGAAGAGGAGAGGGCCTAGAATGGAACCTTGGGGAACGCCGGACGTTGGATAAAATGGTATAGAGGTTGCTCCACAGTAACTAACACAACAAGTGCGAGAAGCCAGATATGAATCCATCCATGATAAAAGAGGGCCAGCCACTCCAAAGGCTTTAAGTTTGTGACAGAGTAGTTAATGGTTGACAGTGTCAAAAGCCTTAGAGAAGTCAGTGAAGATCACATCAACCTGCAAACGATTGTCCAGGGTCTTCGCGATGTAGTCAGTAAATTCAATTAGGTTGGAGGTCGTAGAGCGACACTTAAGAAATCCATGTTGTTCCTTTGACAAGATAGGTGCCAATAAAACTGAAAGCCGGTTATGCACAAGACGCTCAAGTAATTTCGGAAAACAGGAGATTAGGGATATAGGACGATAATTGGACACAGAAGTCCAGAAGCCGTTAACGCACCAGTACGCAAACTAAGGTTAAAGAGGAAAGCCAGGGGAATGCAAAGCGATGACGCTAATGACTTAACAAATATATTCGGCAAGCCATCCGGACCTGGGGATATATTAGGATTAAGGGAATTGATGAGGGTTTCAACTTCAATATAATCTGTGCAGAGTAAAGAAATGTCAATGGAATGGGGCATAAATGTATTTACTGGGTAGGAACCGTATGAAGGAGGAGTAAAAGTAGACGAAAAGAATTTGGAGAACAAGTTTGAAATGTCTTGAGGAGAAGAGCTTCTAATATTGTTCCAGTGGACAGAGGGAGGAAAAGATGAAGAGGACTTGAACGATCTAATGTAAGACCAGAAGGGCTTAGTGTTATTTGACATAAGCGAACACTCCAAACTGCTGAAGTAATTTTTCATAGCATTCTTGATAACTTGTTTCGCTGCAGCACGTAAGACACAAAAACGGTCCTTGGATTCAGTAGAACCACAAAGTTTAAAGCAACGGTGAGCTTTAGTTTTGGCTTTCAAGGCACAAAGTACTTGCTTAGTGACCCAAGGTTTCTGCTTTGCTTTGCGTGGAGTTTGTAATGGTGTAAAATGCTTGATCAAATCAAACAGATAATTATAAAATTTTCTTAGAGCTCCCTCACACGGCAAATTTCCGAAAAATACCTGCCAATCAACGGATATTAGTGAGCAGGTAATAGATTCTTAATTCGCTCTGAAGAAGTTGAATTTAGGAGCAGGTGTAAATGTACGATGTTTCAAAAGCACAACCGAGAGGTCAATCGATAACGGCGGGTGGTGGCTATCGATGCGGACAAGGGGTTCTAATGCTAGGGAAACAGACAGACAGTGAATTGGAATATTAGACAGCACAAGATCGAGTAGCCGGCCGTTAGTATTAGGGATATTATTAAATTGCGAGAAAGAACAGAGTGAGAGAAACGAAGAAAGAGATAGAGAAGATGCATCAGTCGATGATACATAGTAAGGAGGGCACTCCGTCCATTGAACTGCTCCCAAATTAAAGTCACTACAGACTAATATTAAAGATTGTGGGTGACGTAAGAAAACATATTTGGAAAACTCGTCAAAGAATGTCTCATAAACATATAAAGGAGAGTTACTAGGTATATAAACAGAGGAAACTAATAACGATGTATTATTAGGAAGGAAGATCTTGACAATGACACAATCCACTATACGCAAAAAACAGAAGTCAGTACAGGGAGAGCTGCGTATGGTATTATTAACAGCTACTAGGACACCACCACCATCTTGTTTATTTGTAGAAGTCAAATCACGGTCACAACGATAAATATCAAAATCAAGTGAGATTTCCGAATTTAGTATGTTATCATTCAACCAGGTTTCGGTAAGACAAATAAACGAGTCCTCACAAAGTTGAAGCGATAAAAAGAGCTTATCCAGCTTGGTCCTTAATCCTCTAACATTTTGGTAGTAAATTGATACGTTAGAAATTAAGTTAGGGTCAAAAAAGTTTACACTAGTTCGCAGACTTGCAGTTTACCCGGTGCACGAAAGGACTTCCTTCTTCGTGAGCTGAATGGTTTTACAAGTACTCCGGGTGGCCAAGCTTCAGGATTCAAAATAGTGTCACAAGTTGCAGGTACTGTAAGTTTGAAAGAAGCTACCACTCTATCCTCCAGATTGTCCTTTGTAAGTTTATGGCAGCTGATGACTTTAACAGACGGACCAAATTTTTTGAGAACATAGTTTTTTAAGTAGTCGGCAGATGTCTGGTAACTTAGACGCGAAATGAAAATCTCCTTTGGAGGAGCTACAAGGTCAAGAGCAGGGATTTCATCATGCGAATTCAGGGAAGCTGCAGCCGATGTGTCAATGCCAGATAAAGATGGAAGTATAATTGAAGGTTTACCTTTAGTTTTTGGGATCGCCCCGCGGCTAGGTCCCGGAGAGCTTGGAAATATCAAAGGTGACTCATTACCATCAATATGTAGAGGTGCTGCTGAAGCCACAGGAGATATTGGACGCATTGGACTCGAACTTGATCCAGATGCACGATACGGTGCTTTGAAAGATGATGACTTCGCCAAAGCTTTACTCCTAGTAACGATGAAAGGCCTTTGTACAGGAGTATTTATACCGTTATTACATTCGGGCTGTATGGTCGGCGATAAAAGTTGCGCTTGATTATTAAGATCGGTCATAGTCACTGATGCCAAAGTTTTAGGTGGCGCATCCTCAGTAAATTTCAAAAGGGTCTCAATCTCCAAGCATGCACTTGAGCATTTAAATTGGAGACGATTCAATTCACCTACTAGAGATTTAATAGTCTTTCCAGCTAATTGAAGACTGGAGACATACGCAGACAGAGAATATCTCCTACAGGAATCACAATACCAATGAATTCCATTACCCGTTTTATTTATTAAGTCGGCTGCAGGGCCTTTAAGGTTGACGCAAGCCGAATGGTAGGAGAGTTCGTAAAACCCAAAGCAGAGGACCATTGGGGTTTTATTGTTTAAGTCAATGCACTTCACTGCACTGCACGACATAGTGAAAAATTAAAAATTAGAGTTTATATCAAAAACTAATTTAATCAAGGAGTATAGTAATTATTAATTTAAATAATTTTTTTTTTCTCATTAAGACCTTTCATTTGATACCCATATTGCCTATATGTGATAAAAACTTTTTTTTCAGGGGCAACTCCTCCATATGGGAAATTTTCGTACATTTCCCCTTCTCCTGCACCCCTCGAAGCAAAATTGATCTTTTTAAGACCTGTTTTGAAAAGTTCTCATTAAGACCTTTCATTTGATATCCATATTGCCTACATGCGATGAAAACTGTTTTTTTAAGGGGCAACTCCCCTATATGGGGAGACCCCCCTTAAAGACCTTATAAATTTCTTTTCGTGTTGAAACTTTGAAGAGGGCGTCACTTCGCACCTACTTACAAAATCTTGTGTTTCTAGCTTATGCAGTTTGCGAGAAAAAGTGGTGTGACACACGGACGGACGGACGGACGGACAGACAGACAGACAGGACGCGATTTTAGTAGGGTATTGTAAAATAATTTTACAATACCCTAAAAGGTCTGGGTTATATTAACAGTCCCAATAGTTAATCTAACGAATACTAAATAAAGTTCAACGTGTTATGGTGAATGAAGGTTTAACGAAAATTAAAATGTCGAAAAATAATTGAATACGTGATATACAAAAAGTAACCACTACAGGAATACCCGAAAATCTCTTACATTTCACCTTCTCCTACCCTCCTTGACACAAATAAGGTACATTTAAGACCTGTTTTCAAAAGACCTCATTGAGACCTTTCATATAATACCCCACTCAACTGGCGATAGCCAAATGTTCACTCCGACTTCTTGCTAAAAAAATTTTGCAGATATTTGTAACGTTCCTGAGGTGAACGGCTGTAAAGTTTACCCAAATCAACTCGGAAACTTCATTCTAATTCTTATTTAAAAAAATTTCGCAAATAGTCGTTTTACTGAGGGTAGCGCTTTAAAACCCTCCATAACCTTTTTTCACCCTAAAACTTTCCAGAAGTTATTGTTTTTAACCTTTCAACAAAGTAGCTTCTAGAGTTTTGCCGAAAAATTGCTGCAACATACACACAAAAGGACAGACGGATACAGATCGCGATTTCAACAGCGTTTTGTATTTTAGTATAAACCCCCCCCAAAAAAAACAGCAACAAAAATATACGTATGAAATTGATAACTTACTTTCTTTTGAAAGTCAGTTAAAAACTCTTGAGTGTAATTTTTATACCTCCTTTGCTTTTGATTGAAAACCTGACTATGAACCCATAAACAAACCACTGTCAAGATTTAACACATTCTACCAGGAAGTACAGATTTACATATTGTTTTTAGGTTTTTGCTTAGGGGAAGTAACACTCAGACAAGAACTCTAACACTAGCTGGTAAATACTGAGCAAAGGTTTTATCGGGTTATTGATAAGTAAAAGACAGACGAACCAGCATGACCAAGAAACATCAATTTTAGATTTTACCCATAAGATATAAAATTGAGGTTTTTTTATTCACATCATCATACAGAAAAGGCTTCCTCATCTTTTGCCAATTAAGAGATACCTTCCTCATTGAAAAGAATGATCAAGTTCATTTTCATTCATTTCAGCAAATTAAATTGTTATTGAATATTAGCTTGCAAAATATTTTGATTTCAAACATGTTAACGTTTTTGTTTAATTTTTTTCAGCGCAGATACGCTCAGTTAGGCCAATATTTACAAAGTGGTGATAATTATTTTATTAATATTTGATTTCACCTTGGCCATATATCCAAACTCAGGAGGCGAAGGCCCGAGAGGGGCTTTAGTGCTACAAAGAAGAAGAAGATAAATCCAAACTGGTTAACCTGGTATTGCGTAATAATCAATTATTTGTATATAAACTAGTGATGCAACCTTTTAAATGTTTACTTGCGTAAAGTTCGTTAAAATGGTAAAACCATTCCTGATCTTACTATTACTAGTTGTTGCCGAGATCGAAAGTAGTGGAAAGGATGGTAGAACACTGAAGGACTTAATGGAGGATGAAGAAGGTTCTGGAGACAGTGACGATGAACAAGATGAAGGGACAACAAGCAAAGACCAGATAACCTCGACGGAAGCAGTGGAAAGTGTCGATAGCTTAAAGCTCAGGTAAATTTTATCATGAATAAATAGGAGTTTTAACAGTGTTCAAAAGCTAAAATTATTAATAATCGAACATGAATAAAATTTGGTGTCAAAAAATTTGTTAAATCATGAATTTGGCCAAACTTCACTCAATAAATTTCGGTTTTTATCCAAGTCAATTAATTGGTTTGTTTTATGTTATTGCTTTTTAACTTTAATATATTTCAGCACTGAAAAAAGTGAAGTCGGAGTAGCTCCTGTTTTGCATAAGAACATACTTTATTCGATAATATGATGAATGATCCTCGTAACGCGGCACAGCCTTCAAGGTCTTCATATTTTGACTAAACTTTTCATACAAATAATTATTTTCAACTGGAAGTTCAATGATACGAGTACTTCTGGTTTTGAATATGTTGAGAAAGTGAATTTAAGAAAATTTATACAAAAACTGTAAGAATGAACTATACATGAATTAAAACATGGACAAAATCAAGAAATAATCATTCATAAATTATGGATGATTGTGCATGTTGTATTACTAATGAAGATTGAAAAAAATTGGTTTTTTGCCATGAACGGATGATCAAATAGATCAACACAAACCAAGCGGGTAAATGAACATAAAAAGAGAGGGTAAAAATCTAAAAAATTTAAATTGAAAAGTAGTAAGTAATTTTATCGAGTTTTATTAACAGTATCCCGCATTTTTTTTCGCGTTTTAGTGCTCACGAATTGAATATTAAATTTTGAAATGATGTCATGGCATAAAAATCAAATTGTACAGGAAAAGAGAAAGCCCACAATTTGTTCTTATTTCTGTCATATTTTGCGTAAAGGCTCTATTGACCATCTTTTCATAGTAAATGCTGTAAGCAACTTTTTATGGGTATTATCGTCTTCAATAAATCAAACTTAAGTTGTTGGATATGTTCCCATTTCGAAACTATCAATCAAAGGCACTAATAATTTGATGAATTAATTCATAATATTGTCCATGAACGTTTTTTCTTTAACTCAACGTAAAACGATACAGGAACAAGTGAACTTAAATCAAAGTGTTTAATGAATATTATCTTTTGAGATAAAGCATTTTTTAAAAAATCAGTTAAGTAACTAAGTATGGGTATCATATATGCTAAGTATGGGTATCATATTTGCTAAAAATTTGATGCCTGAAATAATATTTTATTCTGTTTTGAGATGTTTTACACATAACTTCTCTGAGGCAAACAGATTTTCTTGTAATGTATTTTGGACCAAGCTTTAAAGTCAATAATCTCACTAGGATTGACATAATGTACTAAACATTTGTTGGTTTTAGTAGAGTCTACGATAACGCTATAATACAGATCAGGGTTGAGAATGTGGTCTGTTTTTAATCCTTCGCTTCATTACGGCAAGATTTCGGTCACAATCTGTAGTAACAGGTTTTTGCTAAGGAGAGGCTACGGAAAGCATAGGCACAAGCATAGTATACTCAACTAGTACCCACACCTTTCATTTAACCTGTGTTGCACACTTTTTGAATTTTCCCAGGGGCATTACAGCTGATCCGGGGCATCACAGCTGATCCCATGTTTGGCGCGCTCAAGAAACAAAGCAAAATGCAAATAAAATTTCCGACGCACGTGTTCTTTTACGCATTTCAGAACATAGGAGGGCTGCCAGATCCTAATAAAAAACTAAAAGATTGCATGGAACGAATTTGTTTTTCTGCAAAGTTATTGATTTTTTGAGATATGGTAATCCTGAAATCTCTCATCGAAGCATATGTTTATGTTGGCGCCAATCCTCGCGTCAGCATTTACCTACCTACCTGCTACCGAAGATTTATGGCTCGCTGTTTGGCTTGTGTTCGGATTTTTCCGGAGGGTTGATGGAGTGTGGTTACTAGTTGAGTATACTATGGGCACAAGCATTCACCGAATACGTGTTGTAAAAATGGCAGCTAATCCTGTAGCCATCAACGCCAAGTCTAAAAATAATCTGACAGTCTGGCCGAAAAATTTGGGTGGGAATTGGCTACTTTAGCGGCGAAATTTTGGTAATTCAAACAGGAAAATTCAAATTGTTCAACACTTCCTTTTAAATTTTTCAGGGGTACAAAGCGCGTTCCAAAATAATTTTTTTTTGGTAGTGCCATCTGTGAATGAGATAATGCGTTGAAAAGGCTCCCAGTGAAAGTTTGGTGGCATTTCGCTCTGTGGAAGCGAAGTTATTGCGTCTAAAGTGACAGTATGTTTACGTCATCGGTACAAAAATGAGTTACAAACAGAGAGCTTGTATCAAATTTGGTTTCAAAATCGGTAAAACGCACACCGAAGCATTTGAATTAATGAAAGCAGTATATGGTGATGATCGTCTGTCTCATGCCAGAGTTAATGAGTGGTTTACACGTTTCAGAGGTGGTCGTGAGGACATAAATGACGATGAACATACGGACTACCCAAAATTAGTGATCACCGAAAACTCCATCGAAATTGTGCAAAAGTTTATCAAAAATGAGCCAAAATCATAATTGAAATTCATAAGATCGGAGCTGGATATCAACAAAACATCGATTTATTGCATTTTAACCGATTATTTGGGTTTACGAAAGGTCTATGTACGCTTTGTCATGCACAAGTTAACTGATGACCAAAAAGTGCTCAAAATTTAACATACGAAAGATATCATTTTGTTTTTTTGGTAAGGAGGTGAATGCTATTTATGCACAGAGTGTGGGACTCCCATGCACGACTAGACTACCCACTAAACACCTCTCTGTCAACCTGAGAACCCAGCCTGGAACCGTTTGACACATTACTTCGGGTCAGGTCTCGTTTTGTTACGCCATGGGGCGCCTTCAAACTGGAGAGACCCTTTCCTAGTGGGAGGGGAGAGAGGAAGAGGAAATGCCAGAAGAGTGATCCCCCAGCCCCAGCGCCCCCGGCTGCTGTGAGTCCTTTTTATATTTTAGGACTGCCCGAGCATAATGTGCCACCTGGTTCCATATGTCAACCGATTCGAGCATCACCGCAACTATATTATCCGGGGTGAGCTCTCCCGTCTCCCTGTAGAGTTCCCTTTGCAGCATAACCCGTTTGGTACACGCAAAAAATAAAAGGCAGGCATTGTCCTCCTCTCCTGGGCAAAACCGACTATCGGGGGACCGTGACATACCGATCTTATGCAGGTCAGACTGGAAAAACCCATGCCCGCTCAAAAGCTGGATCAGATAGAAGTCAGTCTCACCATGCTTTCGATTCAGCCACGGTCTCACATCCAGGATGAGGCGCGCAGTCCATCTTCCTTCGTGCAACTGACCCAAGACTGCTGCCCATCGTTGAGCGAGCGCTGTCTCTCCTCGCAGACAACCATCTCCCTCACATCCTCGTTTCGGCGAAGGTAAATAGTGTGAATACGAAGATGCAATTCTCAGTGCTCCTCTTCTCTGTACCTGTGCCAAACGCTTTCGGTATACCTCCTTGCTGAGAGCGTCGCCCCATACCTCTGCTCCGCACAGTGGCACTGACCCTACAGCATTAATCAAGAGGCGTCTTCTTGATGGGCTGGGTCCCCCTACGTTGGCCATAAGGCCGATATTCCCGAAGAAGCCTTCTCAACCGTTGTCCTGATTTGCTAAGAGGAACTCATCTTCGAGTCGATCAGTAGCCCCAGGTACTTCACCGCTGGCTTTGATTTGATTCGTAAGTCACCAATACTGATCATCCTTACTCTAGACTCATCTGGCATCTCAAGTCTCAGTAGCACGTCGTAAGACACGTTCCACAGGTACGGACCAAGGATAGATCACTGGGCAACACCCGATGTAATTATCATCCTCCGTTGGCCCTGTGTCGTGTTGTAGAGCAGGCTTGCAAAGATTTTTCCAGCGTGTCCAGAATATCCACCCATCTAGAAGAGTTGAAGGCATTGATGACGTCGAGTGTCACCAACAGGACGATCCGTGGCTTGGTGTGACTTTATGCCTGTGCCCTTTGGACCGCGTTCACCACCTCTGCAATCGCATCAATGGTAGAATGTCCTGCTCTAAAGCCGAACTGCCGAGGAGATAGGTCCCCAGCAGCACGAATCGTGTCAGTGAGTCTTCCCTTGATCAGTTTCTCTAGCAGTTTCCCAGCCGCGTCTAGCATGCATAACGGGTGGTATGCAGACGGCGATTCGGGATTTCCCTTCCCCTTGCTGATCAGCACGAGCCTCGCTACCTTCCATCGTAGCGAGAAAACCCCGTCCCGTAGACAAGTGTTGAATGTGCTGAGCAGCAAGTCAGGACATTGGTGATAGAGCACCTCAGCCGGAACACCTTCTGGACCTGTAGTTTTCCTCGTTTTCAATTAGAAAACTGCCTTCCCAGTTCCAGCAGTGTGAACAGTGGGCACTCGACTGCTGCTTCACCATGGACAGCGTCAACATGGACGGGGAAGAGTGCCCATATTATCGCGTCCATCTTTTCCGCGTCATCTATACAAGGCTTCCGTAGGGCACCAAGTTTCCGCATGACCAGCTTGTAGCCAAGGCCCCACGGATCCTTGTTCACATTGTCTACTAGGTCTTGCCAGCAGCGAGCCTTGCTACTGTTGATCAGTTTGCGAAGGCATTTCCTGGCGGAGTTAGATGCTGCCACCCAGTTGCATGCCTCGTCACCGCTCCACGCTCGTTGAGCCTGACGGCGAGGCTTGTGACATTCCCTTTGCTTTTCAGCGATTTCGGTTGACCACCAGTACACTGGGGGCTTGCCATGTCGGGGTCTTCGACGGGGCATAGAAGCGCAGCAAGCAGTCGTGATTATGCTCATAGTAGAGTTCACCACGTTTTGAGCTGCCAGTTCTTCCGTCTCCTCCGAAGCTCCCTGCAGCGGCTCACCTGCTGTGAGCACCTCGACGAACCTCTCGACGTCCATCCTTCCGATGTTCCACCTAGTTGTAGAAGGCCGAAAGCACGGACGTCGAGAGACAGCATCACTGATCTCAAGCAGAATGCACCGATGATCATTGGCTGAGTAGTCCTCTAACACTTTCCAGTTGTGAATCCTCCGTACTACAGACTCCGAGGCGAATGTCACGTCAAGTATGGTTCCCTCACAGCCAATACGGTGGAAAGTCGGCGTATTTCCGGAGTTTAGTATGACGAGGGCCGTCCTGGCTGCCATTTTCAGGATTCATTTTCCCCGCGGATTCGTCCGAGGCATGCCCCATTCGATTGCTTTAGCGTTGAAGTTGCTCCCAATGAGCACTTTACCCTCTGCGTTCGAGATAGCGCCCTCCAAAGCATTAAGCATGGCTTGGAAAGATAATATCGACTCGTTGGGCGTTAGGTACATACTAAAGAAGGTGATCCCTGAGCACTGAACCCACACGAAACCATCCCCCCGTCCACAACTCTCCGCTTGAAAGTCACTGTTCCGAACCCAGATGGCGGCAGTACCAGTTTCATCAGAATACCATAATACAGGACTTTTATTATGGTGTTGCTCACTCAGCAGCAAGAAGTCGGCTTTCATGTCCCTCGAAAACTACTCAAGCAGATTTTGGGCGGTTGAACTGCGGTGTAGGTTTTGCTGCAGGATGCGGGTCATTGGTGTTCTGATTTTGCCTTGGCTAGGGCTTCCTGGAACACCCGGCATTTGATCGTTCCCACGCTTGGGAACTCCCTTTTGATGGCCTCTTCTACCTCAGTCAGACCCGTCACGCAGTCAATGTCTCGTATTTTGATCGTTACCATTGGCTCGAGCGGGGCTATAGTTGCGCTTTTGCCGAGGACTTTCTTTACTGCGTCACAGAATGCTTCTTTATTGCCGGCCTCTGCTCCAAATTCGACCAGTATGTGTCCCGGCCGCGTTGGTCGTACTACTTTAATGGTAGTATTGGTATCTTCGGGCTTTACTTTCCCCCTGATGTCCCGCAGTACCTACGCGTGGTATGGCCATCTTGGGGCCTTACGAGCAGTCGGGGCTTCTGTCTCTCCTGTTTTGCATCAGGTCCTTTTTCTAATTGGGCGTCCGTGCAAACTTCTATCATTAAAGAGGCGAGAAAAGACGAGAACTTCCTTTACAACATTGCATCCAGTGATGAAACGTGGTGTTTTCCATTTTAACCCGAAACCAAGTGTCGAAGTGCCGAAAGAAAGGCCCCAGACGAGCCACCACAAAAAACCGCGTTTGGAGGTCAAAAATCAAGTCGATGCTCATGTGTTTTTAACGATTCCAAGGGAATAGTTCACAAGGAGTTCGTGCCAACGGGCCAAACCGTCAATGCAATTCTCTTTCTTGGCGTTTTGAAGCTTTTGTTGCATCGCATTCGTCGAACTCGGCCTGAATACCGCGAAGGTGGAAGCAGCGCTTATTGCATGATAATGCACCATCTCATCAATATACTCTTATGACTGATATTTTGGCCAGAAATTGCATTTTAACCACCAATCACTCACCGTATTTGCCTGATATGGCACCCTGTGACTTCTATTTATTCGATAAAATGCATTTGGCGATGAAAGGAAAAGGCTTAGCGTCCGTAGAGGACATTCAAAAGGCTTGTACCGACATCCTGAAGGACATTCCTGTCAATAACCTGAAACACTCTTTCGGAAAGCTTTCAGATCACGCTAAACAGTGTATCGGGGCCGGAGGAGCCTTTATTGAATAAATAAACTCGAATTCATCAGAACAAAGCCCCTGTCATTCTATTTTAGATTAGTCTCGTTTATTTTGGAACGCACCTTGTAGAACGACGACTGTGCAATGGACGAAGAGACTTCAACATTACAGATTGTTGCTTTAGGCTGGCGTCGAACTCCAAGCTGTAGATCCCTGGGCGGATAGACCACTTCTTGCACAGGTAATTTAGTGCTTACTAGAGTAAAAAAAAATTTTAACCGCTTTACCATTACCTACGCATCTGCAAATATTAGCCGAAGCATGCTGCCCAAAATCGTATGTAAACAACGACTAAAGCAAAAAAAATCTCGTTGGCACCACCCACAAGAAAGGTAGATTTCTCCTAGGCTCCCATATTTTAAAAAGCAAATAATTATTTTATTTTATATTTAAGAATAAGTGGAAGTAGCAAGAGAGTCTTTTGAATATCAAAACTTGACTCAAACATATATTGCTTGAATTGAGCTCAGAAAAATAATACAAATATATGGTTATTATGTATGTTAATTTGCCGCCATTTCATTTTCAGCCTGTTGACCTCAATGTTTAAGTAGTCATGATCACTAAGCAACATGTTATAATATTTTTGAAATGGTCATTAAAACCTCTACACATCTGTGGTGTTTGGGTCCTTTGCGAATATCTATTTACACAGTATTATGTGTAATTGTTGTTATGATTGATAAATTTCAATCGTGTATAACTTAGCTTTTTTTTGGCTTGATCTTTCTGAAACTCTCAGAAAGTGTTTTCGAGAGAAATTTACCTTATATATATATATATATATATATATATATATATATATATATATATATATATATATATATATATATAAACTTATATATATTGTTACATGTACAAATAATTCTGCGAGCTACTGTCGCAATTGTTTTCACAACAATGAAGAACACGAATTCACTCGAAATCACGAGAACCCAACAAGCATGATCAACATCTGCAAGTGACGTCACTCCATTCATGAATTTGCTCGAACCTACCAGGTACCTCTCGGTCGAACATTCGCCCATGTGCGAGAAATGGGTGAATAGGTAGAGACCCTATATAAAGGCGAGCTGAATGAATGGGGGAATCATTCATTCGACCGCGATAAGAACTGCGAAAGTGTGTGGAAGTGTGTTTCGTGATAGTGAAGTGATTTAGAAGACAATTGCGATAAGAAATTTATGGACAAGTGTTAGATTTTATTTTAATAGTGAAAATTAAAATTAGTGAAAGTGTTAAACTGATTATTGTGCATTTTCTTGAATTAAATAAACACTTTTAGCTTAAATTAAAAGACATTGCGTTTTCACTTTCCCGGAACATTAAAATTATTGGCCGCGAACCAATAACACGCGACAATGGTGTCAAGAAGTGCGAAAGAAAATTTTGGAAGTGAAAACTTTTGAACATTTTTGTGCACAATGGTGAAAATTAACGTGGAAACTGGTAGAAAAACAGCCGAAACAATAAAAATGCCAGGAAACTTACATCTAAAAATTGATCAATTGACCATATCGGAGCTCAAGGAGGAGTTGGAACAGCGAAATCTGGCCACACAAGGTACAAAAGCCATACTGATTGCACGCTTGCGTGATGCGATCGAGTCAGAAGGCGTGAATCTGGATGCGGGTGAGCTCTCAGATGCGGAACAAGGCACAGAAGGGGGAGAAGAAGAAACACCCAAATCAAAGGAGCCAGAAAATGCGATATTGCAAATGTTAATGCTGATGCAGCAAGAGCAGCGACAACAGTCATCTAATTTAACTGTGAAGCTTAATGAACAATCAGTGAAGCTGGGTCAACAAGCGATCGAAATCAAGGCAGATTTTCAAAAACAATCCACCGAAATAAAAGCGGCGCTCAGTAGTCTTAAAAAGCAAATTAAAGGCGTCGAGGAAAAGGTTGACCAGGTCGAAGAAAAGGTTTACCAGATCGAGGAAAAGGTCAGCCAGGTCGAAGAAAGAATGAACCATGAGATGGAAAAAGTGAAAAAAGAATTGGAAGCTGCGAAGGCAGTAGCAACCACTTCACCAGCCCCGCTTATAACCGCAGCGCAAAGCACATCCAGAAATGTGCAAGCACCAATATTCGATGGGCAAACGGTCTGGAGTATTTACAAGACCCAGTTTGAAGCTGCCGCAAGAGCAAATCACTGGAATGAACAGGACCGAGCAACTGCGCTGATTCTTGCTCTAAGAGGACCAGCTGCCGAGCTTTTGCAGACTATCCCCGTTGAGCTGCATTCAAACCCGGCTGCTATAATGAATGCGCTGGACATGCGTTATGGAGACGATCATCTGAAGCAGATTTACCGGGCACAGGTACGGAATCGGATGCAGAAGTCTGGCGAAACCTTACAGCAGCTAGCCCAAGATATTGAGCGATTGGCACTTTTGGCTTACCCAACGTACGACCCGGAACATCGAGCTGACGCAGCAACAGAAGCATTCATCAGCGCTCTGAAGGACCCGGAATTGCAAAAAGCCGTGCGATTAGCTCAAAAGCAAACGGTTAAGGACGCATTGGTTTATAGTCTGAACTATGAGGCAGCGAAAAATGCGACTCATACCACTGCCCGAGTCCGTGAAGCAGTGGCAGACGAGTGCAGGTGTAATCGCGTGGAAAATGAACGAGAGCCGCAGGTGAATGGTGCGCCTAGATGCTGGGATTGCGGAGAAAAAGGGCACTTGCAAAGAGACTGCAAGAAGCGAAGAAAACGGAATTATTGTCTAGGATGGTGGAGATCCAGACCGTGTCAGGAGCCTAGAATGGAGGCCCATCAAACCGCAAGGGCCAACTTCGTGGGGCGTACGTTGGCTAGGAGGATTGACATCCCCAGCGCCCCCATCACCGCGCCGAGGCAACATCGTGGAGAAGCTGACAGATGCCTTCCTGGTCAAGTTGATGAAGAACATTGCACCATAACAAACGACACTAGTGCAACCCGATCGATGATCCGACCAGACCTAGTGAGACCCCAACTACTTCACAAGGGCAGAGTTCATGAAAATGCTGACGCCCTATCTCGTCATCCATGTCCAGCTAACTGCAAGCATTGCCGGCGGATGGAGGAAAAAGAGCCGCCCGTTGATCTGCGATTGATAGCGGCCGAATTCGATGAAGGTTGGTCATCGGAGGAGATTCGAAATGCCCAGCTAGCCGATGAAGACATCGGACCATTGCTCGTATGGAAGGAGACGACTGGGCGACCTGAATGGAAGGACGTTTCAACGCATGGCGCAACCCTGAAAAGCTATTGGGCACAATGGAACTCCCTTCAGGTGGAGGGCGGCGTACTCAAGCGGAAATGGGAAACGGCGGATGGCAGCTCCTATAGGATGCAAACTTTACTACCCAAAAGCCGAATCCACGATGTGATTAAGGAAATGCATGAAGGATCCTCGGGAGGCCACCTTGGTGTTAACAAGACCTTAGTGAAATTGCGGGAAAGGTTCTACTGGCTCCACGCTCGAGAAGACGTAGAGGACTGGTGTCGCAGATGCACAATTTGCGCTTCCGTCAAAGGCCCAAAGCGACGACTGAGAGGATAAATGCAAACCTATAACGTAGGCGTGCCATTCGAAAGGATTGCTGTTGACATCGCAGGACCCTTTCCTGAATCCGATTGGGGAAATCGATATACGCTGGTTGTAGCCGATTATTTCAGCAAGTGGCCCGAGGTCTACCCCATTCCCAACCAGGAAGCAACTACCGTAGCTGAACAGCTAGTGTTAAATTGGGTCAGTAGGTACGGCGTACCCTGCGAATTACATTCGGATCAAGGCCGAAACTTTGAGTCACTAGTTTTTGGCGAAATGTGCGAGCTGCTCGGAATACGGAAAACGAGGACAACACCGCTGCATCCCCAATCCGATGGAATGGTCGAACATTTCAAAGGCACGCTCAATAAGCACCTGGCCAAGATGGTTGACGAGAACCAAAGGGACTGGGACCGACATATCCCACTATTTTTGATGGCGTACAGAGCTGCCGAACATGCATCGACGGGCCAAGCCCCAGCCAAAGTCATTTTTGGAAAGACTATTCGTCTGCCAGCCGATATAAAGTTCGGAACACCCCCTGAAAAACCCCAAACGGTCTCGGAGTACGCAAGTGATCTAAGACAACGGTTGAACCAGATACATCGGACAGTGCGAAAACACCTCGAATCGGCTACTGACCGCATGAAGACCAGGTATGATCTAAAGGCTAATTCTACTGGCTTCCAGCAAGATGACTTGGTGTGGCTTTATAACCCGCAACGGCGAAAGGGTAGGTCTCCAAAGTTGCAACATAATTGGGAGGGACCATACCGGGTTACAAAGCGAATCAACGACGTCGTATACCGAATACAGGAACATCTTAAGCCGAGAGCTAAAATGAAAATCGTGCATCTGGACCGTCTTGCCCCATATTACACCCAGGGAGAATTGACTACAACTGGCGACACATCTTTTCGGGGCGAAAAGAACTGAGGTGGGGGCAGTGTTACATGTACAAATAATTCTGCGAGCTACTGTCGCAATTGTTTTCACAACAATGAAGAACACGAATTCACTCGTAACCACGAGAACCCAACGAGCATGATCAACATCTGCAAGTGACGTCACTCCATTCATTAATTTTCTCGAATCTACCAGCTAGAACATTCGCCAATAAACGAGAAATGGGTGAATAGGTAGAAACCCTATATAAAGGCGAGCTGAATGAATGGGGGGATCATCATTCATTCGACCGCGATAAGAAAACTGCGATATAGTGGAACGCGAAGTAAAGACAATTGATTGTTAGAGTGCAAAGTGTGTTTTGTAATAGTGAAGTGATTTAGAAGACAATTGCGATAAGAAATTTATGGACAAGTGTTAGATTTAAAAATTAAGTGAAAATTAAAATTAGTGAAAGTGTAGATTGATCATTGTGCAATTAAATAAACTCTTTTAACTTAAATTAAAAGACATTGCGTTTTCACTTTCCCGGAACATTAAAATTATTGGCCGCGAACCAATAACACGCGACAATATATATATATATATATATATATATATATATATATATATATATATATATATATATATATATATATATATATGTTTATATATATATATATATATATATATATATATATATATATATATATATATGGGATATATATATATATATATATATATATATATATATATATATATATATATATATATATATATATATATGGGATATAACGAAATTTGTGACCACGCTAGAGGTTGCAATTTCTCCCCAATTTTTACCAAATTTTCAGGAAAGGTGTATTGAGTAAAAATCTCGGTTAAGTTCGTGAACCAGCTATATCGGCCAGGCGAAAACAAAATGGCGACCATTTTAGACGAAAAATCGTGATCTCTGAAACAAAATGGCGGCCGCTCAAAGATCGAAAAACGTGCAAAATTTTGTTGTTGTAATAGTGGTCAAAGCTTTCAACAGATTTTTATGAAGTTCGGCAGTTAGATAGAAATTATAAGTATCTAAAGAATTACGTGAAAAAACTGAAGGTCAGGTCACAAAAACAAAATAGCGGCAAGTTTAAACTCAAAACTTCAAAGGCTTCTAAAAGTCGTGCAAGTTCATGCACAAGTTTCAAAATGGCGGTGGTTTAAATATGCGTTTTTTTTAGGTTTTTATGCCGCTCTAGCGGTCACATTTTCCAGCGGATTTTGATGAAACTTGAGAAAATTATTAAAATTGAATGAAAAATAGAAAAGTCGAAAATTTAAAACCCAATATTTTTAGCTGCCATTTTCATTAAAAATTGAATTATTTTGCCCTGTCTAGAGTGAAACTCCAATTTGAACGAGATTTGGTACATTGGTTGATGAGGTCCTAGCACAAAAAGATTTAAAATAGTCAAAAATCAAATGCATGCATTGAAAATGGCGGCCCCCAAAGCTCAGGAACAAGCGCAATTCGCTATTTTAATAGCAACTGAAATAATGATTTTTTTTCATGGAAACGTTTATAAATCAGACTATTATAAAATCAGACTATTTTTTAAATATTGTAAGATATTTTTAACAATACCTTAAAAAATTATCAAATCGCGACTTGTCTGTCTGTCCATCCGTCCGTTTGTTCGTGCGTCACAAGTTTTCTCGCAGACCACATAAGCTAGAATGAGGAAATTCTCTACGTAGGTCAAAAGGGGTGCCTCTTGAAATTTGCAGTGTAAGAAAATATTTTAAAGTGTTTAAGGGGTCTCCCCATACAGGGGGTGACATAAACATTTTTGAAATTAACTATTTGAGCTATTTAAGCCAAAAAGTTATCACCTTTGTATGGCAACCACTGTGAAATGTATAAACTGCAAATGTGAGAAGCGCGAGATCAGTATAAATATGTTTATAACAATTTATTACCCGTCGATTTTCAATACGTGATCCATACGTGTGCAACTCAATTTAATTAGCAAAATATTTGCGCCTCTATGAAGGGTCTCCAAATACGAACGGCGGCAGATTCCGTGTAGTGCTACAAAAATTGCTAATAGAAGTCCAGTAGTAGATAAGCCAAATTCTTTTTCGAAACCTTACGCTACATACGAGAAATTTACTTCTCCGGCTGGTGCTGCCAACGGGTATTTTTTTACATCAGAAAATTGAGATACAAATTTTCGGCAGATTTAAGGGACATTCTTCGATTTAATATTCTACGTCTAGCAGTCGTTGCATGTAAACGTGTTTTCAATCCCTCCTGTTAATAATTTTTAAAATTAAAATAATTTTTAAAACGTCTTTTCGAAGTATATATTGAAAAAAAACTTATTAAGTCGTCGAATTATTTCGAACAATTTATCGAGTATCTGCATTTTACCTGGGAGGAAGAACGTTTCTTTCGTCGGGAGCATGGAGGAGCCCAATGGTCCCCCACCTCTGGGGGACCCGGGGCCAGGCATTGCAAATGCTACAAATGAAAAAATCATGAAACGAAAAAACGACCAAAAAAGCTTTGAGCATGGGAAGCTATTACGCTTCCAAGCGAAGAATTGGAAACCAGAGAAAATAATGCGATGAAATTCCGAATTCAAAACATGGAGAAAATGATATGGAAATTAGCCAACGTGAACAAAACACAAGTGATCAAGCCACAAAATACGTCCGGAAAAAAGAGCCGACAACATATAAGAAGAACGCAAAAAAGCGACAACAAGCAAGACGAACAAAAAACAAGTTGAGTAAGCAGGAGAGTGCTCCTACCAGAAGGAGTTTGTAAACATTCTATGGTTAGAAACAAGTTCTCTAATAGCGTGAATCAATAACTTGAATTATGCATCCAATACTTGGATATGAAATCGTTCTAGTTTATACAAAAGATGCACAGTTTCTTTCATAAGCACAGTGCAGCCGCTATTTTGATCGAGCTTAAATGATTGTTCTGAATGTTCGTCCAATTGAACATATTCAAGTTAAACACTTTTTTTAAATTTTCATGAAAATTGAAAGAAAATAAAAGTGCCTAGGTCAATTATAAATATGTATCAACCATAAACACGTGATATTGTTGGTGTAATTCCATACAATTGAAATGGCGACATAATAATTCGATCTCAATTATATTTTGTGTACGTACTAGATTTTGTGTACGTACATGTCTTAAATCAGTCAGGTTGCAAAACTAGTAGGTCTTCGTAAAAAAAATTTTCACAAAGACCTAAAAGGTAGCCACGCAAAAGACTCAACAAACATATAAACCAACATTACAATAGACAAAAAAGTCAACAATCCATTTCCAATTCTAAGCGTGGAGGGAGCAAACGGCAGCGCAAATCACTATGCAGTACTTGCTGCAATGAACAACGATATGGACATCGAGATGGAGTGCCAAAAAACGTTGGTTATATTAATGATTCTAGTGATAATTTTATCGAATACTTGAAATCTAAAAATAAAGAGAAGGCAAAGAAGCCAACTAGTGTGTCTACTGGTTCTTCTATTAAAAATAATAAGACAACTTATAAAACTCCTCCAATTTATGCTTTTGGGCAGCAAGTGGGGAACCAGTTCGGCTCTAAGCAGCCGAACACAAGATAGTTAATTTCAAAGGTAAGAAAGTGACCGCTGATAAATTCACAATGAAAACAAAAACACTGGCTGGTTTCAAGCTAGCGAAAGATGCTCTTAGTAGTGTACAAGCTCCCCACTTCACATACACACCAAAGGCGGAAAAAGTCAGACCTCCCTGTTGAAGAGCTTGGACTGTGAGCAGAATACAGTTGATCTTCCTAAAATGTTACAGGGAAGTGCACCAGCTGCCAAATTTATTAGCGTGAAAAATTTTGCTACAAGGGGATCAACTGTTGAAGGTAAAATATTACCATTTTATTTGGTACAAATTTCTAACGATTGCAGCTCCAGTGCCCTCTAACAGATAAGGTTCTTGAACTTTGGAGTTGTGAAGGGGGAGTGTCTCCAAAAAGCTGAAGTCAACCAGTGTTATAGATGCCAAAGGTTCTGTCATTCGGCTGCCAATTGTGCCTTGCACTGCGTTAAATGTAAAAACATTCATGCCCCCGGTGAATGCAAATTGGCTCAGATGGAACCAAAAAATTATTATACTATGTTAACTATGGTATATTTGGTTATCCAGCATCATAAGAGGATGCCCTCGATATCAAGATGCAAAATTAAATTTTCCCCAAAATAAACACAAGTACATGGCAATGTGTTACCTTCCAACTTCGTCAAACCCGGAGTATCATTAGCACTTGCTGCTGGAGGATCAGCAGAAAACAATGTAAATAAAATAAATAATGTAAGTGGTAATAACGAGCTACTTCTCAAAAAATACCAACAGCTTGAATTCCTTTCAGAAAGAATATATAAGCAAGATCAAAAAATCAATTTCATTTTTCAATGTTTAGGCCAGCGTGCTTCAAAACAGTTTGCCATCCAGTCACATTTCCATGGATGAGCTTCGTCTCATCTCGATCAACGTAAACTTCATTGTTACTATACATTGACATGACTAAGCAAAAGCCTGACATCAAACTTCCCACTGAAAGCCACCTCAATTCGTGGCACTCAAATTTGAATTCATAAGAAACTTTGGGGGTTGTTAATAAGCTATGCGCGATCCCCATGAGGAAGAAAGAATATTACTTTACTAAAACACAAACATAACTTTATTGGTAAAACTAAAGACAGAATTGTAAGTATTGAATTGAATGTAGTGAAGGACTACATGTTGGCGCGCGCGATGTTGACTCGTCGGAGGTTGTGAACGAAGTGAGCGTCTCGTTGACATGAGTTGTGAAATTGATGGTATCCACTAACTGCTTGATGCACTCCTTGCGGTGAGCATGTGGATGCCACAGTACTCCCTTCCAAGAGACATTTTGATGAGAATGTCACGATCCAAAAATGGCGTTGAAAAATGCCGTAAATGAGGCTGGAGCAATGGCGGGTTGCGTAGCACATGTTCAGAAGACGCAATTTCAATGTCGTGAATGTTGCTGTGCGGCTGCAGTGCGAGGTTGGGCATACGACGTAGTGCGAGGTCGGGCATGTAGTCTGGTGCGAGGCCGGATATACGACACTGTGCGGGGTCGGACATGCGACACTGTGGGGGGTCGGGCATGCGACACTGTGCGGGGTCGGGCATGCGACACAGTGCGGGGTCGGGCATGCGACACTGTGCGGGGTCGGGCATGCGACACTGTGCGGCGTGTTGGCGGCGCAATCGAACATGCGATTGAGGCGGTGTGACGTACACATGCGAACGCGGCGTCTGTTCGGGCATGCGTATGGCAGTCTGGTGCGTGATCGGGCATGTCGGGATTGCATGCGGCGTCTTGCACTGACTCGTGAAGCTACGAACTGCGGCGATAGTAAAAAGATGGCAAGCACATGACTCGCGTAACAAAAACGTGAACAAAAATGGGGTTACCACTATGGGGATTGTTAATAAGCTAGGTGCGATACCCATAAGAGGAAAGAATATTTCTTTACTAAACACAAATATAACTTTATTGACAGGATTATGTACAAAGAAGTGAATGTAGTGAAGGACTACATGTTGGTGCGCGTGATGTTGACTCGTTGGAGGTTGCGAACGATGTGAGCGTCTCGTTGACATGAGTTGTGAAATTGATGGCATCCACTACCTGCTTGATGCACTCCTTACGGTGAGCATGTGGACGCCACAAAACGATACGGTTAACGGTGGTAGAAGAGGCGCCACCGGGATATTGTTAACAAGCCTCTATTGTTTCCGAAATATTAAAAAAGTTGAACTCAAAAGCTTTGAATCTTTTGAAGTGTCCGTTTTCAAAATTTCACTACCAGGTGGGAATAACCTCTTCGTAATCTTTTCCTATGCACCTTCCTTCGTAATCTTTTCCTATGCAAGTTCAAGGAGGAGCTTAATTTCTTGTTTGAAATACTCGAATTGACAGGCTGGATTGTTATTATATTCTTGCTGGTGGCCTGAATGTCAAATATACATCATGACTGAACGCTAACATTAATCCAAGAGGTGTATTTCTAAAATCGTAGATTACAGAGAACCAAGTCGAATACAGGAGCAACCTATATGGAACGGAGTTCCCAACATACTCTAGGGCAAATTCATATTTGGGCATCTGCATTGCTGACGTAAGACTTGAATTCAGCTTTAGTAGTCCTCAATAGAAACTGCAGGTGCTTCCTTACGATAGCGACCATAACGGAATCTTAATGGAAATCAATCATCAAGTGCATGATGTCTATCTAATTCCAGTTCAACATGAAAATCATTTGTTGAATTTAAAACAAGTCGAAGTAGTAGGAGAGTGCTCCTGCCAGAAGGGTATTGTAAAACATTTAGTAAATCAATCAATATATTCTGCATATCAAAACTTGACCAATATACAGATTCCATAAATTGAGTTCGAAAAATTATTATGGCTATTATATTTTTGTGTTCGCCGCCATTTTGTTACAAGTGTTTTGACCCCATCGCTTAGTTAGTCATGATAACACATCAATATTGCAAACCATTTCTAAATTTTTTTCAAAATTCCTACATATTTATGGTGTGTAGGTCCGTTACAAACGTGTATCTCCCTAGCATGACGTGTTAATGTTGTTCTAATTGTTAAATATTCAATCGGCTATAACTTAGCTGTTTATTGTTCAATTACTGTAAAATTTTCAGAACACATATAGTACAATGGCTTTCAGAGGACTTAAATGGTGGTTTTTGGGAAATTTAAGTTCTCCTTTTTGATTTTATAGGCAAAAAAGTAAAATTTATAAAATGTACTATTATTAACAAAGTTAATCGAATTCCGACTTCTAATTTTTTTTTTTCAATTTTTTCGGGTCAAAGGTGGGGGGACACAAAATTTTTGTACATTTTCCCTTCTCCTGCCCCCCTCGAAGCCAAACTCGTAATTTCAAGATCTGTTTTGAAAAGTTCCCATCAAAACCTTTAATTTGATATCCATATTGCGTACATGTGATGAAACTTGTTTTTCCGAGGGCCACTCTCCTGTATGGGGAGACCCCCCTTAAACACCTTATGAATTTATTTTGTTATGAATCTTTGAAGAGGGCACCACTTTACATTTACTTACAAAATCTTGTGTTTCTAGCTTATGTATTTTACGAGAAAAAGTGGTGTGACACACGGACGGACGGACGGACAGACAGGACGTGATTTTATTAGGATATTGTAAAATGATTTTACAATACCCTAAAAATGAACTCGCTGCTCAAACTTGAACTGTGTAATCACTGGTTGAACCAGTTTTCAATATGAACCGAAATATTACCGAAGATGATTGGTTTTCTTCGATTGAGTTAGTCGACAAACTAAAACAAAATGGATTGACATTTGTGGGGACAATGCGGAGAAATAAGCACGAAATTCCACTACAGTTTCTGCCACTCAAAAATCGACCCGTAGGCTCCACTCTTTTTGGATTCACAAATCATAAAACATTGGCTTCATATGTACAAAAAAAAATCAAAGCGTAGTCATGATATCATCTATGTATCATGCCACATCTGCAGACCAGGAAAGTGACAAGTCGCTACTATGGGAGGTGTTGATTTCTTAGATCAACGAGTTGGGTAAACAGACCTACGCTCATGTCAGAAGGGTTTTGTATTCAATTTACGAAATGCAGTCACCAGATCGAATCAAATCAAGAAACATGTCAAAGACGATTTTATTGGAGAAAATATGAAATACGAAGATCATACTATTAATTAACAAAGTTGAACGAATTTCGACTTCTGAGGTTTTTGGTATTATTATACTCATAAATATCTCCCTTGATAATTATTTCAGATGTCCATCCGCGACGGAGGAAACACATTTTTCATGTATTTCCCCCCTGTACCCCACGAAGCAAAAACTGTCAGTTCAACAACTGTTTTGAAAAGCTCCCATGATAACTTTCATTTCATACTCATATGGGCTACGTTTGATGAATTTTTTTTTCAGGGGCCACTCTCCTGTACTGTTATCATCGATTCATGGCCAATTTTTTCGAATCCTAGAATGGTTACAAAACCCTTTTGCGAGGAGCTCTCTCCTACCTCCTTGACCTATTTCACTTATGAGCATTAATTGTAGGTACTCATCTTCAGTCATTCATTAAATTGAATCAAGCGTTCAAAGCATGCACCTTAAACGTTGAAGTTGGGAAAAAATAACTCAAAATTATTCAATCTTCGCATTTAAAACAGCCACTATTTTGTTTTACGATTACTGATACCACTAGCTGAAACGATTCGCAAAGATATACATGACACCTATCATTCCTGAAATTTTCATGCAAATCCTAGCAAAACTGTAGTGTCTGAGTCGGTAAAAAGCGCATGTTGTTCCATAGCCATATGTTGCCATAGTAATAAATGCAGCGCATATTGTTCCACAGTAATACTTATGATTCAATCTTGATGAAACTTTTAGGATAGATTAATCTTATAAATAGACATCTACGTACTGAATTTTATTGAATTTAAGGGTACCGTTAAGATTTTATTCAAGAAAACATAAAATCGATAAATCATACTATTACTAACAAAGTTGAGTGAATTGCGACTTCTCACGTATTTGTTGTTGTTGTACTCACCAAGGCCTACATTCCTGATTTTTTTCAGATTTTTCGGATGGAAGGTGTCCAATCGCGAGGGGGGGGGACACAAATTTTTCGTGTATTTCCCCTCCCTGTGCGCCCCTCGATGCAAATTTTGCCAAACTAAGACATGTTTTGAAAAGTTCTCATCAAGACCTTTCATTTGATACCCACATCGGCTACCTTCAACGAAATTTTTTTTTCGGGGGTTCACTCTCCTATATGGGGAGACCCCCCCTTAAATACCTTATAAAATTTTTTTGTAGTTGAACTTTGAAGAGAGCGCCACTTTACATCTGCACACAAAATTTGATGTTTCTAGCTTATGTAGTTTCCGAGAAAAACTGCTGTGACACACGGACGGACGGACGGACGGACACACGGACAGACGGACAGACTGGTCGCGAAACTAGTAGGGCTTTGTAAAATTATTTTACAAAACCCTAAAAATTAATGAGGGCTGAGAAGAAGACAGTTAACAAATCTTTTATAAACTAAATACGAAATGGGGAAGGGCCCAAGCTGAAGGTCATCATGGTTACAAGGTAATCTGAGCATGGGTGAGTGAAAATACACCAAACTACGTGCAAATGGAACATCAAAGATATTCGACAGTCTTGTAGAACGCATAACGCGCCTCATAGGAACCTGGTTGACAAGGCGAGTATCGAGCAAACCACGGCAAAGCCTGTAAAGGACACATTCATCAAGGTAGAGTCGACGCATTTCCAGCGAAGGAATATTGAGGATAGCTAAGCGTGATTCATAAAAAATGTAGGGAACCTGGAATTTCAAGAAGACGATCCTGGTAAGTCTTTTTTGTACAGCTTCTAGCGTTAATTTCAAACACTTCAAATGAGGCTACCAAACTGGCGAACAGTACTCAAGGATGGGACGAACCAAACTAGAATATAATTTAACACACGATAAAGGATTGGAAAAAATATAGGAATTTCTTAAGATTAAGCCAGAATTACGAGAGGCTTTAGAAGTAATAGCAGAAATATGAACGTCGAACTTTAATTTAGAGCCGAAAGTGACACCCAAGTCCCTGAAGTGTGTCACTGTACATAGGTACGAATTATTTAGCGTAAATTGCAAGCTAAGGGGGCAAGGGTTATTAGAAAATGAGAGATGGATGCACTTAGAAACATTTCGTGTAAGTTGGTTTTCAGAAATCAATGATAAAATGGCATTCAAATCATCTTGAAGCAAAGCACAGTCATCGATCGACGACACTACTTTGAAAACTTTGACATCATCTGCATAAAGAAGGCAGGAGGAGTTGATGACAACGGATAGTAAATCATTTATAAACAGAGTGAACAATAGTGGGCCCAGAATGGACCCTTGAGGAACACTAGAAGACGGATAGAAGGAAGTAGAAAGACAGCCTTGAAAAGATACCTGACTGACACGATTGGATAAGTAAGAGGATAACCAGTGGAGCAAATAATCAGGAACGTTAAGAAATTTAAGTTTGCTAAACACAATATTGTGATTTACTGAGTCGAAGGCTTTAGAGAAATTCAAATACAAGGTTTCGACTTGTAAACGGTGTAATGAATCATGCGACGCCGCTGGTGACCACTACCAACACACTTTGCTGCTAGGTAGCTTGTCATTTTACGTTGGTTGCGACCAGTGCACATCCCACGTCTATTTTATCGTGGGATGCCAACAGAATTTTGACAGCCACATGGTGGCAGAATGTGTGGTTAGGGTAGTGAGTGCCATCGAGAGCGATTGCATTGATCGCAGCGGAATTTTGGGGTGAAAAATTCTATTGTGAGTTTTGTGGATGGAGTGAGGATTTTGTGTTGCAGCCTGAACCCAAACGTGAGCACGTCAGGTAAATATGCTTTTGGATGAGGTTAACTGGTGATGTAACTTAGTTCTTAATTCTCGCTAGGCCGATTAAATCAGTGCGCCACTAATGCTTAGCCAATTTGCGGGTGGTCGTGTATCGGAAGGCGATGGAGATGTGATGCTTTCGCCGGTCCGTCATAGGAAATTCATACGCTCGACACATGTCGGCCACGATTGCAATGAGGATGGAAAAAATGGCCAGTTCGATGTAGAATTTCTGCGACATAGTTTTGGAGGTTAGCAAAGAGCGTTTAAAATTATTGAATCTTTTGATTATACTCGTACAAAAAAAAACAACAAAAGAGAGAAACGAAGAGACTTCTAGGGACTCCAAAGTCAATAGATATGAGTTAATAAAATAAAAAAAGTTGTCGAAGACACGTACCACCTGCTAGAAATAAACAGGCTTAATTATATTAGAATCCACTTATCATTAGATTCGATACATGTATTTAATGGTAGTTTGAGCCTTAACCACCCGCATACTCGTATATCCGGGAGAAAATAATTTTATTGATAAACGAAAGTAGATGATGTTTTACCGGAGGATGAGACGCATTGGCAGGATTGTATAAGCTCTAAATTTGATCGCCTAGTTACCTTGGCTTCCACAGAACTGGACAAAACAAGACGATCAATAGAAAACGACACGGCCCCTTCGATCAGCTGTAATACATCTCCAGACTCGGGAATCACACTCAGAAGCAACAGCGATACGCGAACGCTTCTTTCATTATACTCATCTTCGTCGTAATTGGACATCGCAGTTGGGCCAGTCGTTTCCACCACTGGACAAAGCAGCAGCTTAAGCGATCGAAGAAGCGACAGTACAAAATACATTGACACGGTGCCGATAATAAAAGCCTCTCCGTCTGAGCCTATAGATAGCCCGCCATTGTCTGAAGCAGGTTTACCCAGAACTCCGTCCCCATCACCAGCAACTCCTCCTTTATTGCCAATTGTCTCAAATACTGCGAGTTCGCTGCTGCTCTCCTCTTCCTGCCCCAACGTATCTCAAACGCAGCCCAATGCTCTGAGGATTCCAATCAGGTATCAGCGACAATCATCCGAAAATCACTACAAGAAAAAGTTCTGAGACCGAACATGGGAGTAGGACTACGGTGACTATGGATATGGTGGCGATCAACGACAAGAAGACGAGCGTCATCGATCGGGGAGTCCAATTCATCACAAATCATTGAAATTTCGCCCAAAAGGAAAAGACTGGGGCTGGTCAAATGAAGGTAAAATGAAGGGCAGCAACGACGACCGTTCTGTTTCATAAGTTGTAATTAGTGCAACGTTTTCATTTGTTATCAATTCCATTGTTGAAATGTATTTATTTTAATTTGCTATATATTCTATATTCGAGGACTGCAGAATTTAATCATAAACTTGGCGATTTATTTTATCGAAACAAAACAATATCCCGCAGAATAGTTGCTGGAGCGAAATGACAGTAATCTCTTCAATTTCAATATCCATTTTTCGAACGTGTTCCCCTTTAGACTCGTTCTGTCATGAAATACGCAGGTTTTCAGGATTTTCGACTCTCTTTGAAACTTAGGGACCAACTGAGTACAAAGCGTGTAACTTTATTCACATAAATTCATTAATTCAACGCAAGAGCTCCACATCAGAGATTACATTGTGAGTTCTCTAACGTTAAACATTCCGATAGAATGGTATCTGACAAAATAGTAGCAATTGAGTTCAAATCCCTACAGTCCTTAAATTCTTTAATACCCTGCCAAAACAAACTGCCACGAGTTATCGTTTTCTTTTATTTATTTTTAAGCACAAAATACATTTATTGACATTCATTTAATATGGTTAGCAGAGAATATTATGCATTAAATCTTCGTTAGGATTATTGAGAAAATTAAGCAGATTGTTTTGCATTTAGTTTCGAGCAGAAGATGTACGAGTATACATAAATGACGGAAAGTAGAGATATATTGCTGTAGTTCTTCGTATAGTAGTTGTATAATTTAGTGGAACGAATTAAGCCGCAAGAGAGTAAGAGTAAAAACTAAATTATAAAAATATCGTAAGCGCAAAGTCTTGAATAATGTCTATAAGTTAAAAGCAAATAATTAGATAAACCTTTAGTTAGCAATTACATTATTCATATATATGTCGTTCTAAATATAAATATAAGCATAGTGCCAAGAAACTAATTTATCGTGAAGAAAAAAAAAAATATTTAAGGGAATAAAATCTTTCTCGGCACTTTGTCAATTGCGGTAGTGTCTAAACGAAAAAAGAACGAGAGACAATTTGCGTAGTAATACCCAGAAATAGTTTTCCCAACTTTGTGCGTACGAAGCATATTTCAGTCGCACTTGTATAAACTTTATGATTTTGTATACAAATCTTAATAGAAACGTGAATTTTTATTAAATCGGGTTTTTGACTAGCTCAGATTGGCGACTGGAATGTGCGCAATTGACGGAATTCTTGTTTTCAAGCGATTATCGTGTTTTATCGTTAGTTTGGAGAAATATTTTAATAAGGTCCCACACCGTAACTAACAGAATGATATTGTAGAAATTTAGTGCTAAAAATCCTTAAATTATTGCAAAGTTAAGAGTGTAAAAAGAGACTGAAATGTCATCGTATATAATTTTTCCATTTCATTTAGCGTTAATTGATAACTTATCGATCACGCCCATGGAGGTATAAGATAAAATAGAGGCCCATGCGCATCAACCGTGTCCGAAACTCATGAATAAATAGCAAATTCATCCATGCATCAATTTACTATAGTAGTGAATCATTAATTCTTGAACTTTGTCTAGAAATGCTTTATGTTCAGGATTCATTGCTTATATTGGCTATCATTCAAACGATAGTATTTTAATAATTTTAGGAGCGATTTTAAGGTATAGACAATTATTGTAGACTATTTGTTTTTCCGAATTTATGACTACACTTAAAAGTAAACTTTTGTTTCTGAAAACCATGTCTTCATTACTTTTATTTGACAGCATTATAAATAATTCGAATGTTCAAGTTGACACAGCTTTAACACTTTACAAACAGTGAGAAAAAGTTGGAACACACACGGATACACACTTTATATGTCTTATACCTTTAGGATCATGCCACCTAAATATTTAGCACATATTATCGAAAGAAAAAGTGTAATAAGATTTATGTATTCAAATTTATTCATGGATATTTTAATAACAAAATGAATTACTAACGAAAAAGATAGACTTTCCTTTCCAGTAGTTCTGCTTTTCAGCGGGAAATGAGGTGCAGGGTAAGTATGCCGTCGCGAGGGTAGGGTTTGAAAAAATCCGCTGACGTCGGTTTCGCGTTGCGCGCGGTACGCGGTACCTTTGTTGTTTTGCCGTTTTAATAGAGTAGCTTTCGTCGGGATGAGTTAACGTAGTAAACTTTTCGGTACCGCGTCAGAAATTCGGGAACGCGAAATAAAAATTAGATTTTGTTCTTTTGACTGGTTATAGGAAGAAATACGGAGTAACGTAGAATAGGTTTCCTCTCCGTATGGTTTTGTTATGTAACGCGTTTGAAAACGGGCGTGTATAGGTGGCTGAAATATGTAAATGAGCGTAACCCATTCGGAGACCCGCGACCGAAATCCTCTCCGATCTAGCTGGCCTACAAGCAACCACCGTGTGAATGGGTTACGGTGCACGGATTGGTTGACCGGTTGGTGCCATCCGTTGGCACTACTCAGACTTAACGTCTAGAACCGATGAGAGGTCGGTTCCGCATTCGCACGTAAACTTAAAATCATCACAACGGTCCTCCATGACTTTTGAAGTAATGGTCATGAATTCTAACAAATTCGTTAAGGTCGATCGCCCTTTGATAAAACCATGTTGTTCAGGAACGAGCAACTCATGAGTAACTGAAGAAAGGTGCAAGTACACGATTTTCTCCAGTAGTTTAGAGAAACAGGGTAATAAGGAGATAGGCCGAGAATTGTCAATGTCTGAGGTACTACCTTTTTTAAAAATAGGAGTAACATAGGATCTTTTTCAACACGAAGGAAAGGAAAGGGGGATACAAATAGAATTAGCTAAAGATTTCACAAAATGATTAGGAATACCATCGGGACCTGAACTAGCAGAGTCATCAAGTTCTAAAATGAGCTTCAAAACAACTTCTGGATGGCAATTAAAAGGGAATGAAGGCGGCGTGTATACGATTGGCAACGAAGGGCTATTGCTGGGAGTAGCATTAAAAGTAGAAGAAAACTGAGTTCTAAAAAGTTCACTAACCTCGAGAGGTGAAGTTGCTAAGCAGCCGTTCAAATGAAGCGAGGTTGGAAAACTAGAAGAGGATTTAAGAGAGCGTATATATTTCCAAAAAGGTTTTGAATGATTTGAGTTTAAAGAGCCTTCAATACTATGAAAATAAGAAGTTTTAGCGATCTGCATCTTTTTCTTGGCTACCGACCTCAGATGACAAAAGCTGTACGTGACTCAGGAGATCTGTCACGTAAAAAACGTTGACGAACTCGATCTTTAGCTTGCAAGGCTTGCCTCACATCGAGAGTTAACCAGGGACAGTCAGAAGAGTTTTTTATACTGACAGGTGGAGTCGTGTTAGAAATAGCAGCGTAGAAATTGTTGCAGCAAGTATCCGAGTCAAGACCACGAAAGAAGGAGGACCAATCAACAGAGCGAATTGTTCCTGAAAGTTGCTCATAATTAGTTTTATAAAAGTTATAGCGCTGACGCTGTTTCTGGTGATAACGAACAGAAGCAGTATAGGAAATTTCAAAGCGTAAGGGGGGATAATGGGGGTCAGGAGAGAGATAAGGGAAAAGAACTGGAGGCAAGCATAACAACGATTGCTCCATACTACAAAAGAATAAGTCAAAAAGATGATTATTAACGTTAGGACAGTTATTAAATTGAGCCAGGGAACACAGGGACATAAAAGAACAAATTAAAAACCAAATTTGTGATGAATCAGAATCAACCTGAGTGTCATTCCATGAGAGTTTAGGAAGATTAAAATCTCTACATAAAATAAGGTGACAATTTGGAAAGCGCGATAAGAAAATACAAGATATTTCGGGGAAGAAAGTATTGTAGACCGAAAAAGAAGACTTACAAGATATATAAGTGCAAAAGACAAGAAGAGAAAGGGAAGACGAAATGCCTTTTTTTGCCCCCACACATTCTACAGGAGCAGTGAAAAGTAAATTTGTTGGAGGGAAGCCAGTAAAGGTATTCTTGTAGGCGAGTAGGATACCTCCTCCGTTTAACTTGTTGGAGATAGACCTATCACGATCACGCCTAACAATTGTGTGATTGGGAAAAATTTCAGAGTCAAATATATTATCAGTCAACCAGAATTCAGAATTACAGATTATATCATCGTTAATGAGAGAATAGGATAAAGCTAGATCCTTCAGCTTGGATCTTAAACCCTGAACATTTTGAAAGTAAATAGAAAATTTACTGTTAGAAAATTGACTATTAAGAGTGCTATTCTGAAAGTTATTAGGAAGAATGGATGTTACAGCTTTGGTAGAGAGCTCGGTGGAGAACGAAAATTTTTTTTCCTTAATGTTGTGAAAGATTTAACTAGCACTCCAGGCGGCCAGTAATCAGGGTTCAAGATGTAGTCACAAGATGCCGGAACAGTCAGTTTGAAAGAGGCTATAACTCTGTTGATCAAGTTGTCCTTCGTCAGCTTCTGGCAGCTTATTATTTTCAGAGAAGAGCCAAATTTCTTACTTACATAATCCAAAATGTCTTCGGTGGATGTGCTATACGCAAGCCTTGATATGAAGATTTGCGTCGGTGGCACGACAACTTGGAGGGATGGCAAATCCTCAGGAATATGCCGCATTTCGAAATTTTTTGGAATGGCTCCATGATGGGATGAAGATCTCTGCGCCATACTTCTTGTAGTGATAGACGAAGAAGGCTGAGAAGTTGGTCAAAACGTCTGCAATACCGCTAACCATTAGCGATGCGTTACTTGATGATGATAAGGGCATACTCTGCGGTAGATACCCTGACGTGATGGGCAGATTCGCACCTCTTGACGAAATACTTTCGTTGTTTGATGACGATGCTGATGATGATAATTGCTTACTCCGGCTCTCTGTTGTAGAGGATGAAGTCTTAGATCCAACCACCAATGGAGGCTGGTCGCAAGAGAGAAGAAGTTTAGATTTCACGGAAGAAAATGCTTCAGTAGACCGTAGCAAAGAATCAATATCCGAAAACGCACTTGAACACTTCGTTTGCAAGCAGCTAAGTTCCTCCGAGAGTACTTTAATTGCTAGATTATTCATGGTCGCTTGTAATTTTTTCATTGTCTGTTGCAGCTCAATATTGCTACGCTAATTTTATTTGTAATTTGATAAGCTTAACATGTAGGGATGCTAGGAATATTGTAATATTATTGTCCTAGGATTAGTTAAAGTTTTTTTTGATAATATTGATTGGCATTTCACATTAGTTGTAAGCTCAAAATATACTCTTTTGTTGTTTTGGATTAGTTGTGTGTAATTTTTCATACAATTGGTTGGTTTCTTCATGTTTTTTCAATTGATTGGTAATATACAGTAGTTTTCATTTGAAACAATTTGATATTGTGTGGCTAAATTTTATGGATAGAATTCAGATTGCCATGTGGGCATTTCGTTTTTGTGTACTTTGATGTTGCAAAACCTAGTTTATTTTTTATAAAATCCCTAAAGATTGAATCAATAAAGCACTTTGAATTTGAATACGAGTATGCGAATACACAAGAATCAAGATAGTAGCTTGCTTCAGTCAGATGCTCTGTTAATGAAATCAATTTCGTTCTTTGATTTTCTGGCGATCTCCAAGCCATTCAAACTACCAATTGATTTATCAGTATTTAATAATAATTTTTAATTGTTTTCAAAAAAAGTTCTTCATTGGCATTGTTTAAACATATTTATTAAGTTTTTGGCCACACGTTTTAAACAAAGCCGCAGAATTATTAAATAGGAGTAATATTATGATACCATTCTGTATTACTTCATTTCCAAACACAGCATATCATGACTAAGTTTTTCGGAATCTTTTTGTTTAATTTATACGCAAAAGTTTGTCGCACTCAACACCTCGGCTAATTGGCTTAAACAAATCTTCGACACAACATATCTTTTTCAGTTGTTTCAAGACTTTCCTCGATTCCACCTTGTAGTCACCTTGTGTAAATTCATCAGCCCACACCGCATTGAAACCTCATCCGTTTGCGGGATTTATGCAGTTCGGGGCGAGATCAGGACGTGTAATAGGTAGATACATCGGCAGTGAATCAATTTAAGGATTTCCAAAAAGCGTGACAGTTTAAAACCAGTGCATTGCGGTACGATATGTTCGTTGTCGAAAATGAGATGAGAACGAGAACGTCCGCGTCGGGCGTCGTCGACGACAACAAGAAAAATTTCAATGCAAAGATAATCAAAAGACCGAAAAGACAGTTTTCGGTATTCGGATAAGGGTTGTTGTCAGGACAGTTAGTGGGAGGTTTAGAGGAATATACTCTCTTTATTCAGAGTTAAAGTTGAAAGAAAATTAATTTTGATTTTATGGGAAAATTCATCAATCTTTTTGCCTTTTTTCAGAGATTATTATACTAAAGTAGACTTTTGTCCTCTGAGCTCCAGATAAACTCAAATATGATAACCCTCATCCCACCAAATGAGAGCAATGCCAATTTCTTATTTCGTTGTTTCGACTTTTTCAATCAGCATCTCGGGATCAGATTTCAGGGCCAGTACTAACCACATTTGAATGTCATTACCAAAAGTGGACGATTTCCATACCGCCACCAAAGAACTTTTGTACTTGATGGGAAATGTTGAGGAGGAATTCATGTGATTAGTAACAACTCTTGTATGTATATTGGACATATGCAAATGTCATTCACTTTTGTGTTTTGCATTGCAAACATGTACGAAAACTCTGTTCTTATTTTTCGGGACTTGAAAAAAAATACACTTTTCCAAAATATGATATCTGTAAGTGATATTTTCTGTTCCAATTTAACTTTAGTGTCCAACAACACAATCTTATTATTGACATGTTGAAATAAAATGCACAACAAATGTTTGTGCCTGAATTGAATGAATGGTTTGTTAACGTTACTTGAAAATATTGGAAGTGTTCTTTGCATGTTTTGAGTGCAATGTGTATATTTTTCGGAAACCTAAAAAAAAAATGAATTTATTTTCTGTTCAAATCCTTCGAGCTTATATCTCATTTTAGTTCAATTAATTGAATATTTGAAACTTTAACCAACTGCTCAAAACGGTCACACAGTTTGTTGTTTTATGACATTGTCTAAGGTTGAAGTGATAGACGTCTTTGTTAGTATCTACTTCGTAAAACTATGAATATTAATGAGATTCAACAAAACTTTCCTAGATTTTCCAAGCTAGTTTTTTTGAATGAATTAAGGTAAAGGTTAAAAAATATAATCTCTTTTCTCAATATTTGGAGCCGTACCATGTGCACCCCCGGCTGGAAAAGAGCCCATGGTCACAGCTAAAGTGACCACTGGCAAAACATATGTGCCCGTGTTCACAGGCGATGTGCCCACCGTCACACTGGGTGACCAGTGGCTGTGGACACGGTCACTGTAGCTGTGCCCTTGGTCACGCCGGGTAACCAAGGGCTGTGCACACGGTCACTCTGGCTGTGCCCTTGGTCACGCCTGGTGACCAAGGGCTGTGCCCGTGGTCACTCGAGGTGATCAGTCCAGTGAACATGGTCACTTAGAGGTGGCTGTGGGCACGCCGGGTGACCAGCGGCAGTGCCCACGGTCACCCAACTCTGAGGTCACTGATTTACTTATGTGCACTGCAGCTCAGGCATGCTTGACGACAACTTGCAGTGATGGGAATAACAATTGTCGCCTTTTTTACTCGAACCAAATTTTTTGGGTTTCAGTGAAGTGATGCAATGGAGTTGTAAGGATAAGGAAGATTTTAACATGAAAAAAATTTGCCAATGTCATATGTCATTTTATTCTAAGTTTTAAGATACATAATTATAATAGTTTCTTACAGTAAGTTGTATATACTAGGAGTACGTAACCGGACATTCAAAAATCTTGAAACTTTTTTCATATTTTTAAAGTTGCTGTAAATGTCAAGTTTCCCGTTGATCCAAGCTGCAAATCACTAGCCGACCTCAGTCCTTTTCAAATTTATTTGGGAACTCTGCTATATAACTTCTTTCAAAGCAATTTATCAAAATTACTTGACAGAGGATGTTATCAGAAGTAGTTACTGCAAACTCGCCATAAACAATCTGATTTTCTCACGTGACGGCGTAGACTGCAATCGCTGTCCAAGAACGAAGAAAAAGAACGGCCGTATTGTTTCAATAGTATATCAACAAAAACTGATTTTTCAGATCTTTTCCGTTGCAAACAAAGTCAAAGCCAAAGTTCGTGTGATAAATCGTTTATTTTCATGTAATAGGGCCCATTGACGAGCAACTTAGTCGTCAACTTGGGTCATCAACATTCGATGTTGATGACAATGTTGAATGAGGGTGGGCATGTTGATGACTGATTTTGATGTCAATCAGTCATCAACATGCCCACACACATTCAACATTGTCGTCAACAAGGCATGTTCATGACCCAAGTTGACGACTAAGTTGTTCGTCAATAGGCCCTATAAAGCCCAGTCTAGACGCTACATCTTGCTCATTGTTTTATCTGCGCAGTCAAAACGTAGCAAAATTGAAACAGCGTTCGATGGTCACATCTCAATAACTTGTTTGCGCAGTTCACGGATATTTATTTATACTTGGTTGTGAGATTGCTTGTAGCTGTTCGTTTGTGTGACAAATTGTGCTTTTGTGAATATTTGTGTAAAGTTGGTGCGGTTGTTTATTTTCGCAACATGTTTACTTATGTTCAATTTAAATTTGACAATGAGAAGGTTCATATACCCATCGAACATTTCAAAGATGCGGTGAACGTGGAAAGTGTGTTGCGGTTAAATTGCATGCGTACCGAGTATACATGTTTTTGGAGTTTTGACGACTAAACTCCAGAGTCAGTGGAAAAAGATGAAGGCCGTATCCTGGAGGTAGATAATTTGTACCCTGCAGAGATAGGGAAACTGAAGAAAAAATTTAGGAAAGGCATTCCCGGCTGGTACAAGGCCAACCTGCTGCAATGGGATGGTATGTATGTTGCTCTCTTGGACATTATTTTTCCATTTCTCGCGTGCTTGCTTCATTGTAACCTTGCTAAAATTAACCACTTCTCTCGCAGAATAACTAAAAGAACTCCTTGAAGTGGCTCCAGACATCGGGAGCCAAAGGACAAGGTCAGTGAACAGGATGATTCCAATGCCCGCTCAAGACCCTACGGTATATTTCCATATTTTTCCGGTGTAACATTTTGGTGGGGTATGGTGCACTTATCATTTTTCTCTTTCTAGCAGACAAGTCACACAGTTAAATATTCCACCAAAGCAGAACTGAAAATGTATAGAGAGCGTGGAAGACGGGCAAACCTGGATCCAAATACGAGCCAAGCCTCACAATATAGAGCAGATGATGGTGACGAAGATAAGGATGATGATCCTGCATATTGTGATGAAGACAAGGTAAGCGCAAGGTGGAATAGAAGCTTCTATCACACACCAAACTAAGAGGCAGCTAATGGACGTTTACTTTCAGGGTCGCAACAACAAACACCACCGGGATAATGATCGCAACATTACCATCAGGAGACTAAAGACTAAATTAACCGAGGCACTTTATGAGAAGGATGTCTTCGCCAAACGATTGGAGGCCATGAAACAGGAAAATGAGAAGCTGCTCCGCCTCAATCTCTTCTGGCAAGAGAAGGAGATTCCAGAAAAAGTGGACACTCCTCATTTGCCTCTCAGAGGCACCACAAGGAAAAAAAATCAGAGTCAGGCAGAGGCTCAATAAGTGAAATTGAAGTGAGTATACGTTTTTCTGCTGCGTTTGCAACACTTTCACCGCACTAGGTATTGTTTTGACCAGATTTATTTCCAGCTTTCCACACCTGAGCATAAAAAGCGAAAAACTCCTGTCATTAAGAAACAAGATGATGTAAGCTGCTTGTTGATTTTGTCAAATCTATTCTTGAGTTTTCTTTTTCATTTTATTTCAGTCTGCGCAGGGTTTGGAGGAGCCAAAATATGAAATGCTAAACTTGACTTTGCCTACTATAACTACTAAGCTAGACGTTCAATCTCGTCCCATTGGTGGTGATGATGTTACTAATGTACATAAGTTTAATGCTTTCTGATGTTTTGTCTGCAGTTTTAAAATTTATTTTGCACAAACTGCTGTTATTGGTGGCAATTGTAAATGCCTCTTCAGGTTTCATGAAAACAAAAATATTGGTCTATTGTTGCAGGATGAAAAGTCTGATCTTGAGCTCATGAGTGGGGATGGGGCTGATACCTTGCCTAAGAAGCAGCCTCTGAAAGAAAGTGCAGTAAGTTCACTAAGTAAACTCAAACATACAAGTATCACTTTACTTATTACTTTCAAGTGTATGATTGGTTTTATCCTGGCCAGTAATGATACGCATAATTGTTTGATCGTTTGATTATGATGAAGAAGTATTAATTAATTGGAACGTCACTTGTTACCACTCCTATGATTCATAAAAATTTGCTTTCGTATTAAGTAAATTGTGATGAAAAGTTGGAACTGAAAGTTTTGTTTCTTCTTAAATACAAGTTAAAAAAAAACCTTTATCTGGGACTGACCAACAATACCTGGCTAGAAATGGTTACACCGAAACTCGCCTTTTATTTTGAGCAATTTTTGTAACGACAGCTGAAAGGCTGGGGTAAGTTGTTTTCAGAACCAACTAATTGTACTAAGACAGTGTTAGTCAAAAGTGAATCCTTCTTTTCCCTTAAATTTGTATTAAAAAACAAAGAAATCAAAAACGCCATTGTTCCAGGTTTAAATCATAATTTAATTTTTACAAAAGCAATTTTCATCAATCATAGGAATGGTAACAAGTGATTATCCCAGTAAAGGAACACTCCTCAACCAAACCACTGATCAAATGCTCAAATAAGTATCCGTATTATTAATGGTCGATACACAACCAATCGTACACTTGAAAGGGAGCGAATCATTAGTTTTTAATCTTTCAACACTAGATAATCAACCAAGTTACTACTGCTACGACCCCCAGGCAGCAGTCCAAGTCCTCCTTCAAAAATAAAGGTGGAGTGGCTGACTGTGAAGAGGCATTCAATGCAGCCTGCATCGCACCCCATAATGTAAGTACTCCATGCAAACTAATTTTTGCTTCAAGTGTGATCACAGTACAATAATTGAGGCATATTGTCAGCTTTCAAATAAGACTTGTTATTTATTTCAGGCAAACGAAATTCCATACAGCACATTCATGACAGTATGCCGTACTACCAAAGTTGGGGCAGATGGGGACTCTCAGTTTGTTAAGGACTGCTCCTCTTTCCTGTGGACGGATGCAGAACTAGGAGAGAGATCGGCTGCAGGGGGAGTTTGTCCAACCAATACCTCCCTGGAACCAAGTAAGGCGTGCACCCCGGAGAAAAAGAAATACCTGAAAGGTGAGTAATACAGTGGCAATGAGTAGTTTCTTCCTCTCTCTAATCTGAGTTTTCCATGTGAAACGAATTGCGTATACTCAACTTAATTTTCTATGAAATGCATCTAAAATCTTCTGCCTTTGGAGACTAGTTCATTTTTTCTGTAACAGCTCTCCTCGAATGTCGCATCAACCACAGTGTAACCACTGTCCCTCAAGAAGAGAAGACGAAGCGTCTGGCAGACACCCGCATCCATGACTTCTTAAGAGGAAAAATCAAATCTGTTAAAAGGGCCATCAGCACCAATGCCAACAAATAAATAAATTTTGTTTTTAAATCTAGATTTGTCTTGAGTTATTTATAGTCAATTTGTGGTCATTGGCGATACCTCAAACTCAAAGTCAACTGCACTTTATTAATTAAATCGTTATAAAAATTTAGAAGAACACAAAGCTAATTCCAAAACAATTAATTAATCTAAAAAACTTAATGGCCTACTTGGCACTCTAAATTTAAACATCGATATTCGAAATTATTCTACAGAAAACAGTTTTTAAAATTGATCAAATGAATATTATTTGGTATGTTAAATTAATTGGAAACAAGGAGAATTGGCAGCACCTCCAGATTTGTTCCATGTGATTGAATATTTTAATTATTTGCGGGGTCTACATTTCTTGTGCATGTTCTGGCCCAAGCAAAAAGTGCAATGATTATGTAACTGCAGGCGGTACTCACGGTCACATCGTGGTCACCTTAATGTGGGGATGTGACCGTGGTCACACCATTCCGTTCACCTGACTGTGGTCACATCCCCACGTACAAGTGACCAGAGGCTGTGACCACGGTCACATGAACACGTGGTCACCCCATTTGTGACCGTGGGCATAATCAATTTTTTTGTGACCGTGGACTCACTTCCAGCAGGGCCTTATGGTCATTTTTGAGGAAAAACTGTACAAAAACCTTTACAGGCCAAAGATGCCAACAACGTATAAGTTATCACCTTTAAGATTAGTTACCCCTAGCACTGAGCTTATTTCCAGTGAAAAATTGATTAATGGATGTCCTACATTCCAAAATACAACATCTTTTTATTTCAAATTCAGGATGCAAAATATTGAATTCTTCGCAGCTCTACAGCCATTCTTGCGTGGCGTTCACTTTCGGCAAAAACGTCTCCAACTGTCGCGGTTTATCGACCACGTCGTGTTAATATCTTCTTCTTCTTCTTAGCACTACAGCCCCTTTCGGGCCTTCGCTTCCTGCAACCAGTGCCTCCAACGGGCTCGGTTCATTTACCGCGTCCTCCAATTCCGAGATCCGAACAGCAATAAACTGTCTTCGTCGACCGAGTCAGACCAGTGTTTCCTCGGTTCCTGGGTATCCGTTATTCGTCCATACGATTCATGTGTCCAGCCCATTGCAGCTTTCGCAGTCTTACAATCCTTGAGACCTCCGGTTCGTCAAAAATTTCATACAGCTGATGGTTGTATCGGATTTGCCATTGGTCCCCGTCTAGCTTCGCTCCCATTATTCGCCTCAGGACCCGTCGCTCAAAGGCGTTCAATATATTTGCGGATGCTTGGGTTAGGGTCCATGTTTCACACCCATAGCATAACACAGGTCTTATTACAGATTTGTATACTTGGAGCTTTGTTTTTCTCTGTACGCAGCTGGTCTTCAAGATCGTCAATACTGAATAGAATATTTTATTTGCGAGCTGTATTCTTCAGCATATTTCGTCTCTTCCATTGCCCGTTTTCGTTATTTTGGCACCTAAATACACAAATTTGCTAACATTTTCGAAACTGTATTCGCCAAGTGTGATACTTTGTGTATTTGGGGTATTTTTCCTCGACTGCGTCATGAGCTTTGTTTTATTTTCATTGATTTGTAGCTTTACTACTTTTGCTTCGCTGTCGAGTTTCAGGAAGAGTTCTTTGGCAGTTGTTAGTGACCGTGAGAGAATTTTGATGTCCTCCACATAGGCCACTACCTGGCTCGACTTGTATAGTAATGTACCTCACGTATCAACAGGTAGCTTCCGTATGACGTACTCCAGAGCCAAATTGAATAGCAATTTGGCCAGCCCATCTCCCTGCTTTAGTCCGATATTTGTGTCAAAGTCATCGGTGAGTTGGTTATTGATGCGGGCTTGGGAGGTCGTCGACGTCATTGCCATTTTGTTAGGACGGACTAATTTGGCTGGGATGCCAAAACCAAGCATTATTTGGTACAGAACGTTTCGATCAATACTGTCGTATGCTTGTTGGAAGTCCACGAACGGTGTACGTCTATGTTGAACTCCCAGCATTTTTCAAGTACCTGCTTCACCATGAACAATTGGTCTGTTGTTGATCTACCTGCCCTAAATCCACCTTGATACTCCCCAATAATACAGTTGGCGTATGATCCGATTTTATTTTCTAAGATCTTTGAAAATATTTTGTACGCCGTACAAAGTAGTGATATGCCTCTATAATTTTTGTACTGTAGCTTGTCACCTTTTTTGTGGATAGGGAATATAATTGATTGGCTCCACTCTTTTGGCATATGTTCTTGTTGCCAAATGTACTGGATGACTTTGTGAATAGCTTGATCTCCAACGGGCTCGGTTCATTTATACTACTGCCACCATATTTGATGAGCCCCACTGGAATCTCATCAATGCTTGGCGCTTTATTATTCTTTTGGGCTTTGATGATGGAACAAACTTCATCAAGAGTTGGTGGGGCCAATGGAAGCTCTCCGCAGACATCTATAGTCTCCGATGTTCTGGAGCTGTGTAGAGGATTAAGGAGGTGCTTGAAATATGTTGCCCATCTTTCCTTAATCTTGGTTTCAACAGCGATGATATTGCCGCTGTCATCACGACAGAGCGTTGTTTTGGGCTGATAAGCACATTTCAAGCTTTTCACTACTTTGTATGCTTATCTTGTGTTATTGCTCGCTAAACTTAATCTATACTGCTCAATTGGTCGTAATAGTATTTTCTTTTCTTAATCTTAATTATCTTATTCGCTACTCTTTTGAGATTTTCATAGTGTACTCTCTTCGTACTGGTTTCTCTACCTACGTATACTTCGTACGCCTGATTCTTATTATCTAACGCATTCTGGCACTCATCATCGAACCAATCATTCCTCTTGCGCCGGGCTTGATGTCCAATCGTCTGTTCTGCCACGGTCCTGATAGCCGCTTTCACTTCCATCCACAGCGCGTTGCTCGCCTTTAACGATGCGTCTGATAAGATGGGGGCCAGCTGGTTGTCGAGGGTCTCCGTTAAATTTTCGGCCACCGACGCCGTTTGGATTTCGATGTCAAATTTTTGTCGCGGGCTGGTCTTCGCCGAATATGCCTTTGACATACGACATCGAAAGGTTAATTTGATCAAGTAATGATCTGAGTTACAATTGGCTCCTCGGTATGTACGGACATCAAGTATGCTCGAGGCACAACGTTGTTGGATCAGAACATGATCGATGTGGTTTTGTGTGTTGCCATCCGCCGATACCCAGGTCATTTTATGAATGCGTCAATGTCGGAAGCAAGTCGAACGTATGACTAAATTTCTGCTGCATGCAAAGTCAATCAGGCGCTGGTCGTTGTCATTTGTTTCATCGTGAAGGCTATATCCTCCAGTCGTTCCCCGATGAGATAGCTCATTGCCAACATTAGCGTTAAAATCACCTAGAATAATTATTTGTCGTTTGTGGGCAATGAGTCGACCAGTCTTTCCAGGTGATTGTAAAATATCTTATAAATGGCTTATTTTAGTCGCTAATTAGAAAAGCAGATAATAACTCTAATGTTATATCTATTAGGTCCCATCTTAGTACTGTCTATGGCCCATACTGTTTAACTTCCAAGAACTCCAGAGAAGCAACTACCCAGAGTGGTTGAGACCAGACTGCACAACGCGTCTTACAGTTTAATGTAAAATGACTAATTTGCTGTAGTCATCTAAATGAAGTCATAATGTAGCCATCGATACAAAGTTACATAAATTTGTAGGGGGTGACCCCATAAGCAATGCCAAATAAAGTAGTTTCAGCTCCCACAAGTGATAAGAGGAGGTGCAAAGATAATGTCTTTCAGGTTTTGCTTTGTTTTTTGAAAACAGTGTATCTTAGAGAATTTAAAATTCTTATGAATTGAATACATAAACTTAGGCAAATCACAATGGGTAGGCTAAGTGCATAGAATGGAAGACCATCGTCTACTCGGAAGAGCGTTGGAAGGTAAAAAGGGAAACTTTCAGTTGGAGAATTGAGGAAGCTATCGAAAGACTTATTGCTGCAGACAACGATGCCAGGCTAGGTATTGCAAATTGAAAAACGAGGTTACAGAGCTGTGACAATTGAAAGACCTTAATCTTCTTCTTCTTCGTAGCGCTACAGCCCCTCTCGGGCAAACGGACAACTTAATCATATAGACACGCAAACAAACACGATTACTCTACAAAATATACAGAAAACGAACCACAACTGATCAAGCCATGCACATAATATCTAACTACGCCACACAATGATGCAGAGACTCCACTCCATCCCCATTACTCCTACTAACCCCTCAAATGAACCAAACAACATTTACAGAATAGCTAGTAATAACGGATACAAACAACCTGACTGACAAACTTGGTGTAAAGCACAAATAAAAACAGGAAAGCCAACTGACTGAAACTCATAAGAACGACAACAGTGGATTTTGTTAACAAAAGTAGGCAAAAAGACATACAAACTATCAAACTTCCTTAAGAAACACAGAGTCCCAGGTCAAGGTAAACGGTGGAACTAACGAAAAGTTTCATAATGGAATCAGGCATAAAACAAGGGGATGGTCTTGCCCTAATACTCTTTGATATTGCGCTGTAACATGTCATCTAGAAGATATCAGCTGAAACCTCAGGTACATAAATATTGAAGCCCACACAATTGGTACTATATGCCATTGACGTCAGTATTATGGCACGATCAATCTCAGATGCTGAAGGAGCATTTTTGGGCATATAATTTGAAGCGAACTGAATCCGCCTTTGAGTTAATGAAACTAGAACTAAATTCATGAATCAAACGAGGAGGAAAACTACATTTCGAAAAATTGATGTCTACATCCTTGAAAGTGTGGCTAATTTCATACACCTTGAAGCCAACCCGAATACAATTGGTGCCAAAAAGAACAAGATTAGTTGCCACTTAATCGCCGCAAATAAAACCTATTACTCCAGACTTCTCATTCTAAGATCCAGAATTATGCACACGAAAATAAGCTCAAGATTTACAAATCACTAGTCAAATCTGTGCAGTTATATGGTAGTGAAACCTGAACCCTGACGAGCGAATCCGAAAAGCTGGTGGATATATTTGAATGCAAAGTCTTCCAAAGAGCTCACTGGTTGTTGGACTTTACTCCAAGAGAGGTAAAACACCACCTTAAAGGCTACCAGAAGTCACCACTGGCTTGGCACTAGAGTTAGTCATTGACAAATATAGTACGAAGATTTTCAGGACTTCTTTATCTGTTGAATCAACTATATGCGAACTCTCAAATTTCAAAGGTTGTTGGAAACGCTTAAAGGAAACATTATTTAATATTCTTTTGGTATCGGTGCAAACGATAAGCGTATTCTATTTGCATTCAAATGAATGTTTAACATGTAATACTGTGTGACCCTACTGCGGGTTTGGGATTTTGACTTGGAGGAAAAAGACTATTTGCACTCTAAATGTGGGGCTCACAGACATGCAAGTTGTCTAGAATAACCTCTAAACACCTCTTCTGTCAACTTGAGAACGTTGCTTGGGAACGTTTGATGCATTGCTTTGAGCCAAGCCTTATTCGTAGGCTGCTGTGGGCATTTTGGCTCTGAATCGACTTATGGACGACGTAGGGCGACGTAACCCATCCAGGAGATACCTCGTGATCAGTTAGTGTTGCTGTACGGAACAGAAATATGTGGCGACGTTCTCAGGAAGGAGGTGTATCGAAAACGTTTGGCACACGTACAGAGAAAAGGAGCACGGAGGACTGTATCTTTATATCCGACAGTCTCTGATTTGGCGGTGAGATATATTGCAGACATGATAGCTCTCGCCCTCCTTTCTAGAGAGTTCTGCGCTATTTACCTGCGTCAAAGTGATAGCACGAGGGAGACGGTTGTTCGCGAGGAGACAAAGCACTAGGAGATAGGAGAAAAACACAGGCAATACATTTTTGCCTACGAAAAACGAAACAGGCTGCCACAAGACTTTTTAAGGGAGAAAGGAGAGCTCATACCGGATATTAAAATATCGACGATACTTGGATTGGTTGAAAAATGAAACTATGTGCCACATTACGTTCGGTTAGTCCTAAATTATAAATGGGCTCACAGCAACTAGCTGGGGGATCACTTTTCTGGCAATTCCTCCTGCTTTCTCTCCTTACATTACCAAACGCCGAGCAAAAAAATTACGAGAAAAACTGTCATTATGAATTATAACACATGCTTCATACAAAAATTATTATGAACAATCTTAAACAGGTGGAATGGTCGAGGCAGCAACACCAATAAACATTACAAAAGATTGAAGCAATTATATAATTCGTTTGCAGAGGTTACCATAATTAACTTTTAGTATAAATTGTATAAAATGGGGACTCACATAAAAGAATGTTCAATGCTGTTAAAGCATTTAATCTATCCTGACCCATGAATGTGCTTGGATAGTTTTCGATTTGATTTTGTAAAATCATTTTACAAAACCCTACTAAAATCGCGTCCTGTCTGTCCGTTCGTCCGTGTGTCACATCACTTTTTCTCGCAAACCCCATAAGCTAGAAACATAAGATTTAGTAGCTAGGTGCAAAGTGACACCCTCTTCAAAGTTTCAGCACAAAAATAAATGTATAAGGTGTTTAAGGGGGGACTTCCCATATAGGGTAGTGGCCCTTGAAAAAAAAATTCATCGCATGTAGGCAATATGGGTATCAAATTAAAGGTCTTAATGAGAACTTTTCAAAACTGGTCCTAGAATTACAAGTTTTGCTTTGAGGGGTACAGAAGAAGGTGAAATGTACGAACTTTTGACCTGAAAAATCTATAAAGAAATCACAAAAGTAAGACTTCAAGAGTACAAGGGCAACAAATACTTCAGAAGCTTAAATTCGATCAACCATAAGCTATAATTTATGTTTTTTGAACATAATTGTATGTATTCTGAAAAGTTTACAATAATTGATCAATAAACAGCTAAGTAACAGCCGATTGAATATTTTACAATTACAACAACACTAACACGTGATATTAGGGAGTTACACATTTGCAACGGACGAAGACACTACAAGCATGTAGAAATTTTGATAAACATTTTAAAAATGGTTCGTAACATTGATGTGTTCTCATGACTAATTTAACGATGGACTTAAAACGAAAAAGCGGCAAATTTAAAAACATAATAGTCATAATAATTTTTCAAACGCAATTTATGGAATCTATATATTAGCCAAGCTTTAATATGCAGAATATACTGATTTGATTTACTAATTATTTTACAAAACCCATCTGGTTGGAGTACTTTCCTGCTACTTCAACTTGTTTTACGCTTCAGATCGATGTTATAATGTTTGATTTTGTTTTTGATGACCGCCTCTTCTTCAAAGCGGTCAAAGTTTTCTCCATTGCGTAATGTTTGCATCAATTCGATTAAACTATATTATTATGTAAAGTGCTTTGGCTTTGGCTCCACAGCCCCTTTCGGGCCTTGACTTAGAGATAGTTAGAGTATCTCATTATTTTGATCGAATGTAACGGCACTCGGGAAGGTGGTTTAATCATACCACGCTTTGGACGTGTGTCCGTCCAGCCAGCGTTCTGATTTTAAGCCAGTACGTATCATAACTGAACAAGCTTATAGTCCGTCCAAGGGATCACTTGAAACAAATCTCGTCGCCAACGGAGATTCGAACCAAGGACCTTCAACTTACGGGGCGAGCGCTCTATACATTACACCACGTAGTCTGCAACTGCAATTACGAGTACTACTAGACTGAATTAATTTGTTGCAATAAAAAATACCAAAAAACATGTATAAAAGCAGCTTCCAGACGCTCTAATTGCATTCTTCTTTCTTGGCACTTAATGGCTGGTTTTTGGATTTCAGCAATTTACTTATCCCACAAAGCATCATAAACAGGCTCCCACAATTCTAAAAAACTAGCACAGGACTCATATCGAGCCGACCACCTTGTCGCTAAAAAAAATTTTAATACTGTTTCTTCTATCTCTACAAACCAGCTCATGTTTTTTGATGCTTTTGCTTATAAAAATTGTATTTATTAGGAGCACCGGTTTATTCAGAGGTATTGCCCATCGCTAGCTATAACTTTTTTCCATTTTTCTGGCAATTCACGAATCTCTTCTCTGAAAAATTCGGCTGGCTTCTCCGCTATCCACGAATCGATCCAATTTTTGACTTCTTCATAATTGGAGAAGTGCTGGTCAGCCAGGCCATGTTGCATTGATCGGAAGAGATAGTAATTGAATAGCATAAGGTCTGGAATATACGGTGGGTGGCGTAGGACATCCCATTTGAGCGTTTCAAGGTAAGTTTTGACGACCTCTGCAACATGTGGCCGAGCATTGTTATGTTGCAAAATTCCCTTTGTTCATATTCCGGCCGTTTTTCGTGCAGTGCTCAGCTCAAACGCATCAATTGTCATTAGTAGACTTTCCCTGTAATTTGTTCATTCGGTTGCAACAGCTCATAATAGATCACACCCAGCTGGTCCCACCAAATGCACAGCATAACCTTCAGGCCATGAATATTCTGAACGGCCGTCGATGATGATGCATGGCCGGGGTATCCAAACGTTGCCCGACGTTTTGGATTATCGTAATGAACCCACTTATCATCATTAGTGACAATTCAATGCAAAAAACGTTTTCTTTTGTGCCGTTGAAGCAGTTGTTCTCACATGAAAAATCGGCGTTTGACGTCTCTTGGCTTCAATACATACGGCACCTAATGGCCAACCTTCGAGATAATTCCCATTGCTTTTAGACGATCGGAAATGGTTTGTTGAGTGACGTCAAGTGATTTTGCAAGTTCTTCTTGCATTTAGGATGGATCTTGGTTGAACAATGCCTCCAATTCGTGATCTTCAAACTTTCGTTCATCATTCTCCAAGTCAAAATTGCCACTTTTAAACCATGCAAACCACTTCTGGCACGTACGCTCAGCTAGAGCACCAAAATACGATGACTTTCGGCAGCCTCTTTCTTCATACTGAAGTAATGAAGAAGTACTCCCCGCAAAAACACTTTATTCGGCACAAAAAAAGTATTGTTGCTTACGCTTCAGCTAAATGACACATACTGATTCTGAAACTATATGACAGTAGCTTACCAACACATATTTAGAAAGGTGAATCACTGGAATAAAAATCAAGTTACGTCATCTGTTAGGAAACCGCATGAATTAACCGGTAACCCTACTATCTTACAAAAGTTACCACCGTTGAGTTGATAGTGAGAATTATATACTAAGTTTCTGAAAAATATTGGAAAATTTATCATTTTTTCGCAAACTTCTGCAGTGCATATTCGCACGAAATTCAGAAAATGAGCTGAGCATGGTACGTACTCCACATAAAACATGCCTCTTTGATTTTGATTTGCACCCATTCATATAGACCACTCATATTACTGGTATTGCCGCACGACTTGCCTCTACAAGTGTTGGTATCAATATTGGTGATTTATGTGAAGAAAAAATAGCGTTTGCTATATCAATACCTTTAAATCCATCTTTCGGCAAACATTTTAACAATGTTTTCGCCAGAAGTTAGAATATACGATTATGATCAACTATAAACGTGTCATACTCAACCAGTAATTTTACTGTCGTTAACGAATCGCCGTTTTGGTGACAACCAAATTATTCTGTATTATCTCGAAAAGGCATCCCTTGAGACCATGTTTTTAATGACAATTAAAACCCCTTAAAACGAAGGCTTGCTAGTATTTCATTTTCGATTCAAGAGATGCGATCAACTGGCTATCCACGTAACTAATTGCATTGGCATGAATTTTCAGAGATAATAAACTATTTTTATCATAAGTCTCAAGTTGTTTTATCCTTTTTGAACTATCCCATTTATCAAAACCTTTTGATTATCCCAATTGAGTGCCTCCATTGAAAAATAATTTTAAGACCTGTTTTGAAAAGATCTCATTGAGACCTTACATAAAACATCCTAATCGGCCAGTGTCGTAGCTAGGGGTGGGTCAGGTGGGTGGCCGTCAGGGTTGCAAACTTTCGGGGCGCATTTCCATAACCCGAGACTGCACAGAAGGGCAGATGAAATAAGCATGCAGATTATAAACGCACTCTTAACTTGCACAAACTATTTTTGTCGTATCCTAAAAAACTGGTTTTACATACAAACAAATATGTACATATTTCATATAAGAACGCACAGGTAGCCCAGCTGACTATACCCTATGTGCACAATTTATTATTTTCCTTTCTATGTGCAAAAAATTGTCGATTGTCGAACGAAAATAAAAATACATTGCTTAACATCAGAAATGATCATTAAGTGTAATGTCACTGGAAAGTCATGAGGACAACAGAAAGCAGAACATTCTTAAAATAGCTTTTCTTTATCATTTCTGCTAGATTGTTCTAGTCATAATCATAAAACTGTATTTCATTCGCATCCGAGGTGTATTGGAACCACATGGGAACACATGATGTGCTCTTGAAACCGGTTTGGAAAATCGAAAGTAACTGTTTGGCTCTCGGAAACCTGAAAGTTGTTACGTATCAGGATTTTCCTACGTAGTCATTCGGGATTTCACCCTGACCAAATGTTTGTCTCCCGCCAAGATTTCACCTGCGAGCCAAGTAACATTTTACCACACTCACGTATATGTTAACGTAAATTAACCATCATCATTTAAATGAATGTGTAAAAGTAGTAGGCTTAGTTTTAAGGACGCAGTATTCAGCGAGAAATCCATAATGCCACCGAGACCGGGAATCATTTCACCAAAATCTTTAATTTTGAATGCCCGTTTAAACCCAGATGCGAAGAAACCTCCAAAAGGCCCGATGACTGAGCTGAAGATGCTTCACGACAATGAATGAAATACGAATGGATACATCGTGAAGGACTGCCGTGAATTCAGCAAATAAAATACATATTCTTCTTTCTTAAACAAGTAGTTTGGTTCGCACTCCATTGTCATACGACCCAGACTATCGGAGTATTCAATAGGACATACAAAGTATTGAAATTGGCACAAAACGCATGAAAACAGGCATCCAAAAACAACTGTTGCCAAACCTCCTCCAATAAATCCTTCCCATGTTTTCTTTGGGCTCAACTGGATTAGTGGCGATTTTCCGAAGAAAAATCCGAACATATAAGCCATAGCATCATTACAAACAATCATTGAAACAGGAACAGTAAACCAGATTAAATCTTCGAGAATGTTTTGTATAATTAAATAGCTTTGCGTAACAACAATCAGAAGTAAAACATGTGTCCACGCAAACAAACGGAATTGTTTCAAGTAATACTTCTTGACCAGTGATGAAACAAACCACACAAAGCCAATACAATAAAGGCAAAACGACAAAAAGCGATGATATGTAACCAAAAACTTCAAATATTCAACTCGGTTGATAACAACTCCAAAATAATCAACTAAATTTTCACCATAGGAAAAAATAATTCGATGTAAGAAAGAAATACCATGACAAACTTCTGAACCATGGCAATCCATGAATCCTATATACTTGGTAACCAATGGAAATGATTTCCTCAAAGCATTTTACTTGAACGAGGAGTGTAGTGTTCATGAGAGCCAATGGGCCTCCATAAATGATAAGCACAAATCCAAATATCATGATACATGTAAAAATACCTCGTATTATCCAGTTTCGCCATCTATCGGGAAGACCCTTCAAAGCAGAGTCAAGCATTTCTGGAGTCTCATCTGTGGCAAAGTTTTCGCTAATTCTTCGACATCCTTTTCTTCTGGGAGTTTTTCTTCTTCGGAATCAAGATGATCTGAAGAGTCGGGTTGCAGTAGATTGTCGCCTTCCTCAGCTTTATTGGAATGACTTGCGTGTGCAGCAGAAGCATTTCCTTCCGTTTCGACAAAGTCGCCATCACCTTTTCGCCGTCTTATCTCGGCTGTGGCCATTGCTTACACTTTAGAAATGTCGCAGGTGCAGGCAAGGAATACCAATTTTCCCACTTGAAACAGCTGGAGGATCCAGAGGAATTCTATGCAACTTACCACTCACTGATTTCAGGCCGCAATACTTCACTTGAATCGCAATGCGACAGAAAACATGAAGTACACACTAAAATCACAACAAAACAATAAATTATTGTCGTCAACAAACACTTCACAGCTTGTTAGATTTTTCACTGAATCGGGTACAGTGATGCGGAGGATAGAGAAACCGTCTCCACATTTGGATGTGATTACTTTAAAACTCATAATGGATAGAATAAATACAGATTCATGCAAGAGAGTAAATCAAAATCAATCACTGAAATTTTATCAACACAACTAGATTGAATTGGATTCAGATGTCAAGATCTGTCACGCCGCAGTGATGTAGGTCACGATCATTGGAAAGTAGGTCACGTCAGCTGGAACATCCACAACATCCAGTGACAAGTGGACGCCGCACTGCATTATCCCCGTTCCAATGTAACTCGCAGTGCAGGAAGTTTCTCGCATGGAACAAGTAAAACCACACGCATGCGAGAGGGTTCAATTTCCTGAACTGGGAATTTAACGGCGGCGGACTACGGATAGGAGGTTTGCTGGAAGGAAGAATGGAGGAACGGGTCTCTTTTGGCGGACGACGGTGCGAGGAATCGGACGGAAGATCAAGATACGCAAGCGGGAATTGGAAATCAAGTGGATATTCGCGAGGAATTGATAAAGATCGAGTGGCGGTTACAGCAGAAAATAAAAAGGGTTGGACAACATCGAGATCAGCGGACGGCACGAAATTACTATTCGTCTTCGGGGATCCCCAAAAATAAAGGTATAATTTTAAGTTATCAAATAAACATTGGCCAGTAGATGTAACTTTTTGCAATAATCAGTAGTAGTGAATTTTATATTTGAATATAGTAGTGAATTATATTTTTGAATCACACGAGTGTTGTTTTCGTGGTGAGTGTGTTTTCTGTGCAGATTGTAAAACTTGGCTCGCGGTAGGATTCCGCTTATTTCGGTCGGAACGGAATTCCGAATATAATTGTGTGCAGTATAATTGTGTTACGCGAAATTGCAAGGTCGAGCTAAAAAAAAAGAGCTAGATTCTGCCTCCTGCTGGTCAGAGCGGAATCCCGAATAGCGTTGTGGGGAGATTTACAAACTCTAGTGAAAAATAGAAGCGAGATTTAGTTTTCTTAAAAAAGTAGGGAAACGCGGGTAGATTGGGGAAGTGCGCTACTCAGCCGCATTCTCGTTTGGCGGCTAATTAGGGACCAGGACAAAACGAGTGGCGCCACCCACGTCCGTCTCCGGACGAGTTGACCGGGTCCGCAGGTTCCTTCGTGGCGAGGGGAGTTAAACCCCCAAAAAACGGTGGTATATACGGAATCAATTTTGCAATAAATTTTGCAATAAAGTCGTTTTCATATTCATGCTCGTGTTTATTCGTCTGTTCTCAGCCAGTACCTAAATGAGGCATAACATGAATGCCACCATAAATATTGCATGTGCCTGGTATCTTTGAATAGAATGACGATCATTCTTATCGAAGAAGTTGAACATGTCACTCTAAGTAAGAAACCCGCCTTGGCAGCGTTGCTAACAGTGACTTGGTTTTTTCGTGAAAAAGTTCGAGCCATGATTCATCAATCAGTCGAGAAGACAGTAAATACCTATTGTAATACAGTGTAATAAAGATTGGCTATATTTCAGTTGAATACTTTATTATTAAGTTATTTGTGAACTGAACACAAAACGTCATTCTTAAGTATTACAATTCTAGTCAAGGTGAAAAAGCTGTCTGGATCCCAATTTCGAAAGATCAGAATTACACGCAAAGTAGAACACAAAAAGTTCGCCCACACATTAAGCAATTGTATATCGCCGAATTCAGAACAATGTGGCATGACAATTACATCGCTGTACGAAAGTAACACGATTTCTACAGAAAATATTGATGAGCTTCTTGATAAAGACGAAAACAAGTTGGGTAAACAGACCTACGCTCATGTCAGTAGGGTTTTGTATTCAATTCACAAAATGCAGTCACCAGATCGAATCAAATCAAGAAACATATCAATGACGATTTTATTGGAGAAAATATGAAATACGAAGATCATACTATTGTTACATGTACAAATAATTACATGTACAAATAATTCTGCGAGCTACTGTCGCAATTGTTTTCACAGTAATTAAGAACGTCAACAAATGAATTTACTCGAACCCACGAGAACCCAACAAGCATTATCAACATCTGAAAGTGACTCACTGCCCATTCATGCTGGAATGTTCCCGCTTATTCACCAATGTACGAGAACTGAGTTGAATGATTAGAGACCCTATATAAAGGCGAGCTGAATGAATGGAATCATTCATTCGACCGCGATAAAAACTTGCGATAGTGTGTGGAAAGCAAATTGAAAAGCGATCAAGTAATAGTGAGGTGATTTTGAGAAGACAATTGCGATAAGAAATTTATGGACAAGTGTTAGAATTTTAATAGTGAAAATTAAAATTAGTGAAAGTGTTAAATTGATCATTGTGCACTTTTGTAACTAAATAAACTCTTTTAACTTAAATTAAAAGACATTGCGTTTTCACTTTCGCGGAACATTAAAATTATTATTGGCCGCGAACCGAAAACACGCGACAGTGGTGTCGAGAAGTGAGATTAAAATTTTGAAAGTGAAAATTTGAACATTTTGATAGTGCACAATAGTAAAATTTAAAGAAACATTGAAAATGCCACGAAGCCTAAACTTAAAAATTAATGAATTGACCATGTCGGAGCTTAAGGAAAAGTTGGAACAGCAAAACCTGGCTACACAAGGTACAAAGGCCATACTGATTGCACGCTTGCGCGATGCGATCGAGTCGGAAGGCGTGAATCTGGATTCGGGTGAGCTCTCAGCCGCAAAAAGAGGCGCAGAAGGTGGTGAAGTCGAAACACCAAAACCAAAGGAACCAGAAAATGCGCTGATGCAAATGTTGATGCTGATGCAGCAAGAGCGGCGACAACAGTCATCCAATTTAACTGCGAAGCTAAATGAACAATCAGCGAAGCTAGACAAACAAGCGTTCGAAATCAAGGCGGACATCACACAGAAGCTGGAAAAACAGTCAATCGACATAAAAGCGGAGCTCAGTAGTCTCAACAGCCAAATTAAATGCATCGAGGAGGAGGTATACCAGGTCGAGGAGAGAATCAACCTTGAGATCAGCCAGGTCAACCATGAGATGGAAAAAGTGAAAAAGGACTTGGAAGCGGCGAAGGCAGTAGTAACCGCTTCACTAGCCCCAATTATAACCGCAGCGCAAAGCTCATCTAGAAATGTGCAAGCACCAATATTCGATGGGCAAACGGTCTGGACTATTTACAAAACCCAGTTCAAAGCAGCCGCTCGCATAAATCACTGGAATGAGCAGGAACGAGCAACTGCATTGATTCTTGCTCTAAGAGGCCCAGCTACCGAGCTGTTGCAGACGATCCCCGTTGAATTGCACTCAAACTCGAATGCTATAATGAATGCGCTCGACATGCGTTATGGAGACGATCATCTAAAGCAGATATATCGGTCACAGCTAAGGCATCGGGTGCAGAAGTCTGGTGAAACCCTACAGCAGCTAGCCCAAGACATTGAGCGACTAGCACTTTTGGCTTACCCAGCCTACGACCCAGAACATCGAGGTGATGCAGTGGCAGAAGCATTCATCAGCGCACTGAACGACCCAGAATTGCAACAAGCCGTGCGTTTAGCTCAAAAGCAAACGGTTAAGGACGCATTGGCTTACAGTCTGAACTTTGAGGCAGCGAAAAATGTGACTCGTGACACTGCCCGGGTTCGTGAGGTAGTGACAGACGAGTGCAGGTGTGAACGCGTGGAAATTGAGCGAGACCCGCATGTAAATGGTGCGCCTAGATGCTGGAATTGCGGAGAGAAGGGGCACCTGCAAAGAGACTGCAAGAAGTGACGACAACCGAGCTATTGTTCAGGGTGTGCAGCTAGGAGGAGATCCAGACCGATTCAGGAGCCCAGAATGGAAGCCCTTCAAACAGAGGGGTCGGGAAACATGTAAGAGCCAACTTCGTGGGGCAGAGGTTGGCTAGGAGGATCGACGTCTCCATCACCACCATCACCGTGTCAAGACTACATCGTGAAGAAGCGGACTTATGCCTTCCGGGTCAAATTGACGGAGAACACTGCACTATAACAACCGACACCGGTGCAACCCGATCGATTATCCGACCAGACCTAGTTAGACAGCAACAACTTCACAAGGGCAGAATTTTCTCACTACGGACAGCTACGGGAGAAACTGCACCTGTTCATGGAGGGGTCAACCTCCAGATACAGTTGGGAGACCTTGTGTTCCGACATAATTTTCTGGTCGCGAACATTATGGATGACTGCATTCTCGGAATGGATTTTCTGCGACCACATGGAATCACGTTGGATTTGGGCAAACGTGTATTGAAATAGCAGAATGTCGAAGTACTGATGGAGGATCCCAGCGTCCAAATCCCCAAGATGAATGTAGTGGTATGTACTGACACTGATATACCGAATTCTTCCGAAAGGATTGTATGGGCCAAGCTTGATGGTGATTCTGGAGACCACCGATCTTATCTGACAGAGCCAACGAAGACATCCGCATTGCGCAGTTTGATTGTAGGACGAAGCCTTGTAAGATCTTTAAGGAACGGCTATCTGCCGGTTAGAGTCCTTAACGCCGCAGACTCAACCACGAGCATCAAAGCGGGAGAAGTCATCGGCAGCTGCCAGACTGTTTCCACCATCACCTCCTTGGAAGCTACTCACAACCATCATTGGAAAAGGAGGCAAGACACAGACAAAGCCCGGGAGTCAATTTATGGAATCTATATATTAGCCAAGCTTTAATATGCAGAATATACTGATTTGATTTACTAATTATTTTACAAAACCCATCTGGTTGGAGCACTCTCCTGCTACTTCAACTTGTTTTACGCTTCAGATCGATTTTATAATGTTTGATTTTGTTTTTGATGACCGCCTCTTCTTCAAAGCGGTCAAAGTTTTCTCCATTGCGTAACGTTTGCATCAATTCGATTAAACTATATTATTATGTAAAGTGCTTTGGCTTTGGCTCTACAGCCCCTTTCGGGCCTTGACTTAGAGATAGTTAGAGTATCTCATTATTTTGATCGAATGTAACGGCACTCGGGAAGGTGGTTTAATCATACCACGCTTTGGACGTGTGTCCGTCCAGCCAGCGTTCTGATTTTAAGCCAGTACGTATCATAACTGAACAAGCTTATAGTCCGTCCAAGGGATCACTTGAAACAAATCTCGTCGCCAACGGAGATTCGAACCAAGGACCTTCAACTTACGGGGCGAGCGCTCTATACATTACACCACGTAGTCTGCAACTGCAATTACGAGTACTACTAGACTGAATTAATTTGTTGCAATAAAAAATACCAAAAAACATGTATAAAAGCAGCTTCCAGACGCTCTAATTGCATTCTTCTTTCTTGGCACTTAATGGCTGGTTTTTGGATTTCAGCAATTTACTTATCCCACAAAGCATCATAAACAGGCTCCCACAATTCTAAAAAACTAGCACAGGACTCATATCGAGCCGACCAACTTGTCGCTAAAAAAAATTTAATACTGTTACTTCTATTTCTACAAACCAGCTCATGTTTTTTGTTGCTTTTGCTTATAAAAATTGTATTTATTAGGAGCACCGGTTTATTCAGAAGTATTGCCCATCGCTAGCTATAACTTTTTTCCATTTTTCTGGCAATTCACGAATCTCCTCTCTGAAAAATTCGGCTGGGTTCTCCGCTATCCACGAATCGATCCAATTTTTGACTTCTTCATAATTGGAGAAGTGCTGGTCAGCCAGGCCATGTTGCATTGTTCGGAAGAGATAGTAATTGAATAGCAAAAGGTCTGGAATATACGGTGGGTGGCGTAGGACATCCCATTTGAGCGTTTCAAGGTAAGTTTTGGCGACCTCTGCAATATGTGGCCGAGCATTGTTATGTTGCAAAATTCCCTTTGTTCATATTCCGGCCGTTTTTCGTGCAGTGCTCAGCTCAAACGCATCAATTGTCATTGGTAGACTTCCCCTGTAATTTGTTTATTCGGTTGCAACAGCTCATAATAGATCACACCCAGCTGATCCCACCAAATGCACAGCATAACCTTCAGGCCATGAATATTCTGAACGGCCGTCGATGATGATGCATGGCCGGGGTATCCAAACGTTGCCCGACGTTTTGGATTATCGTAATGAACCCACTTATCATCACCAGTGACAATTCAATGCAAAAAACGTTTTCTTTTGTGCCGTTAAAGCAGTTGTTCTCACATGAAAAATCGGCGTTTGACGTCTCTTGGCTTCAATACATACGGCACCTAATGGCCAACCTTCGAGATAATTCCCATTGCTTTTAGACGATCGGAAATGGTTTGTTGAGTGACGTCAAGTAATTTTGCAAGTTCTTCTTGCATTTAGGATGGATCTTGGTTGAACAATGCCTCCAATTCGTGATCTTCAAACTTTCGTTCATCATCCTCCAAGTCAAAATTGCCACTTTTAAACCATGCAAACCACTTCTGGCACGTTCGCTCAGCTAGAGCACCAAAATACGATGACTTTCGGCAGCCTCTTTCTTCATACTGAAGTAATGAAGAAGTACTCCCCGCAAAAACACTTTATTCGGTACAAAAAAAAGTATTGTTGCTTACGCTTCAGCTAAATGACACATACTGATTCTGAAACTATATGACAGTAGCTTATCAACACATATTTAGAAAGGTGAATCACTGGAATAAAAATCAAGTTACGTCATCTGTTAGGAAACCGCATGAATTAACCGGTAACCCTACTATCTTACAAAAGTTACCACCGTTGAGTTGATAGTGAGAATTATATACTAAGTTTCTGAAAAATATTGGAAAATTTATCATTTTTTTCGCAAACTTCTGCAGTGCATACTCGCACGAAATTCAGAAAATGAGCTGAGCATGGTACGTTATCCACATAAAACATGCCTCTTTGATTTTGATTTGCACCCATTCATATAGACCACTCATATTACTGGTATTGCCGCACGACTTGCCTCTACAAGTGTTGGTATCAATATTGGTGATTTATGTGAAGAAAAAATAGCGTTTGCTATATCAATACCTTTAAATCCATCTATCGGCAAACATTTTAACACTGTTTTCGCCAGAAGTTAGAATATACGATTATGATCAACTATAAACGTGTCATACTCAACCAGTAATTTTACCGTCGTTAACGAATCGCCGTTTTGATGACAACCAAATTATTCTGTATTATCTCAAAAAGGCATTCCTTGAGACCATGTTTTTGAATGACAATTAAAACCCCTTAAAACGAAGGCTTGCTAGTATTCCATTTTCGATTCAAGAGATGCGATCAACTGGCTATCCACGTAACTAATTGCATTGGCATGAATTTTCAGAGATAATAAACTATTTTTATCATAAGTCTCAAGCTGTTTTATCCTTTTTGAACTATCCCATTTATCAAAACCTTTTGATTATCCCAATTGAGTGCCTCCATGTTTTGAAAAGATCTCATTGAGACCTTACATAAAACATCCTAATCGGCCAGTGTCGTAGCTAGGGGTGGGTCAGGTGGGTGGCCGCCAGGGGTGCAAACTTTCGGGGCGCATTTCCATAACCCGAGACTGCACAGAAGGGCAGATGAAATAAACATGCAGATTATAAACGCACTCTTAACTTGCACAAACTATTTTTGTCGTATCCTAAAAAACTGATTTTACATACAAACAAATATGTATATACGAGTATTTCATATAAGAACGCACAGGTAGCCCAGCTGACTATACCCTATGTGCACAATTTATTATCTTTCTTTCTATGTGCGAAAAATTGTCGATTGTCGAACGAAAATAAAAATACATTGCTTAACATCAGAAATGATCATTAAGTGTAATGTCACTGGAAAGTCATGAGGACAACAGAAAGCAGAACATTCTTAAAATAGCTTTTCTTTATCATTTCTGCTAGATTGTTCTAGTCATAATCATAAAACTGTATTTCATTCGCATCCGAGGTGTATTGGAACCACATGGGAACACATGATGTGCTCTTGAAACCGGTTTGGAAAATCGAAAGTAACTGTTTGGCTCTCGGAAACCTGAAAGTCGTTTTCATATTCATGCTCGTGTTTATTCGTCTGTTCTCAGCCAGTACGCAAATGAGGCATAACATGAATGCCACCATAAATATTGCATGTGCCTGGTATCTTTGAATAGAATGACGATCATTCTTATCGAAGAAGTTGAACATGTCACTCTAAGTAAGAAACCCGCCTTGGCAGCGTTGCTAACAGTGACTTGGTTTTTTCGTGAAAAAGTTCGAGCCATGATTCATCAATCAGTCGAGAAGACAGTAAATACCTATTGTAATACAGTGTAATAAAGATTGGCTATATTTCAGTTGAATACTTTATTATTAAATTATTTGTGAACTGAACACAAAACGTCATTCTTAAGTATTACAATTCTAGTCAAGGTGAAAAAGCTGTCTGGATCCCAATTTCGAAAGATCAGAATTACACGCAAAGTAGAACACAAAAAGTTCGCCCACACATTAAGCAATTGTATATCGCCGAATTCAGAACAATGTGGCATGACAATTACATCGCTGTACGAAAGTAACACGATTTCTACAGAAAATATTGATGAGCTTCTTGATAAAGACGAAAACAAGTTGGGTAAACAGACCTACGCTCATGTCAGAGGGGTATTCAATTTACAAAATGCAGTCACCAGATCGAATCAAATCAAGAAACATATCAATGACGATTTTATTGGAGAAAATATGAAATACGAAGATCATACTATTGTTACATGTACAAATAATTACATGTACAAATAATTGTGCGAGTTACTGTCGCAATTGTTTTCACAGTCATTAAGAACGTCAACAAATGAATTTACTCGAACCCACGAGAACCCAACAAGCATTATCAACATCTGAAAGTGACTCACTGCCCATTCATGCTGGAATGTTCCCGCTTATTCACCAATGTACGAGAACTGAGTTGAATGATTAGAGACCCTATATAAAGGCGAGCTGAATGAATGGAATCATTCATTCGACCGCGATAAAAACTTGCGATAGTGTGTGGAAAGCGAATTGAAATCAAGTAATAGTGAGGTGATTTTGAGAAGACAATTGCGATAAGAAATTTATGGACAAGTGTTAGAATTTTAATAGTGAAAATTAAAATTAGTGAAGTGTTAAATTGATCATTGTGCACTTTTGTAACTAAATAAACATTAAAATTATTATTGGCCGCGAACCGAAAACACGCGACAGTGGTGTCGAGAAGTGAGATTAAAATTTTGAAAGTGAAAATTTGAACATTTTGATAGCGCACAATAGTAAAATTTAAAGAAACATTGAAAATGCCACGAAGCCTGAACTTAAAAATTAATGAATTGACCATGTCGGAGCTTAAGGAAAAGTTGGAACAGCGAAACCTGGCTACACAAGGTACAAAGGCCATACTGATTGCACACTTGCGCGATGCGATCGAGTCGGAAGGCGTGAATCTGGATTCGGGTGAGCTCTCAGCCGCAAAAAGAGGCGCAGAAGGTGGTGAAGTCGAAACACCAAAACCAAAGGAACCAGAAAATGCGCTGATGCAAATGTTGATGCTGATGCAGCAAGAGCGGCGACAACAGTCATCCAATTTAACTGCGAAGCTCAATGAACAATCAGTGAAGCTAGACCAAAAAGCATTCGAAATCAAGGCAGACATCACACAGAAGCTGGAAAAACAGTCAACCGAAATAAAAGCGGAGCTCAGTAGTCTCAACAGCCAAATTAAATCCATCGAGGAGAAGGTATACCAGGTCGAGGAGAGAATCAACCTTGAGATCAGCCAGGTCAACCATGAGATGGAAAAAGTGAAAAAGGACTTGGAAGCAGCGAAGGCAGTAGTAACCGCCTCACCAGCCCCAATTATAACCGCAGCGCAAAGCTCATCTAGAAATGTGCAAGCACCAATATTCGATGGGCAAACGGTCTGGACTATTTACAAAACCCAGTTCAAAGCAGCCGCTCGCATAAATCACTGGAATGAGCAGGAACGAGCAACTGCATTGATTCTTGCTCTAAGAGGCCCAGCTACCGAGCTGTTGCAGACGATCCCCGTTGAATTGCACTCAAACTCGAATGCTATAATGAATGCGCTCGACATGCGTTATGGAGATGATCATCTAAAGCAGATATATCGGTCACAGCTAAGGCATCGGGTGCAGATGTCTGGTGAAACCCTACAGCAGCTAGCCCAAGACATTGAGCGACTAGCACTTTTGGCTTACCCAGCCTACGACCTAGAACATCGAGATGATGCAGCGACAGAAGCATTCATCAGCGCACTGAAGAACCCGGAATTGCAACAAGCCGTGCGTTTAGCTCAAAAGCAAACGGTTAAGGACGCATTGGCTTACAGTCTGAACTTTGAGGCAGCGAAAAATGTGACTCTAACCACTGCCCGGGCTCGTGAGGTAGTGACAGACGAGTGCAGGTGTGAACGCGTGGAAATTGAGCGAGACCCGCATGTAAATGGTGCGCCTAGATGCTGGAATTGCGGAGAGAAGGGGCACTTGCAAAGAGACTGCAAGAAGCGAAGAAAATCGAGCTATTGTCCAGGGTGTGCAGCTAGGAGGAGATCCAGACCGAGTCAGGAGCCCAGAATGGAAGCCCTTCAAACAGAGAGGTCGGGAAACATGTAAGAGCCAACTTCGTGGGGCAGAGGTTGGTTAGGCGGATCGACGTCCCCATCACCACCATCACCATGTCAAGACTACATCGTGGAGAAGCGGACTTATGCCTTCCGGGTCAAATTGACGGAGAACACTGCACCATAACAATCGACACTGGTGCAACCCGATCGATTATCCGACCAGACCTAGTTAGACAGCAACAACTTCACAAGGGCAGAATTTTCTCACTACGGACAGCTACGGGAGAAACTGCATCTGTTCATGGAGAGGTCAACCTCCAGATACAGTTGGGAGACCTTGTGTTCCGACATAATTTTCTGGTCGCGAGCATTATGGATGACTGCATTCTCGGAATGGATTTTCTGCGACCACATGGAATCACGTTGGATTTGGGCAAACGTGTATTGAAATGGCAGAATGTCGAAGTACTGATGGAGGATCCCAGCGTCCAAATCCCCAAGATGAATGTAGTGGTATGTACCGACACTGATGTACCGAAATCTTCCGAAAGGATTGTATGGGCCAAGCTTGATGGTGATTCTGGAGACCACCGATCTTATCTGACAGAGCCAACGAAGACATCCGCATTGCGCAGTTTGATTGTAGGACGAAGCCTTGTGAGATCTTTAAGGAACGGATATGTGCCGGTTAGAGTCCTTAACACCGCAGACTCAACCACGAGCATCAAAGCGGGAGAAGTCATCGGCAGCTGCCAGCCTGTTTCCACCATCACCTCCTTGGAAGCTACTCACAACCATCATTGGAAAAGGAGGCAAGACACAGACAAAGCCCGGGAATCTACGTCTGCAATATTGAAGCAAGTCAAATTGCCAGTGCAGCTATTCAAACGAGCCTCTGATCTGGTCACCAAGCACAGTGACATCTTCTCAGCAAGCCCGGATGACCAAGGCCGAACGAGTTTGATAACTCACGTCATAGATACACAGGGAGCCAAGCCGATCCGACAAGCACCAAGACGTCTCCCTATAGCCAAACAAGGAGAAGTGAGCGCGCTGATCTCGGACATGGAAAAACAAGGCATTATTGAACCTTTTGTAAGTCCATGGGCCGCGCCTGTAGTTCTAGTAAAGAAAAAGGATGGTAGCACTCGCTTTTGTGTCGACCATAGGCAGCTTAGCGACGTCACTAAGAAAGATAGTTACCCGCTCCCACGCATCGATGACATCATGGACACTTTAGCCGACGCAAAATGGTTTTCTACACTCGATCACAAGAGTGGCTACTGGCAGGTAGAAATTGACAAGAAGGACCGAGAGAAGACCGCATTTTCAGTTGGGACCGGATTGTGGCAATTTGTGGTGATGCCGTTTGGGCTTTGCAATGCTCCTGCCACTTTCGAACGCTTGATGGAATACGTGCTACGTGGTCTAACCTGGAAAACCTGCTTGGTGTACCTAGATGACATCATCGTCATCGGGAGAACGTTCGAAGAGCATGTGCGGAACTTAGAAGAGGTTTTCTCCTGACTGCGACTGGCAAATTTGAAACTTAGTCCCAACCAGTGTACCCTTTTCGCAGCTAAAGTAAAATACCGGGGACACATCGTATCAGCAGAAGGAGCCAAAACAGACCCTGGGAAAATTGAAGCCGTGAAAAGCTGGCCAACACCAAACAACAAGCGCCAACTACGAAGTTTCCTGGGTCTGGCAACCTACTATTGAAGATTCGTCAAAGACTTTGCCAAAATAGCTAAGTGTCTCCATCAGCTAACCAAAAAAAATCGTCCGTATGTCTGGAATGAACAATGCCAGACAGCCTTTGAGACCCTGAAGGAAAAGCTATGTGAATCACACGTGCTGGCGTATCCGAAACCCGGAAAAATGTTTGTAGTTGACACCGATGCAAGCAACGGCGGTATTGGAGCTGTACTCTTCCAGCAGATCAATGGCGAAGAAAGAGTCCTCTCGTATTACAGTCGAGTTCTTTCAAAAAGTAAGAGGAACTACTGTGTGACCAGAAAGGAGCTATTGGCTATAATAGAGGCCACCAAGCAGTTCCACAAGTACCTATATGGCCAGAAATTTGTTCTTCGAACGGACCATGCATCGCTGAGACGGCTACTTAACTTCAAAAACCCCGAGGGACAAGTTGCGAGATGGATCGAAAGATTGCAGTCATACGACTACGAAATTGTTCATCGAAAGGGCGGAGCTCATGGAAATGCTGACGCCCTATCTCGTCGCCCATGTCTAGCTAACTGTAAGCATTGCCGACGGATTGAGGAAAAGGAACCGCCCCTTGATCTGCGACTGATAACGGCCGAATTCGATGAAGGTTGGTCATCGGAGGAGATTCGAAATGCCCAGCTAGCCGATGAAGACATCGGACCATTGCTCGTATGGAAAGAGATGACTGGGCGACCTGAGTGGAAGGACGTTTCAACGCATGGCGCAACCCTGAAAAGCTATTGGGCACAATGGAACTCTCTTCAGGTGGAGGGTGGTGTACTCAAGCGGAAATGGGAAACGGCGGACGGCAGCTCCTATAGGATGCAAACTTTACTACCCAAAAGCCGAATCCCCGATGTGTTACAGGAAATGCATGAAGGATCCTCGGGAGGTTGGTCATCTTGGTGTTAACAAGACCTTAGCGAAATTGTGGGAAAGGTTTTACTGGCTCCACGCTCGAGAAGGCGTAGAGGACTGGTATCGGAGATGCACAGTTTGCGCTTCTGTCAAAGGTCCAAAGCGACAACTGAGAGGACAAATGCAAACCTATAACGTGGGGGTACGATTTGAAAGGATTGCTGTTGACATCGCAGGACCCTTTCCTGAATCTGAATGGGGAAATCGATACACACTGGTTGTCACCGATTATTTCAGCAAGTGGCCCGAGGTCTACCCCATTCCCAACCAGGAAGCAACTACTGTAGCCGAACAGCTAGTGTTAAATTGGGTCAGCAGGTATGGCGTACCTGGCGAACTACATTCGGATCAAGGCCGGAACTTTGAGTCACTAGTTTTTGGCGAAACGTGCGAGCTGCTCGGAATACGGAAAACGAGGACAACACCGCTGCATCCCCAATCCGATGGAATGGTCGAACGTTTCAACGGCACACTCAATAAACACCTGGCGAAGATGGTTGACAAGAACCAAAGGGACTGGGACCGACATATCCCACTATTTTTAATGGCGTATAGAGCTGCCGAACATGCATCGACGGGCCAAGCCCCAGCCAAAGTCATTTTCGGAAAGACTTTTCGTTTGCCAGCCGATATAAAGTTCGGAACACCCCCTGAGAAACCCCAAACGGTCTCGGAGTACGCAAGTGATCTAAGACAACGGTTGAACCAGATACATCCGACAGTGCGAAAACACCTCGAATCGGCTACTGACCGCATGACGACCAGGTATGATCTAAAGGCTAATTCTACTGGCTTCCAGCAAGATGACTTGGTGTGGCTTTATAACCCGCAACGGCAAAAGGGTAGGTCTCCAAAGTTGCAACATAATTGGGAGGGACCATACCGAGTTACAAAGCGAATCAACGACGTCGTATAGCGAATACAGGAACATCGTTAGCCGAGAGCTAAAATGAAAATCGTGCATCTGCCCCATATTAAACCCAGAGAGAATTGACTACAAATAGCGACACATCTTTTCGGGGCGAAAAGAACTGAGGTGGGGGTTACATGTACAAATAATTACATGTACAAATAATTCTGCGAGCTACTGTCGCAATTGTTTTCACAGTCATTACGAACGTCAACAATGAATTCACTCGAACCCACGAGAACCCAACAAGCATTATCAACATCTGAAAGTGACTCACTGCCCATTCATGCTGGAATGTTCCCGCTTATTCACCAATGTACGAGAACTGAGTTGAATGATTAGAGACCCTATATAAAGTCGAGCTGAATGAATGGAATCATTCATTCGACCGCGATAAAAACTTGCGATAGTGTGTGGAAAGCGAATTGAAAAGCGATCAAGTAATAGTGAGGTGATTTTGAGAAGACAATGGCGATAAGACATTTATGGACAAGTGTTAGAATTTTAATAGTGAAAATTAAAATTAGTGAAAGTGTTAAATTGATAATTGTGCACTTTTGTAACTAAATAAACTCTTTTAACTTAAATTAAAAGACATTGCGTTTTCACTTTCCCGGAACATTAAAATTATTATTAGCCGCGAACCGAAAACACGCGACACTATTATTAACAAAGCTGAACGAATTTCGACTTCTGAGGTTTTTGGTATTGTTATACTCAGAAATATCTCCCTTGATAATTATTTCAGATGTCCATCCGCGAGGGAGGAAACACATTTTTCATGTATTTCCCCCCTGTGCCCCACTGAAGCAAAAACTGACAGTTTAACAACTGTTTTGAAAAGCTCCCATGGAAACTTTCATTTCATACTCATATCGGCTACGTTTGATGGATTTTTGTTATCAGGGGCCACTCTCCTGTACTGTTATCATCGATTCATGGCCAATTTCACGAATCCTAGAATGGTTACACAACCCTTTTGCTAGGAGCTCTCTCCCACCTAGTACCTGTAGGTACTCATCTTCAGTCATTCATTAAATTGAATCAAGTGTTCAAAGCATGTATCTTAAACGTTGAAGTTGGGAAAAAATAACTCAAAATTATTCAATCTTTGCATTTAAAACAACCATTCTTTTGTTTTACGATTACTGATACCACTAGCTGAACCGATTCTCAAAGATATACATGACACCTATCATTCCTGAAATTTTCATGCAAATCCTAGCAAAACTGTAGTGTCTGAGTCGGTAAAAAGCGCATATTGTTCCATAGCCATATGTAGCAATAATAATAAATGCAGCGTATATTGTTTCATAGTAATACAGGAAAATTCAAACCGCTATAACTTCGCTAAATATTATTCAATCTTTATGAAACTTTCAGAATAGATCAATCTTATAAATAGACATCATCATTTCATTGAATTTAAGGGTACCGTTAAGATTTTATTCAAGAAAACATAAAATCGATAAATCATACTATTACTAACAAAGTTGAGTGAATTGCGACTTCTAACGTATTTGTTGTTGTTGTCCATAACAAGGCCTACATTCCTGATTTTTTTCAGATTTTTCGGATCACAGGTGTCCAATCGCGAGGGGGGGGGGGGGGACACAAATTTTTCGTGTATTTACCCTCCCTGTGCGCCCCTCGAAGCAAATTTTGCCAAACTAAGATCTGTTTTGGAAAGTTCTCATCAAGACCTTTCATTTGATACCCATATCGGCTACCTTCAATGAATTTTTTTTGGGGGTCACTCTCCTATATGGGGAGACCCCCTTAAATACCTTATAAAATTTTTTTGTAGTTGAACTTTGAAGAGATCACCACTTCACACCTACACACAAAATTTGATGTTTCTAGCTCAAGTAGTTTCCGAGAAAAACTGCTGTGACACACGGACGGACGGACGGACGAACGGACGGACAGACGGACAGACTGGTCGCGAAACTAGTAGGGATAACTTCGATTAAACGACAACCACGGTAACTTCGATTAAAACGACAACATCGGTATGTGTTGATATATTTTATTGTTGTTGACATTTAGTATTAGTTTTGATAGATGCTTGAAATAAGGTCTTATTTTATACTGTCGTGTTGTGTCAAACCACATTCACCGTGTTCATAGTTAATCCAAACAAGAAGTGTGTGGGGTTCGATTATAACGGAAACCACGCAGTGCGAGCGGGAAAATGTACCTAGTTGGTTTAATGGTCTCATTAATGACAACCAATAGGCGCAGGTTTGACACACTCTTTACTATGACTACAAATATTTTACTTGTTTTAATCAAATGTAGTTTATTTTTTTTTTTATCTATTTATTTTTTGTTTCGTAAAAGTGTTATTGAATAGTTTGCCAGCCGCTGCGAGACTTCATTGTCACCAGTATTTTTGAATTGATAAATTATGCGTATAGAGTGCACTTTCAACTCCCTACAAGTGGCAAATAGCTAGTCGTACTTTATTAGTAATTTTTTGTTTATTTAATAAAATCTAGCCAATTGATAAGGTTAACTGGCAACTATTTAGCGCAGATTGTGCTTTGCAATCAATCTCGTTGAGTGAAATGTCTTCATGAGGATACGTAGTTGATTCTGACGGTCTTACAAGTGCTTTTTTCAGGTGATGAAACGCCATTAAATACTTTGGATTCGGAAGATGCTGACTTTGAAAATCTTGTATGCATAAATTATAATGACCCCTGGCCATAGCCCAAAATAGATGACAAGGTTAGATATTGTCTCATTGAATGTGGACCAGAGCAGGGAAAAGACTGTGATTTAGGGCTTTCAATGACTGATGATGGCAGAACTTTTTCAGCTAATTGGTTTTTGAAGACCTTGTCAAATAATGAAAAAATAGAGAGGAAGTGGCTCATTTACACTGATAATGCTAAATCTATTTCTTGTTTTCCATGTTTATTATTCAGTACAAAAGAAACAATTTTCGTAAAAGTTTTCGTGATTGGAAACATTTGAATCCAAGAATAGGAGAACACAAAAACACTGTAGAGTATCGTAAATGTTATGTAACATGGAAAGAAAGGGAAATTCGATTAATAAAGGTACGAGTAAAACTTTAGACAGAGAATTATAATACGAAATATCTGCAGAAAAAGAAAAGTGGAGAAACATTCTAAAGGCAGGCATAGACGTAGTAATGTTTTGTGCCAAAACAATCTGGTACTGAGAGGAGGGGTCGAACAAATTGGACATCGTAAATCTGGTTTATTTTTGAGTATTATGGAACTCCTGGCCAAACACAATCCACAAATGAAGGAACACGTGTCTTCTTTTACCAAAAGAAGCCTTTCGTACATCTCAGCAACAATACAAAATGAAATAATTTCAGCACTGGGATCAGAAGTCAAAAATAAAGTTGTGGCGAAAATTCTGCTGGTAAAATCTTACAGTATCTCATTTGATTGTACCCCGGATACCAGCCACCAAAAACAAATTTCAGAAATTGTATGCTATGTAGATTCAAATAATGGAAAGTGTACGGTTGAAGAAAGTTTTTTAGCTTTTATAAAAATTGATGAAAAACCGGCGGTGGACTTACTGACAAAATCGTAAGCAAACTATGCCAAGATGGTCTTATATTATAAGACTACAGGGGGACAGTCATATGACAATAGTGCTAATATGGCGGGTAAATATCAAGAAGTTCAAGCGCGAATCTTGCTACTGAATCAACATGACAGATTTTTACTATGTATTACTCACTTACTTAATTTAGTTGGAGTCATCTGTGACACCAGAATTACCTACATTTTTCTGGACAGTGCAAAATATATTGGGTTTTTAGTTCGAGAGGGAGTTGAGTGATGAAGACGAGATTGAAACGCGAAAATAAAAGTGGAACTAAAAATTGTGAAATTAATTAATTGTTCGATTGTGAAATAAATTAATTTTTCACTTGTGAAATGCACGTATATGTTTTCTGCAAAAAAGTGGAAGACGAGGCGAAAAATTCGAAGAAGTTTTGTGGAGGAACCTAGTCATTGTGGCTTTGTGGAGAGTTTGTAAAAGAGGATGTTGTAATCTCTAATCCATTTACGAAAAGCAAGAAAAAAAAATAGGTATTGTACTTATCGGCCATAACTCTTGATGTTCGGTCGCACAGCGAAGACGGTCTTTGTGATTCCATTTTACGAAAGTCTCTAATCTTTTGCCAAGTGCCGAGACGCGACAAATTCCAGTGGCTGCTCGTTACAGTAGGCAATTATCTACCTTGTGAAGTGAAACTGAAAGTTTAACATTGACTTTAACCGCGCTAAAGATTTGTTCCAGAATTCACTGGGCAGCAGTGTCGGTACTATGAAATAGTGATTACTCGATTTCGATTTTATTCAATTGGCATCGTAGCTTTATATACATATATTGAATATTCAATTGTTGATTGAAATGCAAGTAGTGAATTTTAATAGACCTAGACAATATTGAATTTGAATTTTGAATTACAGCTAATCCGTCAAGTTGTAATCAGTGATCTTCCAACATAAAAACTAAGGAGTAAAGCAATTAAAAACTTTAAATTGTATTAACAGCCAATATTTTTCTTATTTTAGTAAAACTTTTTACTATTTCATAACAAGGAAACTTGTATCATCGAAAGGTATGAGTAATTTTTATTTGTATTATTCTCTTGTATTATGCATTAAAATTTTTTATCTGTTTTATCCGCAAGCGAAAAGAAAAATTGTTTTGTGATTGTTTGAAACATTTTCTTTCACTAAAAAAGGGGTTTTAATTTTCTTGTGGCAATCAATTTAAAATTCTCACCCCTCCCGTCCTTTTCCCTTGCGTGGTAAGTTTTATGTGTAGGGTTGCTCAGCACAAGCAGAGGGTGCCCGGGACGACCCGCGACACGACTGCTCAATATTTCTTCATCCCAGTATTACTCAAAAGATCTGAATACCGATCGTCCGTTGGTTGTAGCTCATGGGTCATGTTACTTGGGAGGCAGTAAAACTTTATCTCGAACATTTCCGCAGCATCAACGACCAAATCATCCAAATGGCATTTTGCGCCATCAAATACCAATATACATGGTCCAGGAAGCTTATACTTAGCAAAACGTTGAATCCAGGTGACAAAAATGTTCACGGCCGTACTGCCTTTAGGCGTCATTTGGCCAACTGCACCTGTTGGGTAATGAGTCTTATCATTCCAGTTTCATACGTTTGTCCTTAAATAAAATCATTGAACAGCAGTACCGCAAGAGACTATAGTGACATTCTCAGCGTGTTTAAGGGTGTCTAAGTGTACCTTTTTGCACCGCGTTCCGCTAAAACTTCAAGTATCTTATGTAACTTAATCCGACAACCTTTCTCGTCAATATCATGTATCCTCTCTGGCTTAAGCATGAGCTCATTTTCTTCCGGTAGCTTTGGAAGTTTCAAAAAATAATCTGAGCTCTAGCTGGATTCAAATTTTGGGCTCTCCTTCTACAAATATTCGGGTTCCATTTCATAAAACCTTGAAGCCGATTCAAGCTAATCAAAGCACTTTTACTGTTGTTTATCATATTGTTTGTTTCACAATACTTCTTCACGCACATGCGAAGTACACGTGGAGTCAGAAGATATCCACTATCACTTAGTCGTATGATGCGCATTGCTAATTCTTTTTTTCTTGAATGTTTAGAAGCGGTTTCCTTCTTAACATTGATTTCCATTCCTTTTTATCTGCAAGATATCGTCAAAGCGTTCGTCTAGGAAGCTTGAAGTATTTGGACCCTGTTAAAACCTTCATTTTGCCAGCATCAACAGCTGTCATCGCCGAGTTCATGGTGGCTTCACTCCAAGTACCTCTGGTTTTCCTTAATTTAGAATGCAGCACCATGATGTGAATCAAAAATAAATCAAAATGCTAAAAACTTGAACAGAAATAAAATAAATATTAAATATTTAATATGGAACATATGGCCACTTGCACTGGTGGACTAAGAAGGGGGCAGCAGAGGTGGTCCGCCCAGGCCCTTCAGTCCTAGGGGGCCTCCAAATCTTGAAAAGTTCTTTAAATCATATTCTAAACAAGATTGAAAATATGTTCAGAACTTAGTAAGAAGCAGTTCAAAGTTTCGGGCCTCGTAGATATAATTGGAAAACAGCTTAGACCGGTTTCTTACAATCTTTCAATTTGAATGGCTGGTGTAAAATTGAAATTTCTTCCATTGCCGATCTACCTTTCTTTATAGTATTGTATCTATATTCTGCCGATATCCATCAACTGCTGAATTTATAGGCTTCTACATTACTACACCCTACAGTAAATTCGGTCTCACCGCCATTAACTTGGCTCTTTTTCAATTTTTCTATAATCCTTTGCAAAAGGTTACAGTTCAGCAATATATGAATTTTTTATGAGTAATGAAAAAAATACGAACACAACCATTTTCGATTTAAGAAAGCATCTTCTTTTTTTATAAATTCCTGCTAGAACTCAGCTGCATACATTCAACCAGGTGAATTGTTTCAGAATGCAGAGTCCCTTCCAAGAACATACAATTTGAGATTTTCCGGCCACCGAAATCTGTGAAGTTTGAAATTTTTAAAACCTTTCGCTTCATTCTGTTACTAACTTTTGCATGAGTTCTACCGTCGCCCTCGTTATACAATGGCCATATGAACACCTGATAAAAATATCAGCTGACGACCTGAACAATCCACGTCATCACGTTTTTTGTTTTCTTTTGAACAGTTGAGTGATGTAACATTCCATTGGGCGACTTCAGACACGGCGTTAAAACCACCCGCGTCTAACATGGTTGATGCTGATGCTCCTAGTTTTAAATGTCGGCTTGGTACCCCCAGCGTATTTTCGTGTACGATACACATCTTATGTGTGTATGTATTAAAAGGTTCATTCAATCATAAGATGCCGTGCAGGCAACGTCGAAATGATAAAGAAGAGCGAAATCGAATCAACTGCTTTTGCTTATTACTTTAACGACTTTTTTTGCGCGGTGAATTTTTCGAGCGAAATTACATAAAGTGATTACTTTTATATACTATTATGCGATTTTCAACATGAAATGATTGTCTATATAACTGTCTTTTTCACTGCATGTCTGAACACGGCCAGACACAGCTAACATATCGGTGCCATCTTAACCCGAACGTTCTATGCTTCGAACTTTACCAGTCCGGCCATTATATAACGAAGCTGACGGTTCTACTTTGATAACCGTAGTGTAACGTACATACGTAATATATTTTTGATTTTAGTTGTGGCGTCTAAGCAGTGCAGATTTTTAATAGTTGTCGTGTTCTCGTGTAGCGTGTGTCTAAGCAAAAATATGTTACATCTCCATCAGTAATTGGGGCTAAATAATAAGTATATCTTGTAGTTTTCAAGTAAATAAGTTTCTTCTTACATTTCTTGCGTTTTACAAATTACCTGCTCCTTTGTTGTAGGTACTTACAGTTTACCTACTCAATATCGTATGAATACCTAGAAATAGCGGCACAACTATCGCGAGCGAGCATACCTAATATATTCTTTATACCATGATTGATGATGAGATGAGACCCAGTTGAGGTACAAGTATATGAAGGTTGTATCGTGATTTGGTTTTACAATTGAAGGCGAATTTGATGATAGTCAAATATAAGGAGAGTTTTAAAATAATTTCTTTTAACCTCCTCATTGGATATTTGTAGTAATAGAGCAGTTACCCTATCAAACTGCTCTAAAACTTTCCTATCTCGGTCACCTCTACAGTATGGTGATCAAGAAAATTGAAATTCTTACTAGAAAAGTTAAGACAGTTCTATTAAACGCATATTGCTATCGGCGGCGACAAGTAGACATTAATAATCATTCAGTTTAGAATTTTTTTCTAAATATCTAATGTCTTTTTTAGGGTTTTGTAAAATAATTTTACAAAACCCTACTAGTTTCGCGACCAGTCTGTCCGTCTGTCTGTCTGTCTGTCCGTCCGTCGGACAGACAGACAGACAGAAACATCAAATTTTGTGTGTAGGTGTAAAGTGGTGATCTCTTCAAAGTTCAACTACAAAAAATTTTTATAAGGTATTCAAGGGGGGTCTCCCCATATAGGAGAGTGACCCCAAAAAAAAAAAAATTCATTGAAGGTAGCCGATATGGGTATCAAATGAAAGGTCTTGATGAGAACTTTTCAAAACAGATCTTAGTTTGGCAAAAAAATTTTCGAGGAGCGCACAATTTGTGTCCCCCCCCCCCCCCCTCGCGATTGGACACCTGTGATCCGAAAAATCTGAAAAAACTCAGGAATGAAGGCCTTGGTGTGAACAACAACAACAAATACGTGAGAAGTCGCAATTCACTCAACTTTGTTAGTAATAGTATGATTTATCGATTTTGTGTTTTCTTGAATAAAATCTTAACGATATCCTTAAATTCAATATAATTAAGTAGATGTCCATTTGTAAGATTGATATATTCTGAAAGTTTCATAAAGATTGAATAATATTTAGCGAAGTTATAGCGGTTTGAATTTTCCTGTATTACTATGGAACACTGTACGCTGCATTTATTATTATGGCTAAATATGGCTATGGAACAATATGCGCTTTGTACCGACTCAGACAGTACAGTTTTGCTAGAATTTGCATGAAAATTTCAGGAATGATAGGTGTCATGTATATCTTTGAGAATCGGTTCAGCTAGTGGTATCAGTAATCGTAAAACAAAATAGTGGTTGTCTTAAATGCAAAGATTGAATAATTTTGAGTTTGAGTATTCATAGCACATAGTATAGCCAGATTTAAAATAAAACAAGTTGGGTGAACAGACCTACGCTCATGTCAGAAGGGTTTTGTATTCAATTTACAAAATGCAGTCACCAGATCGAATCAAATCAAGAAATATATCAATGACGATTTTATTGGAGAAAATATGAAATACGAAAATCATACTATTATTAACAAAGTTGAACGGATTTCGACTTCTGATGTTTTTGGTATTGTTATACTCATAAATATCTCCCTTGATAATTATTTCAGATGTCCATCCGCGACGGGGGGAAACACATTTTTCATGTATTTCCCCCCTGTGCCCCACTGAAGCAAAAACTGACAGTTTAACAACTGTTTTGAAATGCTCCCATGAAAACTTTCATTTCATGCTCATATCGGCTACGTTTGATGAATTTTTGTTTTCAGGGGCCACTCTCCTGTACTGTTATCATCGATTAATGGCCAATTTTTTCGAATCCTAGAATGGTTACAAAGCCCTTTTGCTAGGAGCTCTCTCCTACCTCCTTGACTTGTTTCACTTATGGGCATTAATTGTAGGTACTCATCTTCAGTCATTCATTTAATTGAATCAAGTGTTCAAAGCATGTATCTTAAACGTTGAAGTTGGGAAAAAATAAGTCAAAATTATTCAATCTTCGCATTTAAAACAACCACTATTTTGTTTTACGATTACTGATACCACTAGCTGAACCGATTTTCAAAGATATACATGACACCTATCATTCCTGAAATTTTCATGCAAATCCTAGCAAAACTGTAGTGTCTGAGTCGGTAAAAAGCGCATATTGTTCCATAGCCATATGTAGCCATAATAATAAAAGCAGCGTATATAGTTCCATAGTAATACAGGAAAATTCAAACCGCTATAACTTCGCTTTCATTTGATACCCATATCGGCTAGCTTCAATGAAATTTTTTTTTGGGGGGTCACTCTCCTTTATGGGGAGACCCCCCTTAAATACCTTATAAAAATTTTTTGTAGTTGAACTTTGAAGAGATCACCACTTTACACCTACACACAAAATTTGATGTTTCTAGCTGAAGTAGTTTCCGAGAAAAACTGCTGTGACACACGGACGAACGGACGGACGGACGGACAGACGGACAGACTGGTTGCGAAACTAGTAGGGTTTTGTAAAATTATTTTACAAAACCCTAAAAAAGGAAACTAAATATTTAAGAAAATGGATGCTATTTAAATAGCATTTATTTATGGCTTCTGTCGGTGGTGGAAGTTAAATCCAAAAGTATCGCAGCATGAATCATCGCCTGAACATCTTTCGAATTTAGAAAAATGGAAAACATTGACTATGAGCCTGAAACTTAACAAAGCCACTGATCGAGGTAACCTGAGGACAACGCTTTTTAGATATACCCCGGTTTTTAGCCCAGCAAAACCTTGCTTCCCGCGGTCATCGTGAAGTTAACAATAGCAAAATATGATCCAGTGCTGAAAGAGCGTTGCATAAAACTTAACGAGTCCGCAGTTGGGTCAAAAAGAGTACCTTCTTATTTATCTGAACGGACACAAAATCAATTTATTTCTTGTTTGGGCGAACATTTTAAGCAAAAGATTATTGCAAATATAAACAAGTTGGGTAGACAGACCTATGCTCATGTCAGAAGGCTTTTGTACTCTACTTACAAAATGCAGTAACCAGTAACGAATAAAATCAAGAAACGTGTCATGTTCGAGGATCATACTATTATTAGCAAAGTTGAAAAAATTTTGACTTCTGAGGTATTTGTTATAGTTATACCCATAAATATCTTCCTTGATAATTTTTCCAGATTTTTTAGATCCATTCGCGAGGGAGGAAACACTTTTTTCATGTATTCCCACCCCCTCCCTGTGCCCCCACTGAAGTAAAATCTGCCAGTTTAAGAACTGTTTTGAAAAGCTCTCATAGAGAAGTTGATACTCATACCGGCTACCTTTCATGAAATTTTTTTTCAGAGGCCACTCCTCTGTACTGTAATCATCGATTCATGGCCTGTTTTTTCGAATCTTAGAATGGTTACAAAGCCCTTTTGCTAGGAGCTCTCTCCTGCCTCTTCGACTTGTTTCAATTTTATCTACTCATCTTCATGATACCTATCATTCCTGAAATTTTCATGCAAATCCTAGCAAAGCTCTAGTGTCTTAGTCGGTAAAAAGCGCATATGGTTCCATAGCCATATGTTTCCATAGTAATACAGGGCACATTGTTCCATAGTAATACAGGAAAATTCAAATCGCTATAACTTCGTTAAGTACTATTCGATCTTAATGAAACTTTCAGAAAAGATCAATCTTATAAAAAGTCATTCGTTTGCTAAACTTTATTGAATTTAAGGGTACCGTTTAGATTTTATTTAAGAAAACATAAAATCGATAAATCATACTATTACTAACAAAGTTGAGTGAATTTAGACTTCTCATATATTTGTTGTTGCTGTACTCATAAAAGCCTACATTCATGATTTTTTTCAGATTTTTTGGATGGAAAGTTTCCAATCGCGAGGGGGGTACGCGAAAAGTTCGTACATTTCCCCTTCCCCTACATTTCACCTCCCTATATGGGGAGACCCCCCTTAAACCCATTTGAAAAAATTTTCCACCCTTGAACTTTCAAGAAGTCACCACTTCTGATCTTTTCACAAAGTTTCATGGCTGTAGCCTCTATAGTTTCGGAGAAAAAGTGCTGTGACATACAGACGGACAGACGGACACAGGTCGTGATTGCAACAGTGTTTTGTATTTGAGTACAAAATCCTTAAAAAGGCTCAGTATTACGGCATCATTTTTGACAGCACTCCCCACGAAAGCAAAACAGACCAAATGACTCAAATCATTAGGTATGTACACATAGAAAATGGCATTGTGGAAGTTCGAGAATCATTCCTAGGATTTTTTGTGATGTCTCGGAAAACGGCAGAAGATATGTCAAAAGATATTCTGCAGAAGCTTGAAAAAGATGGCCTGAATATTGCATTGTGCAGAGCTCAAGGTTATGACGATGCCGCGTTAATGTCAGGTGTACATGGAGGATTGCAACAAAAAATTCGAGAAATCGATCCAAAGGCTGTGTTCAGTCTCTGTGCGAATCATTCCTTGAATCTTTGCAGAGTCCATGCATAATCATGTGTTTCTTCCAGCGTCACATGTTTTGCAACTGTAGAAAGGCTATATTCATTCTTCTCATCATCTACACAGAGGTGGGAATTACTCAAAGAGAAAACAGGTAAAGGTTTGAAACGTTTGTCTGATACTCGCTGGAGCGCTCATTGCGACTCGGTTAAAATCGTAACAAAAACGTGGAAATAATTGTGAGTGGATACTTGAGAATATATGCAAGATCCATAAAAGTCCAATCTTGATGCTAGATCAGTAGCAAGCTTGCTTTTACCAGCTTTTTTTGACTTTAGCTTTTCAACATATATTAAGTTTTGGCACACAATATTACAAGAAGTTAATTTAATGCAACAATACCTATAGTCTCCTTAAATGACTTTGGATAAAGGACTCACCAAACTAAAAGCCCTGAACAACTATTTAGTGACAGAACGAATCCTGATTGTAGACAATGATGTTACATTTAGCACAAAAAATGTAATGATATGGATATATATATAGATATATATATATATATATATATATATATATATATATATATATATATATATATATATATATATATACATATGTATTTATGTTTCAATAGAGTCAGTTAATTATTTCTTTTCTTAACTAACGTATAATATGTTGATATTTTCATTTCACTAAGCACGATATTATTCTTAGTTTTTGATCGCCATTATTGTATGTTTAAATTAAAAGTGCCAAGAGGGCCATTAAGCTTTTTGATTGTATTATTTTATTTTTTCATATCATTTATAATGATTTACAAAATAAAGCAACGTTGAATTTAAATTTGAGATGAAACAACAAACAATATTGTACATCGTATTTGTTTTCTGCTAGTACTTATTTAACATGTTTTCTTACCTTTATTTTACCAAACTCTTCAATAATTACACTGAAATCAATTTCCTTTGAAACTCTTCTTTCAATTGAAAGCATGGAAAGATTGACCAGTCGCTATTGATGTATCGTAGATCGAACGTAACTTTTCGTTAGTTTGAGTTTGGAAAAACTTCTCTCGCATGATGCAACTGAGACTCAAATGGTCAAGAAGTACTGAAGTATAACCGATGTACTAGGTAGAGATTTACTGAAGTCCCATTTTATTATGAATTTTAGGATTTCTTGAGCTGCCCAGCTGGCAGCAATCTCCACACTCGTATTAGTGGCTAGTAGATGCCTACGATATCGCTTTATTTCTTGCAGCACCTGCTCTTTATCGAACTTATCGTTATTTTGTACCAGATTGTCTGCAACTTCAGCCAGAGCATCGTCAGAAGCTTCCAGCATGAAACTTGTTTCAGCAATTTTGAAAATTTTGCTGATATCATTCATTGCCACGTATCCTTGGGACAATTCTTTTATAGATCGTTCACTGCATTCGAACATTGATCGACGTACTTTCTCTTGAATTTTCAAAGCAGCATCAAAGCTAGTTCATCCGGCATTATTTTCCTTATCCTCCTTCTTCGTCTTCGCTCGATGTCAATATCCATATCATTACATTTTTTGTGCTAAATGTAACATCATTGTCTACAATCAGGATTCGTTCTGTCACTAAATAGTTGTTCAGGGCTTTTAGTTTGGTGAGTCCTTTATCCAAAGTCATTTAAGGAGACTATAGGTATTGTTGCATTAAATTAACTTCTTGTAATATTGTGTGCCAAAACTTAATATATGTTGAAAAGCTAAAGTCAAAAAAAGCTGGTAAAAGCAAGCTTGCTACTGATCTAGCATCAAGATTGGACTTTTATGGATCTTGCATATATTCTCAAGTATCCACTCACAATTATTTCCACGTTTTTGTTACGATTTTAACCGAGTCGCAATGAGCGCTCCAGCGAGTATCAGACAAACGTTTCAAACCTTTACCTGTTTTCTCTTTGAGTAATTCCCACCTCTGTGTAGATGATGAGAAGAATGAATATAGCCTTTCTACAGTTGCAAAACATGTGACGCTGGAAGAAACACATGATTATGCATGGACTCTGCAAAGATTCAAGGAATGATTCGCACAGAGACTGAACACAGCCTTTGGATCGATTTCTCGAATTTTTTGTTGCAATCCTCCATGTACACCTGACATTAACGCGGCATCGTCATAACCTTGAGCTCTGCACAATGCAATATTCAGGCCATCTTTTTCAAGCTTCTGCAGAATATCTTTTGACATATCTTCTGCCGTTTTCCGAGACATCACAAAAAATCCTAGGAATGATTCTCGAACTTCCACAATGCCATTTTCTATGTGTACATACCTAATGATTTGAGTCATTTGGTCTGTTTTGCTTTCGTGGGGAGTGCTGTCAAAAATGATGCCGTAATACTGAGCCTTTTTAAGGATTTTGTACTCAAATACAAAACACTGTTGCAATCACGACCTGTGTCCGTCTGTCCGTCTGTATGTCACAGCACTTTTTCTCCGAAACTATAGAGGCTACAGCCATGAAACTTTGTGAAAAGATCAGAAGTGGTGACTTCTTGAAAGTTCAAGGGTGGAAAATTTTTTCAAATGGGTTTAAGGGGGGTCTCCCCATATAGGGAGGTGAAATGTAGGGGAAGGGGAAATGTACGAACTTTTCGCGTACCCCCCCTCGCGATTGGAAACTTTCCATCCAAAAAATCTGAAAAAAATCATGAATGTAGGCTTTTATGAGTACAGCAACAACAAATATATGAGAAGTCTAAATTCACTCAACTTTGTTAGTAATAGTATGATTTATCGATTTTATGTTTTCTTAAATAAAATCTAAACGGTACCCTTAAATTCAATAAAGTTTAGCAAACGAATGACTTTTTATAAGATTGATCTTTTCTGAAAGTTTCATTAAGATCGAATAGTACTTAACGAAGTTATAGCGATTTGAATTTTCCTGTATTACTATGGAACAATGTGCCCTGTATTACTATGGAAACATATGGCTATGGAACCATATGCGCTTTTTACCGACTAAGACACTAGAGCTTTGCTAGGATTTGCATGAAAATTTCAGGAATGATAGGTATCATGAAGATGAGTAGATAAAATTGAAACAAGTCGAAGAGGCAGGAGAGAGCTCCTAGCAAAAGGGCTTTGTAACCATTCTAAGATTCGAAAAAACAGGCCATGAATCGATGATTACAGTACAGAGGAGTGGCCTCTGAAAAAAAATTTCATGAAAGGTAGCCGGTATGAGTATCAACTTCTCTATGAGAGCTTTTCAAAACAGTTCTTAAACTGGCAGATTTTACTTCAGTGGGGGCACAGGGAGGGGGTGGGAATACATGAAAAAAGTGTTTCCTCCCTCGCGAATGGATCTAAAAAATCTGGAAAAATTATCAAGGAAGATATTTATGGGTATAACTATAACAAATACCTCAGAAGTCAAAATTTTTTCAACTTTGCTAATAATAGTATGATCCTCGAACATGACACGTTTCTTAATTTTATTCGTTACTGGTTACTGCATTTTGTAAGTAGAGTACAAAACCCTTCTGACATGAGCATAGGTCTGTCTACCCAACTTGTTTATATTTGCAATAATCTTTTGCTTAAAATGTTCGCCCAAACAAGAAATAAATTGATTTTGTGTCCGTTCAGATAAATAAGAAGGTACTCTTTTTGACCCAACTGCGGACTCGTTAAGTTTTATGCAACGCTCTTTCAGCACTGGATCATATTTTGCTATTGTTAACTTCACGATGACCGCGGGAAGCAAGGTTTTGCTGGGCTAAAAACCGGGGTATATCTAAAAAGCGTTGTCCTCAGGTTACCTCGATCAGTGGCTTTGTTAAGTTTCAGGCTCATAGTCAATGTTTTCCATTTTTCTAAATTCGAAAGATGTTCAGGCGATGATTCATGCTGCGATACTTTTGGATTTAACTTCCACCACCGACAGAAGCCATAAATAAATGCTATTTAAATAGCATCCATTTTCTTAAATATTTAGTTTCCTTTTTTAGGGTTTTGTAAAATAATTTTACAAAACCCTACTAGTTTCGCAACCAGTCTGTCCGTCTGTCCATCCGTGTGTCACAGCAGTTTTTCTCGGAAACTACTTGAGCTAGAAACATCAAATTTTGTGTGTAGGTGTAAAGTGGTGATCTCTTCAAAGTTCAACTACAAAAAATTTTATAAGGTATTTAAGGGGGGTCTCCCCATAAAGGAGATCTATATATATATATATATATATATATATATATATATATATATATATATATATATACATATATACATATATATATATATATATATATATATATATATATATATATATATATATATATTAAAAAATTTAGCATCAGTATTATTCCCTTTTCCGAAATGTACTGCAAAACTACGTCAACTTTATATAGATGGGGAACCTTATATAGATTTTCCGCCCCGGGTCTTTGACAGCCTTAGTCCGCCACTGGCCACTTAGTGGCCATATTTTCAGGCATCTGTTTGGTATCACTTTATGTAAAGATATTCAAAAGCAGCTCAAAATGTTCAAGGGTATATCATAAACAGTAAATTAAACACAAAAACTATCAACTTTTTGTAATTTCAATGACTTTATAGCGCAAGAACTCGAAAAAAACTTGTAATCCGAAATTTCTACCAGCAGCGTGAGGTTTTTTCGCACTGAAATGGCGAATGATGTTGACAGACTGGTGACTCATAACTATGCTATTTCATCATGAATACAAAAGCCTTCATATACGTTCACGTGGTTTTTGCGACTCACTGATATTTTTGTGTGGGAATGGCGGGTGGCCATATTTTCCGACTGGCCATATTTGACACAGGTAGCTTAAATATTTAGTAAAAAGAACTGGATTGTTAACTTAGAACTGCTACTCGGTTGTCACAGAAACCATTGGAACTGTTACTCAAAAGGATCAATATTGCTCATCCCTTTTTTTTGTATTTTGGTGCATAACCCCCTAAAATGAATAAACGTTCCTGCCGAAAGACCTGAACCGGCGCTTCAAAGTTAATATTGTATTGTAGGAGAAGAATATTTTCCCTTTTTATCGTTGGTCCACTATATTTCCAATCTTTTTAACCAAAAACAAATAAATAAAATAAAATAGGCATTTCTCAAGGATAATTTTTTGATTTTACAGAGGCGATTGAAAGAAATAAACTTTAGATCAAGGTTGAAAAGCGTTCAAACTTTTCAACGTTTGATCCGTGAGTTATTCATTTGAATAACCTCAGTACTGTTGACTTGACCTTTATCAGACCCAATCCATCAAAACAATAGTCTATTCATCTGACACTCGTTCTCACATTCATTTACCCAGGCTGTCGTCAGTATGAAAAACAGTAGTTTTCATTGGGAACACATCAAACAAAGTGACAATTAGAGATTTACGAGTATTCCTTCCAATCTTTGCTGGACTAAACTGATGCTGACTGTTTGGCGATAAATGACAATTAAAGGCGGACAGGCGGATCCACTTCAAAGAGCACTTCACCCATGTTTAAACTGTCATTAAATTTTCGTTTTAAATAAGACCCTAAAGGAATGACAATAAACCCTTATCGGATAGGCTATAGGGCCAAGCATTGCTCCTGCCCGCGGCTCTGATAGCGACAGCATCCACGATAGCCGCTGGCCCGGGAAACTGAACTTTCTGTTTATTCCCTTGAATTTTTTCCATAGTTTTTTAGTGCACAGCCAGTTCCGCTCTGTCCACGCTTGACCATTTTTCTTTCAATGTCCCCACGTATCCAAGATATTTCTTTTGTGCTGTCACCAAAAAACCACTTTGCATACATGAATTCGTCTCCGACGAAGACCTTTGAGTCAGATGCAGCTTTAATTTCAGTTTCTGCTCATTTCGATTATACGAGTATGTAGGAACGATTCGACGTGAAGTTTGCATTCGTTTTTCTTTGATTTGCTGCCTGTGTCGGGTGTTCCTGGTGCTTTTGTTTTAGAGCGTCGAGTTTCTGGTTCACTTGTCTTCTCTAAGATATGTCGCATTGTCGTCCCGTTGTCGTTGAAATCAGGTCTTCCCAGCGCTTTATATGCCTTGAATAGCGGCCGTACAACTGCCAGTTGCAAGATCTGTCTGTCTGTCCGCTCGTCTTGTCTGCTCGTCTGCCACATTTATCTGCATCCTTCATTTCCAATTCTTGGAAAAAATGCACCATGTATTGTTGCATTCAGTGCAACTGTTACCATACATACTCGTACATTCAATCGCTCACTCAATCGCATGCTCCTTTGACTCTATGAAAATGTTAACCCTTTTTGGAAGTCAGCGATTACCGCTCGTAATTTGCATCGGTAATGCAACGTTAAAGATACCATGCGCATTTCTTGGATCTAACTATGCACCTCATGTCCTTGGAATCCACAACAACATTCCGCATAGAATCATCATTTACTAAACTTGAGGCCATAAATGAACTTATCTCTCGGTTGACTTTCGCCTAGCATTCACTTTTTGTTTTAACTTCTTTTGCGTTTTGTCCGCCCTCCATGCACCATTCCAAGGTTAACATAATCATGACAAAGTGAAACCGGAGCAAAGACGAAGCTAAGATGGATCTTTGGGTCCCAGATGATGACAATTTGATAAAAATGACTAAAGAATACTTTGTGTGCATTATTTCTGTCAATTCGGGGCAGGGGTTGGACTGGAAATGCAGACATGGTCGTCAGTCACTCACTGAGTTGGTAAAGTCTCAAGGACTTTACATGCTCTTATCACATTCATCTTTTGCATTAAATCTGAACAATTTGACTAGGACGTTGCCTGCTGCATTCACACTGCCTTGGGCTTAAATCCGATTGGGAATTCAATCACATGTAATTTAGCATTTATCGGTTCAGGTGTCGTTTCAACATAAGATTATCTTTGAAATTATTCTTATAATTCTCATTAGAGTAATTATCCGATAAAACCGTCTTATTTAATATCATTAAACTATTTTCTTAGCGATTAACTTCTTCGAGACAGCGCTGAAATTGGTGCTGAATAACTTATTTAAGAAAAAAAAAAAAACGAGTCTAAGTAGCAGGAGAGTGCTCCTGCCAGAAGGATCTTGTAAATAAATTGGCGAATCGAACTTTGTCCTACAAAAAACAAATTCACTGCCATATAAGATTGACATTTACGAGTATTTATTTCGACCAACTTACAGACTAAAGTCCAATTACAAGATTGGTTCCAACAATATATTTAAAATTATTTAAAATTAAATTCTTAAGACTATGTTTATAAATTACTAAAGATGGAGCGTACGGGCCAAACTCCATAGCATTGTGGTTTCTTGGCAGACGCAGCAGTGGTGAATTGTAATGCAAATGGAATTTGGTAAGATCCTTCATTTCTAGAGGGATAATAGATGTCCGCATTGTCAGTAACTCTCTTACATTTGTATGCAACTGATGATGCTGAAGCTTATATAGGAGACGAGATGGTAATGATGGGAGGTGCAGAAAAAACAGTCTTTCTTCATAAGATTGGTACGGGACTTTAAATTTAAAGAATAATATTCGGGTGAACTTCCATTGTACAGATTCCAGCAGTGAGTCTAAGTACTTATTCCTGTAATGCGGTGTCCAAATTTGGGAACAATACTCGAGGATAGGCCGAACAGTTCTTATATAAAGATGTACTAGAGACAGGATATTTCCAAAGATGCAAGAGTGACGAAGAACAAATCCGGAAACCAGAGAAGCACGTGAAATGATATCGAGGATGTGCTCTTCGAACTTGAGTTGTGGGTCTAAGATCACCCTTAAGTCTTTGAACTTGGTTAGTACAGATAGCGGCTCATTGTGTAGGCAATATGGAAATGAGATTGGGCTCGGTTTTAAAGTCATTTTATGAAATTTTTGCACATTAAGGGAAAGAAAATTTAATTCACTCCAATTGCATAGGACGCTCAGGTCATTTTGGAGGGAAACTAAATCATCAATACATCTAATGACTTTAAAACTTTAAGATCATCAGCATAGAGAAGACATGGAGCATATATTAAAGAGTGCAAGTCGTTAATGTATATTAGGAATAAAAGCGGCCCCAGGATGGATCCATGAGGGACTCCAGTCTGTGGATTGAAGGAGTGAGATAACACTCCACAGAGACTTACTCGACATGAGCCATTGTTTACGCATGAGGTAAGCCAAGAGAGCAAACAACCAGAAATATTATGTTGTGTTAGCTTTTTACACAGTACGTTATGATTTACTTTATCAAACGCCTTGGCAAAATCAGTATAAACGACGTCAACCTCAAAGTGCTTATCAAGCGCTTCACCAACAATGTGAGTAAACTCAAGTAGATTTGTAGTCGTCGACTGACCTGGAAGAAAGCCATGTTGAGCAGGATATATCGAGGAGTATATAAGTTCATAAATGTGATGTGATGTGAATTTGACATCAAAAGGCTCCAAACGGCGTCTGTGGCCAAACATTTCACGGAGACCCTCGACAACCAGCTGGCTCTCGTCTTATCAGACGCATCGTTAAAGACGAGCAACGAGCTCTGGATGGAAGTTAAAGCGGCTATCGGAACCGTGGCAGAACAGACGATTGGACATCAAGCCCGGCGCAAGAAAAATGATTGGTTCGATGATGAGTGCCAGAATGCGTTAGATAAAAAGAATCAGGCGTACAAAGATTACGTAGGTAGGAAAACCAGGTCGAAGAGAGAACACTATGAAAATCTCAGAAGAGTAGTGAATAAGATAACTAGGATTAAGAAAAGAAAATACTATGATGACCAATTGAGAAGTATAGATGTAAGTTTAGCGAGCAATAACACAAGACAAGCGTAGAAAGTAGTGAAAAGGCTGAAATGTGGTTATCAGCCCAAAACCACGCTCTGGCGTGATGACAGCGGCAATATAACCGCTGATGAAATCAGGATTAAGGAAAGATGGGCAACATATTTCAAGCACCTCCTTAATCCTCCGCACAGCTCCAAAACATCGGAGTCTATAGATGTCTGCGGAGAGCTTCCATTGGCCCCACAACTCTGGATGAAGTTTGTTCCATCATCAAAGCCCAAAAGAATAATAAAGCGCCAGGCATTGACGAGATTCCAGTGAAGCTCATCGAATATGGCGGCAGTAGTGTTCACCAAGCTATTCACAAAGTCATCCAGTACATTTGGCGACAAGAACATATGCCGAAAGAGTGGAGCCAATCAATTATATTCCCTATCCACAAAAAAGGCGACCAGCTACAGTGCGAAAATTATAGGGGCATATCACTACTTTGTACGGCGTACAAAATATTTTCTAAAATCTTAGAAAATAAAATCGGATCATACACCAACAGTATTATTGGGGAGTATCAAGGTGGTTTTAGAGCAGGTAGATCAACAACAGGCCAATTGTTCACGGTCAAGCAGGTACTTGAAAAATGCTGGGAGTTCAACATAGACGTACACCGAATTTTCGTTGACTTCAAGCAAGCATACGACAGTATTGATCGTAACATACTGTAGCAAATAATGCTCGGTTTTGGCATCCCAGCCAAATTAGTACGTCTTACCAAAATAACAATGACGTCGACGACCTCCCAAGTCCGCATCAATAACAAACTACCCGATTCCTTTGACACAAATATCGGACTAAAGCAGGGAGATGGGCTGACCCCATTGCTATTCAATTTGGCTCTGGAGTACGTCATATGGAAGCTACCTGTCGATACGCGAGGTTCATTATTATACAAGTCGAGCCAGGTAGTGGCCTATGCGGACGACATCAACATTCTGTCATGGTCACTAACAACTACCAAAGAACTCTTTCTGAAACTCGACAGCGAAGCAAAACTAGTAGGGCTCCAAATCAATGAAAATAAAACAAAGCTCATAACGCAGTCGAGGAAAAATACCCCAAATACACAAAATATCACACTTGGTGAATACAATATCGAAAATGTTAGCAAATATGTGTATTTAGCCGCCGAAATAACGAAAACGGCCAATAAAAGAGATGAAATACGCCGAAGAATACAGCTCGCAAATAAAATATTTTATTCAGTATTGACGATCTTGAAGACCAGCTGCATACACAGGAAAACAAAGCTGCAAGTATACAAATCTGTGATAAGACCTGTGTTATGCTATGGGTGTGAAACATGGACCCTAACCCAAGCATCCGCAAATATATCGAACGCCTTTGAGCGACGGCTCCTGAGGCGAACAATCGGAGCGAAGCTAGACGGGAACCAATGGCGAATTCGATACAACCATGAGCTGTATGAACTTTTTGACGAACCGGAGGTCTCAAAGATGGTAAGACTGCGAAAGCTGCAATGGGCTGGACACATGAATCGCATGTACGAACAATGGATATCCAAAAAGTTATTCGTAGGGAGAACTGAAGGCCGGCGGCGAGTGGGGAAACAGAGGAAACGCGGATGTGAGTCGGTCGACGAAGACAGTTCATTGCTGCTCGGGTTTCGAAATTGGACGACGCGGTCAACGGACCGAGACAGTTAGAGGCGCTTGTAATGATTTTCGAAATGCCTGTGTAGGACACGGGTGCCGATGGTCTGGCATAAGTGTCAGCGAACTATAAACAACACCAACCTCAGCTAACTAGCTTCGCTTAACGTCCGCGTACGCGTGCTTGACGACTAGCATTTGCGGGATCATGTGAGGCGGGTTCTTGTCAAGCCACGAAGCTACACTACAAAACACTTATCACGCGTACTCTACTCTACAAGACGCACCGATCAATTTTTACTGTCTTTAGAAAATTTCTATTAGGTGTCAATTAAGCTACTCTACTGTAATTCAATATTTTTTTTTGCCTCGTTAAAGTTAGCGGACACGGAGGCTGGAGACAAACGCAAACATTACACAAAAAGCAACCGTTACTTTCACAGAAGAAGGTCGTTGCATTACAAGGGGAATGTCAAACTTAAAGATGTTAAAGTGGCTGAAGTGAACCACTCATCTCTGCCCAAAGGGTGGAAACTTGACGGATGCAGTTTACTTTACACTAGTCAAACAACAAACTAAGCAGTTTCGACGGGATGACCACCTTATCTCTTCAGGACCAGCCACTCCTGGTCACCACGGGGCTGCTCGACTGCTTATGTTTATTACAGGACATACACTTAGACGAATTATTGAGGGATGACGTTCGACCATATGCGTCAGTACACCTCCTGCAAAAACGATTGTCAGGTTTAGTCGATACGGGAGCCAGTGTGAATTGCATATCAGCCGATTTTGCAGGAGAGGTACTGGCAATGCACGCGGACCAAATCCACCATTTTACCACCTGGTTAAGCACGGCGGACGGAACTCGTCACTCTGTAGTGGGAAAAATTACGACGGATGTCACCTTTAAAGGAGTAACTAAGCCTCTGGAATTTTACATCATACCTCAATTAACCCAGAATCTTTATCTAGGGGTGGATTTCGTTCGAAAATTTAACTTGGCCCCGGCACTGTTTTCCGACACGAGCCTGGAATCCGTCACCACTGTTCCTGACCAAACTCAAACCACTCACTTATTACGACATACACTGGATGTGAATCAACAACTGCGACTTGACTCGGCTATATCGGCTTTTCCATCGCATGAGAAGGAAGGTCTCGGGCAGACGGCACTGGTGTTACACACTTTAGATGTGGGGGATGCTAAACCCTTAAAACAAAGACCTTTTGCCATATCTCCGGCGAAGGAAAAGTTGTTATATGCCGAAGTTGATCGAATGCTAGCATTAGGCGTGATCGAAGAATCGCAAAGCGCGTGGGCTTCCCCGGTCACCTTAGTTGTCAAACCGAACAAGGTCCGGCTATGCTTAGATGCCAGACGCTTGAACGCCGTCACTGTCAAGATTTTTTTTCGAGATAGAAATTATCAAAGATATTTATTTTTTCTATGTACATGGCAACCCCTATTGTGAACATACAGCTCTAAATTATTTTTCTGATGGTTTTTTTATAAATGGGGTTTTATTTTGTAACAATGAAATATATATTTAAATACAATATAAATTTAATTCATCCGTATTGTATGTTGTATTAGACTTCTTTAATAGTCTTTTAGTGACTTTTAATAAAATGCCTTGTTTTTGTCACAATTCATCATTTTTACAGTTTTCTCTTTCTTTGGTGTGTAAATATTTATTATTAGTATATAAGTGAGCTCTCCATTAATCTTAAATTTGGATCCAGATTTTCCTTTTATAATATTAAAATTTACTAAAATATTGGTTTTAAATTAAGTACATAATACTTGTAGTAATAATAAATATAGTTAATATTCCGTACACCTTGTAAAAAAATATTCTGCAGATGGCAGAGCATGTTCTTACATTTGCAAATGTAAATATAAAAACCAAAAAAACCAAATAAAATAAAATTAGACTAGCTTGGTATTATTTTTTTTTTACTACTATACACTTTCAATATAAGATCAAAGCTTACAATTACTTTTCCATTTCCTTAAAAAAAATAGAGGACAAAAAAAATCTTTTAGATGAATTCCTACAAAACATATGAATAAATACGTAGTAACGCATGCAATATTAGAGAGACATTATTTAAACATATGTATAATGTTTTTATGTGCATATACTTGGAATCAATTTATCGATGTATAAAACTTTATACCGTTTCAGATGCGGCGCAAATGTATATAAAATGGCATCCATAAAGCTATGAAGTCCTGGTGGTCTGGCATCATGCATTTTGGTATTAATGATAAGAATCTCAAAATTTATTTGAAGGGAAAACAAAAAGGGGTGCAAGGTTGTTCAAATATTGTACTTATAAAATTCTTTCTCATCATTTGATTCCAAGAAAGATTTGAAGGAACACCAAAAAATATGCTCGCCTTTACTTTGTTCGTATGTGCTTTTTCCAACTCTACTTGTTATATTTCCGACCAACATACTTCCTCTTCAATTTACTTAAGTCATGCTCATGCTTCTGATTGCGGTTTCTTTTGTAACTTGTATATATGTATATTAAACATCAATTGTGTAACTACTCTAGTTAACCGAGCTTGCCCAGTCAATTCAGCCTGAATATCATCATTAACACTTAGAGCACATTATCTTTAATTTTTATCTTCTGCCCTTGTTTTTGCTAGTAGTTTCTTAATTTTTAGAACTGTTTGTTGTGCTGCTAAATTTTGCTACCAACGTTCTTTCGATTGCCGAAAATAAAATATACCGTTTAACTCCTTTATTAGTAAACCCAAAAAAATTGTTTCGTTCTAACCTGGAATCTACTGCGATCACTTAAAAGTGCAAACTGAAGTATCAAGATTAAAAATAGCTAAAAGTTTATTTTTGAGCATCAAACTTGCATGTGGGAAGGTGTATCCAATATCAACCACATATCTCAGCACTATTTACGATGGTGTTTTCTTCTATTTCTCAGCAATCACTATCGATTTCTCGTCAGATAGGGATGCTGCCTTCTTTTCAGCCAGATTTGTACGGGCCAGTGGCGAATAGGCAGTGATAACTATATCACACTGTTTACTAAATTCGATCAATTTCCTTTGATTGAAGCCAGGATGAAATGCAACCGGATTAGTTACTGATTCATTTGTGCAACGTGGCAGCCTCATCTTTGTGCAATAAATTATTATCAGCTACATACTTATACGCAACAGAAAAGTGCATTGAAGGCGAATCAGTAAACCCTAATCTTAAATTATTCGAAGACTTTGGTACTCACATAACGAATCCGATAGCTGACGATGGCGTGATTTCCCAATTGACATGCTGGAGCTTTGGTTCTTATACAATGAAATTCACGTCATTGCGATTGCTGGCGAAGGGCACCGCTAATTTACCACTGTTGTGGGACCATCGACTTCTTAACTAGCTGCCGAAATCAAAGAGATGCTCAATGTCCAGTAGAAACGTTTCGCGTTTTGTATCCTCGTAGATCTAGTTCACGTTCTCTGCATGAATTTATATACTGCCTAGATAATTGATGATATCCGCGGTTAGTCAATTAATGTTTCTTTTCGGTTGGCTCGTACACTGGGTTCGGGCAATAAATGGGAAGTGTATTATAATGTATGACGTCGGTATACTCATTCGAATTGCCAATATTCAACATCATTTGGTTAAGTTGAATTTGACCGATTTGACCTTTGTGGAACTGTCGGCACACTCCGGGACTTCTTCATGGGTGGCGGCCACTACAACCACACTTCACTCCCATGTGGCTGTCAAATCCTCTTGACATCCCACGACAAAATTGACGTGGGATGTGCGCTCGTCGCAACCATCGTGAAATGACAAGCCACCTAGCAGCAAAGTGTGTTAGTAGTGGTCGCCAGCGGCGTCGCATGATTCATTACACGCTGTTTGCAGGAAGCAAAGGTCCGAAAGGGGCTGTAGTGCTAAGAAGAAGAAATGTGATTATGAACGAAACGTTCTAGGATCTTCGGGAAACAAGATAAAAGTGAGATTGGATGGTAGTTCGAGATATACGAAAGTTGGCCGTCTTCCAGAAGTGAGGAAAAAATCCGGAGGACAAGCTGGCACTAAAAATAAAACTCAGAGAAACAATTAATGAAGAGGACAGAGATTTGACGAACACATTTGGAATTCCGTCTGATCCAGAACCAATGCTTGTAACAAGAGTATTAATTATGGACTCGATATCTGCAGGGCTAACTGCAGGAGCACTATCAGCCAGAGAAAAATGAAGAGGGAAATCATAAGAAGAATCAGATGCTGAAGAGAAAGTTATAGTGGAAAAGAAGTCCGCAAACAAGTTGGAAATGGATTCCAGTGTTGAACTTTGTTTATTATTCCATTAATGGTGCTAAAAAGGTGCGAGGAGGACGTTAGATGTGTAGTGAATAGTTGATATACGAATCGATAAAGGACTGCAGCGATGGTCTGCTGCCTCGGCAGAGGAATAGGTAGATATCCGCCGAGAATGCCCTTGCCTGGGGACGCGTGAATGCGCTGGCAGGCTAGCATTGCGGTGTCATATGGCAGGTTCATTCCCCCAGCACAAAGACCCACTACAAAAGAATTTCGCATTCATGAACTCTCGGGTCTCAAATGAAAGGCGACCGAGGTCGCGAAATTGTAGGCAACCACAAAGAGGGGAAATGACTTGTCCAGAGAACAAGTGGAACAAGTAAAAACGGACGGACTTAGGGTAACTTCGTCGTTACCCGACGAAGTTCATGGCCCACAAATAAGAGAGGGACAACCGGGTGGTGATGGTGCCCCCTTGCACCCGCCCAACCGGATCAAGATCCATATCTATTGCAGTGGCCATGTATTTCCCTTCTGAGTGGAAAACTCATACAACATAACTTGCATGAGCCTTCCCATCAGAGGAGAAATACCTTGGTGACCAATTTATGTCATAGAGCTATGTAATCGGATCACATAACCCTATGCCATAAAAAGGTACTTTCTGCGAGGCCACTCAACCCGCGATAGTACCTGAAACAAAAGGAGGTTAGAATGGGCCCGGTGAGTGGCTCATTATTTGTGGGGAACGCCCTCCACCGTACCGGGTCCTATACCCGGTCAGATCCAACGAATGGAAAGACCGAGATGTCCATTTAATTCAACATGCCTTTATTTGTTAGTTTTGGCATAATTTTTCATCAATATTGGGTTATTCTCTAAATTCTGCAATGACGTTTTTAAGGTACTTTTGTGTTGATTCGATGTAAATTTATAGTTACCTATTTTCTTGTTTTAAATAAATAAATTAATAAAAATCGGAAAAAGGCAATAATAAGTGAATTCGATTAATACTTTAAATACATAATATAATATGTAGTGCAAAATGGGAGTTTGTTTTTCTCACTTTAAAAATAAAAATGTTCTCTTTGGAAAAAAAATTTCCCTTAATAGAAAAATTGAAACTTTTGTCAAACTAACACGAATTAATACAAATTATCTACCACGTTTCGATCATAGAATACCATGCATAGTTTTCGATTATAAGCTTATAAAACCAAAAAAATCAACACATCACATAACTAGGATATGATTGACCGTTTAACAAGGATTATATAATCAAACCTTAAAACTAGGAGTATATTCAAAAATTGTAACGAGGATTTAATTATTTTAATAAAATCAAGAAAAAAAAAAATTTAATCTTTTCCTTCCTGCCTACAAGGGGGACAAGTTCTTCTCCAACAAATTTGATGGAGATTGGTGAATACTCTGCACCACCAAAAATGCGAGTTTGTGAGCGTATCAATTATACTACAAATGTGTCATCTTATAAGTGAGAATCTGCATCTTATCGGGATCCGGCCCAATATTATCATACACAATGCTGGAGTTACAGTACCTTGGCGAACTGATTGAGATACTAAGAAAAAATCATATCTCCCCGGTAGAGTGATAATATCATAAACAACTGTCCCCGGAGGCGGATTACTTTGATTTAGGAAATATCGAGTAATAATACGTTTGGAAACGATTACAAAAGCAAATTTGGGGCCTTCCACGACTCCAGCTTGGGTATAAATTTCCGTGAGACGTTTCCGGATTGTATCATTTCCAATCTTGGCTACTTGATGGAATTGACTTTCACCAACACCATCTCTATAGAGAAGAATACGAGATGGCAACGATCCGTGCAAATTACGATATTCTTTAAGTGCTTTAACCACGTTTAATGCAATTTCAGGAGGTCCGACACTTGTGGAATATGGATTGGAAATAATTGCTGCCAAAAAACTTCCGCGGAACTAAACTCTGAACACGTTTTCTTGTGGTGGAAATCCTCTGACTTGTAATTTGTGTGGAGCAAAAACAAAACCACTCGCGCGAATTCGTCAGGGGTCCTCGATTCACTTCAAATTGCTACGGAAAGTCGAAATCGACTGACTTCTACAAATCGCAAAATAAATGAAAACCCGTTTAGCTGTTCTTTGTCATGAGGTCAAATAGTTCGCAAAGGTATCAACGGTACTCAGTAAGTGGAGAATAATCCAAACCGAATATGAAATAAAAGTCTTAGGAGCACTGATAAAGACATGCATGCAAAAGCTAGTATAAATTCCTATTACTTGAGATAATGCACTGATGACTGGTGTACATTGCCGGTGAAGCGTTCGCATGTCAACGGGGTGAAAACTCCTATTAGCAGTAGTCGCTGCGACTCCAACATTCCGTATGGACGATGATTTTTCGGATGTTAGTACCGAACGATTTAACAAACAGCGCACGCCTTATGGCAGCGAGATCTTCCACAATAGGAACTACTCAAGTTGTTTGCGGCCGAGTTAGGTAAAAGCCTCCTCTTCTCCCGAGATATTGGCTGGTGAGTATGCAATTCTGCCTTCCCCAATGAGCCAGAGAACTCCACGACCAATTGTCCTCTCGCAATGGCGCTGTTAACCTCACAAGCGCTCGGCACTGAATCTTGGCTGCTTTTTGGGTGGTTTTCGTTCCTCTTCCCAAGACGCCCGAAGATATAAGTTCTTCGTGGTCAATCTTCACTGACTTTTGCTTGCTTCCGTTCCAGCGCCACCTCTCCTTGCGCTATGCCCGCTGCTCTATCACGCTAGCGCACGACACTTTTCCCGTAATCCTGGAATCTCTCGGAAATTTTAAACGGTTTTCCTCGTGCCGATTTTCGCGTTTTTTCTCCAATACGGAAGAAGTCAGGTTATTCCGTCAAGATGGAGGTGACATTCTTTGGCAACCACAATGACATCCCGTCACTTTAGCCAACCTTGCAAATACGTAGAGGAACATCGAAACACTTCAAACCTATCTTTTCGATGCAAGCCTCAAAGTAGTTTGCATATGGTATTTTTTTTTATATGTGTGGTGCGCACACTTGATGAGTATAAATGCAAATTATGTACGAATAAACAGAATTGCTTCTTGGTGGTTGTTTATGTTTTTAACTGATACTATTATCATACGGTTTTATTAATAAATTTGAATTCATTTCCAATGTAAAGAAACAATAATGAATAATACGTAATAATGTATCGCAGTTTTTCTTTGATATCAAGTTGATTTGAAACAAAATTGGTGTGCGAGGTGTTTGTTAGTTCCGGATTATTTTAAAGAAGACATTAGATATTTAGAAAAAGTTCTAAACTGAATAGTCATTAATGTCTACTTTTCGCCACTGATAGCAATATGCGTTTAATCGAACTGTCTTCACTTTTCAAGAAAGAATTTCAATTTTCTTGATCACCAGGCTGTGGGGGTGAAAGAGATAGAAAAGTTTTAGAGCAGTTTGATAGGGTGACTGCTCTATTACTGCAGATGATTAATATATGATCAGAATGGTTTTGACTGGTTGGAATGAAGTGACTGCTCTATGTGCGTAAAGTAATTTTTCCTTGAGCTTTTAATTAATAATTTCGTGGAGGCGCAGGATGTAGTGTATTCATTATAAGAGTCACAATCACCGATCAATCTAAACTTTTGGTGAAGTTTGTTCTTAATCTTCAGAGCTTCTAAGATGTCACGGTTGAGCCAAGGTGGCTCAGAGTTCTTTTTGGACCTACATAGGGGTGTAAATTGACGAATAAGCGAGTCGAGGTGGGAATAAAATTTAGTAAGAGCTTCTCCGCAATAAAGGCAGTCAAAAACGAGAACCAATCAAGTGAATTCAAAGATTCCGACAACGCGCTGTAATTGGCTTTCCAGTAGTTGAACTTGAGCGGCTGATGGCATTCAAGTGTTTTTGGAAAGCTCATGCTGATGCCCAACAACAGAGGGGGATGATGGGGGTCAGGAGATACATAGGAGTGAGGTGCAGCAGCTACGTGAATATGCTCTGTATCAATGTTCGACATTATAAGATCTAGCATCCGATTGCTTATATTTAGAAGCTTGGGAAAGAAAATTCGATAGTAATATAGTCTATATTACTATCGAATTAGATAGATTAGAAGACAAGATATCAATAGATGATGTTAAGTCCCATTATATGGAAGGAAGATTGAAGTCACCACAAATAATAATACGTGAAGTTGGATGAAGCACAAGACAATATGATGATAATGAGTCAAATAGTGAATCATAAAAGTCAAACGAAGAGTTACAGGGAAGATAGATGCAGAATATGAACACAAGGGCGGAAAGAGTATTGATTTTGACAAGGACGTGCTCAGTTAAGTATGGGGGATGAAAATTGTCGCAAAGCTCACTGGAAAAATCTTTAGCAACAGCAATCAGATTTTTTGTCAGACTAAAATCACGGTCCCTCCGATAGACAATGTGATTTGGGGAAAATTCCAAGCTTTGTATATCACTCTTCAACCAAGTCTCAGTTAAGCAAATAATATTATCATTCGCAAGAATGTATGAAACGCTAAGGCTATGTAATTTGGCCCGCAAGCCTCTTACATTAATATAAGTTAATATTTTTAAAGTTTTAGTATCTGTTATGCGTTAATTTTTCGATGTGAAGTTCTCAGAAAATTTCGCCTTCTGGGAGGATTGTAACGCTTGACTAAAGTTCCATCTGGCCACAAATTTCGATTCAACAAACACTGGAACACTAATTTTGACTGACGATGAGGAAGATTTTCTTTTGTTAACTTTACACAGTCTAATATGGGAAAAGATGATCCAAGCTAACGCTTCACGTGTTGAGTTAACATTTCGACAGTAGTTTTATAGGCTAGCCTCGAAATAAATACATGCAGTGGAAGAGCGACAGCATGAAGAGCCTCTTCTTCATCAATAGCTACACCAGGTTCATTTATAGAAGTTGCAGCATGTGAAGCGTACGTGATTGGCTGCAACTGCTGAGATGTTTGTTCGCAAGAGGGAGAATTAATGCCACGTGTTGAAGACTGCTCAATTTGACGAGAACGTATTTGAGCTTGACCTCTTGTGATGATTTGTGACCTCGCGGATGTCAATAAAGGTGAATTTTCCCTTGGTTGGGTACGGGGAGCTATTGGCGTATTCGGTATAGTAGTGAGCTCCTCCTTTTCGATATTTTCATTCAAAACTTCAGATCTCCGGTCACCAGCTGACTTTGGAAATTTGCCAGGTTGCTCAATATCGGCAATTCTCACAAGCTGGTTGATTTCATTGTTCGCTGTTGCCAATTGATCATTAAGTTTTAGGAATGAATTGGAAAGACGATCAATTGTTTCCTTGGCTAAGCCTCATTACGTACGCCGATATTGAGTATAAGGGGCCTTCCAAAATGAACGAGACTGAGCTCAAACAATAATTGCAGGAGCTTTGTTCTGATGAATTCGGGTGTATTTATTCAAAATAGTCTCCTCCCGGCTCTGTTTTGCGTGATCCAAAAGCTTTTCCAAAGAGTGTTTCAGGTCATTAACCGGAATGTCCTTCAGGATGTCAGAACAAGCCTTTTGGATGCCCTTCTTTCATGGCCAAATGCAATTTTTCGAATAGGTAGAAGTTACAGGAAACCATATTAGGCAAATACGTTGAGTAATTGATAGTTAAAATGCGATTTCTAGTCAAAAAATCAGTCACAAGTGTTGATCCATTCTAAGCAATTTTTGATAATCAGTTAACTTTTTTAAGCCTAAATAATCGGTTGAAATGCAATCAATCGATGTTTTGGAGATATTCAACTCCAATTTCATGAATTTCAACGATGATTTTGGCTGATTTTTGATAAATTCACGCAAAACTTCGATGGAGTTTTCAGTGATCACCGTATGGTCATCCTCATTTATGTCCTCGCGACCATCTCTGAAACGTGTAAACCACTCATGAACTCTGGCACGAGATAAACAAAAATTGCCATAAACTTTTTTCATCAATTCAAATGTTTCGGTAAACGTTTTACCGATTTTAAAACAAAATTTGATATTAGCTTTTTCTTCGAAACTCATTTTTGTACCGACGGCACAAATATAATGTCACCAAACTTTCAGTGGAAGCCAGAGAGGGATGCAACTTTCCAACGCATTATCTTATTCATCACCAAAAAAATTTTTATGATAAAAGTCTCGTTTATTTTGGAAAGCTCCTTGTGGAATCTTTCAAATGATATAGAAAAAATATTGAGTGTTTATCGTGTATTGACATTTGCCGCCTTTTTCTACAGCCTTCTTTGTTTGGGCAGTCGCAATAACATTAAAATTAGGTACAAGCCTGTAATGCTCAGGCCGTTTAAAAACACATATTTCCCTCCTAGTATCACATACTGTTGTTGTGATGGTAAAATTTCAATCAGCTGTAACTTTATTTTTTGAACCTCGATTACTATTAAATATTGAACTAAGACAATCGTATATGAAAATCTAAGGGTCTCTTTAAGATTTTATGGGCAAACATTTATTTATTTATTCACTTATTTACTAACCAAATGAGGTATTCACAAATATAAATTATAAATAAAATATAACCTCTTGAGACCCAGAACCGATGTGAGCAAAAGTTTTGGTATTTTTAGTTTCTTCCTTTAGAAAATGGTTCAAATGAAAAAAGAATCAGTTAATTTGTACAAATTGTATAGTTTTTCTTTTGAAATACGAAGGTACACAAATGTGCACCTCAGGTTTATCTGTGTGGAAAATTTTCAATATTTCTAAATTTTCCGTGTGATACATTTCAAAGCAATTATTTTTTTAAATGCATAAGTATACGTTCATGCAAATTATTCGGCAACGGGATGAACATGTTTGATGCCTGCATTTTGAAGCGTACTTGTCTTACATGAATCGCTGCAGGTGTTTGATTCCATCAAAGCGTGCTTCTGGTTTCGGCTGTTATACGACGGTCCAATTTTATTTGTGGTTCCTCGTTTGCGTCCAATTTCGCCTGTTTTTCTGCTCGTGCCTGGTTGCAGAAAAAGTCGATCAACAGTTCCACCCTCATATTTGATCATGGCTGTTGCAACATTCAGCCTATAGTCCATCAGACCTAACCTGTTCTTGGCGGGTACTCTTTCTTCGTCGCAATGCCGTATACACATTATCCAGCAGTTGACAATCCATACATATATAAAATGGCTAAAAGCGCGAGCTATCCACCTTCTATTCACATGGCAGTGCGATAATAAGTGATCAGCCTATCACTTAGATAAATTCAGCCCATACATTTGTTGTGATTTCTAAACACACCTGGCTGTGCCACATCTATTTTATGCTTTGTTTGCTTACACCATCGTTTACAGGTCCTGGCTGGTGCACTTCCTGCGCATGAGGATAGCATATTAGCGGCTTTAGTGTCTTTCCACTTCAAAACACAGACATTCCCATCGCTTCCCATCTTCTCATCCCTCATGCTTGTCATTTTTCAATTTTTTTAAAACTTCATCAAACCGGTTACTCATAACTGTCCCTGTGATAAACACGTTCTGTTTGTTTGGGTTCAAATAGTCTGCAATCTCAGACTTGTGAAAAATCTGTCCGTGTAAAAAACAGAATCTTGATCAATCGTCCGCCACAGCAGTTTGGCGATGCTTCCAACGAAGCCAAGTTTAGTCATGTCCTGTGGAGGTACCGTGATAGAGCCAACGTAAATTGCAAAGTCCAATGCATGACCGTTGCTCGAAGACAAAACAATCTCGATTAAATTTTGTGCACGTAAATATCATATATTAGTCTATATATAACTGCGAAATTTCAAGAAGTTTAAAGGCACCGTTTTGATTTTATGGGTGAAAATCTAAAATCCACAAATCATACTATTATTAACAAAGTTGAGTGAATTTCGATATCTTAGGTATTTGTTGCCCTCGTACTCATAAAGGCTCAATTTTCAGATTTTTTGGCGCAAAGGTGTCCAGTCGGGGGATGGCTGATACAAATTTTGGGTACATATTGCCTTTCCCTGGACCTCCTAATTCATAAAATGATTTTTTTACTTCAGATTCTAAAAGTTCTAATCAAGAACTTTTATTTGATACCCCATTCGACTACCATTGGATGAAAAAAAATGTTTAAGGGCTAATTCGTTATTAGAGGGGACCCCCCTTAAAAAATTTTTAAATTTTAAATAAGACCTTAACTTTTGAGAGACCATCACTTCTGAACTTTTCACAAAATTTAAGCACTCTAGCTTCTATAGTTTCTGAGGAAACTAGCTGTGACCCACGGACAGATGGACAGACAGGTCGTGAAACTAGTCGGTCTTTGTTAAAAAAATGTTTTACAAAGACTTAAGAAATCGCAGATGGTCACTTTTTATTTTTTTCGCAACAGATGACTCTGGCAAGACAGAAGCGACAGTAAAACCAAATATACATGTGTACCCAGGGTCTGAAGAGGATAACATACAGGTACGTTGTAAGAATTTTTTTTTAAATATACTTGTATATAACTACATTAAACATTTAAAATTACTATATATAATATATCAGAATATCCCATTTTTATCACTAAAAAGTTAGAAAAAAGGATTGGAAAGAGTAGGAATTAGGATGAAATGAACTAGGAAACGGCTGTTTTAAATTAGAATCTCCAGATGGTTTGAGAATAAAGATGACCTATCCTGCTGAAAATTTTGCAACATCTATTTATTGGGTCGTTTTCACCATAGATCGTGGAATGTTTACTTTCCACCAGTAAACGAGAATGTCTCGTAAATCTTGCTTGTTCGTTCAAGATTATCCTGTCGGCGAGGTACGGAAGGTTAATAGTCCCAAAGAGGATGACAAAAGCAAAAGTAGCAAAAGTTTATCATAGTCCTATCGAAGGCAAGTGATTTCATATTGAGAATAGATAGCCAATTTTCATATGATGGCAAGTTATGGAAATTTTGTGGGTGGTACAGGGATCTTAAAGAAATTAACAAGATCTGTTTTTGAACAGACTCTAACCTTACAGCATGAGCACCGAAAATCTGATTCCAAACAACATTAGCGTATTCGAGAATCGGGTGCACTAGAGATGTGTATAAAGTTTTTGGCACCCACAGATTTTTAAATTCTTGAGCACGACGTTTAATGAAGCCCAGAACTTCATTAGCCCTGAAAAGAACTTCATCGTAGTGTAAATTAAAGCGGCGTTTCCTATCAAAGAGGACACCAAGATCTACCATGCTATCAACTCTAGAAAGCTTCATATTATTGAGATGATAATCACAAGAAAAACTAATCATCAGGCATTTCTCAGGGCTCAGATATAGACAGTTATTTTTAGACTACACTAGTAGGGAATTCATTTTATCTTGTAAGAACAGTGATTTACTTTGGGACGCTAAAACGTGGTATAATTCAATCATCCGCACAAAATAAATGTGGTATGTCAGACAACACTTCAGAGGCGTGCGATATCAATATTGTCGCGTGTTATGGTTCGCGACCAATAATTTTAATGTTCCGGGAAAGTTAAAAGAGTTTATTTAGTAAGAATGCACACTAAGTAATTTTATTATTTTACAAGAATTATTTAAAATGCTACTTTTCACTTGTCTATAAATTTATATTTCAACTCTCCGTATCACGAAAATCACTTCACTTATCAATCAATATCGCCTTTACTTCGCGCCAGTTGTAGTCGAGTCTTCCTGGATGGAACATGGGGCAAGACGGTCCAGGTGCACGATGTTCAGTTTGGCTCTTGGCTTACGGTGTTCCTGTATATCGCATACAGGAACACGACATCGTTGATTCGCTTTGTAACCCGGTATGGTCCCTCCCAAATATGCTGCAACTTCAAAGACCTACCCTTCCGCCGTTGTTGGTTGTATAACCACACCAAGTCATCTTGCTGGAAGCCAGTAGAATTCGCCTTTAGATCATACCTGGTCTTTATGTGGTCAGTAGCCGATTCGAGGTGTTTTCGCACTGTCCGATGTATCTGGTTCAACCGTTGCCTTAGATCACTTGCGTACTCCGAGATTGTTTGGGATTTTTCAGCGGGTGTCCCGAACTTTATATCAGTAGGCAAACGAATAGTCTTGCCAAAAATGACTTTAGCTGGGGCTTGGCCCGTTGATGCGTGCTCGGTAGCTCTATACGCTATCGAGAATGATGGGATGTGCCGGTCCTAATCCCTTTGGTTCTTGTCAACCACCGTAGCCAGGTGTTAATTGAGTGTGCCATTGAAACGTTCGACCTTTCCATCAAATTGGGGATGCAGTGTTGTTTTCCTCGTTTCCCGTATTCACAGTAGCTCGCACATTTCGCCAAAAACTTGTGACTCAAAGTTCCGGCCTTGCTCCGAATGTAGTTCGCAAGGTACGCCATACCTACTGACCCAATTTAACACTAGCTGTTCAGCTACGGAAGTTGCGTATGGATACTTCCTGGATCCATACACAACCAGCGTGTATGGATTTCCCCTTTCGGATTCAGGAAAGCGTCCAGCGATGTCAACAGCAACTCTTTCAAATGGTACTCCCACGTTATAGGTTTGCATTTGTCTTCTCAGTCGTCGCTTTGGACCTTTGACGGAAGCGCAAACTGTGCATCTATGGCACTGGCCTCTTAATATTCTCGCAGGTGGAGCCAGTAGAACCTCTCCTGCAATTTCTCTAAGGTCTTGTTAACACCAAGGTAGCCTCCCGAGGATCCTTCGTGCATTTCCTTAACCATATCGTGGATTCGGCTTCTTCTCGACCTGGTAAACTTTTTTCTCGACGCATTTAATTTGGTTGTTTGGACTACCGAGCTTCGCTTTTATTTCGGTTGACTGTTTTTGCAAATCTGTTTTTAAATCAGTTGACTGTTTTTACAAATCTGCCTTGGTTTTGATTGCCTGTAGGTCTAGCTTGGTTGATTGCTCCCCCAGCATTTTTGTGAAGTCTGCCTTGATATCGAATTCTTGTTGGTCCAGCTTCTGGTCTAGCTTTGATGATTGCTCAGTTAACTTTGCTGATTGTTCATTAAGCTTTGCAGTTAAACTAGATGACTGTTGTCGCTGCTCTTGCTGCATCACCATCAACAGTTAAATCAACGCATTTTCTGGTTCCTTTGATTTTGGTGTTTCTGCTACTCCACCTTCTGTGCATTTTCCCGCATCTGAGGGCTCATACAAATCCAGAAACATGCAACCAGTGTGGCCTTTGTACCTTGCGTAGCCAGATTTCGCTACTGCAACTCTTCAATTTGTTCAATTCAATTCAATTTATTAATTTTTAAATGTAAGGTTCGTGATATTTTTCTTATTTATACTTTTCTTTCTCCAGTTTACACGTTAAATTTCACTATTGTGCACTTTAAAAATGTTGAAATTTTTCACTATTAAAGTGTTTTTACTCACTTCTGGCAGCACTGTCACGTGTTACGGCTCGCGACTCATAAGTTTAATGTCCCGGGAAAGTGAAAATGCACTGACTTTCAAATTAAGTAAAAAGAGTTTATTTACTAAGAATGCACAATAATTAATTTAACTATTTTATAAATCGCACTTAAATTCACTTTACACTTGTACTATCAATTTATGTTACAACTTTCTTCAAATATACGACGAAAAACTTTTACTTCACTACCAATCAATATCTCCTTAAATTCTTGCTCTAACCTTATCGCAGTTTTACTATATCCCCCATTCATTTGGCTCGGTTTTACGCAGGGTCTCTAGGCATTCAATCCATTTCTTGTATATTGGCGAATGTTCTGAAGGGAACTACCAGGAATATTAGAGAAATTCTGAATACACGCAGTGACGTCACTTGTTTACTTTCAGATATTCATGGACTTTTTTGGTCCATTCTTGTGCTTTCGTCATTTGTTTAATTTTCTTGTTTGCTTCTTTTCAATCAATGTTGGGCAGTTGCGACAACGATTGCGACAGTAACAATATATACACCGTAAATTAAAAGCAAAACTATAGGAGAAGGAAATTTCAAAAAGATTTAATGAAAAACGTTGAGGAACATCAATAAAAAAAAAAGGGAAAGGTACAAGATGAAGAAGGTCATGATTCCAACTAAGTCTCAACAAGTAGGTCTTTGTACGTGCAAAAGGGATACTAAACAATTTAGGGGAACGCAATGGACAATGAGTCATTGTTACTTCAAGTCAAAATCAAAAGCACGTAGCTCGTGCATAAGCTATGATGGCTTATTAAGCGCAGCTAATGACCTGTCGCCAATAAGCACTAGATGACTCTCACAAGTGATCGTAATATTTATATTCGATATAACTTGCAAATGCAAAAATTAAATGTAATTGACTCAAATAATAATTAAAAATTTATGAGCATTACTTAACAACTAGATTGAAATCATGCTAATTCATCGTACCTCGATGACGAAATCTCATAAAATAATTTTAACATGCATTTGCTCCCAATAACTAAAAGAAAACAATATTAATAAAATTTTTTCGATATTCTGCAGAAGAAACTCATCAGAGGAAGACTCACTGAAGAAATTCGTTCTAACGGAGCCTATCTCCTCGGCAGTACGGCTTTAGAGGAAGAGGCTCCTCCATTTGTGCAATTGCAGAGGCAGTAAGCGCAGTCCAAAAGGCAGAGGCATATAGCTGCACAGAGTGATGGATTATTCGACGCCTGCTATTCCGCGAGATAGGTGGATATTCTAGATATGCTGGAATCCCCTTTCTAGATTCTAGAATATCTGCTATGACTTCTGAGGAGCTACTTGAAGGACACAAGCCAGCTTTATGACACGTTGCCGGGCCGACGAAAGATAGAAATTACATCGAGTGCTGCCCAGGGATTTATTCTCGGTGCACACCAGCAGAATGTGTTTTACTATGGGCTACTGAGAGTGAAGATGCAAGATAAGTCAAGCTCGATTAGCTATGTGGATGATGTTGAGGTTCTAGCCCCTAGATGAACCGTTGAACAAGCATAACTCAGACTAGGTAAGCAAATGTGGCCAGTGAAAGATTGGAAAACTTCTCGCGGGTTCAGTGTAGCACTGGAGATAACCGAAGTGGCCATCTTTACAAAAAGAGGGTCCCTATAGAAAGGATGAAGAGTATTGAAGACATAATAATCGAATCGAAGCCAGACGTGAAATACTTGGGGCTACTGGTTGACTTAAAGATGAGTTTCCCTGAGCTAATCAGGGCAACAACTGAGAAGGCTATTTGAGGCGTATAGGCTCTGAGTTTACTTATGGCCAACGTAGGGGGACTCAACCTCTTAAAGAGTGCCATAGAGTCAGTACTACTCTATGGAGCAGAAATATGAGGCAACGCTACCAGCGAAAAGGAGCACCAAAAACGCGTGGCACAGGTACAGAGAAGAAGAGCACTGAGGACTGCATCTTCGTAGCTGAAAGTCTTTGATTCGATGGTGAGAATTATTTCAGGTGTGATACCTATTTCCCCTATTCCTAGAGAGTGCCACGCTATTTATCTACGTCGAAGCAAGACCACAAGGGAGACGGTTTCCCGTGAGGATCAACAGCGCTCTCTCAATAATTGGTAGTAGCCTTGGGTGAATTGGATGAAGGGAATGTGGACTGTGCAGCTTATCCAAGGTGTGGAACCGTGGCTTAATCGATTGCGTGGTGAGACCGACTTCAATTTAATACAGCTTGTAAGCAATCATGGATGTTTTCAGTCTAACTTGCACAAGATTGATAAGTCATGATTCCCCGACTGTCGATTTTGCCTTGGGGAGGAAGAAGATGCCTGTCACACAGTTTTTGCATGTGGAAAATGGGGTAGACTGTAACAAAAACCCTGCAGGGAGATGGCAGAGCTCATTTTAGATAGTATAGTTGCAGTAATGCTTGGATCTGTTGACAAATAGAACCATGTGACACATTATGTCCTAAAGGATAAAAGGAACTCACGACAGCTGGGGACGTCGGAGCTGGGGGAAAGCTGGTCTTGCGATTCTTCTTGCTCCCATTTTTTTCACTGAAGGAGGACTACCACAGCTTGAGATAGGCTCTGACCGGATCCCTTTGGGGAGACGGCAGAGCTCATGCCGGATTGTATAGTCACGGTGATGCTTGGATTTGTTATAAAATGGAACCGTGGGGCACATTATGTTTGGGCAGTTCTGAAAGATAATAGGGATTCACAGCAGCGGGGATGTGGAGGCTGAAGGTAGTTGGTCTTGCAATTCCTCTAGCTCCCTTTTCTCCCACTGGAGGAGAGATTCTATACCTTGAAGGCTTCTCACGGCATAGCAAAACAAGTCCCACACTCTGTGTGGAAATGGCATTTGGGTTCAAATTACAAAAAAGGATGATGATAGCGTATAAGGGTGAACGATGATAGCTGATAATGTTCAACGGTTATGACGGATGATGCTGTGTGACACGGGTTGATGTGAATGATTATGGTGGATAACGCAGCATAATGGTTCATGATGGCGTATGACGACGGAAGAATGTGATTGATAACGAATGCTACCCGATGAGGCCGAATCGTGCCAGGTGATGGCTGCCGACAGCCAATAATTGTTGATTATGGTGGATGATGGCAAATGAGGGCAAAAGATCCTGAATGAGGACTAATTATGTCTCATGATGGTATAAGGTTGAAGCTATTGCCAAAACGATAGATGTAGGCTGATGATTTTTGAGGGTCACTTATGGTAGATAATGGCAGGTGAGGGTGGATGATGCTGGTTGAAGTAAGATTATGACAGATAAATGTTTATAGTGGATGAGGGCAAATGACGTCCGATGATGGCTGATTATAGTGGATGACAGCTAATGGTGGTAAGTGATGACGGATGAGAGCAAATGATGCTGCATGATGCCAGATAATGGCTAATAAAGACTGATGTAGGCTAATGAAGATGAATGCTGGCTAATGATAATAGATTTCATGAGTGATGGAGATAGGGTGGTAGGTGCGCGTTGATATAAGGCCATTTGAAAAACTTTTCTTTGTTTGAAGTTTTCACTTTTGTTGGTAGTCCTCGCCAACTGCGTTTTTGTCATTCTTCCGTCCGTCATCTGTCTCTTATTTTTTTCACTGCATTCCGATTTTTAGAACTTCACTTGAATTTACATCTATTTGAATATGTAAGTACACGTTGTAAATGTTCAGGAGATAAAATTACCGAGAGTCTCAAAGACTCATAAAAATTCTATTGATTTCGACTGCACTGCAAAATACTTTGGGATGAGTTTTGATAATTCTTGTTGTACTTGAATCAAAGTCATCCAAAAGGACCATTCAATTGAAACAATCTATGTTAATAATAATAATATTACCAAGAATTTCGGAATACTTAATGGAACAGAATGAGATACTATACAATAAGTTTCCGAGATCACTATTTAAAATTTATTTAAAATCATTTTGGGAACATTTTGAGCTTTCCCAATTGACAGTGATGAGTTACTCAAGGCCACGAATAGAGATGCAGTACTAAATGAAACCAACATACTAGCTGCACTTCGTGTCAATGAAAGTAGGAGAACCCATTGTATGTTGGGACCTCATAACTTTGAAATGTAGTTTTATTATTGTTACATGCACGAATAATTCTGCGAGCTACTGTTGCAATTGTTTTCACAACCATTAAGAACCTCATGATCAACAAAGTGAATTTACTCGAAATCACGAGAACCCACCAAGCATGATCAACATCTGAAAGTGACGTCGCCCCATTCATTAACCTGCTCGAATATACTAGGTACCTCTCGGCAGAACATTCACCAATGTACGAGAAATGGGTTGAATGGGTAGAGATCCTATAGAAGGCGAGCTGAATGAATGGGGAGATCATTCATTAGAACCGCGATGTAGTAAAAACTGCGATAGCGAATTGAAAAGCGATGTTGATTGAGTAACAGTGGAGTGATTTTCGTTGATTGTTAAGTGAAGACAGTTGTTAGAGAAATTTAATTGACAAGTGAAAAGTTAGATTCTAATTAAAATTGTGAAATAGTGATTGTTCATTTTTTAGTAAATAAATAAACTCATTTAATTTAAAAGACATTGCGTTTTCACTTCCCCGGAACATTAAAATTATTGGCCGCAAACCATAACACGCGACGGTGGTGTCAAGAAGTGAGAAAGAAAATTTCGGAAGTGAAAACTTTTGAACATTTTTAAAGTGAACAATAGTGAAAATTAACTTGGAAACTGGTGGAAAAATAGTCGATACAATAAAAATGCCAGGAAACTTCCATCTTAAAAATTGATCAACTGACCATATCGGAGCTCGAGGAGGAGTTGGAACAGCGAAATCTGGCCACACAAGGTACAAAGGCCATACTGATTGCACGCTTGCGTGACGCGATCGAGTCGGAAGGCGTGATTCTGGATTCGGGTGAGCCCTCAGATGCGGAACAAGGCGCAGAAGGTGAAGAAGTAGAAACACCCAAATCAAAGGAGCCAGAAAATGCGATAATGCAAATGTTAATGCTGATGCAGCAAGTGCAGTGACAACAGTCCTCCAATTTAACCGCGAAGCTACAGTCCTCCAATTTAATTGCGAAGCTATATGAAAAATCAACGAAGCTAAATAAACAATCAACGAAGCCAAACGAACAATCAGCGAAGCTTGATCAACAAGCGATCGAAATCAAGGCAGATTTTCAAAAACAGTCTACCGAAATAGAAGCGGAGCTCGGTAGTCTGAACAAACCAATTAAATGCGTCGAAGAAAAGGTTTACCAGATCGAGGAGAGAATCAACAATGAGATCAGCCAGGTCGAGGAGAGGATGAACCATGATATCAGCCAGCTAGAAGAGAGAATCGACCATGAGATGGGAAACATGAACAAGCTGGGTAGACAGACCTACGCTCATGTCAGAAGGGTTTTGTGTTCAACTTATAAAATGCAGTAACCAGCAACAAATAAAATCAAGAAACATGACAAAGACGATTTTATTGGAGAAAATGTCAAATTCGAGGATCATATTATTATTAACAAAGTTGAAAGAATTTTGACTTCTGAGGTTCCCTTGATAATTTTTTCAGATTTTCTAGATCACGGGTGTCCATTCGCGAGAGAGGAAACACATTTTTCATGTATTCCCCCCCCTCCCTGTGCCCCCACCGGAGCAAACACAGTCAGTTTAAGAACTGTTTTGAAAAGCTCTCATAGAGAACATTCAGTTGATACTCATATCGGCTACCTTTCATGAAATTTTTTTTCAGGGGCCACTCCTCTGTACTGTAATCATCGATTCATGGCCTATTTTTTCGAATCCTAGAATGGTTACAGCCCTTCTGCTAGGAGCTCTCTCCTGCTTCTTCGACTTGTTTCAGTTATATGTACTCATCTTCATGATACCTATCATTCCTGTGATTTTCATGCAAATCCTAGCAAACCTGTAGTGTCTTAGTCGGTAAAAAGCGCATATGGCTCCATGGCCATATGTTTCCATAGCAATACAGGGCATATTGTTCCATAGTTATAGAGGAAAATTCAAATCGCTATAACTTCGTAAAATACTATTCGATCTTTATGAATCTTTCAGAAGAAATCAATCTTATAAATAGTCATATGTTTGCAAAATTTTATTGAATTTAAGGGTACCGTTTAGATTTTATTCAAGAAAACATAAAATCAATAAATCATACTATTACTAACAAAGTTGAATGAATTTCGACTTCTCATGTATTTTTTGTTGTTGTACTCATAAGGGCCTACATTCATGATTTTTTTCAGATTTTTCGGATAGAAGGTGTCCAATCGCGAGGGGGGGGGGGGGGGGTACGCGAAAAGTTCGTACATTTCCCTTTCCCCTGCCCCCCTCGGTATTCATAAGGCAATTTTAAGACTGTTTTTGGAAAGATCTCATTAAGACCTTTCAAATGATACCCTACTTGACTATCAATGGTGAAAACATTTTTTTGAGGGGTTACCTCCCTATATGGGGAGACCCCCCTTGAACCCCTTTGAAAAATTTTTCCACCCTTGAACTTTCAAGAAGTCACCACTTCTGACCTTTCCACAAAGTTTCGTGGCTGTAGCCGCTACAGTTTCGGAGAAAAAGTGCTGTGACATACAGACATACAGACGGACAGACGGACACAGGTCGTGATTGCAATAGGGTTTTGTATTTTAGTACAAAACCCTAAAAAAGAATTGGAAGCAGCAAATGCAATAGTAACCACCTCACCAGCCTCGCTTATAGCCGCAGCGCAAAGCACACCCAGAAATGTTCAAGCACCAATATTCGATGGGCAAACAGTCTGGACTTTTTACAAAACCCAGTTTGAAGCAGCCGCTCGGATAAATCACTGAAATGAGCAGGAACGAGGAACTGCATTGATTCTTGCTCTTGCTTGAGTTGCATTCTTACCCGGCTGCTATAATGAATGCGCTTGACATGCGTTATGGAGACGATCATCTGAAGCAGATTTATCGGTCACAGCTACGGCATCGGATGCAGAAGCCTGGCGAAACCTTACAGCATCTAGCGCAACACATTGAGCGACTGGCACTTTTAGCTTACCCAGCGTACGACCCAGAACATCGAGATGACGCAGCGACAGAAGCATTCATCAGTGCATTAAAATACCAAGAATTGCAGTAAGCCATGCGTTTAGCTCAAAAGCAAACAGTTAAGGATGCATTGCCTTATAGTCTGAACTTTGAGGCAGCGAAAAATGTGAGCCTTACCACTTCCCAGATTCGCGAGGTAGCGACAGACAATTGCAGGTGTAAGCGCGTGGAGATTGAGTGAGATCTACATGTAAACGGTGTGCCTAGTTGCTGGAATTGCGGAGAGAAGGGGCACCTGCAAAGAGACTGGAAGAAGCGAAGAAAACCGAGCTATGGTCCAGGGTGTGCAGCTAGGAGAAGAACTAGACCGAGTCAGGAGCCCAGAATGGAAGCCTTTCAAGCTGAGGGATCGGAAAACATGTAACAGCCAACTTCGTGGGGCAGAGGTTGGCTAGAAGGATCGACGTCCCCAGCACCACTATCACCGTGTCAAGACTACATCGTGGAGAAGCAGACTTATGCATTCCGGGTCAAGTTGATGGAGAACATTGCATCATAATTGACACTGGTGCAACCCGATCGATTATCCGACCAGACCTAGTGAAGCAACAGCTACTTCAAAATGGCAGGATTTTCTCACTACGGGCAGCTACGGGAGAAACTGCACCTGTCCATGGAGAGGTCAACCTCCAGACACAGTTGAGAGAGCTTGCGTTCCGACATAATTTTCTGGTCGCAAACATTGTGGATGACTACATTCTCGGAATGGATTTTCTGCGACCACATGGAAACACGTTGGATTTGGGCAAACGGGTCTTGAAATGGCAGAATGTCGAAGTTTTGATGGAGGATACTAGCGTTCAAATTCCCAAGATGAATGTAGTAGTATGTGCCGACACTGATGTACCGAATTCTGCTGAAAGCATTGTATGGGCCAAGCTTGATGGTGACTCTCGAGACCAGCGATCTTATCTGATAGAGCCAACGAAGACGTCCGCATTGCGCAGTTTGATTGTAGGACGAAGCCTTGTAAGATCTATTAGGAACGGATTCGTGCCGGTTAGAGTCTTTAACACCGCAGATTCAACCACGAGCATCAAAGCGGGAGAAGTCATCGGCAGCTGCCAGCCTGTTTCCACCATCACCTCCTTGGAAACTGCTCATGACCATCATTGAAAAAGGAGGCAAGACGCAGACAAAAACCAGGAATCCACGTCTGCAATATTGAAGCAGGTCAAATTGCCAGTGTAGCTATTCAACCGAGCCTCTGATCTGGTTACCAAGTACAGTGTCATCTTCTCAACAACCCCGGATGAACAAGGCCGAACGAGTATGGTAACTCACGTCATAGATACACAGGGATGCCAAGCCAATTCGACAAGTCCCGAGACGTCTTCCTATTGCCAAACAAGGAGAATTGAGCGCACTGATCTCGGACATGGAAAAACTAGGTGTTATCGAACCTTCTGTCAGTCCATGAGCCACGCCAGCAGTTCTAGTTAAGAAAAAGAATGGTAGCACTCGTTTTTGTGTCGACTATAGGCAGCTTAACGACGTCACTAAGAAGAATAGTTACCCACTTCCACGCATCGATGACATCATGGACTATTTGGCCGACACAAAATGGTTTTATACACTCGATCTCAAGAGTGGCTAGTGGCAGGTAGAAATCGACAAGAAGGACCGAGAGAAGACCGCATTTTCAGTTGGGACCGGATTGTGGCAATTTGTGGTGATGCCATTTGGGCTTTGCAATGCTCCAGCCACTTTCGAACGCCTGATGGAATACGTGCTACATGGTCTAACCTGGAAAACCTGCTTGGTGTACCTAGATGACATCATCGTCATCGGAAGAACGTTCGAAGAGCATGTGCGGAACTTAGAAGAGGTTTTCTCCCGATTGCGATTTGCGAATTTTAAACTTAGTCCCAACAAGTGTACCCTTTTCGCAGCTGAAGTAAAATACCTGGGACACGTCGTATCAGCAGAAGGGTCAAAACAGACCCAGAGAAAATTGAAGCCGTAAAAACCTAGCCAACACCAAACAACAAGCGCCAACTACGAAGTTTTCTGGGTCTGGCAACCTACTACCGAAGATTCGTCAAATACTTTGCCAAAAAAGCTAAGTGTCTCCATCAGTTAACCGAGGAAAATCGTCGTATGTCTTGAATGAACAATGCCAGGTAGCCTTTGAGACCTTGAAGGAGAAGCTGTGTGAATCACCCGTGCTGGCATATCCGAAACCCGGAAAAATGTTTGTAGTTGACACCGATGCAAGCAACGGCGGTATTGGAGCTGTACTCTTCCAGCAGATCGATGGCGAAGAAAGAGTCCTCTCGTACTACAGTAGAGTTCCCTCAAAAAGTGAGAGGAATTACTACGTAAACAGGAAGGAGCTATTGGCTATAATAGAGGACACCAAGCAGTTCCACAAGTACCTATATAGCCAGAAATTAGTTCTTCGATGGACCATGCATCATTGAGATAGCTGCCCAACTTAAAAAAACCCGAGGGATAAGTTGCGAGATGGACCGAAAGATTGCAGTCATACGATTACAAAATATTTCATCGGAAGGGCGGAGTTCATTGAAATGCTGACGCCCTATCCCGCCGTCCATGTCCAGCTAACTGCAAGCATTGCCAATGGATTGAGGAAAAGGAACCGCCCGTTGATCTGCGATTGATAACGACCGAATTTGATGAAGGTTGGTCATCGGAGGAGATTCGAAATGCCCAGTTAGCCGATGAAGACATCGGACCATTGCTCATGTGGAAGGAGACAACTGGGCGACGTGAGTGGACAGACGTTTCAATGCATGGCGCAACCCTGAAAAGCTATTGGGCACAATGGAACTCCCTTCAGGAAGAGAGTGGCATACTCAAGCGGAAATGGGAAACGGTGGATGGCAGCTCCTATAGGATGCAAACTATACTTCCCAAAAGTCGAATGCACGATGTGGTTAAGGAGATGCAAGAAGGATCCTCGGGAGGCCACCTTGGTGTTAACAAGACCTTAGCGAAATTGCGGGAAAGGTTTTACTGGCTCCACGCTCGAGAAGACGTAGAGGATTGGTTTCGTAGATGCACACTTTACGCTTCCGTCAAAGGTCCAAAGCGACGACTGGGAGGACAATTGCAAACCTATAAAGTCGGAGTACCATTTGAAAGGTTTGCTGTTGACATCGTAGGGCCCTTTCCTGAATCCGAGTTGGGAAATCGATACACGCCGGTTGTGGCCAATTATTTCAGCAAGTGGCCCGAGGTCTACCCCATTCCCAACCAGGAAGCAACTACTGTAGCCGAACAGCTAGAGTTGAATTGGGTCAGCAGGTATGGCGTACCTTGTGAACCGTTTAGATTTTATTCAAGAAAACATAAAATCAATAAATCATACTATTACTAACAAAGTTGAATGAATTTCGACTTCTCATGTATTTTTTGTTGTTGTACTCATAAGGGCCTACATTCATGATTTTTTTCAGATTTTTCGGATAGAAGGTGTCCAATCGCGAAGGGGGATGGGTACGCGAAAAGTTCGTACATTTCCCTTTCCCCTGCCCCCCTCGGTATTCATAAGGCAATTTTAAGACTGTTTTTGGAAAGATCTCATTAAGACCTTTCAAATGATACCCTACTTGACTATCAATGGTGAAAACATTTTTTTGAGGGGTTACCTCCCTATATGGGGAGACCCCCCTTGAACCCCTTTGAAAAATTTTTCCACCCTTGAACTTTCAAGAAGTCACCACTTCTGACCTTTCCACAAAGTTTCGTGGCTGTAGCCGCTACAGTTTCGGAGAAAAAGTGCTGTGACATACAGACATACAGACGGACAGACGGACACAGGTCGTGATTGCAATAGGGTTTTGTATTTTAGTACAAAACCCTAAAAAAGAATTGGAAGCAGCAAATGCAATAGTAACCACCTCACCAGCCTCGCTTATAGCCGCAGCGCAAAGCACACCCAGAAATGTTCAAGCACCAATATTCGATGGGCAAACAGTCTGGACTTTTTACAAAACCCAGTTTGAAGCAGCCGCTCGGATAAATCACTGAAATGAGCAGGAACGAGGAACTGCATTGATTCTTGCTCTTGCTTGAGTTGCATTCTTACCCGGCTGCTATAATGAATGCGCTTGACATGCGTTATGGAGACGATCATCTGAAGCAGATTTATCGGTCACAGCTACGGCATCGGATGCAGAAGCCTGGCGAAACCTTACAGCATCTAGCGCAACACATTGAGCGACTGGCACTTTTAGCTTACCCAGCGTACGACCCAGAACATCGAGATGACGCAGCGACAGAAGCATTCATCAGTGCATTAAAATACCAAGAATTGCAGTAAGCCATGCGTTTAGCTCAAAAGCAAACAGTTAAGGATGCATTGCCTTATAGTCTGAACTTTGAGGCAGCGAAAAATGTGAGCCTTACCACTTCCCAGATTCGCGAGGTAGCGACAGACAATTGCAGGTGTAAGCGCGTGGAGATTGAGTGAGATCTACATGTAAACGGTGTGCCTAGTTGCTGGAATTGCGGAGAGAAGGGGCACCTGCAAAGAGACTGGAAGAAGCGAAGAAAACCGAGCTATGGTCCAGGGTGTGCAGCTAGGAGAAGAACTAGACCGAGTCAGGAGCCCAGAATGGAAGCCTTTCAAGCTGAGGGATCGGAAAACATGTAACAGCCAACTTCGTGGGGCAGAGGTTGGCTAGAAGGATCGACGTCCCCAGCACCACTATCACCGTGTCAAGACTACATCGTGGAGAAGCAGACTTATGCATTCCGGGTCAAGTTGATGGAGAACATTGCATCATAATTGACACTGGTGCAACCCGATCGATTATCCGACCAGACCTAGTGAAGCAACAGCTACTTCAAAATGGCAGGATTTTCTCACTACGGGCAGCTACGGGAGAAACTGCACCTGTCCATGGAGAGGTCAACCTCCAGACACAGTTGAGAGAGCTTGCGTTCCGACATAATTTTCTGGTCGCAAACATTGTGGATGACTACATTCTCGGAATGGATTTTCTGCGACCACATGGAAACACGTTGGATTTGGGCAAACGGGTCTTGAAATGGCAGAATGTCGAAGTTTTGATGGAGGATACTAGCGTTCAAATTCCCAAGATGAATGTAGTAGTATGTGCCGACACTGATGTACCGAATTCTGCTGAAAGCATTGTATGGGCCAAGCTTGATGGTGACTCTCGAGACCAGCGATCTTATCTGATAGAGCCAACGAAGACGTCCGCATTGCGCAGTTTGATTGTAGGACGAAGCCTTGTAAGATCTATTAGGAACGGATTCGTGCCGGTTAGAGTCTTTAACACCGCAGATTCAACCACGAGCATCAAAGCGGGAGAAGTCATCGGCAGCTGCCAGCCTGTTTCCACCATCACCTCCTTGGAAACTGCTCATGACCATCATTGAAAAAGGAGGCAAGACGCAGACAAAAACCAGGAATCCACGTCTGCAATATTGAAGCAGGTCAAATTGCCAGTGTAGCTATTCAACCGAGCCTCTGATCTGGTTACCAAGTACAGTGTCATCTTCTCAACAACCCCGGATGAACAAGGCCGAACGAGTATGGTAACTCACGTCATAGATACACAGGGATGCCAAGCCAATTCGACAAGTCCCGAGACGTCTTCCTATTGCCAAACAAGGAGAATTGAGCGCACTGATCTCGGACATGGAAAAACTAGGTGTTATCGAACCTTCTGTCAGTCCATGAGCCACGCCAGCAGTTCTAGTTAAGAAAAAGAATGGTAGCACTCGTTTTTGTGTCGACTATAGGCAGCTTAACGACGTCACTAAGAAGAATAGTTACCCACTTCCACGCATCGATGACATCATGGACTATTTGGCCGACACAAAATGGTTTTATACACTCGATCTCAAGAGTGGCTAGTGGCAGGTAGAAATCGACAAGAAGGACCGAGAGAAGACCGCATTTTCAGTTGGGACCGGATTGTGGCAATTTGTGGTGATGCCATTTGGGCTTTGCAATGCTCCAGCCACTTTCGAACGCCTGATGGAATACGTGCTACATGGTCTAACCTGGAAAACCTGCTTGGTGTACCTAGATGACATCATCGTCATCGGAAGAACGTTCGAAGAGCATGTGCGGAACTTAGAAGAGGTTTTCTCCCGATTGCGATTTGCGAATTTTAAACTTAGTCCCAACAAGTGTACCCTTTTCGCAGCTGAAGTAAAATACCTGGGACACGTCGTATCAGCAGAAGGGTCAAAACAGACCCAGAGAAAATTGAAGCCGTAAAAACCTAGCCAACACCAAACAACAAGCGCCAACTACGAAGTTTTCTGGGTCTGGCAACCTACTACCGAAGATTCGTCAAATACTTTGCCAAAAAAGCTAAGTGTCTCCATCAGTTAACCGAGGAAAATCGTCGTATGTCTTGAATGAACAATGCCAGGTAGCCTTTGAGACCTTGAAGGAGAAGCTGTGTGAATCACCCGTGCTGGCATATCCGAAACCCGGAAAAATGTTTGTAGTTGACACCGATGCAAGCAACGGCGGTATTGGAGCTGTACTCTTCCAGCAGATCGATGGCGAAGAAAGAGTCCTCTCGTACTACAGTCGAGTTCCCTCAAAAGTGAGAGGAATTACTACGTAAACAGGAAGGAGCTATTGGCTATAATAGAGGACACCAAGCAGTTCCACAAGTACCTATATAGCCAGAAATTAGTTCTTCGATGGACCATGCATCATTGAGATAGCTGCCCAACTTAAAAAAACCCGAGGGATAAGTTGCGAGATGGACCGAAAGATTGCAGTCATACGATTACAAAATATTTCATCGGAAGGGCGGAGTTCATTGAAATGCTGACGCCCTATCCCGCCGTCCATGTCCAGCTAACTGCAAGCATTGCCAATGGATTGAGGAAAAGGAACCGCCCGTTGATCTGCGATTGATAACGACCGAATTCGATGAAGGTTGGTCATCGGAGGAGATTCGAAATGCCCAGTTAGCCGATGAAGACATCGGACCATTGCTCGTGTGGAAGGAGACAACTGGGCGACGTGAGTGGACAGACGTTTCAATGCATGGCGCAACCCTGAAAAGCTATTGGGCACAATGGAACTCCCTTCAGGAAGAGAGTGGCATACTCAAGCGGAAATGGGAAACGGTGGATGGCAGCTCCTATAGGATGCAAACTATACTTCCCAAAAGTCGAATGCACGATGTGGTTAAGGAGATGCAAGAAGGATCCTCGGGAGGCCACCTTGGTGTTAACAAGACCTTAGCGAAATTGCGGGAAAGGTTTTACTGGCTCCACGCTCGAGAAGACGTAGAGGATTGGTTTCGTAGATGCACAATTTACGCTTCCGTCAAAGGTCCAAAGCGACGACTGGGAGGACAATTGCAAACCTATAAAGTCGGAGTACCATTTGAAAGGTTTGCTGTTGACATCGTAGGGCCCTTTCCTGAATCCGAGTTGGGAAATCGATACACGCCGGTTGTGGCCAATTATTTCAGCAAGTGGCCCGAGGTCTACCCCATTCCCAACCAGGAAGCAACTACTGTAGCCGAACAGCTAGAGTTGAATTGGGTCAGCAGGTATGGCGTACCTTGTGAACTACATTCGGATCAAGGACGAAACTTTGAGTCACTAGTTTTTGGCGAAATGTGTGAACTACTGGGTATACAGAAAAGGAGGACAACACCACTGCATCCCCAATCCGATGGAATAGTCGAATGTTTCAACGGAACGCTCAAAAAACACCTCGCCAAGATGGTTGACGAGAACCAAAGGGGCTGGGACCGACATATCCCACTATTTTTGATGGCGTACAGAGCTGCCGAACATACATCGACGGTCCAAGTCCCAGCCAAAGTCATTTTTGGAAAGGCTATTCGTCTGCCAGCTGATATAATGTTCGGAACACCTCCTGAGAAACCCCAAACGATCTCAAAGTACGCAAGTGAGCTAAGACAACGGTTGAACCAGATACATCGGACAGTACGAAAACACCTCGAATCGGCTACTGACCGCATGAAGACCAGGTATGATCTAAAGGCAAATTCTACTGGCTTCCAGCAAGATGACTTGGTATGGCTATATATTACCCGCACCGGCGAAAAGGTAGGTCTCCAAAGTTGCCACATAATTGGGAGGGACCATACCGAGGTACAAAGTGAATCAACGACGTCGTGAACCTTATTCAGGAACACCGTAAGCCAAGACCCAAAATGAAAATCGTGCACCTGGGCCGTCTTGCCCCATATTACATCCAGGGAGAATTGAATACAACTGGCGACACTTCTTTCGGTCGAAAAGAACTGAGGTGGGGGCAATGTTATATGCATGAATAATTCTGCGAGCTACTGTTACAATTGTTTTCACAACCATTAAGATCCTCATGATCAACAAAGTGAATTTACTCGAAACCACGAGAACCTACCAAGCATGATCAACTCCTGAAAGTGAGTCACTGCTCCATTCATTTAGCTGCTCGAATATCCCAGGCACCTCTCGGCAGAACATTCGCCAATGTACGAGAAATGGGTTGAATGGGTAGAGACCCTATATAAAGGCGAGCTGAATGAATGGGGGATCATTCATTAGAACTGCGATGTAGTAAAAACTGCAATAGCGAATTGAAAAGCGATATTGACCGAGTAATAGTGGAGTGATTTTCGTTGATTGTTAAGTGAAGACAGTTGTTAGAGAAATTTAGTTCACAAGTGAAAAGTTAGTTTCTAATTAAAATTGTGAAATAGTGATTGTGCATTTTTTAGTAAATAAATATACTCTTTTAATTTAATTTATAAGACATTGCGTTTTCACTTCCCCGGGACATTAAAATTATTGGCCGCGAACCATAACACGCGACATTATTAAGAACTATATAATATGTGCTCTTGTCTGAAATTAATCCTCGTGTTCATTTATAATGAACTCATCGATATTTTATTTTGTATGTATATAAGACTAAAGTTTATGAGTCTTTCTATTTTTATAATTATAACCCGTTCATTGAACATATTTTAAATTGACTCAAATAATCAAATTAGCAAGACCACCCATACAGTATACCCTCAATGCATTTGCTGTACCTTCTCTAAGCAAAATAATTACCATATCCGCATCAAGTGCATAACTTCACTTTCTTCGCAAATAAAACCGTCACCATATCAGCTGAGAAACTTGGTCAGTAAGCTGTTACATATATTTTAATGATCATCACTCATTCGGCCGCCTTTCAACTCTGTAAATTTCATTTATTAACGCAACATTGAAGTTCCCATAAAATAAACAGACATTGCTGTAGGAGTACAAGTACTTATGCTTGTACAATGCTTAGTTAGTGCATTGGTTAATCAAAAAGTACGTCTCAATCAATCTTCGTTAGTGTCCAATGTAAACTATAGCAGCAGATTTATAGCGCGTAAATGCAATCATATAAATGTCAAAAGTATTTTTTCTGTATGATTATTTGGATTGATTGCACTATACTCTCCTCAATTCAATATAAGACCTATTTAAATTTTTGCATTTTCAGGCAACTAACTTAAGTCGATAACAATTACTTTAAATTTAAGTATGCAATCTATTGCTTCAGCTGAAGTTATTTGCAACCTGAATTGCACCGCCTGATCAATTATATTGCAAAGTTTTAACAGATTAATTATACGTTATCTGGGTTGTTTTAAGAAGGCCAATTATAGAAATTTATTTGGCAGATATGAGCAATTGAAAGCTTTTGGCTAAAATAATTGATTATCTAAAGCAAGGTTGAAGTTAATAACTTTAATATTTACGACTTCTACGTGAGTGGAATTGAATTATGGCTTGAGTTGGTTAGATTTAACGATCAATATTCTTAAATATTTTCATAATGGTTGTTTTTAACCTTAATTTTACATAATTCAACTCGATGTTAAGCTCCAATTCACCTCAAACCAATGGAAAAGTTTGCATGAATGCTTAAACTTGTCAATATATTATGTTGGTTTTAGAAGAAAATTTCCAATATGCTGCTCATATAAATTTTGTATTGTATAGCATTTTAATAATGAAAGTAATAATAATAAGGCTACACGTTTACACAATGACACAAGTTATTGCAGCTGTTACGTAACCAGTATACTCTATGTATACTGGTATAAACTGGGAGCTCATTTGATGTGTATCCTATACACATCAACAAGGCTCCCGGAGAGAAAACTCGCTGTAACACCACTTACCTGCTACTCTGTCCATTTGAACTATATCAACAAAATACGAGAGCTTATTTTATGGGGTTTAACTTTATTCCTCGGTTCACTTTTCTCCAAACATTTATAAATTGCACGTATTAAGTTATGGAAAACCTATATTAATATTGAATCAAGCATTTTTCATTTGGCTGCTCACGCTTCACACGTGAGCACCAGCCTGTACAGGGTATCAGCTAGACGAGCTAATGGTTTGGGGTGGCCACACGGCGTGGAACGCCAAAGGGCCGATTGAGGATCTCAGCGCAAGCCAACACCTCACCCCTTACCATTTCATTGATTACTGGACAGCACTTCGAAGTCGAACTTGAGTCGCGTTATTGCACGTACGATTAAACTACTGGATTTGAATACACACTCCCTTTTGGATTTGAACAAGACTCCTCCGAATGCTTTGCCGAAGAACTTTAAATACTGTTCTTTCGTGAGCTTTCAACCTAAATTCTCTTTAAAGGTGCCTGAGTAGCCGAACACGTGAGCTCTCGTTCCACGAACGTTTTTCCTCCCCGCTTCGTCTCGCTTGCCCGGCTGGTGCATATGTGAAACTGGGGACATTGAGCGAAAGAGTGTTTTTCGCTTAGGCTTTCGACTTCGAAAGAGTGCTTTCAGCTTAAGCTTTCGGCTTTCCCATGATCTCTTGAGGTAAAATAGCGAAACTGGGGACATTGACCGAAAGAGTGTTTATGGCGGAACTTTCGGTTTTCCTTTCCGCTTACCTCTCTTCGAAGCACCCCGTTCGTTACTGATGTAAATATCATTGCGGGTTAAACTTTCTCGTTTACTTAACTGCTCGCTAATTTACTTGCGCATGTGTTTCTATGGCTAATTTTCATTGGCAAAGTGCGAGTACACAGGTGTTGTTTGCTCGCTACTATTGCAGCTAAGAAGCGGGAATATATTCGAGCATGTTTTATGTGTTCACTCGCAACATTCCTCCGGCAGTTGAAAAAAGGATTTAGTGTACTTGGAGAGTACAATAAATCGTCGCTCTACTCCGGTGATCTGGATTACTTAATGTACCCCAATAGATTACGCTCACTCTTGGTTTTTTCGCAATTTTTGTTGTTGGTTGATTCTCACTACATTCCCTTTTGTGCAAATCCTTCGTACTTATATCTCGCGCTGTTTTCGCCATTGGTGTTGTCCACTGTACTTCTTGCAACTTATTATTAACCATAAGTTGATGCTAATTAATTTGTATTACATGTCAGTGTTGTATTTGCAAATTACTACAATCAAAAATTACTAAGTTAAGATTTGATTTTATACAATTATGTATCATATTTTCCTATTTTGTTTGGTACCTTGAGTTAATGATGATTAATATGTATTACATATCCATGTTGCTTTCATAAACTATTACAATTATAAATTAATAATTTAAAGTTTGATTTCATACAATGTTTGGTTTGATTTAATCATAAGTTACTGTAATGATACTCTAGTATTTCTTTGGATACAATGAACTAAGATCTAGTTTGGTTCTATATGATCGTGCATTAATATTTTGTTTGGTTCAATCATATATCAGTATAATTATTCACTATTGTTTTTGTTTGATAAAATTTTCAGTCAATAAGCTCGTGTTCGATTTGATTCTGTACAGTAAATAATCTTTGTTTCATTTGATACAATTATAAATAAAGATGTTAATATTTCATTTCTGCCGTAAGCTACAGGATTATAAATTGTTTCGTTTTACTAATATATAATGTTGAAGAATATACTGAAAATTTTTTTCGGTCCGAAATCTGTTTTCCTTGAGAATAAACTATTATTATTTTTTTTTCTACAATTGAAGAATACCTGAATTAAATTTCTTTTTTGCAATAGGTGTATAATCGGCTTTACTTGGTAATACTACAAGGTGCGGCAGCATAACTTCCTTTTTTCAAAATTCAACAAAACAAATTTTCAATTTTTCAACGGTAAATGCACGCTCCGCACTATTCCAACGCATGATAGCGACTAACCAAGGGATGAGCAAAACTTTAAAATCACCTCTCTCGAATGAGACTACTAGTGCCGCGCTATAACAGTTAGCACTTTAAGGGCGGGCATTTCAAAAAAGGAAGTTATGCTGCCGCACCCTGTATACACTTTCTTTTAACATCCACATTCAATGCCGATTTTTCTTTTTGGAAGTTAATGATTTGCTTTTATTTCAGCATTTGTCATCTCAAAATAGATTTTGACATTTAATTGTTACATATTCTGCATTTCTCTTCTTTTAATTTTCTTTTTGAATACTGTAATTGTAATTATTAATTGTAAAAGCCAAAGATAGAATTTTACGTTTTGTTTGGTTAGTGGTTATTATTAGTGTGTTACTGTTCGATTAGTGCAGGTTTTAGTAAATTATAAACAGTTAGCGTTAGTGAGGATTTAATGTGGACGGCTTTCAAAATAGCTTAAATGTGCAAAGAAATTCGTTTTTAATTCCATTCATGGTTTATTAATATTCTATTAAATTACTTTCTTTAATGCTATAACAAAAGCTCTTTATGTAAGCTTCTGCTAGCATTTTATTAAATTATGTATTATGCGAATGGGTTAGTAGGGAAGTTTCGATAGGAAATATTGTTAAAACTTTGGCCGTTATTTGTTGGGAACGAGTTAATATGTAAATGGGGAATGAATATTTCACACGATCGTTACGTTTGGGAATTAATTCGCTTCGGAAAGAGTTTTGCCGAGAGAATAGCTTCCAATTGATGTAGCTTGGGAGACGTTGTTGTTGTATTCCCAAGACTTTAGTGCAAGCTATCTTGGCTTTATAAGGTGCGATATAATGAGTGTGATAAATCAACTTTCCCCTTAATATGTATGGTTAATGTTGTTAATGGGAGTGGGAGTAATGGATTGAAGGTTTATGTGATTGTTTTTACTCGCCGCTAACGAGCTTTGAAGATATGATTAGCATTGCTTCTGCAATGATGCATGAGATAATTGAATGAAGCGATGTATTGTAGCTTTTAAATGCGCTGATTGCTAGGAAGTATGTGAAGTATATGATATGATGTACTAATTCGCGGTTGGCTGGTAATTGCCTTGAAGAGCATTTGTTTTTAATTAAGTCGGCTTAATGCATTTAGCAGTGGGTAGGGCTTTTCATTCATCTATGCTATGCGATTATGTAGGAGGAAGAGCTTTTGAATTATATGCATTTAATTGTCGTTTAATTGGCTTAAGTTGTATATTGCATACTTTTTTATCCATTTTTGGTTGTAAAAAGGGAGGGTTATTAGAAATGTATTCGGCAGTATGTGTGAATAGTTGTGGATTATTTATAAATTGGAATCTACTATTTATTATGAAGTTTTTTTGTTAAGTATAGAAATGTTTAATGAGTTAATATAAATTAAGTCGACCTTTTTCTCAAACTGAAATTAAAAGGAGCGATTCTGAGCTCTGGTGTATACTTTTATTGATTGTGAATTGTTAAATATATATATATACCGCATTGAAAATATCTTGCGAGAAATTATTGTAAAAGATGATCGAAGCGACATAATCACTATATGGGCTTGGGAACATATAGTTTCGGTCTTCATTCAAGACCCTATATGTGTTCCGTCTAATTTTTCCCTAGTGTGTGTCTACTCAGTTTGGCATAATGCTATCCTGGACGTTACTGGAAGACAGTACAGTGGCGTGTGAGGTCAGTTCATTACACGTTAATAAATTTTTGATCTCGATCTGGAGAAAACGATTTTTTAAAGCATCTTATATTATAGCATTCTAAGACGCTATTTGGTATTTTCGCCATATATGAAGTAAAACGGTGGGAAATGGGTTGGGTTTTGAATTGTCTTGCGCTTTCTACAGGGGTTTTATTTGTGACTTTTTTCTAATAGTTAGCAGTTATATAATGCATTCATTGTGCAAGGAAGCGTATTGGCTTGTTTAAAGGGTACATGGTTGATAGCGTGTTGTAAACCCTTTTGGATCAACAGCTCAGAGGCTACGACTGGATGGTAAATTGATGTCTCTTTTGCATATGACTTAATACTATGTGTAGCGTGTCTGCCGAAAGTTGAAATCGGGCAGCTCAGAGGCTATTATGTGTTTCTTTAGGGACTTATAACTAAAAATAGCGTGTTCCTCGACAGCTTATGTCAACGGCTCAGAGGCTGTTGTTAAATCTACTGGTTTTCATTCCAGTGATTGTGCAATTAGACATAGAAAAAGCGTGTCTGCTAATAGTTTTGGTTTGGAGTTTTGCCGGGGTTTTACCGACTTGACTGCCACTTTTTCCGTTTCCTTAACATGATGGAATTGCAGTGGATTTTGAAAGAGATAATTTGTTTTGGGGTAAAATCGTTTGCATTGTTGCATTGTTCTTATAACTAAAATCCTGTTGTTTCAAATTTCCCATACTTAAATTGTTTCAGTGTAACTTGAAATTAAATTAGTTTCATGTTTATTTGCGTTGGAAAATTGCCGTTCTCATGTAAATTATGTTTTATATTTGTTAAGCGCAGTTAATTTAATTCATTTGCTCTTCCGTGTTATTGCATTTAAAAATTATTGCCCAGGTGTCTATTTATTCAATTTGTACTTAAATGTTTGTTTTTTTTCTCTTTTAATTACATCTTAGGGATTTCGAACGCTCATTTCATTCAAAAGATAAGACTTTAATATGCATGTATGTTAGGTACGCGTTATTGTTATTATTTTTGTTTAAGTGGTTGGAGTGATAAATGGTATCATATTTCGATAACAATGAGCACGCGTTTGTTTGCTCGCTATTAAGTTTTCGGTTTGCTTATTTGTGTTTAATATTTATTTGTAATGTTTTGTGTTTTGCATGTTAGTTGATTGAAACTTTATATCTTTATAAACTCTACGTTGGAGTTAGGAGTTAGTTCGAATGAACTTCAGATAAGAAAGATGAGATTTAAGATATATGAATGACGGAGTAAATGAATGAAGAATTAAATGTTCAATATGACTATTTGATTTTAGGACTGATCTTATTTGATGGATAGTATGAGTAGGATTAATATTATATTTGAATATTGTTATTATATTTTGGTTATTAATATGATCAATATAAGTATTTGAGTTTATTTTAGAGGCAGACTGATTTAGTTTGATCTCTAATATTATGTTTGGATGTTCATACTTTCTTTTTGTTATTTAATTGATTGAAAGAATTATTTGTTTTTTTTTTTGTTTAAAGAAGCCTGTTTAAGTTTTATGCGGAGTTGAATGGTTTGAGATATCGGCTGGGTGAATAGATTTTTCAGCCCATTTAAATTTGCTTCATAGTGCACTACACTGTGGTCTCTGCAAAGTCGATATCCTACCGGCTGCGCCAATTTTGTTACATAACCAGTATACTCTATGTATACTGGTATGAACTGGGAGCTCATTTGATGTGTATCCTATATACATCATCAAGGCTCCCGGAGAGAAAACTCGCTGTAACACCGCTTACCTGCTACTCTGTCCATTTAAACTATATCAACAAAATACGAGAGTTTATTTTATGGGGTTTAACTTTATTTCTCGGTTCACTTTTCTCGAAACATTTATAAATTACACGTATTAAGTTATGGAAAACCTATATTAATATTGAATCAAGCATTTTTCATTTGGCTGGTCACGCTTCACACGTGAACGCCAGCCTGTACAGGGTATCAGCTAGACGAGCTAATGGTTTGGGGTGGCCACACGGCGTGGAACGCCAAAGGGCCGATTGAGGATCGCGGCGCAAGCCAACACCTCACCCCTTACCATTTCGTTGATTACTGGACAGCACTTCGAACTCGAACTAGAATCGCGTTATTGCACGTACGATTAAACTACCGGATTTGAATACACACTCCCTTTTGGATTTGAACAAGACTCCTCCGAATGCTTTGCCCAAGAACTTTAAATACTATTCTTTCGTGAGCTTTCAACCTGAATTCTCTTTAAATGTGCTGAGTAGCCGAACACGTGAGCTCTCGTTCCACGAACGTTTTTCCTCCCCACTTCGTCTCGCTTGCTCGGCTGGTGAATATGCAAAAATGGGGAAATTGAGCGAAAGAGTGTTTTTCGCTTAAGCTTTCGACTTCGAAGGAGTGCTTTCAGCTTAAGCTTTCGGCTTTCCCATGATCTCTTGAGGTAAAATAGCGAAACTGGGGACATTGACCGAAAGAGTGTTTATGGCGGAACTTTCGGCTTTCCTTTCCGCTTACCTCTCTTCGAAGCACCCCGTTCGTTACTGATGTAAATATCATTGCGGATTAAACTTTCTCGTTTACTTAACTGCTCGCTTATTTGCTTGCGCATGTGTTTCTATGGCTAATTTTCATTGGTACTCGGGTGTTGTTTGCTCGCTACTATTGCAGTTATGAAGCGGGAATATATCCGAGCATGTTTTATGTGTTCACTTGCAACACAGCCATGCAAAGCAAACATTATAATGACATCATCAACAAAATATCAAATTAAATGCAAAACAAAGAATCTTCATTGTAAGAATGCAGAGCGTACTTGAATAATTGGAAATGGAAACAGTGGTTCCGTCATCACTGCAACAACAAGTATGGGATAAGTAATTAGTTACTTCTGTACGGCATTTGTCAACCAAAAAATCAAGCCCACAGTTGTTATTTAAAGCTTGCACAACATGTGGTGTAGTTGCAACGATGGTTGTGCACGTTCATTTTTGTTTCTTAAGTATGATTGACGTTTGGTTGTGCATGCTTACTTTAGGCTATCAGCACCAGCCCAAGGCGGGGGGCGAACATTACCTTTTCTGAAGGGCGCCTTGCTTTGGGGCGCCATTATGCTATCTATTAATTTGTTTTACTTACCGAGGCCTTATTCTCCGTATTCTCTCAACTTCTCTCGTGTAGGTATAAGAGCAATTTTAAAAAAGTTGGCATCATTAAAATATCCAATGAAAGCGATTGTTCGCTTTCTATTGCAACTGTGAGTCTGATCAGTGCGTGCAGCCACTCCTGTCAGGTCAGCGTTTTGATTCTATTTTCAATCTTCACTGACCGGCAAACGCGCCTTATCGATCGCTGATCTATTTTGATTGCCCTGCTGCGTAAAGTATCTTTTTGATGGAATTATTAGGCTAGGTTTTACAGACATACACCATTTCCTCAGGCGAAGAAAAATCACTGTGTGCTAAGCTAATGAATAATTAGTGCAAATTGAAGTGTGAAAACCCCCATCATAAAAGTTTTAAAAGCAGCGGTCATTGTCAGGTGTCAAGTAAGAATGCAGAAAATATTATTGCTTGTTTATTTCCATAATTAACGTGTCTCTTCTCTCCTAAATTTGTGCTCGAAATCGTTTGCTTAACTAAAAGTGAAAAATTACTTACTATCTTATTAGCTTATTTATCGACTTTGATGTGGAGGCCCGATAGCGTTATAGGTTTGTGTCTGCAAATTTAAGCCAGCAAGAGCAGTCTCCTTGAACAGAGCTATTATTTCCTTTTCGTTCATGTAAATATTTAAACTTGTACGGTTGTGATTTATAACTCTCATAAAGTTCACCATCATGTGGTATATCTATTATTTTACCATACATTATTTTAAACAGGTAAGTAGCTGAAAAACAATAACACCGGATTGTGAAAAACGTGAACAAATGAATACGCCTACAAAGCCTGTAAAATTGAAAAGAAAATTGTCTGGCCATCAGTATAGAAAGTTGAAAGCATAGAAAGATAAGGAATTAGAAACAAGTCGAAGAGGCAAGAGAGAGCTCCTAGCAAAAGGGCTTTGTAACCATTCTAGGATTCGAAAAAATAGGCCATGAATCGATGATATCAGTACAGAGGAGTGGCCCCTGAAAAAAAATTTCATGAAAGGTAGCCGATATGAGTATCAACTGAAAGTTCTCTATGAGAGCTTTTCAAAACAGTTCTTAAACTGACAGTTTTTACTTCAGTAGGGGCACAGGGGGGGAATACATGAAAAATGCTTCCCTCCCTCGCGAATGGACACCCGTGATCTAAGAAATCTGAAAAAATTATCAAAGGAGATATTTATGGGTATAACTATAACAAATACCTCAGAACTCAAAATTCGTTCAACTTTGTTAATAATAGTTTGATCCTCGAATTTCACATTTTCTCCAATGAAATCATCTTTGACATGTTTCTTGATTTTATTCGTTGCTGGTTACTGAATTTTGTAAGTTGAGTACAAAACCATTCTGACATGAGCATAGGTCTGTCTACTCAACTTGTTTCAGATTTCTTAGATCACGGGTGTCCATTCGCGAGGGAGGAAACACATTTTTCATGTATCCCCCCCCCCCCCCCCCCCCTGTGCCCCCACTGAAGCAAAAGCTGTCAGTTTAAGAACTGTTTCGAAAAGCTCTCATAGAGAACTTTCAGTTGATACTCATATCGGCTACCTTTCATGAAATTTTTTTTCAGGGGCCACTCCTCTGTACTGTAATCATCGATTCATGGCCTATTTTTTCGAATCCTAGAATGGTTACAAAGCCCTTTTGCTAGGAGCTCTCTCCTGCCTCTTCGACTTGTTTCAATTATTTGTACTCATCTTCATGACACCTACAATTCCTGCAATTTTCATGCAAATCCTAACAAAGCTGTAGTGTCTAAGTCGGTAAAAAGCGCATATGGCTCCATAGCCATATGTTTCCATAGTAATACAGGACATATTGTTCCATAGTAATACAGGAAAATTCAAATCACCATAGCTTCGTCAAATACTATTCGATCTTTATGAAACTTTCAGAAAAGTTCAACCTTATAAATAATCATCTGTTTGCTAAATTTTATTGAATTTAAGGGTACCGTTAAGATTTTATTCAAGAAAACATAAAATCGATAAATCATACTATTACTAACAAAGTTGAGTGAATTTCGACTCCTCATATATTTGTTGTTGTTGTACTCATCAAGGCCTACATTCATGATTTTTTTCAGATTTTGCGGATGGAAGGTGTCCAATCCGCGAGGGGGGGGGTACGCGAAAAGTTCGTACATTTCCTCTTCCCCTGCCCCCCTCGGTACTTATAAGACAATTTAAGACTTGTTTTGAAAAGATCTCATTAAGACCTTTCCAATGACACCCTACTCGACTACCAATGGTGAACATTTTTTTTTGAGGGGTAACCTCCTTTGAAAAATTTTTCCACCCATTCTAGAAGTCACCACTTCTGACCTTTCCGCAAAGTTTCATGGCTGCAGCCTCTATATTTTCGGAGAAAAAGTGTTGTGACATACAGACGGACGGACAGACGGACACTGGTCGTGATTGCAATAGGGTTTTGTATTTTAGTACAAAACTCTAAAAAGCTGGCATCATTAAAATATCCAATGAAAGCGATTGTTCGCTTTCTATTGCAACTGTGACTCTGATCAGTCCGTGTAGTCACTCCTGTCAGGTCAGTGTTTTGATTCTATTTTCAATCTTCACTGACCGCTTATCTGTTTTGATTGCCAGGCTGCGTAAAGTATCTTTTTGATAGGATTATTAGGCTAGATTTTACAGACATACACCATTTCCTCAGGTGAAGAAAAATCACTGTGTGCTAAGCTAATGAAATATTTGCGCAAATTGAAGTGTGAAACCCCCATCATGAAAGTTTTAAAAGCAGCGATCGTTGGCAGGTGTCAAGTAAGAATGCAGAAAATATTATTGCTTGTTTATTTCCATAATTAAAGTTTCTCTTCTCTCCTAAATTTGTGCTCGAAATCGTTTGCTTAACTAAAAGTGAAAAATCACTTACTATCTTATTAGCTTATTTATCGACTTCGGTGTGGAGGCTCGATAGCGTTATAGGTTTGTGTCTGCAAATTTAAGCCAGCAAGAGCAGTCTCCTTGAACAGAGCTATGATTTCCTTTTCGTGCATGTAAACATTTAAACTTGGACGGTTGTGATTTATAACTCTCATAAAATTCACCATCATGTGGTATATCTATTATTTTACCATACATTATTTTAGACAGGAAAGTAGCTGAAAAACGATAACACCGGATTGTAAAAAACGTGAACAAATGAATACGCCTACAAAGCCTGTAAAATTGAAAAGAAAATTGTCTGGCCATCAGTATAGAAAGTTGAAAGCATAGAAAGATCAGGAATTAGAAAAAAGCAAAAAGTCGGTGAATATCAATGACTATATCAAACAAGTTGAAGTAGCAGGTGAGTGCTCCTGGCTGAAGGATATTGTAAAACAATTAGTAAATCAAACAATATATTCTGCATATCAAAACTTGACTAACATACAGAATTCCATAATTGAGTTCGAAAAATTATTATGCATATTATGATTTTAAACTCGCCACCATTTTGTTTCAAGTGTTTTGAACCCGTCTCTTGGTTAGTCATGATAATATATCAATATTACAAACCATTTCTAAAATTTTTATCTAAATTCCTACATATTTGTAGTGTCTAGTGCCTGTAGTGTTGCAAACGTGTACCTCCCTAGTATCACGTGTTAATGTTGTTGTAATTGTTAAATATTCGATCGGCTGCAACTTAGCTGTTTATTGTGAAATTTTTGGGACGCATACAATTACTTTTAAAAAACATAAATTATATTTTTGGGAAATTTAAGGGTCCCATGTAATATTTATAAAATGTACTATTATTAACAAACTTGATCGTATTTTGACTTCTGAGGTATTTGTTGCCCTTTTACTCTCAAAGTCACACCTCTGTGATTTTTTTTTGAGATTTTTTGGGATTTTTCAATCGCGTTTCCCTGCACTCTCATAGAAAAACTTATTAGTTTAAGACCTGCTTTGAAAAGTTCTCAGTAAGACCTTTCATTTTATACCCATATTGCCTAATGCGATGAAAACTTTTTTTTCGGGACCAACTCCCCTGCATGGGGAGGCCCCCCTTTAAGGACCTTATAACACTTACTTACAAAATCTTATGTTTCTAGCTTATGTGGCTTACGAGAAAAAGTGGTGTGACTCGCGGACGAACGGACAGACAGGATGCAATTTCAGTAGGGTATTGTAAAATGATTTTACAATACCCTAAAACAAAATCAATAACAAGAGACTAAATTCGGAACTATCGAAACAACAGACACAGCTATAAACAATGCAATTGGTAGTAATATCGATATAGGCAAAACGTCCGATACTGAAGACCAGACAATCGAGACGGTTATTAAAACAGGCAGTTAAGGCGAAATAGCCAAGATTGGGACTATAACCAGTACACCCCATGTATACTGGTATGAACTGGGAGCCCAATTTGATGTGTAAACTATATACACCATCACGGCTCCCCGGGAGAGATCTCTCTGATGACAGTTACCTGCTACTGTATCCATCTAAACTAAATTAACAAAGGCAAGTGTTAATTTTAAGGACCACAGTATAAAAAACTCAATAGACTTGATTCAACGAGTAGAAAAAATGGCGAAAATGAATGGAGATGACGTCCTGGTGTCTTTCGATGTAGAGGCGTTATTTCCAAGTATACCGCAAAAACAAGCTTTATATCAGTTTGAACTTTGGTTGCAAAAAATCAAAGGGACGGCGGAATGGAAAAAACGGTGCAAAGCGTTTGTGAAACTGGCAGGAATATGTACGAGCGAAAATTTCTTCGTATTTCGGGGACAATATTATAACACAACTCGGGGGCTAGCAATGGGAAACCCCATATCCCCAATGCTAGCAGAAATATTTATGGCGGCAATGGAAAAGCGGATGCAAGAACAGAATATGCTTCCAAAACTGTGGATAAGGTACGTGGATGACATCGTGGCGGTGATGAGCAAGGATATCATTAATGAACAGCTGGAGTATATGAATAAGCTTCATCCTCAAATAAAGTTTACTGTCGAAATCGAGCAAGAAGGAAAATTACCGTTCTTGGATTTAATGTTAATCAGAAGCACCGACGGGATAGAATTTGCAATACACCGAAAGGCAACGACGACGCAGAGGACGATACCAAATACTTCGCACCATCCGTATCAGCATAAAATGGCGGCATACCGTAGTATGGTTCACAGGTTGTTAACGGTACCAATGAGTGCCGTTAACTTCTAAAAGGAGTTGGTTTACATCATGGATACGGCACAGAAAAACGGGTATGAAGCAGAAGCAATTAAGAGAATGATCCACAAGAAAAATTGATAGCTACAAGTTAGGAAATATACAACACTGGACATCAATAAAAAGCAACGGCGAAGAGTGAGTATAGTGTTTTCGGACATGCATAGGGGCCTTCAAAAAATGTTCAGCAAATATGACATAGACGCAGTTCCAAGAAGTTGTATGCAATTGAATAAATTGCTTAACAACGTAAAAGACAAAATTGAGGACCACGAGAAAAGCGGCATATATAGAATTTCATGCGGAGATTGCAACAAAGTATATATAGGGCAAACAAAGAGATTAGCGGTAGTACGATTTGACGAACACATGAAAGACGTAGAATTGTGGAGAAAGAACAATAAACATCAGGTAAAGTCAACCGTAGCCAGACACGTCATCGAAAGCAATCATACGATAAGCGCTGAAAGCTTGAAAGTCATAAAACAGGTAAGAAAGGTGAATGAATTGAACATTAGTGAAACTATAGAAATAAGAAATATACCTGTAATAAATAGGCTAAACAAAGATTTAGGTAATGGCTCTGATAAACGTTTAAGATTTGTAATGAGATAATTAAAAAGTAATTTAGATAAATAGTTTAGGATTAGGCTAAGAAAGGGTAGTTACACTGATGAAGTCCTAGTGTGAAGGACGAAATGTACGTATGTATTTATATACAATAAATTCACGGTTTTGGAAACGAAAAAATAAATATTTAGTTCAATGTACAAGTAATTTAAGGAATCATTTTTATTTTACTCTTCACTTTTTAAAAATATTGTATTTATAAATTATACGTATTAAATTATTGAAAACGTATATCAATAATGACTGAAACGTTTTTCACTTTCACTTAACTTGTCGCGCTTCACAGGTGAGCGCCAGCCTGTTGAGGGAACCGGAGAAGATGAGTAAATAGATCGATTGGCCACACGGCGTGAAAAGTCAAAAGGCCGATTGAGGTCCGCAGCTCAAGTCAACACCGCACCCCTCAACATTTCGTTGATCACTACCACTATACCTCCGTTGTAAACTTTAATTGCGTAGTTAATCGTCGTAATTAAGGAATGGGTAGCAGCACGCTCCCTTATAGACTTAAGACTGATGGCCATAGCTTGCCCAAGAACTTTAAATATCGTTTTGTCGTGAGTTTTCAGCCTCAATTCTCTAAAAAGGTGCCGAATAGCTGAATACGTGCGCTCTCGTTCCATGCAAACTTTACCTCCCCGCTCCGTCTCGCTTGCTCGGATGGCGAATATGCGAAAGCGGGGAAATTGAGCAAAGGAGTGCTTTTGGCTTAAGCTTTTGGCTTTCTCACGATCTTTTGGGACCAATTAGCAAAACTGGGGACATTGAACGAGAGAGCGTTTTTGCCTGAACTTTTTACTTTCCTTTTAGCTTAACTCTCTTGGAAGCAGACCCAAAGCTTGCCCATGTGATAATTTGTATGAGGGGCACTGCGAATTAATCTTTTTTATTTACTTTTCCGGTTGCTTATTTACTTTTACGCTTAATCATTGGACGACATGCTTCGATAACAGTGGGCGTAGGTACTTGCTTGCCCAATTTCATTGGCGAAGCGTGAGTATATAGGCAGTGTTTGCTCGCTCCCAAATACTTCAGTGATGAAGAGACGTATATATGAAAATGTTGTATTTGTTCACTTACAACATTTCTTCCGGCAGTTAAAAAAAGGATTTGGTATTTGGTTGTTAGTTGATTCTCGCTACATTCCCTTTTGTGCAAATCATTTATAGTTATATTTCGCACTGTTACGGCCATTGCTGTTGTCCACTGTACTTCTCGCTACTTATTGTTGACCGTTGTTCTGCTGCTAGTTTGTACATAATTCACTAGATTCAAATGTAATTCCATCGCTTAATTTCGGGTATTTTTGTCTTCCAATTGACGTTACTTCATATGTTGTTACAAGTTAACGTTAAAATTGTAAATTTCTACATTTATTAATTAATAAGTTAATGTTTGGTTTGATCCTATACAATTATGGACTCATGATTTGTTTGCCTAAATCGTTAATCACTATAATTATCCATTAATGTTTTCCGCTTGATATTTTCTTAATAAGCTAATGCGTGGTTTGATTCTATGCAATGTTTTGTTTGATTCAATCATAAATTAATATAATAATATTTCATCTGGTACCCTAACCAATGCTAATTAATATGTATTACATGTCAATGTTGCATTCGTAAACTACTACAATTAAAAATTACTAAGTTAAGGTTTGATTTTATACAATTGTGTATCAAATTTTAATATTTTGTTTGGTAATCTTTAATATCCCGTTCGCCCGAACCGAGATTTTTTTTAACTCGCCTTTTGCTCGGATACCCCGCAATCACAACATTCGTGGTCTTGGTCCTATACCTTCTTCTTTTTACGAATACAAATCTCGTTTAAAACGGGATGTTCTTGAATTCGTTTTTATTAATTAAGTTTTCATTTTGACTGTTTAGCGGATTATAAATTCCTTTATGCTTTTATATGTTTTAATATAAATTCTTTTGCTTTTTTATTATTAATAACTTTTGCCTTTTTTCATTGTTTTTCTTACTTGTCTATATTATAATTGGAGTTTACTCTGTACATATAGATATTAAATAAATAAATAAATAAATAAATGTTATTTAATATGTATTACATGTCCATATTGCATTCATAAATTACTACATTTACAGATTAATAAGTTAAAGTTTGATTTTTAACAATTATGTATTAATATTTTGTTTGATTCAATCGTTAATTGATATAATTATATTTTAATGCCTCGTTTGGTACCATAAGTTAAAGTTTCGTTTGATACAGATGTTGAACTATAGGCTGAATACAATTTTTCGGTCTTAAAACACTTCTTGTTGAGAATAAAACTATTATTTTTGCAATTGAACAACACCGGAATTCGATTTCTTCTTTGCAATAGGTGTATAATTGGCTTTACTTGATAATAAAATAACTTTCTTTTAACATCCACATTTAATGCCGATTTTTCTTTTAATTAAAGGTATACATTAATGGTTTGCTTATTATTTTTGACATTACCTATCTTACAATTATTTTTGATATATAGTATATTGTTACATATTCAGCAATTTTTTTTTATTTTCTTTTTGCGTACTATAATTACAAATGGATGCCAAAGATAGAATCCGACGTTTTATTTGATTAGTGGTTACTATTAGAGTGTTGCTGTTTGATCAGTGCGTCAATGAACGGTTGTGTGCGATCCGTATAAAAGCGAAACTCTTCAAAATCTGGCTGACGAATATTCACGCCCCGACCGAAGAAAAGGACGAAGAAACGAAAGAAACGTTTTACAATCACCTGGAAAGACTGGTCGACTCATTGTCCACAAACGACACAAAATAATTCTGGGGTCACTTCATTAGCCGTTTATAAAATTTTTGATCTCGATCTCGAAAAAACGATTGTTTTAAGTATCTTAAAAAATATATTATACAAGTAGTATTTTAAAATGCAATTTGATATTGTTGCCATATGTAAAATAACAGGGTGGAAAATTGATTTTCCACAGGAGTTTTATTGGTGACTTTGTTTTCAGTTGTTAGCAGTTCGAATGTATTCATTGACCGGGGAAACGTAGTAACTTGTTTAAAATGTACTTTCTTGAAAGGGTGTCGGCAAACTATTTTAGATCAACAGCTCAGAGTCTACGACTGGATGGTAAATCAATGTCTGTTTAGCACTTGACTTAATACTAAATATAGCGTGTCTGCCTTAAATTGAAGTCAGGCAGCTCAGAGGCTAGTATTTGTTTCTTTAGGGACTTATAACTAAAAAAAGGGTCCACTGACAGTTTACGTAAACGGCTCAGAGGCTGTTGTTTAATCTACTGGTTTTCATTCCAGCGATCGTGCAATTTAGATATAGAAAAAGCGTGTCTTCTGATGGCTTTAGCTTGGAATCTTCCCGAGGTTTACTGGCTTGACTGCCACTATGACCCGTTTCCTTACTGTTAACATTATGAAATGGCACATTTAGTGTTGGATGTAAATTTGATGATTTGAGAGTGAATCGCGGTGGAATTTGAAAGGGATAATTGGTTTTGGGGTAAAATCGTTTGCATTGTTGAATTGTTCTAATAGTTAAAACTCTATTGTTTCATAGTTCACATACTTCGATTATTTCAGTGTAGCTTGAAATTAACTTAGTTTCATGTTTATTTGCCCTGGGAAATCGCCGTCCTCAAGTAAATTATTTTTAGGGTTTTGTTCTAAAATACAAAATCCTATTGCAATCACGACCTGTGTCCGTCTGTCCATCCGTCCGCCCGTCTGTATGTCACAGTATGTTTCTCCGAAACTATAGAAGCTTCAGCCATGAAACTTTGTGGAAAGGTCAGAAGTGGTGATTTCTTGAAAGTTTGATGGTGGAAAAATTGTTCAAAGGGGTTTAAGGGGGGTCTCCTCATATAGGGAGCTGACCCTTCAAAAAAAATTTTCACCGTTGGTAGTCGAGTAGGGTGTTGTTGGAAAGGTCTTAATGAGATCTTTTCAAAACAAACGCCTTACCAGTACGGTGGGGGGCAGGGGAAGGGGAAATGTACGAACTTTTCAAGTAACCCCCCTCCCCTTAGCGATTGGACACCTTTGACCTGAAAAATATGAAAAAAAAACATGAATGTAGGCGTTAATGAGTACAACAACAACAAATATATGAGGAGTCAAAATTCACTTAACTTTTTTTAGTAATAATATGATTTATCGATTTTATGTTTTCTTGAATAAAATCTTAACGGTACCCTTAAATTCACTAAAATTCAGTACACAGATGAATATTTATAAGGATGATTTTCATAAAGATCGAATAGTGTTTAGCAAAGTTATAGCGATTTGAATGTTCCTGTATTACTATGGAACAATATGCGCTGTATCACTATGGAAACATATGGCTATGGAACCATATGCGCTTTTAACCGACTAAGACACTACAGCTTTGCCAGGGTTTGCATGACAATTTCAGGAATGATAGGTATCATGAATATCTTTGAGAATTGGTTCAGCTAGTGGTATCAGTAAGCTTGATACATGAAAAATGTGTTTCCTCCCTCGAGAACGGACACCTGTAACATAAAAAATCTGAAAAAATTATCAAGGGGGATATTTATGGGTATAACAATAACAAATACCTCATAAGTCCTTGAATTTCACATTTTCTGCAATAAAATCGTCTTTGACATGTTTCTTGATTCTATTCATTGCTGGTTACTGCATTTTGTAAGTTGAGTACAAAACTCTTCTGACATGAGCGTAGGTCTAAGTATTATATTTTGGCTAATTAAATGTTCAATATGACTATTTGATTTTAGGACTGATCTTACTTGATGGACAGTATGAGTAGGTGTAATATTATATTTAAATATTGATATTATATTTTTGTTATTTGAATGATTTATATTATTTTATTTATCCTTTTTAAGAAGGCTGATCTGGGATGGTTAGTATGAGTAGCATGAATATTATATTTGGATATTGATATTATGCTTTTGTTATTTAAATGATTAAAATTATTAGTTGATTTTGTGAGGAAGGCTGATCTTGTTTGATGGACAGTATGAGTAGCAATGATGTCATACAAGAGTTGAGTGGGCTCAGATATCGGCTCAGAAAAGACGTTTTCAGCCCATTTAGATTTGCTACACAATGCGCCACATTGTGTTCTCTCCAAAACCGAGATCCTACCGGCTGCGCTATTTTTGTTACAAAACCAGTATACAGGCAGTGTTTGCTCGCTTGCAACTACTTCAGTGATGAAGCGTAAGTATATACGAGAATGTTGTATTTGTTCACTCGCAATAGGACAAGCGAGACTGTTGAGCCAGATGGCATTGATGTTGAAAATAGATGGATGAGACAAAGAAATCAATAAATTTGTCAGATTGTGGTTGTTGGCCAACTAAATCAATGCAAACCTCCTAGATTGTCTGATTTATGTTGGTTCAACTCAAACGATAATAGATAAATATCCTGTAAAAAAGTGGCCGACATTATTCAACTTTTTAGAAGGTTGCCAAATGGAAAAATTTTTTGTCGTCGTTGGTGAATTTATTTATTTATTTATTTATTGGAGAAAACAACAGTTACAGTTTCAGTTAATAATTCAAAAGAACATATTCAGGGAAAAAGTAGTAAACAGTAACCTAAAAACATTTTCTCACTGAGAGATTTAATATAGAAATTGAATGTTAATGACAATGCAGTACGTATACTTTGAAGCTTTTTAATTTTTTTAAATTTTTTGTTTTTATGTTTTTTTAATTTTTTGTATTTTTTCATTAATATTTTACCAAATACTAAACTTAATTCTACTATATACAAAACCTAAATAAATTTCAACACAATACAATATCCGTTACATTATGATTAGTTTTACTTCATTTTTGAAAGCATCCCTGCTTTTATTGTGAAAATCACAGCTACTGAAATAACGGTTAAAATCGCTGCATAATCTGTACAAAGGAGCTCTTTGACCTGCGTTAGTTCGACACTTAGTCAAGGCAAATACATGGGACGATCTAGACGTGATACGTGGGACTCGAAATTTTATTTGAGCTAGAAGCTCTGGACAATTTACATCAGATAGACAAATATTTCTCAAGCTCATCGCATCAAGGAACAAACGTCTATTTTCCAGCGTCGAAATTTTAAGATATGACAAACGATCAATATCGGGGCGTTGTTTCAATTTTAGTCGGTAGAAGAGAATCTTAGAAAATTTTCTTTGTATGGACTCTATATTATATTTATAAGTCTCATAATATGGATTCCAGACCGGAGATGCGTATTCGAGTTGAGACTTTACTAATGCTTGATAAAGCGTTAAATACGTAGAACACAACTTAAATTTCTCCGTGGTCCGGTACAAAAATCCTAGCATTTGATAAGCTTTATTAGTCATCATCTGAATATGTGGGTCAAACAATAATTTAGAGTCAAATATAACCCCGAGATCTTTGATATTACTCACTCTATTCAGGATTTGATTAGAAAGAGTATAATTATGTTTGGTTTGAAGTCTCTTTCTTGAGAATGTTATTACTTTACATTTATCGGTTGCAAGCGTTAGCCTATTTAAAGGACAATATAATGTGAAGCGGTTAATATCATCTTGAAGTAGCACACAATCCCTACAACTGTTTATTTTTTTATATATTTTTAAGTCATCTGCATATAACAATATTGAGCTATTAAGAAAGTACTTATTTATATCGCATATACATATAATGAAAAGAAATGGTCCTAAAATGGAGCCCTGTGGAACACCGGAAGTGATAACACCCGATGGAGAGGAGTAACCGTTGAGCGTAACTGATTGACGCCTACATTTCAAATATGAGGAAAACCATCGTAACAGATTTCCCTTAATGCCTTTGAAGTTTAGTTTCTTAAGTAAAATCAGGTGGTCAACTTTGTCAAAGGCTTTTCGAAAATCGGTATGAATACTATCAACCGAAGCACCCTGGTCTAAAGCTTGGAAAATGAAGTTCGAATATACCAATAAATTAGAAACCGTAGATCTTGATTTTACAAAGCCATGTTGGCTAAGAGGAATGCTAGATTTTAAAATTGGATACAAATTATCATGAATTAATCGTTCGAATATTTCTGTGATACAAGAAATAATAGAAATAGGCCTATAGTTTTCAATATTATCCTTCAAAGTCAAAGTCAAAAGCGCTTTATTTAATACTAATCGTTATAAATTTTTAAAAGAACATAAAGCAAATTCCAAACAATAAAACTATAAAAAACTTAATGGCCCGAATGGCTCTCTAAATTTATACGTTATCAGTTAAACACATTTATTGAAAAAAAATACAGTAGCAAAATTAAATTAATTAAGATTATTAGATATTTTTTGATTCAATTGGGAAAAGGAGAAAAAACCAACCAGCATTATTCAAAAATTACTTATATTACTAACACAACAATGAACTTATATCCTATACCTAATCTGTTACACCCTAATTCTAAATAAGTTCAATCAAAAAAAAAAAAACTACCTTATATTGAAACCTATACCTAATTTATAATACAAATAAACAACAACACTAGATGCAGCAATAATGAGATGAATCTAAAAAACTAGTAACGAGAAAAAGCACAAAAACATAAAATAAACACGAATAATTTAGACATTGTCATTCAGCCACCAATACCTAGATTGCTCCATCTCAGCTCGACCAGCCTCAACGAATCTAGCAAATGAGTATCTCCATTGGAATTGTTGGTCTCGTGAACTCAGATTCGGAGGACATTTTATCTTCTTATCGGTGGCTCGTCGGTATATGTGATATATGATTGGGACGCCGTCAGAATCAAGAACATATCGATTCATGTCCAAATACACGAATGCTTCTGGAGGAACGAAGCCAGTAGCGAGGCAAGTCACAATATACCCGTCTGTAGGGTGGAACGGCTGTGAAATCCAAGGGTTTTCACTCACAGTTACAGATCTTGCGATATGATTCCGAAGAAGTTTTAATATGAAGATATCGACTCTTGTCACTTGAGCGGTTTGATAAATTGTTCTATTCGATATATTGTGCTTCCAATCCATCTCAGGCTTGCTGTACAAACCAGTACATGCACGAAGACATTTCCTTTCGAAAATTCTTAATTTTTCCATTGTACTAGCACTCTGGTTGTACCAGATCTGGCATCCGTATGTCAAAACTGGTCCAACCAGGGTCTTGTAACAAATAACTTTGACTTTTTGATCAATGTATCTGGAATGAAAGAGTCGCCGAAGAGCCATGACTACTTTTAGTGCTTTAATGAGCATGATTTTGACATGTTCAGTATAGTACAGATATTGATCGAGATGAACACCGAGGTATCGAACGCAGGATTTATGTGGAACCCGTTCTGAACTATCCTCACCAGCCATAATGTGGAAATCCTTCCAATTACGTTTCAGGTCTTGACTGGCCCCCTGCAGCGTTGTCTGAAACAAAATTGTTTCGCACTTCTGCGCATTGATTTTCATTCGCCAATTGTCGGTGTAGAGCTGCACATCATTAAACATTTTTTGAAGGTTGTTCTGAACTATTGTAGCTTTTCGGTCTGCCGTATAGATGATCAGATCATCAGCAAACGCTACCAATGAGTGCTTTGGCGAGACATTAAAATCAAAGCCGTTCAATAACTTGCGAATGAATATTGAGAAAAGCAGGGGTGCAGTAACTGTTCCCTGCTGTAGACCGTTCAAGACCTTGAATTCGCGCATTGTTGTCAGATTTCCATCAGTTACAACAAATGATTTCCCGTATAACATATTACACATCATGGCGACAAGGTGTCTGGGGAACTTGTCCTGAAGAAGTTTGAAAACTAGTCCATCTAACCACACCGTATCGAAGGCTTTCTCCATATCAATGAGACATGCTCCAACACATTCTTTGTTGTTTAGTTTCCAACAGATATCTGAGGTTACTTTCGTTATTGCATGTATGGTTGAATGCCTGGCATGAAAACCAAATTGGTAATTCGGCATCAACTCATATTTCTCAATGTGGGCGTTTAATGCTCTGTTGAGTATCACTTCAAACACCTTGCTGATGTTACGCAGCAAGCCGATTGGGCGATAGCTTTTAGGGCATGAAGATTCTTTTCCTTTCTTTAAGATCGGAAATACCTTAGCCTTTTTCCATTCATTTGGGAAATATGAATTGTTCAACATGTTGTTGAACAATATGCAATAATTCCTAATAGCAACCTCAGGCAAATGTCGGAGAACTATATTTGGAATACCGTCAGTACCACATGATTTTTTGTTGTTTATTCTGCGAAATATGAAACACAAGTCTTCATAGCTGACAAAATAATCAATAAGATTCAAGGTCGGTATGAGGTCAGATGTTAATGTTTCATCGAAATGAAGAATTGATTGGCCGTTCAGGCTTGATTTGAAGTCGGAAACTTTTGCTTCAACGACCTCCGAAAATATTTCATTCCTCCTCTCTGGGTTTGGCAGATGAACCAATTCAAAATGTGTTCCAACCAGGGCAAGTTTCTGCAATCCAGCACATATAATCCTGTTTCCATTTCTATCCGGAGTCGTACTATCAATTTCGATACCAGCCCTATCGAGAAGATTTATTTCATCACTAGCGGCTTCAAGATTCGATACATCCACTCGAGACTTCTTGCGGAATAAGCTATTCACTTTCGCAAAAACGCCATCTGGGTTCTGTGGGCTGATACCCCTCAGTCTTTCCGCCCATTGATTGCTGATCTCACTCCTTAAGTATGAACGGATTAAGTTCCGGACATTCTTCAGGTGTAATTTCAACAAAGCCAACGAGGGATGGTTGTAGTCGAAAAATCGTCGATAGATATTGTTGACGCGTGTAAGAAGAAGGCTTTTCAATCTTTTCAACCTTGCGATGGTTGGTGTTTCATATCCTTCCATATTGTTTCGATGTTTAATCTTGGGAACAACTTTCTCAATCGTTTCCAACGTCAGCTTCTCTAACTTCGACAAATAGAGATCTATTGCATCGTCAGTTAGATTTCTGTTATTAGGAACCATTGAGCAAGCGTTGCCATCATCAGAAGGAGGACATTGCTTCTGGTACTCCCGATTAAACTTCTTTTGAAACTTTCTGCAGTCTGTTTTTTTGAAATTCAACCGATGGTTTTCATGTTGAACTGGAATGAGGAAGAAATCATCCCTTTGATGATTGATTTCCATTACGATTGCGTTATGGTCGCTATCGTAAGGAAGCACCTGCAGTTTCCGTTGAGGACTTTTAAAGCTGAATTCAAGACTTGCGTCAGCAATGCAGAGGTCCAAATATGAATTTGTCCTAGGGTATGTTGGGAACTCCGACCCATATAGGTTGCACCTGTATTCAATTTAGTTCTCTGTTATCCATGATTTCAGGAATACACCTCTTGGATTATTGGTGGCGTTTAGCCATGATGTATGCTTGGCATTCAGGTCACCGGCAAAAATATAATAACTATGCAGCCTGTTCAATTCGAGTATTTCAAACAAGGAATTGAGTTCCTCCTTGAACTAGAGAACATTTTGACCAGTTGCATAGGCAGAGATAACGAAGAGATTATCCCCACCTGGCAGTGAAATTTTGATGACGGACACTTCAAGAAATTCAAAGTTTATGAATTAGACTTTTTCGATACTTTGGAAACAATAGGGTCATCGTACTAATATCCCGGTGCCACCTCCCCCATCACCTATTACCCTATCGTTTCTTACGGGTGCAAAATCTTTGAATTCCATGGAATGCCATGAATTGAGGTGGGTTTCAGTGAGAAGTATGATGTCAGGCTTTTGCTTAACAATAAACTCAAGGAGATAATCTCGTTGATGTATGGCAACGATAGAGTTGACGTTGATCGATATGAGGTGAAGCCTATCCATGGGAATATGACTGGATGACAAGTTATTATAAGGCATTTGAAAGACCTAAACGCTGAAAAGCAAAGTTAATTTTTGAATCTTGTTTGTCGATTCTCTCCGATAAAGAATTAAGTTGCTGGTAAGTTTTGGGAAGCAGCTCATTATTGCCACTTAAATTATTTACATTATTCCCAGCATTTTCTGCTGGTCCTCTAGCGGCGAGTGCAAATTATACTCCGGGCTTGACGAAGTTGGAAAGTATGATATCACGGTGTACTTGTGTTTGCTTTGGAGCAAATTTAACTTTTGCATCTTGATATCGGGAGCATCCTCGATAAGATGCTGGTGACCAAAAACACCGCAGTTAACGCAGTATAATTTTTCTTTAGGCCCCGTCTGAGCCAATTTGCACTCACCAGGACTATGAACGCCTTTGCATTTAACGCAACGATAGTGCATGGCAGAATTGGCAGCCAAATGTCCAAATCTTTGACACCGGTAACACTGGTTGACTTCTCTTTTCTGGAGGCATCCCAACCTCACTACTCTGAAATTCAAGTACCTTATTTGTTGAAGGGCACTTGGACTGCTCTTATTTGCACTTTGTACCAGGTAAAGTGGTAAATTCTTCCTTTCTATGGTCGACGCATCTTTGGCTGACTTGAAATCAACCAGTGATTTCGTCCTTATAGTTAATTTTTCGGCATTAACTCTTTTGATTTCGTAATTGGCCAGTTTATTTTCTGTCCGAACACGTTGATTGGCGGAACCTTTTCTGTCTTGTTGGAAGCTTTTTCAGAGGAACCAGCAAAACTGCGGGCTGGTTTTTTCTCCTTATTTTTGTTCTTTGAATATTGAATAAAATTAAAGTCATTATCTTGATTAAAATTACCTCCGATGTTTTCTTCAGTTTCCATATCTTCGGTTAATCCCTCCAGCGCTGCAAAATAGTTTTGGCTCTCGTTGGTGCCACCAGCACTAAGAACTTCTTCTGGAATTGCTTGATTTGTACTTTTCTTCGGCTTTGCTTCCTGTTGCCATTGATTTTGTGGCTGCGTCTTCTGAGGCTTCATCCCTTTCTTGAAGAGATTCTTGAGAGACTGTATCTCTTGCCTTAGTTCATCATTTTCTTTCTGCAATTTGGCCATTTGTTGATTGTCCGCTATTATTTGCAGCTTGCACCCTCCATCTGCGGAATTTTCTTCGTTATGTTTTCTTTTGGTGATTATCGCCAGTTTCGTATTCGTCGTTTCCTCAGGTTGCCCCAACGGTGGGAAGCCGTCGGGCTCCTCCATACCAGCGGCGAAGTTTCGTTACCAATCGAAGTAAAAATATTCGATAGAAATTTCCTGAGTCGATTACTTCGACAATATAAGATTTTTTCCGATAAAAATTAACTTCGGACTAACGTTTTTAAAAAATTAATTTAATTTTTGAAAACTTTTGACAGGAGCAATTTAAAAGACGTCTGTACGCAAAGACTACTACGATCCATCCTCAATATTATCCTTACCACCTGATTTATGAATTGGTGTGATATTAGCTGTCTTCCAAATGTGAGGAACGTATCCTTCCACAAGACTTGTTAAAAATAAAAGTGAGAGGTATGTACAATGCATCAGAGACGTTTTTAAGAAAGAAGGGAGTAATTCTGTCCAGACCAGCTCCTTTATTAACATCCACCGATTTTAAAGCTATTTTAACTTCATCACATGACAATACAATATTTGAGATACATGTATTATTTTTATCAACAAAATCTGTTAATTTATTAATCAGATCAGCCTCATATGCGAGGCCAGATGTAGGTTCAAAAACAGATAAGAAATAGTCAGAAAACATTTTGCGAATTGTATCGGGATTACTAGAAAGTTGATCATGCAGTTTCATCAAAGAAGGATAACCATTACTGCTATTTTTTAAGTTGTGAGTGAACTTCCAAAACGATTTAATGTTATATGTGGTTGTTTGCTCAATGTGAGAGATATATTTATCGTGACAACTTTTTATCAGTTTTTTTTTGCGTTAGCGTGAGCCCAAGAAAATTTATCATAAACAGATTTACTACCGTAAATTTTCCAACGTTTCCAAAATTTATGTTTTTTATTCAATTGAGTTTTTAACTCTTTAGAAAACCAAGTGGGATATTTTTGCGATTTGAATTTATGTAGAGGTACATGGGTATCTAAGATTCGGTACAAATTTGTGTTAAAAGAAATCTACAGCTTGCTGTGTGCTCAGCCCATTTAAGCGGTGACTCCAATCAACATTTGCAAGCTCCTCATTTATGAGTGAATAGTTTACTTTTTTGAAGTTGTATTTCCTTATATTTTTATTATTACTTATCTTATGTAGGGTTTGCGATATGCTGAACTCACATATAAGTGGCGGATGCAGTGGATCAACGTTGACAAGTAGTGAAAAACACTCAGAAACGTTGCAATATGAGTTGGCCAATCAAGTAATCGGTTATTAACATTATGGATTCAGTTACATTGTTTAAGATCTAGGTACGATATTATATTTCTTATATAGTGTGGCATGATAGTGGCGCTAATTTCTAAGATTTGATTACTATTCGGACACCAATCAATGTTACGTAGATTATAGTCCCCTATGAGTATGAACTTATGATTTACGAAGTTAGAAGCTATGCTGTATAATTTGTTAAAATGTGTGTCATAAGTACCCGGACTTGAGAGTGGGGGAATGTAGCAAGCTGCAAGTATGACACCATGACCTACCAAGGGCAGTACCAGTATGATCTCTTCTAAAGATGGACTCTCCCAATCATATTGCCTTAAAGAGCAGATACTCTTTTTAATCGCAATTAAAACCCCGCCACCATCACTTTTAGCAGATGTGGAAGAACATCGATCTTTCCTATAAAGATAATATCTATCATCAACTACTTCATCATCCCGTACACCAGCCCTAAGCTAAGTTTCAGTTAAAATGAGAACATCATAATTACTGATACGTAGATTTAACTGCAGGTCAGAGAGCTTATTTCTAATACTTCGACAATTTTGATAATATATATTTAAGGAATTCTTTGGGTTAGTCATAAACAAAGAGACAAATAAAATTTATACCAGATACACCTAATTTCCGTAGATTAATTTTCAAAAAACATTAAACAATGATCAAAGAGATTTGACGAATAGAAAATAATAAGCGTTAAAGAGGGGTTGGCTAGTAAGTAAAATAATGTATTTGATTGCTAAAGATGCTATTAAAAGGCGTGCGCTTCACGACGTCGAATCATCTCATAAACTTGTTTTTATATCTGCTGCGACAGAGAAGAGCCAGAACTATTTGGCTGTCGGTTAAGTCAACATCTCCGCATATTTACTTTGTATTTTGATTTCAAATTTAATAAACTGAATAAAACGAACTTAACAGAGAATTGATTATTTCAATATAAAAGAGGTTCGAAAGGAACTTGTCCGTGACAACTTTGCGCTGACAGTAGGAGCCCACCCAATTACACCGCAGACACTAGCTGCCAGTATGCAAACGCGGCATCAGCCAAGGTCATTCAGCTGAGCCCTTTCATCTGGCTCATCTGTGCAGCCGACCATTGCTGCCGTCCTTCACGGATAATGAATTTTTAACACTTAAGAACGGAGGACTCCGTTTCAACCGGTTTTGCAAGAACAACAGCGAAATCCCCTGAAAAAATGGACTACCATTCATGAAAGCTTTGTTTGATTAATTTGTTCCTTTCACACTGTGCGATTCGTAGCAGTATCTTGGGTTAAAAGAAGTGAAATAGGAGAAAACTGATTTCCATTAGTTTTATTTCACCCTTTTTAAGACATTTTGAACTCAACTTTATATATTGTCTTAACAATTATTCTATTTCCCATTTTTCTTGAATTTAGGAAGAGGCTTCTTACGATATTCAGTTAACAGCGTAAGCTCATGGATATTTTGAAAAGGGCTATAAACTCGATTTTTTTCAACAGTCACACGGCCATAAACCATATCAGATGCATGGATGAAAAAGAAGAAAAATGTTTGAAGTAATTTTTATCCATGACTTTCTTCACACAATGGACATTCTTACGATTTCCCTGTAACAATTCCTAGTAAACGCTTTAAAGTCGATCAATTGTATCGATAAAACCAGATCAAATATCATGCGCTCATTTAACAAATGATCACCTAATGTTCACATTTTACAAAATGCCCTCGCAATTTATACGCTGATGTGGTAGATATTTCACATTAAAGAGATAAGCCGAAGAGATGCAGAACACGGAGAATAGATCGTCTCGAAACAGTGGCAGACTTCTGAAAGGCTCATAAAGTTTTATTCTGTTGTCGATTACTCATTGGCCACTTGGCATTGGAAGTTGGCCGTTCTGCAACAACAACAACAACAGTTTCGGTTTCGATGAAGAAAGACGGTAGCCAACTTGGATGGCCCAACGGCGACAACGCCAAACGGAAGACTAAGACTAAGAACCTACAACTCCTGGTGGTGTCTAGTAAATTTGCATGGCATTGGCCAAATGAAGCCGAACCACTTGCAAGATGGGTTGGCACTGGGTGGAATAACCAGCAGTCGATGACTAGTGTCTGCTGGTAAATTCTGTATGGAAATGGCAAAGAAGTCGTTTGGGCGTTGAGATTGAATAGGTTTTAATTAATTAGATTGAAATGATTCTATACTAGACGTGTAGCTATGGATAAAGATGAATTTCGTAATTTAGCATAAATTCAGTTTTCTAGACAAATAAAGCAAAGCGAAGAAGTTTAATAGATAGGAGTCCATATTTGGTTTGTGCCAATTCTCTATTCTCCTTTAAAAAGCTCATTTTGAAGATATATTAAATATTTTTCAAATAATCTTGAAAAAATTCTTTCCGCTGCAAACATTCCCGGCAAAACTTATCTGACAAAGATATTTACCTCCTCGAATTGTTATCATTTTGCACCTTATTCCTTCACTTTTCCTAGTACCTATTCCACCTTCATCTTCTCACCCTCAACCGTACTTGCAATTTCCTTCGATTTGAATACGGTGAAGACTGGCTTCATCTTGTGACTCGCCATCGCGATCTTGCACTGAATATAAATTAAAGAGTTTTATATTTATTTTTCTATTGTTTATGCACCCACAGATGCAAAGATGCGATAAGATATGCACGGTGGCAGCATCGACAGTGCAGCCAGAGACAACCATTTTTGGAGTGACTTTAGAAAAGAGGAATATTGTTAAGAGATGGAAATAATGACGACAATATTGAAGATGATTTAAATACAACCAACAAAGATGGTGATGTTCTTAAGGGCTTTGAAGATTCTATCGGAGAGAGAATGCAATTCCCATATTAACATCAAGTGTGAAGTGATGTTGATTGATCGATAGCTTTAAGGACACGACTTTAATGCACACTATCGTGATTCAAAATAGGTGCAATGTTGACAATCATCAATCGCTCTTTCTATGGACAGGTGATGAAAATTACGCTGGTGAAGAATATTTCGTTCAAATGAAACTTCATGTCATTACTTTTAAACATATGATTCTTTGGAAGACTATAATTTCCATATATACTATGTAAATTACAACTCATTTGCAAGAGAGTGATGACTTTCTTAATTTTTAATTTACTTCTCTTTGTCTTGTAAAATCATTTCGCAAAATCCTATTTAAATGCAACCTGTCTCTCTACCCATCAGACCAGTTTTTTCGGGTATTACCACAGCTACAGCCCAAAGTAATGACCCCGCGAAACTTTTGTTTGGAAACAAAACTTGAGAGTTTTTTTTCAAAATTTAGTAGTTATGGGTATCAAATTTAAGGTCCGCTTACAAACTTTCAAGATCAGGTGATTAAAATTCAGTGAAAGGCGCGGGAGAAGTCAAAATTGTTCAAAATTCCTCTTTACCACCCTTTTGCAATTTGACATCTTTGGAACGAAAAGTGCGGCAAAAACCTACAAAATTGTACTTTATGAGTACAAATATAGGGTTTTCCAGTAAGAGGTGGTATTTTGATATTAAAAGAAAAATGCCATTTTTTAATATAAATGATTGGATGTTTATTTCATTATAAAGACGAAGGTATGTCATTAATAGTGAAAATAACATCAGGTAAATGATCACCACAACCACGCTTACAAGACCATATCCTTTTCATTAAATTTTCCATAACCAGATCGCAAAGTGGCTGCCCTATGTCCTCGATAGCCTCACGAATTCCATCTTTGAGGTCTTTAATCAACGCTGGGCTGTTGGCGTAGACCTTCTCTTTCACGTGGCCCCAAAGGAAGAAGTCGCAAAGTGTTAAATATAAAGAAAAAGATATATTCAAAACAACACCTCTCATTGGAAAACTCTATATTTCAATAGCCAAATTTGACCAACTTTGTGAATAAAAATGTAAGAATAATATGTTTTTGCTTATAAAATCAATAAATATCCTTGTATTTGCCAAAGACTTGATTATGTTTTTCTGGCAAATGAAATGGTCCTTATAAACAATGATAATAAACTTTCCTTCTCCATGGCTCTTAATAATTTATTGATTAAAAATCAACACTTTCGTTTTGAGAGCAAAGTAATCTCATCTTCAGCGCAAACGATTCTTCATTTCACATTAGAATCATTTATATATGTATGTACCAACAAAAATTAAATGTTAATCGTTATTACGTAATTATTGTAGTTTTTGAAAGAAACTAATTTTACAACATGCGATGGAAGGAAATTGATGGTTGGTTTCGAGGAAGTGGTTTGCGAAATTAAAATTGGTTTTTTGACGAATGAAGGATTTAAAATGCTCGTTGAACCGAACTTTGAAGGATCTACCTGTTTGGCCTATATATCCACTATTACATTCACCACACGTAATTTTATAGACCCCAGATTTGTCAAATTTATTTGTGGATTGCTTATTATTATAAAACAAGTTGAGTAAGCAGGAGAGTGCTCCTACCAGAAGGTCTTTGTAAACATCCTAGGGTTAGAAACAAGTTTTCTAATGGCGTGAATCGATAACTTGAATTATTCATCCAATACTTGGATATGAAATCGTTCAAATTTATACAAAAGATGCACAGTTTCTTTCATAAGCACAGTGCAGCCGCCATTTAGATCTAGCTTAAATGATTTTTCTGAATGATCGGCCGATTGGACATGTTCAAGTTAAACACTATTCCTTAAGTTTTCATGAAAATTGAAAGAAAATAAAAGTGCCTAAGTCAATTACAAATATATGTAGGATTTTCCAATAAGAGGTGTTATTTTGAATAGATCTTGTGATTTAACACCTTGCGACTTCTTCCTTTGGAGCCACGTGATAGAGAAGGCCTACGCCAATAGCCCAGCGTCGATTCAAGATCTCAAAGATGAAATTCGTGAGGCTATCGAGGACATAGGGCAGCCACTTTGCGATTTGGTTATGGAAAATTTCATGAAGAGGATATGGTCCTGTAAGCGTGTCGTAGTCGTTATTTGCCTAATGTTAGTTTTTGCTATTAACGGCATATCTTCTTCTTTATAATAAAAAAAACATCCGATCATTAATATTAAAAAATGGCATTTTTCTTTTAACAATAAAATAACACCTCTTATTGGAAAACCCAATATCAACCATAAACATGTGTTATTGTTGTTGTAATTCCATATAATTGAAATGGCTATAACTCACTTGATTATGATTCGATCTCAATTAAATTTTGTGAACATATATATCTTATGTCAGTCTATACAATTGCAAAATTTCAAGAAGTTTAAAGGTACCGTTTTGATTTTATGGGCAAAAATGTAAAATCTACAAATCATACTATTATTAACAAAGTTGAGCGAATTTTGATTTCTAAGGTATTTGTTGCCCTTGTACTCATAAAGGCCCACATTCGTGATCATTTTCAGATTTTTCGGCTCAAAGGTGTCCAATCGCGAGGGGGGGGGGGACACAAATTTTTGGTACATTTTGCCTTCCCCTGGGCCCCCTAGTTCACAAAATGATTTTTTTATTTCAGATTCTAAAAGATCTAATCGAGGCCTTGCATTTGATACCCCACTCAACTACCTTTGATAAAAAAAAATTTTTAAGGGCCAATTCGTTATTCGGGGGGACCCCCCTTAAACATTTTTTAAATTTTTGTTAAGACCTTAACTTTTGAGAGACCATCACTTCTGACCTTTTCACAAAGTTTGAGCATTCTAGCTTCTATAGTTTCTGAGGAAATTAGCTGTGACGCACGGACAGACGGACAGACGGACAGACGGACAGACGGACAGACGGACAGACGGACAGACGGACGGACGGACAGACGGACGGACAGACGGACAGACAGGTCGCGAAACTAGTAGGTCTTTGTAAAAAATTTTTTTACAAAGACCTAAAAAGGTTGATAATTTTTGGCTAGGCTTGAAGGCAATTTGAAGATTATCCCAAACCAAAATTTTCGAAATATTATTAGATATTGGACCGAAATATGTCAGGAGGGAAAATTTTTTATGGGCTTTTTCTGCTAACTTCGGGTAGATTTTACAAAGTGTCTGTTCCTTCTCTTTTTAGGGTATTGTAAAATCATTTTACAATACTCTACTAAAATCGCGTTTTAAATGCGAAGATTGAATAATTTTGATGTATTTTGCCCAACTTCAACGTTTAAGGCGCATGCTTTTAACACTTGATTCAATTTAATGAATGCCTGAAGATGAGTACCTACAATCATTACCCATAGGTGAAATAAGTCGAGGAGGCAGGAGAGAGCTCCTAGCAAATGGGCTTTGTAACCATTCTAGAATTCGAATAAATAGGCCATGAATCGATGATAACAGTACATCAAAGGTAGCCGATATGAATATCAAATGAATATTCTTTATAAGAGCTTTTCAAAACAGTACTTAAACTGACAATTTTTCCTTCACAAGGACAACAAATACCTTAGAAGTCGAAATTCGATCAACTTTGTTAATAATAGTACATTTTATAAATTTTGCTTTTTTGTCTATAAAATCAAGAAGGGACCCTTAAATTTCCCAAAATCTATAATTAAAGTTTTCTTAACGATAAACAGCGAATTTACAGCCGATTGAATATCTAATAATTGCAACAACATTAACACGTGATACTAGCGAGATACACGCTTGCAACGGACCTAGACACTACAAATATGTAGGAATCTTGATAAAAATTTTAGAAATGGTTTGTAATATTCATGTGTTATCATGACTAATCAAGCGACGGGGTCAAAACACGTGGAACAAAATCGTGGCGAGTTTAAAATCAAAATAGCCATAATAATTTTCCGAACTCTATTTATGGAATCTGTATATTAGTCAAGTTTTAATATGCAGGAGATATTGTTTGATTTACTAATTGTTTTACAATACCCTTCTGGCCAGGAGCATCCTACTGCTACTTCAACTTGTTTATTTATAAGATTACCAATAAGTTGTTTAGAAAAACCGTTATTACGAGCTATTTCTTCGATTGTTCGAATTTCGGCAGTTAGATTTTCTCTAAAAAGTGGTATGGAAAAAGCACGCTCAACCATTGATCGATATGCTGAAATTTTATGGGACCAAGGGCGGCATGAGTTGGCTGGGATAGTTGCATCTGTTTGTAGGTTTGTATTGGGGTTGTATTTTTGACCTTTATTGAGGAAATTTATCTCTGTCTCTGAGAAAATACTCTGTGATAAGTTGATGACACGACGGGGTTTTTGGAGATTTATTAATTTTGTTAATTTGTGTTTTAAGGTTGACAAAAACCCCGTCCTCCACAAAATGACAATCATCCTCCAACGAAAAAATTTTTGAGTCGTGTCATCAACTTATCACAGACTATTTTCTCAGAGACAGAGATAAATCTCCTCAATAAAGGTCCAAAATACAACCCCAATACAAACCTTAAAAATGTAAAAGAAACCCTAATTGCCGATGCTGAAATAGCACTTTTCAACCACCCAGACTCAGTTTTAAAGAAAGAAAAAATCAAAAATATTATAGAAAATTTTCCTCACACCTCAAATTCAAGCCTTATCGCGACAATAAATTCAATTTCACTCAAAATTAAAAACAACGATCGATCTTATATTCACGAAAGCTGATAAAGGTAATTCCACTGTTATTATCGAAAAAGCACATTATAACGAAAAAATCCTTGATTTCATAGAAAAAGAAAATATCACTATACTCAAAAAAGACCCCACAAATAAAATTCAAACTGCCCTTAAAGACATTTTAAAATGCATTGAGCACATCTTCTTGGAAAACGAGAAATTCCAACTAATTAATATGAACCCTATGTCCCCAAAACTCTATGGTCTAATTAAAATACATAAAGAAAATAGTCCCATTAGACCAGTTGTCTCGTTTACAAACAGCCCCTTGAGACAAACAGCAACTGCTATTGATAAAATTTTAAAGCAATCACGAATTTCAACGCTTCTCATGGCATTAAAAACTCTTCAGACCTGGTCAACAAATTAGTCAACCTCAATATTCCTGATGACTGTTTTCTCGTATCATTTGACGTAAATAACATGTTTTCAAATATCACATACAAAGATTCTTTAGATATAGCCAAGAACCTCTTGGCCTCCAAAAACATTGACCCCATCACAGAAATGGAAATCAAAAATGTCCTGGAATTGTGCCTTAGAGAAAACTATTTTCAATTTGAAAATAAATTCTACAAACAGGAAACAGGGCTAGCTATGGGTTCTCCTCTAAGTTCTCTTATGGCAGACCTGCTCATGGATAATATTGAAACCACCATTTTAGAATCTGAATTCGCGAATCAAGTCATTTTCTGGTCCAGATAAGTTGATGATGTCCTTATTGGCTTTTTAGGCAATAACCACCAACTCATCCAGCTTTTAAACTTTTGCAATAGCATACACCCATCTTTCTCCTTTACAGCTGAACTTGAAAATAACCGGAAAATTAATTTTCTAGACTTGACCATCCCCAGAAACAATTCCAACAGCCTGGAATTTAACATTTTTAGAAAACCTATTTTTTCAGATGCAACTATCCCAGCCGACTCATGCCACCCTTGGTCCCATAAAATTTCAGCATATCGATCAATGGTTGACCGTGCTTTTTCCATATCACTTTCTAGAGAAAATCTGACTGCCAAAATTCGAACAATCGAAGAAATAGCTCGTAATAACGGTTTTTCTAAACAACTTATTGATAATTTTATAAATAAAAAAGAGAAGGAACAGACACTTTGTAAAATCTACCCGAAGTTAGCAGAAAAAGCCCGTAAAAAATTTTCCCTCCTGACATATTTTGGTCCAATATCTAATAATATTTCTAAAATTTTGGTTTGGGATAATCTTCAAATTGCCTTCAAGCCTAGCCAAAAATTATCCACCCCTCTTTTATAATGCTAAACAATCCACAAATAAATTTGACAAATCTGGGGTCCATAAAATTACGTGTGGTGAATGTAATAGTGGATATATAGGCCAAACAGGTAAATCCTTCAAAGTTCGGTTCAACGAGCATTTTAAATCCTTCATTCATCAAAAAACCAATTCTAATTTCGCAAACCACTTCCTAGAAACCAACCATCAATTTCCTTCCATTGAAAATTTAAAAATTCTCCATAACCTACCCAAGTCCCATAAATTAAATATTTTGGAAGCATTAGAGATACATATACATCTTAGAACTAATGATTTTATTGTTCTTAATGAGCAAACTGACATTTTCAAATCCAGGCTATTTGAGGCATTAATCTAACTAATTAGTAAATTGTTTTGTTTCCATTCATGTTTTTGCAATAAATACGTAAGCTTAAGCTCAATATTGTTACTGCACTTAATAATGTTGACTAGTTCAACGAAACGCGTCGTGCATTTCTAAAATAAATTATTGATACTAAATTGCAAAGAAATTTTTAATTTTCTTCCTTTTTTTAACCATTTCTTAATTGGCTACCTTTCTGTCGTCGACCTATCGATGACTAATCAGCTTTAATAAACTGATATACCGTTCCCTTAGGGGGAATGCCAGGCGACAGGCATACTCTTAGCGGCTAGCATTCTTTCGGGAGTGCCACCCTCACGTACCAGAGAAGGTACGTTCTGGAATAACAAGTAAATGACCCTGATATAGTCTGGACTACACTTTGGATAAAGAACTAGAACTGATGCTTTTAGCTGGTGGACACAATGGTTTAGACGAAGCTGCTTTGCACGCCTGTGCTGTGGTGGCAGTAGTTACAACCAAGATGTTAACGCTGCCCAATAAACACCTCCCTTGTCATCCCGGGACCGTTTGATACATAACTTCAGCCTGGTTTGTTACGCCGTGAAGTGCCTTCAAACTGGGGGATCTTTTAACGGAAGAGGAGAGAGAAAAAGGACTTGCCAGATAAAAGTTTCTCCAGCTCCGATATCCCCAACTGCTGTGAGTCCCTCTTATCTGTTAGAACTGCCCGAGCATATGTGCTTTGGTTCCATTTAGCAACCGATTCATGCATCACCACGTCTACACTAGCCGAGGTGAGCTCTTCCGTATCTTTGGAGAGGTCCCATTACAGCCTGTCCCATTTTGTGCACACAAAAAATGTGTGGCAGACATAATCTTCTCGGCAAAACTGACAATTAGGGGACCGCGACTTATCAATCGTGTGCAGATAAGACTGAAAACACACATGCCCACTCAAAAGATGGATCCGATAGAAATCAGTCTCAACATGCCTTCAATTTAGCTACGGCCTGACATTCAGGATGAGGCGCACAGTCCACCTTCCCTTCGTATAATTGACCCAAGACTGCTGCCAATCGTTGGGTGAGCGCTGTCGCTCTTCTCGAGCAATCGTGTCGTGATGCAGTTAAACAGCAGGGCGCTCTACAGCAAGAAAGGCAACTGGTATCAAACCTACAATATCTCTCAACATAGAATCAGAGATTGTCGGGTGTGAAGCTGCGATCCCCAATGCTCCTCTTCTTTGCACCTGTGCTAAGCGTTTTCTGTACACCTTCTTACTTAGAACGTCACTCCATATTTCTGCTGCATACAATGCTCATCAGGAGACGTTTTCTAGATGGGTTGGGTACGCTTACGAGTACGTTGGCCATAAGTCGACTCACAGCCAATACGTCCGAAGCCGCCTTCTCAGCCGTTGTCCTGATTTGCTCAGAGAAACTTATCTTTGAGTCGATCAGTAGCCCCAGGTACTTCACCGTTGGCTTTGATTCTATTAGTGTCTCCGATACTAATCATCCTTACTCTAGGGATTCTTGTTTTTGCCAACATAACCACTTCGTTTTTCTCCAGTGCTGAACTGAGCCCGTGAGCAGTCGCTCAGTTTCTCATTCAGCGCATTAGCACACCTAGTCTAAGTTGCGCTTGTTCAATGGTACGTCTAGTGACCAGAGCCGCAAAATCATCCACATAGCCAATCAAACGCGACTCATTTGGTATCTGCCGTCTCAGTAGCTCATCGTAAGATACGTTCAACTGGTCTGGACTGAGGATAAATATGCTAAGCAAGCTAAAGTAGCAGGAGGATGCTCCTGCCAGAAGGGTATTGTAAAACAATTAGCAAATCAGACAATATCTCCTGCATATTAAAACTTGACTAATATACAGATTCCATAAATTGAGTTCGGAAAATTATTATGGTTATTATGATTTTAAACTTGCCACGATCTTGTTCCACGTGTTTTGACCCCGTCGCTTGATTAGTCATGATAACACATGAGTATTACAAACCATTTCTAAAATTTTTATCAAAATTCCTACATATTTGTAGTGTCTAGGTCCGTTGCAAGCGTGTATCTCCCTAGTATCACGTGTTAATGTTGTTGTAATTATAAGATATTCAATCGGCTGTAAATTAGCTGTTTATTGTTAAGAAAACTTTAATTATAGATTTTGGGAAATTTAAGGGTCCCTTCTTGATTTTATAACAAAAAAGCAAAATTTATAAAATGTACTATTATTAACAAAGTTGATCGAGTTTCGACTTCTAAGGTTTTTGTTGCCCTTGTGAAGGAAAAATTGTCAATTTAAGTACTGTTTTGAAAACCTCTTATAAAGAACTTTCATTTGATATTCATATCGGCTACTTTTGATGTACTGTAATCATCGATTCATGGCCTATTTATTCGAATCCTAGAATGGTTACAAAGCCCATTTACTAGGAGCTCTCTCCTGCCTCCTCGACTTATTTCACATATGAGCAATGATTGTAGGTACTCATCTTCAGGCATTCATTAAATTGAATCAAGTGTTAAAAGCATGCACCTTAAACGTTGAAGTTGGGCAAAATACATCAAAATCATTCAATCTTCGCATTTAAAACAGCCACTATTTTGCTTTACGATTACTAATACCACTAGCTGAGCCAATTGTCTAAGAAATTCATGATACCTATCATTCCTGAAATTTTCATGCAAATCCTAGCAAAGCTGTAGTATCTAAGTCGGTAAAAAGCGCATATTGTTCCACAGCCATATGTTTCCATAGTAATACAGCGCATATGACAGGAAAATTCAAATCGCTATAACTTAATATCCCATTCGATCTTTATGAAACTTTCAGGATAAATTAATCTTAAGATTTTATTCAAGAAAAAATAAAATCGATAAATCATACTTTTACTAACAAAGTTGAGTGAATTTCGACTTCTGATGTATTTGTTGTTGTTGTACTCATAAAGGCCTACATTCATGATTTTTTTTCAGATTTTTCGGGTCAAAGGTGGACACAAAATTTTCGTACATTTCCCCTTCCCCTGCACCCCTCGAAGCAAAATTTGTCATTTAAAGACCTGTTTTGAAAAGTTCTCATTGAGGCCTTTCATTTGATACCCATATTGCCTACATGCGATGAAAACTTTTTTTTCAGGGGCAACTCCCCTATATGGGGAGACCCCCCTTAAAGACCTTATACATTTTTTTTTTGTGTTGAAACTTTGAAGAGGGCGTCACTTCGCACCTACTTACAAAATTTCATGTTTCTAGCTTATGTAGTTTGCGAGAAAAAGTGGTGTGACACACGGACGGACGGACGGACGGACGGACGGACGGACGGACGGACAGACGGACAGACAGGACGCGATTTTAGTAGGGTATTGTAAAATGATTTTACAATACCCTGAAAAATAAGATCCATCCAGAAATCTACAAGTCATCATAGCAGAAAAAGAAGGAAGTGACTATTTCACCAGCATCGTCAAAAATATGGCTGAAGTACTGTACTTGAAAAAGGAAGCTGATAACCTCTCCCACGAAAGGGGGTCGCAACGTACAATTGTCTTCGAGTGACATCAAGAATAAAGGCTAATCCGAAAAGTGTGAGACGTTCTTGAAAGAATAAAGTCAGCATGCGACTGACCAAAAATCAGTAAAGGTATCACCAGAGGAGCTGGTTAAAAGCCAATGAAACTAGAGAAGCTCAAAAGACCAAAGATGCCTAAAAGGCCTTAAAACATCATTAAAAGAATGGCTTCGAGCCCAAACGAAGGAGATCGGGATGAAAGAAGGTAGGAAGAGGCGTGAAACGCTAGATAAGGAATTTTAGACAAAAGAAGCGAAGAAAGCCACTAAGAAACTCCTTGAAAAAGTGCCAGAGAATAAAATACGCACAGACACCCAACAAGTAAAAAGACGACGTGAAACAGGAGAAAAAAATGCCACGAAAAAATCACCGGCACTGCTCGTAAAGCCCCACGATGGCTAATATTACAATGAAGTGTTGCATCATATCAGGGGAAATGTATGACCCGAAGATATCAACATTGATACTGAGGAAGTACTATCAACCGGATCAGGCAACATACCGGTCGAATACAGAGCAGAGGTTGACAATAAAGATGTATTCTGCCTAAAGAAAGTCCCCGATAAAGGCGAACCTGTAACCTCGCGTGAACCAATGGCAGCGGTAGAAGAGGCCATAAAAAGGGAGCTCCCTAGCATGGGTAGGATCAAAGTAACTATAGGGAGCAACGCATTGACTTGACCGAAAAGAACTCCAAATAATTTCTGAATAAGGCAAAGTAAGAAGTAGATACGACGAAGAGCAGTGCCTTTTCAATCCTTCAAAAGCATTGGGTATCGTCACACCGTAAAAGTGAGTACAAGATCCAATAGGAGTTCCCTATGTTACAAGTGCGGTGAAATGGGACATAAAAGAAAACAGTGTACAAAGAAGGTACCGTGTATCCTTTGGAGGGATGCTGATCCAAGGCCAGATCTTGGACACGTCTTGGGATTAGAAAAATGTTGGGTTTTTCAGTAAGCCTTAGCCAAAGCAAAATCAGAACTTCGATGACCCATATCCTGCAGGTAAACCTACAACACAGTGCAACCACCCTATGTGGAACATATAGGCTGGCTTTTTGATGTTGAGTGAGTAACACCACGATAAAACTTCTGCATCATGGATCTTGATGAAACTGGTACTAACGCTATCTGGGTTCAGGAAAGTGATTTCTAGGCAAATAATTATAGACGGGAGGCTGGTTTCGAGTGGTTTCATTGCTTAGGGGCTACTTTGAGTGTTAATATAATGCCAAACGAGCTTAATGCTTTGAAGGGCACAATTTCGAACGCAGATGGCAACGTGCTTATTGTGGGAAACTTCAACGCTAAAGCAATTGAATGGGGCATGTCTTTAACAGATTTGCGGGGGAAACTAATCCTTAAAATGACTGCCAGAATGGCGCCCATCGTACTAAATACCGGAAAAATGCCAACTTTTCACCATATTGGCTGTAAAGGAACCATACCGGACATGAAATTCGCCTCGGAGTCTTAGTATGAAAGATCCACAATTGGAGAGTGTTAGAAGCGTACTCAGCTAGTGATCATCAGTATATTCTGCTTGAGGTGTTGCCTCCCTATGTCCGTGTTTTTGCCCTTCTACAATTGGGTGGAACATCAGAATGATGAACGTCGAGAGGTTCACTAAGGTGCTCATGGCAGATACTCCGCGGTTGGGTGATTCGCAGGGAATAGAAAAACCGGTAGCTTAAGAAATGGCGAACTCTACTATGAGCATTATTGCGTTTACTTGCTGTGCCCCTATGCTCCATCAAAAACCCCGCTACAATAAGCCCCAGCGTACTGGTGGTCGGCTAATATCACTGAAAAGCAATGGGAATGTCACGAGCTTCACAGCGTGACGAGATATGCAACTGGATGACAGCATATAAGTTGGCCAGGAATTTTCTTTGTGAATTGATTAACAACAGTAAGGCCCACTGCTGGCAAGATCTAGTGAACAATGTGAAGAAGCATCCATGGCGCCTTGGCTACAAGCTAGTTATGTGGAGTCATTTGGTAAAATTACCGCTTATACGAGTATTTATCAATTACCCATCAATCATTTTATTGACTAACTATACAGTTTGTTTTTATACCAAAGAATCTCATCAAATAAGTTGTAAGTTTGATGGTCATAATCATTAAGACGAACGGTCATATGAATCAAAGTTTCATGAGCACTTATTTGATATAAGGTCCACTAAAACTCAGGTTTTTTGTTTTTTTTTATAGTTGGAAAGTGAATGCCATGTGGGACTTTCATGCTTACAAGCGACTGGATTACCAACTAAACACCTCCTCTGTTAGCTCGAAAACCTAGAATGGAACCGTTTGACGCATCACTTTAGGCTAGGTCTCGTTTTGCTATGCCGTGAGGCACCTTCAAGCTGGGGATCCATCCTCCAGCGGGAAGGGAGGGTGGCGGAGGGATTGCCAGACTAACGATCTCCCAGCTCCAATAACCTTGGCTACTGTGTGTCCCTTTTATCTTTGAGGACTGCTCGAACATAATGTGCCACATGATTCACTTTATTAATCATACAATCATTTTTCAATGTTTATTGTTAATCTTCGTCGTCCCGACTACACTGTCAAAAAAGTAGGTTTATAGATACTCATTCTTTTACATTATGTTTATACGGCAATTATTTATTAACAAAAATATAACATTCTTATTTAATTCAATCACATATTTATGATATAATCAGCCTTTTTACTGAGATCATTTTTTTCGGTCTAATTAAAGATATTTATTTTTTTAAGTGCTTACCTTTTATAAACTAGAACAAAATACTTTGAAAAAATTCACATATAGCATCATTGAAAAAAGTTAACATTTTGGTATAAAACTATGAACTAAGACAGTTGTGACACATATCAAGTTTGCATTCACCACTAATTTTCCTTTTTTTGCGATAGGACGACCTGCAGCTTCTTTTTCTTCAGTCTCAAGTGTCAAACTCGATCTACCACTTTCTGACTAATTCAAAATTTGTGTAATTGAATTGCAGAGGCTAGTTTAAAGTGTGAGCATAAGCATTCTTTTTTGCATATGTGGCTCGACTAATTTTTGATGCGAACTTTAGAAGTATTCACTCCTTGATAAACGCTTTTTATTTGCCTCCATATTGTTAGTTACGTCTGTAATATAACTTTTTACAAATGCTATATTGAGCATTCCGTAAAAATTGCATAAGGGCCAACGTCGAGTTTTTCGGCTGCAAGAAGCAGGGGAGCACATTTGGTCCAAGGTATATCTCCACCTTTTGGTTGGGTTATTAAATTCAACCATTGTTGGCATTTTAGAAGCTTCGTTCATAGTTCCTTCTTCATCGCAAGTTGAAAGTAAAAATATTACTTTTTTGTGTTTAGGTTAGAGCAAAAGCAATGTAACTTCATTGTCATAGTAGAAAATAGCAGTGCCAATTCTACGTGTGACAAAACAGCTGATATAGTTATACATTTATATAGCTAGATGGCAGCGCATGTACATACGTTTTGATAATTTCTAACACTCCTACTTATCAAAATAAACAATTATTCGAATATCATTACAATAATGTAACATTGAAATTATCATATGAAAGTAAGTATAATTGTTTAGTGCTCCTAATACCCAGCGGTTATAGGAAATAATAATGTTTTACATTTTGCAAGCTTTTGGTTAATAATTGGCTGTCTCTAAAAACTGCAATCGAATCATTTCATCTGTAATACAATCTCGACAAAAATGATATTGCGCATTCATGTACTTAGTACAATTATGAAATAAATTATTTTCAGACAACTTAAGAGCACTTTCATTATCACTAAGTAGTTTACAGTTGACAATCCCCCTGTTATTTCACAAATTAATGATTTTAAATATATTGCTTCTTTACATGCCTCTGAGATACTTATATACTCGGCCTCAGTGTTTGATAGTGCATCTGTATTTTGTTTTTTAGATGCCTGCGAGATAGCTTCACCAGAAAAGTAAAATATAACCCTGTATATGACTTTCTGTCCATAATTTTATTGCTCCAGTCAGCATCAGCAAAACCTTCTAATTTTTTAGTCCCCTTTTTTGTGCAAGTTAAACCAAAAAACTTTGTTTTCTTCAAATATCTTAACCCAAGAGCACTAAGCTTTGTCGGATCAACGACGCGAATTCAAAAAAAGTGCCCCTAAATTTTGAGGGCGTTGTAGCACCAACTGCAGACCCGGCGCAAACTCAGTTGGTCCGTCGCCCTCGTGATGGACGGTAGTTTTTTTTGTGTGAAAGGCCTGTGGGTGCCGGACCAGCAACCATGGCACGTCGTATCGACGAAAGTTAGTAATAACGATATATTTTGTACTATTTTGTTTCCAATATTTTAAGTTTGTTTTTTAGTTTTTACAACATAAAAGTAACGTATACTTTTTTTAGTTCAGATACGGTTCTCCAACTTTATTAGCAGATAATAGTGATGCAGAAGATTCCTTAGAAAGTGAGAAGGAAGACCACATCGAGGTTGATCCGGCTTATAAATCAGATAGTAAGGATGAGGTTTTTCCTTTACCACAGCATCCACTTCCAAATCAAGACGTTCAGGTAAAAAACCATTCACCTCCATCAATTAAAGATTAGATACCAGCTACTTCGGTAAAGGAGCCTAACGAATTGATTATTGTGCCATCGTGTACCATACTTCGCGGAAGAGATAGGCACAAATGGTCATCACTAAATACTAAGTCAGAAAACCGAACAGCCGCAAGTAGCATTGTACACATCAGACCTGGAGCTACACGCATGTGCAAAAATGAATTAGATCCTGTGTGTTGCTATTCGATTTTTATTGCAGATGATAGAGTTAATCTAATTATCACTGGAATGCTGGAATTGCAATAAAATCTGAAAAATACAAGAATATATCTGCACTACAGAGATCAACAGATGCTTGTGAGGCTAGAGCTCTTATCGGGACTCTTACATTAACTGCCGTAATGAAGGATAACCATTTGCAATCAGAGGAGATATTTGATACCACTTTTAATGGAAATAGATACCGTAGTACAATGCCAATTGAAATATTTGACTTTCTAATAAGCTACCTTAAATTTGACGATAAGTCTACTCACCAACAACGTAGACAGGCTGATGGCTATGCTCCATTTCTTGATCTATGGAATCTTTTTATAACTATCTGTCAAGAAAACTACAAACCTGGTGCTTACCTTACATTTTACGAACAATTACTGTTCTTCAGGAGAAAATGTCCATTTCGAGTTTATATTCCTCATAAGCCAAATAAATAGAGCATTACAATAGCTATGAGTAGATAATTCCTATCTGGGTTCTTTTAATAAAACAGACGACGGTTTGTCACTCGGATAGTATTTTGTAAAACGTACTGTTCATGGCACTAATAATAATTCAACTATTGACAATTGGTCTACCTAAGTGCCATTAGCTAAAAGCTTAATCAAAGAACCGTACAAGCTGACTTTGGCTGGCGCTCTAAGAGCAAACAAAAGAGAAATATCGACAGAGTTGTAACTCTACGACGACAGACGCGAAACCGACCTCAGCGGATTTTTCTAAACCCTACCCTCGCGACGGCATACTTACCCTGCACTTCCTTTCCCGCTGAAAAAAAAGAAGAACCACTGAAAAGGAAAGTCCGTTGGTTGGTTAGCAATTCATTTTAATGTCAAAGCCTGTAGGTGAGCACTATACTCGTATTTCAAAAATTACAATAATTTACAGGATGCTTTTCAATTGTTTCAACTAATTCAATGGTATTCCAATCATTCTTCAGATTATTTTAATTTTCTCTTAGTTTAAAGGAACAATCAAATTGAAATCATTTAAACTATATCGATGGTTACGTTCTAACACTTACAAGGATAGAGTACCAGACTGTGATGTTTTTCCTATATTTATGTTTATTTATAATAATTAAGAATTACCAAACTATATAAAAAAAATGAAATCATTTAGTTTCAACTACTTATCTCGATCGGTTATTATTTATATTATTTTTTTCATTCAATATAAAACCAAACAGTATTCTTACAATATTGCCATAACTTTAAATGCCAATGATAATAATAGTCAAGAGCTTTTTTTTTCGTTTAAATTTAATCACAATAGAGTATGTTGCGAAAACAAAAAAAAAATAAAGCAACATAATGATATATCTGAACGTGTTAAGTATAACAAAGGAAAACAAAGAAATTTTATAAAAACGATATTTTAAATCTTTTTCTTATTGACGTACAATTTTAATTTTGAACGAACGATTCTGTTCACTTTCAAATAGAAGACAAAATTTGAAAAATAAATATAAACTACAAGAAAAATATTTATTCTGACTAAGCGATTAATGGTTCTTTAATTTTTACTGAAGAAAATTAATACAGCTAAATTTTGAAAATGTTTACTTATCTATTAGAAATCCATAAACCGATTATGCAAGTTTTAAATTTCGTTTGAGCTATTTATAAGATATTTACTAACTTCGAAAAGAAAATAGTTAAATAATCATGAATTTACGTCTTTTTATTATAATCTAGAATTTTATTAATTCAATTATTTAATTTTCAGTTACGCGCATATCAATTCATTATGCTAGCTTTTCATAAATTATATTACTTAAGGTGTTTCCCTTTAGTATGTTGCTTAAAGTATAATGAAAGAAAAATTTCATTTGATTTAGTTCTTATTTTCATTGTTTCTGTTTCGATAATTATTCTTTTTATAATTTGCAAAAATTTCGAAAAGTGGTTTCCTTTTTTTATTTACTATCTAATGTTAATAACCTAAACCGTTTACTAAATCGCGATGACAATTTTGATTATTAATTCATTGCAATGTGGGAAGATACAATGTGACGATACCATCTCCCCCCTACTAAGATATTCAACCGGAAATGCAGACTTGATTCTGCAGTCGAATCCAACTAGGTTCGCAGATGAAAATCAAGAACGGTTTCAACCGGACCACAATATCCGTCATTAAGAAGTATCACGGCACTACTTCACAACATAATAGAGTGATCAATGTTAACAACACAATGATCCCAATCGAAAGGCGATAGAATAAAGATAGATTTTAGAGCCAATTCAGTTCGATTCAAGTATCCATCAAGCTTTCACTCTAAATTTACTTCAGTGTTGAACAATTTTTTGAAAAGCACTTTCCGAACTACGAAAATTCGTAACCACAAATTGAACTAACCCAGTTCCTAAAAAAAAACATTCTCAACCTTAAAGACGAGAAAAAATCCAAAACATGACACAACTCAATAAAAAAACTAGCCAATTACATTTCTTTTTAATGGCGTTGCAATTACTAACTAAGATTTTCAACCCTATTCTGACTCAACCTATTAAAACCTATCGTTTTTATGACTGCATCGCCAACGTCTTCAGAGTATATGCAACATTGTATTCCGTAAAAATTGTAAGCAACATTCCCTAAAGTTAGACATTAGAGAGCAATTCCATTTTAACCTGTTTCTCTTCATACGATCATCCTCGGAGTGTGTTCATATTTTATATCCTAGCAGCTTATCCTCAACTGACCCAAAACCAATGGTTTCAATGTATTCCCAACAAATACCTTCACATTTAATCTCAATCCGATTCACCATACCCGTAATGGGTTTGTAATAGAAAAAAAAGAAACGAAATTGTCTTATTTCATTATACACACACGTCAATGAACTTTGTGCATAACATTCCTTATCTCTTACTAATTGTTTAACTAAAATCTTTGTTATTATATATGATAAAGTAATACGACATTGCCATAGAACATAATTTTTTTTGACTTGTTTAAATGCGATTCGCGCTGCTTTCTATGAGAAATTTACAATTACACGTTAAAATCTGCCTTGAGACAATTTTGCTTTGATTGGTCCATGTAACCAATTGACGACAAAGATCAGGGAAAACGACAACCCTTTGTCAGTTGGGTTACGATTACTCTATATTTTATGCTGAACTTTAATACGGTACAAATCTCTTTTACCGTTGTTTAATTTATATGTCCCTGAGATTGGAGTGGATTTGACTGGTATGCAACATACTCACTGTGATATGGCTTTGTAGATCCGGGGTTTACAAGCAAGCATAATGTTTCCAGCTTTTCAAGGTGCCAATTCAGTTTTTCTTCGCGGATGGTGGTTCAATTTTAGGCCGATGCAATTTCGATGGTGTCCTTTTCTTCATAAGTTGATCAGCCTTCCGTACTCCCTTCGAGTTAATATTTTTTTGCCGTGTTAAACGGATTCAAACGGACCAGCTTCTGCGTAACCCGTTTGGATTTCGACATATGGGTTTCCTTTGCTGGGGACGTACCTAATGTCATATGGCAGCAATTAGTCTCGGCCCCGTGCGCTGGCTTTACCGCCATTAATGTGTAAAAAATTGTATGCCAAGGCGCGTTTATATCACCAACGTAGACGTGCGAACCCCATGCACTGTTGTAACCTCGTGGAGCTCCACACCAGTGGCAAATGCTACAATGTTGCATGATGAAATCTTACATTTTGTTTATCTTGGATAGGAAGTCAGGAAACTCACCTCCAGTATGACACAGATCGTTTCTTTTCCATCAATATAATCCTGGATACGCAGCTTCTGGTGGCGTACAAACTCACTGTATTTCTAATATTGAAGGTTAGGGGGATTAACCAATCCTATTTGACTCTGTTTGGATAAGCTCTCTGTACACTCTGAAAGTTGTAACCCGAATGACACTTTGAAGGTTATATCCAGAATGACACTTCCAACCAGTTTCCACTTTTCTATCTATTCGATGTTTTGATGGCAACTGTGGGCGGCATTGCCAGATAGATATGCTTCGAAATGCATCGGTGTTTAATTGATATTATTTTTCAAATATTTATATCCACAGATATAAATATTTGAAAAAAAAAAAAATATTTTCTGCGCAATGATATCCGCACGAAGGATGAAGTCCGCTTGCACTTCGAAGACATACATATCTGGCCGGTTGCCAGGGTTCGGGATCGGAATCACTTCGATTCCCGGGCTTAGGCGTCACATTACAAGATATACTAAAATGTCTTCAGTCTTCAATGCCTTAATAGATGATTGTATAGGGCTATCCATTTTACGCTTGGGAAAGTAACCTAAGGACAACACATAAAATATTCAGATGGAAACAAAATTTTTTATTTAATATGAGGACTAAACCCTGCAATTATATATAAAATACAACGTCATTCAAATGTCCTCCATGGAACCTCTTACAGGCCTCAATCCTTTTGAGGTAATTTTCAATGACTTTTCGGCACATTTTCGGCAATATCTCGGCCATAACTTCACGAATATTGGTTTTCAATTGTTCAAGATTTTGAGGATTGTTCGCGTAAACACGATCTTTTGCATAGCCCCATAAAAAGAAATCCAAAGGTGTTAGATCGCACGATCTTGCGGGCCAATTGACATCACTCAATCTCGAAATTACGCGTCCTGGAAATTTCTCTTGCAAAAGTGCTCGATTAGCCTGTGTTGAGTGGCTTGTGGCTCCGTCCTGTTGGAACCACATGTTCTCGAGATCATAATCTTCAACTTCTCTCCAAAAATAATCGGTTTACATCCATCCATATCGGTCAGGATTGACTGTAATGGCTCTCCTTTGATCGTTTTTAAAAAAATACGGGCCAATAACACCACCAGACCATAATGCACACCAAATGGTCACTTTTTCCGGATGCAAAGGCCTTTCTGCAATCACTTGAGGATTTTAAGAGCGGCAATTCTGTTTATTTACGTAATCACTGAGCGAAAAATGAGCCTGATCAACAAAGAAAATTTTGTTCGAAAATTCGTTATCAATGGCTTGTTGTTCAATCACCCAATTCGCATTCATTCTGCGTTGTGTATGGTCTTGAGGCTTAAGTTCTTGAGTGAGTTAGATTTTGTACGGATGGAGATGCAAATCTAAATGCCAAGTCACCACAATGAGCCGTAAGACAAGCCCAAACGTTGAGCACGTCGAGGAATCGACAAATTCGGGTCTGCCTCCACACTTTGAGCAACGACAGCGATATTTTCAGCAGAACGCATGATATCAGTCTCTTCAAATTTTCTCACTGTGTTTGAAATTGTTTACTGTGTCGGTCAATAATGTCGACCGTAATCGGCTCGTAAAGCCCTAAATGTTGATACAGTAGAATCACGCGTTCTTTGACTGTTAAACGATCCGTATTTCTAAATGGCAAACCTTCAACTAAGAAAAAACTTGCTTTGGATGACATTTAATTCTGACAAATGTCAAATGCCAGGGTTATACTTTCCCACCACGAAATGGATAACCCTTTACGTAGAATTATTGTAGAACAACATGTTATCCATTTGCCGCAGTGGGTTAGGGCACACTCCGCTTACGCAGTAGCTCCCAAGTTCAAACGTTGGTGGCGGCATCGAGTTTGAGCTTCTGATGTTTGGAAACCGAATAAATAAATAAATTTAAACATAAGGAATTCTTCATTTTGCAGAAATTAAAAGGTCAACCATTTACTACATGCGGAAAATATCTCACTGTTTGCTTGCGTCGATTTACTTTCCGTAAGAAGGTCATATCTTACGAGTATATACTGAATTGAATATTTAAACACAACTTAAAATACTTGAATTTTAATTAACTCCTGGTTTGCAGATACTATCGGCGTATCCAATAAACTTCAATTCATTCTCAATTTTCAAGTTGATTACAGCAATTCATTGGATTTATCTGTCATTGTCCTACATTTCAACAATGTCTTTTGTCACTATTATTTGCAAACTTTGCAAAAAAATCCACGACATAATTAAATCTGATTTGCAAGTACCCACATAATTCTAAGTGGTGTGTTCCTTTTTTCAGTGTTCAGCCTTTTTTAACCCACTTTGTTTCTAAATTTTCCTGTCTTTGTTTCGTCAGTAGCTGCGGCTCATGCAAACCAACGTCTGTTACATTGGACATATCTAATTTTCCGATCAATTGCCATATGGTAATTTATCGAGATGCCATTTAGTGATAATCATTCATAGACGTACTAAGAACAAACATTGCTCGGGATCACTACTGTTTCGCAAATTGAAATCCGACAATGAGATAAAATGCACTTTATCAACATGACTCGGAGCAATACATCGTGTAATGTTGCGAAGCAGATCTGAGCGGCAGCGCGGCAACCACTGCCATGTAATTAAAATTCTCGCAGACAAATCTGAATCTGCGAAAGGTGCTTATTTTCCTTAGACATTGGATTTTAAGGGGATCTGTTGGGCGAAGCACTATAAACTCCTTGGTGCTGTAAACTGAAGACTTAACAATCTATTCAAACTGTCGAAGTAAAGTAACTTTTTTAATTTTCAAATAATAACAAATTTCAAGGAGGATGGATCATACAGACTTGTTCATCGAAAAGAAGGACAAAATTTTAAAGTATCAGAAGTTAAGCTAAACCCTTAATTAGAACTTATCCCATGCTATGCAGTAATTAATTTCAATAAGCCCGTCGTTTGTGATGTATTTGAAAAAAATCTTTTAGATTCTGTGACTAGTTTGACTAAAATTATGCTCACTTTTTCTGCATAATATGCTATCCAGTTTGTAAGCTTTTGAATTAATAGTTGTTGCAGTAGATATAAACAGAAGATAATATGGAGTATGTCTTATTTGTAATGCAAATAATATGCATGGATAAAACTCACATCAATGCCCTATTTTCAGATTTCGCGAAATTTCAACCACTCCTTGTCTTATAGTTGTGAAATTTCTTATTGGAATAAGGCAGAATTCCAATTCTAATGTACTTTATTTCATAAATCCTTATCAAGTTCATAAAACCGAAAGTTTTAAAAACTGTAAACCTTATTACAATTTAAAATAAGTAAAAAAATATGATTTTTTAATCCATCCGTCTGTAAATCATTTTTTGCTCCTAAACTAAAGCAGCCACAGACACCATCAGGATCTGAAGTGATGACTCCTTGGATGCTTGGGCATCTATAAATTATTCATCGGTTTCAAAGAGGAGTCACCCTATATCGGTAAGAAAGTCGAAACATTTTTTTCTTATCGAAGATAGTCATGGGGGTGTCAAACGAAAGGCCTTGATGAAAAGTTTCCATAATAGGTCCAAAAATAGTGTTATCAGCTTCTTGGAGTGTATGTTGAGGGAAAATACACGAAAATTTGTTGTTCTCACCCCTCACCATTGGATACTTGAGATCTGAAAAAGTCTTGAAGGTAAGTCTTTATGAGTACAACAACAATAAATACCTAAGGAGTCAAAATCCACTCAACTTTATTAATAATAGTTCGGCCTTTCATTTCACATTTTCCATAATAAAATAGTATTGGTACCCTTAAACTCAACAATATTTAAGTAGTCTTACAATAGGTCCTAATACTTCGTAAGTTTAAAGGAAATCGAGTCATATTTGTGGAAGTTATAGCCATTTGAAATTTCGCTAATTACAAAAACAACAAAACACAATTTTGGTATTCTATGGACTTTTCAATGAATCAGATGCTACAGTTTTGATTTGATTTTCTTAAAATTTTCAAATAAGATGAATAGCATACATATATTTGTGAATTCATGTTGTGATTGACTTTTGTTACATTATAACAAATAGGCCACCGTCGAAAATGAACAACATGAATTTTTGTTAAATATGTACAAGGTAACGCGAAATTAATTAGGAAATTTCATTTTGAATAATTTTTTTGCTAATCAAAATAAATCATTTTTAGTAATGGAAATCTTTATTTGAACCCTTATGATTTTTTCTATTAAATGGAAAAGATTATGTTCATCAACAGGCTGCCGCCAGGGTTGATGCACATTTGTACCCGTTCTATCGAATTTTTCATGACTTTCCGCAAGATTTCCAGTGACAAATGTTCGCATTTCTGTTGAATATTCTTCTTAAGGTCTGCATACACGAACGGAGATAGCGGCTCTGAGGGGGACCCGATAAAACTGGAGCAACCAAAAACATATAAAAGAGTTAAATTACTTTTTATGGAATTGTTTGCAGCTACATATAAATGAGTTGCATATTTTGAATAATAATTTTTCTGAAAAATTATTAGAGAAGATATACAACTCATTTATATGTAGCTGCAAACAATTCCATAAAAAGTAATTTAAAAAGCTATCGGAGCCATCCGAAAGAGTGATCGATATCCGGGAGACATTAGATAAGTTTCAAATGTAGAACAAATTTGTCGTATAGATTTACATTAAGTTGATGTGAAAAGGGTGAAATGATCCAATTAAAAAGTTTAGCTAATATAAAAGAGATCAAAAAACCCAAAAAAAGAAATAAAATATATAACAACGATGACGCAACGAGCGGTTGCAGCCACGACGTTAACACTATATCGAGAGCGGTACTAACGATGACAAAAACGACGAAAAATACAATGACGGAGATTAGCAGACAGGCTGGTCCAGAATGAGATTCCTGCGGCGGTTGGGGGAAGCAAAAAATGATGCGAACGCCAGAGCGTCCTATTAAGGAAAAGCGGGAAAGTCTGCAGGACGTTTCAGGTGTTCGAGCGGTGGAAGAAAATATAAAGAACATCGAGAATTCGATGGTCACTGCTGCGATCGTTACCGAAGCGACTGATACAAGGGTCGTAAATCCCGACATAATAAAGAATCGTCCTGAAGCCAGCGAGAAGTTTACGGCAAGAAAAGAAAAGAGCAACCAGACAAATAAAACGACGTTGCGTGATTACATCGCCAACGTCGAAAATGTGGCGGAAGTACTGTATTTGGAAACGGAAAGCGATAACCTCTTCCAAGGATGGTCGCCGCCCAGTGACACGAAGAAGAAAGGCTACTCCGAAAAGCGGGAGATGTTCTGAAAATAATACAATCTGCATGCAAATCCCCAAAAATCCGCAAAGCAGTAAAGATTGGGTTCCTTGAAAAAGAAGAGCTCCTAGACCCCGCATAGGGCATTATCAGAGGAGCTGGTTAAAGGCCGAAGACGAGCAGAAGACTAAAAACGCACTTGGGGTGAAATCTAAAGGCCACATGCAGATAGCTCCAGCAGTAAAAATCAATAAAAGGATGGCGTCTATCCCAATCGAAGGAGATCGGGATACAAGAAGGAAGGAAGAGGCACTTGATGGGGGTAAAGCACCAGATCACGGGATTCAGTGCTTACAAAAGGAGCGAAGAAACCCGCAAAGAAACTCCTTCAAAAAGTAACAGAAATTAAAGTCCACACAGACGCCTAGCAAGAAAAAGGACTTGATGCAAAACAGGAGAAAAATGGGCCCCGAGAAGACCCTGGCAGCAGGCACTGCTCGTAAAACCCTAAGATGGTCGATCCTTTGCAGAGGTGCTGCGGAATTTCAGGGAAAATGTAAGGCCCGAAGACACTAATACTGCTATTAAAGCAGTACAACCAACGCGGTCGGGCCACATACTGGTCGAATTCGGAGCAGAGGCCGAGAATAGGGAAGCATTCTGCAACGCAGTAAAGAAGGCCCTCGGCAAAAGCGCAGCTATAGCCTCGCTCGAGCCGATGGTAATGATCGAAATAAGAGACATTGACTGCGTCATAGATCTGGCCGAGGTGGAAGCGGCCATCAAAAGGGAGTTCACTAGCGTGGGCGGAATCAAGGCTAGGCTGACACCAGAAAACCATAGGGGACAACGCATGGTCATAGTTGACTTGATCGAAAATGACGCTGAACAATTTCTTAATAAGGGCGAAACACGAATAAGGTGGGTTGTCTGTAAGATACGGCGAAGAACAACGCCTCTTCAATAGTTCAAATACCTTGGCTATGGTCACACCACAGAAGTATGCAAAGGACCCGATAGGAGTTCGCTATGTTAATGGGACGTAAAACAAAAGAGGGTACGAAGGAGGCACATTGTATTCTTTGCAAGAATGCTAGTCCAAGACCCAATTTTTGACACGCCTTGGGATCAGGAAAATGCCGGGTTTTCCAGGAAGCCCTAGCCAACGCAAAATCAGAATTTCGATGACCCTCGTTTTGCAGCTAAACCTACACCGCAGTTCAACCGCCTCAAATCTACTTGAGCAGTTTGCGAGGGACATGAAAGCTGTTTTTTAGCTACTGAGTGAGCAACATCATGATAAAAGTTCAACATCATGCTTTCCTGATGAAACTGGTACTGTCGCCATCTGGGTTCGAAATAGTGATTTCCAGGTGGAGAGCTGTGGACGTGGGGATGGTTTTGTGTGGGTTCAGCGCTCAAGGACCGCCTTTTTTAGTGTGTATCTAACGCCAAACGAATCGATATCATCTTTCCAAGTCAAACTTAATGCTTTGGAGGGCACTGTTTCGAACGCAGACAGGAACGTGCTCGTTGGCAGAGACTTCAACGCGAAAGCATGCCTCGGCATGCCTCAAACGGATTCGCGGGGAAAACAAGTCATAGAAAGGGTGGCAAGGACGACGCTCATCATAATAAACACCGGCAATGAGCCAACCTTCCACCGTATTGGCTGTGAAGGAACCATACCGGATGTGAAATTCGCCTCGGAGTCCTTAGTACGGAGGATACACAGCTGGAGAGTATTAGAGGACTACTCAGCCAGTGATTATGAGTACATTCTGCTTGAGATAAGCGATTTTGTTTCCTGACGTTCATGCTCTCGGCTTTCTACAATTGGATGGAATATTGACAGGATGGACGTCGAGAGATTCGTCGGGATTTTCACAGCAGGTGCACCGCTGCAGGGGATTCGGAGGGGACGGGAGAACTGGCAGCACAAGACGTGGTGAAGTCAACTATGAGCATCATCCCCCCCCCCCCGGCGTGCTGCGCTTCTGTGCCCCTTCAAAGACCCCGGCACGGCAAGCCCCAGTGTACTGGTGGTCAACTGAAATCGCTGAAAAGCGAACGGAGTGTCACAAGCTTCGGTTTGAGGCTCAATGAGCACGAAGCCGTGACGAAGCATGCAACCGCACAGCAGCATATAAGTCGGCCAGGAAATGCCTTCGCGAATTGATCAACAACAGCAAAGCTTGCTGTTGGCAAGATCTAGTGGACGATATGAACAAGGACCCGTTGGGCCTTGGCTACAAGCTAGTTATGCGAAAGCTTGGTACCTTACGGAAGCCTTGCATACATGATGCAGAAAAGATGCACGAGATAGTGCGGGCCCTCTTCCCCACCCATCCCATCCATTTTGACGCTGTCCATGGTGAAACAGCTGTCAAGTGTACACTCTTCACACAGCCGGAACTGGAAGAGACAATCCTTTCGTTGAAAGCGAGGAAGGCTCCAGCCCCAGATGGTGTTCTAGCTGAGGTGTTGCGGCTTGACTATCACCATTTTCCCAGCTTGCTGTTCAGCACATTCAACGCTTGCCTTCGAGGTGGGGTTTTTCTGATACGATGGAAGATGGCGAGGCTTGTGGTGATAAGCAAGGGGAAGGGAAATCCCGAATTGCCGTCTGCATACCGCCCGTTATGCATGCTAGACACGGCTGGAAAAGTGCTGGAGAAACTCATCAAGGGAAGACTCACTGACGCGATTCATGCTGCTGGGGACCTATCTCTTCGACAGTATGGCTTTAGAGCAAGATGCGCTACCATTGATGCGGTTGTAGAGGTGGTGAACGCGGTCATAAAGGCAGAGGCATACAGTTGCACCAAGTGACGGATCGTCCTGTTGGTGACACTCTTCGTCAAGGACGCCTTCAACTCCGCTTGATGGGTGGATGTTTTGGATATGCTGGAAAACTGGATGACTGCTCGCGGGTTTAGTTTAGTATTGGAGAAAACCAAAGTGGTCATCTTGACAAAAAAGAGAATCACTAGAGTAAGGATAATCAGTATTGGTGACTTACGAATCTAATTGAAGCCATCGGTGAAGTACCTGGGGCTACTGATCGACTCGAAGATGAGTTTCTCTGAACAAATCGGGTTAACGGTTGAGAAGGCTGCTTCTTGAATATCGGCTCTGAGCCGACTTATGACCAACGTAGGGGGACCCAGCCCATCAAGAAGACACCTCTTGATGAGTGCTGTAGGGTCAGGGCTAGTGTACGGAGCAGAGGTATGGGGCGATGCTCTCAGCAAGGAGGTATACCGGAAACCTTTGGCACAGGTACAGAGAAGAGGAGCACCGAGAATTGCATCTTCGTTTCCGACAGTCTCCGACTCGGCGATGAGAGTTATTGCAGGCGTGATACCTGTCGCCCTCCTTGCTAGAAAGCGCCGCGCTTTTTACTTGCACCAAAACGAGGATGTGAGAGAAACGGTTGTCCGCGAGGAGAGACAGCGCTCACTCAACGATGGGCAGCAGTCTTGGGTGAATTGCACGAAGGGAAGGTGGACTGCGAACCTCATCCCGGATGTGAGACCGTGGCTTAATTGAAGCCGTGATGAGACTGACTTCTATCTGACCCAGCTTTTGAGCAGGCATGGGTGTTTTCAGTCTGATCTGCACAAGATCGGCAAGTCACGGTCTCCCGATTGTCGGTTTTGCCCAGGAGAGGAGGACAATGCCTGCAACACATTTTTTGCATGCAAAAAGTGGGTCAGAGTACGAAAGAGCCTCTACAGGGTGAAGGGAAAGCCCACTGTGGATAATATAGTTGTGGTGATGCTCAAATCGGTTGGCAAATGGAACCAGGTGGCACATAATGCTCGGGCAGTCCTAAAATATAAAAGGGACCCACAGCAGCCGGGGGCGTTGGGTTTGGGGATCGCTTTTCTGGCACTTCCTATTCCCCTCTCCCCTCCCGCTAGGAAAGAGATCCCCCAGCTTGAAGCCACCTCACGGTGTAACAAAACGAGACCTGGCCCGAATTAATGTGTCAAACGGTTCCAGGCTGGGTTCTCAGGTTGACAGGGGAGGTGTTTAGTGGGTAGACCAGTCACCTTCTTGCGAGCATGGAAGTTCCACATTTTGTGCTTAAATGGCATTCACCTCTCTCCCACAAAAAAAGGCCTGCGATTGTCTGAAGCTTGTTGGCAAAAATCCGTGACTTCAAATAGCCTCAAATAAAGAAGCCTGGAATAGGAATAGAAATGCTGGCCATGCCAAATTGCTAAAATGGTCGATTACACTACCAGAAAACGCTTCCGTCGGAATATCCACAGTGGCTGATGCTGTGTGTGCGGTTTCAGCATCTTGTTTAAATTGCAGGTTCACCTAGCCTCACTCATGCAATTTCGGCGGTAAGAATCTGTATGTCATGGCCCTGTAGCTCTTGCCAGTAACAGTGACCGTATTGCCTATGGTATCTTCGAAAAAGACCGCCCGATTACTCCTCCCTCGTGAACGCTGCACCACACAGGGGCTTTAATATATAAAATGGCTGTTCGTGCATCACATGTAAATTTTTAAGTGCCCCAGAAATGAATGTTTTGCTTATTGACTTAATCGTTTAAGTGGAAATGTGCCCTCATCACGCCTGAAGATTTTCGATACAACATCGTTACAATTAAATTGACACATTTTATTCCACACTCTTGTGGAATACATCGCTCTATTGCTCGTCTATTTGTATACATGTCTTACTTGTCTAGTTGACAAACATCAAACATGATTCACGTACGACGCTATTTGCAAAAGCTATAATATCTTCCGATAGGGTGGTTAATTTGATCTCGTTGATGTGATGGGGACTGTATATCGTAGGCTGAGTACAAAATCCTTCTATCAGTAGTGCAGCTCTGTCTACCCAACTTGCTAAAAAAATTGTTTGTGCCCAGTGGGAGAATACTGTTTGCGCACTAAGTATGGGACTCCCAAGCTCAAAGCGCATCTAGACTTCCCACTAAACCACTTTCCTATCATTCAATAGCCCATCCTGGAATCTTTTGATAGATGCTTTGGATCAGACCTCGTTTTATTCATCTCTGCGTTGCAGGAGTCCCTTTTCTAGCTGGAAGCAGGGGAAGGCAAAAGATTACTAGAAAAGGGACCCTTCTTCTTTTGAAACCTCCCGAGGTCTAGTATGCCTTTTTTTTAACCATTAGCACTGCCCGAGTATAATCTGTTCTATTTGCCAGCTGCTGGAAGCGTCTTTCAAAAAAGAGTCTCTGGAGAAAGCTCTCCGATTTCACTGCAGAGATAATCATGCAGCTTTTCCTATCTTTTGCGGACGAAAAACATGCAGCAAAAATCATCCACTACTCCTCTGTAAAACACACAGAGGAGGCCGTGACTTATCGATCTTTTGCAGGTAAGAGTCGAAACATTCATGACCATTCAATAGCTGGATTATGCAGAAATCAGTCTTTCTGTGCGCTGGACCCTAAGATCAGGGATCAGGCAAGCAGTCAATTTTTCCCTGGCGTCGTTCCCCGGGGCTGCTACCGATCGCTAAGACAGCGCTGTCCCAGTAACCATCTTTGTCTTCCTTACTTCGGCGCATATAAATTCTCCTTTGCTCCCTGAAATGAAGCTTAATGAGTATCAAAACTGCAATCACATATACTGCTGACATTGAGGCTACTTGGTATGCACGTGCAATTTGCAGCGATCTTTTTCTCTGCACCTGTGCCAACTTCTTAGGGTGCAGCTCCTTATTTAGAGCTTTGTCCCATAGTCCTCACCCATATAGTAAGACATATTGTTTAGTGGGTTTGTTGGCTATCTGTCGAGTATGTGCCACTACATGAACTGCTAACTTATTAACTGTTGCTCCAATTCGAGCGAAGAAACTTTCCTTTGAGCCTCTCAGTACTCCCATGCATTTCACTACTGAAGCCAATGTTTCCTTAATACTGACGGAACTTACTCTGGGAATACTTTTTTTGGTTAGTATGACCACTTTAGTTTTTGCTTGTGCTAGTGAAGCCATGAGCAATCATTAATTTCCACACTCACCATATCAGTGTACCTAGCCTGAATTGCATATGTTCCACAGTACGTTCCAGGATTAACGCTGCTACATCGTCTGCATAGCTGGCCAAGCGTGATTTGTCAAGTATTTCAACTGTCAATAGCCCGTCATACAATATGTTCCACAAACTGGAATCAAGGATGTAGCGTTAAGCAATATCCGATGTAATATCCATACGTCAACTCCCTCTCATTGAATGGAAGAGCAGACTGCGATTCCACAAGCAGTCTCTTAATATTTGTATTGTGGTACTTGGAAACGCCTTTTCAGTGCATCCACGATGTCCACCCACATAATTGGATTGAAAGTGTTTCTGACCTTAAGCTTAACTAGCCGAATAACTCTTTGAGTGAAATTACTGTAAAGTGGGCTATGCTAAAGACGTCTCCGATTGCGTCAATAGAAGAGTGACCTACTTTGAAGCTACGCTGCCTTAAAGATCCCCAGTGGAGCAGATCACTTCCTCGAGTCTTCCCTTGATGCGTCTTTCAAGGGTTTTCGCGGCTGTATCAAGCATACATAGTTGTCAGTATGCAGATGATGACTCAAGACTCCCTTTTTTCTTAGTTGGGAGGTGAATGTCATTTACGCACTGAGTGTGAGACTCCCATGGTCGTAAGAAGGCGACTGGATCACTCAATAAACACCTCCCCTGTCAACCCAAAAACTCAGCCTGGAACTGTTTGACACATTACTTCTGGTCAGGTCTCGTTTTGCTACACCGGAAGGCACTTTAAGCTGGGGAACCCCTCATCCAGTGGGAGGGGACCAGAGAAGAGGAATTGCCAGGCACGCAATCCCCCAGCAGTAGCAGGTATCACGCCTGCAATAACTGTTACCGCCGAATCAGAGACTTTCGGACACGAAGATGCAATCCTCAGTGCACCTCTTCTCTCTACGTAACAGTAAATTTTCTTACAGTAAATTTTCTATTTATTATCAAAACATTCGGGGTTTAAGATCCAAACTGAAGGATCTAGCTTTATCCTATTCTCTTTCTAACGATGATATAATCTGTCTTGCTGAATCCTGGTTGACTGATAATATATTTGGCTCTGAAATTCACATAATTGTTAGGCGTGATCTTGATAGGTCAATCTCCAACAAGTTAGACGGAGGAGGTATCCTAGTCGCCTTCAAGAATACCTTTACTACATTCCCTCCAACAAATTTACTTTTCACTGCTTCTGTAGAACGTGTGGGAGCAAAAACAGTCATTTCATCTTCCCTTTCTCTTCTTGTATTTTGCACTTATATACCTTGTAAGCTCCTTTTTCGGTCTACAATACTTCACCGAAATATCTAGTATTTTCTTATCACGCTTTTCAAATTGTCAGCTTATTTTATGCGGAGATTTTAACCTTCCAAAACTCTCATGGAATGACAATCAGGTTGATTCTGACTCATCTCAAATTTGGTCTCTAATTTGTTCTTTTATGTCCATGTGTTCCCTGGCTCAATTTAAGAATTTTCTTAACGTTAATAATCATATTCTTGACTTATTCTTTTGTAGTATGGAGCAATCGTTGTTATGCTCCACCCCAGTTCTTTTTCCCCCCATACGCTTTGAAATTTCTTATACTGCTTCTGTCCATTTTCGTTGGAAAGAGCGTCAGCGCTAAAACTTTTATAAAACTAATTATGAGCAACTTTCCGATACAATTCGCTCTGTTGATTGGTCCTCCTTCTTTTGCGGCCTTGACTCGGATACTTGTAACAATTTCTATGATTTCTTAAACGCTGCTATTTCTAACACGATTCCACTTGTCAGTATAAAAAATTCTTCTGACTGTCCCTGGTTAACCCATTTTTTATCAACCTTAACGAATTTGTAAGAATTCATGTCCATTATTTCAAAAGCCATGGAGGACCATTTACAAATCGAAACCTTATACTTGGACTTCTCTAAAGCCTTTGACTGAGTAGATCACAACATTTTGTTTAGCAAACTTAAATTTCTTAACGTTCCTGATTATTTGTTCCGCTGGTTATCTCCTTACTTATTCAACCGTGCCAGCCAGGTATCTTTTCAAGGCTGTCTTTCTACTCCCTTCCATCCGTCTTCTGATGTTCCTCCAGGATCCATTCTGGGCCCACTCTTGTTCACTCTGTTTATAAATGACTTACCAGCCATTGTCATCAACTCCTCCTGCCTTCTTTCTGCAGATGACGTCAAAGTTTTCTGAGTAGTGTCGTCAATCGATGACTGTGCTTTGCTTCAAGATGATTTGAATGCCATTTTATCTTGGAGTTCTTATAACCAACTTACACTAAATGTTTCTAAGAGGATCTATGTTTCATTTTCTAATAACTCTTGCCCTATTAGCTTTCAATTTACGTTAAATGATTCGTACCTTTGTACGGTGACACACTTCAGAGACTTGGGTGTCGCTTTCGACTCTAAATTAAAGTTCGATGTTCATATTTCTGAAATTACTTCTAAAGCCTCTAGCATTGCCGGCTTGATCTTAAGAAATTCCTATATTTTTTCCGATCCTTTATCGTAAATTAAGTTATATTCTAGTTGGGCTCGTCCCATCCTTGAGTACTGTTCGCCAGTTTGATCAGATTTAACCAGAATCGTCTTCTTGAAATTCCAGATTCCCTACATTTTTTATGAATCACGCTTAGCCATCCTCAATATTCCTTCGCTGGAAATGCGTCGACTCTATCTTGATGAATGTTTCCCTTACAGGCTTTGACGTGGTTTGCTTGATACTCGCCTTGTCAACCAAGTTCCTGTGAGGCGCGTTATGCGTTCTACAAGATCTTCAAATATGTTTGATGCTCCATTTGCAAGTAGTTTGGTGTGTTTTCACTCACCCATGCTCAGATTACCTCGTAACATTGATAACCTTCAGCTTGGGCTCTTCTCCATTTCGTATTTAGTTTATAAAAGATTTGTCAACTGTCTTCTTCTCAGCTCTCAGTAATTTTTCTTTTCTTATTTATTTTCTTATTGTTTTTGCATTTTTTATTACTTTTATCTTGCTTTTTGCATGCTGTGCTATTATTTATTTGTACCATTATTTTATCTTTTTTGTTATTGGAATTTTTTTCTGTTAAATAGAAATAAATAAATACCTGTGCTGGGAGTTTTCGGTATATCTTCTTACTGAGAGCGTCGCGTCATATCGCTGCACCGTACAGTAGTATTGACCGTATAGCACCCATCAAGAGCCGTCATCTTGGTGGGTTGGGTCCCCCTATGTTGGTCATAAGTCGGCTCAGAGCCATTACTCCTGAAGCAGCCTTCTCAGCCGTTGCCCTGATTCGCTCAATGATACTCATCTTCAAATCGATCAGTAGCCCCAGATACTTCACTGCTGGCTTCGATTCGATTAGTATGTCTCCGATATTGATCATCCTTACTCTAGGGACTCTCTTTTCTATCAAAATGACTACTTCAGTTTTCTCCAATGCTAAACTGAACCCGCGAGCAGTTATCCAGTCTCTTACTTGGCGCATTAGCCTACCTAAACACATCGCCAACATGGTGAGAAAAACTGCCGTTGAGTCACGATATGGCGGAAAAATTTCAGACAGAGAACGAAGTAAGTATGCGGATTGGTGAACACTAATGGCCACAAAATTACAACCACACAATGCAGCAGGTGGTTACAGTTAAATCAAAATGTAGAAATTGGAAAATTTCAACAAAATTCTGTCACATAAACTGCGTAATTTTCATGTAGTTTACTATTAAGTAGAAAATACCAGAGTATCGGCTTATGGTACGAGAAATTATGCTTCTCAAAAGACAGACCACCTTTCAAATCAGACCATTTCCGTCTCTTGATTTGTGATGCAGCAATCTCCACCCGAGAGGTCTCCTGGTGAAATTGATCACGTCGCCACAAAATCTCCCCGGTATGATCCAATTTGTTCAAAATGCAGCTGTGAGTAAAATATATCTGAATAAACCTTTACATATTTAATCAATTGAATGCGATGTCAGCCTTCAGTTGAACGGTTTGAAAACTGACTTTAAGTGAAACAGCTGTATCCAGATATTCTTCGTTAGCTAGTTATTCTACTCTTTTTCCTATCGATGCCAAAAATTTGTAGGTAGTAAGAGTATAATTGATTGCGCCTGCTGTCAAATAGCGCATTTTATATATGTCGGATACTTGCAGGTTATTTTACTAGTCTATGTTTAGTTCACAAATAGGGTACTTGTAACTAATATCTTGTCAAAAATTGTTCTTGCTTATTTCAGCTTTCAACAAGCTAGGCATCAATATTTGCCCTAATATAGACGTTGCCTCCTACTTGTACTATATTGGGCATGGTAAGTGACTATGCAGACATTAATAAACCTCATTTTGATGATAATGTGAGCCACGTAACAGTCTTGCAAGGTGCTTTTAAGCTGTGGGCAACTAGATATTTTGGTCATAGGCTGCTAACGTATCAACGAGGCCCTGAACCTTTACATAAAGAACGCGTTATGTTACGCACTTCGTTTTGACTACACGGTAGTCTCTATAGTCACAAGGTACCAATCATCATGATTTCTCGGTATCGAGCACTTTACAGGCTTAGGTTGGCACTAAAAATACCCAGAACGTTCATGCGCCCAAAAAAAGCAATCATCGTGAATTGACGAGGATTCCTAAAGCTAAAAATTCTGAGGCGCGGGTCTTATTTTTCAAAAACTTAAAGCCAAAGTTCACGCTAAAGCCTGCTTTGTTGAAAATTCGATAGTTTAGTATTAAACTTGTATTAACTATTAGGTCTTTGATAGAAGTTATGTTTGTTTCCTCGTGAGTAAGTTAAAGCTTTCTGGAAAGTAGAAGTTTGATCGCCTTCACCTGCAAACATATGGCTTTAGAGCTACAGATGGTATTACATTTGGGGTTACATGAGACGCCTTTGTAAAGCCTCCCTTAGATTCATCATACAACTCTGGTATAAGCATCAAGGTAAATAAAAATATTTCATCGATGGACCAAGATAGGACTTCTATTTCATTGTACTTATAATTTGCCACTGATAGAATGTAAAATATAAATGAAGAAGCCATACGTCAATTTTTATGCAGCATTGTATGTAATTTTATCTCATAAATCCAAAATATGTCAAAGATCTTCAGCTTGCACCTTTCATCCAATCACCAACATCAAAAGTCGACAGACATTTTCTTCGTAGAGTTATGTGTAAACTCACAAAATACATAATAAAAACCTATGAAATAAAGTATGTCGCAAAGGTTTGTGTAATTCTATCCTATTTCAAGGTTTCATTTTGCCATCATCTTCCACCATTTTTGTCTAGAAGATACGTTACCATGTTAAACTCATTTGTAGCGATTTGAAAATGGCGATAGTAACTAATTCATCGAACATCACCGCAGAAATACCATCCTATATGTTAACTCTAGCTAATAAAAGTATATGAAGTGAAATGAGGAACATGTATCACACACATGATAACTTCACGGATGACAAAATATTGTAACTGTCAATTTTCTTAACCAACAACCAGTCATATGTGATGACGGTAGATGATATAAATGTGTGAAAAGAATGGCGTGGAATGAATAAAGAGGGTTATTAATGAGACAGGGGAATATTGGGTTGATTAGTACGAGCATCCTTTTTAAATGTCAGGTTGTTTTTTAAAGGCATACATACATATAATGAATTTCTTTGCTCCCAAAATCATATTACATATCCATAAGACAAACAAAGTGTTAATTGTTATGTACGAAACTTTTAAGCAACCACTTTGACTCTATTTTTGGACAAGTTATACACAATTGCATCGTATCAATGCGAATCAAGCCTAGACGAATACGACACGGGTAGCGTTTGGATCATTTTTAGGGTTTTGTACTAAAATACAAAACCCTATTGCAATCACGTCCGTCCGTCCGTCCGTCCGTCTGTATGTCACAGCAGTTTTTCTCCGAAACTATAGAGGCCACAGCCGTGAAACTTTGTGGAAAGGTCAAAAGTGGTGACTTCTTGAAAGTTCAAGGGTGGAAAAATTTTCCAAAGGGGCTTAAGGGGGTCTCCCCATATAGGGAGGTGATCCCTTAAAAAAAATGTTCACCATTGCTAGTCGAGTACGGTGTCATTGAAAAGATCTCAATGAGATCTCTTCAAAACAAGTCTTCAAATTGCCTTATCAGTACCGAGGGGGCAGGGGAAGGGGAAATGTATGAACTTTTTGCGTACCCACCCCCCTCGCGATTGAACACCTTCCATCCGAAAAATCTGAAAAAAATCATGAATGTAGGCCTTTATGAGTACAACAACAACAAATACATGAGAAGTCGAAATTCACTCAACTTTGTTAGTAATAGTATGATTTATCGATTTTATGTTTTCTTGAATTAAATCTAAACGGTACCCCTAATTTCAATAAAGATGACTATTTATAAGATTGATCTTTTTTGAAAGTTTAATAAAGATCGAATAGTATTTACCGAAGTTATAGCGATTTGAATTTTCGTGTATTACTATGGAGCAATATGCCCTGTATTACTATGGAAACATATGGCTATGGAGTCATATGCGCTTTTTACCGACTCAGACACTACAGCTTTGCTAGGATTTGCATGAAAATTTCAGGAATGATAGGTATCATGAAGATGAGTACATACAATTGAAACAAGTCGAAGAGGCAGGAGAGAGATCCTAGCAAAAGGGCTTTGTAACCATTCTATGATTCGAAAAAACAGGCTGATGATTACAGTACAGAGGAGTCGCCCCTGAAAAAAAAATTTCATGAAAGGTATCCAATATGAGTATAAACTGAAAGTTCTCTATGAGAGCTTTTCAAAACAGTTCTTAAACTGACAGTTTTTGCTTCAGTGGGGGCACAGGGGGGGGGGGGGGGGGGTAATACATGAAAAATGAGTTTCCTCCCTCGCGAATGGACACCCGTGATCTAAAAAATCTGAAAAAAATTATCAAAAGAGATATACATATATGGGTATAACTATAACAAATATCTCAGAAATAAAAATTCTTTCAACTTTTTTAATAATAGTATGATCCTCGAACATGACGTGTTTCTTGATTTTATTCGTTGCTGGTTACTGCATTTTGTAAGTTGAGTACAAAACCCTTCTGACATGAGCATAGGTCTATCTACCCAACTTGTTAAATAACTCGGATAGTGGTAAATAACTCGAAAAGTTGAAGATTCGTAATTGCTAATTTAAACACAATTGAGTTTTTTGGAAAAAATCTTAAAGAGAAAATGAGAGCTAGTAGTTTCGAAGAGTGTTATAAATCTCATCAGGTATAACATGAATGATGCCGACCATCAGAGAAATGGGACAACAATGTACAAATACCCCACCACTTCGAGCGCCTGTTATAGTAACGTACCTCTTGTATCGATAGATAACTTTCCTATGATATATTCCAGATACCAGGACCAAATTGGGTAGCCAGCCCATCTCTCTGCTTTAGTCTGATATTTGTGTCAAAGGTATCGGTAAGATGGCTATTGACGCGGACTTGGACGGTTATCGACGGCATTGTCATTTTGGTAAGACGGATGAATTTGGCTGCGATACCAAAATAAAGCAGAATTTGGGGCAGCACCCTACAATCAATACTCTCGTATGCTTGCTTTAAGACAGCATTTCTCAAGAGCTGTAAAGCCACCTTGATACTCCCCAATAATATTGTACTGTTGACGTATGATCTGATTATATTTTCTGATATCTTCGCAAATATTTTGTACGCTGTACAAATCAGTGGTACAAAATATACAGAGGACCAACCATAACTGATCATACCATACACGTAACATCTGACCATCCGGCACAACATAAGCTAGCAGCACTTCACTCCATCCCCATGACTCCAACTAACTACTCCAACAATGTTTACAGAACAGCTAGTAATAACGGATACAAACAACGTGACATTGAAAAACTTGTTACACACTACAAACAAAAACAGGAACGCCAACTGACTCAAGCTCATAAGAGCGACCAACAGTAGACATTGTGAACATACAAAGAGATATACAAACTATCAAACTTCTTTAGGAAATACAAACTGTAATCTGCATTCCTAACTAACAACAATGGAGACAAACTGAAACCAATACTGAATGACACATCAATATACGAGAACAGTGGTATATACAAGCTGACATGTAAGGACTGCAACATGGCATACATAGGAAGAACAACACTGAAACTAACGACAAGATACAAAGAGCACTTACAATCTTTTTTACACAACAAGGCAGACTCCAATTATGCGACACACCTTCAAAACCACGCACACAAACCTGACGCTATGACCAACCCTATGACATTGCTACACAAATTAAACAAAGGACTGAGACTTGATATCCTAGAAAGGCTTGAAGTATATAAACACAGAAAAACAGAAATTAACATTATCAACAAACAACTTGTTACTAATTCCAACGCACTTTTCTCAGCACTAGACCACACTCTTAGACGGAAACGGAAACAAAATAAAACAGAACAAACAGACATCCAACAATTTTAAAAACAAAAATCTGATATCCCTCTACCTGACCTGATTTAGTAGCTGACCTAATTGAGTACTTGATCTAATTTAGCACTACCTGTTTAACCTATCCTACGGCAACACGGTGCTTTCGAAAATCAACGAGACTGAGCTAAAATAGAAATGGCAGGAGCTTTGTTCTGGCCAAATGCAATTTTCTGAATATGTAGAAGTCACAGGGAGCCATATCAGGGGAATACGGTGAGTGATTGATGGTTGAAATGCGATTTCCAGTAAAAAAATCAGATCGATGAGATTGTGCATTATCATGCAATAAGCGCCAGCTTTCTCCTTCGCGGTATTCAGGTCGGATTCGATGAATGCGACGCGACAAATGCTTCAAAATGCCAAGATAGAAAACTGTATTGACAATTTGGCTCGTTGGCACGAACTCCAATTGGGTGGTGACTCGTCTGGGGCCTTCCATTCGGCACTTTGATGCTTGGTTTCGAGTTCATATTAGAAACGCCACGTTTCATCACCAGTAACAATGTTGTAAAGGAAGTTCTCGTTTTTTCTCGCCTCTTTAATAATGTTTTTCGAATATTGAATTCTGAGCAATTTTTGGTCACCAGTTAACTTGTGCGGAACAAAATGTGCACAGCCCTTTCGTAAGCCCAAATAATCCATCAAAATACGATAAATCGATGTTTTGGAGATATTCAACTCCGATTCTATGAATGTCAACGATTATTTTGGCTCATTTTTGATAAATTCATGCACAATTTCGATGGAGTTTTCGGCGATCACTGATTTTGGGCGGCCCGTATGTTCATCGTCATTTATGTCCTCACAACCATCTCTGAAACGTTTAAACCACTCATGAACTCGGGCACGAGGTAGACAATCATCACCATAAAAATTTTCCATCAATTCAAATGTTTCGGTAAATGTTTTACCGATTTTAAAACATAATTTGATATTATTTCCTTATTTCAAACTCATTTTTATACCGATAACACAAACATCCTGTCACTTTAGACACAATAACTTCGCGTCCACAGAACCGAATGTCACCAAACTTTCACTGAAAGTCAGGGAGGAATGTAACTTTCCAACGCACTATCAAAAGTTGCTGACAAAAGTCTCGTTTATTTTGGAAATCGCCTTGTATATAAAATCATTCCCTTCATCACATCCTTTAGACACTGAAGATGACTCAAAAGAGTTGGAACCCGTCTATTCACACATCAAAGCAAGGCCCGACAGCTTTTAAAGAAAAAAGAGAATTGACCTGCGGATACTTAAGAAAAAAAATAATTGAGTTCTTAAAAAAACACTGAGCAGACGTTATTTTAGATCCAGCAATTCAAGCGTCAGACATTATCTTATTTGCGGAAAACTGGGGTAAAAAAATTGACGTATTTCATTTAAAAAATTTTGTACAAATAAGTCAAACGAATGAGCCGTCCGAACCAACTTAAAATAAAGGATATGGTTGCATTGCCTTTATCAAAAGAACCTTAGCTTCAGGAATTCGTCAAGATAGCTTGAATGTAAAATCATTCAATGCAAAACATGTCTAGCGTGGTCATTGCGAAGGAATTTCATTTTACATTAATGGAGGTGTGAGTAGTGACCACATATCGATTACCGAGATGCCCTTTGGCACTCTTTATTCGCATGCAAGAAGCACAATTATTTTCTTCAGAACATGGCAAATCCGTAAAGACTGTTGTTTTTGGTGACTGAAATGCAAAGTAGAAAATACCGAATTACTTTTTTTATGGAAAAGCATAAAATCCAACCCTTGGTATAACAAACTCCCTCATCGGCAATATTAATGCGAATTTTCCTATTTTAGGTGCTATTTTAGAAATATTTTTTAGCCTTTACAGAGCTCTTTGAGCGGCAATATGAGACGTCGGAAAGCATTTGATAACCTCCCATGCAGCAATGGTTTACAAGCAAGACAATTTTGCTTCCGGTTCCACTGGAGCACCATTTTATATCTGATTTATTCTAGTACCTATTGAGTTTTATAAATTAAAATATATGAAAGGTAGTGAAAATTTTGAGGTTGCATGAATGAGACCTACTGGAGATACCATGGAAAAAAGACGCGCTATGCATTCTACCGCTGTGGTAGTGAGAAAATGAAAGTGAGATCAGGATTTAAGAAATGGAAACAACTTTTGTATTCTCAACACATTCTTTATAATTAAAAAACAAAAATTGAAAATTATCGATATTTGTTTACAAACCCTGCTGGTAGAAGTCTCCTCCTGAGGATTCAACTTGTTATCTCCAAAGAGGAAGAAAGAGCTACGTGGATGAAATCTAGTGATAATGACGAAGTCAAACCGGCAGTTTCGGCCTCTTCTGACATTCAAAACAATAATTTTTCTGGACGCCATTAGTAAATTATTTGATAGATATAAAAAATTTATTAGAGCTAAAGGAGAATATATTAAAAAGGAAAAATAGTTTGATGTTTCATTTCAACCCGCTTCCTTGTCCATTCAGGATTTTTTTGACCTCCCCTCGTTAATCGATTAGAATGACGAAAATAAAGTATATTCAATGTATAGTCTGACTTAATTTTTAGGGTTTTGTACTAAAAGACTAAACCCTATTGCAATCACGACATGTGTCCGTCTGTTCTTTCTTCCGTCTGTATGTCACAGCAGTTATTCTCTAAAACTATAAAAGCTACAGCCACGAAACTTTGTGGAAAGGTTAGAAATGGTGACTTCTTGAAAGTTCAAGGGTGATTTTTTTTTCAAAGGGTTTTATGGGGATCTCTCGATATGGGGAGGTGAACCTTAAAAATGTTTTTCACCATTGGTAGTCGAATAGAATGTCATTGGAAAGGTCTTAATGAGATCCTTTCAAAACAAGTCTTAAAATCATCTCACCGGCACCGTGGGGGGCAGGGAAAGGGGAAATGTATGAACTTTTCCGGTACCCCTCCTCGCGATTGGACACCTTTTATCCAAAAAATATGTAAAAAGTCATGTATGTAGACCTTTCTGGGTCCAACAATAGCAACAAACACGTGAGAAGTTGAAATTCACTCAATTTTGTTAGTAATAGTATGATTTATTGATTTTACATTTTCTTGAATTAAATCTTGACAGTACCTTTAAACTCAATAAAACACAGTTGGTCATTTATAAAATTGACTTGTCCTGACAGTGTCACAAAGATCAAATGATATTTATTTACAGCGGTTTGAATTTTCCTAAATTACCATGGAAAAATATGAGCTGTATTGCGATCAAAACATACAAACAACAACAATATCTGCTTTTACCGACTCACAGAAAGGATAGAAAATGGAAAAAATTTACTTCGAGAGTTTTTTCAAGGTGCTCACAGTGTGCTTCACTGCGGGGAGAATCGCGGGGACGAAAGAACTGGAAGCTCAAGATGTGGTGAACTCAACTATGGGCATCATTACGATTGCTTACAATGCTTCTATGCCCCGTCGAAAACCCCGGCACGGCAAGCCCCAGTGTACTGGTCGTAAACGAAAACCGCCTGAAAATGTAGGGAGTATCATAAGCTTTTACGTGAGGCTCAACAGGCTTGTAACCGGGTAGCAGCATATAAGTCAGCCAGCAAATGCCTTCGCAAATTAATTAACAATAGAAAAGCTAACTGCTTGCAAGATCTAGTGGACAATGTGAGCAAGGATCCGTGGGGCCTTCACTACAAGCTAGTTATGCGGAAGCTTGGTGCCCTATGAAAACCTTGTATGCAGGATGCGGAAGAGATGGATGAGATAGTGCGGGCATCGTAGCGCGCCCGTCCCGTCCATGCTGACGCTGTTCATGGTGAAACAGCAGTCAAGTGTACAATAGGAAATATTGGATCGCCGTTTTCATACCGCCCGTTATGCATGCTAGACACTGCTGAAAAAGTGATAAGAAACTCATCAAGGGAACACTCGCCGATGCGATTCATGCTGCTGGGGACTTATCTCCTCGGCAGCTTTAAAGTAAGACGTTTTACCATTGATGCAGGTGCAAAGGTGGTGCGCGTAGTCCAAAAGGCAGAGGCATATAACCGCACCAAGTGACGGATCGTCCAGTTGGCACGACGCTCTCATTCTGAAGGTGTATCGAAAGTGCTTGGCACAGGTACAGAGATAAGGAGCAATAAGAATTGCATCTTCGTATCTGAAAGTCTCTGATTTGGCGGGGGGTTTTTGCAGCCGTGATACCTGTTGCTCTCTTTGCTGGAGAGCGCTGCCCTATTCACCTGTATCAAAACGAGGATGAAAGGGAGATGGTTGTCCACGAAGCGAGAAAGCGCTCACTCAACGATTGGCAGCAGTCTTGGATGATTTGCACGAAGGGATGATGGACTGCGTGCCTCAATCCGGGATGCGAGACCATAGTTTAATCGGAGGCATGGTAAGATTGAATTCTATCTGAACCAATTTTTGAGTGGCCATGGGTGTTTTCAGTCAGACCTGCAAAGAAGACTTGAATCGAGATATTTCCGCAGAAATTGAAAACCTGAAGGCAGTTCATATAACTAATTTGTGATAAGGTGCATCACAACCACAAAAATTGTTAAGCAAATTAAAGAGGGTAAAGCTAGATTGTTCATGTTAGAGTCACCCGATAATCCGAATGTTCAGTGTGGCACTGTTATTTACCTTTTATGTACTTTATAACTCTACTTTTCCTCCTTCTCTACTAATAGGTTATGGGCCCCCCGCAAAAAATATAAGTTCTGAAACGTTTTTTGTTGAATTTTCATAAAAGTTAAAAAAATGTTTAAATCCGAAAACAGTGCTAGCAGCCTTTCAATTGATAGACTGCTCAGTAGGGAAAACTACCCGACATTGAAGGTTGCCACGTAAGCGTTCTTGGAATTGAATAATCTTTGGACAACATCAATTGATTACGAACTCAATGATGAAAGATATCCCAAAAACGCTGTCGATACTGAGAAGGATCAACGTGCAAAAAGTAATTTGGCTTTAATGATTGATTCTACGTGCTATGTCTATATACACGGTGCAAAATTAGCCAAGAATTCTGGCAGCATCTAGCAAATGCGTATAAAGATAGTGGGTTAAAGCGTTGAGTAGCACTTTTGCGTAAGCTCATTACAACGTCACTTGCAAATTCCGGTTCCATGGACATAAATATAAGGGAAATCGTTACCACTGCTCAACCTCTAAAGGAAATTGGATTTCGTATTAATGAGGAATGGGTTGGCTCTGTACTTTTTGCTGGACTTCTAGATGATGACCACCCTATGATAATGGTTTTGGAGAATTCACTCACAAGAATTCATTGTGATCTCATAAAAAGTTATTGCAAGACGTAAGTCCTAGCAGTGAAAGCTCAGCTTTCCAAACAGACATACGCCAAATGTCATATAAAAATCACGAAAAGGATCTAGGTGCACAATATGTAACAATTTAGCTATATCGCGAAAAACTGCCGCTCATGAAGTTACAGAAACGCAAATAAAGCAAAAGTATTGATGAGCTCAGTTGTGTTTTATCTACAATAGATAATCCGAGAAACAAAGACGCATGGTACACATCACACATAATTTTTAACGAAAACATGCTGGATTGTTTATCTGAAGATGTTGGCACAGTGATGGCTGCAAACGAAAGCAAGATGCAGGTAAAAGGGCCTGGAATGGCAACAATAAGACCAGCATGCAATAAACCTGCATTTAAAGTCAATGATGTGAAGTTAATTCCTGATTTTATCTGTCGGTCAGATCATAAACCAAGGTCACACCGTCGTGTTCAACAACAAATGTGTCAAAGTTATAAACTCAAAAAAAAAACAAGTAATTGCAGCAGGCATAAACATGAATGACTTATTTAAATTGGACACAAAATCGTCGAGGAATGTTGCATTTGCGTGTAGTTCGAAATGCGTTAAAGACCATACTTCTTCTTCTTAGCATGACAGCCCCTCTTGGGCCTTCCCTTCCTGCAAATAATGGCTGCAACTGTTTCGGCAAAGACCTTAGGCATCGTTGAATGGGCCACCTGAACAACGAAAGTTTAGACAAACTATGCAGTGGACTGGCAACTGGAATATATTTCACCAACAAAATTGACGAAATCGCCATTGGCAAACAACAAAGATTGCCATATACTAAATGTGGCAGCAGAGCTAATGAGCTGCTTGTATTAGTACACACTGACATGTAGACCCATGGAACGCAGCTCGTTTGGTGGAAGTCGTCATTTTATAACATTTGTTGATGACAAATCGAGGAAAATTTTTGCATACTTTCTACAAGCAAAAATGGGTTGGGAAGTACTTTCATGTTTTGAAGCCGAAAAGTAAAGTGGTCACAAGCTCAAAACTCTTCGTTCTGATTACGGCAAGGAGTTTATGAACGGCAAATTTCAAGCCACACTTCGGAAAAATAGGATCCATCACCAAACAACCAATGTGCATATGTCAGACTAGAACAGCTTGGCTGAACACAACAATCACTCAATCGTGGAAAAGGTGAGATGTATGCTTGCCAACTCGAAACTATCGATAAAACCTTGGGCGAAAGCAGCTGCATACTTTGTATGTCTTCTAAACCTTTCGCCGTCGAAAAGAACCGGCAAAGCACCAATTCAAGCGTGGAGTCAAAAAGTACCTGACCTTGCACATATCAGTGTCTGGAACAATGACCATGGCACACATCCCGAAAACCAACTGAAAAAATGGGATCCAAAATCCAACGAATGTATTATGGTTGGACATGATGAAAACACCAAAGGCTACCGCCTATGGACTTATACTTTTGTAATGAAGACTCTTAAGTTTCTGCGTCCAAAACATTTAAGAAGTCAACAAGTATCAAAGTTGAACTCATCTACCAAAACGAAATGCAACCACCCAAGGTCAGTAACCAATGTAAAGCTGAAAACGATCACAACGATCTGGTCACAGATCTTGTTATTAGCAATGAAGAAGAAAATGCAATACACGAAGACAGTTTTCAAGATGCAGTCACATCAATTGGTTCAGATTCTTTGGCGCTCCCTCAGTAATTCAACTCTAACCCACTGCAACAGTAGGTGTTGAGGCACAACAAAAGGGAGCGCAAAACTTCAGGCAAGTATACTGATGTTTACTAGAAAAAGATGATTCTTATTCTTCTTCCTTTACTGAAGATGAAATGGAATCGTTTAAGGGTTTCTTAGCACCTGGATCGTACCAAAATTACTCCCATGATGACTCAGCGACGCTAGAAGAAGCCTTGTCCAAAAGCTGGCTATGGAAGAAGAGATGCAGTTACTACTCACAAATGATGCATGGACACTTCAAGCCTTATTAAACAACCGAAAGGTGATAAAATCTAAATGGGTATTCCGTACAAAACGTAATCTTACCGAACAAATTGATCACTACAAGGCCAAGGTGGTCATAAAAAGATACTTGCTGTGAAAGAGTGTGGGTAATAAGGACACATACCGGTTATCCAACACAGTTCTTTGCGATATATTTTCGCAATTGCAGCTCAACAGATTGATGCAATTTTCGCTTTTCTCCAAGGTGGCCTTTCGGGAAAAATTTATATGGGACAGCCTGCATACTATCAAAGTCAAGAAAATCCATCAATGGTATATTGTTCAAAAAAGGCCTTATATGAACTAAAGCAGTTCAATATGTCTGGAATCAAGAGCTGGACAAAACACTCAAATCATTTAGATTAGAAAGTTCTAAGCATGATCCGTGCAGTTATGTCAAAGTGCAAAACGAAAATATACCTATTATAGCGGTATACGTAGATGATTTTTCACTCTTCTCAAATAAAACCGACTAGCTTGAACAAATTAAAGTGCAACTCCATCAACAATTCAAAATAAAAGAGCTTGGAATAGCGAAAAAGTCCTTGGCATGCGTATAACAATATCTGATTGTTCAATTGCAATTGCTCAAGAGCAATAAATTGAGAAAGTTCTACAAAAGTGTGGGATGGAAAAGGCCAAATTCACGATGACGCCAATGAATTCTAGTGAAAAGATATAAACTTAAGATGGTGAAGAATGCTCCGTAATGTACAATTGGTTGTCTAATGTATTTGGCATAATGTACATGACCTGAAATATACTGTGTGGTAAACCTACTTAGTCCATTCAGTTTTAGTCGTGGACCACGACATTGGAATGTTGTGAAGCATTTACTTCACTATCTTCGTGGTACATCTTCAATCAAACTAAAATTCAGTTAAATGGTAGCAACAACATAATTGGTTACACCGATGCCGGTTGGGCAGCTAACAGTCATGATGGTAGGTCAGCCACTGGCTTAGTCTTTATGCTCAAGGAGGAGCGATACCTTGAGGTTCCAAGAGACAGCATACAGTGGCGCTTTCATCGTGTGAAGCTGAATACATGGTGCTCTCAGCTACTTTACACTGCACTTTGGTGCGATAGACTTGTCACTAAACTTGATCAAAAGAAGCAGCCACATAAAATCCTGTGTGACAACCAAAGCACCTCAAATGCAGGGCTCTATCCCAGAACAAAATATATTGACATGCGTCATCACTTCATACAGATTGTATCTAACCAAAATCAAATAAAAGTCGATTACGTAAGCACCACTGCGCAAGTTGCAGATGTTCTTACAAAATCCTTGAACAAGACCAAACATGCACAATTCAGAAAAGCAATGGGAGTGCAACAAGAATCATCGTCCTAAATAGAAGTGTTGGAGTCACCCTATAATCTGAATGTTCATTGTCCCAAAGTTATTTATCTTTTATGTACTTCATAGCCTATTTTAGCAAAATGTCACTTCTATAATAGTCACCAAACCGACCACACGTATTTTTCCTTCTTCTCTGCTAATAGTTGGGATGGAGCAAAATTGTCCCATTGCTATACATATAAGCTATTGGACAATTTCGCTCCATCGTAGTGTCAGTAAATCAAGGTGAAAGAAGTTTTAGCATAATGAAATGAATTAAAAATGTGTATCGATCGACAATGGTACAGGAATTTTGGCTATGGAATCAGATTAAGTTAGAAGCTTGAGGTGCTATGACATAATCGATGACTTTGTCAAAAAAAGGGCCCGGAGAGTGGAATGTTAATAAAAAATTCTTGTTTTTGTTTTAAAAACAGTTTTAAGTGTAACCAAATCTTTAATTTAGTTATATTGAATAAACCTAAAATTTAAATCAACTATTGCAGGCTTATACCTATAAAGTACTGAAATTATTATGTCTATCTCCATACTAAATAGATAAATGTGCTTCGTGATACAAAATTGCTCTACATACTACCACGTAAGCTTTAATGATACATGTTAGTAAAAAATTTTGTTCTGATTTGAGCACAAGTAGTGAGAATTGGTGACAGGGGCCCACTCTCCGGCAAGTTCCCAGGTGCCGCGAAATCCTGTCACCGGCCTTGGTTCTAACAGGAACATACTTTTGTCTATATAACTTGTTCTTCTCTAATTATCTTCTACGGTTTCTAATTATAGTAGAAATTATTCTAATTATAGCATCAACTATTCGAGTTTCAATTTAGCTAAAAAGTAACTCAGCAAATCACTCAAAGTTTGAATTTGGCAAGAAAATATCTAAGCGAGGAATATCGCTAAACTAGTACCTTTGCACTTCCTCGAGAAAAAAATTCCTTAATTTTGGCAGCAAATCAAAAGATTTTTTCTACATAACTAACCGATTATTAATCTGATGACTATTCACACCTCGTTCCTCTAGAATTCTAAGTTTGTTGTTTGTTTTTCGACGGCAGTCTTGGCTCACTCATTTGACTGGTCATCATAATTAGTTTCCATCGCGATGACAATCAACTCGAGGGATACGGTACCATCACAGGAGGGTTGTCAGCCGACTCAGTGCAGTAACGTGACGGCCCCTCAGATAGATGGCTCGAAGCATTCCTTTTTTGCCACATGAGGCCCCAGACTCGGACCTTGGGTTCTTTTGCTCCATTCTTATTTCTTATATTATTTCTAGTCTAGTCATCAAGCAATGTAATCAACAACTACATTAGCCTGCCTCCCTATAATAATATCATTCATTGCAGATGACAATATAAAGGTGGTTACGATTGGTCAAGCTGTTGATGATGATCATTGCAAGGGTGGGTCCCGCCGCCACGGCATTAAGTACATAAAGAGTATCAAGTGCCTGATGGCAAGTTGTACTGGACACATGATATCTTATTTGTGAAGCGCAATGAAGCTGAAACGATGATTTAAGTGTTTTTTCGTTGCTTTTAGGATTCCATCAGCGAAATTGCGTCAATTTTGCTCTTCAAAATGTCGGCAAACAATATATGGATGAAATGCCGACGAAACGGACAATGAAGAGTACAATGTGTCGCAAAAGTGCAAGTTCATTGTTATCTGAAGGATGCTTGGCGGGATAAGTCGATAAACTGAATGAATTGTGGTTTCAGTGAATGAGAACGTTGCTATCGAGATTTCTCCATTGTTTGTTTTAATTATGTGCCCGTGGTTGAAGATGCAGCAGCGTTAGAAAATATTTACAACAAATAAAAAAGTGGCTCAATTACTTGGGCAAATACTGCTGTCAAGGACGTTTCCTTTTTGTTTATTTTCACATGTCGAAAATGTTTTCCTTGCAGGAACGGCGAATTCTTAACGCATGATTGGCCTCAAAGTTCATTATTCGCACCCTTATTTTGTTTTCTTATGGAAATGAACTTTCGCAACTGAGTGTCGCCGACCGTATATGCATGATAATGCTGAAATGAATGTTTACAAGATTGCCGATCATCATCCATCAAATTGTTGCAAAGTGCATTTGAATTGCTTCTTTGTTGTGGATATACACTCATTCATTCTCCCATTCATGGACTCATGTTAACTTCACATTTGTACGATCTTGGAATGGTTTGATGATGATGGCGGCGTGACCAGATTTTTTCCACTCCGACTCTCAGGCTAAGGCTGATTCTGTGAAATCCACTATTGAAGATGTCATAATTAGTGATAATTATTCTGACTCTTCATATTCGTTTTCATGGAACGATGATGCTAATAATTTCTTTTGAAACAAGATGAGATAGGAGGAGCTTCAGATCTTAGGATGGATTGCAGCACGAACAGTTTTTTAGTCCTTGCATTGTGAATAATTAACTACATGCGTGTAAGAACATTTCTTTTGCTTAACTACTGGGCGTAAATTTCTGTATTGGTTACTCTTTAGGAAAAAATCTTGAAATAACAAAGGCAATGCTATGGTTGGACAAAATATTGCCTCTTTACAATCATAAGTCTCTTAGGTAACGCCTATACTATGTTGCCAATTGATATAGTAGGGTGATAAAAGATCTATGAAATGGAAAAATTTTGCCATATATAATGCAGTAAAATTCCATGAAATGCAAGTGATAGACAAGATTCTATCGCCGAGTATATAATATTAAAATTATTTTCTCTATACATCAAAAATTTTAGGGTACCAGATTGAAAATTTGACTTTATCATTTTTTAGGGTTTTGTAAAATAATTTTACAAAAACCTACTAAAATCGCGTCCTGTCTGTCCGTCCGTGCATCACACCACTTTTTCTCACAAACTACATAAGCTAGAAACATAAGATTTTGTAAGTAGGTGCAAAGTGGTACCCTCTTTAAAGTTCCGATACAAACAAAATTTATAAGGTGTTTAAGTGGGGTGTCCACATACAGGGGAGTGGCCCTTGAAAAAAAATTAATCAAATGTAAGCAATATTTTTGCTCAAATGAGAGGTCTTAATGAGAACTTTTCAAAACAGTTCTTAAAATGACAAGTTTTGCTTTGAAGGGTGCAGGTGAACGGGAAATGTACAAAAATTGTGTGTCGCAGAACATAACATATTATTTGATTTACTAATTGTTTCACAAAACCCTTCTAACTGGAGCCCTCTCCTGCTACTTCAACTTGTTTTGTGTCCAATACCTACTCACAGAATTCATTCAAGCTACTGATGTTCATCCTAATCCCTTTTAAAAACACTCATGCGGAAATCACGCAACGATCCTTAAAGTGTTGTAAGGAAATTCGGACAATATTTAGCAACAGTTGGAAAACAAGTTCGACCTTAGACCTTGTAGTTTCGCGTTGTTTGCATCTGCGAAGTTTTCCCATTTCTAGCACTAAACGGTGTTTAAAAGAAGTGTTAAGAGTTTCTGTTGTGGCACTCAGCATTCCAGCCATGTTTTAACGTTTTAATGCCACACACATTCTTTTTCCGGAATTACGTTAAGCTAATAGTTAGCACGACTGACTTGGCACGGCTGGCGGAAAAGGTCTAGGAAATTTACGTCCAGTTAAGAAGTAGGTTCATGAATGAGTGTTGCTGGTATGATGGAAAGAAAATTATCTGTGTCCTTTAATCAAATAAAATCTTGCAAAATGAATAGCTTCAATTTCATGGAAAATAATACAATAGATTTGAGTATTTGATTCAATTCGGCGAGCTAAGGGTTTTTGAATTCATTCATTCATTATATGCAGAATGGAAACAAAATATTTAATTGACCACTCCGTCACTTTATGGTCAGACCATCTAACCAGCTAAATTTGTGCGAGGGGGCAAGAACTATTGGCGGAAAACAGCACGAGTGTTTAGTAAGAAATAAAGAAAACAAGAATCTTGAATCTTGTTTCGATCTCACTTGAGTCTTCGCTAGGATCCATGTAGTGGCGGCACCGGCTCAGTCTAAACAATGCCATGATTGAGTCGATGCTTCAACTCGAATAACTCAGACAATTTAAATATGAACGGCGATTTATAAAAGTTCTTTTGTGGCGCTGTCCATGATTAATAACCGAATTTCTAAAGCAACTTTTTACCACCGACATGATTCGCTATCATATCTGATCAAGCATTTATCTTGGTTGCAGATTCCTCCTTGACTGGACATGGTTGTCGGTGATATACTGGTGCCACCCTTCACACGGGTTGAGGTTAATTGATGGCAGAAGTGAGTAACAAGTCCAGTCGCACGTTTATACTCTAAAATCAAATGATCAACTGTGGGAAATCTTTATCTCCTTTTATTTCTCAAGCATTTTGTTAGTCATTAAGAATAAGAAACCATCATTCAGGTCAAAGCATTTCAGTAGTCCTTTCATTGCTATCAAATTTTCTTTTGATCCCTTACAACCCTTATCAATTTAATTTAATGCGTTAATTGCATCATTTAAGTACAGTCACTTTGTGATTTATTCTATACAAATTTTCAAAATAATTCCCAAATTATTCATTTCAGTATTCAAGCGAAATGACAGCATTTAAATTCACCGGGAAAAATCGTTTTAATTGATAGATAAAATTCTTACACTACATTATCGTCCATTAGTTATCGTTGCCGCATTTCAACAGTCAAATCCTCAGAACACATTTTCTTAACACCTCTCATAACTAGCAAAACGATTGGTCATCATTGAGTCCACATCATTTAAACATTTAGCGGTGGTAATTAAGACGAAATATACTCGTAACTAAGAACTGTCGTGGCAGGATGAAGTGTGTCGCGCAACGACAACAATTTTGCGGTCGTGGTAAGAAGAGATGCCCTTGTTGGCAGATGACAGCCGGTACCTTCTTATCAAATTAATAAGACAACACTATTTAGCTGGCCACATCATAAATCAAACAAGTGACTGCGCCAGAAACTCACCAAGACGAAGACTCTTTTGGATGCTGATTTCGCGGCATACGAGTATTCTTCTGCATCAACGCTTCTTGTTATTTCTTTTGATTGCGGTGCAATGGCATTTTGTGCGAATAAATGTCTCAATGGCCATTCGTTTGACTCAAGCCACAATTTTTGCTATAGCCATGAAAGTGATAATTTCATAAGTTCGCTAAGGTGGATCCAATGCTGGTTGAATCACTCCGTGAATGTGAATTAACTGTTTGTTTGCTACAAATTGTTGATCCATACATAATTGGTTTTAGATTTTATTGTAAAGAAAAATGATTTTAGCTGCATCTTTACTCTAAGGACAGTTTTAGAAGCAATGTGAAATATTTCAGTTCAATTGAATTATAATTTTCACAACAAAAAATCATCTAATTCCAAATGTTTCAGTACTTTTATAGAGGGAGGCCCCTGAATAATGTCTACTGTATCACCGACACGGTACCGAAAAATATCTTACTCTAACGCGAACTTCGAAACAACCTACTCTAACAAAAACGTACCGAACGCGACGAGAAACTGGCCATCCTTCGTAACGGCATACTCACCGTTCGCTAACATTCCTGCTGGAAAACAAGGGTAAGCTGGAAAGGAAAGACGTTGTTAGATTTAGCAATTCATATTATTTATTGAAAACAAGAACAAAAAAGGACTAATTTCATCTGTAATAATTTTCGTTTCAATTCGCTCGAACGAAATCTGAACCGACCTCTCATCGGTTCTAGACGTGGAGTCTTGGAACGTGACAACGGACTGTACCCTTCTGGTCAACAAGTCCGGACAATCTTCGTCTACTCCGAAGTGGCTGCTGGCTAGTTATGTATTTTCACTTCACGCGTGATAAAAAAAAACACACAAGATTCTAAGTTCAAAATGTTTTATTGGAACATAAATTACTTATTCGTACTTTTATTTAATTTTGCAACCAAACGCGTCTTATCGCCGCGAGAACTTAATTAAGACTCCACGAGCCACGAATACCGGCTTCTCACGGTAGCAGAATCGCATTTTTGCATTTTCGGAAACCATGGTGTAAACTGCTGACGTTATGTCTACAGCATGGTGTGAAAAATAAAAGTTTCTTGTTACATCTCATTCTTGAGGTGCTTTCTTACGTTTTCCATTATATTTTTATAGGCGTTTAAGATTTCGGTATACGTGACTTCCCCCTCAAAGTCAAAGTCAAAAGCGCTTTATTTAATACTAATCGTTATAAATTTTTAAAAGAACACAAAGCAAATTCCAAACAATAAAACTATAAAAAACTTAATGGCCCGAATGGCTCTCTAAATTTAAACGTTATTAGTTAAACACATTTAATGAAAAAAATACACTTGCAAATTTAAATTAATTAAGATTATTAGATATTTTTTGATTCAATTGGAAAAAGGAGAAAAAACCAACCAGCACTATTCAAAAATTACTTATACTACTAACACAACAATGAACTTATATCCTATACCTACTATGTTACACCCTAATTCTAAATAAGTTCAAAAAAAAAAAAAAAACGTTACCTTATATTGAAACCTATACCTAATTTATAATACAAATAAACAACAATACTAGATATAGCAATAATGAGATGAATCTAAAAAAACTAAGTATCGAGAAAAAACACAAAAACAGAAAATAAACACGAATAATTTAGACATTGTCATTCAGCCACCAATACCTAGATTGTTCCATCTCAGCTCGACCAGCCTCAACGAATCTAGCAAACGAGTATCTCCATTGGAATTGTTGGTCTCGTGAACTCAGATTTGGAGGATATTTTATTTTCTTATCGGTGGCCCGTCGGTATATGTGATATATGATTGGGACGCCGTCAGAATCAAAAATATATCGATTCATGTCCAAATACACGAATGCTTCTGGAGGAACGAAGCCAGTAGTGATGCAAGTCACAATATACCCGTCTGTAGGGTGGAACGGCTGTGAAATCCAAGGGTTTTCACTCACAGTTACAGATCTTGCGATATGATTCCGAAAAAGTTTCAATATGAAGATATCAACTCTTGTCACTTGAGCGGTTTGATAAATTTTTCTATTCGATATATAGTGCTTCCAATCCGTCTCAGGCTTTCTGTACAAACCAGTACATGCACGAAGACATTTCCTTTCGAAAACTCTTAATCTTTCCATTGTACTAGCACTCTGGTTGTACCAGATCTGGCATCCGTATGTCAAAACTGGCCTAACCAGGGTATTGTAACAAATAACTTTGACTTTTTGATCAATGTATCTGGAATGAAAGAGTCGCCGAAGGGCCATGACTACTTTTAGTGCTTTACTGAGCATGATTTTGACATGTTCAGTATAGTACAGATACTGATCGAGATGAACACTGAGGTATCGAACACAGGATTTATGTGGAACCCGTTCTGAACTCCCCTCACCAGCCATAATGTGGAAATCCTTCCAATTACGTTTCAGGTCTTGACTGGCCCCCTGCAGCGTTGTCCGAAACAAAATTGTTTCGCACTTCTGCGCATTGATTTTCATTCGCCAATTGTCGGTGTAGAGCTGCACATCATTAAACATTTTTTGAAGATTGCTCTGAACTATTGTAGCTTTTCGGTCTGCCGTATAGATGATCAGATCATCAGCAAACGCTACCAATGATCGCGTTGGCGAGACATTAAAATCAAAGCTGTTCAAAAGCTTGCGAATGAATATTGAGAAAAGCAGGGGCGCAGTAACTGTTCCCTGCTGTAGACCATTCAAGACCTTGAATTCGCGCATTGTTGTCAGATCTCTATCAGTTACAACAAATGATTTCCCGTATAACATATTACACATCATGGCAACAAGGTGTCTGGGGAACCTGTCCTGAAGAAGTTTGAAAACTAGTCCGTCTAACCACACCGTATCGAAGGCTATCTCCATATCAATGAGACATGCTCCAACACATTCTTTGTTGTTTAGTTTCCAACAGATGTCTGAGGTTACTTTCGTTATTGCATGTATGGTCGAATGCCTGGCACGAAAACCAAATTGGCAATTCGGCATCAACTCATATTTCTCAATGTGGGCGTTTAATGCTCTGTTGAGTATCACTTCAAACACGTTGCTGATGTTAGGCAGCAAGCTGATTGGGCGATAGCTTTTAGGGCATGAAGATTCTTTTCCTTTCTTCAAGATCGGAAATACCTTAGCCTTTTTCCACTCATTTGGGAAATATGAATTGTTCAACATGTTGTTGAACAATATGCAATAATTCCTAATAGCAACCTCAGGCAAATGTCGGAGAACTATATTTGGAATACCGTCAGCACCACATGATTTTTTGTTGTTTATTCTGCGAAATATGAAACACAAGTCTTCATAGCTGACAAAATAATCAATAAGATTCAAGCTCGGTATGAGTTCAGATGTTAATGTTTCATCGAAATGAAGAATTGATTGGCCGTTCAGGCTTGACTTGAAGTCGGAAACTTTTGCTTCAACGACCTCCGAAAATATTTCATTCCTTCTCTCTGGGTTTGGCAGATGAACCAATTCTAAATTTGTTCTAATCAGGGCAAGTTTCTGCAATCCATCACATATAATCCTGTTTCCATTTCTATCCGGAGTCGTACTATCAATTTCGATACCAGCTCTATCGAGAAGATTTATCTCATCACTAGTGACTTCAAGATTCGATACCTTCACTCGAGACTTCCTGCGGAATAAGCTATTCACTTTTGCGAAAACGCCATCTGGGTCCTGTGGGCTAATACCCCTCAGTTTTTCCGCCCATTGATTGCTGACCTCACTCCTGAAGTATGAACGGATTAAGTTCCGGACATTCTTCAGGTGTAATTTCAACAAAGCCAACGAGGGATGGTTGTAGTCCAAAAATCGTCGATAAATATTGTTGATGCGGGTGAGAAGAAGGCTTTCCAATCTTTTCAACCTTGCGATGGTTGGTGTTTCATATCCTTCCATATTGTTTCGATGTTTTATCTTGGGAACAACTTTCTCAATCGTTTCCAACGTCAGCTTCTCTAACTTCGACAAATAGAGATCTAGATTTCTGTTATGAGGAACCATTGAGCAAGCGTTTCCATCATCAGAAGGAGGACATTGCTTCTGGTACTCCCGATTAAACTTCTTTTGAAACTTTCCCCAGTCTGTTTTCATGTTGAACTGGAATGAGGAAGAAATCATCCCTTTGATGATTGATTTCCATTACGATTGCGTTATGGTCGCTATCGTAAGGAAGCACCTGCAGTTTCCGTTGAGGACTATTAAAGCTGAATTCAAGTCTTGCGTCAGCAATGCAGAGGTCCAAATATGAATTTGTCCTAGGGTATGTTGGGAACTCCGACCCATATAGGTTGCACCTGTATTCAATTTAGTTCTCTGTTATCGATGATTTCAGGAATACACCTCTTGGATTATTGGTCACGTTTAGCCATGATGTAAGCTTGGCATTCAGGTCACCGGCAAAAATATAATAATTATGCAGCCTGTTAAATTCGAGTATTTCAAACAAGGAATTGAGTTCTTCCTTGAACTTGAGAACATTTTGACCAGTTGCATAGGCAGAGATAACGAAGAGGTTATCCCCACCTGGCAGTGAAATTTTGATGACGGACACTTCAAGAAATTCAAAGTTTTTGAATTCAACTTTCTCAATATTTTGGAAACAATAGGGTCTTCTAACCAATATCCCGGTGCCACCTCCCCCATCACCTATTACCCTATCGTTTCTTACGAATGCAAAATCTTTGAATTCCATGGAATGCCATGAATTGAGGTGGGTTTCAGTGAGAAGTATGATGTCAGGCTTTTGCTTAACAATAAATTCAAGGAGATAATCACGTCGATGTATAGCAACGATAGAGTTGACGTTGATCGATATGAGGCGAAGCCTATCCATGGGAATATGACTGGATGACAAGTTATTATTAGGCATTTGAAAGACCTAAACGCTGAAAAGCAAAGTTAATTTTTGAATCTTGTTTGTCGATTCTCTCCGATAAAGAACTAAGTTGCTGGTTAAATTTTGAAAAGCAGCTCATTATTGCCACTTACATTATTTACATTATTTCCAGCATTTTCTGCTGGTCCTCTAGCGGCGAGTGCAAATGATACTCCGGGCTTGACGAAGTTGGAAGGTATGATATTACGGTGTACTTGTGTTTGCTTTGGAGCAAATTTAACTTTTGCATCTTGATATCGGGAGCATCCTCGATATGATGCTGGCTGACCAAAAACACCGCAGTTAACGTAGTATAATTTTTCTTTAGGCTCCGTCTGAGCCAATTTGCACTCACCGGGAGCATGAACGTCTTTGCATTTAACGCAACGATAGTGCATGGCACAATTGGCAGCCGAATGTCCAAATCTTTGACACCGGTAACACTGGTTGACTTCTCTTTTCTGGAGGCGTTCCCACCTCACCACTCTGAAATTTAAGTACCTTATTTGTTGAAGGGCACTTGGACTGCTCTTATTTGCAATTTGTACCAGGTAAAGTGGTAAATTCTTCCTTTCTATGGTCAACCTTCTTGTCGCAAAGGCTTTGACTGAAACAAAATCAATATCTGGCGCAGTCTCCTTGAGCACCTGAAGAAGATCGACCGTATCCTCTCCGCTGTCCAAACCCTTCAACAAGAGGGTCTGATTTTTTTCACTTTTTGGGGTATAGGTGAAGTGTGGAACCTCCCCAGAAATCAGCGCATCTTTGGCTGACTTGAAATCAACCAGTGATTTTGTCCTTATAGTTAATTTTTCGGCATTAACTCTTTTGATTTCGAAATTGGCCAGTTTATTTTCGGCTGCCAATAGCCGAACCATATCTTTCCCGGTTTGTCCGAACACGTTGATTGGCGGAACTTTTTCTGTCTTGTTGGAAGCTTTTTCAGAGGAACCAGCAGAACTGCGGGCTGGTTTTTTCTCCTTATTTTTGTTCTTTAAATATTGAATAAAATTAACGTCATTATCTTGATTAAAATTACCTCCGATGTTTTCTTCGATTTCCATATCTTCGGTTAATCCCTCCAGCGCAGCAAAATAATTTTGGCTCTCGTTGGTGCCACCAGCACTTAGAACTTCCTCTGGATTTACTTGCTTTGCACTTTTCTTCGGCTTTGTTACCTGTTGCCATTGATTTTGTGGCTGCGTCTTTTGAGGCTTCATCCCTTGCTTGAAAAGATCCTTGAGAGACTGTATCTCTTGCCTTAGTTCATCATTTTCTTTCTGCAATTTGGCCATTTGTTGATTGTCCGCTGTTATTTGCAGCTTGCACCCTCCATCTACGGAGTTTTCTTCGTTATGTTTTCTTTTGGTGATTGTCGCCAGTTTCGTATTCGTCGTTTCCCCAGGTTGCCCCAACGGTGGGAAGCCGTCGGGCTCCTCCATACCAGCGGCGAAATTTTCTTTGTGAATTTGTTTTTCGTTACCAATCGAAGTAAAAATATTCGATAGAAATTTCCTGAGTCGGTTACTTCGACAATATAAGATTTTTCCCGATAAAAATTAACTTCGGACTAACGTTTTTAAAAAATTAATTTAATTTTTAAAAACTTTTGACAGGAGCAATTTAAAAGACGTGACTTCCCCCTCCTCTAGATTAGAATTCTCCTGAATTCGATTATTTATGTTAAATTTTACATTATTTTTCTTAATATACAATATAAAGATTACAATGAGGAGAGATATGATAATGAAAATTGTTTAATTTAGTCCATAGCCAATATTTTTATGATATTTCAGTTCTTCGATATGTTTTATATTTTCTATGTTGTTGATAGCAATTTCCTCAAAGGTGTTTTTCCGAAAACTTGGCAAATTTTACGTTTACAAGATAAAAAAAATCTCTCTTGAACTTTGGTAAATACGTTTGAAAAATATTTGTTTAATATTTGAATTGTACAATTGTTATAATGGATGAGAAAATTCTTATTCACGACAATATTTCGATCATCACAATCTTGCGTGACATTTAATTCGTATGCATTTTTGATTACAATTGTTTGTTCATCCAATTCTATGAGCTCTGTTCTTGTGTTCTTTATTAATTTACAATCTCTCTTGAATGTACAATGATTGGTAAGGCTTTATTCGTTGATTGTTTTGAATGGTTCGTATTTAGTGTAAAGATTATTTCCTTATTTGAATCTATTTCTTTCATTTCGTAATTTGGGATTGGTAGTATTACTTTTAATTGAACATTTGTAAAATTTTTGGGGCTTTAATAGCAAAAATTAATAGATTGTTTGTGCTTTTAGCTTATCCTAACTTAATATACTGCATACGATTTACATCAATTTGGTATTTATTAATTTCTTCGTCCGTAAGTAAGTTTGGGCGAATAATTCCATGTTTTGCTGATGAAATGTTATCTTGGAGATGCTCAATTTTGCTTTTAAGAAGTAGAATTTTGAACAATTGGTCATAATAAATGTTAGATAATTGGAAATCATTTGAAATGCTGTTAACCTTATTCAAGACCAGATTTCTATCTTTCTCGATTATATTTTTCAGTTGGGTAAATGTTTCGTTAAATTGTTTGTTTATATTTACTTGTTTATTAAGAGTTTTATTGCCTCATGATTATTTGTTTCCAAAGTTTTTATGTGTTCATCTAACTCACGTCTGTCTTCGTCGTCCATGGTACCAAAAAGCCACTTATGTGCGTTTCCTACGAGATTTATCAGTCCTCGTCGAGTCCTGTTACTTTGTGGTATAAGCGTCTTTACTTTGACCGTCAAGTGTTGCAGTTCTGTCAACAGAATTTCTTTGTTTTCTAAGTTATATGCATTTAAATTCCTTTCAAACGCTTTAATTACTTCTAAAATTTCTTCAGTGTTAATTATATGCTTTATGATATCTGTCTCTGTAATAATTTCCACTTTGTCTAGGTTAATCTCCGAAAATCCTGGATGTCCGTTGATGTCATAGATGTTTAGGAGTCCTGTAACTGGGCTTATAGAGATCAGTAGTAGTAAGGTCAATATGGTAATCTGAAAGTAAAATTGTCGTCCGTTACTTTTAGGTTAAGTATGCTCTAAAGTATACAGTCTTCATGTCAGTAGTTGTCCTTGTATGCTTTCAAGGATCATTCTTTTTCTCAAATATTGAATATTTTCTTGCGTGAATGTTGGTTTCAAGTCACGAGATATATATTCGGCAACCGTACAACTGAATACTCCATAATCATAACTATTGTTTTGAAATCGTGGACATTTTCGATTATCAAATCTGATGTATCCAGGTTGATACTTAGTTTATCTAAGGACTCCTGTTTTAGGTACTCTATCAGGGCATTTAATAGGGACGGATTTGGTTTTCTTAAAGAGTCAAAGTATTTTATAGTTTTTTGTCTGAAATCTATAATACTCATGCACCAATGACACTGATTAACGTGGACAGGTACGATAGCGATATCACAACCAAAAATATTTACATTTTTTGTCCATCTTTTAACAGAGTCATATCCAGATTTCAGGTATACAGGTACAAAAAACGTGTTCATTGTATGAACTCTCGGTAACTCCTCTGGTTTCTTTAAACTTCTTTCTGCTATAAGTGCCATATAAAAATTGATAATATTATCGTTGAGCCAAGAATTGCCAACTAAAGTTTGGAGATCATTATTTTTGATCGTCAAATGAAATTTAGAGATAACAATATTATTATGTTGATTTTGTTTAGTAGCTTCGTCAAAAAGGGAGATTTGGCTTTGAGTAAACTCCGGGAACTCGTCCTCGGACTCGAGTTCTTTGTTAGGGAGTTCGTTGTATTTACGAGGTCTTTTGATATTTTCTGGATGCACACTCTGTAACTTGCCTAACTTAAATTTGAGTTCATTTTTGAGCCTAATTACTTTATAATTTTTCACATATCCTGTGGTCCTAGTTTCTTCATAACTTTCTCTATTCTCATTTGTTTTTTCTATCCATTTCTCTTTACTTTTGATGAGATTTTCCCTAATTTTTTACAGATCTGTTTTATGAAATTGTACGGAACTTGGTGTACTTTTTATCGTCGAATGGTAACGTTCATTATAAGTTCTTACCGCTTTTTGCAAAAGTTGTTTAATCGAAAATTTGTTTTGTTCATTGATCAAAATTCTAAATTTCTCTGCTAGCGTTTGATGGATTCGCTCGATATCTGCTAGACCTGTGTGACTATGTGGTTTTGTAAAATGAAGTTCAACATTTTCGTTATCGAGGAATTCTTTTAATTGGACACCGTTGAACTCATTTCCTGCAATAATCTTCTTAGGTTTCCCAGCTTTTGCAAAGTGTTCTTCAAAGGTTTCCATCATTGTGATATGACTACGATCTAGAAGGTAATAGGCTGTACCAAATTTTGAAAATTAATCGATTATTGTAAGGAACTGTCTCTTCATCATTATGTAGATATCGATCTGAATAATTTGGTTAATATCAGATGGAGTTACGGTTAATTGAAACTTAGGTTTGATTGGTTTGCGATCATATTTAACTCGTTGACAAATATCGCATTGGTTGATGACCAGATTAATAAAATCAAATAATTTTTGGGTAGTAAATTTTGTTCTTGATTGTATTGAATGTTTCCAAAATACCCGAGTGCAAACTTTCTCTTACATGATACTTTGATATTTGCTTAACTGCCTCGACTTCTGTAGGAATATCTTGAGCTCTGTACGAGCACCTGATAAATTTATCTTTGAATCATTCGAATACAATTCACGAATTTTATTTTGTACTATATTATATTGGCTAAATGTTAACTCGGTGAAAATTCCTATTGTCCCTTTTTTAATGTATCTTCGTAATATATCGTGCAAATTTTCAAAGTCGTATTCTGCTATGTAGATAGTTCTTTTATTATGAATTTTTTCTAATTCCTTAATTTTATTGTTGGTAAGAATTAGCTGAGTTTTATAGATATTTACAATCCCTTCTCTGATTGGAATGTGATCTAGGAGTTCTTCCCGAGCAGAATGGATTGTAGCCATTGTTTCATCATTGTCCTCTTCCACATTATGTAAGAGTCCAAGGTCAGAAAATGAACGGGTTTTAATTGCTGATGCTTCGGAAATTTCATCAAATTGTTTAGGGTGTTCAATCCTACTCAGAAAGTCTGCAACTTTATTGTCTTTGCCTTTTTGATACTCTATTTCAAACTGATACTCCCCCAGTTTAATCAGCCATCTTTGATGCCTTGGAGACATGTCCTTTCCTTTAGACTTCGCTTGTAAGTACTTTATTGGCAGATGATCAGTTATAACTTTTGTAATGTGACGCCTACGCCTGGGAATCGGAGTGATTCCGATCCCGAACCCTGGCACCCGGCCAGATATGTATGACTTCGAAATGCAAGCAGACTTTATCTTTCGTGCAGCCATCATTGCGCCGAAAATATTTTTCTTCAAATATTTATATTTGTGGAAAAATATTTTCTGTCAATGTGAGCCGCTGAAGTAAAACTCTGATACATTTCGAAGCATATCTATCTGGCAATGCCTCCCACGAGTTACCATCCAAAGGTGAAACAGGCAGAACGTGTTCGCCGGTTAGCTGTCCGTCGAATTAAAATTCTCGTGGGGGTTAGCGGATTAGCGGTAAGTCCGAAAAAAATTAGCGTGGCGTGCATATAACGCAATCTAAATTTATCCACAGGAGGAGGTAGCAAATGGGTGACTTGGCGAGCATATGAACCTTGTTTTGGGAGTCAAGCTGCACTGGACAGGAAAAAAACATAGCGAGCGGCTTGGAGAAACACATTTCCAATCTACCGCAATGACTAGTAATACGCGGTCATCAGGTAATTGTTACAACACATGTGTATGGTGATCGGCGTAATGCACACTACATGATAAACGGTATCAAAGTCAATTAAAGTGTTCTACAGTGAATGTGTCCTGCCCACACTGATTGCGAGCATTTCATTCTTTTCGGTATATATTGCTGTGGGAGGAGATCCAAATTGTTCATGGAAATTCGGATTATAGACCGTTTTCACCGATCACCTTCTAGTTGGATTTGCAGATCTCGCTGCAGTGGTTACGTATAAGTTTTTAGAAATAAGCTTATCTACCTGCAACCACTGAATATAAGCATCACATATAGGAAAAGAAAATACAGTTCTGCATGCCCTCGTTCTGAACAATCAAGTTTCAGTGATACCAAAGGCCGTTGATACAGCTCATTTGCAACCGAATCCATGCAAACATCCAGAAGGAGAAACAAAAATCTGGCTTGAAGAACGAAAAACTTTGTTAATATATGTACATTATACGATTTTCACGATATATATATATATATATATATATATATATATATATATATATATATATGTATATATATATATATATATATATATATAAATATTTAGAGCCTACTGAGGGTAAAAAAAACCAGGCTACAGCAAGGTGCATGTTAATGTACTCGGCAAAATTAAAGATCGAACCGGGATTCCCGTTTAATATACGCCAAAGCTAACAAATTCTCACCTAACAACTAACACTAGATAACTCCAGTGTTGTAAATAAATAATGTACAACAAGGGATAAATTTTAGAAGGAAAATGCATTGACAATGTTTTGAGCGGTATTTGCGCTTTCTTTGATAAAATTCGTAGTGAGTAATGATGTGGACAACAAAGAAACTTCCACAATATATCCTGCTGATGGCCTTAGAAAATGTCAAACAATTTATATTACCATAGAATTTTCCATTAATGATTTCATAATTACGAATAGCATGTAATGATATTTCATATCACGGCACATACACCAAATACCGAATAGAATAAAACCGGTTTGATCATCGTAATGTTGTCAATTAGAAACGATGAATTTTGTAGGGATGAAGTATTGCTCGCAAACATAAATTAGCGCCTAATTTATTCTAAATCTACCGCTGAGAAACCTTTCAATGAACTGTTATAGCACTTATCCATGTTAGTCATATGACTCATCCTTAAGAAACAGCAAAAGATATTCGACTTAGGCTTTTAGATTAAATAAACATACGAGGTATGTTCAAAAAGTACTTTTGACACGAACGACGAAATACAAAACTGTCCAGATAGAATTGTAGACTGGAATGTCACCTTTCAAACGCATGTCAGTTTGACTCAATCTGATTAGTATTGCCTGATATATGACAACGAATTCCTTCTAGTGACTTAACAGGCGTACCTTTTAGAAAATCCAATATATATATAAATATATATATATATATATATATATATATATATATATATATATATATATATATATATATATATATATATATATATATATATATATATATATATATACGAGTGTATTAAAATAGGTAAAATATTAGTAGGATCCTCAGGCTTTTTAAATTTTCATGGTTTCATCAATTCGATCAGTCAGGACATGTTATTTACACTGACATAAGACGGTTTCAGTTCCTGAAAGTTGTCTATTGGAAGAACGGAATCCTGTTGAATACTTAGTTGTACAAACTTGTTCTCTATACTACTGCAAATATACGAGTACTTGTTTGAAACATTCGAAACTTTATGAAAAAAGAAAGGAAAAATTTAAAAATATAGTAGTTATATTTTGAGGAAATAAGAAAAAGAACGAAACAAAAAGATAATGATATATTGATTAATTGATTGATAATTTGAGAGAGCGAGAGGAAGGTTGATGTGCAAGATGAGACGTCCAGATATACAGAAGTTAAAATGGACATTCATCAATCAAAAATAAACTAAACGAGGTTAAAGCTGATTGAAACAATTTAAGATAGATTGAACCAAACTAATAAACATTTCTTTTTAATCAATACGAATAAAACCGTGGTTAAAATAATTTATCGTATATAAAAAAAATGGGTTACCATTATCAAAAAATATTTAAGAATAAATAGAGTAAATGAAATAAAATTCAAATGAATCATCATTAATCAACAGCATCAAAAAAAAAATTAAAATTTATTCCAATAAATAAAAACAAGTGAAACTAAAATAAATTCGATAAATCGATTAAGACATCTTGTTTCTAACCATGGAAAGACTCTTATTTTGCTAGTAATATTCGCGTGCTATATGGATTCCTTCCTAATGTTTTCACCGTTTCGTTTGGAGGTTCAATTTTTAATAACTACTAAACGGAAATGGTTTTCCTATACATGCTTCTATGGAATTGCCAGAGCATATCAACCAATTTTATTTCTATCGGTACTAATGGAGTAAAGGGAACAATGTTTGAGGAAGAAGCTCTATTTCGATGCATCCTTCTAGAATTTCCTTTTTGTTCAAAATGATACGTTCCATGTTTAACCGTCTATACTAGATTGTAATGCACATTATTCCAGTAAATGCTTATAATACTTAGATCTTAATTTCAAACCGAGTGCGTTTAAATGCTACCCTGGATTTATATGCGTAATTAAAGCACTTTTGTTTCAAACCTTTTCCTGTTTTTTTTAAATTTTAACTGATCTTCTTAAATTAAGATGCTTTGAACAAAGGTATTTGAATCGTTTCGTAGTATTTCGTCATTTTCTGAAATTATTTTGTTAAAAACTAGAGTTTGGGTTAAACATTCTTTGCGGAACCTAGGCAAGTCCTATAAATTATAATTTTTGTGGAATGAGTGAATTGTGCTTATATATTACAATATTTAGCCTATTAGTTATTATTATCAATAATTCAAATGGATGTTAATACAGATTCCATAGATATACAGGGGTAGAAAAGTAACTTAAAATAATTTAAATCAAATAGGCTATATAAAATTAAAGTAAAACCTATAAACATTGTTTAAGTAAGGAGTAATAAAATGAAGTACTAAAGGAGCCATAAGCCTTTCCGTTCCGCATGCTCTTTCTTTTACAGCGGAAGTGATGACTGAACGTAAGTATGTTTTGAAGAGGGTTAGGTTTTTATAATCTGCTGATGATTGATTTCGAGTCGGTTACGGTCCGCGGTACCCTTGTTTGCGCTCGTCTTTTTTTTATTAGAGTAAGTTATTTTGGACTTGAGGTAGTTTAGCTTGTTTTCTGGTACCGCGTCGGTGATTCGGTAACGCGCCTATGGTTTTAGATTTTGTAGTATTTTGATTTGAGATCTGTGGAGAGATGTAACGTAACGTAGGTTTCCTGTTCTGGATGAGTAGTTGTTGACGCATTTGTAAATCGGGCATGTGAATCGGTGGCTGAGTTACGTAACTCGGACTTAGTCTGCTCGCGTAAGACCCGCAACCGAAACTCCTCTCCGAACTAGCTAGCCTACAAGCAGCCACCACGGAGTAGACTAAGTGTGACCGGACTTGTTGACCTGAAGGGTACAGTCCGTTGTCACTTCCAAAACTGCACGTCTCGAACCGATGAGAGGTCGGTTCTAATTGCGATCGAACGAGACGGAGGTAGGAAACTGTTACAAATGGCGCCCAACGTGGGGCCCGAAGGGGAAACAACACCACTCTCCTTCGAGTTCTCACATTTTTAATTTTGCTGTCGGCAGATGAACCGATTTTTTATTGTCGCCCTCACCATTTGATATTAACGTAGCATACTTTGGAGGGTTCCATAAAGTAAAGATAGAGTCACCGATAAACTCTCTTTTGGTGTTGTTTGTCTTGTCTTCGGTATAATAAGGTCTATAGCATCTTCTGGAGTCCTTCGTTCGTGGTGGCTCAGTCGCCTGAACATGCCGATGATGTTATAGAGTAGTGCGTCCCTAAATGTTACCAAAAGAAAGGTTTGCACATTTTTATACAGTTTGAAGTCGGACAGTTCTTATTTTGAACAAACTGATGGTGCCAGGGGTTTTCAAATACATTGCTTGGAATTGCGTGAGTTTTTGCTGGGAGCTAATCTGATGACCGGCAGTGATAAAATCCGCATCATCAATTAGTCCTGACCGAAACCCGATTTGTTTTTATGATTGGTTAGCGGTTTTTATTTGCATACTTTCGTTGAAGACAGGGACTTGTATTCAAGGAGAGGGGCCTAAAATTATAACAACTATCTCTCCACTGCGGAAACAATTGTTTCTTCACTAGTGTAGAGCGGAATCCTTCAGTCTCTCCATGCCTGGGTCGGCATCGAAGAGACTGCCCTGTAATAAACATAAGCAGCCGAGCAGCCCCGTGGTGATCAGGAGTGGCTGCTCCTGAAGAGATAAAGTGGCCACCCCGTCGAAACTGCTTAGTTTGTTGTTTGACTAGTGTAAAGTAAACTGCATCCGTCAAGTTTCCATCCTTTAGGCAGAGATGAGTGGTTCACTTTAGCCATTTTAACATCTTTAGGTTTGATATTCCCCTTGTAATGCAACGACCTTCTTCGGTGAAAGTAACGGTTGCTTTTTGTGTTATGTTTGCGTTTGTCTCAAGCCTCCGTGTCCGCTAACTTTAACGAGGCAAAACAATATTGAATTTCTGTAGAGTAGATTAATTGACGCCTAATAGAACTTTTCTAAAGACAATTAAAATTGATCAGTGCATCTTGGAGAGTAGAGTACGCGTGATAAATATTTTGTAGTGTAGCTTCATGGCTCGACAAGAACCCGCCTCATATGATCCCGCAAATGCTAGTCATCAAGCACGCGTACGCGGTCGTTAAGCGAAGCTAGTTAGCTGAGCTTGGTGTTGTTTTAGCTCGCTGACACATGTGCCAAACCATCGGCACCCGTGTCCTACACGGACATTTCGAAATTCACTACACTTTGAATTTGTTACCATACAAGTATGGTCTGAAATAGTTCACAGACCATAAGATGGCAAGAAATTCCTTGTCTGTAGCTGAATAGTTTTTTTCATGAGAATTCAACGTCCGCGATGCAAAGCAAATAGGGTGTCCTTCTTGTTATAGAACGGCACCTATTGCGTAATTTGAAGCGTCTGTCGTTAACGTAAACTGTTTGTTATAATCTGGGAATTTCAGTATTGCTGGAGAACTAATTAGAGATTTTAATTTTTCAAAGGAGTCTATATAGTTGGGGTCATTCACATTGATTTTTGTATCTTTTTTGAGATATTTTATCATGGGGTGTGCTATTTTTGCGTAGTCCCGAATAAATTTTCGGTAGAAACCAGTTAACCCCAGAAAACTTTTGATTTGCTTCGTGGTTCTAGGAAGATCTAGTTTTTCGATGATTTTGATCTTATCGGGATTTGGCTTCAATCCATCCTTTGTTACGATATGACCTAAAAACGTGGTTTCTTTTTGTAGAAAATTACACTTGTCTATTTGTATTTTTAACTGATTTTCTTGCAAAATTTTGAAAATACCTTTTAATGCGATCATGTGTTCTTCAAGTGAAGTGCTAAAGATCAGCACGTCGTCTAAATTTTTATTTATGAAATCACGCAGGATATCATTCATGAGCCGTTGGAATGTCGCTGGCGCATTTTTAAGGCCAAACGGCATTCTGACAAACTCGTATAAGCCATAAGGGGTAACAAAAGCAGTTTTATGACGATCCTCTTCTTTGACAAGGATTTGATGGTATCCCTTCGCCAGATCGATCGTCGAGAAGTACTGGGCTTTGCCTGATTTATCGAGCAAAGTATCAATGCTGGGCAGAGGGAATTTATCATCTACCGTGATTCCATTTAACCTTCGATAGTCGATGACAATACGGAATTTTTTAACTCCTGAATGGTCTCCCTTTTTCGGAATGACTATTAACGGACTTGAAAACCTAGAATTACTTTTTCTGATTATTCCCAGTTGTTCAATTTCGGCCACTTGTCTTCTCACTTCTTCTTCGTGCTTTGGTGGGTATCGATATAGTTTGGAATTTATTTGATTATCCGTTGTCGTCTTTATTTCATGAACGACTTTGGTAGTGCTTGTTAATTTATCTCCCTCTTTAAGAAATACTCCGTCGAAACTTTTCACCAATTTCACAACTTCCTTATATTCTTCGGAATTCAAATGTTCAAGTTTCAACCGATTTAAATAATCGTTTCCTACATTTTCAAGAACACTTATTTCATGTTCGTGATAAGGGTTAATCAAGAATTTTATTTCATTCCCGTTTAATGTAACTGTTTTAGCTTCCATATTAATTATCGCACCCAAGTTATTTAGTAAGTCCATTCCTATAATGAACTGATATTTCCTATTATTTAATTTCGCTACTTTCCAGCGTTTCATGGCACCTAATTTTGTGTGAAATTCACTTGGGGCAGGGGTATAGATTTCGTGTTCGATTTTGTCTTTTCCTGTAATGGTTGTAAAGAATAAGGGCTTAATGCTATGTTTTTGAAAGTGGTTGACTTTTTCGTCAACAAGGCTAAATGAGGACCCCGAGTCCACCAAAGCCAGGTAAGAGACATTCTCGATTGTAATTAAAATTATTGGTAGTTCTTCCGAGGCTTATTTAAAAAAACTCACTGCTACCAATATGATTGTTCTTACAACACTTTGATCATGAATGCTTCGATTAGCGTTTTCAATGTTATCAATTTCCATGGGCTCATAGGGAGATTGATTATTATATTCTGCACGACATTGTCCAGAATTTATCCGATATTGCCCGGAGAACTGATTTTTTTTCGGAATTTTTGAACTTTGATGGGTGGTTTATACTATCGTCTTTTTTTTTTGTTACCAGAATGTTCATAGGGTTGTATTATGAGTTATTTGGTTATTATTATTGCGTCTTGTATTATATTGAGTGTTTTGCACATTCGTTTCCTCAACTTTATTTCCGTTATTATTTTCACGATTGTTACTGTTAAAATTTGGATTATTTTTAAATTTCTTGTATTTATCCAGTTTTTTATCAGGTTTTTTGAATTCTTTACGAATGCACAAATCTTCGAAACGTCTTTTCTGCATTATACAAATAATTTCGTCGATATTCGAGACATCGTAAATTTTATCAAGAAGGATGCCTTGGGTCATCTCCTTGACTACATTCACCAGCACAGATTCCACATTACTTAAATCTAAATGGCACTCATTTTTATAAAACACCGTTAATTCGTCTAACAATTGCTTAATATTTAAAATTTCTTCAACTAATTCACTCACCAAATTTGCCCTTATGTTGTTGATTTTACGATACAAATGCATCGGTTCCATGTCGGGTTTGTATTTCAATCTCAGCTTCTTTTTAATTTCGTCCCAGTCCTGTATCCTTGTCATGTTGATAATTGCTGCTTTGGCCTCTCCTTGAATTTTTTCGTAATATATTGCCTTGATCGCTTCGTCTCGATCTTCCGCATCAGTAATCCCTCCGAGAAAGTTTTGGACGCTTCTGATGAAACTGTTGATTGATGTTTCGTTTGTTCCCGTGAATGTTGCCATAAACCGTACTTCCTTCAACTTCCGCTCGTCCTTAGCTCTTGCCGAATTGACTGTTTGTATTTGCCGTAACGCTTCCAAAGCTTCCGCCAATTGCGCTTCCCTTTGATGAAGCCGTGCTTGTAGTTCTTGGAGCTCACTCATTTCGATTCTTCAATGACGATCGTAGTTGTTGATCCTGCTGGTCCTTCTGGAGCCCACTTTCTCGATGTTTTCTTTAAATGTTGAATATACTTATTAAGCAAGATTCCTGGCAGCCTCATCAGGATTTTGAGCGATAAAGGCCTCGGTTAATGCTCTTGCTTAGTTGTTTACTTTTATTTTTGTTTAGCAAGATTCTTGGTAGCCTCACCAGAATTTTGAGCAATAAAGGCCTCGGTTAATGCTCTTGCTAATTTATTGATAAACTCGTCCCATTTTCGTTACGATTATGGCCTTTAATTTCCGATCGCGATTATCGATTTTTTGTCTACGCGATTTAATGTCTTTTAAAATTCGTTAAAACCGACTGCGCCAGTTATGTATTTTCACTTCACGCGTGATAAAAAAAACACACGCAAGATTCTAAGTTCAAAATGTTTTATTGGAACATAAATTACTTATTCGTACTTTTATTTAATTTTGCAACTAAACGCGTCTTATCGCCGCGGGAACTTAATTAAGACTCCACGAGCCACGTATACCGGCTTCTCACGCTAGCAGAATCGCATTTTTGCATTTCCGGAAACCATGGTGTAAACTGCTGACGTTATGTCTACAACATGGTGTGAAAAATAAAAGTTTCTTGTTACATCTCATTCTTGAGGTGTTTTCTTACGTTTTCCATTATATTTTTATAGGCGTTTAAGGTTTCGGTATACGTGACTGGCTAGCTAGGTAGTTCAGAGGAGGTTCGGTTGTGGGTCTTACGCGAGCAGACTGAGTCCGAAATACAAGAATTCAGCCACCAGTTCACATGCTCGATTTAATAACGCGTCGAAAATACAACCATACGGAAACTAAACCTACCCTTACTTTATTCCGTATTTCTTAAATTCTTCAAGACAACAACAAAAAAATGTCTCTAGTTCCGCGTTCCAGAATATCACCGACGCGGTACCGAAAAATATCCTACTCTAACTCAAACTTGGAACAACCTACTCTAATAAAAAAAAAAAACGCAAAGGAAATCATGGTACCGCATACCGAACGCGACACGAAACCGTGAATTTCTAGAACCTTACCCTCGTAACGGCATACTTACCGCTCGATGCCATTCCTGCTGGAAAGGAAAGTCGTCTTTCGGTTCAGCAATTCATATTATTACTATTTTTTTTTAAGAAGCAGTACATTAATTACTTGAATATTTGTTTTGTAATTTACACTAATCCTCATTTCATGCAGTAGACTTTGAACTTAATAATAATTAAGATACGTTATATATGCATATCAAATGTAAATAATAATTTCACTATCTTCGAAATACTGCAAATTGATTTTGCAAAATTCTGCAAATTTTTAAATCTAAGGAGCGAAAAACTTGTTATATTTTACAATGGTGCTGAACTGGTTGTTGGGTGATGTTGTTAGTGTTGGAAACTATTTGTTACTATTTTCATCCAAAGTAATCCTTTTTTTCTTCAAATTTGAATCATATTTCATGAAGCCCGTTTGCAGTTGGCAATTAGCACGCGTTAGATTACTTCAATGCTTGAAATTTTTAACCTTATAAAAACATCATTACAATGTTATAAAAACTCCTTTACGGGTTTTTTAAAATAATTTTACAAAGCCCTACTAAAATCGCGTCCTGTCTGTCCGTCCGTCCGTCCGTGTGTCACAGCAGTTTTTCTCGGAAACTACTTAAGCTAGAAACATCAAATTTTTTAAGTAGGTGTAAAGTGGTACTCTCTTCAAAGTTCAACTTCAAAAATATTATATAAGGTATTTAAGGGGGGTCCCCCATATAGGGGAGTGACTCCTCGAAAAAAAAATTTCATTAAAGGTAGCCGATATGGGTATCAAATTAAAGTTTTTTTTTTATTTCAGTTCACGGGCAGGGCCCAATATACAAGTTTTACAATTTGTGGCTTAAATGACAATGTTGTTTTACAATTCTTCATTTCGAAATGATGTATTTCATCTCAAAATTCTTTTCATATCATTAAGAGTTGCAAGATTCAAATCAATACTACCAAGTCTTTCATTAGCTACATTACAAGCTCTATTCATAATATTTCTATGTAAGTAAGAACTTGAGTCTAAATTTTTGGCAAACGTAATATTGGTAGGTCTTAAATATCTTGGTGAAACATGTCAGTTTATTTTACCTAGTAAATCTGGTGCGTCAACTAGAGAGTTTATTATTTTATACAATAATAGTACATCTTGATATGTACGACTAGATTCAAGAGTGGGTAGATGAGCTTTTTGTAACATATAAGCATGGTTATAATCACCAAACAACATGGGAGAACCGATACGAAAAAAATATGTTCTTAAGAACTTGTGTTGAGTTTTTTCTATTTCAGCTGAGAGCCATTGTGCGTTTGGTGACCATATTTCTGAACTATATGTCAACAAGGGTTTAACTAGAGTTTTGTATAAATGCAAAAATACTGATGAATCATTGAAGTCTTTACTGTATCTTGTTATAAACCCTAATTTTTTTAAAGCCTTATTGACTACATGATAAATGTGATTTTCGAAGGATAAGGAACTATCAAAGAAAATACCTAAATCTTTAATTTTATCTACTCGCACCAAATTGTGGTTATTTATGGTATAATTATAATTATGAACTGTAATCTTGTAGAATGTAATGATGGCACATTTTTTAACATGAAACTCAAATCCATTCTTGCAAGCCAAAATATTAACCTCATCTAAATCACTTTGTAGTTTTAGATAATCTTCGTGACATGAAATGGACTTAAAAAGCTTAAGGTCATCCGCAAATAGCAGCAACTCTTAATATTTAACAACATTTATAAGATCATTGATCATGTAAATGAATAACAATGGCCCGCAATGAGAGCCTTGTGGAACGCCAGGGGTGGCTTTGAATATAAAGCTCTCATAATTTTTAATTTTTACTAGTAATTTACGGTTTTTTCAAAATGATTCAATCCATTTAAAAGCATTCCCTACTATTCCTAGCTTTTCCAATTTTTGCAATAGGATGTTGTGGTTGATTTTGTCAAAAGCTGCTCTCATGTCAGTATATACGGAATCTACTTGTGTTTTGCATTTTAAACTGTCATTAATGTAATTGGTATATAGAGCTAAATTAGAAATTTTAGAACGTTTCGGCATAAAACTATGTTGGTTTCTAATGATGACTTTCCGTAAATATATTGAAAGTTGCTTTTTAGTTAGAGAGTCAAACATTTTACAAAAAATTGAACTCTTGACTATTGACCTATAATTCGCAACATTCTGCTTGTCACCCTTTTTCAGTACAGGAGTTATGAAAGATGTTTTCCATACTTTTGGGAATTCGCCTGTTTTGTAAGATTTTTGATAGATTAAAAATAAAGGCTTTGATAAGTAATCTGCAAACGTTTTAATAAATATAGAAGGTATTTTATCTGGGCCCATACTTAATTTATTTTCTAAAACTAGCAATGAATCTTTAACATCTTGCTCAGTAATGTGGAAAGTATTCGAAGGTAGAAGGTTGAAACAATTTTCTACAAGAACTTCTGAATTCAGTGAATTTGTAAAAGTTATACGAGTAGATACATATGTTTGTTTGAAGTGATCAGCAAAGAGATTTACAATGTCTTCTCCATTTTTAGCTTCAATCTGGTTTAAATATACGGAATCAAGAATGCATCTATTTTTAGTATTTTTAATATCAACGTAGTTCCAAAAACTTTTGGGATTATTTTTAATATTTTTTCCAATGTTTTCCATATATAATCGATGTTTAGATTGTGTCAATCTTTTACATATTGCCCTTTGAAACCTAAATTCAGTGTAAGTAATATTTGAAGGAGATTCCTTATATTTACAATGCAATTTTTTCTTTAAGGAAACTGCTCTTTTTAGTTCAAAATCAAACCAAGGAGGGTATTTAGGTAAATACTGGATAATTTTCTTAGGAACTTGACTATCGATTAATGAATAAATTACTCGATAGAAGACATTAGTCATAGCATCGATAGAAAAGTTTTCATGTAAAACTGAATTCCAATCAATAAGTTCAAATCTTTGCTCAATATTTACAACATTCATATTGTTAAAGTTGTATATGACTTCTTTAAAACTAATACTTTTGAATGAACTTAAGCATACCGTTGCTACAAAAGGATTTGGATGAGCTTCATCTAATACAGCAACTATGGGATCATCTGAAATTTGATAAGAAGTTTCTAATAAATCTGTAAAAAGTAAATCTAAACAATTACCCGCCTTGTTGATTTCATGAACTATTTGTTTACACTGCGATCTACTTGCTAAATTAACAATAATTTCAACAGCTGATCGAATATACCAATTCGGATGAAATCCGTGAGCCAATGTTACTTCATCAACAGACTGCCAGCGATATCCCGGCAAATTGAAATCACCACAAATAATGCTGCTATAATTTGTCCTCTCATGCATGATTTTTTCCAATTCGAAGGTATATTTTTCCAAATTATCCAAGTAGTTTAATTCCATATTATTTTCAAAAGGAGGCACATATGTTAAAGCAAATAATATTATACGATCAGAAATGTCAAGTGACACTGTCAGAAACTCTACACCATATCGTTGAATTTTAAGCAAGGTACATTTAAAACGACTTTTAATATAGAGCAATACCCCTCCACCACGACATTTATTAGTATGTAAGAGATCTCTATCTGCTCTAAAAATTTGATAACCAGTTATTTCCCATTCAGAATCAGAAACTTGCTCATCTAACCAAGTCTCTGTTAAGGCGAGTATATCAAATTTGATTGTATTGGTGTGGACATTTAGTTTAAGTTCTTTTAACTTTTGCACGTTTTTAATGCTTCGTACGTTTTGATAATAAATATTTAATGTTGATGAGGGCTGATCTGTTGGGGAGTAACACTGCCATTTTTTATGTGAGAATTTTTCTTCTCGCTTATTTGTGGGATGCCATTAATATATTTGATTTTCAAATTACTTTCACCGTTGGCTTTCCGCTCATTGAATTCTTTTAGTATTTTGGCAAATTGCTGACGTTGTAAAACTGTTCTATCCCGAACACACTTCAACTTTGTGTCAACACCTTTTTCGGAATTAACGATTAGCCAGTGAGCAAATTCTTTATTTACAAAAATCACTTTCAGTGGTCGATTAACCTCTTTCTTTGGAACACCAAGTCTAAAAGCACGAACAGCAGTAGCTTTGAATGGCGCCCTAGGATAGTTAGTGAGCAAATGCGAAATATCATCAGCAGCGGAGCTTTGCTCTTTAAGATTGTTCACAACAACATTGCACTCTCTCCTATTCCGATCCATAATCTCGGCGAGCATGCACTCTTCAGACTCAGATTTCCAATTATCCAAATTCTTTTGAAAAGATGAAATATTTTCAGTTAGATCGAGTATTTCTGTGTTATGATTCCGTACTGTTGATTCGATTTTATTAAGGCGCTCTAAATCATTATGATTTTCTTTTAAATCGCTACGCAAAGACTGTAGTCCCTTAATAAAAGATCCTTTATCAAAGGGTTGTGATGCCTCTTTCTCAAGACAACATTAAAGCATCCCGGGTGGTATAGGTTTCTTAATACGAGCATAACAGGATGTATGGTAGTAAGCTTTATACTTATCACATTGTACAGCTTCGGCGATAAGCCCTTTTGATGTATTTTTGCAAACAAAGCACTTGACGTCCGACATTGAGGTTATCTCAATCACTTATTTTTCTTTCAATGATTAAACTTTTATTAGATTGTAACTACAAAATATAAATTGAAATTTTTAAACTAGAAGACTTATGTGACTTTCAGGATAACTTTATTTTATTTCATTAGTCTTTTATTTATTTTACTTGAACAATTTTGAGAGCGAATCAAACAACGCGAGTACTAGGCGCCACAAGACAGTACTTGATGAGAACTTTTCAAAGCAGGTCTTAGTTTGGCAAAGTTTGCTTCGAGGGGTGCACAGATAGGGGAAATACACGAAAAGTTTGTGTCCCCCCCCCCTTCGCGATTGGACACCTGTGATCTGAAAACTCTGAAAAAAATCAAGAATGTAAGTCTTGATGAAGACAACAACAACAAATACGCGAGAAGTCGCAATTCACTTAACTTTGTTAGAAATAGTATGATTTATCGATTTTATGTTGTCTTGAATAATATCTTAACGGTATCAATCAAATTCAGTACACAGATGACTATTTATAAGATTGATCTACCCTGTAAGTTTCATAAAGATTGAATCATATTTAGTGAAGTTATAGCGGTTTGAAATTTTCTGTATTACTATGGAACAATATGTGCTGCATTTATTACTATGGCAGCATATGGCTATAGAACAACATGCGCTTTTTGCCGACTCAGATACTACAGTTTTGCTAGGATTTGCATGAAAATTTCAGGAATGATAGGTGTCATGTATATCTTAGAGAATCGGTTCAACTAGTGGTATCAGTAATCGTAAAACAAAATAGTGGCTGTTTTAAATGCGAAGATTGAATAATTTTGAGTTATTTTTCCCCAACTTCAACGTTTAAAGTGCATGCTTCGAACACTTGATTCAATTTAATGAATGACTGAAGATGAGTACCGGCGGGAGAGAGCTCCTAGCAAAAGGGTTTTGTAACCATTCTAGGATTCGAAAAAAATGGCCATGAATCGATGATAACAGTATAGGAGAGTGGCCCCTGAAAAAAATTCATCAAACGTACGAGTATGAAATGAAAGTTTTCACGGGAGCTTTTCAAAATAGTTCTTAAAATGTCAGTTTTTGCTTCAATGGAGGTACAGGGGTGAAATAATGAAAAATGTGTTACCTCCCCATGTTTCTTGATTTGATTCGATCTGGTGACTGCATTTTGTAAATTGAATACAAAACCCTTCTGACATAAGCGTAGGTCTGTTTACCCAATTTGTTTATGTTTTCGTTTGTTTTTTTTTATTTTTCGAAATTGGTTTTCGATGGTTATTTCGGTATCCAAAAAAAATAAAAAGCCTACGCAAAATTCCAAGAAAACATTTTCTTTAAAGATTTCAATAGATTTAGCGAAGATCAATAAAAAACAATTACAAAATTATTTCACTTTTACTTCGATTTTGTTCAGCATTTTTTTGTACAATTGGTGGCTTTCGAAATTTCCTTGCAGAGTGTTCAAGATTTTCAACGAAAAAGTATTTTAAAGATTCCAAATTTCAAATATTCTGTAGGAACATGCTTTTAACATTGAAATTTTTTTATTTTCAAGCCGTTCATTTTGAGCAATTCTTGCAATCTTTTATATCAAACGGATGACTGAAAAATAAAATAATCCTTAATAGTAATAAAGTAGTATTAAAGAGTCACAACGAAAGAAATGCATTAAACAACCAGCAATAAGTAGGAAGCTATTTTTTTTCAAAAAATTACAAACAAATATAACAAAGAAATATGATTTAAAGTAAAATGATTCCTCAGCTTGATTTTGGTGACTATATGAAAAATATACAATATGTTATGAGTGCATAACATTGATAGTGACTTTCAAATTGCTTGGTGTGTAATGTTTTTTTTTGTGGTAGGGAGGTGAATGCGATTTATGCACAGAGTGTGGGACTCGCTGTTGACAGGAGACGACTGGACTACCCACTAAACACCTCTCCTGTCATCATTAGACACATTACTTCGGCCCAAGTCTCGTTTTGTTACGCCATGAGGCACCTTCAAGCTAGGGGATCCCTCTTCTAGCAGAAGGAGAAGAGGAAGTGCCAGAAAAGTGATACTCCAGCCCCAACTCCCCGTCTCCCTGTAGGGGTCTCTTCATAGCCTGTTCCATTTTATGCACGCAAAAAAGTGTGGCAGGCACTGTCTTCCTCTCCTGGGCAAAACCGTCTATCGAGGGACCGTGACTTACCAATCTTGTGCAGATGAGACTGAAAACACCCATGCCCACTCAAAAGCTGGGTCAGATAGAGGTCAGTATCATCAGGCCATTTATTGAGTCACGGTCTCGTATTCGGGTTGAAGCACGCAGTCCACTTTCCTTTCGTGTAATTCATCCAAGGCTGCTGACAATCGTTGAGTGGGCGCTTTCTCTCCTCGCAAGCACCCACCCTCTCATCCTCGTTTCGACACAGGTGAATAGCTCGCAGCTCATTAGCAAGGAGGGCAACAGAAACCACGCCTGCAATAACTCTTACCAACAAATCAGAGACTATTGGATACGAAGATGCAGTGCTCTTATTCTGAAGCGTTTTTGGTATACCTCTTTATTGAGAGCGTCACCCCATTTTTCTGCTCCGCATAGTAGCACTGAGTGTACAGCACTCATCTAGGGGTGTCTTTTTGATGAGCTAGGTCCCCCTACGTTGCCATATGTCGTTTCAGAGCCGATTCTTCCAAAGCAGCCTTCCCTGCCATTGCCCTGATTTGCTCAGAGAAACTCATCTTTGAGTCGATCAGTAGCCCCAAGTACTTCACCGCTGGCTTGGTTCGATTAATATGTCTCCAATACTGATCATCCCTACTCTAGGGACTCTTTTTTTTGTCAAGATGACCACTTTGGTTTTCTCCAGTGCTAAACTGAACCCTCGAGCAGTCATCCAGGCTCTTGCTCGATGCATTAGCATACCTAGCGTAGGTTGCGCTTGTTCAATGGTGCGTCCCGCAACCGGAGCCGCAACCGGAGCTGCAACCGGAGCCGCAACATTATCCGCATAGCCGACCAAGCGCAATTCACCTGGCATCTCCAGTCTCACTCGCCCATCATAAAACTCGTTTCATAGGTCTGGAGCAAGGATAGATCTCTGGGCAAAACCCGATGCAACTTTCATCCTTCGTTGACCCTATGTCGTATCGTAAAGCAGGCTTCGGTCCCTTTGGTATTCCCTCAGAAGCCGTATCAGATATTCTGGAACTTTAAAAGAGTTTTCCAGCGTATCCAAAATGTCCAACCGTCTAGCGGAGTTAAAGGCGTTCCTGACATCGAGTATCACCTACAGGATGATCCGTTGCTTGGCGCGACTATATACTTCTGCAATTGCATCATTGGTGGAGCGTCTTACTCTAAAGCCATACTATCGAGGAGATAGGTCCCGAACAGCACGAATCGCGTCAGTGAGTCTTCCCTTGATGAGTTTTTTTAGCACTTTCTAGTATGCATAACGGGCGGTATACAGACGTTAATCTGGGATTTCCCTTCCTCTAGCTGATCAGCACGAGCCTCGCCACCTTCTATCGTACCGGGAAAGTCCCGTCCTGTAGGCAAGCGTTGAATGTTCTGAGCAGTAAGTCAGGACAATGGTGATAGACAAGCTGCAACACCTCAGTTGGAACGCCATCTGGACCTGGAGCCTTCCCGCTTTCAGTGAAAGTACTGCCTCTTCCAGTTTCAGCTGTGTAAAGAGTGGATGCTCGACTGCTGTTTCACCATGCACAATGTCAAAATGGACGGAATGGGCGGGAAAGAGTGCCCGGACTATCTGGTCCATCTTTTCCGCATTATGTATACAAAGTCTCCGTAGGGCACCAAGATTCCGCATAACTAGCTTGTAGCCAAGGCCCCACGGATCCTTGTTCATATTGTCCACTAAGACTTGCCACCAGTGATCCTGGCTGTTGTTAAGTAGTATGCGAAGGCATTTCCTGGCCAACATATATGCTGTCACTCAGTGTCATTCCCCGTCAGGGTTCCGTGCGCGTTGAGCCTCACGCCGAACCATGTGACACTCCCTTTGTTTTTCAGCAATTTCAGTTGACCACCAATACATGGGAGGCTTCCCATGCTGGAGTTTTTGACGGGGCATAGAAGCGTTGCAAGTAGTCGTAATGATTTTCATAGTTAAGTTCTTCGTCTCCTGCGAGTCTAGTTCTTCCACACCCTGGGAATGTCCCTGCAGCGGGGTACCTGCTGCGAGCACCTGGACAAACCTCTTGACGTCCATCCTTCCGATGTTACATCCAATTTTAGACAACATTGCTTATCTCAAGCAGAATGCAGGATAATCAGTAGATGATGAGTAGTGCTCTAATACTCTCCAATTGCATATCCTCCGTACTAAGGACTCCGAGACAAATGTCACATCCGGTATGGTTCCTCCACAAACGATACACTGGAAAGTTGGCGTATTTTCGGTGTTAGGTAGGACAAGCGTCGTCCTGGCCGCCATTTCTAGGATTCGTTTTCCCGCGGATCTGTTAGAGGCATGCCCCATTCGATTGCTTTCGCGTTGATGTCTCCCCCAACGAGCACGTTCCCATCTGTAGTCGAAACAGTACCCTTCAAAGCATTAAACTTGGCTTAGAACGATGATATCGATTCGTTCAGCCCTAGCTACACACTAAAGAAGGTGGTTCCTTAGCACCCAACCCACACGAAACCATACTCCCGCCCGCAGTTCTCCGCTTGAAAATTACTATTTCGAACCCAGACGGTGGCAGTACTGGTTTCACCAGGATACCATGATGCAGGACTTTTATCATGATATTGTTCACTTAGCAGCATGAAGTGTACATTTATGTCGCTCGCAAACTACTCAATCAGATTTCGGGTGACTGAACTGTAGTGTAGATTTAGTTGCAGAATGCGAGTCGTGGAAGTTCTGATTTTGCCTTGGCTAGGGCTTTTTGGAAAATATGGCATGTTCCTGATCCCAAGAGGTGTCCAAAGTCAGGTCTTGGAGCAGCATCCCTGCAAAGAATATAGTGTGCTTCCTTCGTATATTCTTTCCTTATGTGTTCTATTTCACCGCACTTGTAACATAGGGAACTCCCATCGGGCCCTTTGAATACTTGTACGATGTGACCATAACAAAGGCATTTGAAACATTGGATAGGCGCTGCTCTTCGCCATATCCTACAGACAACCCCCCGCTATTCTTATTTTGCCCTTATTCAGAAATTGTTCGCTGTCCTTTTCGGTCAAGTTAATTATGGTCATGCGTTGCCCCCTATGATTTGCTGATGTCAGCCTCGCTTTTACCCTGCCCACGGAAGGGAACTCCTTTTTGATGGTCTCTTTTATCTCTGCCAGATCCGTCACGCAGTCAATGTCTCTTGTTTTGATCGTTGCCATAGGCTCGAGCACAGCTAAAGTTGCACTTTTGCCCAGAACTTTCTTTGTTGCGTCTCAGAATGCTTCCTTATTGTCGGCCTATGTTCCGAACCCGACTAGTATGTGGCCCAATCGCATTGGTCGTACTGCTAAAATAGCAGTGTTGGTGTCTTCGGGTCTTACGTTCCCCTGATATCCCGCAGCCCCTCCGTGTAGGATCGACCATCTTGGGGTTTTACGAGCAGTGCCTGCTGCCGGGCTCTTCGTCGGGGCTTCTTTCCGTCCTATTCCACTACAGGTCTTTTTCCTTGTTGGGTATCCGTGCGAACTTTGTTTTCTGGCAGTTTTTGAAGGAGTTTCTTTGCGGTTTTCTTCGCTCCTTTTTCCAGCACTATCTGCGACCCCTGATCTGGCCTTCCACGCCCGTCAAGTGCTTCTTCCTTCCTTCTTTTATCCCGATCTCCTTCGATTCGGCTAAACACCATTCTTTTATTGATTTTTGATTGTGGAGCTATCTGCACGTGCCCTTTATATGTAGCTTCCAGCGCTCCTTTAGCCTTCCGCACTTCTTTAGCCTTCTGGTCCTCTTCGGCCTTTAAACATCTCCTCCGATAATGCCTAATACGATCCAGGTGCTCCTTTAGTTCTAGGAGCACAATCTTTACGGTTTTGTTGAGTTTTGGTGAGTCGCATGCAGATTGTATTCTTTTTGGAACAGGTCCCGCTTTTTTGAATGGCCTTTCTTCTTCATCTCACTGATCGGCAATTGTACTTTGCGACCATCGTTCTTGGGAGAGATTATCGGCTTCCATCTCCGATTACAGTATTTCCACCCCATTTTCGACGTTGACGATGAAATCAAACAACGCCGCTTTATGTTTCAGGTCAATCCTGTCCTTTCGTGCCGTAATCTCTTTGTGAGCTTCAGGATGGCTCGTTGTTATATCAAGATTAACGACCCTTGCTCCAGTTGCTTCGGTAGCGATCGCAGCAGTGACCTTCAAGTTCTCGATGTTCTTCATATTTTTCTCGATCGCTTGAACATGTAACGCTTCCTTCAGAGTTTCCCGCTTTTCCATTTTAAGACGCTCTGGCACTCGCATCATTTTTTTGCACCCGAAAGCCGCAGGAATCCCAGTCTGGACAAAACTGTCTGTTAATCTACCTTTTTCGTCCGTCTTTCCTGACATTGTATTAATCGTCGCTTTGTCGTCTTTAGTACCGCTCCCGATGTGTTGTTAACATGGTGGCTGCAGCCACTGGTTGCGTCGTCATTGTTGTTATTTTTGCTTTCTTTTTTTTAGGTTTTTTTGATTTTTTATGTTTTCTAGTTGCTCCAGTTTTGTTGGGTCCCCCCTTGGAGTCGCTATCTCCGTTCATGTGTGTAGTCGCCTTTTTGGTCCCGTGGTTATCTTTGCAGAGCAGGAAGGAAATGCGAGGTTTCGCACAAGCCCTTATGGCGAGAAGTGGTCAGAGCCAGACCAGCGCTAATCGGGAGTCCATCTTAATCGAACCTAGACCACCAACCAAACGGTGTGAACTTCGAACGTACTCCGAGGCCTAACAAGGTTTTACCGGGACGGAGATGGTATGATAGTTGAATTGGAGCCAAACTATCATACCCACCAGCCAAAAGCATCAATTTTAGTTCGTTATCCAAAGTGTAGTCCAGATCTAGTCAGGGTCGTTATCTGTAATCCCAGGAGGGCACCTCACCACCCCCCATATCCTCGAGTTTGTGGGGGCGGCGCTCCTCAAAGAATGCTAACCTTCAAGAGTACTCTTGTCGACTGGCATTCCCCCTGAGGGAATACCTTGGGTAAGTGGGGCGGAACTCCCAAAGAATGCTAGCCTCGAAGAAAATGCCTGTTGTCCAGCACTCTCCTTACGGGGTTTCCTCGGGTTTGTGGGGGGAACTCTCCAAAGAATGCTAGCCACCAAGAGCATTCCTGTCGGCCAGAATTCCCCCTGCGGGCTTGACCCCTTCAGGCCAATTGAAACTCTATGGAGAGAGCTTTTTTGACGTCTCAATGGCATTATTTGCTGCATAACTCATATCGTCCTCGATTCTTTCTTTGAGCATGATGACAAATATCAAAATATTTGTAGAAACGTTTGCTGATAAGTATCCTCAGAATATCACAGAAACCTGGGTCTTTAAAAACTCTAGACCTGCCATATTGTCTGCGCTAGGTTTAAAATAGTATCACCGTTTAAATGTTTGTACGTTCTGAAAAAGAAAAGTATTTATCAGATTCAAATCTTTTACTCTTAATCATATTGGATGGGACTCCATAGGTTTAGACTCGAGCAAAACGTACAATTTGTAGAGAAAAATTTCGTTCAGAACGTATAGCTTTATTAAATGCATAATATCTATGATTGATAGAAGATTATTCTTCCACAGAAAAAGATGGAGGGTCACTATTATGAAAATAACATCCCAAGAAAGTACCATCTTCCTCATTCCCATAACTCGCACTCATAGGAAATAACCTGAATCAACTACATGACCATAAAAGAGAAGAATCAGTACTTATCTCTGCTGATTTTCTTTGCATACTTCGGGGTGTGACCAAACACTCAGTACAGTAGCGCTAGCCTGAAGCGAAGAGTATATGATTGCAATTACCATAAGCAGCTCAAAAAACATGCAAGTCCTCTCAATCGTACGATGGTCATTTTCGCGATCGATCCAAGTGCACATATGTGTAAATCGAACGCGTGCATCACATTATTAATAAAAGCCGTCGATAAACAATAATCCATACCATAAGGATCAGCGAATCAGGACGTAGTGTCTTCGGATATGGCTGCGATGGCTGGCACTCAAGTCGCTCTGATGATCGATAGATTACGATTATTTACATAATTGGATACCTACTACTGATCTTTGCACGATCGTGAATCAACAGCAGTTTTGTCGATCCGCAGAGAATCTCACAGATATAGCAGGGATGTAAGTATGCCCATATGCACTTACTTCGAAGATTTGCGACGATCTTGCAAGACAATAGCCACTGGCGATCGCGTAATAATATGCCAGTCCAGTGAAATTGGTCCGTACGATCGCGATTGTTGTAATACAAAGTTTTTCACGCCCGGCACCAGCATCTGACCACATCGATTGATCATTTTCTCATCCGATTGGAAATCCTTACATCTCACATGCACCCAAATGTTGGCGCACATCCCGATCTTCAGGAGGGTAAAGCAAGAAATATCACTCAGCGCTCGCATGTCATGATCAAGTCAACGAACGATTTTTTCGTGGAGCCATGTCTGTGTCACGATCGATTTTAAACTTCACATGATCATTAAATTTCTGACAATTTTATCGGGCATTAATGAAATTTTAAATAACTTACCTCCCGCTATAATGGGACGCGGCGAGACAGTTGGCTTTGCATGAGAGTGGCTTGCGGGCGAGATGACACGCAGCCGGTAAAGCCGATAACACTTAATGTTGCGAGTGTTGTGGCAAATGAGTAGAGATACGATCCTTTTACGCAAAGAAAAAGAGAAGAAACATGGATATATTTGGATATTAAAAAAGTTCCAAGTTTCAGGTTCTTATTACTTAATCCCAAGACCTGCAAAGATTTTCAGATGTCCATCAACAACTAAAAGTAAGTTATTTCTTTTCCTCAGTTCTAATAATAGTTCGTTTTCCATGTCTTATGGTGGTTGCATCTAGTATGCATTACTGTACTTTCCCGAATCATCAACTTTCACAAAAACACGCATTCCCACTTTTAGCGAACTAAAAGACGGTTAAACTCACTGCAATCATCAAATAAATAATAAATTTTATTACTCCTATATACAATTGAAATCAAAATATTTTTTAAAGTAGTTTCAAAATAAATTATTTGAATTTCTTTTTAACAAATGATATCGCGTTCGAGCCCACAAATGAGTATTTTTGCAAGCCATTAAAAGTATTTATAAAAATATAAATAAAATTTTTGAAAGCTATTCAATATGAAACGTTGATGTTTTTAATTATGTAAATTATACCAAGTCTGTGGGAGACGCTTTCTGCATTGTTAATTTTATTATACATATGAATAATAATTGAGCTCTCCATGGGAAGGGATCGTATTGATAATGGTTTAAGATCATTACCTGCTGATTTTGAAAATAGGAACGCGATTTCTTGTGTCAAGAGAAAATCGTTATAAGCAATTCTTGCCCAAAGGGACATTACGAGAAATTCCATTAAGAATGAATTGTTTGAATTTCATGAGAAGAAAAGCTTTTTTTTCAAGAAATAATCATGATATTTAAATCGCCGCTTTGCAGTAATTAAAATAATAAAATCAAAAATAATTGCATATGTATCAAACGATTTAGTAGATAAATATTCAAATAAAGAGGACTTGACTTTATAGTATGCCCATATTAAAATTATATTTTATGAAAATCGTTCCAAGATTTCATCCAAAACAAAAAAAAAATTCCATCAATGACGGGAATGCTTTCGAATGTTAAGCAGGATAAAGACTCTAATTTTATCTTAGCTATATATATTGAGGCCTGCAACCTAGATGACCCCAAATGTACGTAGTGGTGTCACACAACGTTTTTTTGTGGAAAATTTTTCAAATATGATTTACTCTTGTAGTGAAACTTAAAGAAGTGTTGAGTCCGTGAAGGTGAGCAGTGATGTCAGCGAGCTAAAATTTCGAGCTTTGCTGGAATAACCTTACCTGCTGACAATGCGTACGCTTACTGACAGCTAGCTATCTGTGGTATCATGAGGGGAGTCATTTTCGTCAACGCAAAGTCTACACTACAAAATTATTCCCACGCGCACGATTTACAAAAATAATACAGTCTGATAGATACCGAAGGGGGTTCTTATTGTTCTCTGCCTAAAGTACGGATGACACAAGTCATCCTTTCGTTTTCAACGGAGAAGCTAGCTTATACAAGAAAATGGGGACATGTGGAATTGGTACCCCCATGCACTTTTCTAGCCGGACAAAGACCAGATGACTAACCCCATTTGCAGGGGTCTATCATTCCTTGGCGTAAAAGCCCCTAAACCACGAGAAATGAGGGTAACCCTGTGAAACCAACATCAGAAGACGTATGCACTTACCTGCCAGTTAATTACCCCTTTCAGGGAGAAAAAAAAGATCTACTTTTTTTTAAATTCCATTCGCAAGCCATTTTATTAATTAATAGCAAAAAATGCAAGACATGGTGCCTAATGAATGTAAAAACAAGTGTCTAGAACTATCGGTCAAAAATAAAGAGACCGCTATATAAAATTTGACGACTTGTGTACGAGTATAATGCAAAAGGGTTCAAGCATAAGACTATTGAATTTCAAATCAGCGTATGTATAACATATTTTGGCAAGCGAGGCACTAATATAAATTTTCAATTTTATATACGAGTATGTACAATACCACAAGCGATTCAAGATCTGTATTTAGTGATTTTTCATTTTTTACATATTGTCGCGTGTTATGGTTCACGGCCAATAATTTTAATGTTCCGGGAAAGTGAAAACGTAATGTCTTTTAAATTAAATTAAAAGAGTTTATTTTATTACTTAAAAATGCACAATCACTTTTTAACTATTTCACAATTTTGATTTTCACTATTAAAAGTCTAACTTCCACTTGTCCATAAATTTCTATCGCAATTGTCTTCTAAAATCACTTCACAATCAACGAAAATCACTTTTCTATCACTCGATCAATATCGCTTTTCTATTCGCTCCACACTTTCGCAGTTTTTACTATCGCGGTTCTAATGAATGATCCCCCCATTCATTCAGCTCGCCTTTATATAGGGTCTCTACCCATTCAACCCATTCACTTTGTTGATCATGAGGTTCTTAGTGGTTGTGAAAATAATTGCAACAGTAGCTCGCAGAATTATTCGTGCATGTAACACTGCCCCCACCTCAGTTCTTTTCGCCCCGAAAAGATATGTCGCCAGTTGTAGTAAATTCTCCCTGGGTCTAATATGGGGCAACACGGTCCAGGTGCACGATTTTCATTTTGGCTCTTGGCTTACGATGTTCCTGTATTCGGTATACGACGTCATTGATTCGTTTTGTAACTCAGTATGGTTCCTCCCAATTATGTTGCAACATTGGAGACCTACGCTTTCGCCATTGCGGGTTGAATAGCCTTACCAAGTCATCTTGCTGGAAGTCAGTAGAATTTGCCTTTAGATCATACCTGGTCTTCATGCGGTCAGTAGCCGATGCCAGGTGTTTTCGCACTGTCCGATGTATCTGGTTCAACCGTTGCCTTAGCTCACTTGCGTACTCTGAGATGGTTCTTGGTTTCTCGGGAGGTGTTCCGAACTTTATATCAGCTGGCAGATGAATATTCTTTCCAAAAATGACTTTGGCTGGGGCTTGGACCGTCGATGCATGTTCGGAAGCTCTGTACGCCATCATAAATAGTGGGATATGTTGGTCCCAGTCCTTTGGTTCTCGTCAACAATCTTGGCCAGGTATTTATTGAGAGTGCTGTTGAAACGTTCGACCATCCTATCGGATTGTGGATGCAGCGGTGTTGTCCTCGTTTTCCGTATTCCCAGCAGCTCGCACATTTCACTAGAAACTGGTGACTCGAAGTTTCGGCCTTGATCCGAATGTAGTTCACAAGGTACGCCGTACTTACTGACCCAATTTAACACTAGCTGTTCGGCTACAGTAGTCGCTTCCTGGTTGCTGGAATAATCGGCCATAACCAGCCTGTATCGATTTCCCCATTCGGATTCAGGAAACGGTCCTGTGTTGTCAACAGCGATCCTTTCAAATGGCGCCCCCACGTTCTAGGTTTGCATTTGTTCTCTCAGTCGTCACTTTGGGCCTTTGACGGAAGCGTAAATCGTGCATCTACGAAACGAGTCCTCTACGTCTTCTCGAGCGTGGAGCCAGTAGAACCTTTCACGCAATTTCGCTAAGGTCTTGTTAACACCTAGGTGGCCTCCCGAGGATCCTTCATGCATTTCCTTCACCACATCGTGGATTTCGAATCTCCTTCGATGCCCAACCTTCATCGAATTCGGCCGTTATCAATCGCAGATCAACGGGCGATTCCTTTTACTCAATCCGTTGGCAATGCTTGCAGTTCGCTGGACACGAACGACGAGATAGGGTGTCAGCATTACCATGAACTCCATGACTGCAATCTTTCGATCCATCTCGCAACTTGTCTCTCGGGGTTTTTGAAGTTGAGCAGCCATCTCAGCGATGCATGGTCCATTCGAAGAACATATTTCTGGCCATATAGGTACTTGAGGAACTGCTTGGTGGCCTCTTTTATAGCCAATAGCTCCTTCCTGGTCACGCAGTGGTTGCTCTCACTTTTTGAGAGAACTCGACTGTAATACGAGAGGACTCTTTCTTCGCCATTGATCTGCTGGGAGAGTACAGCTCCAATACCGCCATTGTTTGCATCGGTATCAACTACAAACATTTTTCCGGGTTTCAGATATGCCAGCACGGGTGATTCACACAACTTCTCCTTCAGGGTCTCAAAGGCTGTCTGGCATTGTTCATTTCAGACATATGGACGATTTTTCTCGGTTAGCTGATGGAGACACTTAGCTATTTTGGCAAAGTCTTTGAAGAATCTTCGATAGTAGGTTACCACACCCAGAAAACTTCGTAGTTGGCGCTTGTTGTTTGGTGTCTGCCAGCTTTTCATGGCTTCAATTTTCTCAGGGTCTGTTTTGACCCTTTCTGCTGTTACGACGTGTCCCAGGTATTTTACTTCATCTGCGAAAAGAGTACACTTGTCGGGACTAAGTTTCAAATTTGCCAGTCGTTATCGGGAGAAAACCTCTTCTGAGTTCCGCACATGCTCTTCGAACGTTTTCCCGATGACAATGATGTCATCTAGGTACACCAAGCAGGTTTTCCAGGTCAAGCCACGTAGCACATATTCCATCAGGTGTTTGAAAGTGGCCGGAGCATTGCAAAGCCCAAACGGCATCACAACAAATTGCCACAATCTGGTCCCAACTGAAAATGCGGGTTTCTCTCGTTCTTTCTTGTCGATTTCTACCTGCCAGTAGCCACTCTTGAGATCGATTGTAGGAAACCATTTTGCATCGGCCAGAGTGTCCGTGATGGCATCGATGCGTGGAAGTGGGTAACTATCTTTCTTAGTCGTTGAGCTTCCTATAGTCGACACAAAAACGAGTGCTACCATCCTTTTCCTTTACTAGAACTACAGGCGCGGCCCATGGACTGACAGAAGGTTCGATAACGCCTTGTGTTTCCATGTCCGAGATCAGCCCGCTTTCTTCTCTTTGTTTGGCAATAGGAAAACGTCTCGGGGCTTGTCGAATCGGCTTGGCTCCCTGTGTATCTATGACGTGAGTTACAATACTTGTTCGGCCTTGGTCATCCGGGCTTGTTGAGAAGATGTCACTGTCCGTCCCTTGAAGATCTTACAAGGCTTCGTCCTACAATCAAACTGCGCAATGCGGGCATCTTCGTTGGCTCTATCAGATAAGATCGATGGTCTCCAGAATCACCATCAAGCTTGGCCCATACAATGCTTTCAGAAGAACTCGGTATATCAGTGTCGGTACATCCTACTACATTCATCTTAGGAATTTGAACGCTGGGATCCTCAATCAATACTTCGACATTCTGCCATTTCAATACCCATTTGACAAAGTCCAATGTGATTCCATGTGGTTGCAGAAAATCCATTCCGGGAATGCAGTCATCCATAATGTTCGCCACCAGAAAGTTATGTGGGGAAGCAAGGTTTCCCAACTGTATTTCGAGGTTAATCTCTCCATGGACAGGTACAGTTTCTCCTGTTTCTGTCCGTAGTGAGAAAATTCTGCCCTTGTGGAGTTGTTGCCTCACACGGCCTGGTCAGATAATCGATCGGGTTGCGCTACTGTCGATTGTTATGGTGCAATGTTCTCCGAGAACTTGACTCAGAAGGCATTAGTCCGCTTCTCGACGATGTAGTCTTGACACGGTGATGGTGGTGCTGGGGGCGTCAATCCTCCTAGCCAACCTCTGCCCCACAAAGTTGGCTCTTACATGTTTCCCGACCCCTCTGTTTGAAGGGCTTCCATTAAAGGCTCCTGACTCGGTCTGGATCTCCTCCTAGCTGCACACCCTGGACAAAAGCTTGGTTTTCTTTGCTTCTTGCAGTCTCTTTGCAGGTGCCCCTTCTCTCCGCGATTCCAGCATCCAGGCGCACCATTTACCTGCGGGTCTCGCTCAATTTCCACGCACTCACACCTGCACTCGTCTGTCACTACTTCGCGGACCCGGACAGTGACACGGCTTACATTTTTCGCTGCCTCAAAGTTCAGACTATACGCCAATGCATCCTTAACTGTTTGCTTTTGAGCTAAACGCACCACCTGTTGCAATTCCTGGTCTTTTGATGCGCTGATGAATGCTTCTTTCGCTGCGTCATCTCGATGTTCTGGGTCATACGCTGGGTAATCCAAAAGTGCCAGTCACTCAATGTCTTGGGCTAGCTGCTGTAAAGTTTCGCCAGACTTCTGCATCCGATGCCGTAGCTGTGACTGATAAATCTGCTTTAGATGATCGTCTCCATAACGCATGTCGAGCACATTCATTATAGCAACCGAGTTTGAGTGCAACCCAACCAGGGTCGTCTGTAAAAGCTCAGCAGCTGGGCCTCTTAGAGCAAGAATAAGTGCAGTTGCTCGTTCTGACTCATTGCAATGATTTGCCCTAGCGGCAGCTTCAAACTGGGTTTTGTAAATACTCCAGACCGTTTGGATGTGCTTTGTGCTGCGGTTGTAAGCGTGGCTAGTGAGGTGGTTACTACTGCCTTCGCTGCTTTTAATTCCTTTTACACTTTTTCTATCTCATTGTTGATTCTCTCCTCGACCTGGCTGACCTTTTCCTCGACCTGGTAAACCTTTTCCTTGACGCAATTAATTTGCTTGTTCAGACTACCGAGCTCCAATTTTATTTCCGTTGACTGTTTTTGGAAATCTGCCTTGATTTCGATCGCTTGATGGTACAGCTTCGCTGGTTGTTCATTTAACTTCACAGTTAAACTGGATGACTGTTCATTAAGCTTCGCAGTTAAACTGGATGACTGTTAACTAAGCTTCGCTGATTGTTCATCTAGCTTCGCAGTCAGACTGGATGACATCAGCATTAACATTTGCATTAGCGCATTTTCTGGCTCCTTAGATTTTGGTGTTTCTACTCCTTCACCTTCTGCGCCTTTTTCCGCATCTGAGAGCTCACCTGAGTCCAGATTTAAACCTTCCGACTCGATCGCGTCATACAAGCGTGCAGTCGGTATGGCCTTTGTACCTTGTGTGGCCAGATTTCGCTGTTCCAACTCCTCCTTGAGCTCCGATATGGTCAATTGGTCAATTTTTAGATGAAAGTTTACTGCTGTTTTTATTTTTTCGGATATTTTTCCACCAGTTTCCACGTTAAGTTGCACTTTAAAAACGTTTAAACGTTTTCACTTCCAAAATTTTCTTTCTCACTTCTTGACACCACTGTCGCGTGTTATGGTTTGCGGCCGATAATTTTAATGTTCCGGGAAAGTGAAAATGCAATGTCTTTTAAATTAAAGTAAAAGAGTTTATTTAATTACTTTAAAATGCACAATCACTTTTTAACTATTTCACAATTTTAATTTTCACTATGAAAAGTCTAACTTTCACTTGTCCATAAATTTCGATCGCAATTGTCTTCTAAAATCACTTCACAATCAACGAAAATCACTTTTCTATCACTCGATCAATGTCGCTTTTCTATTCGCTCCACACTTTCGCAGTTTTTACTATCGTGGCTCTAATGAATGATCCCCCCATTCATTCAGCTCGCCTTTATATAGGGTCTCTACCCATTCAACCGATTTCTCGTACATTGGCGAACGTTCTGCCGAGAGGTACCTGGTATATTCGAGCAGCTTAATGAATGGAGTGACGTCACTTTCAGATGTTGATCATGCTTGGTGGGTACTCGTGGTTTCGAGTAAATTCACTTTGTTGATCATGAGGTTCTTAATGGTTGTAAAAACTATTGCAACAGTAGCTCGCAGAATTATTCGTGCATGTAACAATATGTACAATTCATCAATAGCTTGACCTAACAATATACATGCGGGTCGTACCTAAGAGCTTTTCCCGGAGTTCAATAATAATTTACTTTAATTACATTTTAATATTAATTTTTTGGTAAAAGAAAACTTTAAAATGTTGACATCCACAATATTATCATACGTTAATAAATTATAAAAGAAGTTTGTCAACCTCATCTGCTCTAACAACTAGTTTTAAAAATGATTTCTTTAAAATTAAGTGCATCATTTCTTTAAGATTAACTTAAACACTCCTCATTCGCTATGTCCATAGAATGGTTGTCCGTCGTTTTCCTGACAACCCTAGCCTTGTGCTCCTTGGCTCGTATGATTCCCGCTTTTGCAAGCTTTTCTGCATACAATTTTATCGGCTCCATTCCTGTCTCCTGGCACAGCATCTCATTGGGGTAAGACCGCTCGTCCTCCCGTCTGTATAGGCCTGTGCAAGCCTTAAGGATTTTTTGCTCCACTAATCCTATCTTGCCCCATTTTGTTTTTGGAGCTTCGATCCATATCCTCACCGCATGTGTGATGATCAGATGAATCAAGGTATTATAGGCCAAAACCTTTACTCGATGGCTTGTTGTCAAATGTTTCCTGAAAAGAGGTAATAGAAGGTAGCACGCGCAAGTCACTTTGTTCAAAAAATTACCAACGTGTGCACTGAAGGTAGCTCTCCAGTCGAAAACTAGCCCCAAGTACTTCATTTGCCTTGAGTACCGCACCATCTGCCCATTTAACTTAATTCTGGAATCACAGATGCATCTTGCACGACGACCGAAGTTTTTGTGGGGGTCCTTGAACACAATTAATTCACTTTTCTGTGCATTTACCTTGATTCTCCATTTCGGGTAATATGTGGAAAGAGATTTTAAATATCTTTAGAGCCGCATCTTAGCAAAGCACAAATTGTGCTCAGATGACCACACTTAAAAAGTCGTCAGCGAAGAGGTTCACCTGGATTCCGGGCTTATATTCATCTCTTACGACCGGGACGTCAGAGGTGACTATGTTGAAAAGAAATGGGCCCAATATAGACCCCTGTGGGACCCCCGAGTCAATACTAAACGGACCTGAACAGTTCATCCCCTCATGAAGTTGCCTATGATTTTCACACGTAATCATTAGGTGAATACGTTCATACTCCTAGTAGGCCATATTTAAATCATGGTGGTAGATTCTTGCAAGTAGCTTTCTAAGCCGACTACGTCGACGATGAAGCTCCAAGATGTCTTCCGGTAAATCTCGATAAAAGTAATTTGTCCAGGATTTCTTAATGGAGATATTTGATATGACCGTATCCAGGGTTGAATTTATACAAGCAACTTTCTCATCGATTTCAGGAATAAAAATATTTTTCGATTTATTGATCGAACTCCCAATCCAATCGATTTGCTTGTATGGAATCAAAAGTTGAGGATCTGCAACCTCAAGTTTCACACCCTTTTTCACTCTTAAGGTTAGCTCAACCAAAAGATGGTCAGACACGGTGTCAAGAACTCTACATTCAAAATTCCTCCAACTGTGGGAGAGAGTTACCAGATTGGAAGACACAATGAAGAAGTCAATAATAGACGAACTTCGGCGAAAGGTAGGCTCTTTCGGAGCAATCAGTATGAGCTCCATATTTGATTGAACCCAGTTAGAGGTAGCTGTTCCATAGCCTTTAGATGCGATATTTTTTTGCACAGAGTAAGCACTGTTTCCAAGTCGTCAATGAGTTCTCTCACCGAGTATCCATGTCGAATATAAATCCCCACGAACGCATGAAGCTTATTTTTTTGCTTCAATACATTTCAGACTTGGAAGGCAGTGCCTTTGAACTTTCAGGTTATCTTTGTAAGCCATAGCAACTCCAAGACTTCCCTCTGGATCATCACGCCTGATGATCCTGTGTTTCCCCAGATGCACTCTGTGTCTTCCTTTGAATCTTGTCTCCGATATAAACAAGAAGTCTGGTATATGGACATTCAAGTATTCTTGAACGAAATTCCTTTTATAGCGTGAAGCTAGTGAACATATGTTGAGGATGGAGAGCTCAATGGAACTCATCACGACAACATACTTTGAAGGTGAATTCTAAGTATGCAGCTTTTTTCTCACTAGGGTTAGTGAGTTTTTTATAGTGGGAAATAAAAGAGTCTACTTTTTGAATGAGTGTGAATAAGACACAACTGAAAAATTGTTGGCAGTCAGTGCTTAAAACCGTATTACGGTCACTCTGTGACTGCTGGGGTTGCTGCATTGGTTGCTGTTTTTGTTGCCGCATAGGCTGTAGTGTAGACTGCTTCTTTGCACCTTGCAAAAGGCTAGAGTACGAGACCTCTTCATGTACAGTATTTTTTATAGAGGTGGCGATGAAATCACTCCATTTCTCTTTTGGAGGTTCTTCCTCCTCTCTTCAAATTCTTTTGCCTTAGGACAACCTCTGAAACTCGCAGAGCGCCCCATAGCATTGCAGTTGGCGCAAAGATCTTGTCTTTTTTCTCGTCCTTTGAGATTGGACATTCCATGGACTTAGGCTGCTTGTCGCATTTTACGCATCTAACTTTGAGTCCGCAGTTAGAAGCGACGAAGCCAAATCTTTGGCAGTTGAAGCACTGGGAAGAGCAATTTTTCTGCAGACGCTCCCATTGTATCTTCTGGTACAATAGCAACTTTATGTTCATTGCTTTATTCACTTTAAAGTCCGATTTGAACTGGGCTGAAAAGGATGAAAGCCTCCTTTTCAACTCTTAAAGGTTATAGTGGAGAACGTTTCCCTGAAAGTATATTTTCTCCGAGATGTTCCTTCAGCTCAGCCATAACATCATTCTCATCATATGAGCTGTGCATGCCTTTTAGGAGGAGAGTCAATTTTCTCTCTCCTGAAAGGGCGTAGGTGTAGCAAGCAACCTTTGCACATTTCAGAAAGTTTGTGAAGAGCTGTTCACCATCACGTTGAACTGTGGCTCTTTTTCAGAGTTTTGTGCACATGACCTTTTGACGCTATCCCTGAAAGTCTTCAGGTCAAACCTACAGCACACTATCGGAGGCATCTTCTCCTTTTAGGTAGCAGCCACGCTTGGCTGCTGGAGTTTCGATTTTCCTTTATTTCCCTCTAGGCTCGGCCTTCCACATGGCTTGGGTATGGTCCCCGAGAAACTAGCGGAAGCTTTTTTCGTCACCTTTTTGAGGTGGGGCGAATCCCGTTTGCTCACTTCAAGGGTCTTTGATACCTTCGATGTGGGTACCTGCGTTGGAGGCGCCATCGGTCTCTTTCTGGCTTCCGGCTTTACGATAGCCTTCACCTCGTCACCACTGTCCGTAGAACTTCCACCCTTGTCCATCTCCATATCGCTGAAGACCTCCTGCACTTGTAGTTGCATCTTGCAACTAGCAATCAAGTCGAGGATAACCTACTTCTTTATGTCTCCCCCCGAATTTCTCGCAAAAACGCAGCAAGTTTTTTCTGGCCTTCCACGTGAAGCTAGATTTAGCTGCGGAGAGCTCCCCATATTCATTACTAAGAAAGTAGAAACTGAGACCCTTAATATCTAGTAGTTGAAAGACTAAAAAGAAAAATTATTAAATTATGAAAAAAACAGTACAATCAAATAAAAGCCTCCATAATAATATTTTCGTTTATTTACAATTTCAATTTCAACTCCTTATCCTTTTCTCCACCTCACTCCACTTGTGCTCGCACTACGCGCCTTGCCAGGCGCTTTAACTCCTTTCCACAAATTCCAAACAAACTTTCCTCCAAACACACAAACGCACACACAAATTTTTCCTCGAAAATTCCGCAACTCCTGAAATTTACACTCTACTCCGAATTTCAGCATTCATACAGATCCTCCGAAAACCCTCCAAAAAACTCTTGCTGCTCAACCGACAAACTCTTGCTATTCGATGCTCGATCTGTGCTGCCTCGACGACTGATCGACTCGAACTCCATTCTTATCTAATACCACAAGCGGTATGCCATAAGGGAATATAAACGTAAGTAAGTGTTTCATTTAAGAGTTGGTGAAAATAATACCTAAAAATGTAAATTTGGCTCCATACGAACATAAATGCCTGAATTTAATATAAGTAGACGTTAGTGGTTGCACCAAATTATGCAAGGGCATGAATATGTAGAAGACGGTTTTCCAACTTCTGACTTTTTTGTAGCAGAAAAAGACTTGGACAGAAATGCAGAGGAAATAAGCTAGGAAATACAGGATGATTTTGACACCAAGTAGAGTCATCATGAAGTCAGCTCCGATGAAGGTGATGAAAATGAACTGTGTTTTCATCTTTTCTATATAAATGCTATTATTTTGTTTTTTCCGACAAATATATATTTCGGGAGTAAGTTGCTGCCTTCTTCAGTGTCAATTATTTTGTGAGACTGCGAGGCCTTTTCGAGGGTTTTTATACTAACCATATTCTAATAACCTGAGGTCTAATTACTTAATGTTTAATTGCTTACGGTCTAATTGTTATTGGGTTTTATTACCTTTATACCTTAATATTATTCTTAGGTTAATTATTTAGTTTTTTCATGTATTATTTTATCATTGTTTAAGGTCTAGTTATTATTATTTATTACATGAGTTATTTTAATTATTACTAGTACAATAGAAAACAATCTAACGCTATTTCACCATATCCAGGAGCTTAGAGTATTGATTTCCTAGGTCATCGTTGAGCCTCGTTTCAGTTGGCTGCCTCATGATCACAATGATTCGTACACGTCCAGTTTTCACATGTTTCTTACTTCCTTCACAACTGTTAGGTCGTCCCATTCTATTAGATGCCCTTCGCAAATGTGTTTCGCTACTGAAGATTTGACGTTGCTCGTGGTTCCTCGCTCCATCGCCGATTGTGCCTCTTTAGTGTGCTCCTCGAATCTTATTTTAACCGTTCGTTTTGTTTGTCCAATGTATGCTTTAACCCAGTGTTTGCATTTAATTTTGTATACACCGCACTTCTAATCTTTCTTCTTGCTGTCCTTTGCATTTGTGAGCCTATTTTTAAGTTGAAACTGGACGCTACTTGAAATTAGCTGGATGTTAACTTGCTTGAGTAATCTGCTTAAGTCTCCATCATAAAGCTGACAATGCTGTGCATATCGTAAAATTATTTCACCTTCAGAGGATAGTACTACAAGCAGAAGCCTGGAGCACCGATGGGTAATCCTCTGTTACCATCTTTAGGCGAGATTTTTATGTCCTGGATTGCAGAAATAATAGAGCGAGATGGCATAGCGTCCAAACTTTTGTGTTCGATATGCACACGATATTTTCACCATAGCAATTGAAAAAGACCTTAATGAAATTAAATAACATCCACAAAAACATCAATTTTACAATTGAGGAAGAAACGAACAACGGACTACCTTTCCTCGATTTGAAAATTATGAGGGTTAGCGGAAAATTAGAATTGGACGTAAAACGAAAAAAATACAAGCACTGAAAGGACCGTACCAAGAACATCAAATCATGCATACTCACAAAAAATGGCACCTTTCCGAGCATGGATACATAGGATGCGGAGGAGGATCAGTACCACTGAGTATGAAAAACCGGATGAAGTAAATAAGTTATATCGTAAATACAGCAAAGAGAAACGGATATGAAGCAGGGATAATCTCAGGTATGATGAAGAAAATTGAACAAAGGAGAGCACGAGATAGTTTTAAAATGCTCTAAATGCAAAATAGAAGGCAACAACAAAGAGAACAACAAAGAGCAGCGGTCATAAACTCAGAACTAACCGGAGAGATTACTCAAGCAAGTTAACATCTAGTTAATTTCAAGCATCGTCCAGTTTCAATTTAAAAGTAGGCTCACAAATGCAAAGGATAGCAAGAAGAAAGATGTGATGGCGGTATATACAAAATTAAATGCAAACACTGTGATAAAGCATACATTAGACAAACAAAACGAACGGTTAGAATAAGATACGATGAGCAAACAGTCGGCGATGAAGCGAGGAACCACGAGCAACGTTAAATCTTTAGTAGCGAAACGTATTTGCGAAGGACTCTAGGCTCCTGGATATGGTGAAATAACGTTAGATTGTTTTCTATTGTATTAATAAAAATTAAAATTACTCATGTAATAAATGATAATAATTAGACCTTAAGCAACAATAAAATAATAAAAAAAAAGACTAAATAATTAAGCGAAGAAGAATATAAAGGTAATAAAACCCAATAGCAATCAGACCGTAATTAATTAGACCTTACGTAATTGGAATTTGGTTAGTATTAATATCCTCGTAAAGGCCTTGTAGTCTCAGAAAATAATTGACACTGAAGAAAGGAGCATCTTACATCCGAAAAGTATACTTGTCGGAATAAACAAAATCATAACGTTTAAATGGAAAAAATGAAAACACAGGATAGTCTGGAAGCGCTAAGCATGGGAAAATATGTTGCACAGAGTGTGATGAATCTAGGGGTAAAGAGAAGAGCAACATTGAATATTTTAGATGAAAAGAATCCCATACTTCCAAAAAAGACCAGGAAACAAAATTTGCTGGCTAGGCTTTCAGATGTAACAGGACCCAACAAAAACCTCAAGGGAATCTTGGAAACATGCATTTTCAGCCATGATATGATATGGGGCGCAGATGGCTTCGGTGTTAAAATATTTTGCTCAGCTATAAGTTGAAAGAGATTTCGATTTATAATTAAATGCCCGCGGTTTCATGACCGAGAAACCCGAGAACAAAGGAAAAGTACTGTTACATGTACAACCAATTCTGCGAGCTACTGCCGTAATTGTTTTCACAACATCATGATCAACAAAAGCATGAACTCGAAAACCCGCCAAACATGATCAACATCTGAAAGTGACGTCACTACCCCATTCATTAAGCTGCTCGAATATTCCAGTTAGTTCCCAATGTATGAGAAATGAATTGAATGACTAGAGACCCTATATAAAAGCGAGCTGAATTAATGGGGAGATTATTACAACCTAGATAGTAAAAACTGCGAAAGAGTGGAGCGCGAGATACAGGCGATATTGATTGTGTGATTGTGAAGTGATTTTAGTGGACAGTTGAATTAAAAATTTATAGACTAAGTGAAAAATAAAATTAAGGGAAGTGTGAAATTAAGGATTGTGCATTTTTAGTAAATGAACTCTTTTAATTTAATTTAAAAGACATTGAAAACATTAAAATTATCGGCTGCAAACGATAACACGCGGCAGTATAGACAAACTCTCTCCTATCAGAGAACTGTCTGATATGTTCCTGCTAAATTGCCAATCATTCTACTCAGCTGGAGCATATGTTACGATTTATGAACAACTAGAAGCATACAGGGGTCACTGTTAATTATATCGTAGTATATACCGTCAAAACGTGCAAAGTATAGGTTAGAAGTTTTTGCATTACTAGACACTAAAATGTACATTACATTCAGAAGTTTACGTTGGGCGACAGCCTGAAGGACCTTTTATGTATAGCAATAAGAGCACCAATGTTGTGGAACGAATAATCAGGCCAAACACAATACTGGTCACAATAATAATGCAGATAATTGGTTCAGCGACATTACTCTTCTTGAAAGTCTTGCAGTAAACCATCGTCTGCCACATGTTAGCACTGTTGGAAAAACTAAATGGCAAATTCCATCGGAGTTGAAAAACATAAAACAATGACCTGTTTGTTAAACTGTTTTTGCTTTTCGGAAGGAGGGTACACCCGTGTCTTATATACCTTTTTAGTATATAAGATAAGCAAGAGCAGTAAAAAAATGTGCTGTTGTTCAGTATACATTTTGATGATACAATCGACGTAACAACTGAAGGGAAGAAAAAGGCAGAAATATTAACGATTTACAACGAAAATTGGCGTAGATATTCTCGATAAAATGTGCTCAAGCTATAATATGACTAGAGGTGCACGAATGTGGACTATGGTGATTTATTTCCTTGCTTAAGATAGCAGGTATCGACGTATAAGTTATTTATCTCAATACAAATGATCTTTCTGCGAAATTTAGGCGGAGAATTGATAGAAGAACATTTGCAGAAAAGAAAAACAATTCTTTCTTTTTACCTAAATCAGCTTTAAAGAGAACTCACGAAATTTATCTGGCCCCCACTGTGCCAAATACAAACTAAGGACAAAATAAGAACAAAAACACAGAAAAAGCTAAAAGAAGGTGCTATAAATGTCACGAAGAAAAACATAAGCGAAGTTTAAGACAGTACAGATGTCAATTCTGTGGCCAGTATCTGTGCCTCAATACTCATTCCGCTTTTGTTTAGAAGTCCGGTTGCCCCACAAGCACTACCAGTAACAAAAATGGAAAATTATATTTTAATGCAATGTTTGTAGCTCGAAAGCTATTTGTTTTTAATTTTATTTAAGATTTAACAAATTATATATATAGATACTTTTTGGCTTTAGCACTACAGCTCCTTTCGGGCCTTTGCTTAGAGATAGTTAGAGTATCTCATTATCTTTATCGAATGTATCGGCACTCCACATCGTGATATGGTCAGCACCGATCTTTGGTCGTTTGTCCGTTCACTCAGCTGCGATGCGTTCTGATTTTTAACCAGCACGTTTCATAACTAAACGGACTTATAGTCTATCCGAAGAACCACTCGAACTGAATCTCGCTGACGCCGACGAGACTCAAACGAAAGACCTTCGGCTTACGAGTTGAGTGCTCTAACCACTGCACCACGCAGACTATATAAGTCTATATTTCAGTTTCGTTAAGAATGCAATGAGCAAGGCTGAAAAATATTAAAAAATAGAGAAAAGATCTGAAGGATACAGCGCGGTTACATTCAAGACTTTTGGGGTTCGCGACTACTGCAGTGTTAAGAATAAATACTACAGCGAGGTCGAACAAATCGATCCTTGAAACTTTCAGGCTTGCTATAAACTAGTTGTTGGTGTTCACCAGATTTCGAAGGCCTGAAGCATGGTTTGTCTGACTTAAACTTGCACTCCACCAACGTTACATAATCTGCTGCACTATGATCTTCATATTGTCATACCTTTCACACAATAGTGACCATACGGCATCATAATTTTCGCTCACTATGTTTGGATGGCTAACAAGTTTTTTTTTCACCGTTAAGATTGCTACGCAGATATTGTATCTTCTGCTTATTTGATAAAGCTCCATTCTCCTGAACCATGCATCTTGATAGGTCATAGAAAACAATCCAACTTCCGTACTTCCCATCAAATATTGGATTTTTAATACGCTCCAATTGAAGGTTACCACTTGTATTCACAATTAGTTGTGGCTGCCCTAAAGAATCAACACGATATTGGTAGATATGTTCTTTGAAGATAGTCTGGTGTTCCAAGACAACACCCTCGATACATGCATAATCCCCGATATATTTTTGCAGTAAGCTTTTTTCCGTTTCATTCCTGCAAATGGGCATGGGTTTGAGGATATATTTCTCCAAATGCCTTCCATTGGCTTCCAAAACAAGCTAATTTTGTCTCGAAGTATGCTAATGAGTGTCTACTGGCTGAATCTTTAGATGTTTGAGATGACCCCATTGCTCCTGTCAATGTTCAGATTTTTTACTGCAATAAGAGTGGTCATCATACTCTTGAATTGCTTGTCTGATTAAAACAGCACAATGTTTCCAGTTGTTACTGCACCCAAACCAAAACTAAACCTGCGATAGCTTAAACTCTTCTGCAAGGTTAAGACTGCGTTAGTATTTGACAAGTTGAAACTGCAAATGGCTTAACTTCATCTTCAATTATGAGACTGTGGTGCTATCTGCTAAATAAAGCTTGTGATTGGCTTAAACCCTTCTGCAATGTTGAGACTGCGATGGGGTTTATCAAATTGAACATGTGATCGGCTGAAACCTTTCTGCAATGTTGAGACTGCGGTGGTGGGTACCAAATGCAATACTGAGATCGTGGTGGTGTGTACCAAATTGAACCTGCAATCGGCTTAAACTCTTTTGCAACGTTGAGAATGCGATGATGGCTACCAAATTGAACCTGCAATTGGCTAAAGCTCTTCCATAACGTTGAAACTGCGGTAGTCTTTACCAAGTTGAACCTGTGATCGCCTTAAACTTTCTTGGAACATTGAGACTATGGTTGTGTGCACCAAATTCAACTTGCGATCGGTTCAAACTCTTCAACAATCTTGAGCTATCCGGTTCGACGGAACAATTTTTTGAAAACTAAGAATTAATGAAACGCACTTGATGAGGTATCTGATCAGAAAAACCATTTATTATACTATTATTTACATATTTATATAAATGATTTGCATTTGTTACGTTTTAACTTAATTCTAAGTATTTTGCTGAATTATATCGTGTAGGAAATGAATTGGCTTGATTATGAATTCGCTCGTGCGAAATCGATACATTTGTCACTGATGAGTATGCTGACATGCGTACTCGTACAAAGTCAAAAAAATTTTTAATATGCCGATGCAGGTGTCTTGTGTTGGGTAAAGGTAAATTGAGGCTGGTGAGCTTGGAGACAATTTGTTGAGTGGAGTTGCAGATTATTGAAGGTGATGAGCGTACAGATGATAGTGGATTTATCTTGGACAGCGAGAATATTGAGTCGGTCTTTCTTTATTTCATTGAATAGTTCTCACATTGCACATGGTCTGTTCAATGATCGAACGTTCCATGTTCCAAAAGAATAGTCCTCCCTATGTTGCGATAATTGTTGCCATTTATCCAATCCAATGCGAGGCTGTTGTCCTGGTTCCATATCAAGTAAAAACTAAGTAGAGCGATCTCAGCACTTTGACTTAATAGATTCTTAATCCACGAGTGGTATTTTATGTCCAACCTACCTGCCGGTTAGCCAGCTTGGGCACCTTCTATCCACCACCTAAGTACGCGTCCTATGAGAGACTGAAAGTCCTACACCATTGATAGAACTATCAAAGTTTTTAGGCTACATCGCTTGATTTTGTTGCAGTCATGAACACTATAAGTATCTTTTTAGTACTTGTTCATTAAATACACCTAGTTTGCTAAAAATACAGCCCACTCAGTTTATAAAACAAATTTTACCAGTAATAGCTCTAATACATTAAATGAACTAGCTCAAATCAAAATAAATATGGTTTTACGTAGGCTAAGGGTAAAAAAATATTGGACATTCTAAAAAGCATTGAGCCTTTTTCTTCATTAGATGGTGTTCGTTGCATATATCGGGCAATACTAGTCAGATTGGATCAAGCTGACATGCGTTTGAAAGGTGACATTCCAGTCTGCAATCTTCATACGAACAGTTTTGTATTTCATTATTCATGTCAAAAAATGTATTCATTTGAAAATGGGTGAAATTTTTGAAAAATTCATTATATTTTTCAATATCAGTACGATCAAAGTGAGAATGCATCGCCGGCTCGTGAACAAATTTGTGGTCTCTATGGTCAAGATACTTTACCAAAAGCCACAGCCAAGAGATGGTTCCCTCGCTTCGTTCTAGGAATTTTGATGTCAAAAATGCATCTCACTCAGGTTGACCAATCACTGAAAAAATCTATAAAACCTGACAAAAAATTGAAGAAGACCGACACATAAACCATGAAATTGCTAAGGAACCATATCCATCACCAAACAGTTTTGAACGACGTTTGGGTGCCGCATGAATTAATACAAAAAAATTTGATCGAGCGAATTTCTATTTGCGAAATGCTAATAAAACGCAACGAAATCGAGCCATTTTTGAAGCAAATCATTACGGGGGATGAAAACTGGGTAAGATACGAGAATGTCGTTTGAAAAAGGTCATGGTAAAAAAAGGTGAATCATCACCAACGACTTCAAAGCCAGAATTGACACTGTTTAGGATTAAAACGTAAGAAGTAAAGATTACCAATCCAAATTAAAAAACCTTGACTGTATTTTTATGTAGTTTATTACGTGCTGAGTAGTTACGGTGTGTTAGCAAGACTGATATGTACAGAAATGGTGAATTCGAAGGTTCTTCTTAGACAAACGTCAAACAGTTGTTATTCTTGTCTTGACATAGAGGTGTCGCGCAGATGGCTTTTCTCTTTTAAATGGTTTGCAGGCACCTTAATAAAAATGCCTTATGACTAAAAGTATCTTTAATACTAAAAAGCAAAAATTTCAAATATTCTCCCCCTTTTCACGCATCGCAAGATAAACAAAAACAAACATTATAGGCTCTGAAATTCTATAAGTAAAGGAGAACTTGACTATTAGGACTAATAGTTGTAATACATAAATCAATTCTCGAATATCTTAGCTAGCGTGATAAATTCATAAATTGTTTATAGATAATTATTGAATTTCTGCATTATGTACTCGAAACCGCGCGTTCCAGTAACACGAGCTTGATGAAGGGGCGCTTAAGCTCGGTGTCGGCGGTCTTGATCGTAGCAGTTCTAACCAGGCCATCGGTGCCAGGATGTAATTTTTTTAACGATTCTTAAAGGCTATTTCCCAGGGAAGGCTGTATCGCCCTTTATACGAACTAAATCCCCGACCTGAACAGAATCTTGCCTTTGAGTCCATTCAGTACGATTTTGAAGTGAAGTTAGATACTCAGCTGACCATCTATCCCAGAAATGTTGGGTTATTTGAGTTAATTACTCCCAGCGCTTACTCACTGAGATCCTATCGTTGCGTCGCTTAGGCTCAGATAAGATACGACGATCGTTGTATCAAAAAATGAGTTGGGGTCAATGGATTTAAATCGCTTATGTCATCACTGAGTGGTAACAGAGGTCTCGAATTCAAGATCGCTGCAATACGACAAAGTAAGGTAGAGTATTCGATAAAAGTTAAAACTTGATCTCAAATCATTTGGTATACATGATACTTCATGCATTTCACTGCTCTTCCCCACAAACCACCGAAGTGAGAGGCGCCTGGAGGGTTGAAATGCCATTTAGTGCCACTTATGGATAGTTCGTTCTTTGCCCTTTCGGACCATTCTAAGGCACCTTGGAATATATTGGTGAGCTCTGAATCCGCGCTGACTAAAGTAGTTCCCTGGTCACTATGTGATTCAGAGCATTGACCTCTGCGATATGTGAAACGATGAAATGCAGCAATACAGGCAGCACTGCTGTAGTCTTCGACTGCTTCAATGTGAACGGCATGAGTAGAGAAACAGACAAAAATAACAATGTAGCCCTTTTGACTGACATTGCCTCTAACTTGGGCTAAGAGAGCTTTTATCGGTCCAGCATAATCAATACCATAGATAGTAATGTACGATTAAGAGGATAGTAATGTACGATTAAGAGGTAAATTTCCCATTAGTTGCGTACAACCCTTTTTTGAGTAAAGTATGCACTTATGACATGTTTTAATGCATGATTTCACAGCAACCCGTCCTTTTAAGATCCAATATTGTAAACGCAATGTGCCGAGGGTTAACTGGATTCCACCGTGAAAGGTGTGCATTCGATGAATGAGCATTTTAGTGAAGTCATCATTATGATGCAGTAAAAGGGGAAATTTACTCTCATGTGGTAGTTGAGAGTTTACTAACCACCTCCTACTCTGATTAAATCACCATCCATGAACGGATTCAGCCTTGAAATTGGGCTAGAGCTGGACAATTGCAACCCTTTTCTCAGTGAAGATCGCACTTCAGCAAAATGAAGATTCTGATGAAGATAGACAATAAATAAGCGAGCACTATTTAACTCATCGGGCTGTATGTTTTTTGATGAATAAATGAAAGGAGGTTTCATGATCGATACCATAAAAAATTGAGACAATGGATTTTTGTCAGACTAGATTTGACGTTAGACATCAAAGTGTTCCTTTTGGTGCCTTGCTTCACTGTGAAATAATTCTTTAGATGCTCTAAGAAGCTTTTGATTTGCTCTTTTCTTTTGCTAGTTACGCAACTTAAAAGGCACACTATAAATCTTTGACAATACGAAGTGACTCTCAAGAGTTTATTGACAGACGAAAAACGATGAATCAAGTCGAATTAATAGTGAGGTCGTGTGATTAAATGGACTACAGGTTTTGAAGAGTTTTCTTCAGGAGGTGGTTCTCTTGATTCTTGGGGTTCATCTTGAGACAATACCTATGGTTTTGTGGGTTGAGATAATCAAGATTGTTCTTTTCGCCATAGATCATTATGAGTTAGTAGAGTAACTGTACAATCCCGCGATACTATGTCAGCGGGATTATCCTTGGATTTTACGTAATGCCATCGAGCTTCTGGCATATCGTCATGGATGATAGAGCATTGTTTCGCTACAAAAGGCCTCCAACGTGAAGGGTGACCTTTAAGCCACTGAAGTACATCAGTGGGATCACTTCATAAATGCGAGGATGTAATACCAATTTTAGAAGTTTCAGATAATGTTTCGCCAATTTGGCTAGCAAGTAGGCAGCTGAGAGTTCTAAACGTGGGGTACATAATTGCTTCAATAAGGCTACCTTACTCTTGGCAGTTACTAGGGTTACGAAAGCTTGACTTGCATGCACAACTCTGAGATACAAGCAAGCGCCATATGCGAGCTTAGACGCATCGGCAAACCCATGAATTTCAACGATTTCTGCTTGAGGCGAGTAGCTGTTCCAACGTGGGATTTTAATACAGTTTATTTGAAAACACTCAGCTTCCCATTTCAGCCAAAAATATTGATGATCTTCATCCCATCCTGTCTTTTCTTGCCATAAAAGCTGCATTAATATATATTCCATTGTGAGATACTGACTTTTTGTATGGTAATCTCAGCACATATCGCCCTTCATTACAGCTCACTTCGAACAAACTCCTGGTCCTGGAACTGAGCTGTAAGCCTTGGGCACTTCTTCTTGTACCCAAAACTTTTGTAAAGGCTGGACAAGATCAATATCATTGCAGATGTGGAGAGAGGTAATGTGCGAAGACGTATTACGAGGGCTCATAGTGTCGCCTAATAAGTACCACCCTAATCTTGATTTGGTGGCGATAGGTTAATTACGTTGTCCTTTCATTAAAGTGTTTTCCACGATTTCAGCGTGAACAGATGCACTTAATAACATATCAATGTGATTGTGATCCATGTATTGCAGATCTGCTAAAACAAGTCCCTCAAGATGAGGTAACACTTGAGAAGTGTGCATTGGAGGGGCAATGTAAGACGATACCTTAGAAATTACGAGTACTACAATCTTACTTGAACAGATAATATGAAATGAGGTTTGATATTACCCTCAGCCGATGTGTGTATGGTGGTGGCAAGAGAGCCTCCGGTAACTTTGAGAGATATGATATATGTGCACGTCATCGAGGCTTCAATTGCAATCTCTGACATAAAGATTCTGTGCTAAGTGAGACTTGGGAGCATGAGTCGATGAGAGCTCGAGCTTCAACTTCTAACCCATTGTTCCCCTTTACTCGTATCATGGCCGTAGCTAGCAAAACGAAAGCGGATTTAGTAACATTATGCGAATATTTGATTCCCGTGTGATTGGAAGATGAATATGCGCCGTCCCTTACATCTTGTGATTTTTCAGACTTAAGGTTTTTATCCGAATCCTCAACTGAAGACGGTTGAGTTTTTGATTCGGGTTGGCCTTTAGATTTATGGATATTCAACAATGCGTAGTGCCTCTTCTGGCAACAATGGCAATTATACTTTGATGCACACTCTTTAATTAGATGTTTGCGGAAATAATTGAGACAACGTTGTTGTTTAATAATAAAGTCTTTTCGTTCATTAACATCATTGGTCTTAAACGAAGGACATAGATGCAATTTATAGCCTTGCTTGCTAAAGAAATACACATTTGAAGAGGTCCTCTCATTATTACCATAGTAGTATGACTGGTTTTGGTCTTGGTAGGGCCTGACTTGAAGCCCTTTTTTGGAACAGAACTGGGGTCAGAGTTATTTGTGTGCGGCGTGAGTTCATTAGACTCTATTGTCGCAATACTTGTGTAGTTGCTGCAAGCAAGGAGGTTCAACCGTATCACCTAACTCTTTATGCTAATCCATTTGTGTTGCTGGATCAAAATTACTTGATATGAGGTACACTGTGAAATCGTCTTTAAACGTCTCTTTTGTACGACTTATTTTTGCTAGTGATCCGATAGGATCTATTACACTTTTTTCTAGTTTACCCAAAGAAGATGACGTGGGGACTTTCATAGGCTTAACAAATAGAAGATCATAGAAATATTTGTTGGTTAAACGTCGTTTGTTTTTGTGAAAAGCTGTCAGTGTTTCCCATGCAGTGAGATAATTATTCGCAGATATATCGTAGTCTCTTATAAGATTTACTGCTTTGCCCTGTAAGTAAGCCTACAAATAGTAGAATTTTTCAACATTACTCAATGTTTCATTTTGATGAATAACAACACAATATACTCGTAAATCGCGAAACCTTTCCCAATTGGCTTGTTTTCCGGGAAAATTTATGGACATTAATCACAGGTTGTCGTGATGTCGAATGTACTATGTGTTGTTGGGAGCTATTCAATTCATTTAACTCAGTAGGAACCTCATCGGACGTAAATTCAGCTAAAAGTCTAGGAAATTTATTCTTTGTCCTATAATAGGCATATTCAGCTTGTGAAGGAATATCCTCCACAAAATACTTATCCTCTGCGGTTTTTTGTTATTATTTTTAAGAATTTTCTCATTTGTTTTAAGAAAAGTATCTGAATATAATCTAGCCCTAAATTATTCAATGAGAATTTATCTTTTCTGGGGAGTCCTGATCATCATATATTCTCCCTAAGTCTTTCAATTTTGCTAAGAGCTGATATCGAGCTTCATAAAGATCTTCCATTATTATTTGGTTGGTGATAATTAAAATTATTAGTGAAGTTACAAAAGGAAACTGTACCACGAATAATATGGCTAAGGTTTATGATCAGCTTGTCAAAGTTTATTAATATCTGTAGGGAGATATTTAAGTGAAGTAATATTATTTCGATATTCTGAACAAAGCGATATGCTGCTATTGATTCCTATCCTTGTTATGTTTTTGCTGCCACAATCAAAACACCCATCACAAGCAGAGGAATCCACTCGCTGATAGCAAGTGAACCTAGAAATACAATTCAACGCAATTCGAGTCCATAATCCGAAGACATTCTTTGTTATCTGATCTCGAAATTAAAACTGATTGACAATACACTTGCGTATCAATCCCCGAATTTTAATTTGTTAGGCTATGATTTTATTTTATCATGTCGCGAGACTAGATCCAATTCAAACCAAGAATATATTTTACGGCTTTTAAGATTTCAAAAAAAAAATTCAAAATGTATTTAAATTTTTAAGCACTTAAAATTTAGAGAACTTACTACATGTTGAGATGTATAAGAAGCCCCGAGACCACTGTGAGAAACGAGGCAGCAATACCATCTCATGTGTTGAACCGACGACGTGACATCAATAGCGTTGAATGTCGGCATACGCGCGGTGAGGTGAGAGACGCGCAAGGGGTGACACTCTACTTGATGCTTGCAAAAATGGCTGCGCACCGGCAATCCAATGTTATAGCTAGTATAAATGCGCAAAACGCCTTTCTATAACATCTATGGGTTAACACTCATGGTTGTCCAAAATATCGAGACCATGCAATTGACTTTCGATGAATTAGATTTCCAAATGTTGATTAGTATATTATAGACGCACCACACGCCTTCCTATAAAAAGTTGAAAGTTGTATAGAACAGACTCCGATGGTCGGTACGAGACGCGCTGTAATGTGAAAGACGTGCAAGGGGTGACGCTGATGCTTACAAAAATAACTGCGCGCCGGCAGCCCAAAGCTAGATATTATAGATGCGCAAAACACCTTTCTGTAATATCGCTGTAGTGAATTTCGTGTTAGACAAAGATATACTTGTTGAAGCAGGTCTTTGAACCTGCTGAAGAAAGTGAAATGTATTTCTTGACTAAGGCATATAGCGTCCCTTAGTTTTGACGCACGAGCCAAACTCCTTTGCATCGCATAAATTACAGATGCGCCAACCGCTTTTCTGTTATCGAGAGCACTCACCGAAAAAGCACGCGGCGGGTACTCGGCAATATTTGGCGATTGCGCGAGAAAATACAATTTGCACTTTACACTTGTATTTTTGTTCACTTTCCTATCCGGCTCGACGGACAATGTTTAGGATTAAAAGGTAAGAAGTAAACATTGCTAATGCAAATGAAAGAACATGGATTGTATTTTTATGTAGTTTATTACGTGCTCAGTAGTTACGGTGTGTTAGCAAGACTGATATGTACAGGAATGGTCAATTCGAAGTTTCTTCTTGGTCAATTCGAAGTTTCTTCTTCAAACAGCTGTTATTCTTTTCTTGACGTAGAGGTATCGCACAGATGGCTTTTATCTTTTATATGATTTACAGGCGCGGTAATAAAAAATGCCTTATGACTAATAGTAACTTTAATACTGAAAAGCAAAAATCTCGAACAGACGCCAAATAAGGTTATGCTGTGTGTATGGTGGGATTGGAAGGGAATCGTTTATCATGAGGTACTAGAAACTGGCCAAACACTCAATTCCCAGATTGCAACAAGCAATTCAAAAAATAACCGGCCAGAAGTGCTACACAGATGTAATAATGGCTCCATCCAAAAAAATGGCATAAGGCCATAGATAATAATGGAGAACATATACCTAAATAAAATCCATTTTAAATAAAAGTAATTCATTTTCAATTGAAAAATGAGAGAAAAGACAATACGTTTTAGACTTACCAATATTTTAAAATTAGTAAGCACCTTTCTTATTACAGAACTTTGTTGACTAGCGATATTGAATATATTTTAATCATGCAAGTTGAAGTCAACTTTTCTTTGTGCTTCGTTACATCTCTTATTTTCCATGCGATGTACTCCACAAGAGTGTCTTTAAATTTAGTAAGCTCTTTCCAACAAAAAAAAAACATATTTTGACAATTCAAATTTATTCAAATTATTTGGGATCACAGTGTTTTCAGAATGGTGGAGTCGTACACTAAATTTTTATATTTAGTCGTTTTCCTCCCGGAAAAAATTCTCGCTAACCTCACCATACTTGGATCAATAATGATACCTTAACAAAATTCCAAAGTATGCATGTCGAAAAATTGCTATAAGCACGTATCACGATCCAAGCTTAATTGTAAATTCCAGTCGATATTAGGCGCCAGGTTGCAAATTCCATTAACCTCTTCTAATCTTTCGATTTCCTTGAATCCGACCAAGATTTATGGAAGTTAACTTCTTGCTTCTTGCAGAATTGCATTCATGTCAGATATTGGTAACATTATTTTTTAAACGATTTCAAAATATGACAATGATTAACATACATGAGTACTTTACTTGTGCTTCAGATTGCACAAAAGCCAAGTCAAATATTTTCGTGCATTTCCATCAATTTCTGCAATTCTCATTTTCGATCAAATACTGTCGAATATATGTTTCGTGATAAAATGCAGTCGTGGATATGTCACCGACAGATTTCAAAATTTTTTTCTTTTGATATGGATGGAATAGAAACATATCCAATTGTTAAAATCGATTTTGGGATATGTAGTACAGGGTAGTGGTGAAGTTTTATTGCAGATGAATGTGCTGCAGCCTTCAGAAATTTGAGTAAATTTTGCTGATCAACTAAACACTACAATACGCATCATTAAATTCAAAGATGAAAGAAAATGAATTGTAATTTCTATTTCTATTGAGAGATAGTGAAATTAGTTTTTCAAATCGCACATCATCATTACTCTCAAATAACTTTCTTTCCTTGAAAGTAATTGACTTTTTGTTTTCAAATTAATTTCTAATCCCATCAACACCATCAACCATCCTTTGTCAAAAGTACGATGAAAAAAAAAACGTTAGTAAAAACTCACGAGAATTTCTTCCTACTCAAACTTTAAGCAACCTACCCACGATTTCCAAGGAAATTGATATTTGACGATAAATTTTCCAGCCAAAAGAAATCGATCTTTCGTAAAGTTTAAAGTAAACTTTCACTTATGTCAGTTGAGGTCTGTCGGTGTGGTATACACCATAAGAAAAAATATTGTATCTGAAGATCAACACGATCATCGTCAGCATTTTTCACTTCACTATTGCTATCATCATATTATCATCGACAACTTCTTGTCAGATTATTGAAAATCAGTGTTGTCGATTTGAATTTTTAATGCATTGTTTGATCCTGAAATTTCAATTTATCGAATCAACGATGTTAGTGAACTGATATCAAAGCGCAAATCAAAGATCAATTTATTAAAGGAAGGGTAAGGAAAGTATAGTCTGTTTATTTTTTTTCTGGCTACTATGTGCTCAGAGAGTTTTGCTTGAATTTGACGAATACTTATTTACGTCGAAAATCGGTTTTTGGACATATCTTTTGAGAGCATATATTCGCTCAATAGAAATGTGTTCATAACGAATACCGAATTGGTGGAGTATTGTAAATTGATCTTTGATTAGAATCGGGAGAAGTGTATTGAGTAGGAGCCTTTCGAAGGTTTTGGAAAGGTTCGTAGACGACTAATGGGTCTATGCGCCTAAAGTTTTTGGTGGTTGGGAGGTGAATGCCATTTATGCACTGAGTGTGGCGTTCCCATTCTTGCGAAGAACTGGACTACCTACCAAACACCCCTCCTATCAACCTGAGAACTGAGTCTAGAACCGTTTGACACATTACTTCGAGCGAAGTCTCGTTTTGCTACGCAGTGAGGTGTCCTCAAGCCCGGGGATACCTCTTCCAGTGAAAGGGGACTACCAGACAAGTAATCCTCCTCCGTGGCTGTAAGTCCCTTTTATCTTTTAGGACTGTGTCACATGGTTCCATTTGTCAACTGATCCAAGCATCACCGCGAACATACATACTATCCACCTCAAGTTTAGTTCTTCTTTCCAGGTTTATGGATGACTATTATCTGGACATGTTTCCAACTAACTGAATAGTGATTGGTTCGTGAAATTGCATCAAATGCTCTGGATGAAGTTTGTTTCATCATCAAAGCCCAAAAGAATAATAAAGCGCCGGGCATTGATGAGATTCCTGTGGAGCTCATCAAATATGGTGGCTGTAGTGTTCATCAAGCTATTCACAAAGTCATCCAGTACATTTGGCAACAAGAACATATGCCGAAAGAGTGGAGCCAATCAATTATATTCCCTATCCAAAAAAAGGGTGACAAGCTACAGTGCGAAAATTATAGAGGCATATCACTACTTTGTACGGCGTACAAAATATTTTCTAAAATCTTAGAAAATAATATCGGATCATACGCCAACAATGTTATTGGGGAGTATCATGGTGGTTTAAGGGTAGGTAGATCAACAACAGACCAATTGTTCATAGTCAAGCAGGTACTTGAAAAATGCTGGGAGTTCAACATAGACGTGCACTAAATTTTCGTTGACTTCAAGCAAGCATACGACAGTATTGATCGTAATGTACTGTTCCAAATAATGCTTGGTTTTGGCATCCCAGACAAATTAGTCCGTCATACCAAAATGACAATGACGTCAACGACCTCCCAAGTCCGCATTAATAGCCAACTCACCGATGCCTTTGACAGAAATATCGGACTAAAGCAGGGAGATGGGCTGGCCCCATTGCTTTTCAATTTGGCTCTGGAGTACGTCATACGGAAGCTACCTGTCGATACGCGAGGTACATTACTATATAAGTCAAGCCAGGTAGTGGCCTATGCGGATGACATCAACATTCTGTCACGGTCATTAACAACTGCCAAAGAACTCTTCCTGAAACTCGACAGCGAAGCAAAACTAGTAGGGCTACAAATCAACAAAAATAAAACAAAGCTCATGACACAGTCGAGGAAAAGTACCCCAAATACACAAAATATCACACTTGCCGTATTTAGGCGCCAAAATAATGCAAACGGGCAATGAAAGAGACGAAATACGCCGAAGGATACAGCTCGCAAATAAAATATTTTATTCAGTATTGACGATCTTGAAGACCAGCTGCATACACAGAAAAACAAAGCTCCAAGTATACAAATCTGTGCTAAGACCTGTGTTACGCTGTGGGTGTGAAACATGGACCATAACCCAAGCATCCGCAAATATATTGAACGCCTTTGAGCGACGGGTCCTGAGGCGAATAATAGGAGCGAAGCTAGACGGGGACCAATCGCAAATCCGATATAACCATGAACCGTATGAAATTTTTGACGAACCGGAGGTCTCAAGGATTGTAAGACTGCGGAAGCTGCGCTGGGCTGGACACATGAATCCTATGGATGAACAACGCATACCCAAGAAGGTATTCGTTGAGAGAGCTGAAGGCCGGCGGCCAGTGGAGTAACCAAGGAAACGCTGGTCTGACCCGGTCGACGAAGACAGTTCATCGCTGCTCGGATTTCGGAATTGGATGACATGGTCAACGGACCGAGACAGTTGGAGGCGCTGTTTGCAGGAAGCGAAGGCCCGAAAGGGGCTGTAGGGCTAAGAAGAAGAAGAAGATACGAGTAAGTAATATTCCTACTTTTCTGGGGAGGAAAAGTTAGTTTTTTTCATTTTTTCTGTCCACATGTTACGACCAGGATCTTTGTTTGTATTAATTTCTTTTAGTTTCTTAGCAGGTGCTGAGAAACTGGGCTAGTTCTCTTTTGATCCTGAATGTGCTGTGTGTAGTCATTAGCCTTTTAAAGTTTGAAAGCTCTGTTGCGAGTGAACAAATACAACATACTCGTATATACTTTCGCTTCATCACTAAAGTAGTGGTGAGCGAGCAAACACTGCCTATGTACTCTCGCTTTGCCAATGAAATTAGACAAGCAAGTGCACACGCCCGTCGTTATCGAAGCGTGTCGTCCAATGACCAAGCGTAAAGGTAAATAAGCGAGTGGAAAAGTAAATAAAAAAGATTAACCCGCAATTCACTTCACACGATTATCACATCATGAACCACAAGCTTTGGGTGTGCTTCCAAGAGAGTTAAGCTGAAAGGAAAGTTGAAAGTTCAGGCGATAATGCTCTTTTGTTCAATGTCCTCAGTTTCGCTAATTCACCCCAAAAGATCGTGAGAAAGCCGATAGCTCAAGCGAAAAGTACTCCTTCACTCAATTTCCCCAGTTTCACATATTCACCATCCGAGCAAGCGAGAAGGAGCGGGGAGGTAAAGCTTTCATGGAACGAGAGTAACTGAAGCTACGAAGTGTAACCATCAAGTAATGAGACTGATTCCATGAAAATCGTATATTTAAAATTTATTCTACAACTCTGCCATCCCTTTCAAAGTTGTCCCCTTGAGCAGCTATACAAAGATTCCGGCGCGTTTTCCGTGATTGGTAACATTTCTGGAACGCTTTGACTGGAATGTCCACGAGTACCCTCGTCAGGGCCGCCTGGATGTCCGTAATCAACTCAAAATGGGTTCCTTTGACCACCAATTTTGTGCTAGGGAACAAAAAAGTCACAGGGCGACATATCGGGTGAATAAGGTGTCTGTTGCAACACGGTGATCCCTTTAGAGACCAAATACTGGAACACGCTGAGGGTGGTGTGGCAGGGTGCGTTGTCATGATGAAGAATCCAGCTACGAGCGGTGCCTGGCCGTACCCTGTTGACTCGTTTTCGCAACCTTTTGAGTACTTGGCGATAGTAGACTTGATTTACGGTTTGCCCCAATGGAAGAAATTCTTTGTGGACGATTCCACAGTTATCAAAAAAGGCAAAAATCATCGTTTTCACCTTCGACTTGCTTTAACGTTTGGTTTCCGGGTCGTTTTGGAAAAACCAGCCCTCATCGCCTGTAATAACTTGATCAAGCAGTGTAGGATCATTTTCCACTTGTTCCAAAACAGTTTTCTGCGACGGTCATTCAATGCTGCTTTTGCTCTCCAGAATGGTTCTTTGGAACCATCTTCGCCTACAACTTTTTCATCCCAAAATCGTCGGTTAAAATCTGTCTGGCTGTTTCACGGTTCATACCCAGTTTCAAGGCCAACATTTGAACTGTTAAATACCGATCTTTACGGATAAGGGAATGCACACGCTGCGCATTCGCGTCAGTCTGCACCTTGACTGGTCATCCGCTCCGCGCCTTGTCTTCCACGCTTTCATGCCCCTCCTTAAACTCTTTATGCCATCGAAACACCTGGGCACGACTATGAGCAATATCACCATGCACTTTTAAAATTTTAGCGTACGTTTCCGAAGCTTTTGCTCTTGATTTCGTTTCTCCATTTTCGTGATGAGCCTCACGAACACACGTCTACTCAACACGACACAGCAGGCAAACTAAACAAGCTAGAGAAACGGTAAATATATCAATAAAAATCAAAAGAATGCCAAAGAAAGAAAGGGAACTTCAAGGTCAAAGATTTACCAGAAGCTCGACAATAAATTTACTCTCATTATTTAATTGTCACACTTCGTATGTTTGAGTCCGAAATGGAGCGTGCTGCTACCCATTAGTTTGAACATACGTGCAATAACGCGACTGAAGTTTTAGACGAAAGTATTCAACGAAATGGTGAGGAGTGAGTTGTTGGCTTGGGCTGCGATCCTCAATCAGCCTTTTGGCGTTTCACGCCGTGCGATCACCTCGATCCATTAGCTCGTCCAGTTGTTTCCCTCTTTAGGCTGGCACTCACCTGTGAGGTGCGACAGGTCAGAGTGAAAGTGAAAAGCGCTGCGCCCAACACTGATGGTTAGAGGTTTGAAAAGGCTTAACACGCGAAGATGTAATCAACCAATTCGGTCTTTATTTATAAATATTTAAAAAAAAGGAAAGTGAAATAAAGTTAAACCCTTTGAAATAAACTCTCGTTTTTGGTGTTCTAGTTTAGATGGCTGCAGTAGCAGGTAAGTGTCATGCAGGGAGATCCCTCCCCGGGCGTCTTGATGGTTTATATAGGATACACATCAGATCGAGCTCCAAGTTCATACCAATATACATAGAGTCTAAGGAAGACTGCGCAGAGACTCCAGTTTTTGGCTAGTTATCGATTGTTCAGAAGCCTGAGGTGCTTTTTATATGCGTTTCTGCATAGACTGGTTTTGAACAACGCCACTTGCACTACCCCCAGTTTAGAGGGTAATAAGCTGTACAACTGAGAGGCTTGAACCCAAGTGATTTTAAAAATTGATTTTAAAAATTTCATGCGTGTATTTGAATGCAAAATGCTGAATGTATCGACGTATCGAACAGTATAGATGTTTATTTGTATGATTATCCGATTCTTTTTATGTGTATGAAACTATGAAAACTACGATAATCTGCCACAGTGATCAAAGTCAAGCAATTAGGAGGAAAGTTGAGGAATTAATTGAGAAATCTTGGTATTAGGGCTTAAATTACGCAAGTGTAGGATGCATGGTGATCAGTGATTTTCTTGGACCAGTTTAATTTTGGAAACTGGTGGGGCATATTGTTTTCCCCAAAATGGTAATAAATGTCAATAACTGCAATGACAGCTTTGCTATCAAATTCTAATTAAATCACCTTCGTAGTTATCAATGGTAACTTTAATTTTTTTTTAAAAGGCAGACTGAAGAGAGTGAAGGCAAGTCTTTTGTGCCTGATAATCGAATGAAAAGTAATAACCATGCCGTCGGAATGTAGTTTGAGTGATGGGATGAATTCCATCTTTATTTGCATCGTATTCCCTTCTGGAAGCCAGGTCATGGCCTCTATGATTAATTTTTTGCAACCATCACGGTTCTGGGACCTTGTTTGCCAGTTGACCATTCTCAACAAGGACCAATTGTCAGTGTCTGTCATGTTTACTCATCGTGTCTTGGTCTACCCACTAGATGTCTACCTTGTGCTCTACCATATAATGTTCTTTTGGAGTACCGGTTTTCTTTCACCCTTTCTGTAGGGCCTCCGCACTGAAATTTGTGAAAGTTTACGCAAGCAGAGAGAGTTGGATCGTCAAGTAATTCATACAACGCATTGTTGTAACATACCCTCTTCTCTCTTCCTTGTTTCACTGGGCTTTAGATTTTCTGGAGCACTTTGTGTTCAAATATATTCACTGCCTCTTTGAATTCACTCAGCAGAGTCCATGTTTCACTTCCTTAGAACAGCGCAGGTTTGACTATTGATTTTCAAATGCATAGCTTATTTTTCATGCGCACAATTCTGAACCCCATAATGGAGGTACGGAGTAATATATGTGGCGTCTAGTCTGATACTTTTTGGTGCCTCCAGGTTGACTGCAAAAAAAACAAGGCTATCGTTACTTTCGAGATTATAGCCTTCTATGGTCAGGTTGTATCGGGCAAAAGAGTTCTTCCTCGTTTGAGTCATAAATTCAGTTTCAGTTGTTCAAATTTTTTTTCAAGCATCATTTTGTACGACACTGTCATGTAATTTTTTGAAGTCTACAAAGAGTTGATGTGTGTTGAGCGCCTACTTTACTGAGAATATTTGATCTTTTGTAGACCGGTCACTTCAAAATCCTCCGTGATAGTCTCCTATAATACTTTCATAGTATGGCTTCAATTTTCTTTCTACGATTTTGGGGAGCACTTTATAAGACCTGCAATGTTGAGCAATGTTTCTATCATTTTCAAACCTCACCTTATACCCTTCCTTGTATACAGAACATACGATACTTTTTGGTAGTTCTCTGGTTACTGATACTCTGCCCATATTCTGCATATAGATCAATGGAGAAGGTCACTTGGATAGAGGCTTTCCATTTGGAGCAGCTCTGCTAGTATTCCATCTATTTCAGGAGTCTAACCTTTTTTGTGGTAATGAGCTGTTGCATATAAGCTAAGAACTTTTTTCTGCTTCTGGAATATTCATAGCTTCAGCTTTGGTTGGGGATGCTGTGAATAGTTTTTGGGAATATTGGACTGGGTTGCTTATGATTGGTGCTTGCGGACTTTTGCAAAGACTTGCTTGTGGATTGAAGCCATCACTTAGCTTTTTTATAAGGATGTAAGCAAATTTGGCTTCATGCAGGGTCATATTTTCGTTTATTTGTTGGATCTTGGTGTCGGTGGTTACTTATTTATTTCTTCGGAATATGTTTTTGTTTGTTTTCGGAGAATATTATATTGCTTTTCTTTGGGCTGAGTTGGCCCCTGGGTGTATTTTTTGTACGCCTGGTTAGTTTTCTCAACCGTTTCCATGCATTTTTCTTTGCATCAGTTGTTCCTATTTATCTTTTGTCAATGGGATAAGGCCCCTTTGGCCGCTTGTATTGCCATCTCTCTTATTGTCTTCTACGTGGTTTAAATGCCATCATTATTTTCTCTTACCTACGGGGGTATGATGATGCGGTTTCCAGTGCTGAAATTTATGTGGATGTTATTGAGCCATCGTGTAGCTTGTGCATCTGTTACCTTAGGGTAACTGATGTTCCTTGCAAACAGCTCTTGGAGGATCGGCATTGAAACTTGACCTTCATATGGTCATGGTTTGAATCACAGACAGTGCTGCGGAGTCGTATGAAATTTTTGACGAACCGGAGGTCTCAAGGATTGTAAGACTGCGGAAGCTGCAATGGGCTGGACACATGAATCGTATGGACGAACAACGGATACCCAAGAAGGTATTCGTTGGGAGAACTGAAGGCCGGAGGCCAGTGGAGAAACCGAGAAAACGCTGGTCTAACTCGGTCGACGAAGATAGTTGGGATCGCTGCTCGAATTTCGGAATTGGAAGACGCGGTCAACGGACCAAAAAATCTGGAGGCACAATTTGCAGGAAGCGAAGGCCCGAAAGGGGCTCAAACTTTGTGAAAACTTCAAAACTGATGGTCTTACAAAAGTTTAAGTCTTACCAAAAATGAAAAATAATGAAGTAGCCCTTAAAATTTTTTCATCAAAGGCTGTCGAGCTGGGTATCAAATGAAAGGTTTTGACTAGAACTTTTGGAATTTGAAAGCAAAATGTCATTTTATGCATTAGGGAGCCCAAGAGGAAGCAAATTGTACCTTGATTTTGTGTCTCCTCACACCTTATGACTGGACACCATTGAGCCAAAAAATTTGAAGCAACAAGTACCTCAGAAACCAAGATTCGCCCAATAATATAATTATAGTATGATTTGTAAATTTCACATTTTCACCTATAAAATCAAAACTTACCATTAACTTTCTCGAAATATTATAGTTATATAGACTTATATAAGATCTTTATGCTCACAAAATTTTGTTGAAATCGAATCATAATCAAGTGGGTTATAGCCATTTCAATTGTATGGAATTACAATAACAATAGTAGTCAGCATGGCTTAGTGGTTAGAGCACTAAGCCCGTAAGTCGAAGGTCTCTGGTTCAAATTTTGTTGACGTCAACGAGATTAAGTTCGAGTGGTTCTTCGGACGGACTATAAGCCTGTTCAGTTATTATACGTGCTGGTTTAAAATCAGAACATATTGCAGCTGGGTGAACGGACACACGGCCAAAGCGTGATAATGATCATATCACTCTGTGAAGGGACGAGACATTAGATCATGAAAATGAGATACTCTAACTTTCTCTAAGCAAAGGCCCGAAAGGGACTGTAGTGCGTTCAATATATTTGCTTGAGTTAGGATTCATGTTTCACACCCGCATAACACAGGCCTTATTATACATTTGTATACTTCAAATTGACCTAGGTACTTTCATTTTCTGACAATTTGCACGAAAATTTAAGAAATCGTGTTTAATTTAAATATGTTTAACCGAATGAGCGTTGAGAAAAGTTATTTAAGCTCGATCATAATGACGGCTGCAATGTGCTTATGAAAGAAACTCTGCATCTTTTTCTAATCCAATTATTGGATGAATAATTCAAGTTATCAGTGCACGCTATTAGAAAACTTCTTTCGAAACCTAGAATGGTTAAAAAGACCTTCTGGTAGGATCACTTTCCTGCTTACTCAACATGTTACATTAAGTTAAAAGGTTATTCAAAAGCAAAACTGGGTGATTAATTTTGCGCCACACACGAATTTTTCGTTTATTTCCCCTCCCTGTGCGCCCCTCGAAACAAAGTTTGCCAAACTCAAACCTGCTTTGAAAAGTTCTCATCAAGACCTTTCATTTGATACCCATATCGGCTACCTTTGATGAAATTTTTAAATACCTTATAAAATTTTTTTGTAGTTGAACTTTAAAGAGAGCACCACTTTACACCTATATACAAAATTTGGTGTTTCTAGCTTAAGTAGCTTCCAAGAAAAACTGCTGTGACACACGGACGGATGGTCGGACATACAGACGGACAGACAGGACGCGTTTTAACTTGCAAAATTATTTTACAAAACCCTAAAAACGAAAATTTTAAGCCGAATACTTCCCGTTGCCATTTTCACTAACAATTGAATACTTTTGCCCTATCTAAAGCGAAACTCCGATTTGAACGAGATTTGGCACATTGATTGATGAGACTCTAAGACGCAAGCATTTTTAAAAAATCTAAAATTAAAGTTCAGAAAATAAGGGAAATTCGCTATTTGAGCACCAATGAAGTAAATTTGTCTTTCCACCTGGTGCTGGCAACGGAATTTTTATTGTATAGTAGCGTGATAGTATAATGAACTTGTGGAGAAGCAGTGAATTCATTTGAAGAAAAAGCGTTCCGAAGTGAAACTGAGGTGGTAAAGATCCCGAAAAAAAAATTCTTAGTTAGCGAAGTGGATTTATGACACGAAGGTATATTGACAACAAAGCAAAAACATCCAGCTAGGGAAAGGGGTCCCTCTTGCAGAAACCGTAATTGGTGCCACTATTTCATTCGTAAATTTTTATGTTTTTCTTTATCAATATCCAAATAATAGATTTTAAGAGAAATCATCAGCTTGAATGTAAGTGCTTTTTGATTTCCAGGTTATATTTCAGAGAGTCATAACTTTGTTTGGTGGCCAGTGCGTGAACAAGTGTTATGTACAACTGCTTTCTTACGGGCCAGTGGAGACCCAAAAGCCCCAAATGAAGTTTCCCAAGTAGGGTGTAACATGAATCTGCATCTATTTTAAATTAACTGAACAAAGAACTCCGTTTCTTTGCCGATGGAAGTTGTCCATTAAGGATTGCAACGATGGTCTGCTGTCTCAGTGAGAGAAAGATTAATGCTCAGCTGGATTGGCCTTGCCTGGGGACGCGTGATTGAGCTAGCCAGCGTTATAGTGTGGTGGGGCGGGTTCTTTTCCCACAGGGCAATGGCCCACTACACATTATTTTCACACTCACGAATTGTAAGGTGACTGGGTTCAAAAGCGGAACCGATTAGCTGATGTGAAAGGTGCCAATGCCCGAAGTAACCTATTGAAAGGGATTGCAAATAGAAAAGAGACGACAAATAACTCATTAACCGCGCGCGATAGTCAAGTTGGGTTTGTCCTTGCGGAGGACCCTCACAGCCTACAAACAAGAGTGGGGCAACCTGACCGAAAATCAAAAAAATGCTACCTTGCCCCATATCGAGTGTGAAAGGCTAAGCAGTTCTGCGAGAGCATCTTTAACAACCAAAAAAGGGGGAAGCTCACCCGATGGCTCGCTCATAAATGAAGGGACTAGCCAACGTGGTGGTGCCCATACCCAGTCAGAATTTTCGGGTTCAATCAACTACACATTTTATTCCATTAAAATCATTACTTTTATATTAAAAAAAAAAACAAATTATCACAAATTTTCCCGACCTGACTTATGAGTGCAGGTAGTTTTAAAAAAAACAATTACTGCCATTGAAAATACAACCTTTCAACAACTTAATGTGAAAAATTTATATCGGTACGTTTATCATTATTTTTTACAGACATCCAAAGTGAACGCTCTCAGTGAATTTGTAAATATGGAAAAAAATCCGGCGTCGTTATGTGATACAAAACTTTCATTCGAACGTCCAACCGATATCAAAGCCGAGTTGGATTCCACTCTGGAAAAGTTTGCTGCTTCGTTCACAACTGTCAAATATTGGGTAGCTGAGTTTAAGCGAGGTCGTACGAGCTGCCAAGATGAACACCGCAGTGGTCGCGATAGTGAGGTCACTACGTCAGAAAATGTGAAGAAAATCCACAAAATGGTATTGGATGTCGACTTAAAGTGCACAAGATAGCAGACATGGCAGGCATTTCAAAAGTACTGTGCATCGCATTTTGACCGAAAATTTTTGCTTGAGAAAGCTGTGCGTAAGATGGGTGCGTCGTTTACTCACAATGGAGCACAAACAGCAACGTGAGGATGTTTCCATCGAGTGTTTGACAATGTTTCGCAGCAATAAAGCCAAATTTTCGTCAATTCATAACCATGGACAAAACATGGGTCCATCATTTTACACCTGAAACCCAGGAACAGTCAAAGCAGTGGAAAGCAAAGACAGTTCAGTCAGCTGGCAAGGCCATGGCATCCGTTTTCAGGGATGCGAGTGGAATAATATTTATTGATTACCTCAAAAAAGAAACAAGTTGGGTAGACAGACTTACGCTCATGTCAGAAGAGTTCTGTACTCAAAAAAATGCAGTAACCAGCAACGAATAAAATCAAGAAACATGTCAAAGACGATTTTATTGGAGAAAATATGAAATTCCAAGATCATACTATTCTTAACAAAGTTGAACCAATTATGACTTCTGAGTTGCTTGTTTTGTTAGACCCATAAATATCTCCCTTGATTATATTTCAGATTTTTTAGATCACAGGTGTCCATTCGCGAGAGAGGTAACAAATATTTCATGTATTTCCCCGCCGGTGCTCCACTGAACCAAAAACTGTCAGTTTAAGAACTGCTTTGAAAAGCTTTCATAAGAACTTTCATTTAATACTCATATCGGCTACGTTTGATGAAATTTTTTTTCAGGGACCACTCCCCTGTACTGTAATCATCGATTCATGGCCAATTTTTTCGAATCCTAGAATGGTTACAAAGCCCTTTTGCTAGGAGCTCTCCTGCCTCTTCGACGTGTTTCACATATGAGTATTAATTGTAGGTACTCATCTTCAGTCATTCATTAAATTGAAACAAGTGTTAAAAGCATGCACCTTAAACGTTGAAGTTAGGAAAGAATATCTCAAAATTATTCAACCTTCGCATTGAAAGTCGCCACTATTTTGTTTTACGATTACTAATACCCCTAGCCAAACCAATTCTCAAAATTATCATGATACATATAATTCCTGAAACTTTCATGCAAATCCTAGCAAACCTGTAGTGTCTGAGTCGGTAAAAAGCGCATATTGTTCCATATGTTTCCATAATAATACAGCGCATAGGAAAATTCAAACCACTAAAACTTTGTTAAATACCAGTCGATCTTAATAAAACTCGCAGGACAGGTCAACCTTGTAAATATTCATTTGTATAGTTGAGATTTTATTCAAGAAAATGTAAAATCGATAAATCATACTATTCCTACCCAAGTTGAGCGAATTTCGATTTCTCACGTATTTGTTGTTGTTGTACTTATTAAGGCCTACATTCATGATTTTTTTTAGATTTTCGGATGAAAAGTGTCCAATCACGAGGGGGAGGGGATGTATGCTAAAAGTTCGTACATTTGCCCTCCTCCTGCCCCCCACGGTACTGGTACGGCAATTTTAAGACTTGTTTTGAAAAGGCCTCATTGAGACCACCCTACTTGACTACAAATGGTGAAAAACATTTTTTTTAAGGGTCACCTCCCTATATGGGGAGACCCCCCTTACACCCCTTTGAAAAAATTTTCCACCGTAAGGTCTCAAGAACTCGCAAATTCTGACGTTTCCACAAAGTTTCATGGGTGTAGCTTCTATAATTTCGGATAAAAAGTGCTGTGACATACAGACGGACGGACGGACAGGTCGTGATTGCAATATTGTTTTGTATTTTAGTACGAAACCTTAAAGACACATGATTCAAGCCAAACGAAAATTGATTTCTTGACATCATTTCCACGCAAGTCAATATCTTTGGTCAAATGCTTTTCCCAACCCTTCAGACCATCAGAAAAAAACTCTTTAGGTAAACCTGAAAAATACAGATTTACTGCCCTTTCAACTTCGGTATTTGACCTTGATTTTTCTCATCCAGAATTTTTTTCAAGTTGGGTAACAAAAAAAAGTCACTCGGAGCTACGTATGGTGAGTAAAGTGGGTGTTGAAGCAGTTCGAATTTCAATTCGTCCAATTTCGCCATTGTGACCATGCATGTGTGGGCTCGCGCGTTGTCTTGTTGAAACGGCACCTTCTTCTTCGCCAGGTGTGGTCCCTTCTTCTTGAGCTCCATCTTCGGCGGGTTCAGCAATGCAGCGAGATAGAGTCTGTTTATGTTTTTACCTTTTTGAAGGTAATCAACCATAGTTAGTCTACGCCTGTCTCAAAAAACGGTCGCAACCACTTTTCTGGCAGAAAAAACAACCTTCGCCTTCTTTGAAGCTAGTTTCCCCACCACAATCCACATCAGGTTTCATCGACAGTAATCGATCGGTGCTTAAACTCGGTAGGATTCTTTTGGAACAGCTGAAGAGTCTGGCGCAACATATCAATCCGTATGGGCTTTTAGTCAATCGTCAACAAACGTGGCATCCATCACGTGGATAATTTTCTCATGCAAAAGTCCTCACCTTCATCATATGCACCCATTAAGTTGATACCCTACAAGCCTCAATAATTTCCTAAATGGTTAATCAGCGATATTCCATCACGGTTGTGTGCACCAAACTGACGATATATATCTTCCGTCGAGACAGTTTTTGGACGTCCTGAATGTTCATCGTTAAAATTCTTGTGTGACCGCGTTTGAACTCAACCACTCAATGTTTTACGGTTGTAAATGAGGGCGACGATTCACCATACACGGAGTCTAAATCTTCTTTCACTTCCCTTTCAAATAAAGATACTTTACCACTGCGTGATACTCGATTTTATCCATTGTTCTTAACAAACGTCACCTGTCAAGTTTGGAAGGGTATCATGTATTTTTCCCTGATTGGAATGACTTAAAATTTTTATGGCGTACATATGTAAAGGCCATCTATTGGTTGAAAAGATAATTGAATGCACCATTACTTTTATGGGTAAGGTCGGAAATGAGCTACGTAGCTAGGACAGGTAATTGTGTGATTTTTTTGATCACAACATCATTATTAGTTAACACATTCAGCGCCACCGATCCAGATAAGCGTCCAACCCAACGTTTCTTGGTAGCCATCAACTCGGTAGTGTTCATTTTGAATGAGGGATTGTGAGGCTAGCAGAAGAGGTAAATAATCAGTAATATGTTTGGCAGTCTAGGACAGTTTGGTAAATATGTTGGCATCATTGGTTTAAGGCTAGAATCTTTTGAAGATTATTTTGAGGTTATTTAATGTGTGAACTGTTGCATGTTGCATTGAAGTGGCACGGGCATTATGTTGAAGTGGTGTATTACTTTAATTTGTGTTTTTATTCTTAAAAAAATGTCAAAAATAACAATACAAGAGAACTTTAAGGCATTTATTTTTTTGTGATTTTTGAATGCAAAAGAATTTTTTAAATTATTTATCGTGCAAACTTGTTACACCCGCTTTTTATTCCACGGGAGCCGCTATGGCCCCCAGGGAAATTGAGGTGCTCCGGCGGAGCTTACGGACCTGGCTTAGCTCGTCCGGAGACGGACATGGGACGCCACTCGCTTGTTCCTCAAGGCCCCGATAAGCCGCCAAGCGAGAATGCGGCTTGCCGGAATAACCAACGTCACGATTCGCCCGAACCCTACCTACCGAGCACACACTGGCTACCACTCAACCTTTACACTTTCACAACCTTGCCGCACTTATGCGACCCTCCTACATTCCTGTCTAACACTAACCCTAGCCGCCTGGCCAGCTATCGGAATCACCACACCAACCCCGAACACTTTGATATATCACCGATTTCACTTTTTTATTAATCTTTCACTTCGACTTGCCACTCAAGCCGCACCCGTCACAATCTGTAATATGGAAAAATTTTTACCTTTCTTTTCCTCTAAAAACGTTAATTTTATCAATCAAATACGGTTGGGTAAAATTTCAAATCATATAATAAAATTTCCGAATCTTATGCAAGTAAACATCTGATTTATGTTAAACTAAAAGGATTTCTAAATAGTACCTACAAGGGGCCCCCTCGCTATCTGCATCCGTTGGTGCACTTTTATATTACTTCGGCGTCTAGGCTCTGCTTGTCGGTTCGTATTTAGTATTTTCTTCGCACTTGCCGCTTCTCGTCGCTTCGCCCTTGCTGATTAGTATTTTCTCCGCACTTGCCGCTTCTCGTCGCTTCGCACTTGGTACTTAGAATTTTCTTCGCACTTGCCGCTTCCCAGAACATCTGCTTCGCCACACCCGAGAAGAAAGAAAAAGAGGAGGCGCGTCATTCTTCACGCGCTTTTATAATCTCCTCCTAACGGCCAATGTCCCGCTCTTCGACCAAATACCATTGTCTCCGGTCATCCACCTCTTCAGCGTGGTAGTTTCTTCCTGCCACCACTTGGTTTCCGCTCCGCTCTGGTGGTGATCACTCCAAGTGCGGCTGAATTGGCTGAACGTAATTCACTGACAGTTTGGCATGTCAGTGGTGTTTATTTACTTTTATTTTGCGGAGCAACTCTTATTTCAAACTTTTACCTCAGGAAATCGTGTTGCGATGGTGATCTATAATTCGTCCTGAAATCCGCCCCAAATTAGTGCTTTTCGTGTGTCACAATGGTTTCTCTGTTTTCTGCCATTTTCCCGGGGAATAGTCTTCAGGTGTGTATGTTTATATTTAAGGTGCTGTGCAATAATTTTATTTTCTTTTTGCAACGTCGGTGCTCGACGGTTTGGGAATTCATTCAGGTAGATTTTGTGAGTTTATCTTCGTAAATTAGAGAAACAGGATTGAAAATGATTAATGTCGCTCCCACAATTGATGATTTGTCTAAAATAATTAAAGATGTTTCGCCTAGGCATTAAGAAACAGTCTCGGTTATGGCAACGAAAATGATAGCTCATCTCGCGTATGGGAAATCGTATGAGAGGTCGACAGCAGACTTTGACCTCGGAGCACCATTAGGACGTGGAAAGATTTGGACGTGTTTACATTGCACGCGAAGTTAACACTCGCTTCATGGTTGCAATGAAAATTATGTTCAAGTCGGAACCCAGCAAAGGACGAGTAGAGCGGCAGCTTCTCCGTGAAGTTGAAATTCAATCCCGATTAAAGCGTCTACATATTTTGCGCTTGTATACATGGTTCCTTGATGAAAAGAGCATCTATCTAGCTCTTGAACTAGCTGCTCAGGGTGCATTGTATAAACATCTCCTATGCATCGTTTCGGTGAACATCAAACACATATCGAGTGGCAGATGCTGTAAACTATTGTCACATGAACAATGTTATCCATCGTGATTTAAAGCCCGAGAACATTTTATTGACTTCTGATGATAATGTTAAATTGGAAGATTTTCACTTGTTTGTTCAAGAAATTGTTGATTCCGTTTGAGGCTGTGATTTTCTTGTTGTAGTGAAGTACTTCGTACTGATTTTGATATAAATTTATAAAGCTTACTCGGCAAATTTGTCAATTCGGTCAATTCACTATCAGTTAAACGTACTGATTTGATCGTGTTATTCCTTCTGATTTCGTTCTTCAAACGAGCAGTCGGTATGCCCGAAGTGGCTTTGGCCACAGTTGATTTGCCGTGTGCCCGATAGTGCCAATATTGATGGTTGCCTGGCGGGAAATTACCTCGGCGAAAGTGCCGTCGACTTGGTTTTATTCAGCTGTGATAGATCCTCCTTTTGCAGATTTGAATTACCGATAGTCTGCCCTTCACCCGATGACAATTCTGTTTGTTTAAAATTACAAATATTCGTACTTGAACTACTGTTATGAGTACAATTTGGAGTGGCAAACAAACCCTAGTCGAGTGCGGCTTAGCTTTCTGAATTTACCGAGTCACGCGAATGCCACGATAGTGTTCGGGATAAGGTAATGCTGATGCCCTTCTGTTTTATCCTTAGCATGTTGTATTGGACCAGAGCGGGCGTTGTGTTGAAGTGATGTATTACTTTATTTGGTGTTTAAAGGGTTTTGTAGTAAAATACGAAACCCTATTGAAAACGGTACTGTCTATCCGTATGTCCATCCGTCCGTATGTCACATCAGTTTTTCATTGCAAATCCTCTGTTTTGCATAACAAATCCTCTGTTATCATAAATCATCTTACTATCTGCAAATGCACAAAAAATCCACTTCTATTTCTTTCGACGGAACAATGGGTCGTATTTACATCCCTCAAGGCTGTACGAAGATAGCGCATGGGTCTGAAGGGATTTTCCATGCATTTCAACTAATGAGCCTAGACGTAGAAAAATTTGCACACAAGTAGTCTTGGGTTGAATATAAATAATAATCGAAGCAAATGGAAAAATTAGGTTTAAGAAATTGTTAGAAAATAGAGATATAGTAATTAGCAATGAGACTTAAAATTCTATAAAAGGAAAAGAAAAAAGGAAAAAAAAGACAGTCTGAAAAAGAAGCCTACGCTATCAAAAAGGTACCTCACGATTTATTTTATTACTATTGTAATAAATATAAGTATACAAATATAACAAATGAAACATTTCTTATCAATCTTACTTGTAGAATGTCATAGAAGAAATACGAGATAAATGTGCAATCAGTAAAAATTATATGAGGGAAAATGACATGAAGTATGTGTGCATGGCCAGCAATGCGGATCCGCGTCCATGAGTGGAGAAGGTGTTTGTTAGGCTGGCAACTTGCAAGTCATCTACCGTTTCCTGTTGGCATTGAATGTGTCAATTGAGACTTTCTTGTATGCTTCATTGAGGAGGGATATGAGAAACTTTTCATCCATGATGGTAGCGGTGATGATGGCCGTTTTGATTTTGGGTTAGTGCTACTAGTATTATTATGTTGCGTATTAGCTTGTGCAACACTCATTATTATTATTCTTTTTTGTAGCGCTGTAGCCCCTCTCGAGCCTTCACTTCCTGCAACAAGCGCCTTCAACTGTCTCGGATCATTGACTACGTCCTCTAATTTCGAATTCCGAGCAGTGATGAACTGTCTTCGTCGACCAAGTCAGACTAGCCTTTCCTCAGCTTCCCCACTGGTCTCCAGCCTTCAGTTTTCCCAACGAATACTTTTTTGGGTATTGCATTACTATTATTATAGATTTGCTTATTTTATATCATTTTTATATGTATATACTAGCTGATTTCGGTATACTAGAATAGCTGACATACATCGAGTGTACACAGGTATGTGGTGGACTTTTCAAATCGCCACCTATGACATCGAATTGGTCATCTTTTGAAAAAGCTTCTTTTCGCGAAGGTCTCTCGAGCAGTTTGCCTAGGTGGACTGCACGATTACTACACATTCTAGCAGATGCTAATAGCATCAGAAATTACAGAGAAATGTTTTATGTACAAAAAAATGTTTCATACACACCCCCTTCGTACACACGTGGATGCCTTAACACATCTTATTGAAAGATATTTTCAAGACCTTTCATTTGATATCGATGAAGTTTGTGGGTGGTATAGTTTCCGAGAAAACGAAACCCTGTTGGGATTTACAGAGAACGCGTCACCCAAAACTCTTGCTTCAGTGAATATCACTGACGTAAATAACCAGACGCAATTACTTACGCCAACAGCTCACCAGGAATGCATTAGTGGCTCAATTACGCCTGTACAAAGGCCTTGTATCCTTACTCGTAGTAAATCGCTGGCAAAGTAATTGGCTCCTAAGTCCCCGAACCTTGCTGCTGGTTCTAGCACTACTACGTCGTGTTCTAGTTCTCCTGTGCCATCTGCAGCAACTCAGCATGTGGTAAGTAATGAATTACCTGTGGCAAGTGATAGCTTTCCGGGACCCTCAGCAATGAATCGGGGGCGATCCCTAAAATCAAAAATAATCAATCGCCTAGTCTTCCACCTTCATCTGGTATTGACACCTCGGCTGTGGCTGCTCTGATTTTGGATGACGAACTCCCAACACTTGACATCGTATCCCCTCCAAAGGAGATCTTTATTTCACGCCTAAGCTACCATACAACTGCGGAATCCCTAAAAAACTACGTTTGTAAAAAATTTGGGCCCGCTGTTAAAGTTATTAGTTGCTACAAATTAACTAAGGATAATCTGGAGGATAGAGTGGTAGCTTCTTTCAAGCTTACAGTGCCCTCAAATTGTGATACTATTTTGAATCCTGAAGTTTGGCCACCTGGAGTACTTATTAAACCATTCAGCTCAAGAAGAAGGAAGTCCTTTCGTGCACCGGGAAGACCGCAAACTACAAACTAGTATAATATTTCATGACTGTAGCTTAACTTCAAATATTTCAGTATATCACCAAAATGTAAGATAAGCTCTTTTAATCGTTACAACTCAGCGAAGATGTATTTATGTGTTTTACGGAAGCCTGGTTAACTAGTGACATCTTAAACTCGGAAACATCCCTTGATTTTGATATGTAACGTTGTGATCGGGACTTGGCCTCTGCAAATAAAGTAGATGGAGGTGGTGTTCTTGTAGCTGTTAGTAATACAGTGCGTAGCTCCCTTTGTGCTGATTTTTGCTTTTCCCCTGTTGTGGGTTGTGTGATTGTCAAGATCTTCCTTCCTAATAATACATCTTTATTAGTTTCCTCTGTCTACATACCTAGTAACTCTCCTTTGTATATGTACGAGACATTCTTTGACGAGTTTTCCTCTTATGTCTTATTGCATCACCCGCAATCTTTAATTCTAATATGCGGTGACCTTAATTTGGGAACAGTGCAATGGACGAAGAACCTTTCTTTCTCTGTTTCATCAACCGATGCATCTTCTTTATCCCTCTCCTCATTTCTATCACTCTGTTCACTATCGCAATTCAATAATATCCCTTATGCTAATGGTCGGGTACTTGACCTAGTTCTTTTTAACTTTCCACTAAACTGTCTATCTGTTTCCACTGCATTAAATCCTCTAGTGGGTATTGATAGTCATCATCCGCCATTATCGCTCGATCTCTCCATTACAACTTTGTCAAGTCCTACTTTTGCTTCTTCGCCAAAATTCAACTTCTTCAAAGCAAACTGCGAAGCTTTAGCCTCCGAGCTTAGCTTGATTGACTGGCAGGAGTTTTTTGATAATCTGGAGTGTAAGGAAGCTCTGAATAAGTTTTATAATTACCTCTATGAGTTGATTAAACACTTCACACCTTTACAAGCTCTTCGCAAAGTAAAGCAGAAACCATGGCTAATCAAGCAAGTACTCAGTACCTTGAATGCTAAAAGTAAGGCACACTGCCGTTTCATGCGTTGTGGTACTGAAGAATACAGAGCCCGCTTTTGTGATCTACGTCTTGTAGCAAAAAAAAAAAAAAGACTGCAATGAAAAACTACTTCAGTAGCTTGGAGAGTTCCCTCATGGCAAATAATGCGAAACCATTCTGGTCATACATTAGATCCTTCAAGTCCTCCTCTTCTGTCCCTCCTACAGCCCGCTGGAATAATATAGTTAGCTCTTCTCCACAGGAGATTTCCAACTTGTTCTCTCAGTTCTTCTCGTCAACTTTTATTCCTTCTTCTCATGTCTCCGATCCAGTTAATACACCCGTACTTCACTCCATTGACATTTCTTCACTTTTCACCGACCATATCGAAGTTGAATCCCTCATTAATTCACTTAATCCTAATATATCACCTGGTCCTGACAGCTTGCCGAATATTTTTGTCAAGTCATTAGCGTCTTCACTTTGTATCCCTCTTGCATTTCTCTTCAACCTCAGTCTAAAGACTGGTATTTTCCCTACTTATTGGAAAAGAGCTAACGTTGTTCCTATTCTTAAAAGTGGTGTTCCTTCTTCTGTGTCCAATTATCGTCCTATTTCCTTAATTTCCTGTTTCCCAAAATTATTCAAGCGTCTGGTACATAACCGGCTTTCAGTTTCATTGACCCCTATCCTGTCGAAGGCAAAACATGGGTTTCTCAAAGGTCACTCTACGACCTCAAATTTAATTGAATTCACCGATTTCATTGCTAAGGCCCAAGACAATCGATTGCAGGTTGATGTAATCTTCACTGACTTCTCGAAGGCATTTGACACGGTCAACCATCAACTTCTCTGTTATAAACTTAAAAACTTTTGGGGTTGTCGGCCCTCTCTTATCATGGATGGACTCCTACTTGTCTTCTCGTATATGCTGTGTTAGTTACTATGGAACTGCCTTTATTCCATTCTATACGTCCTCTGGTGTTCCTCAAGGTTCAATTTTAGGTCCCCTCCTATTCCTATTGTTTATAAATGATCTTCCTTCGGTTATCGCTTCCAATTGCCTACTGTATGCCTATGATTTTAAAGTCTTTCGAGCTATCAGGCCTGTACAAGATTGTCAATATCTTCAGAAGGACCTGATTGCACTAAGTAACTGGTGTTCGTCTAAATACCTCTGTCTTAATGTTGCAAAATGCTATAAAATGACTTTTAATCTAAATCGTTCTCCGCTGACTTTCACCTATATGTTGAATGAAGTCCCACTCGCTGCTGTGAGCTCTGCTAAGGACCTTGGCGTTACTTTTGGTCCTAAGCTCAATTTTGATGCACACGTTCTAATCATGACTACTAGGGCCTCGAAAATATTGGGACTTTTTTTCAGGCATGCTCATAAATTTAACAATATATCTACCCCCATCTGCTTGTTTATCTGTCTTGCCCGTCCTATCCTCGAATATTGCTCTGTAGTTTGAACTCCCCGACACTCCTACGTCATTGACTCGTTAGAGAATGTCCAGCGTAAATTTACTCGTGTCTTGTTTTACAAATTCAAAATCCCATATCAACCCTATGACTGCCGTTTATCCTTCCTACGTTTGCCTACTCAGTCGCCCCGTCGCATGTATCTAGATCAGTGTTTTCTGTATCAACTCTGCCACAATCAAATTTCATTAACATTGTTTGCAGACTTACGTCTTCGTCAATCATCGCGTTCTCCTCGGGCATACAATTTTTTCGTGCCACCGTATGCCCGTACAAATTTATATTTTCATTCTCCCATTATACGAATGGTAAGGAATCATGATAAGCTTGAGCTTGGTCCTATTTCTGACTCATACCTAGTTTTCAAATTGAGATTAAGAAGCCTGATTCTTAAAACTCAACTGGAGTAAATATTAGACTTTATTTTCTTTTTTTGTGTGCTTAATTTAATTTTACACGCATATTTATTATTGTTAGTACCATCGAACTTCGTTTTTATATTATCTTTAACACTTAATTCTAATTTTCATTAATTTTCTTTTCTGATTGTTTTGTTCCATTTTGTAATTGGATTATGTTTATCTGTTAAATGGAATTTAAATAAATAAATAAAAAACTTGTTGAAACGCACGGACGGACAATTAATGATTTGAGTAGGGTTTTGTAAAATTATTCATTTAAACTTATTCGTACCTTTACAGAAAAATATGATGGCCAGAAATCAGATGACAAACACACACTAGAGGAGTAATTCTAATCCTTGACGCAAAATTGTAAACATCAAAGGAGTAGTACATGGAAAACTATTTGAAAAGAGCGATCAAATTAAATTCCTGAAATTTTTACCACATCCGTTAAAATTTCTCACTAAGTGACTTCACTCTGAACATCCTCTGAGCCAAGCGAATAATCATTAATTTACAGTACAGGTTTCGGTAACCCTTATCACTTACACAAAGTGTTAACAGAATAGATGGATCACTCGTCTGTAACGCCGCCACTAGATCGCTCCATCACTGCTTTATAGTCGTTTGCGGACGCCTTCCTTCTAATACCTGTAGTAACGCTGAACTGTTTACCTCTCTTATTGGCCAGGTGATTTGTGTTTGCTGAGATTTTAAACTATTGAACAAACGTTCTTCCGTCATTTTGCGAGTTCATTAGGAAATTTATGATCGCTTGGCAAGTTCGAAAACGATCTTTTGTAGATAGACGGCAATGCGACTTTATGTTGAAAGATTTTCACCTGTATAAGGGTGCGGTCAAATTTGTGGAGTATCTGGGAATTGTTGCGCCATTTGCAGTAGCATTTGAGAAGAATTTAAAAAAATCTACTCTAAACCAAATCGAATGGCAGCATGACCATTTCATAGGCTGAAGAAACTCAATTTTAAAGTGACATTTTCCTCATATTCCTAGCTCTATTTGCAAGCACCTTAGTATCAACTGGAAAATGTTGCGATTATACCTATCAATTGATCGCCCCGCACATACATATGTACATACACTTGAGCACATTCATATGTTACTCACATGCATCGGACACATCACACACGGAATCAAAGAAGAAATGCAACATCGGAAAGAGTTAAGGAATGCTTGGTGCTGTTGTGGTTGGCTTCGGAAAATGTCATCTGTGGAAATAGAAATAGACAAACAACGGAAAAAGTCCAAATAAAATTTTCGACGATCGATGATTAAAGATTAATAAGTCACGTTGTTCACATTATGGCGATCAAAAGGATGGCGATGAAACGCACTTTTCGTCTATTGCAAAATATTACGTGACGGAAATTCATACCAAAGATATTTATAAATTGGCAAAAGACTTTCCTTAGATGCATTTCCAAGCGGATTAAATCATAACTGGGTTTGCTTGTTGTTTTATTAAAATTCTCTAGTCGGTTTCTCATGTGAAAAAGCATCAAGTTGTTACATTTTGAATTATTTTTATCACATAAAATAGATATGCGTAGGATTCTTAATGGCATGTATTCCGTTATGGATGCAACTAAATAAAATCTCATTCTGAAGAATTCACCTGTTAACAAAATGTTTTTCTCTTGATCTTACAGGGTAGGATATGATTCAACCTTCAAAGAAATGTACGTATTTTGGGTGCGTATGATATTCTTGTCATTACAAAGAGAGTACTTAAGACTACATTATATTTGCAATTAATTCAAATTTAATGATTCTTTATTTAAGTTCTTTACTTATGTAATTTGAGTAATACTATCGTCAGAGCATCCCTCCCAGGGTAAATGATATATTCTAATTTAGATCGATTACAAATTTGCAGATTTCTTTATACATAACCCATGAAGGGTGATATAAAAAAGTATCGTATACATAGTATCATACAATTATTGTACATTGGTAGGGAATTCATATTGGTTAAGTATTGAATATTTCATATTATTTTTGTTGTGGCTTTGAATGTGAGGAATGTGGAGTTCGTACGATTTAGCACCCTAACTCCTTCGTCTCTGTGAGTTCTTCAGTACCAATCTACCTTCGTGAGCCAGTTTAAGTCATTATATGATTTCAAATAAATTTTTCACAAAGTTATTTGGCGGATAGCCGGGAACCGTAATTCATCCCCGTTCCGTACAATTCGAAGGAATGCCAGGGTACTATTAGTATGGTTGTCAATTGTGTCATAAAGTTTCAATGTTTTGTCACGTACGTATTTTTCAACCGTCTCAAGTCTTAGGTCCTTGTATATGCTAGTGTTTGTGACGTACCATGGAATTCTTAAGATTTTTCTAATAATTCCATTTTGGAAGGACTGGAGTGCTTTTTGGTAGTCTTTGTGTCCTGATAGAAAGCAAAACTACCGTATAGTAGTGTCGGTTGTATAATTTGTTTCTATGTGAACAATCAGTTTTTAAGGTTAAGTCTTCTGGATTTAGTGAGTGGGTATAAAGAGAAGAGAAGTACAATACAGTGTCACCGTTTATATTGTGTATGTTGTTTCCATGTGAGGCTTCTGTTGAATGTAGATCCAAGATATTTAGCCGTTGGTGCCCAGTTTGTTGTTTCATGGTCAACGATAAGTCTCAGTGGAGTTTGTAGTTTTTTCCTTGTGATGAATCAGGCCTGTGTTTTGTCAGAATTAATCTTAATTTTCCATTTACGAAAGTATTCAAAAAAATGTTTATTGATCGTTGCAAGTTTGAAGTGGTAACTTTTGCTTGTCGTGATGTAATAAATATACAGGTATCATCAGCGTAGGGTGATAGTTTTACTATTGGAGGCAGAGTGGGCAGAGTGAGCCTTGAGAAACTCTAGCATCAATTGGTCTCAGGCTTGAGAGTTGTTTGTCTATTCTGACACGGAATATTCTGTCTGCCAAGAAGGATCCACTAATTTGAATGAGCTGCAGTGACATATTGAATTGATGCATTTTGAAGATAAGTCCTGCATGCCAGACTTTATCAAGGCCTTACTTAAACCAAACATAACTAGGCTTCTTGAATTCCTGCGAATTAAGCCTGTTCTGATCTAATGGACTACTCTAACTAACTGAAATTCAGTAGAGTGTTAAGCTTTGAAGCCATATTGTTCGTCTGGTATAATATGTTTTTCGGATACAACCTCATTAAGTCCACGCAGAATCACCCTTTCCACAATTTCCGACAGCGATGAGAGGAGACTATTCCAGTTTTGTGGATCCTTTTGAGGTTTCGAGAAAACAATAAGAACCACTGATTTCTATATTTTGGATACTTTCACAAACGAAATATTGCATTAGTAATGCCAGTAGTTATTTGTAAAATGTTGTCTGGTAGCCAAGAAATCGTTGTGTTCGGAATAGTGTCATGCCCAGATGCTTTATAATTGTTGAGTGTCTGTATAATGTTTTTCATTTCATCTAAGTCTGTTGGTACAATCGGCGGCGCCACAATTTTACTGTTTATACGAAAGTATTTGGACATTCTCCAGAAACTACCACACCAAGGCTCAAAACTCTGCAAAAAGCTTTTCCATTGCTCGTTTTGGAATACCTTTATCATATCGCGGATTTCATTTGTCATCCGAATAGCGCTTATGTGTAGCGTATGGTCATCTATAAAGCTAGCTCTCCTTCGAACTTGATTCCTCCTCCTTATCAGTTGTTCGATATTCTGAGGGAGTTCATAGGGATTCGTTTCCCTTCTTCGAGTTAAGACCGTATGGTCTTCTTCTGCCTCTTAGATTTTCTGAGTTACGTTCCCAATTATGTTATCGATGTCATCGGCCGTTTCTGGTGATTGAAAATTAGTCTCATTTGCCGGAGCGACTTTAAACGCTTTCTTTTCCTGCATAAGAACATCAGTGAAGATGTTTTCTATGAGAAAAAAGACTGGTTTGTGGTCGGAAGATAGTTTGTTGAGGGCACTTAGCCGAACATTTTGTGTGAAATCTCACAATATTCTAATGTCCAGTGCAAGGCCATTTCTTAATCCGTAATGTGTTGGCTCATTGGGGATATGTAGCTGAGGTGGTTGGCTGTGAAGAATGTATTGAGCCCGGTCCCAGCTTTATTACTTCTCACAGCTCGCCAAAACCAGTGTGTGATATTTAAATCTGTTACAATGATGAAACGGCCTTTAAATGTAGCAAGCGCTGTAAGATAATTTAAGAGATTTCTATTTCCTGGAGGATTGTAGGGAGAAATCACAATGAACTCTAGAAAACCAGTTTGCACCTTGATTGCTGTGGCTTTCAATTTTTGAAGTGTGGGTGTATTCATGAGATGATTTCTGACGTTTCGTCTTACGGGAATGACCGTTCTATCTTCTCTACCCGTTATTCTGTCATTTCTGTAGATAATATAGTTAGGGATGAAGAGTCGTCTTCCAGGCTTCAGAAAGGTTTCTTGAATAATATTGATGTCAAATTTATGATCAAATATAAATTTGTGTATTTCACCATTATGCCGGAGCAAGGAATTTGCATTCCACGTCAGAAACGTGATTCATTAAACTCATTTGTGTTTAGTGTTGACGACATTTTGAAATGCAGCGAACATGGTTTGAATCATGTTTGCCATCATCTCTTGCATAATGTTTTGGAATTGTGTCTGTAATTTGGCAAACATTTTGTCCATATTGTAAGGTTGATTTTGTGTGCGTGGAGGTGCCTGTGTTGAGGGTGCTTGTTTTTGTGCTCGTTGTGTGGGTTGGGCCGCAGCAACCTGTGCGAACGATCTTTTCACGTTCTTTTGATTCCTGAGACAACCCCTGTAGCTTGCTAGATGTTTTCGGCCACAGTTGACACATTTTGGCTTCCCTTCAATTTTCTTTGCAGAGTCCGGGAAATGGTGAAGCGAATTGCATTTAGCGCATCAAGACTGTGCATGACAGTTTCTGGAAGAATTTCTAAATTGTTGACAATTGTGGCACATACCCTGGCCTGTACGAAAAGGCTGTACCTCCACGACGCACATAAGGTGGCAAATAGATTCAATATTATAAATGTGTGTTTTAGATTCTGGAAGGAAAACCTTGACCACTCTAGAAAGACCTTCCTTCATTTAAATATAGTAGACTTCTCTTGGGTTGAAGCCCTGAGACTGTAAGTCTTCCTTGATTTCTTCGACTGAAAACCATACAGGCCCCTGATGACAACATTCAACTGTCTATCCTCCAGAAGTATGTTTGTGTGATATTGTATTTCGGTTTCAGTTAGTGCTTTTGTCAGTCGTCTGTGATCTGTGAGTGTTGTAAGTATGATTTTTATGCCAAGATAGACCCTTTTCGCGGATGTGTATAAGACGTTTTGTGTTTTCCGAATACTAAGTGTTTGAGACCATTTTGATGGCTCTCGAAGAATGATTTGTACTGTTTTAGGTTCTACTGCTTGGTGTGCAGGTTTTGTGTTTGTAGTGTTCGGCAGTGTTTTGTTTTGCTTTCGTTTAATGGCCATGTCTGTAAATATCGTAGCTGGTTTTGATAGCGGAAAGGCAGGGAAAAGCTCATACTCTTTATCTTTCCTGCTACGCATACAGTCAACTTCCATCTAGCTTTCTAAATTTTCAGACGAGGAACATGACTTAAGAGGTGACGACGTCCTCACCTTTCGTTTTTTCATCTGAGGACTGTCAAACTTAGATTTCTCGTTTGCCTTAGCCTTATTTTTCAGTAGCTGAACAAGTTCTGCATTTTTTGCAGCTGGCGATTCGTTTTTGTTTTACTGGTCGGCCAGCTCGGCATTAGTTTTCGCAAGAGTTTCTTGTGTTTGCAATAGCGTTGAAACCGCTTGATCTAACTTCAGCGTAATATTTTCGAGCTGAAAAATCTGTCGGATATGTCATATCTGGCAACCACGCTACTGCTCATCGATATCCTGTCCACCAAAAGGGAACTATCTATATACTGTTGCTTGTTTAATATCTGCCAAATAACCAACTTCCGATTCAATATACAGGGTTATCCATTTCGTGGTAGGAAAGTATAACCCTGCCATTTGACATCTGTTAGAGTTAAATGTCATCCAAAGCGGGTTTTTTTTAGTTGAAGGTTTGCCATTTAGAAATATGGATCGTTGAAAAGTCAAAGAACACGTTAAAACTATTAAATTTTATTATAAAAATGGTGATTCTGCTGTGTCAACATTTAGGCCTTTACGAGCCGATTACGGTCGACATAATCGACCTACACAGTAAACGATTTCGAACATAGTGAGAAAATTTAAAAAGTCTGGATCGGTTATTGATATTGCAAGGCCTGTGCATCATCGCAACATTCGTCCTGCTGAAAATATCGCTGTCGCTCGACGTGCTCGAAATTCGGGCTTGTGTTGCGGCTCATTGTGGCGGATTTTGCATTTGAATTTGCACCTCCATCCATACAAAATCCATCTCACTCAAGAACTTAAGCCTCAAGACCATACACAACGCAGAATGTATGCGAATTGAGTGATTGAACAACAAGCCATTGATAACGATTTTTCGAACAAAATTTTCTTTAGTGACGAAGCTCATTTTTCGCTCAGTGGTTACCGCATATGTGGCTCTCAAAATCCTCAGGTGATCGCAGAAAGGCCTTTGCATCCGGAAAAAGTGACCGTTTGGTGTGCATTAATGTCTGGTGGTGTTATTGGCCCGTAGTTGTTTTGAAAACGATCAAGGAAGAGCCATTACAGTCAATTCTGACCGATATGGACGGATGTTAACCGATTATTTTTGGAGAGAAATTGAAGATTATGATCTGGAGAATATGTGGTTCCAACAGGACAGAGCCACAAGCCATACAACACAGGCTAATTGAGCACTTTTGCAAGAGAAATTTCCAGGACGCCTAAATTCGAGATTGAGTGATGTCAATTGGCCCGTAAGATCCTGCGACCTAACACCTTTGGATTTCTTTTTATGGGGCTGTGCAAGAGATCGTGTTTACGCGAACAATCCTCAAAATCTTGAGCAATTGAAAACCAATATTCGTGAAGCTATGGCCGAGATATTGCCGGAAATGAGCCGAAAAGTCATTGAAAATTACTTCAAAAGGATTGAGGCCTGTAAGAGATCCCGTGGAGGATATTTGAATAATGTTGTATTTTTTAAACAATGGCAAGATTCAATTCTTATATTACATAAACAATTTTGTTTCTATGTGAATATTTTGTGTGTTTTCTTTAGCTTTACTTTCCCAAGCGTAAAATGGATAACCCTATAATATAAAAAAATTCAAAATTTGGAAAAAACAAGAAAGTATGACTAAAATTGACCCGGTTCAGCAAAAGAATACCTAAGTACTCACCCAGAGTCCCTTTGAATCCTTCTTATTCTATCTTTTGTTTTTTTCAATTGGCTTTACTATCTGCTACCTCTCTTTTTACTATCTGCTATCTCACTTTTTATCGTCCGTCTTTATTTTTTTCTTCTGCCTTGTCTATTTTTGCCTCTTTCCCTCTTCTGTCTTTTCAATTTTTGTCTCTTTTTATCTTCTACGTATCTTCCATTTCTTTTTATCTTTTTTCTACTTTTAACTTCAGCTTCCTATCTTCTTTCTCCTTCTAACTTCAACTTTCTATCTTTTGTCTCCTTCTTCCTATGCACTATCTCTTTCTTATTCTTCTCTCTTGCATTTACTATCTATACCACTCAGTACTCTTCTTTCACTGCATAATAATTGTAGGAGATATTGACTCGCCAACGTATTTTACGCGACTTTTTGTAATGTTTTATATGAGTACGTACATGTTTTAATTGATTCCAACACTCTTTCTTAATTTAAATAAAGTTTAGAAACAAATTTTTGAAATTTAGCTTTTAGTTAAAATTTTGCTATGACGTCAGGTACAATCATTTTTGAACTTTGAAGATATTTGTAAATAATAATTTTCTCTTCAATATAATCTTAATTGAAATAAATGTTAACACCCATATATTTTGACCGGTTACTGTATTTGTTAAATGCAACTTTGATTGGCTTTGTAGAAGGTGGTTGTATTCTTGTCAACAATACCGAATTATTCCAGGATGCGTCATATTCATATGCGTTCCTTACAAGCGTCAGCCAAATCATAGCATTCAGCTTTGGTGAAACATTTTGTTACAATCATCTGCCTTGTAATAGGTATTCTTCGTTCATCTCGTTCCTTCGAGATTATCCGAAAGAAATTTAAACTGACCTCTCATCGGTTATAAACGTCAAGTTTAAGAATTTTCGAACGGACACCCTTAGTCTACTACGAGATGGCTGCTGGCAAGCTAGCTGATTTGAAGAGGGATTTCGGTCGCGGGTGTTCTGCGAGCAGAATAACTCCGAATTAAATTTATCAGCCTACTACTCTAAATATAAAGCCAAACTATGGCACCGCGTACCAAACTGAGCCACTGAATCGATCAAACGCGGATTATTAAAACCCTACCCCCTCGTTGGCATACTCACCTCCCGTCTTCATTGCTTCCTGAAAAAGAGCGACTATCCACTGAAAAGAAACGATTTTTTTTGTTCAGTGATTCATTATAATTTTAATTCACTTCGAATCAATTTTGGAATGTTTACAACTTGACCGTACTGTATCGTGTGAAATGAATTTTACTTGAAAAATAAATCATAAACATTGAATTTGAGTTTTCTTGGTAATTTATCTTATGTTATATTTAAAATATTATCCAGAAAATTAATGCAAGAAATATCGGTAAGTTTTTTACACCAATATAATAAAAGTAAATCTAAATCGTTTTTAAGATACTTAGTCTGGAATAAGTTACCACAAATGCTTGGAAAAGCGCGACATCAAAAGCCGTATCATTTTATGAAACCGATAAAATTCATTAAATAATATTTTCTCCATGTTTGAGTATTTTTTTTTTTTTTTGTTTTTAATGCAAACTATCCCGATTTATCTTTTCTAATGGAAAATAAGAAAGACTCCAAAAGGGGTTTCTTCATCCCGATTACCGTGAATCTGGATTTCAATGAAATACCTGTGTGCGTTTCAATTATGAACAAGTTGGGTAGACAGACCTATGCTCATGTCAGAAGGGTTTTGTACTCAACTTACAAAATGCAGTAACCAGCAACGAATAAAATCAAGAAACATGTCAAAGACGATTTAATTGGAGAAAATGTGAAATTCGAGGATCATACTGTTATTAACAAAGTTGAACGAATTTTGACTTCTGAGATATTTGTTATAGTTATACCCATAAATATCTCCTTGATATTTTTTCAGATTTTTTAGATCACGGGTGTCCATTCGCGAGGGAGGAAACACATTTTTCATGTATTTCCTCCCCCCCCCCCCTGTGCTCCCACTGAAGCAAAAACTGTCAGTTTAAGAACTGTTTTGAAAAGTTCTCATAGAGAACTTTCAGTTGATACTCATATCGGCTACCTTTCATGAAATTTTTTTTCAGGGGCCACTCCTCTGTACTGTAATCATCGATTCATGGCCTATTTTTTCGAATCCTAGAATGGTTACAAAGCCCTTTTGCTAGGAGCTCTCTCCTGCCTCTTCGACTTGTTTCAATTGTATGTACTCATCTACATGAAACCTATCACTCCTGGAATTTTCATGCAAATTCTAGCAAAGCTGTAGTGTCTAAGTCGGTAAAAAGCGCATATGGCTCCATAGCAATATGTTTCCATAGTAATACAGGGCATATTGCTCCATAGTAATACACGAAAATTAAAATCACTATAACTTCGGTAAATACCATTCGATCTTTATGAAACTTTCAGAAAAGATCAATCTTATGAATAGTCATCTCTTTGCTAAATTTTATTGAGTTTAAAGGTACCGTTTAGATTTTATTCAAGAAAACATAAAATCGATCAATCATACTATTACTAACAAAGTTGAGTGAATTTCGACTTCTCATGTATTTGTTGTTGTTGTACTCATAAAGTCCTACATTCATGATTTTTTTCAGATTTTTCGGATGGAAGGTGTCCAATCGCGAGGGGGGGGTACGCGAAAAGTTCGTACGTTTCCCCTTCCCCTGCCCCCCTCGGTACTTATAAGACAATTTTAAGACTTGTTTTAAAAAGATCTTATTGAGACCTTTCCAATGACACCCTATTCAACTACCAATGGTGAAATTTTTTTTTGAGGGGTCACCCCCCTATGTGGGGAGACCCCCCTTAAACGCCTTTGAAAAAATTTTCCACCCTTGAACTTTCAAGAGGTCACCACTTCTGACATTTCTACAAAGTTTCATGGCTGTAGCCCCTATAGTTTCCGAGAAAAAGTGCTGTGACATACAGACGGACGGACGGACGGACGGACGGACGGACGGACGGACGGACGGACGGACGGACAGACGGACACAGGTCGTGATTGCAATAGGGTTTTGTATTTTAGTACGAAACCCTAAAAAAGAAGGTAATATTTAACAGATATTGATTCACGGTATTAGAAAACTTGTTTCGAGCCCTAGGATGTTTCCAAAGACCATGTCTTGGGAGCACTCTCCTGCTTGGTCAACTTGTTTATATAATTTGGATAAAACAATGGCTAGAGCATGCCTCGTATGGTAAATGATATACATATTCCAATTTACATCAATTTAAAACTTGCAGAATTCTTTAAACATAATCCATGAAAGCTCATTAATATGGTGTGACGAGTGCTCAAAAAAAGGTTTATTGACGACTTAAAGATGATTACAATTATTGTGCATACATAAGAAAGTCATATTTTTTTAACATTGAATAATTCATATTATTTATGTAGTGTGTATATTTATATGTTTTAATTAATTCCAATCTTCCTGCTTAATTCAAAAATAGTTTAGAAACAAATTTTTGAAATTTAGCAAACAATAATTTTCTTTTGAATGTAATCTTTAACAAAATGAATTTTAACACCCATGTATGTATTTTGTGTTGTTATTGTATTTTTCTCCGATTACTTATTGAATGTAACTTTGATTGGCATCGTAGAAATAAGAAGAAGTGTTACAAACCAGTATACCCTATGTATACTGGTATGAACTGGGAGCTCATTTGATGTGTATCCAATATACATCATCGCTGTAACACCACTTACCTGCTACTCTGACCATCAAAACCAAAACACCAAAGGCGAGGGTTAACTTTAAAGCATTACTTTAAAGCATTGTATCATTATTATTCTCTAAAAACATTTACATTACAATCGAATATATAAATTATTTTAAAACTCTAAATATCTGCCAGCCTGAAGCGGGAACCAACTTGTAGTATTAATGGTTTGGGATGGCCACACGGCGTGAAGGGCTAAAGGGCCGGTTGAGGACCGCGGCGCAAGCCAACACCTCACCCCTCACCATTTTGTCGGACACTGGACAGCACTTCCAACTTAAACTTAAATGCGAATACTTGGATGATGTTAACGGTAATTGGGTAGCAGCACGCCCCCTTTTGGATTTCAACAAGACTGACTGCCTGTTATAAGACTCCACGACTATAAATATTGATCCAATACGAGCTTTTGATCCAATTTTTCGCTAAAACCCCTGAGACGATGAGAACGTGAGTTCTCATTTACTGTGAACTTCTCTCTCCGCTACACCTTATCAATTTGTAGACGCTGAGAGCCATTCTGCAATATTACGACATTATCGTAGCCAGCTTGGGGGACATACATTACATATGAGCGAGGAAAGCTTTTCGGGCCTATATTCGCCGCAGCTCTCAGTCGGCAGGCGAAAGCTTTCACATGATCGCTATTCCATTAGCTTGCTCATACAAACAGCTTCTCGCTTGAGGTTACTCGCTGCCATGTACGCGTCACCCATATGTTGAAGCTTCACAGCGGCCGCAACGTATGTGAAACTTACCATGTACGTATGAAGTGAATTGACATGTAAGTATGAAGTGAATTGCGGGTTGATCTAGCGTATGCCCATTGGACGACAATTATCTGCGTTGATGACAATGAGCGTATGTGCTTGCTTGTATGTGAGCATACGAGTATAATATAGTTGGTCATTGTTCGCTCACAACAGAAGTTTGAGTCAAGTAACCATCGAGGCAACACACCGGTTTTCTTGGGATTTTCTTTTGAAGGAATTTTACGGAATTGCTCGGCATTACCGAATTACCGAGATAAGGCACGCAGAGCGAGCAAAGCAAATTGGAATATTTGAAAAAAATTATTATTATTAATCTTTGTTGATTATTATTCTTTTATTCTTTACAATACAATTATTTGCTTTATGTTTTTTTTGTCCCTAAGTGATAAGGGTCGTAGTTTTTGTATTTCCCGCGACAGTAATCCAAGTTTTGTTTTAGGATCTGTGGTTATAGGGGGAAATAGCAAGTGTGGGAAGGTTTCCACTGTGAAATCAATCTTCACGCTGTAAACAATGAAAAATTTACAGCGTTTCTGTGAAAAGTTTGCAGCTCTGGAGGTTTCAAGCGATATTTAAATGGACAAGGGAGGGTGTTTCACAGACAATAGTGACAATGAAGAGGCTGTTGTTAAGCCATTTAAGGAAACGAGAAAAAGATCAATCAGGTTTCACACTCAGTCAAGAAGTGAGCGAGCGGAATTTTCCCCAGCTCAAAAAGGTAGCAATTGTAACTTCCGTCAGTTTTTCAGGGGCTGTACCCAAGTCGAGGTGCTTGAGGACAATTAAACTTAATCCAAGCCCCAACAGCCAAGTGTGGCTGCTACAAAAATTAGAGGGTGCCTCCTATCGTGTGTTATAGGCTTGAACTGAAGACTTTCAGGGAAAGCGTTAGAAGCACACGAAATAATGCAAAGGAGCCAAAGTTCAACGTAATGGTGAACAGTTCCTCACGAAATTTACTCTACTCTAAAACGGCTGAGGGTCATACCATCCTATTTAGTTTTCTGAAGTGTGCCAAAGAGCCTTATAACAGAAAGTTGACTCTCCATTTCGAAGGCATGTTCAGTTCGTACGATGTCGTGGCGGAGCTGAAGTAGCAGCTAGGACTAGATATCCTATCAGTTAAAAATTTCTCAACAATAACCTCTAGGAGAATAATGGACGCTTTCCTTTTTCTAAGTACAGCCTAAAGCAGATTTTAAAGTGAAGAATGCGATGGACATAAAATTCCTACTATATCACAAGATACGATGGGAACGTTTACAAAAAAGTAGAACTTCTCAGTGCTTCAATTGCCGTTTCTAACTGCGGGCTCTAAGTTTGATGTGTAAAATGCGATAAGTAACACAAATCAATAGAATTGGCAATCTCGAAGGGCAAGAAAAAAGCAGAGATATTCTGTGTCAACCTCAATACTAAGGGATACCCTTCGAGTCTCAGAGGTTGTCTTGAAGCAAAAAAAGTTGAGGAGAGGAGGAAGAATCTCCAGTAGAAAAACGAGGTAAGGCGGGGTTTCATCACCCTCACTATGAAAAATACAGTACGAGAGGGTCTCGTACTCTAGTTTTTTGCAAAGTGAAAAGAAGCAGCCTGCTCCATAGCCTATATGGCAACCCAAACATCAGCCAATGCAGCAGCCTCAGCAGTCACAGAATGACTGAAATTTGGTTTTACGCATTGACTGCAAAAAAATTTTCGGGTGTGAATTGTTCTCATTCATTTAAAAAGTTAATTTATCATCCCCTGCTCTAAAAAAACTCACAACACCCTGTGAAAAAAAGGTGCGTATTTAAAATTTGCCTTCAAAGTATGTTGTTTTCATACGTTCCAATAAACTCTCCATCCTCAACATATGTTTACTACCTCCACGCCATAAAAGGAGTTTTTTTCAAGAATACTTGAGTGCCCATATACCAGACTCATTTTTTATATCAGAAATAAGACTCAAAAAAGACACAGAAAGCATCTGTGAAAATACAAAATCATCAGCCGTAATTATCAATAGGGAATTCTTCGAGGTGCTATGGCTCACAAAGATCACCCGAAAGTTCAAAGGCACTGCCTTCGTAGTCTAAGATGTATCCAAGCAGATATAATAAGCTTCATGGTGGGAGGATGCACCATGGCGTTTGTTGGGATCTCTGTTCGACATGGATATCCGATGAGGGAACTCATTGACAACTTAGAAATGGTGTTTACTCTGTGCAAAAAAATCGATTCCTATTCCATGGGAGGTGATTTCAATGCAAAGCATAACTCATGGGAAAATATTACATCTAATGGCTATGGTACAGCTTTCTCTAACTGGGTTCAATCAAATATGGATCTCATATTGGTTGCCCCGAAAGAGCCCACCTTTCGCCGAAGCTCATCCAATATTGACTTTTTCATCATTTTTGCCAATCTTGTAAATCTCTCCTACTGTTGGAGGAATTTCCAGTATGGAGTTCTTGGCACCGAGCCTGACCGTTTTTTGGTTGAGCTGACGTTAAGAGTTAAAAACGGAATGAAGCCTGAAGTTGCAGATCCTCAACTTTTCATTTCATAGAAACGAATCGATTGGGCAGCAGTTTGTGCAGAACTTGATGACAAATTCAAGGGAATTTCGATCAATAGATCGAAAAAATTTTCTATTCGTGAAATAAATGAAAGAGTCACATGTATAAATTCAACCTTTAATACGGTCATCTCAAAAATCTCTATTAAGAAATCCTCCACAAAGACATCTTGGAGCTTCATTGTAGATGTAGTTGGGTTAGAAAGCTACTTGCAAAGATCTACCTGCGCAATTCAAATATGGTCACTTGAGAGTATCAACGTATTCATCTAGTGATTATGTCTTTGAACCAAATGATATCGAGAAGAAGCACGGTTTTCGCTGACGAGACCTTTGAACATGTATGTTTCCTCATATCAATAGGATAATTGACAAACAAAGTTTCCCAGGGTCCTCAATTATCATGGGTGAAAAAAATATCGCTGACTCTATCGCAAACCATTTTGCGAAAGTTCTTCAAGGAGAGAAAGGAAGGGGAAGCTCTGCCATTACTTCGTTATTGAGCAGTATCGTAACGAATTTCGAGTATGACAATGAGGAATTTGGCTTGACCATGTTCTCTTATACAAATCTCTCTGATGCATCTACTGGCCATGGTCTATGTGTCAGTTCTGAAAAACTCACTTTGTTGTTACTGGAGCAAAATTCCAAAAGGTCAGCAGGAGCTGATGGAATCTCGTATTATATGCTTAAAAAGCTTCCCTCTGTTGTCTTTTTTCCTAGCGATAATTCTGGATAATTGCATTAGCATTTATTGCTTCCTTCAGCAATGAAAATGCGCAATTTGTAACATCCAAGAAGTTGGATAGTACTAACGTAGTCGATACTCGTCTAATTTTGCTACTTTCAAATATCGGTGAGCTGCTTGAAAGGATTATACTTGAAGGCATCATACAATTCTTTGTGGAGGCAAGAATTGACCATTTGGCTTCGAAGAAGCCCACGCCAGAGTAGTTGCTATGGCCGTGTTCCAAGCCAATATAACGAGAAGTTGGCGAAACAATGAGCTTTTTGTAGCTTGCCTCACGAATGTGGGAAAAGCTTTTGTCTTTGTATGGATTTACGGGCTTCTCTACAAAATGATAAGCTTTGGCTTATCGGCCCATATCGTAAAAAGTGTAGACAACTTCATGAGGGAATGAACTGCCTTTGAGATGGCTGATGGCGGTAGGTCAGAGCCATTTTCTATTGACTCTGGGATTCCATTTCTTTTCAATGCATACAGCTCTGACGTCCCAGGCGCAAGAAATAAATACATGCCCGGAATCCAAGTGAACCTCTTTGCTGATGACTTGCCAGTGTGGACATCTGAGCTCAATTTGCGCTTAGCTAAAACGAGGCTCCAAAAATGCTTGGAATCTCTTACTGCATATAACTAGAACTAATTGCATTCAACGACTCCCCCCTTCCAAAATATTGGTCGTCGTGTAAGAGGCATTTGTGACTTCAAGATAGAATTGAACGGGCAGGTAGTTCACTGCTCCAGCATACAAAGAACTTTGGGGTGGTTTTTGATAGGAACGCCAGCTTCAATACTCACATTGAGAATGTTTTGAAAAACGGGAATTATGCGTAATTGCAGAAAAGGATAAACTCTATTATAGGCTTTCGATGAAGTAGAAATGGTTAATTTTTATTCTTAGAAACAAGAGCAGGAGGATCACTATTACTAATAGAAGGGACGAATCCGGTAGAACTCAGTTTATTTCGAAGCTTTTTGGCAATTTTTGTTTCACGCTTAATTCGTTCTGGACCGCCAGAATAATTTGCAGGATGACCATAGGACGAGCGCAGCACGCAAAAAATAAAAGATATACCGATTGGTTGAAAAGTTTTGAAAGCGATACCTATTAACCAGCACAGAAATCAAAATTTATACGCCATTTCAATACTTCATCTTCTATATGAACACACACAAAAGTTTATTTCTATCTGCAAATTCATTTTTTTTTTTACAAGCCATTTGAAGTTGACGTGTCAGGGAATCTTTAAACAATGGATTAAACCGAATACCGTGCAGTAATAACAATTTTTGTTATAGAAGGTTTATCAGCAACAGAAATTCATATAAAAATTGTGAAAGAATTTAAAAAAAATCTGCTCCTTCGTTTCCTCTTGTGCATCGATACGTTTTAAAGTTCAAACATGGTCGCACAAATGTTGAAGATAACCCATATAATGGACGTCCAAAAAGTGCAACCACACAAAAAATCATTGAACAAGTCTATGATATTGCTTGGAAAGTTTAAGTGCGAATAAGTGTGAAATTTTTGATACCATAGGCATATAGGATGAATTAGTACTCTATATTTTATACGAAGGATTTCGCATGAAAAAGTTATTCGGAAATATAGTGCAACATTCTTTAACAATTCAATAAAAACTGAATCCGAAACAAATTTGTAAGCGTAATTCGAAGCATTTAAGCAGAATGAAATTGATTTGGTATATTGTGAAACAAGAACGTTTACAATGAACTTAACCCAACAGTGCATGATTATTTATTTTTGTTTAAAAAATATATATCTAAATACGTCCTCAACATCCGAAAAAATTGCGAAACAAGTTGGGTAGATAGACCTTCGCTCATATCACAAGGGTTTTGTACCTAACCACTCAGAAATGCAGTCGCCAGCAACGAATAAAATCAAGAAATATGTCAAAGAGATGTGCACGGTTAAAAGAAAATCCATTGTCTTTCTATTTTCAACGATTGCTATTTTTTGCAAACCAGCAAAAGTCACTCAAATCATGTATTCCCAAAAATATTAATGATATTGATCTTATTTGGAAATTTAAAGAAGATCAAATCAAAACTGCAGTGACTGATTCGATGGAAAGTCCATAAAATATAATACCAAAATCATGTGTTATTCTCGTTGCAATTGGCAAAATTTCAAACGGCTATAACTTCCGTGTATATCATTCGATTTTCATCAAACTTACAAAGTTTAAGGACCTTTTATTGGACTACTTAAGTATCGAATTTTGTTTAGTTTAAGGGTACCAATACGATTTTATTGGGGAAAATGTGAAATTCGAATATCATACTATTATTAACAAAGTTGAGCGAATTTTTACTTCTAAGGTAGGACTCATAAACAACTACCTTCATATTTTTTTCAGATTTTTCGGATCACAGGTGTCCAATCGCGAGGGAGGAGGGGAAACAAATTTTTCGTGTATTTCCCCTCCCAGTGCGCCCCTGGAAGCAAAACATGTCAAATTAAGATCTGTTTTGAAAAGTTCTCACCAAGACCTTTCATTTGATACTCATATCGACTACCTTTGATGAAATTTTTATTTCGGGGGCCACTCCCCTAAACGGGGAGACCTCCCTTAAATACCTTGTTTATCGTTGAATTTTGAAAAGAGCACCACTTTACACCTGCATACAAAATTTTATGTTTCTAGCTAAAGTAGTTAGCGAGAAAAAGCACTGTGACACACGGACGGACAGACAGACAGACAGGACGCGATTTTAGTAGGGTTTTGTAAAATAATTTTACAAACCTCTAAAAATCAAAATCCAGTGTAAGAGGAGATCGTTTATTTTTTTCTCTGTTCCGTATGTGGTACATTATTCACTTACATTAGCATTAAAATAAAGTATTAAAATCAAGTACAGGGTGCGGCAGCATAACTTCCTTTTTTCAAAATTCAACAAAACAAATTTTCAGCGGTACAACGGTAAATGCACGCTCCGCACTGTTCCAACGCATGATAGCGACTAACCAAGGGATGAGCAAAACTTTAAAATCACCTCTCTCGAATGAGACTACTAGCGCCACGCTATAACAGTTAGCACTTTAAGGGCGGGTATTTCAAAAAAGGAAGTTATGCTGCCCCACCCTGTAGTTTAAGTTTTATGTAAAAATGAAATTAAGTTTGCCTTCTAATGGTGAAATTTATAAAAGCAATTGTTATTTTTGTTCAAACATAACTCAATACGACACTTTGCACATTATATATATGTTTTCCCTTTACATTGAGGATTTGGAGAGCTGGCTATTCGAATTCCATTTTGAAAAGTGATCAAATCCTTCCCACTTCATACCTATTTTCTTCTTCATCTCAATCATACTATCTGCTGCAGATGACGGTTGTCCCTTTTTTTTTTGTGGCAATGGACCACACATGCAGAGAGTTTTAGCAATTTCTAATTTAAAATCTTTTAGTTTTATTGAAGTTCATTTTTTCTTCTGTTCCCCGATTCTATGTAATAACTAGCAATTTATGACGGTACCATCAACGAGATGGTAAAATAAATGTAGATACTCTTTTCTTGTCCTCATTTTTATTTTGTACTTTCCAAGAAATGAATCTGACGGATCAACTCCTCCCAAATGCTGATTGTAAGTTCGTACTATTTTGGGACAATCTACTTCTATATGTTTTTTTTTTTACAGTACCGTCTTCTTCTTTTCTTTTTTTTAGCACTACAGCCCCTCTCAGGCCTTCGCTTATAGACAGTTAGAGTATCTCATTTTCATGACCGTATTGATTTTTTTGGAAGTTGGTTTGGTCAATACCATGCTCCCGTGTGCTCGCTCAGCGATGATATGATCTGATTAAATCAGTATATATCACCACTGAGTGAACACTCGTAGTCTGTCCGAAACATCCTCTGAACTAAATCACGTTGCTCACAACGAGATTTGAACCTGGGACCTTCAGCTTATGCGTTCATTCTCTAACCACTAGACCACACAGATTACACAATACCGTCTTACCATTTTATTCATTGTCGTACCACGTTGCTGTATTGACTTCTGTCCCATTTACATAAGTAACCCATTCCTCTGAAAAGCCCCTCTCTGCCTTACTACTTTGCAATTTTTGCAGCGATGGGATTTTCAGATCTTTACCAAGGCGATTTTTATTGACCGTTGCCAATGACTGAATTCCTCGTTTTGCCAGGTAAGAAATTAGTTCAGGTGAAGTATAGTAGTTATTGAAGAATAATTTATGATGCTGGTTTTCCGGAAAAGATCCTGCTAGGCGAATTACTATATTACCACTTGCGCCCAAGTCAGGTTCATAAGAATATCTCAGCGCAGGGTTATTCTCAAAGTCGTACGCAAACCCCCAACCGATGGACAGCATAATAAGTTTATAGTCCCATTTATGTGGTTTATTCGGAAGATAATCTCGTAGGATATTCGTTGGTTTCGTGGCACACATTTGCTCGTCTACAGACAATGCTTCTCTGTTAGAAATGTTTTTGTATTTCTTGCTGAGTCTTCCTAATATTGGCCTTATTTTGTGGAGACGGTCGTGCCCGCGTGAACTTGAAGGTACATGTAATGCGTCGCAGTTGAAGTGTAAGAATTCAAATTTCTGGGACCTATTCAGGGTCATCGTCTCTCTTACTAAAGGAAAACCTAACTCCCAGTACATCAGAATATTTGGCAATGGAGCAACGCTCGTGTCCAAACATATGCCAAGAAATTTTTTTAATTCACCCGTGCTGATGATAAAGGGCTTCGATGGGTTTTTCTGAGCATTAAATTTGTGCATTTCATCTACAACATGGCTAAGTAGATTGTCATTCAGAATATATAAATAAATATTGCAACGGAGCATCTAGTTCTAAAAAAGTTGACTACAAACATATATTGCCAGTGGATTGAGGATGCTTCAACTTCAGAAATTTCCTTTTCCAAATAAAATCTCATTTCTTTTTCGTGATGTTTGTATTTCCCGAAACTTTTCCCCTTGTAGCCGGGTAACTGATAGAACTTCTGTTTTTACGTGATAACCTGACTGCTCCAGAAGTACTGGGCTGAGGATCTGATTCTCATCCGCTCCATTCAAGTTTTCTTTTATATTTGCAATGTCATCGTCACTTTTGGCGTCCGAAAAGTCTGGGCTACCTTCACTCCCTGAAGGTATCATTAGCAACCGCTCAATCTCCGAGTCAAACAACTTCTTCTTAGCCATAATCCGAAATGAAATGGTGTTCCATAACTGACACATTTAAGCAAATGGATATTTTAATACGAAAATGTAAATTTCTTTGAAAATTAATCAACACTACTTCCAAGACAAATGTATTTTTTTTACTACCGAAACACTTCAAAAGCTATTCTTCCACAACCTCGAATCGATGCGAACAATGAAATTGAATGAACTGCCGATTATTTGAATGAACTAGTTTGACAATCGGTACCTAATGCAATCTAGTGACATTTGCTGGTTTTAAGTAATTGCTTGATTTGTAAATATTCTTCCATCACTCAATACGTGTCAGTACATACACTTTTTCAATAAATATACGTTATAAAATTGATTGTACCACATATGTCACTGTATTCATTGTAGGGTTAAGCTGGTTGTTCAGGTTAAAAACAGATCAAGCCAGAATAGTCATGGCATCAGTTTTTTGAGGTTCAAAAGGAATTTCGCTGAGTCATTTTCATGATTAAAAGAAGACGTGTAAAAAGACCCGGCTTAAAGAAGAAAAAAATTATTTTCATCAAGAAAGTGGACATGCTTATGATACAATAAGTGCTTTGACGATGGCTAAATTGTAATTGTAAATACCTAACATATGTACCAGGTTTGGCTCTTTTCAACTATTACCTCTTTAGAAATGCAAAATAATTTCTTCGTTTCAGCAGTGAAACAGTGTTTTGCAGAGCTTCCGGGGAATCATTACAAAGATGATGTAAATTATTGAAGGGTCATTGAAATAAGTGTATTGAAGTAAAGAGAGATTATATTGAATAAAAAAACTAATTTCAATAAAAACTACACATTCTTTTATTCTCACTATGAAAACATTGAACCAACCTGTGGAAGAGTCGGAACTTTTATCGATATTTTTGCGCGGGAAAATGTTATCAATATGCTCTCAGCTGCATGCCACACACGTGCTTTTATATCTGCTATTCATAGCCACATGACCGAAACGCTGACATTGGTAGCACTGGATCTAGCCTCCTCGTTTGGGTTTCTCCAAAATAATTTTATGATTCATGTATGTTATGTTCAAAATTTTTGAAATTTTGATTTCCGCACATAAAAAAATTGAAACATGTTCAACATCACCTTCTTACTTAGAGACCAGGCAGTAGAGAAATATATGATATCAAAATCTCGATTACCAGGAGACTGCATAACTATATCATTGTTGACTTTTTCTAAAGTGCACTATGGACCTTAATTATTTAAGTGAGCCTCTGCCTTTCAGGAGGGGTAAAAGAGTGACCTCGCACGCATTAGAAATATTAATTGAAGCTTTATGAATGGAGTTTCAAGATAAATTCACCCGGTTTTTCATTTCTGGAAAGATTTAATAACGGGCAGTAAATTTATTGCAGATATATTAGTTATAAAACTTGGAGATTACCATGATGGTCTGATTAAAATGTAACTGATTTGCCCAGAATGATAATTAATTAATGGCGAAAATCAATTTATTGTACATTACTTATTCTTCTCGTATCACTGCAGCCCCTCACGGGCCTTCGAATCCTGTAAAAAATGCCTCCAACTGTCTCAATTCACTGACCGCATCCCCCAGTTTCAAAATCCAAGCAGTGATGAACTGTTTTCGTCAACCGAGTCAGACCAGCATTTCTGCGGGTTCCCCACTGATCTTTGCCTTCCAGTTCTCCCAACCAATGCCTTTTCGAGTATCTATTGTTGGTCCATACGATTCACGTGACCAGTTCATTGCAACTTCCCCAGTGTTACAAAGGTTGGGATCTCCGGCTCGTCAAAAATTTCATACATCATGATTGTATCGAATTCGCTATTGGTCTCCATCTTACTTCACTCCGAATATTCGCTTCAGAATCTGACGTTAGAAGACGTTCAATATGTTTGCAAATGTTTGGGTTAGGATCTATGTTTCACACCTATAGCATAACAAAGGTCTTATCATATATTTGTATACTTGGAGCTTTGTTTTCCTGTGTATGCAGATCATCTTCAAGAACATCAAAACTGAATAAAATATTTTATTTGTGAGCCGTATTCTGCGGCGTATTTCGTGTGTTTTGTCACTGGTTTTCATTATTTAGTTGCCTAAATACACAAATTTGCTTACATTTACGATATTGTATTCGCCAAGTGTGATATTTTGTATATTTGAGGTATTTTTTTTCTACTACGTCATGAACTTTGTTCTATTTTCATTGGTTTGCAGCCCGACTAGTTTTTCTTCGCTTTGGCAGTCGTTAAGACTGTGATAAAATCTTGGTTTCGTCCGCATAGGCTGCTTGGTTCAACTTGTATAGTAATGTACCTCTTGTATCGGTAGGTAGCTTTCTGATAATTGAATTGCAATGGGGCCAGCCCATCTCCCTGCTTTAGTCCAATATTTGCGTCAAAAGCACTGATGATTTCATTATTGACGTGGACTTGTGAGGTCGTCAGCGACATTGTCATTGTGGTAAAACGGGCTAATTTAATTGGGATACCAAGGCAAAGCATTAATTGGTACAGTACGTTACGATCAATATTGTTGTATGCTTGCTTAAAGTCAACAAAAATTTGGTATACGTCTATGTTGAACTTCCAGCAATTTCCAAGTACCTGCTTTGCTATTGATCTATTGTCGGTCTACCTGCTCTAAAAGCGCCTTGGAACTCCCCAATAATACTGTTGGCGTATGATCTGATTTCATATTCTAAGATCTTTGAAAATATTTTTTTTTTCGCTGTACAAAGTAGTGATATGCCTCTATAGTTTTGGAGCTTGTCACTTTTTTGTTGATAGGGAATATAATTGATTAGCTCCACATATTTTCTTGTTACCTAATGTGCTGCATATCTTTGTGAATCGATTTCTCAACGCCGCTGCCACCATATTTGATGAGCTCCACTGAAATCTCATCGATGCCCGGTGCTTTATTATTCTTTTTGGGCCACCTGAAGCTCTCTGAGAATATCTACAGGATCCCATGTTCTGGAGCTGTGTGGACAAATAAGGAGGTTCTTGAAATATGATGCGCATCTTTCCTTAATCTTGGTTTCACCAGCGATGATATTACCGATGTCATCACGACAGAGCGTGGTTTTGAGCTCATAACCTCGTTTCAGGCTTTTCACCACTTTTTATGCTTGTCTTGTGTTATTGCTCCCTAGAGTTACATATATACTTCTAAACCGGTTGTCAAAGTATTTTCTTTTCTTAATTTCAATTATGTTTATTTCTCTTCGTCCTTGTTTTCCTACCTACATATTCTTTGTGCGCCTGATTCTTTAAATCTCACGCATTCTGCCACTCATCCTGGAATTGAGCATTTCTCTGGCGCTGAGCTTGATGTCTGTTTGTCTGTTCTGGCACGGTTTTCATAGCCGCTTCAATTTCCATCCAGAGCTTGTTGCTTGTATTCAGGGATATGTGTAATAAGATGCGAGCTAGCTGGTTGTCGAAGATCTCCGTGAAATTTTTCACCACAGATGCCCTTTGTAACCTTTCGATGTAAAATGTTTGTAGTGGGATGATCTTCGTCGAATACATTTTTGACATACGACATCGATACGTTCGTTTGATTAAGTAATGATCTGAGTTACAATTAGCTCCATGGTATGCACGGATGTCAAGTATGCTCCGTTCCTAGAATATAATTTCCAGTCAATTTCGATGCCTGGATTGCCCTTTTTTTTAAATTTACAAGGTGTGTCCCATGGGAAACGGAACTTTTTCAAAATAAATACAAAGACTCAATATTCCGGCAAATCTCATTTATTTTATTCAAAATAGTCTCAATACAACGGTTTGCACGATCAATTAACATATCGAATGAGTTTTTGAGATCATTTTTATCCATCGACTTTAGTATGTCGGTCGTCGCTCTTTGGATGGTCTCTACGTCGACATAACGTTTCATAGGCAAGTGCGATTTGGAGAACAAGTAGAAGTCGCACGGCGCCAAATCTGGCGAGTACGGTGAACAGTTTATGGTCAAAATGGAATTTTTGATCAAAAAATCCGTGATCAAGTTCGACCGATGAGACGGGGCATTATCATGCAAAAAAAGCCAGCTCTCTTTTTCACGGTATTGTCGCCACATACGACGAATACGGCTGAGCAAACACTTCATAGCACCAAGATATGTGTTAAGCACAGCAGTAATCGTTTGACCAGGTGGAACGAATTTACGAAAAATAATACCATCCGAATCGTAGAAACAAATCAAAATTGTCTTCACTTTTGACTTTTTGCGGATCGGGCACGTTTGGGTGCTTCCATTCAGCACTTTGACGCTTGGTTTCGGGATAATATTGAAAACACCATGTCTTGTCATCAGTCACAATCGAATATTTCAAGTTTGGGTCCTTTTTTGACTCTAATCAAATCCTTACAATGTTTAACTTTGTTCGAAGTTCATTTTTCGACCAACGCCACAAACACACTGTCACTTTGAACCGCGATATTTTTGTTTCCCATGAAACAAATGTCATACAATTTTGACAGGATGTCAGTTAAGAATGGACCTTTCCATTGCTAACATCCACCAATAGGTAGCACCAATGAAAATCGATGTTTTGAAAACGTTCCGTTTTCCATGGGACACACTGTGTATGTTGACTGACCTGTTGTAAAATTCCTTAACAGTGGTCGTTAAGTGATTGGACGTGCCAGGATCCAATGCCATAGTCCTTTGTTTGTTTTTGAAGTCATTTCCGTGGGTCAAATCCATTCCGATGCTCTTCTGCGAGTTTCGAAACAGTGTAGCGTTTAGTAAAGACGAGGAGCTAGCCCGACGCCTAACCTCCATTCCGCTGCCGTGGTTATCACTTTCAATTCTGTCATCAGGCGCGGAAGATTCGCCTTCACCCTCTTACATCTCCACAAAGGAGGTGTAAGTAGGATTCAGTAGCAGAGCTGTAGATGAATTTACAGTTACTGACGTTTCTCGGCATTAGTGTCCCATTACTGGGGAACCAGTAAACCCACTGTGCGACTCCAGAAACATTTACTACCATTACTCGTGGATTTTAGGATGAGGAATCATAGAAGTTGTGGGTTAGGGAAACAAGGGGCTCTCTCCTCCTTTCTCAAACCGGCTTGGGACCGTCTATGGTGGAGTTATTTACATAACTTACGTTGCCTGAACTTTATAAAATTAATATATTTCTTTTTAGGGTTTGTAAAATCATTTTACACTACCCTACTAAAATCGCATCCTGTCTGTCCGTCTATACGTCCGTCCGCGTGTCACACAACTTTTTCTCGCAAACTACACAAGCTAAGAACATAAGATATTGTGTGTAGGTGCAAAGTGACGCCCTCCTTAAAGTTTCGCCACAAAATTACATTTATAAGGTGTTTAAGGGAGAGTCTCCCCATATAGGTGAGTCGCCCCAGAAAAAAAAAATTTTATTGCATGTAGACAATATGGGTATCAAATGAAAGGTCTTGATGAGAGTTTGTCAAAACAGGTCTTTAAATGATATGTTTTGCTTTGAAGGGTGCAGGGGAAAAGGAAATGTACGAAAAATTTGTGTATTCATCCCCACCCTTGTTATTGGACACCTTTGACCCGAAAAATCTGAAAAAATCACAGAGCAGAGACTTAGGAGTACAAGGGCAAAGAATTCGGCAGAAGTCGATATTCGATGAACTTTGTTATTAATAGTACATATTCGATATTTTATATTTTTGCCTATAAAATCAAAATGAAACCCTCGATTTTCCCAAAAGCTACAATTGAAGTTTTCTGAAAGCAATTGTATGCATTCTGGAAATTTCACAATAATTGAAAAATAAACAGCTAAGTTACAGCCGATTGAATATTTAACAATTACAACAACATTAACACGTGATACTAGGGAGATTCATGTTTGCAACGGACCTGGACACTTTAAATATGTAGGAACTTTGATTACAAATTTTAGAAATGGTTTGCAATATTGATGTATTATCATGACTAAGTAAGCGATGGGGTTAAAACACTCGAAACAAAATGGGGGGGGGGATTTAAAAACATAATAATCATAATAATTCCTCGATCTCAATTTATGGAATCTGTATATTAGTCAAGTTTTGATATGCAGAATATATTGTTTGATTTACTAATTGTTTTACAAAACCTTTCCTGCTACTTCAACTTATTTGTAACTAATTTTTCACCAGCTAATTTAAATTTAATCAAGTCCTGATTTATCGAATCGCTGAAGGAAGAAACTGCACCAGTAAAATCGGCAACTTCTAGTATTATTTCTTTACTTTCGTCAGTTTTATTCATATTATTCAAATTGTTAGCTAAAGCCACTTGAACCGACTTAAGCTCATTATCTTCAAATTCCTTAAAAAATGAGCTGTCAAGGACTTTTGAATTTGATTGTGGTTTTGTCTTAATTTTTTCGACACCTGATGGAGTATTGAAAAAATAACTATACCTTTTCTCGTATTGCCTTCTTTTATTTTGAACTTTCGTTCTCTACTCTTTTCGAACTTTCAAGCTCTTTCTGGTGTCTTGGATTTATTTTCAATTTGTCTTCTCTCTTCTTAAAATTTAACGCCGGATTCCTCGTTTCAATAGGAAGGCCTCTCTTCTAGCGTGGTCCTAGGCCACCCTTCTTGAGCCTTGGTAATAGTCTTTCCAATGGCACAGTCTCCATTCTTTGAAGCTCCGTTGCCGTCTTAAATATCTATTTTTAAGAATCATTCGAAAATTGGAAAAAACCAAACAATAATCAAACAGAAATGTTGTATTATAAAATTCAAAAGTTAAAAAAAAACTTTAAAACAAAACACGTCTATTCGCTACGACAGTTGCAAAGTCAATCTCACTAAATCATAACGCTATGCAACACATGGCAACACTGCAAGATATAATTAATAACTGATTTTCAAATGTTGAACAATGATCTTTCCTGACTTCAAATTAGTGATCATTTTAGTCCTTCAAATGTGAAATTTAGGCTTTGAAAATATAATTACTATAAAAATCATCGAAAATCTAACGGACTGGAATAATCCTTCTGGACGCGCTTGCCATCCATTGCATTATTTTTATTATTTACATTTATAACATGCTCGAATTTTGGTTTCCTTTTCGAAAATATTCAAGGAATTTTTAATTGTCAGATATATCCTAAGCAGATTCTTCGTAGATTTTCATTATTTTCATGTTAACGCAAAAAATAATGAACTCACATACCCATTAAAAAGTCAATATCAGTGAGAACCAGCAAAACTCGGAGATGAAAACTAGCAAGATAATGACTCTTGGCTGGAAATTAAAATTAATGTTTGCAAGGATGAAATATCTTCGGTTTGACTCACTCATAAAAATTTATGTTAATGCTTCTTGTCATCTTTAGCTGTACGAGTACATCCTTAAGCATTTCCACCGTTTCTTCTCACTTTTCACATTATTACAAATGTCCAACTGTTATGACCACTGCCAATGGTCATTGCATCGTTTTTGATTTGCTGCATTCTTAAGGACACACTGGTCTAGCTTCTAGGCCGTCAAGAATCCGCCGATGCACGGAACTAACCGTGTCTTCCACATGGGGGCAATATAACCACCGTGAACATAACACAACTAAGCGTATTGCCATTGAATATGTCGGAACTTGGAATTGTTCCACTCAATGATGGCTATATGTTGTCCACTCTCATATGTCTCGCATGAGTTCACATATGCAATGCTAGAATCATACTTCGGATGAACTTATTACAGCGGGGCTCCTACCACTACAGGTTCTGCGGCTGTTGATGCTCCAACTGATGATGCTGGAGCGGATTGTGAAAATGATGATAACATTTATGCGGATTTGGTATTCGAGGCGCGTAAATTAACTCGTCAACTTTTTATGACCATAGCGAGTATCTAGTTGCCCGCCACGAATTGGCCAGTAGTGAATCCTTGGCGTAAATGGCACCGATCGGTAGAAAAACTTATTTAATAATGACAGGAGCTATTCGAAGAACTCGCATTTTAGTGGAGGGAATGCAATCTGAAGTTTAGGTAGATGCGATTTGCAGAATACGAGGAAGAACCTGATTGCACCTGCGTGTGGCTTCGGTTCTTGGAATGGCTCTAGACCCAGTTGCTTCTAGATGAGTACGGCTTAGGCTCATTAATGTAACAATGCAGGAAAAAATGAGTTATTTGGTGAGAAATGTACAAGATGAGGACATGAATTGTGGTGCGTGCGTATTTTACCAAAGCGGGTGGTAGCATACGATTTTTCCATTACGCTCTACGCTAAGTGGGCTGGAAAAGCATTCTTGTTTATGATTTGTTTATTGACGTTCCGGACTGATATTCCATTTGCTGTATTCTCGTTAATGAGATTCCTCAATGAAATATTGCTAGATAATGAGCTCGTAAAGTATTGTCGAGCTTAATTATACATTTTTCTATAATTAACAAAAGATTTCACGATTTTGTCGGAATTACATATACGAGTTTATGAGTTTGGGCACAACTGATTATTAAATCGAAGGGACTTTCACAAAGGCAGTTTGAAGTTGTAAAGAAACAATGATAGGAAATACTAAGCAGGCAGATAAGCTATAAGACAGACTTCTTCGGCACTTTTCGATAAAGTTGAACAGCTATAATTATTGGAGAGTAGACTTGGTTTGATGATGGCTTTACCTTCCTTACCGTTAGAAGAGAGATCCCCTAACATAAAGCCGATACACGTTGTGAAAAAACGAAGCTCAGCCCGAAGTAACGTGTCAAACGGTTCCAGGCTAGGCTCTTAGGTTGACAGGAAAGGTGTTTAGTGGGTAGTCCAGACGTCTTGCGCATTTGGGAGCCCCATGCTGAAGGTGTAAATAGTAGTGATAAAACGGATAGTTGTACGGCCGGACATCCGGCTATATGCTTGGCCGGATATAGGAACCATGCAACCAGCTTTCGAACTTTATATTTTAATGAACCAAGCCTACTTTATGGCATAAGAGGAAGAAATTGTTTTCTATTTGACTTAAATGTTATGCTTCAATATTAAGTGTTCCTGATCATGGGTTATATTTCGAGTGTTTATTGTTCTGATAGCCTACGCTAAATCATTGAATGGGGAAGAGATATTGTCAAATGAAAACTGTGTAAAATAGTTAGTTATGATGTGAAGTCACAGATGGCGTTAAATGCCTAACTTAAAAGTGACAACCTAAATGAATCACATCTGTCGAAATTCATCATTCTTAATTTGTATTTCCGAGTGTGTACTTGCTTGAGTTAATGTGGCGAAAATATACAAGTTAAAAACACGTGTCGAGTTTTCAGGCTTAACATGGTGCCGAAACCCGGACAGGAAGACAATAGAGAAAAGGACAATTCGGACTTATGTAATTCAATACACTTCGAATTGGACAGCTGTAATTGGGTCTTGCGCCTCTTGTTGAACATAACTTTCAAGAATTTGAACATGAAAGTAGCTGTTGATGGTGGATGCTGTTATTCTATATACATTGGATGTGTGGTGTGTAGGTGCAATTGCGAGAACTAATCCCATGAGTAAACAAACTAAAATCAGTAAAATGCTTTGTGATAACATAATATTGTAAATTATTAAAATAATTAGTTCGAGAAATTTTGACTCCATACGGCATAAAAATGGAGAATTTAATAAAAGACCAAATGGAGTTTGTTGAGCATTTGAGAAAGGTAGAACGTAACTTTAAAAAGGCAAATCTTGAAACGGGAACCAAATCTAGTTACGTGACAGCGAGAATGGAGTTGTAAGACAAATTAGAGCATGCATTTAACGAGAACCATTTGAAAATTGTCTCGGAACTAACAGAGGAGCAAAAAGCTAAGACATCGTACTTTTTGCTTGACGTGCAAGATACATTTCAAGAAAGTGTTTGCAACTATAAATCCTTACTTACCGAGTACTTAGAGATGAATAGTTCATCAAGGTCAAGTGCCATCAAAACGCAAGTGTAACTAAAGAGAACAGTTGCGACTTACAGTTGCCTAGAATACAATAAACAACTTTCTAAGTAAAATACATGGAGTGGCAAACATTTAATAACAGGTTTTTGTCATTAATACAACCCAACAATACGCTGTCACCAGTTCAAAAACTTCATTACTTAAAAACAAGCTTGTCTGGTAAACCTGAAACACTATTGAGAAATTTTCCTACTACATCAGCCAACTACAAGGAAGTATGAGAACAATTACCTAAAAGATACAACAATAGAAGATATAATTGCCACGCTTTTCTCAAGAGCCTTTTTGCACAAAGAAGTGTAATGATTTTCAACTTTCTTTGCGATCGCGGAATCGACCTCTCATCGATTCTAGACGTTAAGTCTGAGTAGTGCCAACAGATGGTACCAACCAGTCAACCAATCCGTGCACCGTAACCCATTCACGCGGTGGCTGCTTGTCGGCCAGCTAGATTGGAGAGGATTTCGGTCGCGGGTCTCCGAATGGGTTACGCTCATTTACAATATTCAGCCACCTGTACACGGCCGTTTTCAAAACGCGTTACAAAAACAAAACCATACGGAGAGGAAACCTATTCTACGTTACTCCGTATTTCTTCATCAACGAGTCAAAAGTACAAAATCTGATTTTTATTTCGCGTTCCCGAATTTCCGACGCGGTACCGAAAAGTATGCTACGCTAACCCAACCCGACGGAAACTACGTTAAAGAAAACTCAAAGCTACTGGAAAGGAAAGTCTATTTTTCTCATTAGCAATTCATGTTGTGTGTATTTTGTGGTAATGCATGATTAATTCTTTTTTAGTTAGTTACATATGTATATAAAAAAACTACAGTTTATACAAAAAGAGAAACGAAATGCATTAATATAAGAGTTTTCGCACTTTTTCCTTTAATCTTTTTAATTTGTCTTTTCTTTTTCTTCTCGACCATCTGCCTTGGTCGATTTGACAATTGCCTTCAAATTTTTCCCGTTTTTTCTTTTTTTTTTGTTTTGAAGAGGAGGAATCATATGTAGCTAATATTCCTATTCAACATGCACATATAATAATTTATGCAAAGGCAATGTATTATTTATAATTTGTCCTAGTAACTTTTGTGCATTTGAAATATTTAAAATTTCGATACAGTTTGGTTTCAGTCAATGTATACGCGCTATTCAATGATTTAAATTTTCTGTTACGGCTTTCATTTTGCCTCCAAGCATGCCTTAAACAAAAATTTTTTTTTTTGCTAATCTTTAAGACTAATGAATTAGTCTAATGCTTGATGCAACTGATTCTTAAGACTTACTTAAAAAATAAGAAAAAATTTTCATGGAAATAGTATTTTGGGACTATTATAGAGAGAGAGAGAGGATGAGATTGTTTTTATTTTTAATGTGATGTTAGGATAGATAAATTTCCGGGGAGGAATTTACATAAAACGTTTAAGGGTAAAAGATTCTGGATAGTATAAATTTAAAAAAAAAAATGGTTGTTCTATTAGTGGGACCGCTGCCTTAAACAACAAATTCCATTGTTGGGTGGTAAAATTGTTAATATAAAGTTAAAAATGTTAGTACGTGTATTAAAGATTTTTTGTTTTTCGTTCTGGTGCTAGGATATTAAAATTGTTGTTGACTTAAAACTGTTTAAAAAAACTAAACCTTTTTTCTTTGCGTTATTTGTGGGTGTGTGCTGACTTGAATAGAAGATTTCGTTTCTCTTCTTAGTGTATTGTATTGTTTTGCTTACAAAGAAAAATCCTAATTTGGTACCCTGTCACGAATCTCATCTGTTTCTTTTTTTCCTAGTAGTTACTGTTCAATAAAGCTTACTAAAAGGAATTTGCTTTTAAATACATTATACAATTTACAACTAATCCTATCGTCTAGATTTAACCAAAAATCGCGAAATAACAATAGCGCATATAAAATTTCAGCAACTTTTTACAAGTATTTAATTTTTTAATCAATTAGTATTTTGCTTTGCTTATCATTTCTTTGTTTCTGCCAATTTTTATTTTAAAAATTTTCTTTTTTTTTTCTCGAAAGTCTATGATGTAACTAACAACAATCTTCTTAACTACATTGATATTATCGGCTTTAATAAATGCAGAGCCTTTCATCTCTATTTGAGTTTTGTTTTAATCTAGGGAGCGACGTCGTTGCTTGTGATAGCGACTATTGTCGGAAATTTCATTGGATATGCGTGCTAGTAATGGAAGTTCTCGCAGCGATACATTCATCGAAGGAATCGGTTCGATTTTGGATAGCTGCTTAATCATTTGGAATTTGTCGGGTGTACCTGGCATGCTGGTCACAATGGACTGTCATTGTTCCTAATGAATTCATCAACTTTGGAAATTGGTTGCGTAGCACTCTTGTTCATATTCCTTGCTGCGCTTTCTTTCATCATCGTTAAATGATCCAACTTATCAACAGTTGCATTTAATTCACTTTCCCACACATCTTGCTCTTGCTGCCCATCACCTCCCTCAACTGGCCGAACTGCAAGTGTTTTCACCTTCCTACGTAACGCTTCCAGGTCATAATCGTCTCCATCGTCTAAGCAAGTGTCATCACTTTCAACGTCTTGTGACGAGCTGGCTGCCAACGAACAAGCGCTACCAAGCGACGGAAGTTCACATTTATCTAATTCAAGATTAAAATCTGGCACGGGACATAGTTCAGCGCCAACACCTGGTTCTCGGGGTCCCGGCGAAGCGCCCAAATGCAAATCACCACGCTTCTTATGAATTTCTTCGCTAATGTGCTCTAAATTACGCAGTGCTGTTGAATAGTTTCCTTTTGCTGCCTACAACTGTCCCTGCAATTCTTGAATTCGACTCTTTTGTGTGTGCAATTGATCTTGACAATTTTGTTTCTCTTCAAAGTATGGTCTAGATTTTTTGTATGTTACGACGCAGACGATCTTCAAGTTGTTGAACTTTTAATTCAGCTCCATTAAACGCTTGAGTTTTTTGTTGGTGTTCGGCATGACTTTCGTTTTTTTTTATTTTCGGCATCCATCACTTTAGCGGTGGCATGGTTTAACATTTCTTGCTATGCGTTATCAAATTGCCACTCGTGAGAATTACTCATAAAGCGTTTCTCCGCTAGTGCCACCGTTTCTTTTGCAGCAGCATGGATCTCATTAGCACGTCGAAATTTCACTGCCGCTTTTTGACACTCCACTTGAGGTTCACCTAGAAATATGGCCAATTGATATCTCCTAGCTGTTGTCGCTACCTACACCGGGATATCCTCTTGGGGTGGCTGCCTCACTCAATCGCCACGCAGCTTGCGACAATGGTGACTTTGCCGATTTTGGTAGCGAAAAAAGTTGAAACTCGCGAATTGAAATTTCACTGGTGATGTCGAATCTATTTGCTAGGTTAAAGTTAAAAGAATTCACTTTGCAAGCGTGCGTAAAGTTTTCGTAGCATACGCAACCAGCAGCAACTACACCTGAATCACCTCCGCTTACTTCAAATTTTCCTTTTGACATCCCACGACAAAATTGACGTGGGATGTGCAACCGTCACAACCGACGTGAGATGCCAAGCCACTCGGTGGCAAGGTGTGTTAGTGAGTCGCCAGTGGCGTCACAAGATTCATTACAGAAGCTTACAACACGAGTCCGGAGGAGCAATCAGAGAGTTATTGGACAAAACTACTTCATGTTTGAAAGCACTAAATAACCTTAACATTGCAACACAAGAATGGGATGCGATAATAATACACTTGACTGTCTCCAAATTAGACGCAGAGTCACACAAACATTGGGAGACTTATGTAAGTGGATTAGAAGACAATCCACCTACATAGACCCAATTGAAGAAGTTTTTAAAGGTACACTTTAGAAGTCTAGAGATGTTTGATACGCGTAAACAAACAAGCTTTCAAGTGGCTGCAAAATATACGAACTTCAAATAATCCGTCAGAACAAAAGCATTTCCTTCTGCTGTGAACGCGAAATCTAATACACTCCAACAGTTATGTGCCTTGTGCAATGGGTCACATTACATATTCTATTGTAATCGGTTTTAAAAGCAACCAGCGATTGAAAGACAAAATATAGCACAAAATAAAAATTGTTTCAATTGTCTTGCACACATGCACGCAGTGTTTGAGTGTCATCAAAAAACATCTTGTCAAAATGTGGGAGGCGACATCACACTTTACTTCATTTCGAAAATGGAGATAAACAAGTTTACAATGCTCTAAGACAAGCCTCCGGGACCAGTCACACAACATGAGAGTAAAACGACTTCTTCATCAAAGGAGATAACAATTGCAGCTAACTTTTCGAGTAGAGATTTAAAAACATCTAAAGTGTTACTTTGCTAATGATTTTGTAAAACCTACTCGTAAAAATGGTTTACCTTTCATTATTAGGGCATTGCTTGACCAAGGCTCGCAAGCTTCTTTCATTTTCAAAGGTGCAGTACATTTATTAGGTCTAAGACGAATCAATGTAAATAGTAAGGTGTCAAGTTTAGGTGACGGTCAAATGATGATTAAACACGCAGTTAATATCGAAATAAAATCACGTTCAGAACATGCAAAAATAATACATGTTAATTCTTACGTATTAAAGTCACTTACTTCTTTATTGGCATCACGTGAAGTACACATACCTGATTGGTTGGAGGCTAAAACATTGCCTTTTGCCGATCCACAATTTCCTACAGCTGGGAAAATTGATACGTTACCAGGAGCCGACGTTTATGAAGAAATATTACCGAAAGGAGTTAAGAAGAGTCAGCATGGAAATTTGATATCGCAGAACACTTTATTTGGTTGGATATTATCTGGAAAGGTGACTGATGACATGAGTATTCACACCATAACAGCGTTGCACGTACAAATAAAAGAAGACAAGCTATTGAAAGCGTTTTGGGAGATGAAAAATGAACCGAATAGCATTAAAAAAGATTTATGATAGAAGAACAGCTTTGCGAAAAATTCGATGATGAAACTACTGTAAGACGTGAAGATGGTAGATTTATTGTGAGACTACCTTTCAAAACATCAGACCCTCAGAGTCAATATGGCAAATCGTGCGACGTTGTTACATGGAAACTGCTCGCATTAGAGAGAAGATTAAGTAGAAATCCAGCAGTTTTAAATGAGTACAGCAAAGTTTTGGAAGAATGTATCACACTTAATCATATGAAATTGGTTCAAGAACATGAGACCATTTGCCCTATCACGCAGTCATTCGTGACGACAAAGATACTACAAAAGTCCGCGTTGTATATAATGCTTCAAATAAAGCACTAAATGACGTATCTCTTAACGATGACCTCATGGTAGGTCCTAAACTTCAACAAGATTTGCGACATATTCTGCTTATTTGGAGAAAACATCCTATTTGTATCGTAGTAGACTATGCTAAAATGTTAAGGCAAGTTTACGTCGATGAGAGAGACGCGAATTTTCAAAGAATATTATGAAGAACCAGAACAAAGAAACCAATGGAACACTGCAAACTGCTAACTTTAACTTTTGGAACAGCTTGTGCACCATACCTTGCCGTAAAAACCTTACAGAGGTTAGCTGAATTAGAAACTAATACATATATATTAGCAGCGCTTATTGATAAACGCGATTATTACGTACATGACTTAATGACAGGCTGCGAGGCAAAAGAAATGGCTGTACACATATACGAGACAATGAGTAAACTAATGAGCTCTGGTGGGTTTGAATCACAGAAGCGGAGCAGCAATGATCAACAATTTTCGAATCACATTGAAAATGACAAGATAAACATCGAGAAATCTGTAACAATAAAAACCGACAAATTTCGAAAGTTCTAGGTATTAGTTGGAACAGAATCACTGATAAATTTGAATATAGAGTACATTTGCTGGAGGTGGTGAACCTATCACAAAACGCAAAGTTCTTTCAGGCATTGCCAAATTGTACAATCCTATCGGTTGGATAGCGCCCATAGTGATCAATGCAAAAATTTTCATACAAAAATTATGGAAGGCAAGTCTAGATTGGGATAGTGCATTACTCAATGATTTAAATGTTGAGTGGTTAAAATTTAGAGATGAGTTGGTACAAATTCAGAATATTGTAATTCTACGATAGCTCTGCTCAACCAAAGAATCCAAACTTGAACTGCGCGCAATCTCAGATGCATCCAGCGTGGCGTATTCAGCTGTAGTTTATTAACGAACAGTGGAGGAGAATGAAAAATTACACGTAAAGCTAGTAACTGCAAAAACCAAAGTTTCACCAATTGAAAAGGACGTGTCAATACCCCCGTTGGAACTTTGATCCAACTGTCATATTGGCGTGGTTACGTGGTCCTGTAAATCCATGGGCTACTTACGTGAGGAATTGTGTCTCAAACATCCACAATATTATAGACGTAGAGCTGTGGGGCATGTATTAACCCATATGAATCCCACTGATTCTGCTTCACGACGCCCAAATTGAAAAACAACCAGCATTGGTGGACTGGTCCTAAATAGCTAGCTGAAAATCATTGAAACACATCAAGAAGAAAGAGTGAGATCGTTTGCAACTGTAAATAAGATTTGTGAGTTCGTCTGGACAATATATTCAGATTTGAATAAAATTTTGAAAATAATTTCATTATGTCAAAGATTCGTCAGGCTAAAATTACCGCTGAATCGAGAAAAACCTTGTGCAAAGTTTGTCACGACTAAAGAGATGAATCAAACGTTACAACTTTGTATAAAACAAGTTCAACAATGTAAATTCAGTGATGAGATAACTTCAATCAAACTGAAAACGTAACGCCCTTTACAATCTTCATCCATTTTTTGACCAAAGTGGTATTTTAAGAGTAGGAGGGCGTATTCACCAAGCAGATGTCAGTTATGATGAAAAACATCCAATTATTTTGCCTACGAAGGATCATCTTAGCCAGCTGATAGTTGCACATGCTCATGTATAGATTCTCCTTTGAGGACCTCAAGTCCTTTTAAGATCACGATTTTGGAAACTGAGAGCACGATAATTAGTTCAAAAAGATTATAGAAGTTGCACAGTTCGTCTGAGATATTCAAAAGCATCAACTACACAGTTGGTGGGTCTGCTACCAGAAGCCAGACTAAAACCAAATAGATCATTCAAGCTGTCAGGAGTGGAATATGCTAGTCCCATAAACATAAGGTTTTCGCCAGGGCGCGGAGCCAAAACCTACGCAGGATACATATGTTTATTTTTGTGCATGGAGACCCGTGCCATTCACTTGGAAACCGTGACAGGCTTAACTGATAAAGTTTTATTGCTGCTTTAAGGCGGTTTGTTGCACGTAGAGGTGCATGTGATAACCTTTACAGTGACAACGAAACTAATTTCGTTGGAGCAAATGCTATGTTGCGAAATATGTTCGATAGTGTAAAATCTAAAATACCAAATGGGATAGCTAAGCTATTAACTTTAGAAGCTACAACTTGACATTTCATACCTCCAGGTACGCCGAATTGCGGAGGACTATGGAAGCCTGGCGTTCGCTGTGCTAAAGCTCATTTAAAATGAGTCATCGAAGATAGTACTCTAAGGCACAAAGAAATATTTATACTTCTCGCTCAAATCGAAGCATGCTTAAATTCAAGACCTTTGTCAGTTCTGAGTGACAGTCCTGATGATCTCCTCCCCTTGAAACCTGGTCATTTTTTAATAGGAGAGCCCTTATTAATAATAAATGATGTGAATTTCTCTAATAAAAATGTAATTGGTTTAGAAAAATTTAAATTGTTGCAAAAGATGCCAAAAACATTTTGGAAAAGATGGTCTGAAGAGTATTTAATTAATTTGAATCAAAGAAATAAGTGGTGTACTAAAAAACCCGATGTTAACATAGGTGATGTTGTAGTGATTAAAGAGGACAATTCCACCTGCCAAGTAAGCTTTAGGAAAAACAGTTGGTAAGCACGCTGGCCCTGCCAATGTGACGCGAGTCGTAAGCCTCAAATGTAAGGGAGGCTTACTTAAACGCCCAGTAAATAAATTGTGTGTCTTGATAAAGGAAAAATAACTTAACGCATATTGTCACGGTGGGCGGCTTGTATTGTAAGTAATTTTTTTACTTTAAAATTTTACTTTGATTTTTATAGTTGTTTGCGTATTACTTGTACTTACTTTATTCATGTAAACTTGCTTTAAACTACTTGTTATTTATATAATACGTTATAATTTGAAGGACAAAGTCCTTGGTGGGCGGAATGTTTAAGGTAGTTAGTTACGATGTGAAGTCATAGATGGCGTTAGATGCCTATCATTAAAGCAATAACCTAAATCAATCACATTTGTCAAAATTCATCATTTTTAGGTCTTTGTTAAAAATTTTTTTTACAAAGACCTACTAGTTTCGCGACCTGTCTGTCCGTCTGTCCGTACGTCACATCTAATTTCCTCAGAAACTATAAAAGCTAGAATGCTCAAACTTTGTGAAAAGGTCAGAACTGATGGTCTCTCAAAAGTTAAGGCCTTAACAAAAATTTAAAAAAATTTTAAGGGGGGTTCCCCCTAATAACGAATTGGCCGTTGAAAATTTTTTTTAATCAAAGGTAGTCGAGTGGGGTATCAAATGAAAGGTCTTGATTAGAACTTTAAGAATCTGAAATAAAAAAAAATTTTACCCAAAATTTGTGTAACCCCCCCCGCGATTGGACACCTTTCAACCGAAAAATCTGAAAATTATCACGAACGTGGGTCTTTATGAGTACAAGGGCAACAAATACCTTAGAAATCGAAATTCGCTCAAATTTGTTAATAATAGTATGATTTGTAGATTTTACATTTTTGCCCATAAAATCAAAACGGTACCTTTAAACTTCTTGAAATTTCACAATTATATAGACTGACATAATATGTTCACAAAATTTAGTTGAGATCGAATCATAATCAAGTGAGTTATAGTCATTTCAATTATATGGCATTACAACAACAATAACACGTGTTTATGGTTGATATAGGGTTTTCCAATAAGAGGTGTTATTTTGATATTAAAAGAAAAATACCATTTTTGAATATAAATGATCGGATCTTTATTTCATTATAAAGAAGAAGATACTCGTATACTGTTAATAGCAAAAACTAACATCAGGCAAATAACCACTGCGACACGCTTACAGGACCATATCCTCTTCATGAAATTTTCCATAACCAGATCGCAAAGTGGCTGCCGTATGTGCTCAATCGCCTCACGAATTTCATCTTTGAGATCTTGAATCGACGCTGGGCTATTGGCGTAGGCCTTCTTTAACACGTGGCTCCAAAAAAGAAGTCGCAAGGTGTTAAATCACAAGATCTATTCAAAACAACACCTCTTATTGGAAAACCCTATATATATTTAAAATTGACTAAGGCACTTTTATTTTCTTTCAATTTTCATGAAAATTTAAGGAAAAGTCTTTAACTTGAACATGTTCAATCGGCCGAACATTCAGAAAAATCACTTAAGCTAGATTAAAATGGCGGCTGCACTGTGCTTATGAGAGAAATCGTGCATCTTTTGTATAAATTTGAACGATTTCATATCCAAGTATTGGATGAATAATTCAAGTTATCGATTCACGCCATTAGAAAACTTGTTTCTAACCCTAGGATGTTTACAAAGACCTTCTGGTAGGAGCATTCTCCTGCTTATTCAACTTGTTAATTTGTATTTCCGAGTGTATACTTGCTTGAACAAATGTGGCGAAAATATACGAGTTAAAAACACGTGTCGAGTTTTCAGTCTTAACAAAAACATTGAATCTGCAAAACAACAATCTGATATTGGAAGAACAAAATGTTCTTCCAATATCAGTGTCTTTGCAAATAGCTCACAGAAGTAATTTGAGCCATGAATCGAGCAACTTAACAAAAATTTCTTATTATTTTCTTTTGTAAAGTCCTGACATACTAACTAGATGATAGGATAATAATCAAACTACATTCACTACAAACCACTGATCAGTAATATAGGGTTATCCATCTTACGCTTGGGAAAGTAAAGCTAAAGAAAACACATTAGGTATTCAGATGGAAAAAGAATTTTTTATTCAATACAAAAATTGAACCTTTTCATTATACGCGAAACACAACATTATTCAAATGTCCTCCACGGGACCTTTTACAGGCCTTAATCCTTTTGAGGTAATTTTCAATGACTTTTCGGCACATTTCTGGCAATACGTCGGCCATAACTTCACGAGTATTGGTTTTCAATTGCTCAAGATTTTGAGTATTGTTCACGTGTTCATGATGAACACGATGTTTCGCATAGCCCCATAAAAAGAAATCCAAAGGTGTTAGGTCGCAGGATCTTGCGGGCCAAATTAGGCGTCCTGGAAATTTCTCTTGCAAAAGTGCTCGACTAGGCTGTGTTGTGTGGCTTGTGGCTCCGTCCTGTGGGATCCACATGTTCTCCAGATCATAATCTTCAATTTTTCTCCAAAAATAATCGGTTAACATCCGTCCATAGCGGTCAGAATTGACTGTAATGGCTCTTTCTTGATCGTTTTCAAAAAAATACGGGCCAATATCACCACCAGACCATAATGCACACCAAACGGTCACTTTTCCGGATGCAAAGGCCTTTCTGCGATCACCTGAGGATTTTGAGAGCCCCATTTGCGGCAATTCCGTTTATTTACGTAACCACTGAGCGAAAAATGAGCCTCATCACTGAAGAAAATTTTGTTCAAAAAATCGTTATCAATGGCTTGTTGTTCAATCACCCAATTCGCATACATTCTGCGTTGGTATGGTCTTGAGGCTTAAGTTCTTGAGTGAGTTGGATTTTGTACGGATGGAGATGCCAATCCAAATGCTGAATCCGCCACAATGAGCCGTAAGACAAGCCCAAACGTTGAGCGGGTCTTCCTCCACACTTTGAACAAGGACAGCGATATTTTCAGCAGAACGAATGTTGCGATGATGCCTTGCCTTGCAATATCAATGACTGATCCAGTCTCTTCAAATTATCTCACTGCGTTCGAAACTGTTTGCTCTGTAGGTTGATTATGTCGACCGTAATCGGCTCGTAAGCCCCTTAATGCTGATTCAGCAGAACCACCATTTTTATAATAAAATTTAATAATTTTAACGCGTTTTTGAGCGTTAAACGATCCACATTTCTAAATGGCAAATGCTCAACTAAAAAAAACACGCTTTGGATGACATTAAATTCTGACAGATGTCAAATTTCAGGGTTATACTTTCCTGCCACATAATGGATAACCCTGTACAAGTCCATAACGTTTTTTCATCGCAATAAGTGTTGAGTCAATTTACTTGTTTGCATATTCAGACGTTAAGTTGCAAACCCCTAATGGCTATACAGATGCGCAATGAAGCAAATAAGCTTTTCTCATCCTCCCCACCTCTTTTAAAAACCTGGCAGCATCGGTTTGCGCAGGGGCTTCCTTTAATATTCCGTATTTTGTTGATGCTCCTATGTTTCATTCAAATCTAGGCAAATAATCTGGTATCAAATTAACAACAAATCTGTAACAAGCAACAAATATTTTCTTGATCATAAATGCTCGAGTTCTCTTGAGTTAAGTGCAACGAAATCGTTTGCCGAATATTGCGTAGAGTAATGAAAAAAAGTTTGGATTTCAAACTAATGTATATTCACTCGTCCTTTCTACAACTTATACTGATGCTGATAGCTCCTTCAACTCAGCTATTTATACAAAATTTTATGTAGTTCTTATATGTACATCTATAATACATTTGCATCTTATCCTAGCCGAGATGGGTTAATCCATATACATAATTGTTTTATTGTTGTGTTTATGATACGCATGAGCCTCTAGACGTAATTCACGAAAAATAACCCAGGACTGCTAAATCCTTTTATTAGGGTTCATGATGCGTATGAGCGTCTACAAGGAATTACCCATGTAAATCTCACGTGCGAGGCATGTGACGTAATTCCTCCCACCTTTTAGTTCATACTGTCCTCAGTATGTTGTATTATAAAAATATTATGCTTATAATTGTAATACTTATGAATATATGATTTTTTGTGTTCTTAAATATCGTACTTGAATTTTTTAAGTATTCTAATGAGTGCATATTTATATTCTTAACGACAGTATTTAATATCAGTGGTTATTATATTATTTTTTTTTTACATAGTATGATGAATCATTTATTCCTTATCTGTAGAGTACATTAACTTAATACAAGTAGTTTGTGCTTGAGAGATGTATTTAGATTATTTTATTGGTAATAGTAGTAGTAACAGCATAATATCGTCAAGAGGCTAGGGTTATAACGCGTAAAGTTTTTATACTATCTTCGATTCAATTAAGGAATCAGACATAATTTTGACCAACATATAAGTTTAAAATTTTTGAGTTTTTGTTATAAAGTGGTCTTGATTTCGAATTTCATTGGGACTATTTTCTTTATTGTGTTTGATCTGGGCTAGGACCAGGATTGGTTTGATGATAAGTTACAGTGTTTTTAAGCCTTTTTCTATTCTGTGGATGGATCTTTTGATTATTATTAGCTTTTTTAAACCTAGGATCTAGTTTTCGTGGCATAGGATTCTTTATCCACCTCAAATCTAATTCTGCGGAATATTAACTCTTGTTGTAATACTCCAGACTTTTGCTTTTAGTTTCGGTCAAATTTTTATGTACGGTTTCGGAACTTATTTCTCCAAAGTATACATCTGATGGTTTGAATTTGTGTGCAGAATGTATTTTGGTATTGTAATCTCTCAGCAAGGAGGTATACCGAAAACGATTGGCACAGGTACAGAGAAGAGGAGCACTGAGAATTGCATCTTCGTATCCAACAGTCTCCGACTCGGTGGTGAGAGTGATTGCAGGCGTGATACCTGTCGCCCTCCTTGTTAGAGAGCGCCGCGCTATTAACCTGCGCCGAAACGAGGATGCGAGGGAGATGGTTGTCCGCGAGGAGAGACAACGCTCGCTCAACGATTGGCAGCAGTCTTGGAGGAATTGCACGAAGGGAAGGTGGACTGCGCGCCTCATCCCGGATGTGAGACCGTGGCTAAATCGAAGGCATGGTGAGACTGACTTCTATCTGACCCAGCTTTTGAGCGGGCACGGGTGTTTTCAGTCTTACCTGCACAAGATTGGCAAGTCACGGTCTCCCGATTGTCGGTTTTGCCCAGGAGAGGAGGACAATGTCTGTCACACATTTTTTGCGTGTGCCAAATGGGCCGGGCTGCGAAGGGAGCTCTACAGGGAGACGGGAGGGCTCGCCCCCGGATAATATAGTTGCGGTGATGCTCGAATCGGTTGACAAATGGAACCAGGTGGCATATTATGCTCGGGCAGTCCTAAAATATAAAAGGGACTCACAGCAGCCGGAGGCACTGGGGCTGGGGGATCGCTCTTCTGGCAATTCCTCTTCCCCTCTCCCCTCCCGCTAGGAAAGGGACTCCTCAGCTTGAAGGCGGCCCACGGCGTAACAAAACGAGACCTGGCCCGAAGTAATGTGTCAAACGGTTCCAGGCTAGGTTCTCAGATTGACAGGGGAGGTGTTTAGTGGGTAGTCCAAAGGCATCCTCCATGGGAGTCCCACACTGCCAGACTCGGCGGGCATAAATGCCTTCACCTCCCTAGCACAAAAAAAAATGTAATATTTAACACATTCTTCCACTGGGTTTGATAAAAGTAATTCCTTGTTTTCTAATTTTGCCTGAGTAAAAAGGTTCGCAAATGCTCGTTTAGATTTCTGTGGGCAACCGCTACATCAGAATTCCCTTTCTTGTGGTTAGGACTCGTGAAATATATTATGATTTTTTCCCGTTTAAACCAGTCGATAGTTTTCTGTGATATAATCGCAGATTCGTTGTCAGTCACCGTTTTTTTTTGGCTTGCCTATTTTATTGAAAAGGGTTGTTAAGGCGTTTATGATAGTATCCCATTGTCGGTCTTTTATTGGTATAACTGATAGAAATTTGGAAAATTTATCGATGCAGGTAAGATACATGCGACTCTTGTCTTTATATCATATAAATTTCTCTAATTTTAGTTGGTGTTGAAGTTTCCTTGAAGGGTTCTTTAGGTGGGTTTCTGTCATATTTACTTTGGTGACAAATTTCACAGTTATTTATATAATTTTGAATACAATCCTTGAGTTTCGGATAGTAATATTTAATTTTCACTTCGGAATATAATTTGTTAATTCCAATGTGATTTGTGTGTTTATGCATTTTTGCAATAATTTCCATGATTTCGCTGAGCGAGCAATCATGAAGTAAAGTGTTTGTATTGACTATAAATGCTTTCGTGTTTGTTTGTCTCCAAATATTATAATTCTTTCTGGAGTACAAGTAAATGCTTTTTGGAAGGTATTTGAATTCCAGTGGTTCCTACTAAAGGTATATGATTGTGGAGGATATATTTCTCTGGGTTTCTGTGAACTCTTTAAAGAAAAACGTAATCCTAGTCTTTCGGTTAATATTTTCTTTCTTTGCTACTTTTGTTGTACCTATTTTTATGATGATTTGGGTAGAAAAACAATTAAGTGGTTTTTCTGATATGGGAATATAGTGCGAGTTATCTTCAAATGAAGTATGTTGTGTTGCTAGATCGCTTTCAGCCTCTAACGCATTTATTTCAACGCGGGACAACGCGTCGGCTATTACATTGTCTTTGCCTTTTATATATTTAATATGGAAATCATATTCCATTAATTTCAATTTCCATCTCTGTAGTTTTGGATTATCTGAGATTTATGGTCGGTATGCAGTTCAAACGTCCGCCCATAAATGTAAGGTCTAAAATAGTTTAGAGCAAATATTATGGCTAATAATTCTTTCTCAATTGTTGCTAGTTTTGTTTCTGAAGTATTCAGAGTTCTGGATGCGAAGCATATTGGTTTATTCTCTTGTGACAACACTGCTCCTATTGCGAAGTTTGAAGCATCAGCTGTTACTGCGAAAGATTTATTGAAGTTAGGGAATTGAAGAATTAGATGATTAGAAACGTAAAGTTTTAATTTGTTGAATGCATCAGCATATTCTGTATTATTAACATCCACTTTGGTATCTTTTTGTAAGAACCTAGTCATTGGACGTGCAACGTTCGCAAAGTCCTTAATGAGTTTCCTGTAAAATCCCGCTAATCCCAAAAATGAGTTAATTTGTTTTTGGGTTGTCGGTAATAGAAATTTTTCAATGGCTTCAAGTTTTTCAGGGTTGGGTTTAATACCATCTTTAGTAATTATGTGTCCAAGAAATTCTGTTGATTTATTCAAAAATGAGGTTTTAGAAATTTCGATTTTTAGATTTGCGTCGCGTAAGGCTTGTAACACTTTTCGTAGAGCTATCTCATGCTCTTGCAGTGTGGAACTATAGACAAGTATATCGTCCATATACACAATGCATATTTTATTGATAAATTTATGCAATATTGAATTCATTAACCTCTGAAAGGTTGAAGGTGCATTTTTCAAACCAAAAGGCATGCGCGTAAATTCAAAATGCCCTTCCTTTGTGGAAAATGCAGTTTTGTGCCTATCCTCAGGCTTTATCTCAATTTGGTGAAAACCTTTGGCCAAGTCTATGCTTGTAAAATAATTAGCGTTACCTAACTGTCCAAGTATATCATCAATCTGAGGGATGGGGTATTTATCAGCGATGGTTACATTATTAATTTTCCTGAAATCAATAACTAGTCTATGTTTATTGCCTTTTTTGGGTACGACCCAGACGGGAGAGTTATATGGTGATTTAGATGGAACTATAATACCTTGTTCTAAATCTTCCTTGACTTGTTCTTTAACGAAATTTCTAAGGGAGTATGGGTACCTATAATTTTGCCGATATATAGGCTCACAAGTTGTTAGTTTTAACTCGTGCTTTATTTCGTGAGTGAATGATAGTTTTTGATTTTTATTTTATTGGATATCAGAAAATTCATCCTTGATCCTCTCAATCATTAATTTTTCCTCCCTCGTATAAATAGTTTCGTTATTTTTCTTAAAAGATATTTCAGGAATTTCAGAACTTTCTCTTGCTAATACGTCATTCACTTCATTTGCTATTATAGAATAGTTTTCACCTTCTTGATCGAAGCTCAGTGAGATATTATTAATTGTGATTGTAAAGTCAAGCTTTGCTCCGGTGCCAGCAAGCACATTTTGACCAATAATGCAATCAAAGGAACTATTAATGAAATCCATTAGTATCCAACCAATAAAATGGTTAGTACAAAACTCGGATGGAAATTCAGTTTTCAAACCATAGTTCACTTGTTCGGATCTGTTTATTGAATTGATCAGTAACGGATTGTCTAGTTGAAAGCGCCGACGAGGGCCTACAAGTTTTGAGTTCATAAAGCAATGAGTGCTTCCAGTATCAATAAGACATCTGAAAGATTTTCCCTCTATAGTTAGTCAAAGTATTGGGAGTTTTCCGAGGCTTGAAAACGAAAATTTTCATCTTCAATATGTAAGGAAGAACCTGAAGAGGTGGCTGTATTCATAGAAACGTCAGTTGGTAGAGAAAGATCATTTTGCCTGAAATTCCGACTTTGTGGCCTCTGATAATTGCTTCCTGAATTCTGTTGACGATTTAATTGAATCGATTGAGGATTTTTATAACAGTTTTGAGAAGTTCTATTGACAATATTAAACTGGTCTACTTGTCTATTTTTCGAACCGTAATGTAAATATCCGGAGCTCACTAATACTGAAAATGCGTCCTCTAAAGTTTTAGGCTTATGAGTACAGAGAACACCCCGAATGGGTTCTGGACACTTATCGATATACACATTTTCACGATTTTTCGCCTCTGATTAATCTCACTTCTAGCTTGTTCAGCTGTATATGCACCATTTGTTTTTATTTTGTTACAAACTAGATTCAAGTACTTACTTAGATAAAAATATAGTTGTGCAGGAGTTGTGAAGCGAGCGCCATGTATTTTCTCCATTAGCCTGATTTCCGTTTCTGGAACATCAAAGTGCAGCAGAAGTGCTTTCCTCACTGTTGTCCACTGTGTCGATGGTAAGGCATTTACCATTTCCTTCGGTTTCCCGGTTAGCTTACCAACAACCTGATGTTGGATGAGTTGTATATGGGTTGCTGGAAGAGGTTTGATAATATCCTGAATTGCATCGATTGAGTTGATGAATGGATAGACATCTTGTTGATCGCCTGTAAAAGTTGGAAGGGAGTTGATGTATGAGCAAACAGTTTTGAAATCCATTTTTTTGTTTTCGTCGTTCGATATTTGTTCACTTGCGGAGTTTTCTATCAGATTCGGTAGGGCTTCTAACAAATCACGTGCCCACGCCAGCTTTTTAGATAAAACTTAATGAAAATCCTAATTTTTTGAACACCCGACTGCGCCAGTTAAGTGCAACGAAATCGTTTGCCGAATATTGCGTAGAGTAATGAAAAAACGTTTGGATTTCAAACTAATGTATATTCACTCGTCCTTTCTACAACTTATACTGATGCTGATAGCTCCTTCAACTCAGCTATTTATACAAAATTTTATGTAATTCTTATATGTACATCTATAATACATTTGCATCTTATCCTAGCCGAGGTGGATTAATCCATATACATAATTGTTTTATTGTTGTGTTTATGATACGCATGAGCGTCTAGACGTAATTCACGAAAAGTAACCCAGGACTGCTAAATCCTTTTATTAGGGTTCATGATGCGTATGAGCGTCTACAAGGAATTACCCATGTAAGTCTCACGTGCGAGGCATGTGACGTAATTCTTGCCCATTGCAGCAGTAGATGGTGAACAGCGGATGGCAAATACTAAACAAGTTGGGTAAACAGACCTACGCTCATGTCAAAAGCATTTTAGATGCACAGTCAATCATGAGTGTTTTGTTAGTGTTTAACGAGTGCAAACATGTCTTTAGGCAAAAGATTGGCGATTTGGGAATATTGTGATGCAAACTGTGAAAATAATAAGTTTGCAATTTTTTACCGTATAAACAAAAAATTTTTCGTGGAGGTGAAGGAAAAAAGGTACGTGAGCTAATTTTATTTATATCTCCGTGTAGGCCTGTCAACACAAGTGGTTATTGGATTGTGATAAGTGTTCAGACACCTCTTTTGAGATAGTTAAGCTGAGTCAGAACTTCGTCTCGTGACTATAGATAACCACCATTACGCTTTAAATTTTGCGATTCAAACACTAGGGGAAATGAAAAGCCATTCAGTTTACATGTCTTTCCAGACCACAAGCTCTTTGTTGCAGACAAACGCTCAGTTTGCTCAGTTTCATGTACTTACTGTAAACATCCAAAAAATGTGGATGCGTGTAAAATGTCGCGAGTGAAATCAAACCGATCGAAATACTAGCACGTTCGATAAAATCATTCAGTATTCATTTGCATTGTTTCGATCGGATTTTTGCAGCCTGTTGAATAACTAAATGAAACAAAATTTCAGTTTATAGGTTGAATTTTTTTTAGTTGTTTCGAAATGTATCTGATACGTTCTTCAGTGTTTTGTATATTGAAACACTTAAAAAGAAATCAGATCGCTCTCGAAACAGTTATCAGTTTATTTCTTTTAAATTAATATGAAAAAAGTTCAGCCTTTTATGTTAACGGAAATTTTCTTTCATTTAGCTATTCAGTATTGTTTAATTACGCGTTTATATTTATGAGTAACCCAAAAAGTTTGTGATGCCTCATTATACCTTTTCATGGCTCCATGATTAGACAAAATTAAACAGGCGAACTTATTGAGTTATTACAAAGATGATGGAAAATAATTAACAAGCATAAGCTAATTTGAATGTTTTTTCTTTCTCAAATATCCTCCAGGTACTTTTGCCATGGGTAAACACTTAAAGCTAAAACATCCAGAAAAGTTTGAATGCTTGAAAGATAGGGATAAATCCAAAACGGGTGACGAGTCTGCCACCCCCAGGACAAGTTTTTCTCCCAAAAAGAAACAACAAACGCTACTAGAATCCTTCCAACAAAAATTTCGTGTGGAATGTAACCGATCCGAAAGCTGAAAAGTATAATTACTTGATAGGAGAAATGATTGCTCTGGGCAATGAGCCGCTATAAATAGTAAAGGATTTACTAGATAACTTCAACAAGCCTTACGTCGCTGTCAATTGCCCAGCCGCACCAAAGGGGTGCTCCATAGATATAGAGAGTACTGGATCCGCAACCGGTCGTGAGAGCCGAAGCAATTGGCAACCTGCGCTAAAGTTGTGTGAAGTTGAGGTTTGAGGCGATATGCTTTTAATTTAGCACTCTATTCACGGCGAAACACGTTCATATTTAAAAAGTTTTTAATTTTAAAGATCGCGCGTACGTTATCGGAACTTTAATTCACTGTTTTAATTAAAAATTTATGAAATTTCCATCCGCTTTGACACATGAGTTTTCCCGCGTGGTTCGCGCTCTTTTCGATTTTCTTTTGCTTTGACGTTCGAGTTTTCCGTGAGAGTTGTTTGTTGTTTATACTCAAACTGAAATGAAATTTCGTTGGTGTGCGCGGGTGTCAGTGGGGGAAGCGATTCTTCTGAAGAGAGAAATGAAAAACCTGTGTGGTAACAAAGGGGAAGGAGAAGCAGAGGGAATCATATAGTTTCGAGAGCGTAAGTTATTTATAACTTATTTATGTGGCAAATTTGCTTCTCACATGGACGAGTACACAGATTCTCGTTGCTCGTCCATTTGTTTATATGTCTTTGGGGTGCTCCAACCATAATGCACGATGTTAATTCTGAGTCTCACCTTAATGTCAAGTTTTTCGCCCAACTTAATTTGAAGTAGAATCGCCAAATTTGGGCAAATGAGAATCCACGAGTGGTTGTTGAAAGGCCGATGCATCTACAAATAGTGACTGTTTGGTGTGGTTTATGGGCTGGCGGCGTGATTGGGCCGTACTTCTTCGAAAATGAGGACGGCCAAGTAGTTATCGTGAATGGTGCTCCCTATTCCGAGATGATAACGGACTTCTTGTGGCCAATTGAGGTTATAGACCTGGACGGTATGTAGTTCCAACAGGATAGTGCCACTTGCCACACAGCCTAAGAAACAATGGCTCTTTTGCGCGAGAAATTCAATGGCCGTGTTATCTCATGTTGTGGCGATAGTAATTTAGGGTGACCAGATATAGGACATTTTGATCTCTAAAAAAAAAAGGTCGAGAAAAATGGAAATGAAGTATTTTCAAAGTGAATACAAATAATAAGCCTAATAAATTGTTTCGTTATTTTATTGTGATGTAGTACCGATCGCAGGTATCGTCGTAACACACATTCGACATTTAAGGTTTTCTAATTCGAATGTTAGATCGTTAGTTATTCACAAAAATCGAAAAAAGTACTGCACAGTTATAGAAAAAGATGACAGTTTGCGAATATGAAAAAGTCAGTATTTTTGCGAGTTACCAATTTGTCTGAGAAGTTTGGAATTTTCTGGTCGCAACAAATACTTGTAAAACTCGGAACAAGAAAATTGTTTGAAATTGAACTTCACGGACACAATATCTCGCACAGTTTTGACGCTGAGTCTATTCGTTTCTTTTGTCCATTGAGCCTCTATCAAAGAAAAAATTCTTTCACAGTTCGCATTGTGACCTGGTATTGAGAAAAAAAATGATGCGATCCTCAAAATTTCAGTAAAACAGTCAGTGCATGAATTCGACGCGAAGAATTCACAGATTTTATCATTACAATTTTTTCTAAAAAATTCGAGATCGGCAGTAGACTGTTTTTTCTCTATGAACCTGATCAAGTTCATGGTTTGATCGAAAATTTTAGTATCATCAATCTGAACTCCTTTTCCCGCCAGATAGTCAACGGTGTCCTCAATGCATTCGTAGGTCAATAGGCATTCCATTTTGAAATCCAGCCATTGGAAAATCTGGAATGGTACTTGGATGAGCTATACTATATTATACCTAAATTTCAAAATCATATCTTCCAACATGCATAAGTTCATGAAATCAATAGTGAATTTACCCGAAATTCTGACAGAGATGCAGTCCATTTCAACAAATAATTCTCAGCTTCTTCGTAGACAGTCATCGTATTTTGAATGAAGTCATCGCATTCCCTATCTTTCCCTTCGGCTCTCAGGTCCGACAGAGTTTTTCTGACAGGAATTGGAAGAAATTTGTGTACAATTCTGTCACGCATCGATTGAGCCACATCATCAACAATATTGAGAATTTCAACGACACTGTTATTTTCTTGCTCCAATTTTCTAATTTTGTCGTGGAAAACGGACATCAAGGAATGTACGAAAAAAAGATAACATTCCGCGAAATCATGACGAAAAAAGTTCTCAAGCATCTTCGGGGGTTTTTCTTCAGACAAGAAATACGATTTCAGTGACGGGAACATAGACAATAATCGTTCGACAACTGGCAAAAGACTCAGCCACCGAGTTTTGCTGTGATAAAGAAGATCTTTATATGCTATGTTGACGAAATCACAAAAATCTTTGAGTGTCTCAGTCCGAACAGTGTAAATCGAGAAAAATTGATAAATCTTGAAGGCAAGCGAATCGATATCGAATAATCCATATCGACTTAAGCCATGCTGGGATGACTTGTGAAAAATGTGCGCTGAGCAGCCGATACCCAGGATATTAGGATTGATATCCTTCTTTATGATGGCGTGGATGTTGTTGCTGCCTCCACGATTGAGACCACCAAAATTAGAATTCGTGTTGTCAGCAGTGTAGCATGTCAGTTTTGGTTTGATAACATGGCCATCAGCAACATTTTCGAGAGCTTTTGCGACAGTGTCCACTTTTTCGTTTGTCGTTTCGATGAGGTCCAACATTCGAACTTGGATTCCTTTTTGGGTGTAATCGAAAAATTGGGTAACGATTGGAAACAACTTTATATGGCCGTGGTTGCTTGCGCCCGTAGATATACTGACATATAAAGCTCTCGCCAGTTGATTATCGACGTTTTCAATCACGTGAGGTGCAATCACATTGCACAAAATGGCCTCAGTTTTGGTTCGGGCACATGTCATTTTTTGCGCGATTTCCGAATCCCCGAAAATTTCACGAAGCAAAACCGATGTGCAGTCTTCGGAACGGAAGGGTTGATGATGCACGGTGACATGAAATGCGAGGGCTCCTTCGCATGCATGTATTTTCTCTTCTAAACGGGTGAATCGAGGTATCATGAAATTGGCTGCCGATCTTGTCGTTGAATTCTGTTGGACATTTTCCTTATGCTTTTTGGTATTGAGATGTTGGTCCAACTGAGTCGTCCCTGACAATCGCAAAAAAAATCTGTTGTGGACTACGAACCCATTATATTTCAATATGAAAAGTATCGGATCTGAGAGGCATTAGTTAGAAACTTTTAATTTTTATTTAACAAAGACCAAAGTCCAAAACCAAAAAACAAAGAAAAAGAGAAGCAGTAGGTTCCATAAGCATCAGAAAAAAGAAGAAAAAAGAAAATAAGTTACCACTTACCACTGTTAGCAACAGAAACATTCTTTCTACAAACAACACACTCTGCAACTGTATCGTTGTCGGTCTTACGGTAGCAGGAGTATTTTCCTTCTTGTTTTCCTAATAAATCAGGAACGTGACATTTTCGTCGCGACATTCTGAATGTTTTTGCCGGAACGTAAGCAAAACAAACGCCCTTCTCACTGACACAGAGTTGCACGGACAGTACACGCACTTACACCCACACGCGCGCGAGCCATGAAGAGGCAAGGCTTGTGAATTGTGATCCGGCATTCGCTGACCAAGTTGCGTACGCTTACGTCGACTGAAACGCACCAATTTCAAATCGTTTGCATCAGTAAATACGTCCTCCAGAATTGCTGACTTTTCTTAGTTTGTAGATAATGATAAAAAACGTGGAAAAAAATGTTGCATTTCGCAGAAATTTTCGGGAAATTGCGGCATTTCGTACGTGGTCAAAAATATAGTACATTCGTGTTATTTTAAAAATAAAATAGTACACTAGTACATCGAGCTGAAATATAGTACCTGTACTATTAAAATAGTACATCTGGTCACCCTAAGTAATTGGCCGCCACAATCATGTGATTTGACACCTTTGGACTTCTTTCTCTGGGGTTATTTAAATGAAAAAGTGTACATCAATAAGCCAAGAACAATTCAAGAGATAAAGCATGACATGACATTGAACCTCAATTGTATCTACGAGTCATTCAAAATATGGACCATCGGATAGAAGTATGCCAACGTGGCCGTGGCGAGCATTTGGGTAATATATTGTTACACTCAAAATTACCATAGATCCTTCTATCATAATAAAAAATATCAACATAATTCTCTGAAAACTTTATGTTTCATTCACAATTAACATCGTGTGTTTTGGTTGGACCACCCTTTATGTAATTTAATAAGAGCAGGTGAAGGAAAAATCCGACTCTAATTAAAAGATATGAAAGCTGATCTACAGCATCAATTATATAACTACACAAATAGCCATCCAACCATTCCTTATTATTCATTTACTTTGAGCCGCTTGAAATGTTACTGAAGCAAAACTAGAATCCGGAAAATCTACCTTGAGGTATTTTCCTAAAAATATTAAAATGACACATTTAATGACTCTGAGAAAGTAATATGTTTTCAATTATTACTCTAGCCCCCTTGAATTCTATTAAAACAATCATCTATACATTAGTTTTATGCAGGATTCCCATAAACAAAGCCAAAATAAACATCTTTCAAGACAATGCCCTCAGCAGAAGTCAAAACATCAAAGAAAACTGTCACCAAAATACCAAGAACATTCACACGATTAGAGAGGTAGCATTGCCCGCAAAGCCAAACATACCACCATCATGACGATCGTCATCAACAGGATCATTAGATGTGATTAATGAGCGCGCACACCTAAACCGACATAATGGGCTGATAGGGAATTTCACCTGGCTTTTCACCTACTATTCGGGCTACTCCTTATCGTGACGAAAATTTAAATGCGACGATAAGAAACTCGCGACAATCGCTTCTTTGCTTTGCGACAATTAATTATGTCATGTTGATCGGGAACAAGAACTCTTCCACAATTCGCAAAGAACGATCGCGTTGGTGGTTCGGTGCAAGGGTAATGCATTGTGTGTGCGGCGAATCATACGAGTATGTGATATGTTGACTGGTGAGAACGATTTGTGAGTGGGTGATTTTATGTGATATGACCGAATGCATTTGCAGTGTGCATTAAGTAGTTGATTAATTAATGGGTCTGAGTGCTACTTCCTTCTACTTAAATTTAATTTAATTATATTTTATGGATATAATTTGGTGATGTAAAAAACATAATAACGACCCAGCTCCATTAAAAAGGAAACTTGTCAGGGTCTAAAACAATCTTCATTAAGCAATTGCTTAATAAAGAAATTAAGCGTTATAAGATATTAAAAATCTGCACATTTTGTTCACGAGTAAGTGCTTCTGGCACATTAGCTTCCTACTCAAACTAGGAACAAAATAAATTCAGTCCCAGGTGGCAGAAATGTTCATGATAGTAAATCAAAAAAATTTAAACAACAAAAATGCAAACCTTTCCTGAAAAAATCCTGGAAGATTCCTTTTGACTTTATTCCGGAAAAAAATTGAAAAATAAATTCTCTATGGACTTTGTGCTTCCTCTGAGCGGCTTGACATTTAAGTTTTTCATAGAGTACGAGGTGTGTTCAAAAAATATCGCGAATTTTGTGTTTTTTCAAAAATTATTTATTTATTCATGAATATCTATTTTGTCCCCTTCAAAGTAATCCCCATGATATATTATACACTTGTGCCAACGGTTTTCCTAATCTTCGAAGCACTTTCATGGGCCTCTTCAGTTTAGGAAACAAGAAAAAGTCACAGGGGGCCAGATCTGGGGAATACGGTGGCTGCGGCATCATTAGTGTGTTGTTTTTGGCCAAAAAGTCGCGCGCAAGCAACGATGTGTGAGCAGGGGCGTTATCGTGGTGCAAAAGCCAATTTTTGTTCTCCCACAAATCCGGGCGTTTCTGGCGGATTGCTTCGCGCAAATTGCGCATAACTTGTAGGTAATATTCCTTATTGACCGTTCTTCCCTGTGGCAAGAACTCATGATGCACCACGCCCCTGCAATCGAAGAAAACTGTCAGCAAAACTTTCACATTCGACCGAACTTGGCGCGCTTTTTTCGGTCTTGGTTCATGCGGCAGCTTCCATTGAGATGATTGAGCTTTGGTTTCCACGTCATAACCATAAACCCACGATTCGTCACCAGTTATGACCCTCTGGAGCAAATTTGGTTCGTCGCGGACAGAGTTTAACATCTCATTAGCAATGTTCATGCGTTGCTGTTTTTGGTCGCAATTGAGCAATTTTGGTACGAATTTCGCGGCGACCCGTCTCATGCCCAAATCGTTGATAAAAATCGAATGGCACGAGCCAATCGATATGTTTAGGTCCTCAGCAACTTCTCTAACGGTGATTCGACGATTGGCCAATACCATTTTCTCCACTTCATTAATTTTTTCGTCTGTTGTTGAAGTGCTCGGGCGTCCGGCACGCTCTTCGTCGTTCACATCTTCTCGGCCTTCTAAAAACATTTTGTACCACCGATAAACGTTGCTTCGGTCCAAGGTAGCTTCTCCGTATGCTACAGTCAACATTCGGAATGCATCCGCGCACTTAATTTCGTTTTTCACACAAAATTTGATACACTGATGAACAAGTTGGGTAAACAGACCTACGCTCATGTCAGAAGGGTTTTGTATTCAATTTACAAAAGGCAGTCACCAGATCGAATCAAATCAAGAAACATGTCAAAGACGATTTTATTGGAGAAAGTATGAAATACGAAGATCATATTATCATTAACAAAGTTGAACGAATTGCGACTTCTGAGGTTTTTGGTATTGTTATGCTCATAAATATCTCCTTTGATAATTATTTCAGATGTCCATCCGCGACGGAGGAAACACATTTTTCATCTATTTCCCCCTGTGCCCCCACTGAAGCAAAAACTGACAGTTTAACAACTGTTTTGAAAAGCTCCCATGAAAACTTACCTTTCATACTCATATCGGCTACGTTTGATGATTTTTTTTTTCAGGGGCCACTCTCCTGTACTGTTATCATCGATTAATGGCCAATTTTTTCGAATCCTAGAATGGTTACAAAACCCTTTTGCTAGGAGCTCTCCCCCACCTCCTTGACTTGTTTCACTTATGAGTATTAATTGTAGGTACTCATCTTCAGTCATTCATTAAATTGAATCAAGTGTTCAAAGCATGCACCTTAAACGTTGAAGTTGGGAAAAAATAACTCAAAATTATTCAATCTTCGCATTTAAAACAGCCACTATTTTGTTTTACGATTACTGATACCACTAGCTGAACCGATTCTCAAAGATATACATGACACCTATCATTCCTGAAATTTTCATGCAAATCCTAGCAAAACTGTAGTGTCTGAGTCGGTAAAAAGCGCATGTTGTTCCATAGCCATATGTTGCCATAGTAATAAATGCAGCACATATTGTCCCATAGTAATACAGGAAAATTCAAACCGCTCTAACTTCGCTAAATATGATTCAATCTTTATGAAACTTTTAGGATAGATCAATCTTACAATTTTAGGGTACCGTTAAGATTTTATTCAAGAAAACATAAAATCGATAAATCATACTATTACTAACAAAGTTGAGTGAATTGCGACTTCTAACGCATTTGTTGTTGTTGTACTCACCAGGGCCATTAATCATGATTTTTTTCAGATTTTTCGGATCACAGGTGTCCAATCGCGAGGGGGGGGGGGGGACACAAATTTTTCATGTATTTCCCCTCCCTGTGCGCCTCTCGAAGCAAATTTTGCCAAATTAAGACCTGTTTTGAAAAGTTCTCATCGAGACCTTTCATTTGATACCCATATCGGCTACCTTCAATGAGATTTTTTTCGGGGGGTCACTCTCCTATATGGGGAGACCCCCCTTAAATACCTGATGAAATTTTTTTGTAGTTGAACTTTGAAGAGATCACCACTTTACACCTACACACAAAATTTGATGTTTCTAGCTTAAGTAGTTTTCGAGAAAAACTGCTGTGACACACGGACAGACGGACGGACAGACTGGTCGCGAAACTAGTAGGATTTTGTAAAATTATTTTGCAAAACCCTAAAAATCATTAATCATCTCTCGATAGCGCAATCCATTCACCGTAACTGTTGCTCAAGCCTCATTTTCAAAAAAGTAAGGTCCAATGACTCCGCCGGACCGTAAACCGAAACAGTCATACGTTGAGGATAGAGAGGCTTTACAACAATAACTCATGGACTTCTCGAGCCTCAGATGCGACAATTTTGTTTGTTCACAAAGCCACCGAAGTGGAAATGGGCCTCATCCCTCAAAATGATTTTTCGACGGAATTCCGGATCATTTTCATGCATTTTAAGGACCCAATCAGCAAAGGCACGACGTTGTTGATGATCAGCCGGCTTGAGTTCTTGTGTTAACTGAACTTTATAAGCCTTAAGGCCCAAATTTTTATGCAAAATACGGTATGATGACGTTTGTAGAATTCGACATTCCAAAGAACGACGAGGAATGGACAAACCCGGGTTTTCTTCAACATTTTCGGCTACAGCAACAATATTCTCGATTGCTCTTGAGTGATGTGCACGGGTTTTATTCTTCATATCACTGAGTTGTTCAAACAGTTCAAATTTTTCCACCAATTTCTGCATTGCGGTCCGACAAGGTGTTGCATGAGGACCCAAAAATGTTCGAGTTTTACGAACCGTCTCTGTCAAATTTTCACCATTTTTATAATGAATTTGGTAATTTCAATGCGTTTTTGAAGCGTGTATTGTTCCATTTTTATTAACTGCGTAGTTTTTATTTGTCAAATGCTAAAAAATGACAGCTTCAAAGTGACATCTACTGAAATAGTGGTCTATACAAAATAACACCTCTCATTGGAAAACTCTTTATTATAAAGAAAAAATAAACAAAGTAATCTTTTCACAAATTATTGCTTGAAAAAGAAAATAATTTTTCCTATGTTGATTTTTGATAAGATATTTTGAAAATTTCAAGTCAGATATGCCTGATATAATTTCCAAAAAAAAAGTATTTTTCCCACGGGTATAAACGTGTTGAACTTAAACACTTAGAATACTCAGATGTAATTTTAGAAAACGATCAATTGGTATGTAGCATGGCATCGTTCATTCGCTCGAATAGTACGTACAAGCGAATTCAAATTTTTCACCAAAATTTTTAAAACGATCTACCTATTGTTTGGGCTTCCACATAAATAAATCACATGCAGTTTGCTTTGACGAGTATGTTTACCTTCCATTATTGATTGATTGATTTTTAGTATTTCTATAATTTCTTCTTTCTTACATTAATTTCTTTCTTCCTTGTATTCAAACTCTTGATCTTCGAAGATAGGTTCCCGATATGATTATCTATAAAGGGTTTGAAATTTCTTCAAAATAGTGTAGCATATATACTTTGGCAGCACATATACTAATTAAAAATTTCATTTGATAAATATGGTCTGAAATTCTTACATTTGGCACTGTCAAATGACGATGGCCACCAGTAAAGGATAGTGTGAATTACGACCCCCTTTAATTGTACAGGGTTATCCATATTGTGGTAGGAAAGTATAACCCTGCCATTTGACATCTATCAGAATTAAATGTCATTTAAAGCGTGTTTTTTTTAGTTGAAGGTTTGCCATTTAGAAATATGGATCGTTTAACAGTCAAAAAATGCGTCAAAATTATTAAATTTTATTATAAAAATGGTGATTCTGCTGTATCAACATTTAGGGCTTGACGAGCCGATTACGGTCGAAATTATCGACCTACACAGCAAACAATTTCGAACACAGTGAGAAAATTTGAAGAGACAGGATCGGTTATTGATATTGCAAGGCCTGTGCATCATTGCAGCATTCGTTCTGCTGAAAATGTCGCTGTCGTTGCTCAAAGTGTGGAGGAAGACTCGAATTTGTCGATTCCTTGACGTGGTCAACAATTGGGCTTGTCTTACGGCTCATTGTGGCGGATTTTGCATTTGGATTTGCATCTCCATCCGTACAAAATCCAACTCACTCAAGAATTTAAGCCTCAAGACCATACACAACGCAGAATGTATGCGAATCGGGTGATTGAACAACAAGCCATTGATAACGATTTTTCGAACAAAATTTTCTTCAGTGATGAGGCTCATTTTTCGCTTAGTGGTTAGGTAAATAAACAGAATTGCCGCAAATAGGGCACTCAAAATCCTCAGGTGTTCGCAAAAAGGCCTTTGCATCCAGAAAAGTGACCGTTTGGTGTGCATTATGGGCTGGTGGTGTTATTGGCCCGTATTTTTTGCAAACGACCAAGGAAGAGCCATTATAGTCAATTCTGACCGCTATGGACGGATGTTACCCGATAATTTTTGGAGAGAAATTGAAGATTATGATCTGGAAAACATGTGGTTCCAACAGGACGGAGCCACAATCTACACAAGACAGCCTAATCGAGCACTTTTGCAAGAGAAATTTCCAGGACGCGTAATTTCGAGATTGAGTGATGTCAATTGGCCCGCAAGATCCAGCGACCTAACACCTTTGGATTTCTTTTTATGGGGCTATGCGAAAGATCATGTTTACGCGAACAATCCTCAAAATCTTGAGCAATTGAAAACAAATATTCGTAAAGTTATGGCCGAGATAGTGCCAGAAATGTGCCGGAAAGTCATTGTAAGAGGTACCGTGGAAGACATTTGAATGATGTTGTATTTCACGTATAATGGCAAGGTTTGATCTTTACATTGAATAAAAATGTTGTTTCCATCTGAATATTTTATGTGTTTTCTTTAGCTTTACTTTCCCATGCGTGAAATTAATAACCCTATATTAATTGGGTATCTTAATGAGGCTCGAGCTACGACTTCCTTTGATAATATCAATTGGATATCCCAACAGGACTATTTGCTTTAATATCCATTGTTGCTGAACCACACATCATAAAGGCTGATACTAATAAATGAGATGCAAAATTCTGAATTTATCACAAATTTATTGTTACAGAAATATAAGCTAACAATTCAAAAGCCGATAACGAAAACACTAAAAATTAATACTAACTTTCATGTTACCGGTAAAACGAAATTGAAAAACTTTACTTTTTTAAAATTGAAAGTTGAAATGTTGCTTGTTGAAATGTTAAATGAATACGCATGAATCGAAATAAATTGTTAAATTTTCTTATTGAAGAATTCAAATGTTATTGTAAAACATAAGAGGCTTGTTTCTTAAATGTCATTTTTATTAAAATGCATTCGATTAGTTTGATATAAAGGATTTGTTTGATATAAAGGATTTGTGTATAGAATTAAAACACTTAAAAATTTAAAATGAAATTCTTTAAGACGATGAAATTTAGAATATTAATATGAAATTACTAATATGAAAGTGGGAAACTTACTGGAAATGAGAATTTGTAGTGGTTTTTAGTGTGGATGGGGAGTTCAAATCACACGCCATTGACTTTAAGGCAGCTAATGAAGGGTTGTGCGTATAAAATCAAAACTCTTCAAAAACTGGCTGATAAATGATAAAGGATGAAGAAACGAGTGAAATGTTCTGTAATCACCTGCAAAGACTGCTAAGATTAAAATCATTCTGGGTGACGCTAAGGCTAGCAATGAGCTACCTCATCAGGGAAAAACTGGAGGATATAGCAAATCGCAACGGCCGTTATCTGGCCGGCATGTAGCAGAAATCTAGTCATACATTCGACTTACTTTCCACATCGACGCATTCATAAAATTAACTGGGTATCACCGGATGGCAACACACAACACCAGATTGATCATGTTCTGATCCAATAACTTTGGGCTTCGAGAATACTTGACGTCCTATATACCGAGAAGCCAATAGTAACTCAGATCTTTACTTGATCAAATTAACCTATCGATGTCGTATGTCAAAGGCATATTCGACAAAGACTAGCCCGGAAAAAAAAATTGAGATCGAAAGGCTCCAAACGGCGTCTGTGGTCAAAAATTTCACGGAGACCCTCGACAACGAGCTAGCTTCTATCTTATCACACGCATCGTAAAAAAAGTAACGAGCTCTGAATGGAAGTTAAAGCGGCTATTAAGGCCATGACAGAAAATACAATTGTAAATCAAGCCTACTACAAGGGAAATGATAAGGTCGATGATAACTGCCAAAATGTGTTAGACAAAAGGAATCAGATGTACAAAGAATACTTAGGTAGCAAAACCAGGTCCAAGAGAGAACACTATGAAAATCTCAGAAGAGTAGCGAATAAGCTAATTCGAATTCAGAAAAGAAAATACTATGACGATCAATTGAGAAGTATCCTCCGCTTAACTTCAGAACATCCAAGCCTATGGATGTCTGCGGAGAGTTTTCATTGGCTCCACCAACTCTGGATGAAGTTTGTTTCACCATCGAAACCCAAAAGAATAATAAAGCGGGCATCGATCAGATTCCAGTGGAGCTCATCAAATATGGTGGGAGCAGTGTTCATGAAGCTATTTGCAAAGCCACCCAGTATATGTGGCATCATGAACATATGCCAAAAGTGTGGAGCCAATCAATTATATTCCCCATTCACGAAAAAGGTGACAAGTTACAGCGCGAAAGTTAAAGGGGCATATCACTACTTTATACGACGTACAAAATATTTTGGAGCATATGCAAACAAATTTTGGGACTTATCACAGTGTTTTTAGAGCCGGTGGATCGAAGATAGACCAATTGTTCACAGTCAGGCAGGTATTTGAAAAATACTGGGACTTCAACATGGACGTACCCCAAATTTTCGTTGACTTTAAGCAAGCGTACGATAATATTGATCGTAACGTACTGTACCAAACAATGCTTTGCCAGCCAAATTAGTCCGTCTGACTGAAATGACAATTACGTCGATGACCTTCAAGTCCGCATCTATAACAAACTCACAAATATTGGACTAAGGCAGGGGGAAGGGCTGGCCCAATACGTATTCAATTTGGTTCTATGGTACGTCATAAGGAAGCAAGGTACCCTACTATACAATTCAAGCCAAGTAGTAGCCTATGCGGACAACATCAACATTTTGTCACGGTCATAAACAACTGCCAAAGAACTATTCATGGAACTCGACAGCGAAGCAAAACTAGTAGAGCAACAAATCAATGAAAGTAAAGCAAAAGTCATGACGCAGTCAAGAACAAGTTGGGCAGACAGACCTACGCTCATGTTAGAAGGGTTTTGTACTCAACCCAATGAAGCAAAAACTGTCAGTTTAAGGACTGTTTTGAAAAGCTCTCATAAAGACCTTTCATTTGATGTTCACATTGGCTACTTTTGATGAAATTTTCATTTTCAATGGCCTCTTTCCCTGCAATCATCGATTCATGGCATCAGAATTTTTTTTTTCTGACCCTAGAGTGGTTACAAAGCCCTTCTGTTAGGAGCTCTCTCTTGCCTACTCGACTTGTTTCAACTTTGAGTATTAATTGTAGTCATTCAGTAAATTGAATCAAGTATTCAAAGCATGCGCCTTAAACGTTGAAATTGGAAAAATATATCTCAAAATTATTCAACCTTCGTACAGCCACTAATTTGTTTTACGATTACTGATACCACTAGCTGAACCGATTCTCAAAGATATTCATGATAACTATCATTCCGGAAACTTTTATGCAAATCCTAGCAAATCTGCAGTGTCTGAGTCGGTAAAAAGCGCATATTGTTCCATAGCCATATGTTTCGATGGTAATGCAGCGCATATCGCTCCATAGTAATACAGGAAAATTCAAACCGCAACAACTTTGTTGAATACAATTCGATCTTTATGAAACTCGAAGGGCAGGTCAAAAATTGGTTGAATTTAAAGGCACCGTTAAGATTTTATTCAATGTAAAATCGGTAAATCCTACTATTACTAACAAAGTTGAGTGAATTTCGACTTTTCATGTATTTGATGTTGTTGTACTCATAAAGGTCTGCATCCATGATTTTTTCTGATTTTTCGAATGGAAGGTGTCCAATCGCGAGATGGAGGTACGCGAAAAGTTTGTACATTTCGCCTTCCCCTGCCCCCATGGTACTGATACGGCAATCTTGAGACTTGTTTTGGAAAGATCCCATTAGGACTTTTCCAACGACACCCTACTCGACTACCCATGCTGTAAAATTTTTTAGAAGGGTCACTTCCCTATATAGGGAGACCCCTTAAACCCTTTGAACAATTTTTAAACCCCAAAACTTTCAAGAAGTCGCCACTCTGACCTTTCCACAAAGTTTCATGGCTATAGCTTCTATAGTTTCGGAAAAAAAGTGCTGTGACCTACAGACGGACGGGCGGACACAGGTCGTGATTGCAATAGGGTTTTATACTTTAGTACAAAACCCCAAAAAATACCTCAAATACATAAAATATTACAATTGGCAAATACAGTATCACAAGTTTAAGTGAATTTGTGTATTAAGGCACCAAAATAACTAGAACCGCCAATGAAAGAAACAAAATTCGCCGAAGAATAACATATTTTTTTCTGTTTTGACAATCTTTAAGACCAGTTACATTCACAGATAAACAAATCCCCAAGTAAACAAATCTGTGATAAGACCTGTATTATGCTATGAGTGTGAGACATGGACCCTAACCCAAGCACCCGCAAATATATTGAACACCTTTGAGCGATGGGTCCTGAGGCGAATAATCCGAGCGAAGCTAGACAGGGACCAATGGTGAATTCGATACAACCATGAGCTGTATGTAATTGTGACGAGCTTGAGGTCCCAACGATTATAAGACTGCGGAAGCTGCAACAAGCTGACCACGTGAAATGTAGGTGAAAAACAAATACCCAAAACGGTATTTGTTGAGAGAACTGAAGGCTGGCGACTAGTGGAGAGACCAAGGAAACGCTGATCTGACTCGGTCAACGAATACAGGTTATCGCTGCTTGAATTTCGGGATTGGAAGACGCAATCGATGGTCATTTCAAGGGGCTTTTTGCAGGAAACGAAGGCTTGAGAGGGGCTGTAGTGCTATGAAGAAGAAGCAGAACTTCAATCGGTAGTTTGACTGCAGATAACAAGTTCCGTGTAGTTAATGGTAAAACCAACATTGGCAATAAACAAGATTTGTGAGAACTAAATTTAATGATTTTAAAGTCTTGATCCGAACGAGGAACTGACCTCTCATCGGTTCTAGACGTTAAGTCTGAGTAGTGCCAATGGATGGTACCAACCGGTCAACCAATCCGTGCACCGTAATCCATTTTCGCGGTGGCTGCTTGTCGGCCAGCTAGTTCGGAGAGGATTTCGGTCGCGGGTCTCCAAATGGATTACGCTCATCTACAATTTTCAGCCATCAATAAATGCCCGTTTTCAAACGCGTCACCAAAACAAAACCATACGGAGGGGAAACCTACTTTACGTTACTCCGTATTTCTTCATCAATCAGTCAAAGAACAAAAATCTAATCTCCATTTCGCGTTCCTGAATCTAACCGACGCGGTACCGAAAAGCACACTACGTAGACTTAAACCCGACGAAAGCTACGTTAATAAAAAGGCAAAACCAACAAAGGTACCGCGTACCGCGCGCGACGCGAAACCGGCCTCAGCGGATTTTCTCAAACCCTACCCTCGTGACGGCATACTTACCATGCACTCTATTTCCCACTGAAAGGAAGGAACCACTGGAAAGGAAAGTCGTTGATACGGTGGAAGTAAACCTGTTAAGAACTCTCTTTTTAAAATGAGTTATCGAAAATTATCTAACAATTTGGAGAAGGAGAAGGAAGGAGCTCCTATTTTTCAAATTCTATTCATACTTTTAATTATAGTAAATACAATCATAAGAATCACATTCATTTTGAGTTGTCAGATTACCTATCAAAGCTTTTCCGTCAGTATCATGGAGTGGATTGGGTCGGGATAAATACTAACACAAAACCACAGGTCGACCAACGGATCGTTAATTAAGTATGATACAAAGTTCATTTTAATCAAATTGTAGAACCTAAACACAGGCATCCCCAAAAAAAAATTTTAAACATTTTTAAACTCTTCCTAATAAAGTGTTGGTGTAAACTTCTCTTCTTAACCAGCATTAAAAGCTATCACTCTCTAAATTTCAATTTATAAGGATGATTACTTTGAAGTACAAAACAACTTCATTTATCAAATATCTTTAAATAACTTTATTACTGTGTGGTTTTGTTCTATTTTAAAATAAATGCACTTTTACAGGAATGGTACTCCGATTCCGATGGGTTCCGTATGAGAACATATTTTATTCCTAACTTTTTATCCAAATGGACAAATCAATCAATACAATCGTAAAATCTAACTAATAAATTGATCGCTTTCTAGAAGGTGCGCAAAGTTTAAAGTAAGAAGAAAGATGAAAATTCTAGTAACTTCCAATAATTAAAACTAATGCAGACAGATTATTGATTTGATTATTATTTTACTAGCTTATCTAAATTATGCTTAAAGCATTTGGACTAATTTGAGGATTCTTAGCAAATTGGCGTTTGGACGGGCAAAGTTCTTACACCTATGGCTATGCGACAAAATAAATTTTGCATATTGAATATTTAATAACACTTTATGTGAAGCGATTCAACGTGTTATTGATAAATCTAAGATATTCAATCACTCGTAAGTCTTAGGATGGTTATTGTAAGACCCGATTAGGAGGGGATCTCTTTTGATACTACTCTGTCTTCATTAAAAATGTCTCGAAAAGTATGGACCCAGTGAAAAATTATGGGAATTTAAAAAAAAACCTTCCCTTATGCAAATGTTTGCAAACATTTGATAAGAAAAGAAATTCCAAACTTTGAACTAATTAAAAGCTAAGTTTTTTGAAATTCTAATGTTGATAGAATTCATTAATCCAAAAACCAAATTAAGCCTAACCTGTTTCAAATGCATAGAAAATTAATTTCTACAATATACGAGTATAAAAATATACGGTGATAATAAATTGACTATGAATATCATGAAAGAAAGTTTATGACAAATTACAAAATTGTGGATTATCGCTATAAGTTATTGTTGAGTTAAAATGGAAGTTAAAGCCGGTGTAACCCACAGCAGAGCTCACGCAAAATGTGAGAGAGGCGCCTCATCGTATTTCTTGTAAAAAGACAATCGAATCATCAACTGACCACTCAATCTATCACGAAATTCACTGCCATTTGACTACTTAACTGTATCAATAATTAATTACGTTCATGTATGTATAGAAACTTGACAACAATTGTCCTTTCGTTTCTACATGTAATTGTAAAATTCTAAACTCTTCCTCTCAACAGAATAAGGAAAATTAAAAACCTAAAAGCACTGAGATTAATAAACTCAAAGCCTCAGCAACGTATATGTTTGACCAAAGGGGAAAAGAGCAAGGTATCATGTGACTCAAATATAATTAAAATTAAAATAAATTTAAGGCTTTTTGTGAGAACATTTTCCCTTGTGTTCCTTTTGACTCACATCGTCCAAGTGTCCTTTTTTTTTGTAGGGTGGTACCATTTCAGCAATTACAAGTGTATTAGTCAGCTGACGTGGTGGTGACAGTTGCTGCTGTTGAGGACATAGCGTGGTCCCAAGAGCCGGTGGCCACTTCTAAAAGAATAATCTCATTATGATTGTTGCTGTGGCGTGGTTCGACGGTGTTGTTGTTTCATTCATCACAACGCTGATGCTTAACTCCTACGAAAGATCACCTCTTCATGGTAGTACCCAAATATCCGCAGGTCCCTGAACGCCAATACTATGCAAGTAAGACTCAGCCATACGTGGGAAGTCGAATTTAATAACAACTCAAACAGCCAGTATATGGGTACCACGTGCAGAAAGATCATAGCAGACTAGATTTCTGCATAGCATATGGAGGTTAGTAAATTCTCCATTTTCAATGTATTTGACTATTGCGATTCTATCCTTTACTCTAGCAGTCTTCACGAAAACTCTGTACATCAATTAACTTCACGAAAACTCTGTACATCAATTAACTGCAAAACTCGTTACTACACTTAGAATGCAACCGCTTAACTTTTCTTGGGTGGTGGCCACTACGTGCACACTTCACTGCCATGCGGCTGTCAAATCCTCTTGACATCCCACGACAAAATTGACGTGGGATGTGCGCTTGTCGCAACCAACGTGAAATGACAAGCCACCTAGCAGCAAGGTGTATTAGTAGTGGTCGCCAGCGGCGTCGCATGATTCATTTCATAAATTTTGAAGGAAAACATTTTAAATGAGAGCGTATTTGTTTTCTGTAGTTTTCAGATGTAGTATTTCCGGTATCTGCTGTCTCCATTGGCTTCCAAAGTTTCGTAGGGACTAGTAAATTCTTCACCATTGTAGTGAATTGATAATGGTATAAACTGATGAATGAATCTTCAATTCGTCCTAGTTTCCATTTGAAAGGTGGCAGGTTGCCTTCTTTGACCGTAACCAGTGTTCCTGTTATGTTGTTTCTCTACTTAGATGTTCACTCCATGTGTTTTTGTAATACCCGAAAGTATACATGTGCCATCGCTCCCAGAACTCGTTCTTGAGGTGATTTGTGAATAGCCATCTGGATGCTAATGACATTCTAGTTGTCTTGTTTGAAGAGCTTTTGGCGCCTACAAGTGATTTACCAACCAAAAAATGCGCCGGCGTTAATGGCGTTAAATCATTTGGATCTGAAGAAAGAGGCGGGTGTGCTTTTGAGTTAAAAATCGCCTCAACCTCAGTAGCTACGGGGTATGATTCTTCGTACGTTAAGGAAGCTGTCACAAATGTTTGTAGTAGTAGATGCTTAACATTGCTGCTTCACTGAAATGTGGTGATCAAGAGGGAATAAAGTGAAACTGATTATAGCCATCTGAGTAATTATCTTCAATTTATTCCACTGAGTTTTTATCAGTCAGTAATTTCTTTTAGCCCCTTTGGTTTGCACTAACAAAATATGTTTTCGCATTTTTCTTGTCTTGACTCGAATTGTTTAATCGGTGATTAAGTCAGGCATGACTTCCAGGTGTATCGCTTTTCTTGCGAAGCAGACAAATACTGCTTTGGATGATTTCTGGGGTATTTTGCCTTGAGTTGTGAAATGCGTACATATTGGTTCACAGAAATCAACATCGCTGTTGAGAAATGATCGCGCCAATCGGACCCGATGCTTTGGTAGAATGCTCAATTGTTATTTTAGCAAGCCTAGTTGAAACTTGGTACATAAAACGCAATATACCACAATGTTTCTGACGATGTTTCTGTGCTTCAGAATCCAGTATTTTTGTCCTGCAATGTTGTGTAAAGCTTGAGGTCCTGCATGTAAATTCTCTCTATGTAGATAATTCAGAAGTAGTCTTGAAAAGAAACGGTCTACTAGTAGGGAAATTGGATGCTTTATGCCATCTCCGAGTTCAGCCAATTGTAATCTTCCTTCAACCTTTAGAATCTTATTTGATGTAATAAATTGTGTTAGCGTTCAAAGTTTACTGGATCTACTAACTTCCCCATTATTTAACAGTATTTCGATTTCTTCATGAAAAGTGCTATATTATACATCTTTGATGATGGTTTTAAGAGCTACATCTAGTTCACGAGTTGATAAATGCTTGGTCTCGATATTGTTGTGTCTAGTTTGTAATATTATTACTGCTCTATTTATGCACGCCATAACTCGAACTAACTTCAGAAACGAGTTCCCATAATCAATTGAGTACAATAGGTGTTTATTAGAATCGCCCGCAGTAATAACAGAAACCTTGATGTTCATTGTTTCTTCGCCTGCAATGTTACTTGAATTGGGTTCAGCTGACTAACCACATTTTGGCATTTTTTAAAAATTGGATCATTGAATCACATTCTTGATTGTTTCATCTGTTTTGGGAAGAGTCTACTGGAAACTAGAATGGCAGGTTTGTCTTTTGTGCAAATATATTTCTACTCCTTTGCTGATGTCATTTCTTGAATTGCTGCAAACCTATTGGTGAAAAATGTTTTCTGAATGGAGGGGTATCTTCGTACCCAGTTGATGACAAACAGAGAATCAGACCAGTGAAAAACTGCATAGGCTTTTATATTAGCTGAAGATTTTACTTGTTTTGCCAACTGTGCTGCCAATTTAGCTACACATGGTTCGACCCTTGGGATCGTAGTAGGTTTGATAGGTGCACTAGATTTCACACAAAGCAGTTTGACAGTTACCTGCCTTCGTTTGTCTTTTGACCTTACGTAAACCACATTGCCACACACTTTTTTACTAGCATTTGCAAAGGCGTGAGTTTGTGTGTCAATGGTTTTGCATTCACTGCATGTTTATCTTACAATATCTATTTCATTCAGCATTCGTAGCGCTTCACTGCAATTTACACATATTCAGGCTCTTCGTGTATTTGCTCATCCCAATCACCCAGGAGGACGCAATGGTAACTCAAATCATTACTTGATCAAATTAACCTATCGATGTCGTATGTCAAAGGCATTTTCAGCGAAGACCAGCCCACTACAAAAATTTTACATCGAAAGGCTCCAAACGGCGTCTGTTGCCAACCATTTCACGGAGACCCTCGACAACCAGCTGGCTCCAATCTTATCAGACGCATCGTTAAAGACGAGCGACGAGCTCTGGATGGAAATGAAAGCGGCTATCAGGACCGTGGCAGAACAGACAATCGGACATTAAGCCCGGCGCAAAAGAAATGATTGATTCGATGATGAGTGCCAGAATGCGTTAGATAAAAAGAATCAGGCATACAAAGAATATGTAGATAGGAAAACCAGGATGAAGAGAGAACACTATGAAAACCTCAGAAGAGTAGCGAATAAGATAATCGGGATTAAGAAAAGAAAATACTATGACGACCAATTGAGATGTATAGATGTAGTTTTAGCGAGCAAAACACAAGACAAGCATACAAAGTAGTGAAAAGCCTGAAACGTGGTTACCACCCCAAAACCACGCTCTGTTGTGATGACAGCGGCAATATCATCGCTGATGAAATCAAGATTAAGAAAAGATGGGCATCATATTTCGAGAAACTCCTTAATCCTCCACACAGCTCCAGAACATCGGAGCCTATAGATGTCTGCAGAGAGCTTCCATTGGCTCCATCAACTCTGGATGAAGTTTGTTCCATCGTCAAAGCCCAAAAGAATAATGAACCGCCGGGCATCGATGAGATTCCAGTGGAGCTCATCAAATATGGTGGCGGTAGTGTTCATCAAGCTATTCACGAAGTCATCCAGTACATTTGGCAACAAGAACATATGCCGAAAGAGCGGAGCCAATCAATTATATTCCCTATCCACAAAAAAGGTGACAAGCTACAGTGCGAAAATTATAGGGGCATATCACTACTTTGTACGGCGTACAAAATATTTTCTAAAATCTTAGAAAATTAAATTTGATTCTACGCCAACAGTATTATTGAGGAGTATTAAGGGAGTTTTAGGGCAGGTAGATCAACAACAGACTATTTGTTCACAGTCAATCAGGTACTTGAAAAATGCTGGGAGTTCAATATAGACGTACATCAAATTTCCGTTGACTTCAAGCAAGCATACGACAGTATTTACCGTAACATACTGTACCAAATAATGTGTGCTTTAGCATCCCAGCCAAATTAGAACGTCTTACCAAAATGGCAATGACGTCGACGACCTCCCAAGCCCGCATCAATAACCAACTACCCGATGCCTTTGACACAAATATCGGACTAAAGCAGGGAGATGGACTGGCCCCATTGCTATTCAATATGGCTCTGGAGTACGTCATATGGAAGCTACCTGTCGATACGCGAGGTACATTACTATACAAGTCGAGCCAAGTAGAAGCCTATGCAGACGACATCAACATCTTGTCATGGTCATTAAAAACTGCCAAAGAACTTTTCCTGAAACTTGACAGCGAAGCAAAACTAGTAGGGCTACGAATCAATGAAAATAAAACAGAGCGCATGACGCAGTCGAGCAAAAATACCTCAAATACACAAAATATTACACTTGGCGAATAAAGTATCGAGAATGTTAGCGAATTTGTGTATTTAGGCGCCAAAATAACGAAAACGGGCAATGAAAGAGACGAAATACGCCGAAAAATACAGCTCGCAAATAAAATATTTTATTCAGTATTGACGATCTTGAAGACCAGCTGCATATACAGGAGAACAAAGCTCAAAGTATACAAATCTGTGATAAGACCTGTGTTATGCTATGGGTGTGAAGCATGGATCCTAACCCATCCGCAAATATATTGAACGCCTTTGAGCGACGGGTCCTGAGGCGAATAATCGGAGTGAAGCTAGATGGGGACCAATGACGAATTCGATCGTTTTGTATGAAATTTTTGACGAACTGGAGGTCTTAAGGGTTGTAAGATTGCGGAAGCTGTAATGGGCTGGACACATGAATCGTATGGACGAACAACGGGCACCCAAGAAGGTATTCGTTGGGGGACGGAAGGCCGGAGGCCAAGGGGGAAACCAAGGAAACGCTGGTCTGACTCGGTGGACGAAGACAGTTCATCACTGCTCGGACTTTGGAATTGGAAGACGCGATCAACGGCCCGAAACAGTTGGACGCGCTGTTTGCAGGAAGGGAAGGCCCGAAAGGGGCTTAAGTGCTAAGAGAAGAAGAAGAATCAACCTTTACTTTCCAATAAATTTTGCATGATTAGTTTTCTAGTTACAATCACTGGATTCTTCTGTCCCAAGGGATCAAAACTTTGAGAAATATTGGCGAGTATGCTTCTTTTGGTATTAATTATATGCTCCTTTAAACCAGTCATGAGCGTGAACATATCTGTGATGGGCTGCCAGATCTAATATTTTAACATAATCGCTATCCAAACTTGCGAAACCGAATTCAATGTCAAGATGCAGATTCACGCACCACTTATGAAGGTTGAATTCTTTCAATGCAAATAACGACCGGAGCTTATCTCGTATTGCTACTGGTTCATCCAAATAGTCATTTCCTGTCAAGAAATCATCAACGTAGAAATCCTGAATTGCGGCAATCACTAGTGGAAACTGGCGTGCCTTCTTCTTCAGCTAGTTTCTTTAAACACTTGATCGCAAAATAAGACGCTGAGTTTGTACAGTATGCGACGGTGGAAAGTTTAAAATATTTTACATTTTCATGATCATTCTGCCATCATATTATCAGTTGCAGATGTTGATCTTCTTCTGCTAGGAGTATTTGGTGGTACATTTGCAGTGCAAAAAATAACGTTTCAACCAAAATTTGGTGATGATTATACGAGTTCTAATGTCTTTCTGCACTTGGGGTCCTTTGAGCAGTAAATCGTGAAGTGGTGAATTGTTTCTGATTTTCACAGAAGCATCAAAAACTACTCGCAGCATTGTGGTACATAATGATACATAATGATTTGGCATGAAATAATGTGGCCCAACAAATTCCACCTTTTGGATTTTCATCATGTGTCCTAAGTGCAAGCACTCTAGCAAAAAATTGATTATACTGTCTTTTAAGCAAAGGTGGTTTGGAATGTTTTCTTTCCATTGATAACAGGCTTTTGGGCGTGAATGAATGCGATTCACTTAATATCGAGGCATCACCCAATTATGGTCAGCTCACTATAAATCGACCAATAGGAACTTGTGAGATCGCAGTGAAGTGATCTCCATATTCATAATTCAAACAATGTTGTAAAGTTAGCAAATATTTGAATATGGCCGAATCTATTACATTTTTGTTCTAGTACATTTAATATCTGGCAATGCTCGTTTTTATAAGCAATATAAATTTTAAGGGTAGTTTGTAAGCAATTAGGTTATATTAAGTTATCTATGTACAGTTAGGTTAAAATAGTATTTAAGTGGAAGCGAATTGAATAAGACTCTCTTTCATTCTCGATACGCTGGTGTTTTACTTGCGTGGGTATATCCCTTTGATAAGGGCATGCAAACACTCGCATGGGTTCATCTAGTTAGGGTAGATGCAAACAGGAAGGCGTTCTACGCATGTGTTGCATTCTACAATTTCTTTAACTCATAATTTATAAAAATCTTCGTTCCAGGAAACAAGCTGGAAGGCGTCAAACGCTTGTGCTTGTTTCCTTAGGTTAAAAGAGTTTTAGCATTTATTTAATCGATCCTGCATATTATTACAGTAGCTTCGAAGTACTGTTCACATTTTTTGTCAGTGCTGGATAAAATGACTGGTGCCGAGCACTCCTCCGATTCTCAGAACTTCTATAGTTGGCGTTCTAGATTCATGTTAGCTATTCCGCAAAATTGTGTTACGCAATATAAATTAAGCCCCGAAAACATTCCTAGAAGGGAAGGATTCCTTGCACTCCAAGATTTTATCCGGAAGATTACCAAGGAACCACTCCACGCGCGGAAGTACTGGTGAGAAGGATTAAAGTCAGGTTAGGATAAAAGATATAAATCACTGTCATTAAGTAATGTAAGAGATTGAGTATTAAGCAGAAAAAGAAGGATACGTATGCAAATGCAACCTACATGAGTGTCAAACAAAACTAAGTCAGCAGTTGTCTTTCCTGTTATGGTCCTTGGAAGAAAGGATATTTCAATTGAATTCTATAGGACTGAATTGTCGTAACAACATCGACATCAGCATATAAATTATATCGCAGGCAATAAAGTCATGAAAAAGTGTTAGTGCTTGACGTCCAGATTCCAAATCAAGATATTTGCATCATTGCAACTTTGATTCAGTGTTATAAACAAACTTAAAAAAATCGAATGGAAAATGTTTAGACATCAAGCTGGAAGGGACACATACACCAATATCCAAATACTATATATTCTTTTTCATGGATAAAAGTTCTCTCGCCATCTTTACCATAAGCAACAATTTCGGCAAACGGAACATATATTTTCCATCATCTGAACAACTACCGCGGCAAATTTCGTTGTAACATTTTCCTTCACCATTTCAGTCACGATTTCCGCATTCCGACAGGCATATTTTCCCAAAAACACTTTTATGTAACTACACCCAAACTCATTCCTTTTGAACGTTGTCAAGAATTTATCGAGAGACACACACGACACACAACCGAGTCCCTCAACGTCTGTAAACTGAGTGCAAGCAATTTCTCTTTTAGTGGAAGTGATTTATGCTGCGAAAAGTCGTGATCCAGAGAATGTCAATCCCATAGAAAATCCTATCTCAGCTGTAACTAAAATACTCAAATACAATAGCTCCGCCATTCCCAACAAGGATGAAATCCTGAATTTATGGCTCTCATGGCTCCCAATTGTTGAAGACGACGATGAAGTACCTCATTCTTACGGCTACTTTGGTGATCTAATACAGACAAATCCCGCTATTAAAGGAGTGAACAATTTAAATCTTCCCCGAATCGTCAGCATAATTGCTAGTGCGTTCCAAGTGGACGTGGTGAAACAATTGAGCGAGGTGGGAACACGTATGATTGGTATTGTGAAGCAGATTGTATCAAATCCAGAAGTATCCAAGCATGCATCCAACAATTAACATTCCGACGGGCATATTTTTTGGCAGAGATCTTGATCCCAGCAGAAGCGCTGTTAACATCACTTTTTATTCCCCCTAAACCACACAAGGGACATTCGTTGGTAGCATTGTTATGCTTGAATAGTAGCACCTCTGGCGTTGCATTAACAGCAATACGATTCTAATCAACAGTGACAAAACATAAAATTGGATTTTTTTCGACTCGCACGATTGATTGTCACAAGTGATGTTTAACCGATTTCCATTTCCATAGAATGCAATCAAAGGGATTTAAGGGAGCCGATGATGTTATCCGGCAAATGTTACCTGAAAAACAAGACGAACATATTGTAGAACCATGCTAAAGCTTGCGATGGGATATGCTTACACGATTCTCACACAAATTTCACTCGCGACGAACGTAAACATGCGCGAGTTATGTCCGCTAAACCGGCGGACAACAAAAATAAAAGATCACGGAGCAAGTTTTAACTTCTTTATTCACATAAAAACTGAGATTAATTACATTCTACTTCAGTTTTATATAAAATGTATGAAAATGAAAAGTGCTGAAGCAGCGTTACAATTTCAGGAAAAGACGTTAACTTAGCGAAATAACTGAAATCTGAATATTCATGAAATATGAAGATGTGCTATGCAGGTAAATGTCACGTGTACTAGCGAAGCTCTAGAGTGTAGGTGTTACCGTAACTCGTCCCCCCTTGGAAAAAAGCGACGGTAGTAGAAATGAAATTTCTGATGCTGGAGCTGGTGATGGTGCGGATTTAATTTTGTAGGTAACATAAATGATTATGACAATCAAAAAGATTGCCTGGGATATCCACAGGATGAGAAAAACGGTGCTTTTGCTGTTGCTTTCACTTTGGATTGTTTGAATGACGTCGCTTTGCTCGAAGTGATATTTTTCCAACTGCTTCAGAGTGATGTTTTCCTGTTTTATGGTGAGGTTGATTTTATTGAATATAATTGGATGAATTGTGATATCATCCCAGAACGTCCTCGAATGTTCTTCGTACGTTATGCCATTGACTTGGATGCTGCAATCCTTGAAGTGAAGTAGCATGTTTCTGGTAACAGTTTTTGGGCTGAATGGACAATCTGAGGTAATATTTGTTTCAGGTGCGTTAATGAAAAGAAGAAGGTTTGGCTCAGGTTCGTAAATTTCCGAAATATGGTCTGTGAGGCTGTAATCGCAATTAGCTGGCTCGTTGGTTATTAATTTTGCAATGCAGGATGTAGTTTGTGTGCTTAGTTGACTGATTGGCTTATTGCAGTAAAATATATTTTCGATTTCTGGACATCTGGTACCGAATTGTTGAATATCTTCTTGGTTTAGGGCCGTATAGGGTTTAGTATGGATCATCTTGGAGTCTTGGAATGGGATAGGTATTACATGGAAAAATTCATAGGTATTGTTTTGGATGATGGGGACTTTAATGTTGAAGATGTAATTAGTGCCATTCAGATAAGCTTGTAGACCCAATAATTCGTAAATGTGTTCTTCCGAAACTATTGTGACATTTTCTTTGACCAATATGCTGTGAATTTCAGTCAATTCCTCAGAATTTAGTATTTGCTTTGATATAAGGTTAATTTTGGCTAATATTATTGCTTATGCTATGTTCGCTAAGTGATTGTATAGAATATCAATATTGTAGTTGATTTGGTTAAGAATTTGAACTTGCTGGATAAGGTAGTTCTCTTGCCTTATTCCGTTATTAATGATTTCTCGATTGTTTTTCAGATGATTTGTTATTGCATCTTGTTGTGAATTAATATGGTCTGTGACGTTTTCAAATCTTTGGATCATTTTCAGATTCATGAATGCTTGCTGGTTCGCTTCATTTTGAAATTTTGATTGGGCTAACAATATTGTTTCTATTTGTTTGATGCGTCGTTCGCATCCATATTTCCGGTAATGAATTTAATGACACTCCCAAGTCCGTTTACCAATCCTCGCTTATTTCTCTTTCTGGGAAGGAGGGAATTTAATTTTGCTCTGGCCTCTTGAAGTTTTAAAGATGTTGTAGTTAGGGAGTTGTTTAGTTCGTTTGTCTGATTGAAGTGGTCCAGTGAATCCTGTATTTTGTCAATGGCCCGTTCGTATACACTAATCTTATTATGTGTATCAGGTTGATGTGTCCTTCGATTAATTTAGCGGTCCCTATTTTCAGTGGAAGAAGTCCCAGGTTGTTTCGTAAGTCGTGAATCTCGAGTTTCTGTCCCATTGCCAAAATTGCCCTGAAATTTAAGTTTGCGTTTGAGTTTAGATTTGTGTGTTTTCTTGTTTTTATCAGTTATAACGGTTACGTAATTATTAGTTTTGATTTTCTGTTTTTTAAATCTAGGAGTAATTTTATTTCGTCTGCATTCTTTCCTAAAAGTAATTTCGTTTTCTTGGAGTACTTGTGGGTCTTCACGATCTGAGTTTAACTGTTCTAGGTTTTTGTTCGTTAATTTGTCAAGTTTTTCTTTAATTTGTGGGTAAATTAAGGCTCTAAATTCGTTAAGTCGTTTAAGGTAGTCGTGCTCGTTGTTATAGGTCAGTTCTTTAGTGAAGGTGTGTGTTCTGCCAGTAAATAGTTCGTAGGGACTTAACTTTGTTGCAGAATGTATAGCATTGTTATAAGTTATCAGTGCATCATTTAATATGTCAGTGTGATCAATTTCGAGGTGGTATTTTTTCCTTTCGGAGTAGATAATCCTATAAGCTTCTGTTAGGATAGAGTGTACGAACGCATTTCTACTTGATTGTTGGAAGGAGGTTATATGGAGTTCAATGTTATATTGGTTGCAGAAGTCTTTGAATATTAAAGACGTCATTTCTGCCCCTTGGTCGGCGACAATTTTCTTTGGTGTTCCATGAAGGCTGAAGAAATGTCTCAAACTTTTGATAATATTAAGGCTGCTTCTTGGTTCAAGTGTATAAGCAGCGGCGAATTTTGAGAAACGGTCGATCAGTGTAAGGATCGCATGGTTGTTGATAGTGTAGAGGTCTAGGTGAATGCAATCCAGAGGTTTCAGGGGGCTCTCTGTTTGCTGAAATTTAATTTTAGGTGGATTCCGGTCGTATTTTAGGGTCTGGCAAGTTTCACAGTTGTTGATAATTTTTGTTATTTTACTTTTAAGGTGGGGAAAGTAAAAGGTCCGTTTGAGGTGCATAACTGTTTCGTTTATTCCCCGATGGTTACTTTTTTTATGGTAATCTTGGATGATTTTATCTTGTTCATCGTCCTCTAGCACACCCGTAATAATTTCTATGCAACGTATGACTTTGTAATTTGAAAAGTGTTTCGAGTAAGTAGATTGGACTAATCTGAATGTTTCATCGTCTGTAAGAATGGCCGTTAGTTTGTTGGGGACGAGATATTTCTTAAAAATGTTGGTGAGATTGTCTTCGGTGAAGGAAGGAAGTCGGAACGTTCTACGTTGCTTGTTTCTGAATATAATCTGTGTTGATATTTGGGGTCTTCTGTCTGTTTTTATTAGGATTACTTGTAAATTGAAATTATTTATGGGCTGTTCTGAAATTGGTACGCCATCATTGAGGTTTTCGTCCGCTGAGTGTACGGTGGAAATGTTATCGTTATGTGGAAGCATGGGCCAATTGGGAGTCCGCTATGTTAACTTCCTCATTGCTATTAGGTGGTGTGTCTTTAATTTTTATTCTGCTAAGAGCGTCAGCGTTTGTGTTTAGACTTCCTTTTTTGTAATGAAGTTGATAGTCAAACTCCTCAAGTTTGAGACGCCGTCGAATTAGTTTAGAGTTTGGGTCCTTAAGGTTCATCAACCACGTAAGGGGCATGTGGTCGGTTATTATAGTGAATTTATGCCCAAATAAGTAGGGTCTAAAATACTTAGTTGCCCATACAATGGCCAGGAGCTCCTTTTCCACTGTTGAGTAGTTTATTTCGGAGTCTTTAAGTGTTCGACTAGCGTAGCAGATAGGGCGGTCTTTACCTATAGGGCCCTGAGATAACACTGCACCAAGTGCAAAGTCACTCGCATCGGTGGTTAGGATAAAAGGCTTCTTGAAATCGGGGTACTGAAGGATGGGGTCATTCATTAGTAGGTTTTTACACTCCTTGAATGACTATATGAATTTTTCGTTGTGTATTACTTTTCTGCCCTTTTTTAAACACTCAGTGAATGGTTTTGTTAATCGTGAAAAATCTTTGATAAACTTCCGATAATAGCCAAGTAGACCTAGGAATCCTTTTATTTCCTTTTGGGATGTCGGGATAGGAAATTCCTTTATTGCACTTATCTTATCCGGGTTAGGCTTCACACCTTCTGTTGTTACAATGTGTCCAAGGAATGCAATTTCTTTGCGCATAAACTCGGATTCATCCGGTTGAATTTTAAGGTTGGCTTCACGAAGTTTGCGGAATACCTTCCTTAAGTTCTCTCCGTGTTCCTGTAGTGAGGTGGAATATACAATTATGTCGTCTAGGTAAACTAGACAAATTTTGCCTTGGAGGTCTTGTAGGATGTTGTCCATTACTCGTTGAAAGGTAGAAGGGGCGTTTTTTAATCCAAAAGGCATCCGGATATACTCGTAGCGGCCACGTTCTACAGTGAAGGCTGTTTTCTTAATATCGCGTGGGTCCATCTCTATCTGATGAAATCCGCTGGCGAGATCCAATGTTGTGAAGTACATGCTCTTGCCTAACTTGTCCAAGATTTCCTTTATGTTTTGGAGAGGGTAGCGATCGCTAACGGTCTTTTCATTAAGCTTCCTGTAGTCGATGACGAGTCTCCATTTCTGCTTTCCGCTAGCATCCCGTTTTTTGGGAACAATCCAGACTGGAGAGCTCCATGGAGAATAACTTGGTCTTATTATTCCTTGCGAAAGCATGTCATCGATCTGTCTTTTCACTTCTTGTTTATGGACGTACGGATACCTATATGACTTAGTGTATATAGGTATGTCGTCAGTAGTTTGAATTTGATGCTTTATTTGATTTGTGAAAGTCAGTTGCTGGCCTTCGCGAAAGAACAAGTCATCGTATTCTCGGCAGATTTTATACAGGAGATCTTTCTCTTCTTTGTTCATATGGGAAGTCCGAAGTGATTTATTTATATCACCTGCAGCGTAATTGTCATCATTTTGGTTGAGATTGAAAGTATTTATTTCTAAATGGCAATTGAAAAATGAATTGGCTTTTAATGGTTGTTCCAACAAAATGGTCTCGTCAACGTTTGATGTGTTAACGACTTCAATAAAACTATACCAATCCTTTGAGTGGTAGAGTCCATCTGGAATATGGACTTGCGGTTTGGTTTCCGTTGTCTGGATGTGAATGTCGCCATTTTCTACATCAACTGGTAGTTTGGCAACGATTTTGCACTTTGCAGGTACTATGAATCTTTCAGACATGTAATTTGGTTTAATATGAAGGGGTAAAGAGGCAGTTTTAGTTTTAAGGGTTTTCGTCGCAAAGTCAACAATAACTCCCAAAGCTGAAAGGGTATCAAGACCTTGCAGTCCATCAAAGTATGCGTGAAATTTGAAAATGAGAAACGTGATCTCTCCAGGTTGGTTAAATTCAATGAAGTTGGGCATTGTAATTTGTGTATCCAACTCGTGTTTATTGAAGATAGTGGAAATGGTAACTGGTTTGATTTTCTGAAGGTCCTCTGGACGGGTGTATTCAGGGTTGAGAAATGAGGCTGATGCTCCTGTGTCAATTACAAATTTCAAAGGACGGCCGAAAGGGGAGGCTATATTTATGTAAGGGAGCACGGATCCATGTTTATTTAGGTCTATGAATCCGATTGGTTCTTCGAGGCAGGTTGTGGAAAATTTTGGTCATCTACTTCGTGTTGTAATTCTGATTGAGAATTTTCAGGGTTATTTTCCCAGATTTCTTTTATGTTTTCCGAGTCTTCATTGAAATAATAGCCTGGGTTTTCGTTATTATAATATTGGTCTAACTGTTGGTAGTTTCCGTTTCCGCATCCTTCACTGCTTTCTAGAGAGGCAACATTGAATAATTCTTCCGAAACAAAGTTTGGAGGTCCTGTTGATCTGAAAAAGTTATTAGGAGGAGGAGGACGATGTAATGCCCGATTCTGTCGCTTTGATTGCCGGGTGAATGCTGAGGTTGTATCCATTGGCTTCGGCCTTGTCTGATTATTAATGCCCGGTGGCGATCGATGTTGTGGTGTTTGGTTAAAGAATGAATTATTTGGTGATCTAACAAAATTTGGGGGTTGCGTCGGTCTGTATCCGGAGTTAAAACGGTTGTAATTTAATTGAAATGGTCTGTTGAAATTTGGTTGGGTCGGCCTTATTCCTGGTTTCCAAAATCGAGGGACTTGGAAATTAAAGTTCGGTGGTTTAAACTGAAAATTGACGGGTTTGTGGACTGGAACAGACGATGGTTGTACTAAGAAGTTGCTTTTAATACGATATATTCTGCTCCTATATGCATCACGAGAAAGCCTTTGCCAACGTCTCAGGTTTCATTGCTCTTATCGTCGAGCCTAGGGGTTCCCTTAATCCAGCCAGGAAAGAATTGAGGCACATTTCAGTGAATAAATTGCGTTTGGCACTGATAACGTTTGCGTCAGTCTCATGTATTTGTACGTGGTTCGTCATGGTGGAGAGAAATTCTATGATCTCACTGTATAAGACCTCAACTGTTTTGCTGCCTTGTTTCAGATTATGTAAATCTCTGATAAGAGATGTTTCATTGCGCTTATCAGCGTAATGAAGAACAAAATTTTGTTTGATCTGGGTCCAATCAAGTGGGGTCCCATACATATTGAGAATTTCATTGGCTGGCCCCTCTATTTTATTTCTAATGGATCGGAGAAGGATATTTCCATAAGGTGTTCCCTCAGTGCATGATATAATTGAACGAATTTCTTCCACATTATTAATAAATTCAAAAAGAAGCCTCGGATTGCCATCGAACTTGGGCAGATCTTTGATTGCGTCAGGAACGCGAAGTGAAGTAAGCAGAACGTTCATAGCCTCTGTTGCCATATTTGGGCTTTCAATAAAAACTTCGGAACTCGCGGCACTATTTTCAAAAGCACTTCCCACTACAGCACTAATATTTGGAATTTCAATTTCTTCGCAATTGTTTTCCCTAATGGGAGTCAAAAATCTTCTCCTGTGTCTAGGGTACGGGTTTCTGAGGAATCGTTTCATAAATGAATTGCACTAATTGGCACTAATTAATTATTGGCACTAATTAAAGGATTTAGCTGTAAAGGAATAGAAGGAGTGATATTCAACTTACCAGGTAGTTATTCCGAAGTAAATGTTCATTTTAAAACGTATCACTTTACGGCGATGTTCCTTTGACTTTGCTTGACGCACGATACGCAATACTTAATTTTAAAAGTTTCAATGTACGTTTGAACACTTTATTATTAGTTTCACTGTTCGATGTTCATTCGAACTAATTAATGTTCACTCGATATTCACTCGAACGAATACTAATCGATAATTATTGAAAGTACTTTAATAATAAACTATATTTAGTTAAAGTTTAATCACTGCTCAAATAATCTTTAATAATAAACTCTATTTAGTTAAAGTTTAATCACTGCTCGAATAATCGACTGCGCCAGTTATGTCCGCTAAACCGGTGGACAACAAAAATAAAAGATCACGGAGCAAGTTTTAACTTCTTTATTCACATAAAAACTGAGACTAATTACATTCTATTTCAGTTTTATATAAAATGTATGAAAATGAAAAGTGCTGAAGCAGCGTTACAAATTTTCCATCGCTGCTTCTGGCAATTTTAGGAAAAGACGTTAAATTAGCGAAATAACTGAAATCTGAATATTCATGAAATATGAAGATGTGCTATGCAGGTAAACGTCACGTGTACTAGCGAAGCTCTAGAGTGTAGGTGTTACCGTAACTCGCGCACGGAATAACAAGTATTATCACGACTGACATTCCAATTAAAACAATCGGTAAGGTTGTTACTGATAATACAGTATAGTGCGCTATAGGAAGATGGCCACTAAGTAAAAAATTGGGTTTGCGCCTGAGATAAACGCTGCAAAGTTAAGCAGCCGTGATGAATGTTGTGGCCTTGAACTTGGGTTCTTCAACTCAAGTAAAAGAGCCGTTGGACCAAGTTAATAAAAGAGCCAGCGACCATGGGAACGGCCTCTTTTCACACAGGTTTCTGGAAAACGAAAGACGATCATCAAGGACAGGCAGCGTACAACTTATTGCCAAGAGGAGGACGCTAATTTCGCATACATCTGGGATTCATCAACGCATTAGGAGAAGAGGAGTAGATAAACTGCGCGAGACAACTGAAGTTTGGAATGAGAACAGAAGGTTGATGGAAAGCGAGGACTTCGTTCATCGGCGGGGCCCAACGTTAGAGTAAGTGTTAAGTTTCCATAAATCTCTTTTTCTTATTATCAACCTTGTATTAAAATTGTTGTGAAATAATCATATTTGCGTTAATTACTTGCGTTAGAGTTGATTTCGTTTTACATAAAATTTTTGGTGACAGTGTTACAGCAGTGTTTTTGCGCATGGAGCGCGCTGTGTTGACCGAAAGCTTAGCTCGGTCCAGAGTGTGCAAGGATCCTTCCGTCTAGGACCTCAAGCTGCGATAGGTCCCCTCAGGATTCTTTTTTTGCGATTCTTTTAGGCAGTGATTTTTCTTGTGGAAGTTAGTGGTAGTAGGAGGACCATTCCGGGGATGCGCAAGCTCGCCAATTGGCTCCCGGGGGCAATTTTAGGGTTTGCGAGTGGCGCTACCTACCCCGTCTCCACGGGCTTGTCGGGACCTCAAGGCCCCAACCAGAATCGTTTATGCAGCATAGCGTCCAGCATTTTTTTTAAACGTAACAATTGGTGCAAGTTGATACCTTTCCAAAGACAAACCAGCCTAGCGTAGTATTTTGTTGAATTGGTAGATTATCCAAGAACCGCATTTGGTTATTTTTAACAATTTCTCCATAAACCTCCGCCCCCATAAGAATACCTACTTTGCTTGGTGTATTACAATAAATACTGGGCAAGCTAATGGAAGGTTTGCGGGTATTTTCCAAACATCTCATCAACATGTATTGCTGGAATTGATTGTTGTTATTTCTTTAATTCTGAAAACTTCGAATACAGTTGAAAACTCTTTGCAGGTCGATTGTAAGGTTATATGGATCTTGTCACTGGCTTTGACGCTCGTATTTCTGATTCCCGAAATGTTAATTCTTGGATCGCTGATTCTGACTTCTAATTTTTTGCTCAGTTTGTAGATTATAAAATTTAATTATGAACCAGAATTAAGTAACACCCGTACTTTCAAGGATTTCCCTTCGCTACTAATAATTTTGGGGATCGATATTCCCAAGAAAACATAGCCATCTCCTTCATTGGATCGCGCGGCTTAATTTGTTTCTTGTGGCTCTTTTGATATTGTTGGAGCCATTTCACTGTCTACTAGTGTGTTGCATTTTTTACCACACTTTTGTCGGCCTCTAGACAAACACTTTTTGTATATGTGCCCTTTTTCAGGTAATTTTTACAGAAGTCCAATTCTTGGACTTTTTCAAATCTTTTTGCGAGATTCAATTTCAGGAATGCTTTGCAATGGTGAATTGCATGAGGCATTTTGCAGAGTTTGCATTCAGGTATTGTTTTGTAACTGACCAATGAAGGTTGTTTCGTTGCCTTCATTGATTGCTTCGATAGACCTGCTCTTTGTTTTAAGGTTTCCAATGTCTGAAGTCTTTTTTCAAAAATAGCCTGATGATCATGAAAGGAATCTTATTGCCAAATAATTAATAATAATAGTAATCCATCACATAACATTCCAAATCCGAACCTTGTCGTTGAGGTTTTTATTGTTAGGATATCTCAGTCCATGACCGCCAAATAATTATTATGTTAAATTATGTGATTCCTAAGGAATCATTTCCTAGACAGCAGCTAAATTAATGGACAAACACCGATAATTTAGCTCCTCTGTGTCAACTAATCTAAAATATCTGAGAAACGTTCTCTAATCACGTTTTTATCACTCGTAAACGACAAGCTGCAAACAAGCCGTAAATTAATAGTTTTATCAAATGCCACCACAAGAAGTCAACAAACTGCAGGTTGTTCGTCAGTTCTTAGACCGACTTGATCTTGCCAGTTTCGCTTTAGCGGGTCATGAGTATGTTAGGTGTTTGTTTTCTGTAATTATTAATAAAATCCATACATGATAAATGCCACCAAGTTTCCAATTAGCATAACAACTTCGCAACGTTGTTTCATTAGCGATTTATCATTGCAAGAGTCACAACTAATTGTGTTGAATTTGTTTATTGATTGCATTTGGTTTTTATCTTCTACAACGTCCAGTCTCGCGCGAGTAAGGATTTAAACGCTAATTGTGTGCGAGTGATAGCGAGGTTTTGATATGATAAATTGTATCTAGTTCAACTTTTTTTCCAGCCATAAAACAACTTTATTACAAGTCAACTTACCTAGTCAGGGCGGCGACACATTTGCGTATCCTCATTAGGTATTGACTATGTGTGAAGCTACGAATGGACTTTGATCTTTCTATTGACACCTTACTCTAGATTAATTAGACATCACCATTATTTTTCCATAAATTTTATATTTATTACTGGTCACCGTCATTAAATTATATTGCAAAATGCATTTATGCAAATGCATCTGGGGAATGCCAGTTGTGAGGAGGTGTCAACTTGAGATGCAAATTTATTGGAAGCTGAAGGTAGCCAAGTTGCATGGAATAGGCAGCAATTCCAAGAATCGGCCGAAATCAAAGTGATCAAGCGGAAAACTAATGGCATTTGAGTTATATATATGCATTTGTTTCGTTGGTGGTCGGTAGCACGGGTCCAAACCTATTTGAATTCTAATGAGACAGTAATGAAATAATTTGCAAATTTAATTCATGCATAAATATTCATCAATGTGTCGATTGATCTCATTGAAAAGAAAATCGGTTGAATGCAACTGAGAGAGGAAATGATAATGTTATGGGCATTAATTGTATTGCCTTACTCTTTTGCATTGTATGTTTTTCAATTTCCTTCCAACGCTTAAAAAAATGGAACATACTCGTATATTACCTCTAATAAGCCTATGACCGTGCTCGATTTGAAATTATTTTAAATGAAACCTCGTTAAATAAACCTCGATCAAATAATCCCGGCTATATTCTGAAAACTGCGATTACTTTTCAAAACTGATTTCTACTTTTCAAAACTGATTTCGGTCTGACTCCATTAACTTTATTTCACACATTTTTTGGCGTTTTGAAGTCGGTTTTCTTCTTCTTATAAAGGTTTTTTTACTTCATAATTTTTTGTGACAATATTAAACCCAGGTAAATAAAGATTTGGATTCATGCTGAATTATAATGATTTTTTTCTACGTTAAGGGCGTAATTTTCCAAGAGGTGAAAACATATTTGGATAGTCTTGAGCTACTGTAACTTTTTTTTCAAATTAGCAATAAATGTTTGGCTTAAGGTTAGAGTTAGGATAAAGAGCACCGTTAACTGTGAACTGCTGCTGAGTGTTGTATATAACCTACCAACAATTTTAAGTGTTCTTGAAAATGCTCGAAACTCTCAGGAATCTTTTTTTGAGGCGAAACAATTTTTGATGGAGCTCATGATAATAATTTCATTATACTCCTCCTGTAGCAATCATTTAAGTTTTCCAGATTATTTAGTGGAAATTTATTTCAAAAGCTGTCATCGACTTAAGCTTCGTCAATCACATGAGTTTTCCAAAAACAAAAAAAAAAAACATAAAATTAAATATATGTCATATTCAGGTACTCTTGCATAACACAACATGAAAATTTTCTCAGAAAAGAATTTTAAAACGTATCCTATTTTGATTGATTTTATAATTTTCACAAATTTGCTGTCAAAATATTGTTGCATGTTCAAATAATGCTGCGAGCTACTGTCGCAATGTTAATAACATGATGATCAACCAAGAAAAGAAAGTTGAAGAATGGAGCAAGTAGATCCATCACCAATATCTGAAAGTGACGTAACTGCGGATATTCCAGGTAGTTATCGTCAGAACCTTCGCCAATATACGAGAAATGGATTGAATGACTAGGGACGCTATATAAAGCCAAGGTAAATGAATGGGCGATATAGAAGAATAGTAAAACCGCGATAGTAAAAACTGCGATAAGACTAGAGCATGAGTTGAAAGCGATATTGATTGATAGTGAAGTAAATGTTCTTCGTGATATACTATATTTGAAGAAGTTGGAAACATAAATTGATAGGACAAGTGATAAACAAACTAAAGTGAGATTTGCAAATAGTGAAGTAAATTATTGTGGCTTCTTTGTAAATAAACTCTTTTAACTTAATTTAAAAGATAGTGCGGTTTCACTTTCCCGGAACATTAACATTATCGGCCGTGAACCACAAAAAACGACAGTGGTGTCAGAAGTGAGAATGAAAATTTTTAAAGTGCAAATTTTTAAACATTTTTGAAGTGCACAATAGTGTAATGCAACGTGGAAACCGGTGGAAAAAAGCCGAAAAAAAATTCCACGAAGCTCTCCTCTAAAAAATTAATAACTTGACCATATCGCAGCTTAAGGGAGAAGCAGAGACACCAAAATCAAAAGAACCAGACAATCCGATGATGCAAATGTTGATGCTGATGCAGCAAGAGCAGCAACAATAGTCATCCAGTTTAACTGCGAAGTCAACTGAACAATCATCTAATTTAACTAAAAAGCTGAATGGATAATCAGCGAAGCTAAACGAACAATCAGAGAAGCTAAACGAACACTCAGTGAAGCTTAATGAACAATCAGCGAAACTGGACCAACAAGCACTCGAAATCAAGGCAGACATCACACAGAAGCTCGAAGAGCAATCAACAAAGCTAGACCAATAACCGTTCAAAACCAAGGCAGACATCACACAGAAGCTAGAGGAGCAATCAACGAAGCTAGACCTACAGGCAATCGGAATCAAGGCAGACATGCAAAAACTTCAATCGAAACAAAACCGGAGCTCGGTAGCCCGAACAACCAAATTAAATGCGTTGAGGAAAAGGTTCACCAGGTCGAGGAGAAGGTCAGCCTGGTCGAGGAGAGTGTCAACCAGGAGATGCAAAATATGGAAAAGGAATTGGAAGCAGTGAGGGCAGTAGTAACCACGTCACTAGCCCCGCTTATAATTGCAGTGTAAAGTACATCCAGAAATATGAAAGCACCAATATTCGACGGGCAAGCGTTCTGGAGTACTTAAAAAATTCAGTTTGAAGCCACCGCGAGGACAAATTCCTGGAATGAGCAGGAACAAGCAACTGTATTAATTCTTGCTCTAAGAGGCTCAGTTACTGAGCTTATGCAGACTCAAACTCGACTGCTATAACAAATGCGTTTGACAAGCGTTATTGAGACGATCATCTGAAGCAGATTCATTGGTCACAGCTACGGCATTGGGTGCAGAAGTCTGACGAAACCCTGCAGTAGCTAGCCCAAGACATTGCCAAGACTGGCACTTCTGGCTTACCCAGCTTACGACCCGCAACATCGAGATGACGCAGCAACAGAGGCATTTATCAGCGCACTAAAGGACCAGGAATTGCAATAAACTTTTTTTTTTGTGGTAGGGAGGTGAAGGCATTTATGCCCGCCGAGTCTGGCAGTGTGGGACTCCCATGGAGGATACCTTTGGACTACCCACTAAACACCTCCCCTGTCAATCTGAGAACCTAGTCTGGAACCGTTTGACACATTACTTCGGGCCAGGTCTCATTTTGTTACGCCGTGAAGCGCCTTCAAGCTGGGGAGTCCCTTTCCCAGCGGGAGGGGAGAGAGGAAGAGGAATTGCCAGAAGAGCGATCCCCCAACCTCAGTGCCTCCGGCTGCTGTGAGTCCCTTTTATCTTTTAGGACTGCCCGAGCATAATGTGCCACCTGGTTCCATTTGTCAACCGATTCGAGCATCACCGCAACTATATTATCCGAGGCGAGCTCTCCCGTCTCCCTGTAGAGCTCCCTTTGCAGCCCGGCCCATTTGGCACACGCAAAAAATGAGTGACAGACATTGTCCTCCTCTCCTGGGCAAAACCGACAATCGGGAGACCGTGACTTGCCGACCTTGTGCAGGTAAGACTGAAAACACCCGTGCCCGCTCAAATGCTGGGTCAGATAGAAGTCAGTCTCACCATGCCTTTGATTTAGCCACGGTCTCACATCCGGGATGAGGCGTGCAGTCCACCTTCCCTTCGTGCAATTCCTCCAAGACTGCTGCCAATCGTTGAGCGAGCGTTGTCTCTCCTCGCGGACAACCATCTCCCTCCATCCTCGTTTCGGCGCAGGTAAATAGCGCGGCGCTCTCTAGCAAGGAGGGCGACAGGTATCACGCCCGCAATCACTCTCACCGCCGAGTCGGAGACTGTTGGATACGAAGATGCAATTCTCAGTGCTCCTCTTCTCTGTACCTGTGCCAATCGTTTTCGGTATACCTCCTTGCTGAGAGCGTCGCCCCATACCTCTGCTCCGTACAGTAGAATTGACCCTACAGCACTCATCAAGAGGCGTCTTCTTGATGGGCTGGGTCCCCCTACGTTGGCCATAAGTCGACTCAGGGCCGATATTCCCGAAGCAGCCTTCTCAGCCGTTGCCCTGATTTGCTCGGAGAAACTCATCTTCGAGTCGATCAGTAGCCCCAGGTACTTCACTGCTGGCTTCCATTCGATCTGTATATCTCAAATACTGATCATCCTTACTCCAGGGATTCTCTTTTTTGTCAAGATGACCACTTCGGTTTTCTCCAGTGCTAAACTGAGCCCGCGAGCAGTCATCCAGTCCCTCACTCGGCGCATTAGCATACCTAGCCTAAGTTGCGCTTGTTCAACGGTGCGTCCGGTGACCAGAGCCGCAACATCATCCGCATAGCCGACCAAGCGCGACTCATCTGGCATCTCAAGTCTCAGTAGCCCGTCGTAAGACACGTTCCACAGGTCCGGACCAAGGATAGATCCCTGGGCAACACCCGATGTAATTTCCATCCTTCGTTGGCCCTGTGTCGTGTCGTAGAGCAGGCTTCGGTGCTTTAGGTAGTTCCTTAAAAGCCGCATTAGATATTCTGGAACTTGAAAAGAGTTTTCCAGCGTGTCCAGAATATCCACCCATCTAGCAATAAACCTTGCGTTTAGCTCAAAAGCAAACAGTTAAGGGCGCATTGGCTTATGGTCTAAACTTTGAGGCAGTGAAAAATGTGACTCGTACCACTGCCCGGGTTCGCGAGGTAATAACAGACGAGTGCAAGTGTGAGTGCGTGGAAATTGAGTGAGAGCCGCAGGCAAATGGTGTGCCTAGATGCTAGCATTATGGAATGAAGGGGCACCTGCAAAGGGAGTGTAAGAAGCAAAGAAAACTGAGCTATTGTCCAGAGTGAGGGAAACCCAGACCGAGTCAGGAGCCCAGAGTGGAAGCTCTTCAAACTGTTGGGGGCCAACTTCGTTGGCCATAACCGTGTCACGACTACATTGTAGATAAGGAAACTTATGCTTTCCGGGTCAAGTTGACGGAGAACAAGCCACCATAGCAATCGACGCTGGTGTAACCCGATCGATTATCCGAATAGACCTAGTGAGGCAACAGCTACCTCACAAGAGCAGGATTCACTCACATTGGACAGCTACGGGAGAAACTACACCTGTATATGGAGAGGCCAATGTCCGGATACAGTTGGGAGGCCTTGGGTTTCGGCATACATTTCTGGTAGCGAACATTATGGATGACTGCATTCTTGGAATGGATTTTCTGCGACCACATGGAATCACGTTGGATTTCGGCAAACGGGTATTGAAATGGCCGAATGTCGAAGAACTGATGGAGAATCCCAGCGTTCAAATTCCCAAGATAAATGTGGTAGTATGTGTGGACATTGATGTACCGAAATCTTCCGAGAGCATTGTATGGGCCAAGCTTGATGGTAATTCTGGATACCACCGATCTTACCTGATAGAACCAACGAAGACGTCCGCATTGCATAGTTACGTGAATACGTGCTGGTTAGACTCCTTACCGCCGCAGACTCAACCAGAAACATCAAAGCGGGAGAAGTCATCGGCAGCTTCTAGCTCATTTCCATCATCACTTCTTTGGAAGCTATTCACGATCATCTTTTGAAAAAGAGGCAAGACACAGACAAAGCCTGGGAACTCCCGTCTGCAATATTGAAGCGGATTGAATCGCCAGCATAGCTATTGAAACAAGCCTTTGATCTGGTCACCAAGTACAATGGCATCTTCTCAGCAAGCCCGGATGATCAAGGCCGAACGAGTATGGTAGCTCACGTCATAGATACAGAGGGAGCCAAGCCAATTCGACTAGCACCCAGACATCTTCCTATAGCCAAACAAGGAAAAGTGAACGCATTGATCTCGGACATGGAAAAACAAGGTGTTATCGAGCCTTCTGTTATCGTATCAGTAGTTATAGTAAAGAAAAAGGATGGATGCACTCGTTTTTGTGCGGACTACAGGCAGCCTAACGACTTCACTAAGAAAGAAAGTTACCCGCTCCCACATATCGATGACACCATGGATACCATAGCCGACGCAAAATGGTTTTCTACACTCGATCTCAAGAGTGGCGACTGGCAGGTAGAAATCGACAAGAAGGACCGAGAGAAGACGCACTTTCAGCCGGGACCAGATTGTGGCAATTTTTAGTGATAACATTTGGGCTTTGCAATACTCCAGCCACCTTAAAACGCCTGATGGAATACATGCTAAGAGGCCTAACCTGGAAGATCTGCTTGGTGTACCTAGATTACATCATAGTTATCGGGAGAACGTTCGAAGAGCATGTGCGGAGCTGCGAAGAGGTGCTCTCCCGATTGTGACTGGTGAAGCGAAAATTAGTCCCGACAAATGTAGTCTTTTTGCAGCTGAAGTAAAATACCTGGGACACTTTGTATCAGCAGAAGAGGTCAAAATAGACCCTGAGAAAATTGAAGCCGTGAAAAGCTGGCCAACACCAAACAACAAGTGCCAACTACGAAGTTTTCTGGGTCTGTCGACCTACTATCGAAGATTCGTCAAAGACTTTGCCAAAATAGCTAAGTGTCGCCATCAGCAAACCAAGAATAATTGTCCGTATGTCTGGAATGAACAATGCCAGGCAGCCTTTGAGACCTTGTAGAGAAGCTGTGTGAATCACCCGTGCTGGCATATCCGAAACCCGGGAAAATGTTTGTAGTTGACATGAATGCGAGCAATGGCGGGATTGGAGCTCTACTCTCCCAGCAGATTGATGGCGAAAAAAGAGTTCTGTCGTATTACAGCCAAGTTCAATCAAAAAGTGAGAGGAACTACTGCGTGAGCAGGAAGGAGCAATTGCCTTTAATAGAGGCCACCAAGCAGTTCCACAAGTACTTATTTGATCAGAAATTTATTCTTCGAACAGACCATGCATAGCTGAGATGGCTGCTTAACACCAAAAACCCCGAGGGACAAGTTCCGAGATGGATCGAAAGATTGCAGTCATACAAAATTGTTCATCGAAAGGGCGGGGCTCATGGAAATGCTGACACCCTATCTTGTCGTCCATGTCCAACTAACTGCAAGCATTGCCGACGGATTGAGGAAAAGGAGCCAACCGTTGATCTGCGAGTGATGTCGGCCAAATTCGATGAAGGTTGGTCGTTGGAGGAGATTCGAAATGCCCAGTTAGCCGATGAAGACATCGGACCATTGCTCGTATGGAAGGAGACGACTGGGCGACCTGAGTGGAAGGACGTTTCAATGCACAGCGCCACCCTGAAAAGCTATTGGGCACAATGGAACTCCCTTCAGATGGGGGGTGGCGTACTCAAGCGGAAATGGGAAATGGCGGATGGCAGCTCCTATAGGATGCAAACTATACTGCCATAAAGCCGAACCCACGATGTGGTTATGGAGATGCACGAAGAATTCTCGGGAGGTCACCTTGATTTTAACAAGACCTTAGCCAAATTGCGGAGAATGTTTTACTGGCACCACGCCCGAGAAGACGTAGAGAATTCGTGTCGTAGATGCACAGTTTGCGCTTCCATCAAAGTTCTAAAGCGACGAATGAGAGGACAAATGTGAACCTATAACGTGGGGGTACCGTTTGGCAGGATTGCTGTTGACATCGCAGGACCCTTTCCTGAATCCGAATGGGGAAATCGGTACACACTGGTTGTGGCCGATTATTTCAGCAAGTGGCCCTAGGACTACCCCACTCCCAGCCAGGAAGCAACTACTGTAACCAAAAAGCCCGTCTTGAATTGGGTTACTAAGTACGGCGTACCTTGTGAACTATATTCAAATCAAGGCCGAAACTTTGAGTCACTAAATTTTGGTGAAATGTACGAGCTTCTACGGTAAACGAGGATAACACCACTGCATCCCTGATCTGGTAGAATGGTCGAACGTTTCAACGGCATGCTCAATAAACATCTGGCCAAGACGGTTGACGAGAACCAAAGGGACTGGGACTGGGACCGGCACATCCCATTATTCTTGATGGCGTATAGGGCTGCCGAACATGCATTGACGGGTCATTTTTGGAAACACGATTCGTCTGCCGGCTGATATAAAGTTCGGAACACTCCCTGAAACGCCCCAAACGATCTTGGAGTACGGATGTGAGCTAAGGCAATGGTTAAACCAGATACAACAGACAGTGCGAAAACACCTCAAACCGGCTACTGACCGCATGAAGACGAGGTATGATCTAAAGGCAAAATCTACTGGCTTCCAGGAAGCTGACTTAGTGTGGCTATACAACCCACAACGACGGAAGGGCAGGTCTCCGAAGATGCAGCATAATTGGGAGCAAACATACCAAGTTACACAGCGAATCAACGCCGTCGTATATCACAAACAGGAATACTGTAAGCCAAGAGCCAAACGAAAATTGTTCACTTGGACCTTATTGCCCCATATTACATCCAGGGAGACTTAGCTACAAAGAACTAATGTGGGGGCAGTGTTATATGTCCAAACAATTCTGTGAGCTACTGTCGTAATTGTTGTCGCAACTATTAATAACATCATGATCAACCAACAGAAGAAAACGAATGCACTTGAAAGCACAAGAATGGAGCAAGTAAATCCATGACAAATATCTGAAAGTGACGTCGCTTCGGGTATTTAGAATTGCTCGCAGATTCTAGGTAGTTCTCGTCAGAACCTTTGCCAATATACGAGAAATGGATTGAATGACTAGAGACCCTATATAAAGCCAAGCTAAATGAATAGGGGAGATAGAGTAATAGTAAAACTACGATAGTAAAAACTGCAATTAGACTAGAGCGCGAGTTGAAAGCGATATTGATTGATAGCGAAGTAAAGATTCTTCGTGATATATTTGATGGTATTGGAAACATAAACTGATAGGAGCAAACTAAGGTGTCATTCATAAAGCAGTGAAGTTAATGATTGTGCATTCTTAGTAAATAAACTCTTTTAACTGAATTTAAAAGACAGTGCGTTTTCACTTTTCCTGAACATTAAAATGAACAGCCGCGAACCATAACACTAGACAGCATAAACATATACTATGAGAGTATAATAAATACTGAAGTAGAGAACATATCATAGATAATATATCTTTTTACTGAACCCAAATTGAAATTTTCAGTTTGAAGAAATTGCGAGAAAAAAGCACTTACTTTTTAAAAAGAAATTATAATATACAATAAGATGATTAAAAACTTTGGAATTACTCATCTTATACACCAAATACCAACATTTCCCCGCAGGGGGAATGCCGGTCGACTAGAGTACTCTTGGAGGCTGGCATTCTTTGGGAAGTACCACCTCCATGAACCTGAGGATATAAAGGTCATCGTATGGTTCCTCCTAGAATGACAGGTAACAAACCCGACGGAAGCTAGAATACGCCTTGGACAATGAACCGGAATTGATACTTTGATGATGGACATAGTGCTTTGGATCTAGATGTCGTTCACGGTAGCACTGAGGTGACAGTCATGCGTGAACGGCCCCAATTCAACTATCATATCTTTTACGTCCCAGTAAAATTTTGGGAGCCATTTGAGTACGCTTGAAGTTCACAACATTGGATTGATGGTGTAGGTTTCGTTGAGATAGACTTCCGATCAGCACTGATCTTGCTCTGAGCACTTATCCCCAAACATCGCATGGCTTCCCTGCTCCACAAAGATAATCATGGGACCAAGAAGGTGGCTACACACATGTACGGATACAATGGCTCCAAAGGGGGACCAGAGGGATCCAATCAAACTGCCTTGTTCAAACAAAAATTCCTGCGGCACTCGGGTGTAGCAAACAAACTATGCGAATGGCAGATCGTCCTTGCAAAAAGAGCAGGATGCGCTAGATGTTTGTATCGTAGAAGAAAATATAAAGACTATCGAGAATTCGATAGGTACTGCTGCACCCGTTCCATTTCACGGAGTCGGAACCGTCGGATTCTGAACATTGAGCAATTCCGAAGTGGCTGTCACTCTTGATGAACATCGCGTTACTCGTCGATTTCATGTCGTTGCAAACGAGATTCTAGCCAATGGTATTTTGTTGGGTCGTGGATTGTCAGAAGTCATTGAAATCACATTAAAAACCGAAAAGCCGTATTTTCTAAACCCCACTCTGACGAAGGAAATGACATTAAGTGCGTACTAAACATCAACGTACATAATAACGATTGGCCAGAGGGCGTAGAAAGCATCCAGGATGCGACGATTACAGACGAAATGAAGAAGCTCATTCAATAGTATTCACTGACGGATGAAAGACGTACCCTCGTTGGAATGAAAATACGTTTGAAAGACTACATGCTAGTTCATCAAAGTCCTAGATGTTTATCAGCTGAACAACCCGGGATAGTCAAGTAGACCGTAGAACAGCTGATGAAGGAAGGCGTTGTCCGTCTTAGTATATCTAAATATGCTAGTCTTATTGTGTTAACGAAAAAGAAAAATAGTAGTACAAGAATGTGCGTCGACTGTCGGTTACTTAATCAAAAGATGGTGTGATACCGACTACCAGTCCCGATTATAGATGATCTGCTAGACGTATTGGGTTTAGAGAACGGATTCTATCATGTTCTGGTCAAAGAGGGCAGCATTAAGTACACGTCATTTATAATGCCAGATGGACAGTTTGAGTCCTTGCAGCTTTAATTTGGCATCTGCAATGCACCAGCAGTCTTCGAAAGACACATAAGAGCCAAATTCAGAAATCTTTGGGCCAACGGGACGATGTTGGCATGCCTTGACGACATTATCATTCCTGCTAGAAACGGAGCTAAAGGCTGCGCAAAGCTTGGACGAGTGATGAAGACAGCTAGTAAGTACAACGTTCATTTTAATAGTAAAAAAAATGTAAAATGCCTACGCAAAATGATGAATACGCTGGAAATATTGTCGAGAACGGGACTGTGAAACCAAATCATGACAAGGTGCTAGCTGTTGAATACTATAGTCAGTCGAAATCAGCAAAAGATTTGCAGAGCTTTTTGGGCTTAGTAGGCTTTTTCCGGAATTTTATTCGGGACTTCGCTCAGATTGCTCGCCCATTATCGGATTTATTGAAAGAGAAGGTTCCTTTCGAATTTGAAACAACCCAATTATGCACCTTTAATGAGTTAAAAGCCACTTTGAACAAGGCCCCAGTTCTGAAACACTTTCCTGTTGGAGCTGAGACAGAATTTCACACTGACGCTTCCACTTATGGGCTAGGAGCCAATTATCAAGATGGAAACTTGAATCCGATATATTACGCCAGTCGAAAAATGACGCCAGCAAAAGAAAAGTATACGAGTTACGAACTGGAGATACTGGCAGTTGTCAAGTCACTCAAGAAGTTCCAAGTGTATCTTTTAGCAAATCCGGTGAAGATTGTGACAGACCTTGCCTTGCCTCTAACAATTGTGAAGAAAGAAACCTATGTACGAGTAGCACGATAGGCCTTGTTAATTGACGCATACGAACATACGTTCGAACATAAACTAGATCGGTCAATGAAGCATGCCGACGCTCTAAGCCTAAGTCTACTTGACAAGACGGGATCAATGCGCTTTAACTGAGTGAGTTCAACGCACATAGATAGGCGATCCGGAGTTGGAGAAAATTATCGTAGGATAAGGTACTGACGATGGTTTCATAGTGCAGCATGGTATCGTTTACAAAAACGATGGCGGAGCCTTGCGATTAGTCGTTCCAAAGGCAATGCAATACGACATGATCAGATGAGCTCACGAACGCGGTCTGACTTCTGGTTCCCACACATGCAAGTACGTATCAAGAAATTCATTGAAAATTGCATGACGTGCATCCTAGCAGAAAGGGGAAAGGAGAGGGATGGCTTGGTTCTATTGAGAAAGGTGATTGTCCACTGGACACGTACCAAATCGATCATTTAGAGCCGATGCACTCAACGAGGAAAAATTATGAACATATTTTTACAGTTGCCAACGGGTTGACAAAGTTTCTATGGGTATATCCTACGAAGGCGACAGCAGCTGAAAAGATCATCACTAGACTTTAAAACAAGACGACGGCTTTTGGAAACCCCCGACGGATCATTCCAGACCGGGTTTCAGCGTTTACCTCAAACATCTCCAGCGATTATTGTGAGAAGGAAGGTTTCAAACACGTTTTATTGACGACTAGAGTTCCACGGGGCAACGGAAAAATCGAGCAGATGAATGGAATCATTGTTCCAGTATTACCGACACTTTCCATTGACAATCCCGCCGAGTAGTTTAGACATGTCGAGAGGCTGCAGCAATACGTCAAATCGTCGTATAGTTGCAGTATTGGTATCACACTGTTCGAACTCTTAATGGAAACGAGGATGCGGTAGACGGATGACTTGCCTTTACGGGATGTCATCGGGGAAGAGTTCGTAAGCCATTTTGTCGAGGAACAATCAAGCCTGTGAGATGAAGCAACGAAACAAATCCAGCTGATTCAGGATGAGAATCGTAAGTCGTTTAATCGGAAACGCAAGTCAGCGAGAGCTTACGACATTGGAGATATCGTTGCTATTTGGAGAAAGCAATTTGGCGGAGGCTTGAAGGTGCAAAAAAGTTCCTAGGTTCATAGCGGTTCACAACTGTTAAGCCAAACGATCGTTATGGTGTCGAAAGGATCGGATACAATGAAGGGCCCGGCGAAACAGCAGCAGCAGCCGATTATATAAAAAGGTATCCAAAACATCAAGATTCAGGTGCAGAAGACGAGCTATATTTTGAGAACGATACAGGCGATAGCAGTAGTAGCGCCGAGGACGGCGCTTAGAACAGAATGTCCAAGTTGTGGGGCGAATTTCGGATTTTTCGAATTCACTGGGAGCGGTGAGAATGACATGATAGAGGAAGAAGACGACACGTGCGGCTGGAGAACTGGTTTTGCTATTATATTTTTGTATCTAATTTACGTTTAAAATACAATTTAAAAACTTCAACTCGTGCTTCCGTTAAAATGTATCCCACATATATACTATCGTACTGCTTTGGAATATCATTTGAATTTGGACAATATCTCATCTCATATTTTAAAATGAGTACCTCATATAAACTCTTTACAAAATGCTATCCTACCCAATACTATGTAGTCTCTAGTCAGAATCCAGTATCAGATTGAGGTAAATGTCTTCCTACCTGAGGGGATACATTGAAGTTGTCCGATGAAAATTCGGACGGCTGCAAGTTAACCTGCATGACATTGAATGATAGTCCGCAGATTTTCGTCGTCCGGATATGAGAATTTTTAATTTGGCGTACCTTACCACCTCCGTAGATCTGACATCTCAAGAGCTCGTCGGGGGAAACTATTCAGTGGATAGTCATGAAGGGTTGCATTCGTGAGAGTCCCACACTCAGGGTGTACCTTCTTCTTCTCACCACATAAAAGGACTAACATTTATCAGTGCCGTCTTAGTATTGTCAGGTTAGATTATTAATTGATTTGTGGTATATCATTACCATTCTTTATAAAATCGAGTGATGCATCGCCTGAGGCTCAAAAATATGATTGATTACTGTAGTTCCTACGCATTGACTAGTGAAATCATTACTTTAAATCCCAATTTCACATTATTTCGCGTTACAAACCTCTTGAAATATGGAAAAATCTGACAATGGAAATCAATAAAGTAAACATATCATTACACACCCCGTTTATTAACGCGAGGAAATTATAAATTTCAGTTACAGGGACCGATTGCTGCCCGCTATCCGCAAACATCTCTCTCGGGTAATTAATTATCACACTTTATTTATTTATTCGACATGGTACTTTCATATGGAAATTGCCGTTGAAACAATCATAAGTGGAAAAACGATTCCATGTCCGCAAGTCGATCATTTTCACTACAATACAGTATTGATAGCAAGTTGGAGGCTAAATATTGAAAACTGCCCTATCATCATTGCACCGTGGCATTGGTCGCCCGGTGCATCATATCGTCATCTTCATTCGCGGCGGATTCCGAAATAAATCTGCACGCCACCACCGCGCCGTCGAAGAAATGGGGAGCGCAGTTAAAGGAAAGTCTTGCGAAAAGCCCCGTAGACATAAATAATCGAAATGCACATATTTTATCGCATAATGGCGGGAACGGTGTATTGCAGCGAGAAATTGATTGCCAATGTCACACCTCTTCCTCTTTTCTTCGACATCCACTGCGGAATGAGGACTTCTTGGTGCTTCGCAGTGAGTGTTATTACACCATTGTGGTTTTGTCGAAATTCACTCATCCGAATCCGAACAATGCAAACGGCCAAACAGCTACACATATTACTGTGGAAATTATTGACTGCCGCGGAATTAATGGACAAGGATTCGGGCATTGGTCGGTCAATGGACTGGTGTTGGCCGCGCCTGACCGCCCAACACTTTTTCGATGACCTCTTTAACCCACTCCGAGGTGTTGCAAGCGGGAGTTCTCGATCGTGGTGATAATGTTCGTTAGGTGCACGTCTATTGGCGAAATTTTGCGCTTATCCCAGCTCGCATCACACTAATGGAAAGTATGTGAACTCTGAGTTATTCACTTAGTCATGCCAATTGATCGCGATGAATGAATGCATGGGGCAGAAGAGTTCATCCCCAGTGTCCGCGCCGGTTTACAAGGAAAGGTTCAGGGTTAAAATCCTCCTTGCAACAAAACTACCACAAGATTTAGTGGTGCAACTGCATTTGCTCCTTGCCGCCGCTTCAAATTGAAACGAAGTAAATCGAAATGGTTTGGTCATCTTCATCTGGTTGTGATCTCAGCAAATTGTATGGTCATATGTCGGATCATATGTATCACCGTCACATCGCGTAGCGGACCAACGTGAAAGAACTAAAAGTGTCGTCAGAACATGCTCAGTCGTAATTTCACTTCAGGAAATCTGTAGGTTGTTGTTGATGCCGTTCGATCTGGACTAAGCGCAACTTCTTGCAAAACCGCTGGAGAATCAGCAGCAACGGCAGCAAAGAACGAATGAGCTCAAGTATGTCCCGGTCTGGTTCTGGATTCTCAAAAGACTTACGGAGATGTTCAAACCATTAATTGAAGTTGACGTGCGGTCAATTGGGGTTAGTTGCTGACCCGAAGATGTTGCGTGATTGTACAATTTATTCTACTCATTTCGGAATTTTTTCGTGGAACGCAAACGAGTCATGGGACACGCAATCGAATGATGGAGAGAAAGGTGAATTACTGCGTAAACTGTTCGAGGTAGTTTTAATTGCCAAAAAAGTAAATTGCGTAGTTAATAAACTGAATGATGAATTATGATTTAATGCGTGAACGTCTCCTTTTATCTCTTCATCGAACGAAATTGGTTCTGTTTGACATACCATATACTCATAAAAAAGACAAAATTATGTGTTCGTATTTTATATGAATCAATAAACTAATATTTATATTTAAGTATGAGTGTTTTATTAGATATAATCATAACTAAATCTCCTGGTTCCTCTACTTGTATAGCCTAGTGAGGACCTTTTTATAAAAGGCAAGGTACGAACGGAACGTTTTCTCCTCCTATGATAAGTCTTTAGGGTTTTGTACTAAAATACAAAACCCTATTGCAAACACGACCTGTGTCCGTCCGTCTGTCTGTATGTCACAGCATTTTTTCCCCGAAACTATAGAGGCTACAGCCATGAAACTTTGTGGAAAGGTCAGAAGTGGTGACTTCTTGAAAGTTCAAGGCTGGAAAAATTTTTCAAAAGGGTTTAAGGGGGTCTCCCCATATAGGGAGGTGACCCCTCAAATAAATTTTTCACCATTGGTAGTCGAGTAGGGGGTCATTGAAAAGGTCTTAATGAGATCTTTTCAAACCAAGTCTTAAAATCGCCTTATAAATACCGAGGGGGGCAGGGGAAGGGGAAATGTATGAACCTTTCGCGTACCCCCCCTCGCAATTGGACACCTTGCATCCGAAAAATCTGAAAAAATCATGAATGTAGGCCTTAATGAGTGCAACAACAACAAATACATGAGAAGTCGAAATTCACTCAACTTTGTTGGTAATAGTATGATTTATCGATTTTATGTTTTCTTGAATAAAATCTCACCGGTACCCTTAAATTCAATATGACTTTTTATAAGATTGATCTGTTCTGAAAGTTTCATAAAGATTGAAATGTACTTAACGAAGTTATAGCGATTTGAATTTTCCTGTATTACTATGGAACAATATGCCCTGTATTACTATGGAAACATATGGCTATGGAGCCATATGCGCTTTTTACCGACTTAGACACTACAGCTTTGCTAGGAATTGCATGAAAACTGCAGGAATGATAGGTATCATGAAGATGAGTACATATAATTGAAACAAGTTGAAGAGGAAGGAGAGAGCTCCTAGCAAAAGAGCTTTGTAACCATTCCAAGATTCGAAAAAACAGGCCATGAATCGATGATTACAGTACAGAGGAGTGGCCCCAGAAAAAAAATTTCATGAAAATTAGCCGATATGAGTATCAACTGAAAGTTCTCTATGAGAGCTTTTCAAAACAGTTCTTAAACTGACAGTTTTTGCTTCAGTGGGGGCACAGGGGGGGAGGAGAAATACATGAAAAATGTGTTTATTCCCTCGTGAATGGACACCCGTGATCTAAAAAATCTGAAAAAATTATCAAGGGAGATATTTATGGGTATAACTATAACAAATACCTCAGAAGTCAAAATTCTTTCAACTTTGCTAATAATAGTATGATACTCAAACATGACATGTTTCTTGATTTTATTCGTTGCTGGTTACTGCATTTTGTAAGTTGTGTACAAAACCCTTCTGACAGAGCATAGGTCGATCTATCCAACTTGTTTTTACTTATATGTTAAATTGTAACATTTTTTATGGGTAAATCAAAGCTAGGAACCAGTGTTGCTCCGATTTTTAGGCATAAAAGTAATTTTGAGGAAAGCTTGGATCACATTAAGTCAATGGTTAAAAATTACACTAGCTGACTTCTAGTTAGAATTCAAAGCTACTATGAAAGAACTGCTCAAATTAAAATAGTTGGATTTTGCTACAACAGGTTAAATAAAATGAATTGGAATTTTTTTATGCCATGGCGTAGTGTATATAATTTATGTACCTCGTACCTATAAGGTAGCAGCAATGAAAGGCTGTCTCAGCAAGCTACATATCTGGGCTCAACTGAAATAGCCTTGCTTGGTGGCAAGTGCATCTACTAGCAGCCGGCCATAGCGAAATAATGGCAGCCAGCCATATCCAAAATAAAATAAAAGAATAGTCGTACAAGGTATAATTTTAAACCAGTGAACATAGAAACCTACACGGAAAATTTTTTTTTCTAAACACCATTCGAATAGAATATCAAATCAAGTGAATTAGGAACGGTTCTCGTCTACGTGATTAAAAGACCATTGCAAGTGGACAGCGCATGAAGTAAGAAAAGAATATGTAAAGTGTATTATTCTTATATTAAGAATTCATTTTCTCAGGCGCTAGAAATAAATGATTGATGTATTCCTTATATTTCCTAAAGCCAGAAAATCATTTTGAGTAAATACCACATTAAATATGTAACTATTTCTCGATTAGAGAAAATCAAATCTAGTAAAGAGTGCATGAAATAAGAAATCATTTCTCAATTGGAGAAAATCGATTGATGCGTAAATCAAGCAAATGTTTCTTGCAACGCTCATTATTTTCTAATTTGCTACAAAAGTTTAGACAGCACTGAAAAATACCAGCAAAACTAAACATTTTATACATTTATTGAATTTCAGAATCAAATTATCTTCCAATACATATAATTTATCAATTTATCTTTCACATATTTCTTCTTTTGAAACATCTCCTACCGTCAGGCAATGTATTTAAATTAAATGTCCTTAGTCTGGTAATGTTTTCAGTATTCAATATTTTGTATGTGTTAAGCTCACCGCCAACAGTAAACAGGCAAAATGTTTATCGAATTCAAGAATATTAACTTTCTTTAAAATTAAAAATAATTCCTTACTACCTCTAAATAATACTGATAAAATATCGATAACTTTGAAAAACTCTTCTGAAATGAATACAAAACATTTACCTTTAAACGCAATGCCTCTAATTTTAACTTTTGAATAAAGATAAATAATACAATTTTCCTCATGTAAAAATGGAGCGAGAGAGTTAAAGTATTCTTTTTTCTGTATTTGCGTACACTTTCTTTCATTAAAATATTCTATATAAAGAGTTATATTTGATTTAGATTGAAGTACAGAGTAACTGCATTTCAAAGCACATTTCTTTGCTATTGAATATCAGTAAGGCGGGACTCACCATCAACGTACAGAAAAATAAGTTTGTCATGAAAGAAGTCCGATACCTAGGACATGGCACTATCAAAACGGATCCAGACAAAACTCGTGCGATTGATGAGTTCCCCTTACCAAAAACAGTGAAGCAGCTACGACGTTTCCTTGGTGTGTGTGGTTGGTACCGAAGGTTTGTTTGGAATTACGCAACAGTTTCAGCGCCCCTGTCAGACATGCTGCAGAAAGGGAAGTTTATTTGGACCAAACTCAGCCGAAAGGCATTTGAAGAGCTAAAACAAGCCCTCACATCAGCTTCTGTCTTGCACAGCCCCGACTTCACTAAGCCCTTCACCGAGCTTATATCGAGGGTCACCAATTCGAGATCATCACGGACCACGCTTCGCTACAATGGTTGATGAACCAGGCTGATTTACATGGACGCCTAGCAAGATGGGCTCTTAAACTGCAAGGGTTCAAGTTTTCCATCACACATCGGAAAGGGACCCAGAACATCGTACCCGACACTCTCTCACGGATGTTTTCCCCAGAGGGAGCCGAGTTGACAATAAATGACGAGGACCCCATCGAAATAGATTTGGATAGCCCACATTTCGAATCAGACAGCTACAAAGAGTTGAGGCAAACCATCGCGACCCAACAATCGCAGCTGCCTGATTTGTAGGTAATAGACGGCTACGTGTATAGACGAAATGAATACGCCACTGGTGATCCATGGCAGGAAGAAGAAGGAAGGGTACCGGAGGAAATGACACAACATCTGATCCTCCGCGCACATGACCATCCTTTAAGTGCCCACGGAGGTTACGGTCGGACATTACGGCGACTCAAGAAATACTTCTTTTGGCCTAAAATGGCATCTCAGGTCAAAGACTACGTGAGCGCTTGTGAGACCTGTAAAGGCACCAAAGCGTCCAGCCAGCCTCTTCGACCTCCTATGGGTCAACTCAACGTCCCAGAACGCGTATTCCAACGTCTATACATCGATCTACTCGGTCTATATCCTCGGTTTTCCATGGGACACATCGGAGCTATAGTCGTTCTAGACCAGCTTTCAAAATTCCCACTGGTGGAACCTATCCGCAAATTCACAACTCCATCCATCGTGAAATTCTAAGAGAACCGGGTATTCCATGTGCTCGGGGTTCCAGAGAGTGTGTACTCAGACAACGGAGTACAGTTCCGGTCTCGGCAGTTTAAGGGCCTACTTGAGCAGTATGGCGTTGAACACCAACTGACGCCCATATACTCTCCTGAGTCTAAGGCCTCCGAACGGTTGAATCGCACCCTATTGGCCGCGAGTCGTTCCTACGTCCACCCATCTCAAAAAGATTGGGATCGGCGATTGTCCGCCATCACATGCGCCCTGCGATCCTCGTATCATTCCGTCACCGGTGTCGCCCCTTACTTTGCCGCCTTTGGACAGCACATGATTTGCCACGGTAAATCATACCGGCTGTTACGGCAACTAAAGCGTTTAGGAGACCTCCGCCAACAAATCGGACGGAAGATTAAGGCCGCGGGACGTGCAAATGAGGCGCAGTACAATCTCAGATCACGATCTGCCAATTTCAAAGAAGGAGATGAAGTTTTCCGGCGCAATTTCCGCCAAAGTGACGCCACGGGGCATTACAACGCCAAGCTGGACAGGCGATTCTTGAAAAGCCGCATAAAAAAGGTAATGGGACCTAACCGTTACCTGATAACGGACCCATCGGGAAAAGAAGTGGGGATATACCACGCGAAAGACCTGCGCCAATAGATAATTAATCACGTCTGTTTTGTCCGTCCGCATATATTTTCAAAAACGCGCAAGGGTTGTATACTTCCGGCCAAACATAAACAAACATAAGTCAGTCCGTCCGTCTGTCAATTGTGTTTTTCTTTTATTGTTCGCCACTTCGTGTCCCGACGGCGAAGACAACCCATGGTACCCTGAAAGATCCTTCAGCTCCTTTTTCGCAATCCGCATTGCCTTGGGATCGCGAGAAAATTAGCTGTAATCGAGCAGGTACGGTTGTGAACCCCGTCCAATACGCGAATGGGATCCGAATATTTTTTTGTTAAAAAAAATTAGTCAGGAAAATAAATGTCTTAATAGAAACTGATAACTATCCTTTACCCAACAAAGATAAAATTTTGAATCAAATTAAGAGTGCCGAGTACATGTCTGCTTTGGAAATAAGCAATTTGATCTAGCAAATACCTCTTGACCCACCTCCTTGTATATTGGCGCCACCGACAATAGACGAGCCTATAACGCCAGAAGTGATATCAGAGCTTGGATTGGGTGGAATATCGTCTCCCCTAAAACAACCCCCGCCTCCTCCTTTAACGTCTGCCTCTTCAGAAGACATGGACCATGTAAAGTCAAATCAAAGCACAGACGACACATCCACAAAGTCATCAAATCATCACAATTCGAACCAAAAGCGGCCACACAGCAGCAACAAATCAGATAGCACTCCACCAAGCAAAAAGAAGAAATTATCAAAGAAGTCAAATCAATCATCATCTTCCTCCTCTAATCAAAAATCAGCTACAACATCCACATCGACATCATCCAAATCATCCAAACAACATTCAACGAGCGGATCGTCTCATGGCAACAAACAATCGAAATTGAATAAAAAACAACCATCCACTTCAGCAAAAGAAAAAGTTAAAGAGGAACCAATAAGGGTTGAATATAAAGGCCCTTTCATTCAAGTTGAATCGGATGGCACGATAAACGTTATCAACGCCCCTACAACTGAAGATGTAGTGGAAAAACCAAAGTGAAAAAATCTATTCATAATCATTCAAATTCTGATCGCAGTAAAATACGTGGACTGCATGTCAGCACGTTAAGTACAAAATATGACGCAGACACAACGGATACGTCGTGGATGTGTGTATTCTGTAAGAAAGGACCGCACAAAATCGGTTTGGGTGATTTGTTCGGGCCATATATAATAACGACCACTTGCGATGGATTCGTGTATAGTCAGAAAGATCCAAAAGATGATGATTTCATTAGCAAGCGAACAAAAGGTAATATGGTGCAAAAGCAAGTCAATGGAATGCCATTGGTACCAGCGTCAACATCTAGTTTTGCGCAAGCAATGGCTGCATTAAATGCTTGTTCAAGCAATTCATCAACGAGTAAAAAGAAAAGAAAAACCAACGACTCGCCAAGCCTTCATAATAGCATTGCAAATACTTCGAGACTTGTATTTTTAAATATGAATGTATGAGAGACTTGGTGCGCGTTTGGATAGCGAGAAGGTCGTCAAATACTATCAACAAACCGGGTGGAAGATTGCGATGGATTTGGGGGAGATGTGATTTGGTTTTCGGGCGGATTAGCTGAACGCGGAGCGAATTGAACGGGAAAAAGGGGGATGGGATTTGGTTTTCGCGCGGATTAGTGGCACGCGGAGCGAATTGAACAAAAAGACGAGAAGTGAGAAAAAGCGCGCGATTAGCGTGAACGTGGTTAGCGGATAATTTGAAGTGTATAGATTATTGTTGAAGTTTTTTGAGGTTTGGCTTACTACGTTAATGAGTGAGTGGACGATGCAATTTTGCAAAGAACGGTGATAGGATGGAAATAAATTAACAATTTTTGGAATTGAGAGAGGCTGTTGGAAACCGCAAGACAGCGCGGACGCCGCGGGGAGAATTAACTGGAAGTGTTAGATATACGCAATTTTGTGGAATTGGATGAAATTCGTTTTACCAATTGTTGTGTTTCGAATAAAAAGGTATTTGATAGTGATAAATTGCCCCAATTGAACCTAATGGATGGTTCGGAGAGTGAAAGTGAAGGAAATGTACCGATAATAGTACAGTTGAGTTACAGACAATTTCCAAAGTGAATTTTCTCACAATTGTGCTGACGCGATTATTTGTGGTGTACGGAATAAGCCGTTTGTATAGAGGTTTTTGGATTTGTTGAGTTGTAACGAAAGAATTAAACTGTTTTTCGCCGACTGGCCGACTGAATTGTCGAGAATCCCATCTTTCCATTGGAATTTACTGCCCACCGATGGGGAACGAGATTTTATAAGTCTTTTGGCAGAATCAGCAGAACGCCCGTACTCCAAAGAGCATTTGTCTCCACCGATAAGACGGAAGTTAGCTAGGTCGCGTATGAATTCATATAGGCAATAATTTAGTCACGGGACTCCAAAATTTTCTCATGATAGACATCGGAAACGTCAGCCGTCTAGGGAAACGTGAAGCAATCATTGATTATATTCGATTAGGCGCCCGTTATTCTTTTTGTGTTTTGTTTAAAGTTATTGAATTTAGTGAAAACAACTAATTAAATTTTTCATTCCGTCATAAGTAAATGAAACGGTTAGTGCGAGTGAATTTTGGTTTCGGTTTTGATTATTTAACAATTCCAGGATTCCCCGCCCCGAACACGAGCGCTCGTCAGAGGAGATTTGGGGGTAAGTACCCTTCTTTGTCCAACAATTATATTTTATTTGCATGTTTCATTAAATTTACATACATTCTAATACCTGAACCAAAGCACTCGGACACCGGTGTTTCTTTCCATAAATTCTGTAGTCTCGAAAAGACCTTGCTCATTTGTTACCGCCTTTGTATTGAATTATTTAATATTTTAAACTAAAGATAATTGCAATGATCTCTCGCTTGTACATTCTTTTGGTTTTGAGCAGAACATCATGTTGAATTGGTTGTTAAATAAAATTTATTAATATCGCATAAATCTCGGTCTTTCTGTTCCGCTTCTTTTGGACCGAGTATAGGACCCGGTACGGTGGCAGGCTTCCACCTCAAAACATGAGCCAGCCGCCGGGTACATAGTTAATTCTTCTTTGTTTCAGGTGATATCGCGGGTTGAGTAGCCCAAGCAGATTGCCTCTTTATGGCACAGCGTTATGCAATCAAATTGTATAATTCTATGGCATAAATTGGTCACCGGGGTACTCCCCTTCTGATGGGAAAGTTCATACAATTCAAGTTGTATGAGTTTTCCCCTCAGAAGAGGAATACCTGGCCACAGCAACAGAATCTATATGGATTTATTCCGGTTGGGTGGGTGCGAAGGGGCTCCATCACCACCCGGTTGCCCCTCTTTCATTTGTGGGCCATGAAATTCGTCGGGTAATGACGAGGTAACCCCAAGTCCGCCTTTGTTCTCAGGTTCCTCTTGCTTTCGTAACAAGTTCTATCTACCTCGGTGTAGTTATCTACAATTTTTGCGACTTCGGTCGCCTCTTGATCTCCAACCAAATTTGTGAGTGCGAAATTTTTTGTAGTGGGTCCTCGTGCTGGGGAGATGAACCCGCCCCACGATACTGCAATGCTAGCCTACCAGCGCATTCACGCGTCTCCAGACGAGGGCATTCTCGGCAGATACCGACACCTTCTTCTGCCGAGGCAGCAGACCATCGCTGCAGTCCTTCACGGACTTATATTGAAATTCATATTCACTACATATATTTCGACGAGAAGCGCATACGTTGGTATACAACTTCAGCTCTCGATGTTTTGATTCGAATCTCTCGAATCTCATTGCCCACAGATATCTCGGAGGTCCTGATTGAATGATTACCAAAGGGTAGTGAGTAAGCATGTGATGCTTCGGCTTTAAACTGTTCCCAAAGAGTGAAACGTACAATGAATGGTGCTCAGAAATTTTTGCTCTCAATTTTTCAATGTTATTGTAGGTAAATGATGGCGATAATAGCATTTGGACCAGATCATATAAGATCTGTGAGTGATTCCAAACAACATTATTATGAGGGATATAGTCACCAATGAAAAGTGAAAAATAAATTAGAAATGTAAGCGCTTCATGCGCTGAAAAATGTAAATTTCTTGATTTCAGGTGTTGCTTCCTTAGTGCCTGGCACTTATTGCGAATATCTATTTCACCATAATCAAAATTTTCAACTCGATAATTTAAATCACTTAAATCAAAGTAGCCCTTGTCGATAAAATATAGCAAGCAGTTCACTTGTCCATAAGAAAGTCAAAGTCAAAAGCGCTTTATTTAATACTAATCGTTCAAAATTTTTAAAAGAACATAAAGCAAATTCCAAACAATAAAACTATAAAAAACTTAATGGCCCAAATGGCTCTCTAAATTTATACGTTATCAGTTAAACACATTTAATGAAAAAAATACACCTGCAAATTTAAATTAATTAAGATTATTTCATATTTTTGGATTCAATTGGAAAAAGGAGAAAAAACCAACCAGCATTATTCAAAAATTACTTATATTACTAACACAACAATGAACTTATATCCTATACCTAATATGTTACACCCTAATTCTAAATAAGTTCAATCAAAAAAAAAAAACAAAAAAACGTTACCTTATATTGAAACCTATACCTAAATTATAATACAAATAAACAACAATACTAGATGTAGCAATAATGAGATGAATCTCAAAAACTAAGTAACGAGAAAAAGCACAAAAACAGAAAATAAACACCAATAATTTAGACATTGTCATTCAGCCACCAATACCTAGATTGCTCCATCTCAGCTTGACCAGCCTCAACGAATCTAGCAAATGAGTATCTCCATTGGAATTGTTGGTCTCGTGAACTCAGATTCGGAGGATATTTTATCTTCTTATCGGTGGCCCGTCGGTATATGTGATATATGATTGGGACGCCGTCAGAATCAAAAACATATCGATTCATGTCCAAATACACGAATGCTTCTGGAGGAACGAAGCCAGTAGTGAGGCAAGTCACAATATACCCGTCTGTAGGGTGGAACGGCTGTGAAATTCAAGGGTTTTCACTCAGAGTTACAGATCTTGCGATATAATTCCGAAGAAGTTTCAATATGAAGATATCGATTCTTGTTACTTGAGCGGTTTGATAAATTTTTCTATTCGATATATAGTGCTTCCAATCCATCTCAGGCTTTCTGTACAAACCAGTACATGCACGAAGACATTTCCTTTCGAAAACTCTTAATCTTTCCATTGTACTAGCACTCTGGTTGTACCAGATCTGGCATCCGTATGTCAAAACTGGCCTAACCAGGGTCTTGTAACAAATAACTTTGACTTTTTGATCAATGTATCTGGAATGAAATAGTCGCCGAAGAGCCATGACTACTTTAAGTGCCTTACTGAGCATGATTTTGACATGTTCAGTGTAGTACAGATACTGATCGAGATGAACACCGAGGTATCGAACACAGAATTTATGTGGAACCCGTTCTGAACTACCCTCACCAGCCATAATGTGGAAATCCTTCCAATTACGTTTCAGGTCTTGACTGGCCCCCTGCAGCGTTGTCCGAAACAAAATTGTTTCGCACTTCTGCGCATTGATTTTCATTCGCCAATTGTCGGTGTAGAGCTGCACATCATTAAACATTTTTTGAAGATTGCTCTGAACTATTGTAGCTTTTCGGTCTGCCGTATAGATGATCAGATCATCAGCAAACGCTACCAATGATCGCGTTGGCGAGACATTAAAATCAAAGCTGTTCAATAGCTTGCGAATGAATATTGAGAAAAGCAGGGGCGCAGTAACTGTTCCCTGCTGTAGACCATTCAAGACCTTGAATTCGCGCATTGTTGTCAGATTTCCATCAGTTACAACAAACGATTTCCCGTATAACATATTACACATCATGGCGACAAGGTGTCTGGGGAACCTGTCCTGAAGAAGTTTGAAAATTAGTCCATCTAACCACACCGTATCGAAGGCTTTCTCCATATCAATGAGACATGCTCCAACACATTCTTTGTTGTCTAGTTTCCAACAGATGTCTGAGGTTACTTTCGTTATTGCATGTATGGTCGAATGCCTGGCACGAAAACCAAATTGGCAATTCGGCATCAACTCATATTTCTCAATGTGGGCTTTTAATGCTCTGTTGAGTATCACTTCAAACACCTTGCTGATGTTAGGCAGCAAGCTGATTGGGCGATAGCTTTTAGGGCATGAAGATTCTTTTCCTTTCTTCAAGATTTTGAAATACCTTAGCCTTTTTCCACTCATTTGGGAAATATGAATTGTTCAACATGTTGTTGAACAATATGCAATAATTCCTAATAGCAACCTCAGGCAAATGTCGGAGAACTATATTTGGAATACCGTCAGTACCACATGATTTTTTGTTGTTTATTCTGCAAAATATGAAACACAAGTCTTCATAGCTGACAAAATAATCAATAAGATTCAAGCTCGGTATGAGGTCAGATGTGAATGTTTCATCGAAATGAAGAATTGATTGGCCGTTCAGGCTTGATTTGAAGTCGGAAACTTTTGCTTCAACGACCTCCGAAAAACTTTCAGTCCTTCTCTCTGGGTTTGGCAGATGAACCAATTCAAAATGTGTTCCAACCAGGGCAAGTTTCCGCAATCCATCACATATAATCCTGTTTCCATTTCTATCCGGAGTCGTACTATCAATTTCGATACCAGCTCTATCGAGGAGATTTATCTCATCACTAGTGAATTCAAGATTCGATACCTTCACTCGAGACTTCCTGCGGAATAAGCTATTCACTTTCGCGAAAACGCCATCTGGGTCCTGTGGGCTAATACCCCTCAGTTTTTCCGCCCATTGATTGCTGACCTCACTCCTGAAGTATGAACGGATTAAGTTCCGGACATTCTTCAGGTGTAATTTCAACAAAGCCAACGAGGGATGGTTGCACTCCAAAAATCGTCGATAAATATTGTTGACGCGTGTGAGAAGAAGGCTTTTCAATCTTTTCAACCTTGCGATGGTTGGTGTTTCATATCCTTCCATATTGTTTCGATGTTTAATCTTGGGAACAACTTCCTCAATCGTTTCCAACGTCAGCTTCTCTAACTTCGACAAATAGAGATCTATTTCATCGTCAGTTAGATTTCTGTTATTAGGAACCATTGAGCAAGCGTTGCCATCATCAGAAGGAGGACATTGCTTCTGGTACTCCCGATTAAACTTCTTTTGAAACTTTCCCCAGTCTGTTTTTTTGAAATTCAACCGATGGTTTTCATGTTGAACTGGAATGAGGAAGAAATCATCCCTTTGATGATTGATTTCCATTACGATTGCGTTATGGTCGCTATCGTAAGGAAGCACCTGCAGTTTCCGTTGAGGACTATTAAAGCTGAATTCAAGTCTTGCGTCAGCAATGCAGAGGTCCAAATATGAATTTGTCCTAGGGTATGTTGGGAGCTCCGACCCATATAGGTTGCACCTGTATTCAATTTGGTTCTCTGTTATCCATGATTTCAGGAATACACCTCTTGGATTATTGGTGGCGTTTAGCCATGATGTATGCTTGGCATTCAGGTCACCGGCAAAAATATAATGATTATGCAGCCTGTTCAATTCGAGTATTTCAAACAAGGAATTGAGTTCCTCCTTGAACTTGAGAACATTTTGACCAGTTGCATAGGCAGAGATAACGAAGAGGTTATCCCCACCTGGCAGTGAAATTTCGATGACGGACCTTCAAGAAATTCAAAGTTTTTGAATTCGACTTTTTCAATATTTTGGAAACAATAGGGTCTTCTAACCAATATCCCGGTGCCACCTCCCCCATCACCTATTACCCTATCGTTTCTTACGAATGCAAAATCTTTGAATTCCATGGAATGCCATGAATTGAGGTGGGTTTCAGTGAGAAGTATGATGTCAGGCTTTTGCTTAACAACAAATTCAAGGAGATAATCACGTCGATGTATAGCAACGATAGATTTGACGTTGATCGATATGAGGCGAAGCCTATCCATGGGAATATGACTGGATGACAAGTTATTATTAGGCATTTGAAAGATCTAAACGCTGAAAAGCAAAGTGAATTTTTGAATCTTGTTTGTCGATTCTCTCCGATAAAGAATTAAGTTGCTGGTAAATTTTGAGAAGCAGCTCATTATTGCCACTTACATTATTTACATTATTTCCAGCATTTTCTGCTGGTCCTCTAGCGGCGAGTGCAAATGATACTCCGGGCTTGACGAAGTTGGAAGGTATGATATCACGGTGTACTTGTGTTTGCTTTGGAGCAAATTTAACTTTTGCATCTTGATATCGGGAGCATCCTCAATATGATGCTGGGTGACCAAAAACACCGCAGTATAATTTTTCTTTAGGCTCCGACTGAGCCAATTTGCACTCACCGGGAGCATGAACGTCTTTGCATTTAACGCAACGATAGTGCATGGCACAATTGGCAGCCGAATCTTTAACACCGGTAACACTGGTTGACTTCTCTTTTCTGGAGGCGTTCCCACCTCACCACTCTGAAATTTAAGTACCTTATTTGTTGAAGGGCACTTGGATTGCTCTTATTTGCAATTTGTACCAGGTAAAGTGGTAAGTTCTTTCTTTCTATGGTCGACCTTCTTGTCGCAAAGGCTTTGACTGAACCAAAATCAATATCTGGTGCAGCCTCCTTGAGCACCTGAAGAAGATCGACCGTCTCCTCTCCGCTGTCCAAACCCTTCAACAAGAAGATCTGATTCTTTTCACTTTTTGGGGTATAGGTGAAGTGTGGAACCTCCCCAGAAATCAGCGCATCTTTGGCTGACTTGAAATTAGCCAGTGATTTCGTCCTTATAGTTAATTTTTCGGCATTAACTCTTTTGATTTCGAAATTGGCCAGTTTATTTTCGGCTGCCAATAGCCGAACCATATCTTTCCCGGTTTGTCCGAACACGTTGATTGGCGGAACTTTTTCTGTCTTGTTGGAAGCTTTTTCAGAAGAACCAGCAGAACTGCGGGCTGGTTTTTTCTCCTTATTTTTGTTCTTTAAATATTGAATGAAATTAACGTCATTATCTTGATTAAAATTACCTCTGATGTTTTCTTCGATTTCCATATCTTCGGTTAATCCCTCCAGCGCTTCAAAATAATTTTGGCTCTTGTTGGTGCCACCAGCACTTAGAACTTCCTCTGGATTTACTTGCTTTGCACTTTTCTTCGGCTTTGTTACCTGTTGCCATTGATTTTGTGGCTGCGTCTTTTGAGGCTTCATCCCTTGCTTGAAAAGATCCTTGAAACTGTATCTCTTGCCTTAGTTCATCATTTTCTTTCTGCAATTTGGCCATTTGTTGATTATCCGCTATTATTTGCAGCTTGCACCCTCCATCTACGGAGTTTTCTTCGTTATGTTTTCTTTTAGTGATTGTCGCCAGTTTCATATTCATCGTTTCCCCAGGTTGCCCCAACGGTGGGAAGCCGTCGGGCTTCTCCATACCAGCGGCGAAATTTTCTTTGTGAATTTGTTTTTCGTTACCAATCGAAGTAAAAATATTCGATAGAAATTTCCTGAGTCGATTACTTCGACAATATAAGATTTTTTCCGATAAAAATTAACTTCGGACTAACGTTTTTAAAAATTAATTTAATTTTTGAAAACTTTTGACAGGAGCGATTTAAAAGACGTCTATACGCAAAGACTACTACCCATAAGAAATAATGCCTTCTAAAACGTCGTGCATGAGATCTACTGCGTAATTTTGTGTAACATGAAACGAGGGCAATGAATTCAAAATGGAATTTTCAAATACTCCAGAAGAATCGTACTGAAAAGCTTTAACATGCTCTGCATAGTTTTCAATAGAATGCAAAAGATCTTTACACTCATGTGTCGTTTTCTTGGTTTTTCTTTGTCTAATAGACAAAATCTGCAATAATATTTATGAGGAAGACTTTTTGAAAATCCCAAGATTCGAGTTATGCCAAGATTATCACCGATAACGAGTGCTAAAATGAAATACAATCTTTTTTCCCCTCAGAAGTGTCAATTTCTATCCCATCTTCTTCAAGCTTTTTAACAATCTCAACCAGTGTACATAAAGCATTTTTAATTTCCTACATTTTTTAATGTTTTAGATTTCATAAACATAGCCGGAAAAATATGATCTAGGTGTGAATTTTTGTATAGGTCTGGAATTGTAGGAAATTGGTAATAAAATACCGAAATAGTTTGAACACCGGAATGACTACCAAAAGGATCATTCACTTCAAAATCATCAGTATATATAAAATAAGGTATATTGATTCTGTCTATATATTTTTCAATTACACTTTTCCATAAATTTCCTTGAATAAAATTGCATATTTGCGTAGTATCGTTCCTAACATTCTCCATATAAGTTAACGTTCGGTCAAGTAGTCCTGGTAGCTCAAAATACGTTTTCATTTGAAACTCAATATCAAGAATAGTTCCTTTCAATTCAACTTTTTCTAAAGTTGGAATACCTTTTTTCATGATCTCGCGCACTGCACTTGAAACTATAAATTCTCTCGGAGTCCGAAAAGTATTTTCCTTCCTTAGAAACTGGACCAATTTATATTCTGTATTAACCTTTTGGAAAACGTTGGAACAAAATTCCAAAAACTCAAAAATTTCGGACTGTATAGGAAGTTGATTTTTCAAGAAAGTTTAAATTCGATTCATCATTTCTTTAAATAAAAACGATATATCGTTTATATTCTCAAAAATTTGTTTGATTGTCAAATGGTTTTGATTGTTAAGTTTTACTGCAAAAAAAAATGCAAGAACTTGGGAATGAATCTTGCCAACTTTTTTCATCAAAATTACAATTAGGTAAGGAATAGTTAACATCTTCTTTTATTTTACTTTACTCTAATGGTGATGAATGCGGGCCATTGAAATCATCAGTTCTGCCCGGTTCGAAGGTTTCATCGTTAAGATGGGAATTCTTGCAATGCTTTTTGAATGCACAAAATGTTGAAAAAAGTTGAGGATAGTTTTGATATGGACAAGGAAATTTTTCAATCCTTTTAAGATTGTGGTGAAATTTATAATGAGCAAATAATTGATCAGCATTTTCCAAGTTTTGTTGGCATAAATGACAATGCATCATGAAGCAAGGCAAGATTAAAAATAATGTGAATTCAATAAAATTGATCGATGTTAATACTAAGCTTCCAATGTTTTGCACTAGGAGTATTTTACAGTTATTTTTACAATCTTATACTTGGACTACTTTACAGAGAACTAATCGATGTTGATACAAAAATGGATTAAATAAAGTAAGATTTGGTATGTATATATAGATGAGTGAAATGTTTTCTATGCTTCTAATCGGATAAGCTAAAAGTATTTTACAGCTCTTTTCACAATCTTACACTAGGCCTATTTTATACAGATCTAATCGATGTTAATACAAAATCTAAATTAAGAAAGCATGATTTGGCATGTATACATACTATATATATATATATATATATATATATATATATATATATATATATAGAAAAATGGAATGTTTTCTAAGCTTCCAATCTTATACGTTAGGAGTATTTTATAAATGTTAACGCAACCTAATACAAAAATTATTTTATAGAGAGCTTATTTCGCTAAGGAAGCCTGAAACGGTAGGTGAGATATTTGATTCGTTTTTATAGAAAAATACTTGGATGAATTCCCACATAAATCTGCATTCTTCTTGATATTTTAAATTAAATATATGATGTATCTTATATGTACAAAAAATTGCCTCTATAATGCTTTGAAATTTGTGCATGTGGTCATCATAAACTGAATAAGCATTCAATATATCATTTTCAGAAGAATCAATGACAAGTGTATATGGTTGGCATTTTAACTGTGGATATTGGGAATATTTTTCCTTACGCAACTTGATAGCCTTTCCTAAGTCTGATGGAGTGGCAATCTTTAAAATAAAGGCTTCTTGACTGTCTGCAATGCTGTACTTCCAAATTTTTCGATCCTTGCCTTTTGTTTGTCTAGTAGGTACAAGAAAATAGTTCAGTGTATTGAAGATAGCGAAATCACGCCTATTGATTTCCTTTCCACTGTAATGATCACCCATAATTTAAAAACATTCACTCTCACATAATCTAAAACAGTCATTCAATTATAATTAATCTAAAACATTCATTCAATTATAATATTAGATTCAAAAGCATTCATTCAATTATTAGAAACATTCATTCAATATCAAACGCACTATATCCAAATTACATACAAATTAACGTACATACAATTATACGTGAACATACAAACATTTAAAATATTGCTTACCAATAAGTCAATAAGTGGAACGTACTTAAAATATTTAAATCTCAAGAGTCAGCGCTGAACGATTTCGCTTTCACTTTCCGAAAAGTAAACAAAAACATTGCCATGCATTCTTGGGTCATCGAACATGCACTTGGAAGAATTTATGACCCAAAGAAAAAGATTACATAACATATGCATTTGTGCGGTTATGGAATAACAAATGCATATGATGAATTTATGAGGTGTTAATCGATTTGTGGGTCACGAGACCACACAAATCTGGGTGCTGGTTAATGAGGTTAGTACGTAATAAATTAAGTATTTTATATTTGAGAAATTGGATAAATAGTGGAAGAAATTATAGAATCGAGATCAAAAGGTTCTGACTCGTTCCCTTATAAAGATTCGGCCATCGGCAAAACTTTGGCTGGCATTACTATAACACGGAGAAGAACACTCTTTTGATCAAAGTACTTTGGCTGGATTATTCGGCCAAACTCAGGTATAACTTGCTGCATAGAAGCTTTGCTTTGGTGCATTGTCTAATTTGGCCAGATCTCATCAGGCTAGACGACACTTAGGTAATTTACTTTTATATTTCTTTCTAAAACTCAAATCGTAATTCAACACCACATTAAAACGGGTTCAATTAGAGTCATTTGCAAAAATAGTTTTGTCAAATTACCTTTTGCTGGTAACAATTGCGGTCCTCGATTTAGTGCCTTCTGTCACTTTTCGATGTATGGAATAATTTTCTTACTAAATGCTTCCCACTCTTTAACGAGACTATTACTATTCAGAAAATTGGCTTCAAAATCAATATGGATCTATAAGTTCAAAGGAATAATTTTTTTTCAAACCAGAAACAATAGGCAAAAAATTACCAGTCCATCTCCATTTTGCTTTGTATAAGCTGGCCATTCTTGGAGAATATCGTGAAATGATAGTCCAGGGGCCTTAAAAGATTCCAGTCTTGCTTTTGAAGTAGCATGCCATTTAATTTCCACCGTTTCCAATGGCTTTTCATAAAGACATAGCCATTCCTTGCCATTTATGAAAGACTCATCGGATAACTTTGGATCTTCTTTGTTGTCTAATGATTCTTTTCGCGCCTTCTTTCTAGCCTTTTCAAGAGGAAATAAGCTTGCTCTTCGTAGATTGCTCGCTTTATTTTTATACTTATGATAGAGACGACCTTGTCGAATCTCGCCAGATAAGCAAAAATAGAAATCCTTAAACAATTTTTTTTTTATTTAATCAACAACAATAACAGCTAATATATCATTTACCTTCCCCTCGCCTGGGAATTTATTTACTATCTGATTGACTATTTCCAAATAATCTTTGTCTTTCATAAAGGTGTTACTCGACGTATAAGCCTTGACGATATCATCGACAAGTTTTTCCCTAGCAAAGTTACTTAAGGAGTTGCAATCATTCCAGGATTTAGAAACCACGTTGCCTTCAGGGGATGCAAGATATTCATCCAATTTCTTTTTAAGGTAAAACCGCTTAATAAATAAATTTATATATAAACTAAATCTCTTACAAAGCCAGAAAAGTTCCTTCCGGAGTTTGTCGTGGGTGGTGTTGGTGATGATGTAGCACTGCATCTACATACAGATGATGGCCGCGATAAAAACTCTGTATTTCTACTTAGCCAATTATCAATCACGGATGGAATTTCTGATCTCTGAGAAACAAAATAAAACAAAAATATAGCGGAACCTCTATTAAAAATCTTCCTTACATTTTCACTTTGCCATTTTAATAAATGGTATCGTGCTTTTGCCAATAAGCCAATCTTGTGAGGATAAAATTTTTCAAAGTCCTGGGGTATCAGATATTTTAACGTATCGAAACCAATTCCAAATCCTAAGGAAACATGGATCTTGCCTAATACATATTTTTCACTACCAAAGAATCCTTACTCATGAATAAGTCGATCTCCGATCCCATTTTCCAATCGACAAGGACGTTGTAAAGCAAGTCTTTATCAAGTTCCTGGTTGATACCGTTACTTCGAATCTGTGCAGGCTCCATATGGAGTACACATGTGTTGTAATTGAGCAGGTACGGTTGTGAACCCCGTCCAATACGCGACATGCACACTAAAAAATACGCCAGCGCTAGTCCCGAATCGGATTCGCCCAGCGTTACAATGCCCCAGAATGAAACAAACTTAAGGACTACAGAATGCGCTGTCATTGAAAAGCCCAAGTGATATAATCGAAAGGAAACTTTCTAAAAGTTGTATTTGATACATATAATGACGATCGATCAAAATGTTGTAAACATTTCTTGTTGACGACGTGTTACTTCATCACAGCGCATGGAAGTAAAATTCTAATTGTTAAATACATATCTAGTGTGTCTAGGAAAATTTCAGCTGATCTGTGAAGATATAGACTCCAAAATCGCGCACTAGAATCCGCACGCCACATGCTCCGACTCCAAAAATGTCAGAACGGAAGAAAAATCTCTTCACGATGACACCAAAACACACTACACCTATCCACAATCCATCATCCGAGCTGATGATGAAATGAATATTCTTGATGGCATGATGCCTTTGGATTTTGAATCGGCAATTCATGTCCAAAATCGATTAAAATCTAGTCTGCGACCAAGGGTCAAGAAGATTCCAAAAAGTGTAACAACTATCCTTAAAACCAGTCGATTCCTTCGCCAGACAGTAAAAGTCCGGACAATAAACAGCCTCGAATTGAAAACAAGTCCCCCGTCACTCCCAAGAGTAATTCAAAATCTAAAGATCCAAATTCAAAAACAGACAGTCCAAGTACAAATAAGAATTACATTAAATACATCGAAGAATTTTCAATCCCAGCTAAATCATTTTATTCATCTTCGCATAATAAATCACCCATTGCATCGCCACGGTCTACAAGACCTCGTCTCTCATTGCCAGTTGTAAAGTTGAACAAGTCAGCACCGTCCGCGAAAAAACCACAAAAATCCAAGTCTAAGAATGATGTTCGCTTGGCAAAGAACATATCGCATGGGATACGTCACGCAGTTACACAAACGGTTAGCAAATAAATTCATTCAAATAAATATTTCTACGAGCTCCGCAAGAGACGTACAGTGGAAGATTTAAAATTTCTAAAATCAAAACAGCCCGTCGTAGAAGAGGAAGAAGAAGAGTCTGATAAAGAGTGCGAGACGGAAGATTCACTTCAGATGTCCGTTATGCCACCATCCGATCGGCGAATTGCGACGAGAAGGAGAGTCCGCTTCTGACCGGGACCGTGATCACGTCTGGGAGAATGCGATCGGGGACGCTTGTCTGACTGTTCGGCCATTGTTTTTTGTTCCGGGAGTTCTCGGGAAAAAACTGCTCGGATGCAGTGCAAGTGATGAAGATTGTTTGGTGTGTTAATTTCCCATGTGAATTTTGCTTGTAACCTGTTTTTTCCTTGCGGAAATGAGTCGAGTTAATCGTCCGGGGGCCCTGAGAAAATCGATGCCTTCTGGGCTTGGAAAAATGTGATGGCGAATATGCACATTTCTGTATAATCGGCAAGAGCCTAGAATAAGTTTTGCGCGTGGAAAAACGGATTGTGATAAACTTGATGGAGAAATTTGAAAAGGGTGTAACAAGCGTCGTGTAATGGAAAGAGTCGCGAAACTCCAAGAACGAATATTCATTTCGAGTGCATGAAAGGGTGAAAGAAGAAGGATCGCAACAATTTATTTCGTCAATTAGACATGTCTTCAGTTTCGCGCGCTATGGTACAATTGACGCTTTAAAACTAACGGTGCATTGTAATTGCGAGCTTAATTTCTTCCCACATGTGCTGTGCGGATAAATTGTTCCCAAGTTGAAAACAATAGCTCGGATAAAATGTACCGCTGCTAGGGTGGATCGTTGCGATGATTGTATTATTTAATCGTAGAGATCGTGAGACCGCGTGCACGACGACAAGAGCAAAGTGGACAGAGACGTCGCATCTGTTAAATTATTTCAAATTTTTCAATTAATTCGCCAATGAAAATAAAACGCAGAATTGGAAAATCGGTAGCGGTGTCACGTAAGAGAATGTTCGAGTTTTGTACGCGAAATTGTGAAGTGATCGTCTAGTAAAAATGACCCGATGAAAATTTGTGCCAATCCTGCTCGAATTGGAAGCACCGCTAATTATATGCGATGATATACATGGACAGTATACAGATTTGTTGCGAGTATTCGAATACGGTGGATTCCCACTAGCAGCCAATTATGTAATTTTGGGTGATTATGTCGATAGAGGAGAACAACCGCTTGAACCAAGTTGGTTGTTGCTTGGCAACAAAATCAAATACCCGGAAAATTTCTTTTTACTACGTGGTAACCACGAATGCGCCAGTATTAATAGAATTGATGGATTCTATGATGAATGCAAGTGACGGTATAATGTAAAATTATGGAAACCATTCACTGATTGTTTCAATTGTTTACCGGTAGCAGCGATTATTGATGAGAAAATATTTTGTTGTCATGGTGGTTTAAGTCCTGATTTACAAGGTGTGGAACAAATACGTAGATTAATGCGGCCCAATGATGTTCCCGACACTGGCTTATTATGTGGTCTATTATGGAGTGATCCTGATAAAGATGCACAAGGATTTGGATTTAATATGTCGTGCGCATCAGGTCATTAAAGTTGGGTATGAATTCTTTGTGAAAAGACAACTTGTTACGTTGTTCTCTGCCAAATTATTGCGATTTTGAAAACATCTGAAAAGATAGCCAAATACTTATATAGCGGCTTAAATTCGGGCCGACCGTCAACGCCTCAACGTATTACACCAACGATAGCAGCCAATAAAAAGAAATAATACCACATTCAACAACTTTCATATCCATGAATGTTTTTATTCAACTATAATTTTAAAACAAAAAGTGTGCGAAGTCAAAACAAAGCTAAAATAAAAAGTGAACATACTAACTAATGTCGTAGATACGAGAGACTCGAAAGAAAAAAGCAATGAGTAAACATAAAGTAATTCAGATGATATTTTAAAATATATGAATAAAGTCTAAGAAGAAAACAATATAGATGTTGTAAGAGGTTGCATGTTCCCATATAAGAAAAACGATTCAAAATTGGATTTAGAGGAGCGACTACATACAAATCACGAGTGTTATTGTGCTTTCATAATTTTTTCATGCAGGACCATCTGCATCGTCGTCGAGCGCTCGGAGGACCATGCGGGTGAGTACCCTTTTATTTTGTTATATATACATATATTTCTTTTTTTTTTGCATATTTTGTTATACATATATATATATATATATATATATATATATATATATATATATATATATATATATATATATATATATATATATATATATATATATATATATATATATATATATTTTTTTTTTTTTGTTTTTTTTTCAAATTTTGTTTAAATATCCATTTTAAATTTTTTGCCGTTAATTTTTTTGTATTTACAGTTCAAATTTTGCCTTTTGTTCTTCTTACTTATATTTCAAATTTTGCTTTGATTCTTTTTCCGTATATTTCGAATTTTGCTTTAAGTTTTCTTATTTCAATATCAAATTTGGCCCTGGAAGCCACTAAAATAGTGTCGCGATATCTAAGCGAGATAATGTTTATAGTTGTATCGGAATCAAATGGATAATATAATGGAGTGCTAATTTTCCCACAAAATCGGTCTATCCTTTCTTCCGACTCTAACCGGGTATAGGACCCGGTACGGTGGTAGGCTCCCCTCTTAAAACATGAGCCAGCCGCCGGATACAGTTTAATACTTTGTTTTCTCTTTGTTTCAGGTGATATCGCGGGTTGAGTGGCCCAAGCAGAGTGCCTCTTTATGGCATAGCGTTATGTAATCGAATTGTATAATTCTGTGGCATAAATTGGTCACCGGGGTACTCCCCTTCTGATGGGAAAGTTCATACAAGTCAAGTTGTATGAGTTTTCCACTCAGAAGTGGAATACCTGGCCACTGCCACAAAATATGGATTTATTCCGATTGGGTGGGTGCGAAGGGGCTCCATCACTACCCGGTTGCCCCTCTTTCATTTGTGGGCCATGAGCTTCGTCGGGTAATGACGAGGTTACCTCAAGTCCGCCTTCCTTTTCAGGTTCCACTTGTTCTTGGAACAAGTTCTATCTCCCTCGGTGTAGTTATCTACACTTTTTGCGACTTCGGTCGCCTCTTGAACTACAACCAAATTCGTGAGTGCGAAATTTTTTGTAATGGGTCCTCGTGCTGGGGAAATGAACCCGCCCCACGACACCGCAACGCTAGCCTGCCAGCGCATTCACGCGTCTCCAGACGAGGGCATTCTCGGCAGACATTGTCATCTTCTTCTGCTGAGGCAGCAGAACATCGCTGCAGTCCTTCACGGACTTATTGAAACTCATACTACACCACACATGATCCAGCGACTATAATATGTTAAACGATTCTTCCATATTAATTCAGCTTAATATTACTAAACAAATGTTTATAAATTTCTTGCAGGAAATTGAAAGAGATTTCTAGTTTCACATTTTAGTATTACTTACTTTAATTCGTTGGCGGTTAGCAAAATCATATACAGAAAGACAACATATAAAATAAGATTTTCCGAAAGAGTTTAAACTCGTTTCGAAAGAAGCACCCACCTGCATCTACATACTTCGTTTTAAATGAAATGGGATTAGCGGAAAATTCTTCTTTTGCTGAGGGTAAAACATGATGAAAACATTTGATTTTGCTGACTGCCTCAGAATTTTACATGATAGTTAAGTTTAAAGATGAAAAAAAGTAACCTGTAAGATATATTTCACTTACCTCTCTAAATAAACACTTTTTTATACACTGGATATACTTCACTATTAAGCACTTCGCACTGTAAAATTTACCACTCAGAAAAGTCGACTGAACGGATTTGTTCAAATGATATATTCTGCTTCTACGGATTAATGCCTTAAACGAAAAAATAGTTCTCATTTCTAGAAAATATTTCTAATTTCTAGAAAATACTAAGTTTCTAAAAAAATAATTTCCTTTCTAGAAGATATTTCTAATTTCTAGAAATATTTTCTTGCTATTAGAAAACCACAGAACTTATTTTCTTGTTGCTTGCAAACATTTTCTAGCTACTAGAAAATCGGTAAAAAATCAGAATTTCACCTTTCGGAGACTTTATTTTCGGTGCAAATTTCCTCATTCTAGAAATGAGTCGTGCATTCTTAATATAAGAAAATGAGAATTTATTTGTTTTAAGTGTCGATTGCTTAATATGTTCCACTATGAGTTGATTTAAGTGAGAAGAGAATAAAATAGGATGTTCGTTCTTAAAATGTGATTGTCTCGATATAAGAAATTAGTTTCTACCCATTTAGAAAATCTTTTCTAAATGGGTTACTATGTTTAGTCTAAAAGTCTAAACATAGTAAAAACTAAAATATCTTGAACACTTCAATCCATTTTCCAATTTAAAATGTAAAATAACCTAGCTCAGAAGAGGACAGAATACTGAATGTAAACAAGTTGAGTAAGCAGGAGAGTGCTCCTACCAAAGGGTCTTCGTAACCATCCGAGGGTTTGAAACAAATTTTCTAGTAGTGTGAATCGATTTATTGAATTATTCATCCAATACTTGGGTAAGAAATCGTTTCAATTTATGCAAAATATGCAGATTTTTTTTCATAAATTCATTGCAGCTGCCATTTTGATGGAGCTTAAATAATTTTTCTGAATGCTCAGCTGATTGACCAGGTTTAAATTAGACACTATATCTTAAATTTTCATGAAAATTGGAATTCAATGAAAGTGCCTAGGTCAATTTGAAATATGTATCAAAAATAAACACAGGTTATTGTTGTTGTAATTCCATTCAATCGCAATGGCTATAACTCACTCAATGATAATTCGATTTCTATGTAATTTTATGAGCCTTAAGGTCTTATACGAATCTATATGATTACAAATTTCAAGAAGTTGAAGGGTACCTTTTTGATTTTATGGGAGAAAATGTAAAATATTGTTACGTATTCCGGCGTACCGATTTTCTCCCATTCGCAACTTCAAATTGCCGCCGTAACACTTCCACTTTCCTTTGGGCACTTCTACCTTTTCCTCTGTAAATTTATTTATTTTTTTAACATTTTTCCATTTTCCCTTTAATTTTTATTTCCCCATCATCACAATCCTACCCTTTTCCCTTATTTCAAACTACAAAAAAATTAATATACTCGTATACTAATAATTTCAATTTTCCCATTAACAACATTCCATTGATTAACTCCCACCAACAAAACTTCATTCAATACCTTTTCCCTAACGAAACCTAATTCCTTCCTTCATACTAACTAATTGTATTCCCACTAACAAATTTTATTTTTTATACTAACAAAAATTAATTCACGTTCCCCTACCAACAAAATTCAATCTCATGGCCAAATGCATCGTTGAAGTTGCTTATGAGATGAGTGGGAGATCGACAATCCATGGCCCCATTAGCTGCGTCGTGAGTTCTCGATCGAGGGTCTGCTGGAACCCTGAGTTCAAGTTCCCCCGGGCGCAGGGAAGCACTCTTTTTGGGGTATCGGCAAAACCAATAGCTTCCGTAATGTATATGTGACACTTTGCATTCAATCAAGCGCTTCTTGGATTGTGCAAATTGCCATATGTAAAGCAATGGATACTATTGAGTTTGTCGATATGGAACAAAAGATGTGTGGGTAGCGGAATAGAAGTGTAATTAACTTCGATTACGTTACTCAGATGCGGCGGCAGTAATTTGAGAATAATTTGGATTGCGAGATCGGATTGGATGAAGGTGAAATGTGAAATTAAGTGGTTGGAATTGGGGAGTCAGTATTTGACGTCGGAAAGAAGTGTGAGCGCTTTGTGTGTGAATTTTTCGGAGTCCGTTGCGAGTTAGAAAGTGGAAGAAGTTTTTTGACGGAGTGAAGAAGAGTTTTTGTTGATCGAAAGTGTATCTTGACTTGCGTTTTGGGGATTTAAATTTAGGGTTGGGATTTCCAGTGTGGGTGTTGGGTGAATTTCGGGGGAAAATAGTTTTAATTTGGATGTTAGTACACAAAGTACGAAAGTGTAAGTGACAGAGTATACTTTTAACGAAGACACAAACTAATTCAAAGTGTGTTGTGAGCTAACTGAAATTTAAAGATAACCAAAAGAATTAAGAAGAAGTGAAAAAAATGGAAAGAAAGAAAAAACTGTGAATTTAAACAAATTCTATTCTAAAGTGAAGAGAAACAAAAATATAGTGCCGGAGGATAAGAGTGAGAAAGTCATACAGTTCAAATAAGCCAGTGTGGAAATTACAAAAGGTGGCCGTTTCACCATCCCTCTTGAATTTTTTTTTTTGTACATTCCAGAGACTTCTCCTTTAGTTTTCAGAGCCCCCCCGCTTCTTTCTTGGCCTTTCCCCGAGCGCTCGGAGTTTTGCAGGAAAGTAAGTGAGTATAGATTTATTTTCTTTACTTTGTGCATTGTTTCAAATTACTTGATTTTACATAGTTTTGTATATTCAGTTAACCTTGGTTTAATCTTTATTTGCTGAAATTTTTTTTCTTTTTGTAAAATTTGTGAATGGTTTTTTTATATAATTTTTGGATTCTTGGTAAATAAAACAGCCATGTCACATTAGAAACCATATTTTCATTTCTTGAAACGACCTCCCCCTTTCCCATCTTTTTCCCTTTGTGCTAGTTATTTCATGTAAGGTAGCTCAGCACGAGCAGAGGGTGTCCCGGAAGACCCACGACACGACTCAGCGCTAGCCGGCCTCAGTATGCCACCCCGAGCTACGCACCCCTCTGCTAATACTTAATGTCTGCAACTGCGGTGACTTCCGTGGTTGCTACAATATACAAATCATACGATTATTAACAAAGTTGAGCGAATTTTGATTTCTGATGTATTTGTTGCTCTTGTACTCATTAAGATCCACCCTCGTAAGAATATTCGATGGTAATCCCGTAGAATACATTTCATAGGTTCACTCAGTAGAAAATATTCGGAGGAACTATGAGATTGTACGCAATAAACCAATATATCGGGCTGCACTGCAAAGTATTCGACAAAAGATTAGAGGTACTGTGGGTTCAGCCCTAATTTCATATAACATTTTTGGTGACCAGTGGCCTGAAATTAAGAAATGCTTATCGCTTCATTATGCAAATAAAAGAAATATTAGCTCGTTGGAGCATCAACTCAATTTCCTCGTACAAGGAAGCGCTACTTTAGATGAGTTTTACACCAATGTGAACCATCAATTCTCGCTGGTTGTGAATAAGCTCCGCGCTGAAGACTATGCACATGAAACATTTAATGTTCTTATCGAAACATATTGAATTCGTGCATTGGATGTCTTCATTAGAGGCGTTAATGAGAATTTTTCCAATTTATTACGCATTCAAAGACCCAAGACCTTGCCGGAAGCGTATAGCTCATGTTTAGAAATTCAAAATGCTAACTTTCGGAATGTTTCAGTGTAAAATACTACTACCTATAATTCGCTCTCTTCTCATTTCAACCAAACTTTTCCACGTAATTCAAACTAGCAGCAAGTGAAATTATTTCCTAGGCCAGCACCAAGGGCCATAGTTAAAAGTCTTCCGTACTCTAAAAGAAGGTAAGCATATAATATCCAGCATGAGGTTAAACCTCAACCACCACCAAGGCCAAATGCACCCAAACCACCTGATCCGATGAAAGTCGACCACTCCATCCAAGCAAGGAGACCAGATTGCGTGAATCGACCAAACGGGGATTATCCTGTAAAAAGGCAAAACATTTCGGAAAACTGTCCCCAGAAACATCAGAGGATAAATATTTTGGAAACACGGGAGTAGACGTTTAGCAAAAGTAATGTTCCAGACTACCAGGATGAGAATATAACTGAAGACAACGTTCCAAGTGAAATTTATCTCCCAGAAGATGAATATGAAGCTCCCGGAACAAATTTTATAACACACGCCTCTCCAGCATTCCCTACTTAGAATGTAGGTTGCGGAACGGAAAACTTTTGAAGCTTTTGATCGACACAGGGGCTGACAAGAATTTCATAAGACCTGAGCTAGTCAAAAATCCTCAACCGACAGATGCTGCCTTCAAAATTCAATCCGCTGCAGCAAATACTTTGGGAATTTTTCGGAAGCATGGGGAATACAACATTAATCAAATTTTCATACTACCTGGATTAAAAACATTTGATGGAATCATCGGCGATGATACATTGAAACAGTTAGGTACAATAATTGACAGGAAGAATAATATTTAGAAGATGGAACTCAACATCTTGATTCCTTCGAAAGAAAAGTATTCAGCGCAGGTGAACAGCATCGAAATAAGAGACAGTCACCTAGAGCCCAGGACAAGAGCTAAGCTACAAGAAATAATAAAGAAAAACGAAAAACTTAATGGCCCTATTGACGATCAGGAAATAGTAAATACACGAACTGGAGCAGAAATTAAAACAACCACCGACAAACCTGTTTATATGTAGTAAGTCCTATCCGTATCCGGCAAACATGTGGACAGACCTACGTTCATGTCCCTACGTAAGCAGTTATATTATAGTTAGTGAATGAACAGTGAAAGTGCGAGCAGGAGGGAAGATTCTCAACTACCAGGAAAAGAACAAGCTGGCAAAAAGGCACGGATTCTTCTGGGTGAGTGATATTTGCTTTCCTTATTTGCGAGAGCGTGTTGTTCTAATTATTGTTGTTGATCCGAATAGAAATTGTGAAAAACCTAGTTGGATAAATTTCTTAGTGTGTGAATTTGGTTTGGGCGGATTGTGGATATGACAGAAATATCCACAATGAACAAAGATCAGCAGATCGCTCTGCTGATTGGGCAATTGCAAACTTCGCAAGCTGTGCAGGCACAGCTCACCGAAGTCATAGAGCAGTTGAGGCAGGCTCAACAGCAATCGATAGAGGTTAACTCGGAGTTGGCAGAACAACGCCGAGTTCAAAAAGAGCTCATGGAGCAATTGAGGGATTTGGCGCTGGCTAAATCAAAAAAGAAAACCAAAAACAAAAAGAGAAAAGTGGAGTCTTCATCTTCCTCATCAGAGGGCCCGCCGCCCTCTCCTCCTTCTTCAGAAGAAGAAGTGATGGAAGAGGAAGAAATCCAAGAAGAAGAAGAAAATGAGTCGATGCAAGAAGACTCTGCTGAGGAGGATGAGGAATTTCCTGCTCTGCCACCGCCGGGTCCCTCAATGGCTCTACCAGAGCGAGCCATCCCACCAAAAAAGAAGACCACTCCCACAGCGCCCACCACATTCAAATCCCCAGACGACGGCAAAAAACGGACAGCGGTACCTGTCATCATCCGAGAGCCTGAAAAGTGGACCCAGGTCCTAGAGGACACAAAAGACCTCGGAATAAAACACGAATCCACCAAAAGGGTCTACTTGGGGATCCAGATAGTTCCAGAGACACCACAAGACCACAGGAAACTTACAAGATACTTGACGGAAATGACGATACAATACCATAAGTATATCCTTCCTGAAGAAAGGAATCTGGATGTGGTAATCAGGGGTCTGTATGGACTGTCGATTGACGACATTAAAGAAGATCTGGAGTGCCAAGGATTTCACCCCATTGAAATCCATTATATAAAGTTACGAGATGGGCCATCCAGGTTGGTGCAGGTCCTGCTTCCCAAAAGCGAGACTGACATATACAATATAAGGGCAATATGTCACCTCATATGCACTGTTGAAGCTCAACGCCCCCGTACAGGACAAGTTATGTGCCACAACTGTCAACAGTTTGGACACTCCTCCAGAAATTGTCACGCTCAGGCCCATTGTATTAAATGCGATGGGCTCCACCATTTTCCCAAATGCGTTAAAAAAGCAAAGGATAAAGCCAAAATCTGTGAACTGTGGTGGAGAACATCCAGCCAACTATGGTGGATGTCCTCGGAACCCAGTGTATGTCCGGAAATCGTTCGCACAAGTTGCAGCTGCTTATAACAACAAAACTGCCACAACATCTACACAACAACAAAATAAAAACACACAAAAACAAAAACAAGAAAACACTCCACTAAACACAAATAACAACATGGACACACTCTTTGCCACCATGCAAACACAATTCCAAACCATGATGCAAGACATGATGGCGAAAATGATCCAGGGTATGTCTACATCACAAAACAGTTTCAACAGCACACTGACAAAGAAACAATAATGAGCTTTATGGATCATTTAACCATTCTCACATGGAATGCAAATTCCCTGCTTCATAAGACTGGTGAGTTGACTCAACTTATATTTGATTATAAGTTTGACATCATTCTCATCCAGGAAACCTTTCTGAAGCCTAGAAACCGCCTACGCTTCCCTAACTATTTTCTGTACAGAAATGACAGAACAACAGGCAGAGGAGGTGGAACGGCCATTCTTGTGAGAAGGAATGTGAACCAAAATCTCGTATTGACACCTACGTTACAAACACTAGAAGCTACTGCAATTCAAGTGCGGACGGATTCTTTTGAATTCATGGTAGTCTCGGTGTACAGCCGCCCTCAGGCTGTACGCTCATTGAAGATATTAAAAAACTTCTGGACTTTCAGGGTCCCATACTCCTTGCCGGAGACTTCAATGCCTATCACCGAAGCTGGGGAGTTGTGAGAAGCAATCGTGCTGGGACTAAGTTAAACCGATTCATCACAGATAATCCACTAAGCCTGCATATCCTCAACGAACCAACACATTACGGCTACCGAAATAGTTATCCTCTCGATATTGGTATATCACGTACCTTTGAACACGATGTACGCATCGAAGTCCTCGACGAACTTTCATCCGATCACAAACCGGTGCTCTTCTTAATAGGAGGAATATACATAGACAAACCCCTTCAAGTAAAGAAGAAAACTGATTGGCAAGCTTTCCAAGTCGCACTGGCTAAAGAAACCATTATTCAAACACCTGAAACAGCCACTAACACAGAGAAAATGATAGAAGAAATCACAGACAAAATAATACAGGCAAAAGAGGACAACACAGTCACAACTCTGACAAGAGTGACAAACCCCCATGAACGACATCAAAAATTTAGTGAGGAGGAGGAATCGAGTTCGGAGAAGGGCTAGGAACACAAGTCATCCTAGATTACGCCAGGAACCAAATCAAATTATGAACAAAATACGTGATCGGATATCAAAATTCCGCAATGAACAATGGGAGAGCTTCTTGCAAAGTTTGGAGCCTGGGAGCGATGCTTTCTAGAGGGTTTCCAAATATTTTCGTATTAAAAACAAACATAATACCACCAATTCACGGCCCTTACGGTATCAAATTCAACAGTTTTGGTAAGGCGGAGGCCTTCGCAGATACTCTAGAACAACAGTTCAGTGAAAATTCATCCGATGAGGAGGACCTTGACGATCACGAAGACCACGTCAATCGGTTGACCAACAGGCTCATGAGGTCAGACATTACAGACTCCGATCTAATACAAAGCACCTGTCTTCAAGAGGTTAAAGACATCATACAAGTACTGAACAGACGGAAAGCACCGGGATTTGATTTAATATCAAACACCATGTTAAAATGGCTCCCGGATAATATTCTCGATGCAATAGCAGCGATTATAAACGAAATTTTCCGCTTGCGAAAATACCCCAAAATATGGAAATTGGCAATAGTTATTGTTCTTCCAAAACCTGGTAAAAACCTCATGTTCCCACAAAACTGGCGACCTATTAGCCTATTATCCTCTCTGTCAAAAATAGTAGAGCGGGTGCTACTAAATCGACTAACTGAGGTTGTTACCGAAAAAGAAATACTTTCAGAAGAACAATTTGGCTTCAAGCCATTACACTCCACAGAACTCCAGCTTACTAGGGTGGTCCAACACATTAGAAAAGGGCTAAACCGCAGAAAATCAACGGGTTTGGTTATGTTTGACATAGCCAAAGCCTTCGATAAAGTCTGGCATGCAGGACTTATTTACAAAATGCATGAATCCCAACTGCCACTGCAGCTCATCCAAATCATTGGCTCCTTTCTAAAAGGCAGATCATTCCGTGTCAAAATTGACAACCACCTCTCAACCATGCGGCCAATTCAAGCTGGAGTCCCACAAGGATCACCCATCTCCCGCATACTATACAACATCTTTACTGCAGACCTACCTCGGCTGCCTTTGAATTTCCACAAGTCCCTATATGCTGACGATACCTGTGTTTTATACTCATCCAGACAAGCAAGAGTCATCACCACCAAACTGCAACTCTCCGTAGACATACTTTTGAAGTATTTTCGCAAGTGAAACATCAAGTTAAACTCGGACAAGACCCAGGCATTATTTATAACCAGAAAAAGACAACAACAACCGAAAACTTTGACTGTAGAAAACGAAAATATTGCCTAGTCAAGAGCAGCCAAATACTTACGACTGACATTCGACAACAAACTCTCCTGGACCGACCACATACGCAACAAACGAGGTCATTGCTACAATGTACTATCCCAACTCTTTCCACTCCTTAAGGCCAAGAAACTCAACATCAAGAACCGTCTGCTGATCTACAAACAAATAATACGTAGTACAGCCTTCTACTTGACGACAGAGACTAACAAAAAGGCACTACAATCCATCCAAAACAAAAGCATTCGGCAAATTTTCGGAATCCCATGGTATGTTAGAAACACGGACATATACAAGGACTTTAGAATAGAACCTATCGACATATTCGTACGTGACAAAGCACTCAAACTGCTCGACAAAGTAGACAACCATCCTAACACTACCCTGGGAATCCCAAAACGCAAAGCACTACCAAAAGAAACTTATCCAACTATCCGCGCTAACTTCAAGAAAATTTAATTGACAATAATTAGAATAGCATAATCTCGTTAATAATGGTGGGCAAATAATTGCTCACAGATAGAAGGGAGCTAGGGTGCTAAATTGCACCAGCTCAAAGATAAACGAATCCAAGGGATGTCTCTACGTACTCAACTTACAAAATGCAATCATGAACAACGAATAAAATCAAGAAACATTTCAAAGAGATTTTCTCGCTTAAAGGAAAATCCATTGTTTCTCCATTCTCAACTAACAAAAATCACTCGAATCATGAAATCCTAAAAGGCGAAATCAAAACTGCAGTGTGTGGTTCGATGGAAAGTCCATAAAGTACCAAAAAAGGGTGTGTTATTTTTGTTATATTTGGAGAAATTAAATGGATATTACTTCCGTGAATATGATAAGAATTTCATCACACTTACAGAGTATTAGGACCTTGTGTAAGGCTACTTAAATATAGCTTGTTGGGTTTAAAGATCATACTATTATTACTAAAGTTGATCGAATTTTGACATCTGAAGTATTTATTATTATTGTACTCATAAATATCTCTTTTGATAATCTTTTACGGATTTTTTAGATAACAGGTGTCCAATCGCGAGATAGGAAACACGTTTTTTGTGTATTTCCCCTCATATGCCCCCACCGAAGCAAAAACTGTCAGTTTAAAAACTGTTTTGAAAAGCTTTCATAAAGACCTTTCATTTGATCTTTATATCGGCTACCTTTGATGACATTTTCTCAGGAGTCACTCCCCTATACTGTAATCAACGATTCATGGCAACAGAAAGTTTTTCTAAACCCTAGAATGGGTACGAAGCCCTTTCATTCGGGGTTCTTTCCTGCCTCCTCGACTTATTTCACTTATGAGTATTAATTGTAGATACTCATCTTAAGTCATTCATTAAATTGAATCAAGCGTTAAAAGCATGCACCTTGTAATAACTTAGCCCCACGCCACTGACACCGATCAGCAGATCCATGTATCCTAGGCTATTGACGTTGACGGTTCGGGAGTGACCTTTTAACTACTTGCTGCCACTGAACCATGATTTGATAGGTATCAAAAGGAAGAAGGGTACGTCTGGTTCGCGCGGGATCAGAGTTCCACGCTGCCAGACCTCAGAGTGCTGATACCGGCCAGAGCAAAGAACAAAAAAGGAAAAACAAGCAATGTGAGTGTCAGTGGCAGCCACCTCGAGCTGGATGCTCCCGGACATTATCCCAGATTGCGGATGACTGCGCCTGAGCCTACACCATCTGCAGTTTTCCACAACAAACGAGTCCTTTTAACGCTGCAAGTAAGTTCTATAGTAGCTTTTTATTACGGCGTCTCATTATTTTCAAACCCAGCGCCAGTGCCGTGGAGCTCCCACCAACGGTGGCTCCCCAACAGAATCGGAAGCGCAGTGAAACTTTTGAAGTGTGAATGGTTAACGGCGCGTCGGGAGCGGTGGACGCGCCGACCTTACATCAAAGTAACGTGGTGGAGTTGGACATATCCCACTGATATGCAATAGGCGAAGGATGTCTCATGGTGGACCACCTTAAGGGACTTTCTTTTGCTAGCACCCCTACGTGGCCGCCTATGTCCTAATGCAAATAACTCACTATTGCCCAAGGGAAACATTTGAACTAACTGGATATCAAGCGTCTAACTTGCGACTTAACGATCACACAATACGACAACGACATCACAAACGAAAAAAAGACTATGGCATTGGATCCTGGAATGTCAGATCACTCAATTAACCTTGTCGCTGTTAAGGACCTTTTACAATAGGCCAGTCATTATCAATTAAAAATACTGGCAGTCCAGGAAACGAATTGGACTGGAAACGACATTCAGGTCATGAGATCGCACACAATATTAAAAAGTGGGAAGCCTATTGGAAAACGAGGATTCGGAGTGGCCTTTATTGTGGATACGGAGTTCACATCGCACGTTATTGATTTTAAGGCAATAAACGTACGATTGTGTGCGATCCGTATCAAAGCGAAATTCTTCCAAATCTGGCTGATTAATATTCATGCCTTGACCGAAGAAAAGGAGGAAGAAACGTTCTACAATCATCTGAAAAGAATGGTCGACTCAAAATGGGTCAGTTTAACGCTATGGTTGGCAATGAGCTATGTCATCGGGGAACGACTAGAGGATAAAGCCTCCACGAAGAAACAAATGACGACGGCCAGCGCCTGATTGACTTGCATGTAGCAGAAATCTAGTCATCTTGCTTCCCACATCGACGCTTTCATAAAATGATATGGGATGGCAACAAACAAAACCAGATCGATCATGTTCTGATCCAACAACGTTGGGCCTCGGGCATACTTGATGTCCGTACTTACAAGGAGCCAATGTTGTAACTCAGATCATTATTTGATCATATTCGGTGAAGACCAGCATGCTGCAAAAACCTGACATCGAAAGGCTCCAAACGGTGTCTGTGGCTGAAAATTTCACGGAGACCCTCGACAATATGCTGGCTCCCATCTTATCAGACGCATCGTTAAAGACGAGCAACGAGCTCAGAATGGAAGTGAAAGCGGCTATCCAGACCGTGGCAGAACAGAAAATCGGGCATCAAGCCCGGCGCAAGAGGAATGATTGATTCGACGATGAGTGCCAGAATGCGTTAGATAAAAAGAATCAGGCGTACAAAGAAAACGTAGGTAGGAAAACCAGGACGAAGAGAGAACACATTGAAAATCTCAGAAGACTAGCGAATGAGATAATTAGGATTAAGGAAAGAAAATACTATGATGACCAATTGAAAAGTATAGATGTAAGTTTAGCGAGCAACAACACAAGACAAGGATACAAAGTAGTGAAAAGCCTGAAATGTAGTTTCTAGCCTAAAGCCACGCTTTGTCGTGATGACAGCGGCAATATAATCGCTGGTGAATTAAGATTCAGGAAAGGTGGGCATCATAATTTAAGAACCTCCTTAACCTTCCGCACAACTCCAGAGCATCGGAGCCTACAGATGTCTGCGGAGAGCTTCCATTGGCCCCACCAACTCCGGATGAAGTTTGTTCTATCATCAAAGCCCAAAAGAATAATAAACCGCTGATCATCGATGAGATTCCAGTGGTGCTCATCAAATATGGTGGCAGTAGTGTTCATAAAGCTATTCACAAAGTCTTCCAGCACATGTAACAACAAGAACATATGCCGAAAGACTGGAGCCATCCAATTACATTCCCTATCCACAAAAAAGGTGACAAGCTACAGTGCGAAAATTATAGAGGCATATCACTTCATTGTACGGTGTACAAAATATATTCAAAGATCTTGGAAAATAAAATCGGATAATACAACAACAGTATTATTGGGGAGTATCAAGGTGGTTTTAGAGCAGGCAGGTCGACGATAGACTAATTGTTTGCAGTCAAACAGGTACTTGAAAAGTGTTGTGAGTTCAACATAGATGTTCACTAAATTTTCGTTGACTTTAAGCAAGCATACATGAGTATTGATCGTAACGTACTGTACCAAATAATGCTTTTCTTTGGCCGTCCATTTTACCAAAATGATAATGACGTCGACGACCTCCCAAGTCCGCATCAATAACCAACTCACCGATGCCTTTGACACAAATATCGGACTAAAGCAGGGAGATGGGTTGGCCCCATCGCTATTCAATTTGGCTCTAGAGTACATCTTAAGGAAGCTACCTGTCGATACGCGAGGTACATTACTATTCAAGTCAAGCCAAGTAGTAGCCTATAGGGATGACATCAGCATTTTGTCACGGTCGTTAACAACTGCCAAAGAACTCTTCCTAAAACTCGACAGCGAAGCAAGACTAGTAGGGCTACAAATCAATGAAAATAAAACAAAGCTCATGACGCAGTCGAGGAAAAATACCTCAAATACACAAAACATTAACTTGGCGAATATAGTATCGAAAATGTTAGCGAATTTATGTTTTTAGGTTCCAAAATAACGAAAGCGGGTAATGGAAGAGACGAAATACGCCGAAGAATACAGCTCGCAAATAAAATAGTTTATTCAGTTCTGACGATCTTGAAGACCAGCTGCATACACGGGAAAGCAAAGCTCTAAGTATACAAATCTGTGATAAGACCTGTGTTGTGCTATGGGTGTGATAAATGGACCCTAACCCAAGCATCCGCAAATAATCGGATAGAGTGAGGCAAATAATTGGAGTGAAGCAAGACGGGGACCAATGGCGAATTCGATACAACCATGAGCTGTATGAAATTTTTGATGAACCGGAGGTCTCAACGATTGTAAGGCTGCGGAAGCTGCAATGGGCTGGCCACATGAATCGTATGGGGGAAGAACGGATACCCAAACTGGTATTCGTAGGGAGAACTGAAGGCCAGAGACCAGTGGGGAAACCAAGGAAATGCTGGTCTGACTCGGTCAACGAAGACAGTTCATCGCTGCTCGGATTTCGAAATTGGATGACGCGATCAATGGACCGAGACAGTTAAAGGCGCTGTTTGCAGGAAGCGAAGGCCCGAGAGAGGCTGTAGTGCTAACAAGAAGAAGAAGAAGAAGCATATGAATACTATTTGTCTGGTATATCAATGTCATAATTTTATTGATTAGAGTATATAGTTTCAGTAACTTTCACATGATGGGTTATAATACAAATTTAACAACAAGGTTACATAAATACACATATTATGTTCTATGTATAAGCTTTCATGTTTTCAAAACCATACAATATGTTTCAAAGCTACGAAACTCACCCAAAATGTAAATTAAAGCTATACGAGTATAGTCTATTATTTTGTTTATTTGATTTAATTCTATTAACTTCAAAAATAAGAATAAAATGCCCTCCTAAAACTAGCCGAATATTCATCAGTTTACCGTGATTTAATTCGGGACTACATGATAAACTTTCAAAAAAAAACCGAACTAAGTGAAATATCCATCAACTAGGAAAAGAATTTGTTTTGGTTCCCACATTGCTATATTTGTTCAAATTGGGCGTACATAGAATTCAGTTAATTCGCTAAATATAAGGACATTACCATATGCCAAATAGTACTATGTACGGAAAATTTGTATCTTTCAATTTTGTAACGATTATGGACATAGGAACTTTTCTCGGTAACTTAGAAAATTACAAAAATCGTTATACGATCTAGCAACATAATCAAGTACCTTATTTAAAGAAATAAAATTTAAGTGTATGAAAATTAAAAGAAAAAAAAAAATTAAAAATTATTAAGAAATTTAGTACTTAAAATGAGTAAGACCATTATAATTCACACGTTAATATTAAAATTTGTACTAGTTCTTGTAACAAGCAACTGTTTAAAATCTTATTTTAAATTTAATTTTTTGTAAAATATTACGGGCTTATGATTAAACGTAGCAAAGGTGAAGACTTCCTGATATAAAGTTTATAGAAATGAATAAAATGAAATGCTAGGCCAATCAAGTCTTTCCTTTCAAGCCAAACCCTTCTCTTCGAGCAGGAAAACGGTGAACGGTGAGTATGCAGCTACGAGGGTAGAGTTCGTGTAATCCGCGAATGGCTGGTTTCGCGTTGCGATCGGTACGCGGTGCCATAGCTTGTGGTTTTGTGCTAGAGTCGATTTTTTCAGTTTTGTCTTAGAGTAGTGTATTTCGGGCACTGCGTCGGTGGTATTTGGGAGCTCGTATTTCTGGCGATTGTCTTGATGCATTTCCTCCGAGATGGGAAGTTGCCTTTGAGAGTAGTCGATGGAAGTTGTTTGACGCGTTAGTAAACCGGTCATGTGAACCGGTGGCTGAATTTTCGTATTTCGGACCTAGTCTGCTTGTGAAAGGCCCATGACCGAAACTCCTCTCCGAACTAGCTAGCTAGCCAGCAGCTACCGCGGAGTAGACTAAGAGTGTCCGGACTTGTTGACCTGATGGGTACAGTCCATTGCCACGTTCCAAGACTTCACGTTTAGAGCCCATGAGCGGTCGGTTCGGATTTCCTTCGAAAATCTCGACGTTCGAGACGTGTGCAAAGTAAAATCATTACAACCTTATACGTTGAACTTGGGGGAAAAAAGCTCAAAATTAATCAATCTTCGCGTTTAAAGCAGCTTTTATTTTGCATTGCGATTACTGATACCACCTACCATTCCTGAAATTTTCATGCAAATTCTAACAAACCTGTAGTGTTTGAGTCGGTAGAAAGCGCATATTGTTCCATAGCCATATGTTTCCATAGTAATACAGCGCATATTGTTCCATAGTAATACAGAAAAATTCAAATTACTATAGCTTCGTTAAATACAATTTGATCTTTGTGAAATTTACAGGGCAAGTTAATTTTATTAAAAGTGATTTGTATACTGAATTTCATTAAATTTACAAGTACCGTCAAGATTTCATTCAAGAAAATGTAAAATCGATAAATCATACTATTCCTAACAAAGTTGAGCGAATTTTGACTTCTCACGTATTTGTGATTGTTGTACTCATAAATGCATACATTCATGAAAAGACCCCCTTAAACCCCTTTGAAAAATTTTTCCACCCCAAAACTTTCAAGAAGTCGCCACTTCTGACCTTTCAATAAAGTTTCAATCTCTAGCTTCTATAGTTTCGGAGAAAAAGTGGTGTAATCTCATGACTCTAGCTTCTATAGTTTCGGAGAAAAAGTGGTGTAACCTACAGACGGACGGACGGACGGACAGACGGACACAGGTCGTGACTGTAATAGGGTTTTTTATCTTAGTACAACCTCATTAAAAATTATTTTCGGATGGAATCATCAGACGTTCCAAAAGCCCATACAATTTACCCATCTGGACTGTAGATAAGAAACCGGATTCTTCAGGAGTTAAAAAGTACGAGTATATAATGGTTGTGGACTTCAAGAAATTAAACGCTGTGACCGTCGTGGACACCTATCTGATTCCTGACATATCAAGCGCCATTTCAAGTCTCGGAGATTCTAAATTTCATACAACAATAGACCTAACTTCTGGCTTTCACCAAATTCGAATGAAAGAAAAGGATATACCCAAAACTGCTTTTTCTATAATGAATGGCAAATACGACTTCACAAGGCTTCCATTTGGGTTAAAAAATGCACCGTCTATTTTTTAAAGAATGATAGATGACATTCTAAAGGAATTTATAGGCGAAATATGCTATTTCTACATTGATGATGTCATTATGTTTGGAAAAATAGAGGACGAGCACTTGCAGAAAATTGAAAAAGCTTTTTCAAAATTGAATAGAGCCAATCTGAAAGTAAACCTCGGAAAAACTGAATTTTTAAAAGCAAAAACTGAATTTTTGGTCTATATCATTACCAGTGACGAAATCAAACCTGAAGGTAAGAAAATTGTAGCAATCAAAAAGATCAAACCAGTTTTATTGGCCTAACATCATACTGCAGACGATTTATTAGAAATTTCGCAAAAATTGCTGAACTCTTAACAAACTTAACTTTTAACAAACTAATCAATCAAAAAATGTGGAGATTAAAATGGGAGAAAAAGAGATGGAGGCATTTCAAAGCTTAAAGGAACTTTTAATTTCTCCTGAAATTTTGGAGTTTCCTTCTTACGACAAATGCGTCCGATCATGCCATTTGAGCTGTCCTTTCTAAAGGTGAGATTGGAAAAGAACGACCCATAGCGTTTATCTCTAGATCTCTCAATAAAACTGAGGAAGCATATGCAACCAATGAAAATGCAATTTGAAGAACTACCATATGGAGCAAAGAAAATTAGGATACTTACTGACCATCAGCCTTAGACATTCACTCTAAGCAATAGAAACACTATTATCAAGCTTAAAATATGGAAAGCTAGAATAGTAAAATACAATATCGAACTTGTTTACAGGCATGGCAAAACAAATTATGTTGCTGATGCTCTGTTGAGACTTAAAACTGATACCAATATTTTGACTTCTTCCCTTTAAACTGTGCATAGCGCAGACGAAAACGCTTTTAACTTTATTCCATTTTGTGAAGGTCCAATCGATGCATTTAAAAACCAGATTATAATTGACACAGGAAAAGCTGTATCTGCGTACGAAAGCCCACATGTGGGATATAGCAGGCACTATATCAACCTCGAAGATATTAACAAAGACAGTCTCCTAAAAGTTTGAAAAGAAAACCTTAATCCAAATGTCACCAATGGTCTAAAAATATCAGAGCAATACATTCAATTAGTTCAAGAAATATACTGTGACTTTTTAAGCAACATAAAAATACGACTCACGCAAAGAAGAAGAAAGAAAGAAGATATAAATAAGATATAAATAATCCCGATAATCGGCTTCGAATAATTGATCAAGAACATAGACGAGCCCATCGAAATCACGATGAGAACATAAAACAAATTTTAAAGAAATACTTTTTTCCGCATATATCTGCTCAAGTTAAGAAGTACATCCGATTCCCTTATACCTTCAAATCTTGCATATCAACATTATGGATTATCATGACGAAAAAATACATTTCTTGTCCCGATAAATTTTCAAATTTCACTAAAGTGTTCCGAATCAAAAATAGATCTGTTCTTCAAGTCACAGACGAAATCACGAAGATCCTGAATTATTTTACCGTACCCAAGATTCTTGTTATAGACAACCAAGGAAGTCTCACTAGCCCAATAATATCCAACTATTTAAAAACTTTACGCATTGAAGTCTTCAAAACGCCATCTCAAAAAAGTGATGTAAACGGAGCGGTAGAAATGTACAAATGTACAACTATTGTTGAAATAGCCAGATGTTTACCGTACGAATATCCTGACCAATCTTCAAAAGAAATCATTGGCATAATATCTGTTGACAGATATAATAACACAATCCACTCCGTTACAAAGATGAAACCAAGCGATGTACTTTTTGGAAGGCTACAGAGAATTATTTACCAAGGATCACTTCACATCAGAAATAAGGTTACTGAGAATTTGGCAAAACAAAATAAAGTAATAATTGGAAATATTATTAGCGTTTTATTTTAATACGTCTTTATTGTACGGATATTACTTTTGGAATGAACGATTTACATTGAGTGTGCGAATATTTATAGCAAAAAGTATGTTAGTATGTATGCGTGAGTATTGTTCTAGAAAACAAAATGTCAAAGAAGTGTTCCAGCATAAAAATAAAATTGACAAAACTCTTAATACTTAACACTCCCACTTTTTGTCATTATCATTAATCAACATCACATATCAAAAACGTTACGGTAAAAGTCAATTATTTTTGATTGATGTAATATTCATCGCATTTTGTAAATATTCTAACCGGTCCCTTGGTAATGCTTTCGTTAAACAATCCGCCAACTGATCTTGGCTGCAAAGATGTTCCAAAGAAAAACGTTTTTCGTGTAATTTTTCACGAATGTAATGATAGTCAACATCGATATGTTTCGTACGTTTGTGGAATTTTGGATTCTTCACGAGACGAATCGCACTTTGATTGTCCGTAAACAGCTTCGCTTCACCGAATTGATTTGGTAAAAATTCGTCGAGTAATCGTTTTAACCAAACCAACTCCTTTGTAGCTTCAGCTGCCGCCACATATTCGGCCTCTGTTGTTGACAAAGTGACACATTTCTGACTTTGTGGAGACCAACTAACTATGCCACCATTGATGAAAAATGCATAGCCTGTTGTTGATTTGCGCGTGTCTAAATTTCCAGCGTAATCTGAATCACTGTATCCGTAAAATTGATTTTTATTGCCACTGCAATTCAGCAATCTATGATTCAAAGTTCCTTCGATATACTTCAGAATGCGTTTGGCTGCATTCACATGAATATCTTTTGGATGCTCCATGTACCGACTGACCAAACCAACAGCATGACATATATCTGGCCGTGTAGCAATGGCAAGATACATTAAACTGCCAATCAATTGTCGATATGCGTATTTTCCATCATCTGCATCTTCGAATTTGCTTAGTTTTTGATTTGGATCACATGGAACACTCGCCGGATTGCACATTTCCATGCCAAATTTCAGTAAAACTTTCCGTGCATAAGCATTCTGATGAATAAAAATTGAACCGCTTTGCAACTGCTCGATTTGAATGCCCAGAAAGCAACCAACATTGACCAATTTGGTTTCGAATTCTTCCTGCAGATGTTGAACCACCAATTCAATATTTGGATCATTATTTCCCATGATTATCCCATCGTCCACCTATAACGCCAAAATGACTATGTCTTGGTTATCAGATTTCACGAAAACACATGGATCCGATTGACAAGCTATAAAACCAAACTTTTCAATGAACGATTTGAATTTTTGATTCCAACACCAGGAAGCTTGCTTTAAACCATAAAGGCTCTTCCGTAATTTGCATACTCGACCCGTGTTATCGGTGAATCCTATTGGTTGTTGCATGTAAACATCATCTTCCAGGTCACCATAAAGAAACGCCGTTTTCACATCGAATTGTTTCAGTTTCATTTTATTCGACGCAGAAATTGATAGTAAAACACGCAATGAACTGAACCGGATAACCGGACTGAATGTTTCTTCATAATCTATTCCAAATTGTTGATTGAATCCGCGAATCACAAGCCGAGCCTTATACCGCTCAATTGAACCATCCAGGTTTGTTTTAACTTTATAAACCCATTTATTATCAATCACTTTTTGCTTTTCTGGCTTCGGTACAAGTTCTCAAGTCTCATTTACCATCAACAAATCGAATTCATCTTGCATCGCACGCTCCCACTGTTTCCGATCATTTGATGTCATAGCTTCTTCATATGAATTTGGTTCACATTGAATTGACAAAAATAACGAAGATTGATCTAATGAACAACGGTCATCTCTGCTTCTTAAACGTCCCGGAACAATATTTTCAACATTGATGTCTGACAATGTAGTCGGTCGCCGACGTCTTATCGGTGCCGGCCGAACCAATTGAGGAACTTCTTGGTTTTCATTCGTTCTATTTTCATTTTCATGTTCCACTTCGGTATCTTGTTCCAGATTACCGCTTCCATCGATATCATTATCGTTTTCCTCTATTGGTGGCAATGAAACCTCAGCGTGATCGCTCATAAGAAACTTTACATCACGAGCTAATTCAACTTTGTTTGTATCTGGATCCAGCACACGATAACCTTTCACATTTTCGTCATAGCCAACAAATATGCATTTCTTTGCTTTTGGATCTAGCTTCTTTCGTTTTCGTTTGACAATATGCACATATACTTCGGAACCAAACACCCGAAAATGATCAATTGATGGCTTCTTACCATACAATAGCTCATATGGTGATTTTCGTTTAACTGTGCTTGTACCCGTTCGATTGATCACATAAACTGCCGAGTTAACAGCTTCCGCCCATAAATTTGGATTCAAATCTTTTGCATGAATCATCGATCTGGCAGATTCCATTATTGTTCGCATTTCTCGTTCCGCGCTACCATTTTGTTCTGGTGTGTATGGTATTGAACGACGATGACGGATACCGGTTTCTTCCATAAATGAAGTCATTAATTCATTAACAAATTCTGTACTGTCTGTCTGCAAAATCTTAACCGGATGACCACACTCCTTCTCGGCAATTTTGACAAAATTCTTGAATTTTTCATAGGTTTCGGACTTTTGATTTAGATGATACACAAAGCGCATCTGTGAATAATCATCTTTGAAAAGAACAAAATATCTGGAACCACCCAATGATTTTTCTTCAATTGGACCACAAACATCTGCAAATATGATTTGTCCGCACTTATTCGATTTCTCATAACGCGACTCAAAACTTAATTTTTGTTGTTTTCCATGTGCACATCCATCACAATTGAAACTTTCATCCAGAAAAGAAATGTTTCGACTTTTCAGAATTTCTTTGACATGTGCGTTATTTTGATGTGCCAACCGTTCATGCCATTCACGTAACGAATTTGTTTTTAATGTCATATTTACCGATGAATCACTACGTTGATCAGGTAGGATCACTTTAAAATTCATTTTGAACAAGGATCCATGTCGTTTACCAGTTGCCATAACTCTATCACCATCCAAAATCTCGAACAATTGACTAATGGATAATGACCATTATCCATAACTTTTGTTTCTGAAAGTAGATTTGCATGATTATTCGGCACGTACAAAACATTTGATAATGTTTTCTTTATCCATCTGTCGCCTGTAAACGACAAAACATCGATTTCACCAGAGCCATAAGCATATGTTGCTCCACCGTCAGACACCATTATCGACCGCCGAACATCAAATTCATTATACGTACGAAACCACTCACGACGATTACAAACGTGGTCCGATGCACCAGAATCAGCAAACCAAATTACATCCGATGATGTCTTGCCAGATTCACAAAAGAATGCCTTCGATTCTTTTTCTTGCTCTGATTTGTTTTCATTACCAGATTTATTTGTTTGTTTCTTCTTTGGTGCCTTGCAATCGCGCTTATAGTGATTATCACCACCACAATTGAAACATTTGAAACTTCTTTGTGGTTTATTTGCTTGATTTTTATTTTCAGTAGATGAACTGTTCTGTCGAAAATTTTGTTTCTTTTTTGTCGAATTATTCTGACGCGCAAAAAATGCTTCCGATGATGACTCTTGTTTTTCATTGGAATTCACATGGCTCTCTTCGATCATCAATCGACTTGTTAAATTTTCAATCGTTTGTAAACGTTGTTCCGTTGATTCCCATGCACTCACGAAATGCTTGTACTCTGCCGGCAATGTCATGAGAATTTTTGTCATAACCATATTATTATCGATGTGTACTCCCAAATCCCTCAACTGCTGTACGATTGTTTCGAGTTTCGCAATATGTGTTGCCATGTCATCACCTTTGTCTTTCGCGAATGAAAAGAAACGTTGCTGGAGTAAATGTTTGCCAGCCTCATGCTTCTGCTCAAAAACTGTGTGTAATTTGTCCCACATTGCTTTCGATGTTGTGCAATTAATAATGTGAATAATTGTTTTTTCACCAAGTGACGTTGCAATAATCTTTTGAGCACGCACATCTTTCTTTTTTCAGGCCAACGATTTCTTCCGATTTTCTGCAACCACTGCCTCATCGCCAGCTATTTCATTTGGAATACTTTCTTCTCCAGAAACTACATCGAATATACCATGCGCAACCATTGTTACGCGCACTGTGAATCGCCATGTTGGCCACTGCGATACTTGTAATTTTTCAATTTTAATCGTTTCACCAACTTCAGCCATTTTTATCCACCAAAAGTAATTTCATCGACCAGAAATAATTACATTTCAACGAATTTCCGTGAATTTGGAACTAAATTCTAGAAAATGTTCTCAAAACGAATCCGCAATCCACACCGAAAAACCAAGCAACAACGTGTCCGTGTCTGTTTTCCCAGAATGCTCGTTTACCGCTCTGTTGCCGAATTTTACAATCGTCCGTAATAATTTTAAATCTCGATTTTTCTATGAATGTCTAAAGAACTATACAGTTTTGCGTTGACTGGGCACCATAACCAATTGGAAATATTATTAGCATTTTATTTTAATACGTCCTTATTGTACGGATATTACTTTTGGAATGAACGATTTACATTGAGTGTGCGAATATTTATAGCAAAAAGAATGTGTATATGTATGCGTGAGTATTGTTCTAGAAAACGAAATGTCAAAGAAGTGTTCCAGCATAAAAATAAAATTGACAAAACTCTTAATACTTAACAGTAATAAATGAAGAAAAAACAAGAAGACATGCTCCGAAAGCTTGTGAACCGGGTTACGTAGTTTTTTTTAGGAAATAAACAAATTTGAGAGAAGCATAAACCTCTGTATGTTAGAGCATGAGCGCAAAAGCCGAACGTCCCAGGTTCAAATCTCGTTGGAAGCAACGTGATTTAGTTCAGAGGAATTTTCGGACAGACTATGAGTGTTCACTTAGTGGTGATATGTACTTATTTAATCAGATCATATCATAGCTGAGCAGGTACATGGGAGCATGGTACTGACCAAACCAACTTCCGAAAAAAATCAATACGGTCATGATACTCTAACTATCTCTAAGCGAAGGCCCGAGAGGGGCTGTAGTGCTACAAAGAAGAAGATAAACCTCGGTATACTAGGGAACCGTTGCAAAAAATAACAAAATTACAATTGTTACTGAAAGCGGAAAACGTATTCACAAGTCTCATTTGAAAAATATCAACTAACGTGGAGAATTCTTGATTTTCAGGTTGATGCTCGTGAGAATTGCAGAACCGGCGAATATCTTCGAACACAAAGGACCAATTGTTTTAATAAAATGGGGAACTGGATGAATTTTAAGCGGCAGCATGAAAATTGTACGCATTATCAATCTTGCGAATGATGGTGGAAATTTTAAACAGGACTCATCGACTGATTCAGATTATTAGCAAATCCAGCACTCTTAAACTGGAAATACTGTACCAACTTGAACAAGTAGAAAGAACAATTCATCGACTTAAAGGCGTACCCTCTAGGAGCAAGCGAGCTATAAATGGGCTAGGATCCGCATGGAGAAAGGCAAATGATGTATTTTATTTTTATCTTTTTCCATACATCTCCAATTATTGAATCGCATCTTCAGAATACTTTGGTAGGGTTTTGTTTGCTTTGCAGAAAATTCAATGTACAATTTACTTGCAAGACTCTTCTTCGTAAATACTTACAAATATGCATTTATGTACATATTCGTTTATTCATTTAGTTAAAAACAAAATATCAAGCAATATTAAATTGTAAGATTTACGATTGTTACTACAATCAGCATCAAAAGCATTTTTTTTTGTCTGTATCTCAGAATGAAATTGAACAAAATAAGAATGAATAGCAAGACCTAAAAATCTTCCCGTTTCAGTCAATAGCCGTTCTTTTTCAGGAGGCAGTGAAGACGGAAGGTGAGCATGCCACCGAGGGGAATTTAAATAATCTGCGACTGATAAGGTTTAAACGATTTGTGAATGATAGGTTCTGTGGGTCACTTCGATATGCAGTGCCGTAGCTTGGCTTTCGTTTTTAGTTAGAGTAGCTTTATTCCGTTTTTGGATTTGAGTAGTTTATGCCTGGTGCTGTGTCTGTGAATAATCGTTAACGCGTGGATTTTGATAGATGATGTCTCCTGTTTCTCTTTTTTGGGCTGGAAATATGGTCTGTAAGAGGTGAAAATAGATTAACGTAGAGTATAATTGTATAATGTTGTATAATTGCCGGAAGTGTTCGACGCGTTTTAGATCGGACTTTTGAATCGGTGGCTGATAATGTTTATTCGGACTTAGTTTGCTCCTATGCGAACTACGCAGCCTGCCAGTAGCCACCTTGAAGTAGACTAAGGGTGTGCAGACTTGTTCACCAATTGGGAACAATCCGTTGATATATTCCAAGTCTTCATGTCAATAACCGATGAAAGGTCGGTTTAGATTTTCTTTTGGGAAATCTCAAACAAACGAAACGGATGAAGGACACATTATGACAGAGCCACGGTACGGCCCCGTCATTGACGAGGAAGGCTTTAAGCTACGACAAGAAGATCATGATGAAATTTGTGCCCCCTAGTTCCTCGTTAACCGGACCTAGACCAACGAGTGATGATTACGATGGCTATGTAAATTGAAGGAAAGCCGTCCATTGTCGCGGGTCTTATATCCGAGTGGAAACTGAACAAAATGGGTAAACAGAATTACGCTCATGTGAGAAAAGTTTTGTACTCAACCTACAATATGAAAATATGTCGAATAATTGAATTCAGGAAAAACTATCATGACATGCGAAAAAAAAATTCTTCCTTTAAAAGAACTCTTATTTTAACCAGCCAAAATTCTGGACATCAGAATCTTAAATGTATTTTTGTTATTCATCCTATCTGAAAATTTGGAGAAGACTCAATCCAAAGTGTAGTAAATGGTTGAATATAAAACCCATGTAGTAGAATAATCGGAAGAAATTTAAACAGCTATAACCTTTTGATTCTATTAAATTCGATGATACTAATCCAGTTTTACTGAATAAAACGCTGAATCATTCTATTATTACCAAAGTTCTATGAATTTATTTGATATTGGATGTGCTTCTATGGTTTTTAGGGCTTCGTGAAAGAAATTTTATAAAAACCAACCGTCTGTCATTCTATTCATGCCTCACAAAAAATTCCTCCTGAAACTATAGAAGCTATAAAGCTCAAACTAGGTGAAAAGATCAGAAGTGGTGGTCACTTAAAAGTATAAGTCGTAACAAATATATCAAATTTTTTTAAAGCGGAGACCCTAACAATTTATTTTTATCAAATGCGTTCGAGTAGAGTATAAAATGAAAGGTCTTAGCTCTTTCAAAATCTGAAAAAAATCATTTATTGCATCAGGACATCAAGCGGGAGGCAAAATGTACGCACAATATCTGTGTGTGCTTTGAGCCGAAAAACTAGGAAAAAGTTCCAAAGGTAGGTCTTTATGAGTAAAAGGGCAACAAATATCTCATATAATAAAATTCACTCAACTCTACTAATAATAGTATGATTTCTAACTTTTACTCTCTCCCGAAAATTAAAACGGTTCTCCCAGACTAGTTAAAATTTTACAGTTATGAAGGTTGATGCCAACGAAATTTGATGGAAATCAAATCATAACAAGTGAGTTACCACCATTTCAGTTGTAAGGAATTATAACAACAATAACACATGTTGATGGTTGATACATATTTCAAAGGGACTTAGGTACTCTTATTTTTGTCGGGTTTTCATTATAATATAAGTAATAGTGTCTCACAATTCCTCTGCCCTCCTCTGTACTGATAAGGAAATTTTAAGACTTATTTAGAAAATATCTCATTGAGGTCTTTCTAATGACACCCTACTCGACTACCAATGGTGAAAAAAGAATTTGGAAAGGTCACCTTCCTATATGGACAGACCCCTCTTAAAACACTCTGAAAAATTTTTTCACCATCATACTTTCAAGAAGTCACCACTTCTGACCTTTCCGCAAAGTTTCATGGCTGCAACTTTTAAAGCTTCGGAGAAAAACTGCTGTGACATATGGGCGGACACAGGTCAATGGGATTTTGTATTTTACAATAAAACTCTAAAATGAGAAAACCGATTAGTAAGTTATCTAAACATTCATAATTATTTCATCATATTTCATAATAAATTTATTCAAATTAGAAAAAACGTTTCTCTTAACAACTGTTGTATGCTAAAATAACTCCGCCACATACGGTCCTAAGTCCAGTTGAGGCTAAAACTACAGCACAGTTCAACGGCCCAAAACGTACTTGAGCAATTTTCGACGGACATGAAAGGCGACTTTTTGCTGCTTAGGCAGCCATCTGTGTTCGGAACTGTGGAGTTTCGTTTTGTCCCGCTCTATCCCATAGTATATACATACCCATTATTCATAATGTAACATATAGTGTTAAGAAAGAAGTCAGTCAATAAACTGAACTCATTAAGATCGGTCGTCTTTTAATTAACGTGCGAACACTACATGGTGGCAGCGGTGAGAGTGTCGGAAAGTAGAGAAAAGAAAAATTAGGTCGTTCGCTGAATATTTAAATCAATAAAATGGTAAAAGATTCGGAACAACAGCCTGCGGTGGCGGGTTTATCGGGTAATAACTTTACTGTTCAAGCGCCGGAACATTTTACATTTAACCCTTCGGATTGGCCACGTTGGAAACGGCGGTTTGATCGTTTTAGAATTGCTTCCGGCTAAACAAAAGAAATGAAGAGGAGCAGGTTAACACCTTATCCCACCTAATGGGTGATCAGGCAGATGATATATTTCTGTCGTTCAATCTTTCTCTTCCTGACCAAAAGAAATACAATTCCGTTATAAGTAAATTCGAGAATTCACAACGTGATTTACGAGCGGGCAAAGTTCAATTCTCGATGCCAATTAGACGGAGAAAGCAGTGAGGACTTTATTACATCATTATATTTGCTTTCTGAGAACTGTTCATACTCAAGCTTGCGTGAAGAGATGATACGGGATCGGTTGGTGGTAGGTGTACGAGACAGAAGGTTGTCAGAAAGGTTGCAACTAGATGGAGACCTAACGCTTGAAAAGCGGTACAAACGGTAAGGCAACACGAGGCAGTGAGACGGCAGCAAGTAGATTTGGCAACAACACCTTTTAGTGCAAATGCAACAACCGTTAATAGTTTGCGTTCTCATAAACCAAAGACGTCATCATCATCACCTTCACACAACTTCAGATGAAGCGACCGAGAGACTGCAAAGACTAGAGAATGTCAATGCCCATGGTGCGGTGCGAAAGAGCAGCACAACAAACATAACTGTTTCTGTAAGAAGTGGCTTGTCAAAAAAAAATAAAAATCAACAACAACAAGATATTTCATGTCGAAGGAGAAGACGAGACACTCTTCATAGACACGATGACAGACGAAAACAATACCGATGAACGGTGGACCGCTAAAGTAACGGTCAACGAAAAGCAAATTAATTTTATGCTAGATACGGGAGCTCCGGTAGATGTCTTACCACTTAAAGAATTTAAAATAAATTTCCCTGACGCGAAAGTTAAAAAATCGAATAAAAAATTATGTGGCCCTTCGGGTGAACGTCTCGACGTTACGGGAATAATGAACTGCGTGATTAAATATAGAAACATATTCTGTAAATCTGAACTTTACATTGTGAACAATTTAAAATCACCACTTTTGAGTTTAAAATCTTGCCAAAATTTGAAAATTATACAACGTATTAACACCTTTGATAATCCGAGTGTCGAAACAATTCAAAAATCATTGGTAAATATCGAGACGGAATATCCAAAATTATTGAACAAACTCGGTTGTCTTAAGGAGGATTATGAAATCAAATTGCAACCAAACGCGAAACCTTATGCAATTGCAACAGCTCGACGAGTCCCGATTCCATTAAAGGAAAAGCTCAAGGCAGAACTTGATGAAATGCTTCAGTTGGGTGTAATCAGACGTGTAGATGAGCCAACAGATTGGTGCGCTCCGATGGTAATCGTTAACGAACCCGACGGTGATATTCGTCCTTGCGTTGACCTCGCGAAACTCAACTTAGCCATTCAACGAGGTATACACCCGATGCCAGTTGCTGACTCTTCACTGGCGCAATTGGAGGGTGCAAAATACTTCACCAAGTTAGACGCGAAGTATGGATTTTGGCAGATAAAGCTATCTCCAAAATCACAGCTTTTTACAACTTTTCTAACTCCATTTGGAAGATTCTGCTTCCAAAGGCTGCTTTTTAGTATTTGCACGGCCCCAGAGTTGTTCCAAAAACGAATGCACTTGATTTTTGAAGGCTTTAATGGAGTCATCTGCCTAATGGATGACATATTGGTGAAAGGGAAGAACATACAAGAGCATGATCTAAATTTTCGTGCTGTACTTAAAAAGCTAGAAGAAATGCAGTAACCTTAAATAAATCTAAACGTCAGATAGGTATCAAATCCATTACATTTTTGGGACACAAAATTGACGAGGAAGGTATACACCCTTGCCCATCAAAAATCAAGGCAATTGATTAATTTCCCCATCCGCAAAATGTAAGGGAACTGCGCCAGTTTCTGAGATCAGTAAATTACCTGGGTAAGTTCATTCCATATATCTCTTCAGTAAGCTATCCCCTTAATGAGCTTTTAAAATCCCACGCTGATTTTCTATGGACGCCAGTTCAGGAGGAGGCTTTCTTAAAACTGAAACGAGCACTAACAACGGCTCCGGTATTGAAGACATACGATCCTACACATAGAACCCTTGTGTCGTCTGATGCATCTTCTTTCGGATTGGGATCGGTGCTCCTTCAGACAGGTGTGGACGGTATCTGGAAGCCCGTAGCATACGCTTCGCGAACGATATCTGACAGCGAAAAGAAGTATGTGCAGATAGAAAAGGAAGCTTTAGGCATCAAATGGGCATGTGAAAAATTCCGGGACTACATCGTTGGCATCCATTTTACAATTGAGACGAATCACAAGCCGTTGATTCCAATTTTTACTACGAAAAACCTCGATGACTTGAAGTTAAGGATCCAAAGATTCCGTATGAAAATGATGGGTCTTACTTTCAGCATAATTAATACTCTTGGTAAAAATCTTATAGCAGCTGATACGCTATCTCGCCATCCTATCCAAGGAACAGGACCGGACGATGACGATGAAATCGAAACATTCATCAACAGCATTATCGAAGAGCTACCAGCATCCAACTAAACACTATTCGGAAAGCCCAGCAAGATGATCCTATCACCAGAGAAGTAAAGGAGTATTGCCAAGACGGATGGCCACATCGTTCAAAACTATCACAAGAAGCAAGGTTATTCTATAACGATCGCCAATATCTTTCAATTAATGGCCAATTTTTGATGCACGGTAAGAGACTTGTCATCCCAACGGCCTTACAACACGGGATGTTAGAAACGATGCATACCGGGCATTTGGGAATTGTAAAGTGCAAAAGCAGGATGCGCCAGTCTGTCTGGCGGCCTGGCTCGTCAAAACAGACGGAATAATATATTCGGCGGTGTACTACCTGTATACCGTTTTTAAGTTCCAAGACATGATACGCTCATCAGTTCTGAAATGCCACAGCGCCCTTGGCACACCATAGCAATGGATCTCTGCGTATGTCACGGTAAGACGTTTCTTGTTATAAGTGACTACTTTTCCAGGTTCCCGGAGATAGTACATTTGGAATTACAGACTGCCAGATGCGTCATCACAAACTTAAAATCGATTTTTGCGAGATTTGGTATTCCGGAAATTGTTTGAACTGATAACGGGCCCCAGTTTGCAACGGTCCACATATCAATTCGACAATTTGTACACTCCTGGGGATTTAAGCACATTACATTCAGCCCTCGCTTCCCTCAAAGCAATGGATTCATTGAGTCGGCGGTTAAAATTGTTAAAACACTTTTAAAGAAAAATAAAGAAAATCCTGAATCAGCTCTATTGGAGTACCGAGCCACACCACTTAATAACGGTTACAGTCCAGTAGAACTTTTAATGGTCTGAAAATTTGATCAACCATCCCGATGACGAGTAAACGATATGAGCCAAATTCTCTCAATATGGACAAAATAACAATGGCTGAGGAACAACGAAGACAACAACAAACAAATAACTACGATAGACGCCATGGTGTATGCAGCGGAAGAAACTTTAAAATCGGTGACGTTGTCTGGATTAGAGACATACATCAGTGGGGTCGGATTGCAGCCAAAGCCGATACCCCCGTTGTTTCTATATAAAAACAAATTCTCGGGTTTACCGAAGAAATGTGTTTCATCTTAACAACGCCCACAGGAAAAACGTGCGATATATTCCCGAAGAAGTAACTGAAGGAGAGCTCGGAGCTTCAAGTTCAAAACCTTCGAAGGTGGAGATGAAGGTGAATATTCGAAGTGAATCAAAAATGATCCCAACAACATGTCAACCTACAACATCTACAGGCCACTACACGACAAGGTCAGGAAGAATATCAAGACAACCCGACCGTTTGACTTACTAATCAAAAAATTACTTATGAATTGTTTCAAACCAAAATATAATATTATTTTCATCTTTTTATATACATACCATGAATACATTATAACTCTATATTGATCTTTATATTATGAGGAAAGAAAATAAATGAATTAAAGTTATGTTAACATTAATAATTTACGGGGGAGATGTGGAGTATCGTTCTGTACATACCCATTATTCGTAATGTAACACATAGTGTTAAGAAAGAAGTCAGTCAATTAACTGAACTCATTAAGATCGGTCATCTTTTAATTAACGTGCGAACACTACAGGAACAGTAAATTTCAGGTAGAGAGCTGTGGAAAGGGGGATTTTTTTGTGAGTTAGTTGCTCAGGGACCACTTTCTGATATCATCATCAAGCCAAGCTAAATGCTTTTGAGGGCACTGTCTCGAATGCAGATGACAAGGTGTTCGATGGCAACCTTACACCATATTCGCTGCGATGGAACCAAACCGTCCTTAGTATGGTGGAATTGGAGAGATTAGAGTACTACTTTGCCAGTGATCATCAGTACATTCTGCTAGAAATCAGTGATGTTGTCACCGCACTTCTGTGCTCTCGACTTTCTACAATTCGGTGGAACATCGGAGGAATGGGCGCCAAGAGTTTCATTGAGGCTGATCCAAGCTGCTTATTTCTGGCACCGTGTCGGTTTTAATATCAGTAATGCGCGAATTTGATGTTGATAGATTTGCAGCTTCACAAAGGCAACATTCAAGTACTGAAGAAATTTTTTTCGGGAAGTTGTTGAGCGTGTTTGAATCGGTCATTTGACTTATCTTACTTGCGTAAGACCTGTGAACGAAACTCCTTTCCGAACTAGCTAGCCTGAAAGCAGCCTCCTCGGAGTAGATTAAGCGCGCCCGGACTAGTTGACATGTAGGGTACAGTCCATTGACACGTACTGAGACTTCTGTCTTTAACTGATGAGAGGTCGTTTTAGATTTCCTTGGGAAATCCCGAACCAATGAACACATTGCAACAAAACAGCGGCCGTTGGAAATGAAGCAACAACGGTTTTATCTTTTAATAATGTACATGTTGTACATGAAGTGTTTTTTGAATTTATTCATTGATGGTAATTCTGTATCATAAGTACGTTGAGAACAAAACCCTTTTGACTGGAGCGTAGTTCTATCTGCGCACCGCGTTTAACTTACTTTAGTTAAAAAGGTTCATAAAGTTAAAACCTTTTTGATGTAGACTTAAAAACGAAATTTTTTTAAATGACTAGTTTACTGTGGAGCGCTCTTTGTGAGATTATGTATTCACATATTTTTCAAATTTTTGAAGAAAATTTAAAACATAATAAAATGAACATCACCATCCTACTCTCTACATAAAAAAAAAACCACAACCAGACATCCAACCAGACATCATTTCAAATAGGCCACCATCCCCGTTTCAAAGCCACGATAATTTTTAAAACTACACGAACGTCATACAAAATTAGGAGTCGACAATTTTGACAAATTAGTGAACACATACAAAGAGGTCCATTCTCATCGCCTCGCTGTTCCCGCAGTCGACATGCAACCCGATATCCCTGTAATAGAATACAAGGTCCGACCATGGAATTAGTTGTCGATTTGATCCTTCCCACAATAATGGGAGACAAGCGCAGAATAGCATCGAGCTTGCACTCGACATGACCATGTTCAAGATGAATTTCTCAGTTTAAGCCGAAACTCGTAGTTTTAATGCTCGTATTGGATATTTTGTCGTTTATTTTTATGAGCTCAGTTCGGAAGATGCATATACGGATATGTGTTACCGCTGGGATAATTCGAATATGGAGAGTTTATCTTGAGTTAGGTTATCTTGATTCATATAATAATTGATTGTTAATCGCTTTACGTTTGATTACTAATAGCAAGAACTATTTAATTTTACTTTGTAGAAAGTTTTCAGAAATATATTCATGGCTAAATTTTAATTTCAATGCAACGTTTTTTAAATCATCAATCAAATGGTAATCCCTTCAAGTATTCCTTTGAGCTTCATAGCATTTTGGCATGTTTTCCGCTGACCGCGACTATTCTTTGGCCAATGCCAACCAATTTTAATTTAGTCAATTGACCCGGGGTCCTGTTTAGCAACGATAAGATTGCAGTTTGCTTGTGGGTTTGCTATTTGTTTGCATTTGACAAGATGGAGTTTGTCAAAATTGCTCAAATGAGAAGATTCAAGTTCAAAATGAATAGGGGGAGTGGAGTTTCCCGGATCGCTGCAACGACGACAGCAATGGAATTCGGGATATACATACTCCATTCACCTGATGAAATACAATACTGCTTCTTTGAAACCAGCTCTTTTGTTGTTTGACTTTTTTTTATTGGCAATGATGTCGTTGTGACTATTTCAGGAAGATGGACGTTTGTATGAATACTTTATAAATTGAAAAATTGAATACAGACATCATAATTAACTCTATTTATAAGGGAATTATGATTTAATGCTTACATTGTAGTAAAAATTGTTAGATTTGAGAAAAGAAGTCGAAAAAGATGTAATTGAGTTGAATTGACTGTTATTTCATTCTTGAAAAGATTCATAATGAATAAATGATATGTTTCTTTTTATTTCTAGAATCCTTACAACAATACAGTTTCTACAGAAAATGGTTATATAGACTTAAAACAAAATATTTAACCATAAAGCTTGCATTCGGCAAAAAATTTTGATCTTTTCACAATATCTGATAATTATAATTTCTGTAGCTGCTAAGAAAACTTGGTTTGAAGCAGCGATGGACAGACGGAAAGAGAACATCGCATTCAGACTAAACAACGAGTTCTACAGGAGTAACTAATTGAACAACATCAATAATCCAAATTGGCAAATTAACGTAATCATTCCGATAAAGAAACAATAATCAAATCTTCGAACGAGCAATAACAATAAGCTTAAAACTCACCATTCACTTCAGAATAATTTTGTCTGCAAGAGAACTGTGAAATACAATTAAGCAAATGACGTTGATATATTCGTTACCGATTTGTGGGCGGGAATGATTGTGATAAAAAATTGTTAAAGTAACTATAGGTATTAAGATTAAAAGATTGTACAATACAAATTTAAAAGAATTTATTCATAAAGTAGTCATTATCAATTTCATTTTAATGCTGTTTAACTTATTCATGCAATATTGCATTGTACCAAATTAATTGCAAGTCCAATAAACTCACTGTAATAAGCATTTGAACTTTGTTTAGCTTATTCATACAATACTGTATTGTTCCAAATTGCAAGTCCAATAAACTTCCTGTAATAAGCATTTGAACTTTGTTTAGCTTGTTCTTACAAATGCTCCAATTAATAGCAATAAACCTATTGTAAAATTATTGCCACCTCAAGCAAATTCTATAAAGTCCAATCGAAGAACATTGACTTACTTGAGATGGCACTAATTACTTCACACGCGCGATCAAAAGAAATTGTGCATCAATGCAAAATATATGTATAAATTGTTTGTAGGAATGAGGAATAAATCATTGTTGTTTTAACAGTCACTGATTGATTTTCATTCTTTCTTTACGCAGGAAACATTGGCCCGTCGAGCCGGATAACTTCATTGGATTTGGAGAAATTTCGTTTGCGGGAATCACACTACGCCTTGGCAGTTGGACGATCAACATTGAGACTAGCAAACTACACGTCAAACAGGAACTGCACTTGGACACTGGAAGTTTATTTGGAGCGTAATTACCAAATCTAAAGGGAAGTTAACGGATAGCAGTTTATTCGAGAAATGCTACATGTCCAAGGAGTACACACAAAGGCAGAGTTAGTCAATTGTGAGCTGAACTGGTTCGCATATTGGGCGGTTAGAGTAATATTGGGCTCGTGGTGGCAATTACACTATTGGTATCTCATCAATTCAAGCGACTTGCCGTTGAGTTACCTGTAAACTTCAGAGAGAAGTTGTCTTTGGCTTTGAGGGAAAGTCATTATGAGTGGCCAAGATACTATCTTCAAACAAGTTCAAAGGCTCATCACGAACTTCAAGAAAGATAGCGAATCAAGGCACAGTCTCGCTTATTTCCAAACGAGGATAGAGAAATTAAAGGGTTTATGGGCAAAGTGTGAGGAACAGCAGGATGCAGAGTACACGCGGTTGAAGGGAAACAAGAAAGAACTTTAACAATACTGCACGGAGTTTGAGCATCTGGAAGAGTTAACAATGGATTACCTTACTTTGTTCCAGGCTAAAATCAACGGATACACACCTGGAGCAACATCATCAGTTCTCCCAGATTCAGTCAAACTAGAGAGAATTCGAGTTCCGTCATTCAATGGTGTATACAGCGATTGGTTCGCATTTCATGATTTGTTCAAAAGCATGGTTCATCAGAACACGCAATTGACTAATGCGCAAAAGTGTCAATATTTAAAAAGTGCCCTTCGTGGAGAAGCGGAACAACTCATTAACCATTTAAGCGTTACAGAAGGTAAGTACGATCCTGCATGGACATTACTTTGCGAGCGATACGATAACCATCGTATCATAGCACAAGAGATGATGCAGCGACTCTTCAACATAGAGAACTGCAAACGCAACGACCCGTCAGGCCTAAGGCAAATGCTTGATACAACGAATCAATTATTCGCAGGAATCAAAACATTGAACGCTGATTCCTTCGCGCTATCAACCATTTTCATGCTCAATCAGAAGCTTGATGAAGACTCAAGAAAGGAGTGGCAATGAACCATCTCTGACTCAAATAAGATTCCAAAATTGCAACAGTTTCTGGACTTCTTAAAACAGAGGTTTTCGATGCTAGAAGCCAATGTCCAAGTAAGACGCAACGTTGTTAAAAGTGCTAATCTGTGTTTTAACTGTTTCGGATAACACAGGGTTAATAAATGCACGTCCACACATGGATGCAAAGTTTGCAGTAAAAAACACAACACATTACTGCATATACCTGCTACAGAAGACACGTTACGGAGCAAACCATCGGCTCCACTAACCATACAAGGCCACGGTGTAAACACGAAGCAGACGTACATATTGCTCACCACTGCCTACATAAAAATACGCCGTCCAGATGGAGAAGATGTAACGTTTCGAGCATTGCTGGACTCTGGAGCACAACGGTCTTTTATAAGCGAAGCAGCTGTTCAACTTTTGCAAGCCACACGCACAAGTGCCAAGTTCAGAATCAGTGGCATTGGTGCCATGGAGAATGTAACATCAAAAGGAGAAACCAAGTTACACGCTATCGTATAGTCTGAATCTGAGCAAACCGAGGTAATTGTCTTCAAACCACTCATTCTGGCAACGATTACTACACCGCTACCATGCAACCAAATACCTTTGACAGTTCCGAAGGGATTGACGATTGATGATCTTGCGGATCCAAATTTCAACATCCCGTCAGCCATAGATATTCTCATCGGAGCAGACTTTTACGATCAGTTGTTATTGCCAGGACTGTTACCTGGTAAGCCATGTGCCCAGAAAACGAAATTAGGATGGGTACTCTTCGGCACTGTTCCATGCAAACCATCAACATCAGCATGTGCTTTTGTGTCCTATCAAGGACTGGAGAAATCGGTACGGAAGTTTTGGGAAACAGAGGAACTTCCATAAACAAGACACCTGACAAACGAAGAGAAAGCGAATGAGGCTCATTTCGTGCAGAACGTTTACCGGCAACCATAAGAAAGGTACTCTGTTAGCATACCATTCAAGCACAACGTAGACCCTTTTTCGGATATTGGTGACATACAAAAAGTTGCGTACATAAGATTTCGACAATTAGAACATCGATTGGCACGTAACCCAGCAGTATCGGAATTTTATGGAGGAATACATTACCCTAGGGCACATGTCAAGAGTACCTGCAGACCGCATGAAGATGGATACGGCCTACTATTTGCCACACCATGCTGTGGTGAAGGAAAGCAGTAGTACCACCAAACTTAGAGTGGTATTCAACGCATCTCAAAAAGGTTCCAAGGGGAAATCCATAAACGATCTTCCTTATATGGGGCACACCATTCAAGGAAACCTTCTTCGTCTTTTAATGCGGTGGAGGCATCATAAATACGTAATTGCAGCCGATATTGAAAAGATGTACCGGCAAATATTCGTACATGAGAAAGACCAGCACTTCCAACGGATTTTATGGCGATTCAACCAAACAGAACCAATTCAATATTTTCAATTGAGGACAGTCACATACGGAACTGCATGTGCTCCATACTTGGCGATTCGAACACTACACCAATTGGCTGCAGATGAATCAGCGTTATTTCCTCAAGCTTCACAGACACTAACAACCGACTGCCATGTTGATGACGTACTAACGGATGCAGATAAGTTAGACGACCTGCTCAAGCTTCAAAATGAACTGCGCAATCTTCTAAGGAATGGTGGGTTCCATTTGAGAAAATGGTCCTCCAACCATACAAGGCTATTAGAGCGTATTCCAATTCAAGAGAGAGAAACACAACTCCCGTTTAACAAAGCAGCGACGGAGCAAATCAAAACCCTGGGCATACAATGGCACCCAGCCACAGACGAATTTTCATTTAAGATCGTGAATCCAAGCAACGAAAAGGTTCTCACAAAAAGGATTATGTTAGCAGAAGTTGCTAAGCTGTTCGACCCTCTTGGTTGGCTACAGCCATGCACCATTATAGGGAAAACGATAATTCGCGATCTATCGCTTAAAAAAAGGACTGGGATGCACCACTAGATTGCAATTAACTAAGGAGTGGACACGGTTACGACAACAACTACCAGACATGGAAGCTATAAGAATAAAAAGGTGGGTAGAGTTCAGTCCGTCCCATCAATTTGAGCTTCACGGGTTTTGCGACTTATCATCAACAGCTAATGCTGCCGCTATTTATATTCGCGGAGCGACCACAACGTCAACCAAGGCCACTTTACTAGCAGCTAAATCGAAGGTTACTCCAATAAATGTAGAGTCAATTCCTAGATTGGAGCTTAACGGAGCAGTATTGTTGGTTAAACTTATGGCTGAGGTAATTAAAGCACACAAGTGGAATAACGCTCCCTGATTTTACTGGACAGACTCAACAGGAGTCCTCTCCTGGATTTGGAGTCCTGCGGCGAAATGGAAGGTATACGTTGCTAATCGTGTGAGTATTATTCAGCAGCATAGCTCAGTAGAACACTGGTACCATGTCAGTACCCATAACAATCCAGCTAATATCGCGACAAGGGGCACGTATCCAAAGGAACTCATCAACTGTGATCTGTGGTGGAATGGACCTGCTTGGCTGAATGCACGGAGCATTCGAATGCCTCCAGTAATGCAACTAACCGGTGAAGGGGAATAAGAAGCAAAAACAGTATCACTAATTGCTACAACTGAAGAACAACCAGATATATTAACCAGGTGCTCCTCATTTCACAAACTACAACGGATCGTAGCACTATGTCAGCGTTTCGTCTTCAACTCCAAACACCCCAAAATGAAACGATTGGGAAGCCTGACAGAAGCTGAGCTTCGAGAAGCGTCAAATACATGTGTGAGGATAACGCAAAGCATTGCATTCAAGAAGGAAATCCAAACCATATCTACGAACGGTACAGTTCTGACGAACAGTCATATTAAATCCTTATCTCCCTGGATTGACACTGAAGGGATACTCAGAGTGAGCGGTCACCTTCAAAATGCACTCGTCGAAGAAACAGCTAAGCATCCCGAAAGGCCCGTTAGCCTCATTACTAATCCGACAAGCTCACCAACAAACATTACATGGTGGTAGCAAACTGACGTTGGCGACATTGCGGCTCAAATATTGGATCATATCAGGACTGACAGTCGTGAAAACAGTCGTGCGGCAATGTATGACATGTTTCAAAATGACCGCATGGCCTATGACCCAACAGATGGGAATTTTACCAGCCCAAAGAGTGCGATTTGAGAAACCATTCCTACACACAGGAATTGATTACGCAGGGCCTGTCACCATAAAATGGAACGGAGGTAGAGGTGCCAAGACCATAAAAGCATACATCGCAGTCTTTGTATGCATGGCAACTAAGGCCTTACACCTGGAACTCGTGTCTGATTTAACGACAAGTGCATGTATTGCAGCCATCAAACGATTCGTTGCAAGACGTGGAAAGTACCAAGTAATGTATAGCGATTGTGGTTCAAATTTTCTAGGAGCCAACAAACAGTTGCAAGCCATGTACAGAGCCTCTCTACAAGCATGTCGTTCAGAAGCTACAAATCACAACATTCAATGGAAATTTATCCCTCCTAGCAGCCCACATTTCGGTGGTCTCTGGGAAGCCGGCGTAAGCACGATGAAAGGACACTTGTACAAGACGATTGGCCACCAAATCTTAAACGTTGAAGAAATGCACACTTTGTTAGCTCAGATCGAAACGTGTATGAACTCTCGTTCATTTACTCAAATAAGCAATGATCCAAACGACATAGTTGCACTGACTCCAGGTCATTTTCTGACAGATGATCATCTCTTCGAAGTCAAGGACGACCCTTGGGAAAACAACCCCACGTTACTGAAGTGATGGCACTTAGTCCAACAGATGAAACAATCCTTTTGGCGAAGATGGACACAAGGATATTTTCAACGTCTACAGCAACGGTCTAAGTGGCTTCAGATAGGAAAACCCGGAAGTCGGCGAGCTAGTTCTTGTGAAAACCGATAACATCCCTTCGATGCAATGGCCGTTAGCCAGAATTGTCGCAACACATCCTGGCCCAGATGGGCTGGTTCGAACAGTGTCTCTGAACTTGGACAGAACCATCAAAAAGCGCCCTATAGTGAAAATTTGCAAGCTACCATTCAACAAGGAAATAGAGCAAACGGCAGAAGTATACTCAACTCCAGCTAACTTAGACAGTCAATCATCCAAACAGGCAATCAAACGACCCCCAGACGAAACACCGGACACACCAAAGAAAAGGAAAGTTACTACTGGTCGTCTTCCAAGTCTCTCGGCATTGGTGATTAATACACTCCTTGTAATTGGGGTCCTACTACCTCCTGTATTATCTGAAGCTACCATTACAGGTCTGGATGGTGGCCTGTACATGGAGCGTATCGGGAAAGCTAATGTGAATCGAGGGACCTTGCGAATCAACATTGAGCTTCCGTTCTCAGACTTGGCCACCGATGAGAGGAATATGGGGAGCATAAATTCTAGTATATATTCTATGTGCTCTATGGGTAAACGTATCACCGAGAAAGTGCACTGCTGGGATCTTGTCAACCATATTTCGGGCACTATTGACGACACCAAGCACAAAATCAATCTGATACGATTCACGCATAGCTGAAAAAAAACGTGGAATCTTTGGACATATGCTTACAGCAGTTTTTGGGGTCAATGATGAAATCATTACGGATGTGCAACACCTATCAACGAACCAAGAAGTACTAAAAAATCTGATCAACCATCAAGGAAAAATAGCACTACAAGTCACAAAACGGCTAAATACTACAACTAGCAGAATCAACCGACAACTTAACCGATTTTCAGATCAATTGAATAAGGTACTGGAAGAGATAAATGCCTCGAAAAAGTGGTTTTCTATGGTGGATTCAAACCAATTAAATATACAATTTTTAGGAACACATCAACGTGCCATCAATTTTATAACAGAAGTACACTTAAAGTACACCCACATTCTGATGGCCATAAACACTAAGCAAGGAATACTGGAATGTATCAAAATAGCAGAACTGCAAAAAACTATTCAAGGAACACAAGGATTACTACAAGCTCACCTCACAATTCTACACTCTTCAACTTCAAAAATCACAACTACCTCAGATGAAAACAGCATCAAAATTTATGGATACTTACCAATCATTGACAACCGGAAATTCGATCTGATTAAAGCAACAGCTATTCCTTTTCAACATACATCGACCCTATTTGCAGCACTCAATATTTCAAATTTAATCATGGGGATAAACTACCACGACCAACTATACTTCGAGACAACAAGCGCAAATTTAGCCTCTGCATCAGAACTGGCACTTGGGACGTACCTTCTCTCCAGTACAACTTTAATTGACATGAAAGCCAAGACAAATTGTATCATCAGAGAACTCTACAGCCTCCACAATCAACGTACTTGCACACAAACCTATTTTCGGACACCGTCATTAGTTCTGCAAAAATGTATGTCTACCAACACCTGGTTGTTCTTCACCCCACAACCAGTTCATGTCCAGACCGTCTGCAGCGGACTACGACAGGACATTTTAATCAATGGGACAGGGACTATCAAACTCGCTCAAGATTGCCAACTGCAAGCTAAAGAGTTCATCCTTGTAGCAAATCAAACACACGAGGGACGCTCTCTTCCAATCTACATCGTACCAACTGTTCCGGAATTAAATATTGCGTTACAACATGCAGACTTCAAATTATTAAATGTGTCAAAGATAATCGATACAGAAGAATAATTTACAACTCTGATAAATGAACAGGAAGAGCTAACCACCGCGATTGATGGAATCCAATGGAAAGCCATTAAGCGATATACAACACTATCAACAATTTCCATCAGCATCTCTGGTTCAATACTTGCTGCACTAATTATCATCACCATCCATCTATGCAGAAGAACTAAAACCAGGGAGATAAACTGCACATCACAGCCTTCCTCATTCACGACATGGTACAACGACCACCGTCTTTAAGACCCTGACGGCTCTTAGTGGGCGGTTATGTTAAAGTAACTATAGGTATTAAGATTAAAAGGTTGTACAATACAAATTTAGAAGAATTTATTCATAAAGTAGTCATTATCAATTTCATTTTAATGCTGTTTAACTTATTCATGCAATATTGCATTGTACCAAATTAATTGCAAGTCCAATAAACTCACTGTAATAAGCATTTGAACTTTGTTCAGCTTGTTCATACAAATGCTCCAATTAACAGCAATAAACCTATTGTAAAATTATTGCCACCTCAAGTAAATTCCTCAAAGTCCGATCGAGGAGCATTGACTTGCTTGAGATGGCACTAATTATTTCACACGCGCGATCAAAAGAATTGTGCATCAATGCAAAATATATGTATAAATTGTTTGTAGGAATGAGGAATAAATCATTGTTGTTTTAACAGTCACTGATTGATTTTCATTCTTTCTTTACGCAGGAAACAATATGATATGTTTCTTTTTATTTCTAGAATCCTTACAACAATACAGTTTCTACAGAAAATGGTTATATAGACTTAAAACAAAATATTTAACCATAAAGCTTGCATTCGGCAAAAAGTTTGATCTTTTCACAATATCTGATGATTATAGTTTCTGTAGCTGCTAAGAAAACTTGGTTTGAAGCAGCGATGGACAGACAGAAAGAGAACATCGCATTCAGACTAAATAACGAGTTCTACAGGGGTAACTAATTGAACAACATCAATAATCCAAATTGGCAAATTAACGTAATCATTCCGATAAAGAAACAATAATCAAATCTTCGAAGGAGCAATAACAATAAGCTTAAAACTCACCATTCACTTCAGAATAATTTTGTCTGCAAGAGAACTGTGAAATACAATTAAGCAAATGACGTTGATATATTCGTTATCGATTTATGGGCGGGAATGATTGTGATAAAAAATTGCGTGTTTCTGTCAGAGGAAAAGTGTTGAAATGCAATGAGCTGAATGCAGTTTAGTTCAGTCAAAAATCGGTGGGAAAAAGTTGCATGAAAAATGTGCTTTTTGTGATTAAACAAGATGGATCTTTATTTATTGAAGTTCAATTCTAAAGGCTATTAATCAAGTGTTAGAGCTTATTCTTAACTCTTGTTGAAAATGTGAAAGAATATACCTATGATGAAAATAAGTTGAAATGGCGCGTTTCCTTTTGTTCCTCATTTCTGTATAGTTTTGAAATAGAATCTAACTCATTCTATAGAACTACATTTGCAGATTTGCTTTGCATACATAGATACTAACTGTTCTAATCTGATTCGGTAAAGGAAAAAAAACTCTCCAGTTTGCCTTAAGGAGTATATCAATCAGAGACAAATTTTTAACCGACTTTCAAAGGAAAGAAGGTTATCAATTCATCACGTAAATTTTTTTTTTATGTTCTTTTTATGTTTGTTCACGCATAATTTCTGAACGGAGATAAATAGAAGAGTCCTGCTTTTGGTAAATGATACGTCCTTCTTCCGGTTAGGTCTCATTTAGAGGACGAGAAAATTAAATAAAGGTAAATGACTTTTACCGTTAAAAATAAAAAATGTCCGACTTTCACCCCGATTTCTGAGCATATTTGATCGACGCACATGAAGATTTTGACCGTAGAAATTTATTAAGAAGGACATCATATCGGACTGAAATGTATCCTCAGAGAATTGCAATCCTTTCTAGGACTCTTAAGATATTAAGAGTTTAATATAGTACATTGATGTCGAGAAATTGAATTTTAATAATCTTTCGTACGAAAAATGGCAATTAGTATGCACACTTCAAGGATTTGATGGAGAACCGGACCCAAGTAGCAATTGGGCTCGATACGGTTAAAAATTGCAGTATGAACTTCTTTAAGATTTATATAAAGCCTTTAATCAGAAGATATGGTATTACCGAAAGACTTTCTGTCATAAATGCTCCTAAAAATCTTAATACGCTTAAATCCAGCGGTTTTATGGAGAGTTTAGATTAGGCTTGCATTAAGTTTCGGAAATACTTCTTATAAAAACTGCTAGCAGTTGTAGCTTTCATAACGTTTCGAACAACAATGTTATGGAACTACATAGATATTCAAGCTTTGCATAAGGGCCTCCGTAAAGTCATAGTGGAAGCTTTATAGAAACTGTATTTTAAAACTTCGATTTAGCTTGCAATCATTTATTTACGGAGCCTTAACAAAGGCTCTTGCCAACCCAAACTTGTATAACTTTCATAATCGAAGCTTGTTTATATTTTATGTGACGTGCGGAATTTCCACCGAATTATTGTGAAGGAACAACAAAAAATTTTAACTAGAGCTCTTGAGTTAGATATGGTATCCAGGAGGGATTCAAGAGAAGTCTGCAGTCAACCATTGGCATCTACATCAAAAATTTCCGTAACAGCTAGTGAAAATCAGAATTGTAGTACTTCATCTCGTGATCTGGGTACGTATGATCGAAGTGATTCATTTAAGGTATTAACGTTTGTATATTATTATGTAGATATTGAAAAAACAACCAGCATAATCGTAAAAGATGCAAAGAACAGCGGAGGTACATCATTGTATGTCTACGAGTCGAGCGAACACGAGAAAGACTTTGAAAAAAACGTTAACCTTCGTTCGAGTTTAAGAGATTGGGCAATGGAATACAATATAAACCATTCAGCGTTGAAAGGGGTAATGGATATAATCAACGTCCGTTTGAAAAACGGTAGGAATGTTCTGCCGCAAGATCCACGAACACTGTTGAGAACACCCCAATCACTCAATATTTTGCTACTTGGCGACGGAGAGTACTGGCATCATGGTTTAGTAAATTGCCTGAATAAAATATTTTACAATATCGCTGAGCCTACAGCGATATCATTAATATAAATATTGATGGTTTACCATTATTTAAAAGTTCAAAGATAGAATTCTGGCCAATTTTATTCAACATCGCAGAAATGCCACAAGTACCAGCAATGGTTATTGGAATATTTTGCGGGAAGACTAACCCGAATAGTTTGGAATTATTTCTTAACCCATTTTTCGATGAAATGAATAGCATTATGGCCAATGCTGTTGTATACATAAACTTTAAAAAAGTAGAAGTACATATTAGAGGTGTGATATGTGATTCGCCAGCACGAGCTTTCGTCAAAGGCAAATATAACATTGAAACCGATGCCTGTTCCAATAAAAATCTTTTCATATTTTCAGGAGTTGCTAATTTCAATTCTCAGCATGGTTGCTTGAAATGTACCACCATTGGTGAATATAGTTATGAGAGCCACACAAATATATTTCCACGAACGGAGTGTGAGAAACGCACGAACCAAAAGTTTCGGGAGAAATTATATGGATCACATCATAGAGCCGATTCTCCATTTTTAAGGGTTTTGTAAAATAATTTTACAAAACCCTTCTAAAATCGCGTCCTGTCTGTCCGTCTGTCCGTCTGTCTGTCTGTCCGTCCGTCCGTCCGTCCGTCCGTGTGTCACAGCAGTTTTTCTCGGAAACTACTTAAGCTAGAAAGATCAAATTTTGTATGTAGGTGTAAAGTGATGTTCTCTTCAAAGTTCAGATATAAAAAAAAATTTATAAGGCATTTAAGGGGGGTCTCCCCATATAGGGGAGTGACCCCCCAAAAAAAAAATTTCATTGAAGGTGGCTGATATGGGTATCAAATGAAAGGGCTCGATGAGAACTTTTCAAAACAGGTCTTCGTTTGGCAAAGTTTGCTTCGAGGGGCGCACAGGGAGGGGAAGTACACGAAAAATTTGTGTCCCCCCCCCCCCTCGCGATTGGACACCTTCCATCCGAAAAATCTAAAAAAAATCAAGGATGTAGGCCTTGATGAGTAAAACAACAACAAATACGTTAGAAGTCGCAATTCACTCAACTTTGTTAGTAATAGTATGATTTATCGATTTTATGTTTTCTTGAATAAAATCTTAACGGTGCCCTTAAATTCAATGAAATTCAGTACACAGATGACTATTTATAAGATTGATCTATTCTGAAAGTTGCATAAAGATTGAATTATATTTAGTGAAGTTATAGCGGTTTGAATTTTCCCGTATTACTATGGAACAATATGCGCTGCATTTATTACTATGGCAACATATGGCTATGGAACAACATGCGCTTTTTACCGACTCAGACACTACAGTTTTGCTAGGATTTGCATGAAAATTTCAGGAATGATAGGTGTCATGTATATCTTTGAGATTCGGTTGAGCTGGTGGTATCAGTAATCGTAAAACAAGAAAGTGGCTGTTTTAAATGCAAAGATTGAACTATTTTGAGTAATTTTTTCCCAACTTCAACGTTTGAGGTGCATGCTTTGAACACTTGATTCAATTTAATGAATGACTGTAGATCAGTACCTACAATTAATGCTTATAAGTGAAACAAGTCAAGGAGGCGGGAGAGAGCTCCTAGCAAAAGGGTTTTGTAACCATTCTAGGATTCGAAAAAATTGGCCATTAATCGATGATAACAGTACAGGAGAGTGGCCCCTGGAAAAAAAATTCATCAAACGTAGCCGATATGAGTATCAAATAAAAGTTTTCATGGGAGCTTTTCAAAACAGTACTTAAACTGCCAGTTTTTGCTTCAGTGGGGCACAGGGGGTAAATACATGAAAAATGTGTTTCCTCCGTCGCGGCTGGACATGTGAAGTAATTATCAAGGGAGATATTTATGAGTATAACAATACCAAAAACCTCAGAAGTCGAAATTCGTTCAGCTTTGTTAATAATAGTATGATCTTCGTATTTCATATTTTCTCCAATAAAATCGTCTTTGACATGTTTCTTGATGTTTTTCGATCTGGTGACTGCATTTTGTAAATTGAATACAAAACCCTTCTGACATGAGCGAGGTCTGTTAACCCAACTTGTTGAAACTAAACATAGACATGATCGAACGATTTCCAGTCGGAGACGAGTTGCATTTACTTCATCTAGGTGTTATGAAACGCCTTTTGCTTGGTTGGCGCGACGGAACATTCCGTAATTCCGACACAAAGTGGAGAGCTCAAACGATAAATGAGGTTTCCGAATATCCATATAAATGTACGATGCCTAGAGAATTTCACCGAGCAGTGAGAGGGCTAGACTGTTTGCCGCATTGGAAGGGAACCGAATATCGTACCTTCTTACAGTATATAGGATTTGTTCCACAAAAAGATCATTTGACACCGGAAGTGTACGAACATTTTATGCTTCTCTTCTGTGCGGTGAAAATTTGTTCTTCTGCACAGTACTTTCATATGCTTCCATTGGCTCACACGATGCTTCTTCAATAAATTGATATATTTGCAGAAATTTATGGTGAGCAGTATATTACCAGCAACATTCACAATCTATCACATTTAGTGGCTGAGGTAGAAAGATTTGCTGAGCTCGCTTCCTTTAGCACGTACCCGTTTGAAAATATGCTTGGTATAACTAAACGCCTACTGCGACACGGAAATCGTCCTCTGTCTCAAATTGCTAGACGAATCATGGAAGATATGATTAGTATGGAGCAATATAATCATATTGACACTGAAAAGCTTAATCCATCCCATCTAAACTGCATATTGACCAAACGAAATAATGAAGAAAACATCCCGGAATCGTTAAAATCGTCAGATAATGTTGAACTATCGTTTTATTCAAAAATCCAGCTGAACAATTTTTGCCTTGGTACAGATCCATCAAATTGTTAGTTTCTTTCTAAAGAGAATAAAATAGCTTATGTCACTAACATAATATTTTGAGCAGAAAATATATTCAATTATATTGCATCGAATTAAATACAAAAGAAAATTTTTTCACACTCCCAATTGAGTCGAGACATTTTAATATTTTTTGTATCCATCGCGATGCTTACCTGAAACATAACGTACCAAGACTATTTAATATAAGTAACGTAAAATGCAAGCTGGTACGCCTTTTTTATTATAATCTATTTGTATACATGCCTCTTTTGAACACCAACAACTAACTAAATATTAAAAATATGTTATGAATAGTTTTCAAGACGTTTATTTTTGGTTGACTCAAAAAATTCATTAAATACAAGTAACAAAATTAAAAAATATTCATTATAAGTAACAAAATGAACGTTGGTTCCTTTAATAAAAAAATGTTGTATTCAATCTAAATGAGATTGGTTATCCTCGCTGGAGCTGTCATGATTATGTTGATCAATATTTGTTACATTCGACGTCTTTGATTCATGATGTTTCAATGATGATCTGTTTCGACGTTTCACCCGAGAAGCCCGCATAGCCGGTTAGGAGAAGCGCCTTGCAGAATTCGATATGATTTTTTGAAAAAAATCTTTCAAAGATTTCTTTGTATATTTCGTATCAACCGACTGAACTACATTAAGGAACAGCTGGGAAGTTCGCGAGAACTTTTGGAAGCATTCCTTTTTCGATTTCCTAGAGAGGCCGGTCCACGTTGTGAGTGTGAACAGTCGCCGGGTAAATATATGGTCCCCGAGCGTGAAGGCCACATCGTCCTCATACATGCCCCTATTTTGGCCGCAAACAGACTGAAGTTTTCTGATCTAAAGTGAAAGCAAAATAGTGATATTAAAAGTAACACATTTATTTAAGACTTACCACTTCTTGCGCATATTCGCTATCTTTTAAGTTCTCCTCAAAATCAACTAGCTCTTCGATAGTGTCCATTCGGTTGAATGCAGAATTAATCAACACGGGCTGGGATGATGAAAATGGGGACTTTAAAGACTCCAGCGATGCCAAAATTTTATCCTGCCCCTTTGCCAGATAATCCAATGTTGCAGCGTGCTTGGCTTGCATTTCAATTACGGCAAGAAGTGTGCTCATAATTGAGGGTTCAGACAAAGTAGTACCTTCACTAATTTCTACGTCATCAAAAACTAGTTCTTGCGCGGATGGTTGAAAATCACTTTCATTTTGAAAAATGTACGTGATTTGGCTAGAATTTGTTGGCATATTGTTTATTGTGCTGCTTACGAATTCAAGTGGTTTTGTAGGGCCGCTAGTAGAAACCGGCTTTGAATTTTCCGTAATTGAACTATACGCAGTTAACTTTTCTGATGAAATGAACTGGGTGAAAAGAAAATGCTCAAATTATTATCACTTACAATGTGTTATTCATTTATTACCTCGTTGTAGTTTGTTCGGTTGGCGTCCCCGTTTTCCACAAAAACTTTTCTGGAAGCGGCAGAACGCCTAGGACACATTTTTTTTCTTACTGGCTCCTCCATCTCACTAGTGTCGCTGTGATTGGACATGTTTTTCACTTCCTGAATAGCCTGTGCATAAGAACTAATATTGCGGCGCTTCACAATGCATGGGTATTCAACCCATCCGTCAGTTACAGCACCGGGCGGCTGTAATGGGGTTTTAATTGCTTTGCCATGCAATTTATCCGGTGGCCACATAAGTTTTCCCGATATCCCCCACGCTGATGGCACTGCAGCTATCTTTTTAATTCCACCTTCAAACGTTTCGATCACTTTAAACTCCATGTTTCACAATATGCACCTCAACTCACTATGCACAAATTTGCACTGCGGTGTGGTTCGAAGTTTTTGGTTGTGTGTCCAATACAAACTAAGAGCTCGGTAAATGCTGTAAGCAAAACCGGTTTCGAAGCTTTACCGAAGCTTTCATGCATAGTTGCAGTGTACAGTTTTTAATGTTTTCTGTTAGGTAGCGCGTAAACAACGAACGCTTGCCACTCCACAAGAGATCGTATATAAAAATTTTCGTGCCCTTAAATTTCTCCCAAATACATTTGGAACACTTATTCGTGATATAGTTGTCGCAAACTGCCACCGTTTATGCCTTCGCAAGCTGAAGACTCTATACGCTTTGCGGGCACTTCTGTAAAGTTTCTAAAATATTATTGTTCGCAGCATCTATCGAGGCTTCAGCTCGCTTATAATATACAAAGACCTTTTATTTCAGTACAAGATGTTTAACTCAGCCAGGAAAATGGACTTCGGAATACATTATTTTGAACAGCTTTGCTTTGAGGAAATATCGCGAAGGATACTTAAATATCGTTACATAATCGGAAATGAAGAAAAATATATTTTGTTTTCATTTCGATAAAATATAGTTACATGTATTTACATGTTTTCTTCCCAAAGCATGACATTGACTGCAAGCTATTTTTCGAAAAGTCTGTAGCAAGGTGGAAATAGTTTCATCATTCCATTCTTGAATACAATTTAAATATGTATAACAAATTGACAAACAGATAATACGCCAGAAATACTATGCTAACTGAGTGCGGTATCTAAATGGAAGGAACATTCTTATATTTTAAAAGTTTGCTTGCTTGTGTAAAACTCTCATAAATTGCTTGTAAAAGACCTCTCCGAACCTCACTAAAGAAGCGTTCAGCTCTTGATATTAGTCTCCGTAAAAGAAGTATCCCTTTCTTAGCGAAGTACTATGGAAGCAGAAAAAATTATAAGCCTCCTTTAGGCTTCCTTTATGTCTTTTGGAGAATTCAATGAAACGTGCGAAACATTAAACTCCTTAAGTCTTTCTTTAGGTATTTCCTTTAGGTCTTTTAGAGGAGCCAATGAGACTTGCGAGAGATGTTATCAAAGCTTTTACGGAGCCGCTATAGATGTAAACAAGCTTCGGTAAACTAAAAAAATTTTCTCCTTTTTAAGCCTAGCCAAACCTTTTCAGAAGCTGTAAAGAAGCAAGATAGGCAGCTCTATCAGATTTATTAGATGTGAAATTGCTACTTGGGGATCTTTTGGTGATGGAAGATAAAAGTGTTCGGTGTCCTTAACTTCCTGCATAAACGGTACATTTTGGTGAATCATTACTACCGAAAATAACCAATAAATTAATTCTAAAGGCTACATACTCGTAAATACAAATCAACATGATTTAGAGTAATTTCATTGGGTAAAACTTCGGGATATTTTTCTCTTCCGCATTTTTTCTTGGCCTACTGATGGACTTATTAAAAGATCCTTCTTATATCCTTGGATGTAAACGTTACACATAGGATTTGCAGAATTCGCCGAAAAAATCATAAGGATTGAGCGATTGTAAATTATAGAGTTAATCACCATTTGAGAATTGGTTCGCTGCTTCCTAGGTAACATACATTTTACGCCTAGAATTCTAAAATCAGTGATTTCCATATGAAAGACCGACGAGAGTTGCGACCTAATGCGACCGATGTTATTCCTTCTATAACTGATAATAATTTTAAAGATGAACATGTAAATGGATAGTCGAGTTTTTATTTAATTACAGGACATCATTTTCATGAAGCTTTCATGGAAATTGTTTGCCAAAGCTTACTAAAAACGTAGGCGATGGGTATCGAATAAACGTTAATGAGTGATACGCTTAAGAAGGATCTTTTTAAATAAACTTCTTGAGATTGATAGCGGAGTTCACTTTATGTTTGAATCGAGAAATACATAAATTTGTATAAAAAAAAATATATATATATATATACATATATATATATATATATATATATATATATATATATATATATATATATATATATATATATATATATATATATATAATATATATTGGATATTCTGAAAAGTACTGAGCCTTTTCACATACCTATTGGGAAATACTAATCGGATTCAGTCAAACTGACATGCTTTTGAAAGTTGTATTCGTGCTAAAAGTTGTATTCGTTTAAAAATGGGTGAAATTTCTGAAAAAAATTGTTATACTTGTATTTTACAATATACCTACGATCAAGGTGAGAATGCATCGCGGGCTCGTGAAAAACTTTGTGGTGCCTATGGTCAAGAAACTTTATCAAAAGCCACAGCCAAGAGATGGTTCGCTCGCTTTCGTTCTGGAAATTTTGATGTCAAATATGCACCTCGCTCAGGTCGACGAATCACTGAAAAAGTCGATGAAATTGAAGAAGACTGACACATAAGTTGCCATGACATTGCTAAGGAACTGAATATCTATTGCCAAAAAGTTTTGAACCATTCGCATAAAGCTGGCTTCACAGCTCGAAGTTTGGGTGCCGCATGAATTAACACAAAAAAATTTGATCGACCGAATTTCCATTTGCGAAATTCTTATAAAACGCAACGAAATCGAGCCATTTTTGAAGCAAATCAATACAGACGATAACGAGTGGGTAAGGTACGAGAATGTTGTTTGAAAAAATTTGAATCATCACAAACGACTTCAAAGGCAGGATTGACATCAAATAAGGTTATGCTGTGTGTATAGTGGGATTGTAAGGGAGCTGTTTATCATGAGGTGCTAGAACCTGGCCTAACCTCAATTCGGCTCTGTACTGTTAGCAATTTACCAGATTGCAACAAGCAATTCAAAAAAAACAGCCAGAATTGATCAATAGAAAGGGCGTTGTCTTCCATCATGACAATGGCAGACCACACACATCTTTGACGACTCGGCAAAAATTGACAGAGCTTGGCTGGGAAGTTTTGATGCATCCACCGTATAGTCCAGACCTTGCACCATCACACAACTATTTATCTCAGTTCCTGCAAAACTTGCTTAATGAAGAGAACTTCACTTGAAAGAGGAACTGTGAAAATCACTTGGCCAAGTTTTTTGCCGATAAACCACAGAAGTTCTACACAAATCGAATAATGGCTCTACCCAAAAAATAGCAAAAGGTCATAGATAATAATGGACAACATGTACTCAAATAAAATCCATTTTAAATAAAAGAAATATTCAATCGAAAAATGACTGAAAAAGGTGCAATACTTTTTAGAGCTACCAATATATATATATATATATATATATATATATATATATATATATATATATATATATATATATATATATATATATATATATATATATAACGACATAAATGACCAGGCTCTAGGTTGCAATTTTGCTCCGATTTTCAGCAAGTTTTCAGGAATGGAGTATTGAGCAAATATCTCGGTTAATTTCGTGAACCAGCTATATCGGCCAGGCGGAAACAATATGGGGGCCATTTTAGACAAAAAATCGTGATTTCTGTTCTGAGCAAAGTATGGCTCCGATTTGGATGAAATTTGGTACAAAGGTTCACTGATGTATGCGATGAATTTCATGATAAAAAATCCAAGGTCGGTACGGCTAGAACAAAATGGCGGCTGCTCAAATGTTGAAAAACGTACAAAATTTTTTTATTATAGTTGTGACCAAAGCTTTCAACAGATGTTTATGAAATTCGCTGGTTTGATGGAAACTAAAAATATTTAAAGAATTGCGTAAAAAAACTGGATTTCACATCACAAAAAAAAATGGCGGTCAGTAGAAGCTCGAAACTTCAAAGACTTCTAAAAATCTCAAATTTGATCCGACGTATATGAAACTTTGTTTTAAGATAGAAATTGCTTAGATCTAGAAAATATTTTGGTGATCATGCATGTGCAAATTTCAAAATGGTGGCGGTTTAGTTATGCGTTATTTTCAGGTTTTTGTAGCCCTCTAACGATCACAATTTCCAACGGATTTCGATGAAACTTGAGATTATGGATCTTTGCACTAAGTTCTTGTATAATGCAAATAAGTTCTTGTATTATTGAAATCGAATGAAAGATAAAAAGTTGAAAATTTAAAACATAATATTTTTAGCTGCCATTTTCACTAAAAATTGAATTATTTTGCCCTGTCTAGAGTGAAACTCCGATTTGAACGAGATTTGGGACATTGCTTGATGAGGTCCTAGCACACAAAGATTTAAAATCATCCAAAATCAAATGCATGCATTCAAAATGGCGGCCCCCAAAGGCCAGAAGGCAAGCTAATTTAGTAGCAACTGAAATAATGAATATTCTTCATGGAAGCTTTTTAAATGACTTAGCTTGGAAGTATTTATAAAGCAGACCATTTTTAAGATATTGTAAAATATTTTAACAATACCCTTAAAAAATTATGAAATCGCGACTTGTGTGTCTATGTTTCTTCGTGCGTCACAACAAGTTTTCTCGCAAACCACATGAGCTATTTTCGACGCTGGTCAAAAGTTTAAGGGGGGAAGGGTCTCCCCATACAGGGGTATAACTTAAGTTTTTGTTTATTTCAGTGGCCCTCTAGCAGCCAAGTTTCTCAACAGATTTCGATGAAACTTGAAATTATAAGTTATTAAGGCAATTTAATTTAACCTGCAATTAATAATGCGAATCGGTTGGCAAATAAAAAAGTCGAAAATTTACAGTTTAATGATTTTAAGCAGCTATTTTCAATAAAAATTCAAAATTGTGTTCCCTGATGGTTCAGAAAAGAATTGAGAATGTATATATTAATAGCAACGCAAGTGCTGATTGAATTTTCATGGAAATCTTTTGAAATTAACCACTTGAGCTATTTAAGCCGACAAGTTATCACCTTTTTGTGGTAACCACTGTAAAATGTGTGAACAGCAAATGAGAGAAGGACGAAACCTGTAATCATAAGTTTATGACCATTTATCATCCGCCGCTTTTCAATATGCAATCCATATGTGTGCAACTCAATTTCATTAGCATAATATTCGCGCATCTATAAAGGGTCTCGAAATATGAACGTCAGCAAATCCTTTTTATGTTCATAAATACCCGTTTGGTGCTACGAAAATTGCCGTAAGAAGTCTAGTAGTAGGCAAGCCGAATTCTTTTTCGAAAGCTTACGCTACATACGAGAAATTTACCTTTTCGGCTGTTGCTGCGAACGGGGATTTTTTGTATTACATGATAGCGGCCCTGAAACAGTTCACCATTATTTTCAGGGTGTTATGTTAAATCCTCAAGGCTTATTAGCAAATAAGTAATTTTAATGTTATTTGATATTTGATTTTGATACTATGCAAGATGTACTCATAAATTATTTTTGGAAAAAAATATTTCAAAATCGATTGAGTTAATTTCTCAATTTGTTTGACTACTTTTCTGTGGTTTGAATCTAATGTCTTCAACTGAATTGGGAGTAATACTTGCATTTAATAGAGTCGATTTATCAGTTATTATAGCTGTCTCGGAAACTCCGGGGATTTTTAATTCTTGAGAAACACGGTGCGAGTTTTCTTCAGATTTATCTGTTTGGTATTTACATTGTGATAACGAACTATCCGGAAATTGTAATTAAAATTCCCCGGGTAAATGATATTTAAAAAAAATGTATTTTGTTAAATTTGTAGAACTACTTTGCCAAATATGGGCATGATCTGTCAACCAGTTTGTTTGCAGCAGCTACTTAAGACTGTACACCTCAGTAGGGCGTTGCAATTTTTGTGATTTTGTTATTTTTTGTATTGGGACCGAACTTAAAGCCAAACAAGTTGGGTAAACAGACCTGCGCTCATGTCAGAAGGGTTTTGTACTCAACTTCTCAGAAACGCAGGCCCCAGCAATGAATAACGTCAAGAAATATGTCAAAGAGATGTGCACGTTCAAAAGAAAATCCATTGTTTTTTGTTCCGCGTACTTTCTCGTCACAATATATTATACCTTCATGTTTTTTTGGATGGATCCTGTGTCATTTGAGAAGTTGGTTCAGTTTCTTTAGATTAAAACAAGATAATTAATACTACTGATTCTTCTTGCACATTCTCGACCAATTCGTATATACGAGCTGCTCAATTACTACAATAGTTAGGCCCGAGCAGAAATTCAATTTAGGCAGAAATTAGGCCCTAACTAGGCATACCTCCGTATAAGGCCTTAGTGCCCAACGTAACGCATTACCCCATCACTGCCTAAATTAGGCAGTGATCACTGCCATCACTGCCTAAATTAGGCAGTGATCACTGCCATCACTGCGTAAATTGGACATTGATGGGGCTTGCCTAAACAGTTCCTAATTCAGGCTGTGATGGGGCTTGCCTGAGCAGTTCCTAATTTCGGCGGTGATGGGCTTGCCTAAATAGTTCCTTATTTAGGCTGTGATGTGGCTTGCCTGAGTATTTCTTAATTTAGGCCATGATGGAGTTTGCCTAAATAATTCCAAAGCACAAACAAGTTTCTTGGAAAAATCAGCAAATAACATATAAATTTGTTCATAATTCTTACCATTCTCTTCACTAGGCAAATTACTTGCCAGTTTTTACATTTTTCAAGAAAATCCACATTTCCGATAAACTTATACATACATATAACCTCATCAACACCACTCTGATGCAAATGATATGCAGTGAAATATTTTGATTCAATTTAGGCATGCTACATTAGGGCCTCATTAAGCCCACATTACGCATGCCTAACTTAGGCATGCCGCATTGGGGCCTCATTAGGCCCGCATTACGCATACCCAACTTAGAAAAATGTGATCAACTCCTCATCATATCTGAACTTTAAAGTATTTAAAGCTATGCATTCTTAACTTCTACGTATGATCTAATTTATCACCACGAAATTCTAATTTGTTTGATTTTACACAGCAAGAAATTTTCTGTTTAACAACTGTTTAGGCAAGCCCCATCACTGCTTAAATTAGGAACTGCTTAGGCAAGCCCCAGCTAGTTCGTACGTTCGTAAAAAGTCAATTTAGAGAAAAAAGTCTAAAAAGTTCTACTGAATTAGTTTAAATTTTTTGTCTTAGTAGTAGTTAATGTGTGATTAACAATTTTTTTCAAACGCAAAGAATGAAGACAATAAAATATGAAGCGAAAGGTGAGGGCGTCTTCACCTCCCAAGTCATGTTCCTTATAAAGCGAAAGGTAAGGGCGTCTTCACCTCCCAAGTCATGTTCCTCATATGAAACTACAGAGAGTGAGATGGAAGTTGACTGCGATAATAACAAAGATAAAGAGGATGAGATTTTCCTTGCCCTTCCACCACCAAAACCAGCTACGATATTCAAAGAAATGGCCATCACACCAAAACCAAAGCCAACAGTTCCAAATACTACAAACACACAACCCGCAACACAAACACAAGAATCAAAAACAGTTCCGATCATTTTACGAGAGCCCTCAAAATGGTCCCAAACACTGAACATCGTGAAAACACAAAACATTTCATACACATCCGCGAAAAGGGTCTACTTGGGAATACAAATCATACCAACTACACCCACAGATTACAGACGACTGACCAAAGCACTAACAGAGAATGAACTGCAATACCACACATATACTTCCAGAAGATAGACAGCTGAATGTTGTCATCAGGGGTCTGTATGGCCTTTCAGCTGAAGAGATGAAAGGAGACTTACAATCTCAGGGCTTCAACCCAATTGAAGTCTACTACATTAAAATGAGGGAAGGTCTCTCTAAACTCGTCAAGGTTCTCCTCCCGAAAACCGAAACAAATATTTACAACATAAAATCTGTATGCCACCTTATGTGCATCGTGGAAGCACAGCGTCCTCGTACGGGCCAGGGTATGTGCCACAATTGTCAACAATTTGGACATTCTGCTAGCAACTGTCATGAACAGTCTCGATGTATTAAATGCGATTCGCTTCACCATTTCTCGAACTGTCCGAAGAAAATAGAAGAGAAAGCAAAATGTGTTAACTGTGGCGGAGAACATCCAGCAAGCTACGGGGGTTGTCCCAGGAATCCAAAGAACGTGGACCAAATGTTTGCTAAAATACAGACACAGTTCCAAAACATGATGCAATAGATGATGGCAAACATGATTCAAATCATGTTCGCTGCATCTCAAAATGTCATCAACACTAAACAATAATGAGTTTAACGAATCACGTTTCAATTCTGACGTGGAATGCGAATTCCTTGCTTCAGCGTACCGGTGAATGACAGCAATTTATTTTCGATCATAAATTTGATATCATCATGATCCAAGAAACCTTTCTGAAGCCTGGAAGACGATTCCGCATCCCCAACTACATCATGTACAGAAATGATAGAATGACGGGTAGGAGAGGCGGAACAGCCATTTTCGTGAGAAGAAATGTGAGTCATTATCCCATCAATACACCCACACTTGAAAAACTTGAGGCCACATCAAGGTGCAAACTAATTTTCTGGTTCATTATGATTACTATTTACAATCCTCCATCAAATAGAAATCTTCCAGATGATCTCAGAGTACTTACTGCATTTGATGGCCCTATTTTCATTGCAGGAGACCTTAATGCCACACACCGCCTTTGGGGAGCTGTGAGAAGCAATAAAGCCGGGACCGAGCTCAATACATTCATCACAGCCAACCACTTTAGCCTGCATATCCCCAATGAGCCAACTCATTACGGAACAAGACATGGCTTTGCACTGGACATTGGAATATCGCGAGATTTCACACAAAATGCTCGGTTCAATGTCCTCCACGAACTGTCTTCTGACCACAAACCATTTCTTTTCCTCATAGAAAACATCTTTATTGATGTTCCTATGCAGGAAAGGAAAACTACAAACTGGAAAGCGTTTAAAGTCGCATTGGCCAATGAAACTAATTTTTAATCACCTGAAACGGCCGACGACCTCAACAAAATCATTGAGAACATAACTCAGAAAATTATACAGGCAAAAGAGGACCACACGGTCATAACTCCGAGGAGGGAAACGAATCCCTATGAACTCCCTCCGAATATCAAACAACTGATCAGGAGAAGGAATCAAGTTCGGAGGAGAGCTAGGTTTACAGGTGACCCTACGCTACGTATAAACGCTACTCGGATGACAAATGAAATCCGTGATAAAATAAGGGTATTCCGAAACGAGCAATGGGAGAGCTTTTTGCAGAGTCTCGAGCCTGGGTGTGGCAGTTTCTGGAGAATGACCAAATATTTTCGGAAAAACAGTAAAACTGTGGTACCGCCTATTCATGGTCCGAATGGGATACAATACTACGATGCGGGTAAGGCGGAAACATTTGCAGATTCCTTAGAAAGTCACTTCCGCGAAAATTCTTCAGATGAGGAGGACTTTGGAACTGAGGAAATAATTCAATCTTCTGTCAACAGACTACTAATGGATAACATTCAACACGAAGACAGAATAAAACCAACGGACTTTGACGAAATCAAAAACATTATACAAACACTCAACAAACATAAAGCACCAGGATATGACACTAATACAAACACTATGATTTCTTGGCTACCAGATAATATATTACAAATACTCACTGACATTATTAATACAATTTTTCATTTGCGAAGGTACCCCAAAATATGGAAATCAGCGGTTATTATTGTCTTCCCAAAACCTCAAAAGGACCCACAATTTCCACAAAACTGGAGATCCACCAGTCTCCTCTCTTTGCTGTCAAAAATTGCGGAAAGGGTGATTCTGCATCAACTTTATGAGGTTACATCTGATAAAGATATTCTACCGGAAGAACAATATGGCTTCAAAGCCAAACACTCTACTGAGCTCCAATTAGTTAGAGTGGTCCAACACATCAGAACAGGCTTAAATCGCAGAAACTCAACAGGCTTAGTTATGTTTGACATAGCTTAGGCCTTTGATAATGTCTGGCATGCAGGACTTATCTTCAAAATGCATCAGTTCAATATGCTACTGCAGCTCACTCAAATTATTGGCTCCTTTTTGGAAAGCAGATCATTCCGTGTCAGAATTGACAAACAACTCTCAAGCCTGAGACCAATTGATGCTGGAGTTCCTCAGGGCTCGCCCATATCGCCGGTCCTTTACAATATATTAACTGCAGGCCTTCCTACTCTGCCTCTAAAAGTAAAATTATCACTCTACGCTGATGATACCTGTATATTTGTTACAGCACGACAAGCAGGATTCATCACCTCAAACTTGCAACGTTCGATAAACATTTTATTGGAATACTTTCGCAAATGGAAAATTAGGCTTAATTCTCATAAAACACAGGCCCTATTCATCACAAGAAAACTACAGCGAACCCCACAGAGACTTAACGTTGACAATGAAACAATAGACTGGGCACCAACAGCTAAATACCTTGGACTTACATTTGACAAAAGCCTGACATGGAAACAACACATACAAAACAAACGGAGACACTGTATTGGACTTCTCTCTTCACTACACCCACTCATTAACTCCAAAAAACTTAGCCTTAAAAATCGACTGCTCATTTACAAACAAATTATATGACCGACGTTACTATATGGTAGTTCTGCTTTCTACCAAACGACAAAGACTAACAAAAAAGCACTCCAGTCCTTCCAAAATAGAACTATTCGAAAGATCTTAAGAATTCCATGGTACATGAGGAATACTGACATATACAAGGACCTAAGACTTGAGACAGTAGAAAAATACGTAGGTGATAGAGCACTGAAACTTTTTGACCCAATAGACGACCATACTAATAGTACCCTGGCATTCTTTCGAACTGTCCGGAACGGGGATTTCTAAAAATTATATATTGACTGAAGCTGCCACGGGAAAGTGGGTGGGTACTGTAGTACTCACAGATATGAGGGAGTTAAGGTGCTAAATCGCACTAACTCCACACCTCACACATTCCAAGCGAATAAAATATGAAATTTCGAAGGAGAAATTGCCTGAAAGTACTTCATGTTACGAGTGTCTTCGAAAGCACGTACAAAATTACTTCTCCAAATGCAATAATGAATAAATTTTAATAATTGATATATTTAATAAAAAATCATTATTCTTTGTTGTTTAGAGCCATATTTTAGTCTTATATAAATTTAAGCGCAACACGAAAAAACGATTAAAACAAAAACCTAACGAATGATCTGTTGTTTGTAAATTTTTAAAACCCCTACAAAAACCGACAAGCAAACAAAAATAAAAAAAAATTAAAAATGAATTATTAAATCATTCAACTCAGTCTTCTATTTTAGAGAATTTCTAATGGGTATGAGACCCGCTATGGTAGCTAGACACTCCTCTTCTGAGCTGGCCATCGGACTGTAGCTCTTTCCTTCTTTGTGGTTACAATGTCAATTCCTTGGGTAGGTTACCTCGGCCTTGACACCGTCGAATCGATACACCTTTAAGAAACCTGGAAATTCTTGAATGCAAAAATTTTTGCAGCGGACCCTTGTGCTGGGGAAAAAGAGCCCGCCCCATGACATCGCAACGCTAGCCTTGCAAGTGCATTCACGCATCCGCAGACGAGGCCAATTCCGGTGGGCACTGATATCTTCACTCACTGAGGCAGCAGACTATTGCTGTAGACATTTACGGACTTATGAACACCTGAAAACACTAAAATCCCCGTTGGCAGCACCAGCCGGAAAGGTAAATTTCTCGTATGTAGCATAAGGTTTCGAAAAAGAAATTGGCTTATTTACTACTGGACTTCTTACTGCAATTTTTGTAGCACGACATGGGTATTTGTTAACAGAAAGGATCTGCCACCGTTCGTATTTGGAGACCCTTCATAGAGGCGAAAATATTTTGCTAATTAAATTGAGTTGCACACGTATGGATATAAATTGTTATGAACATATTTATACTCGTTTCGCCTATCTCACATTTGCTGTTTATACATTTGACAGTGGTTGTCAAACAAAGGTGATAACTTTTTGGCTTAAATCGCTCAAATATTTAATTTCAAAAGATTTCCATAAAAGTTTAATCAGCACTTGCATTGCCATTAATATATACATTTTTGATTCTTTTCAGAACCATCAGGGGCCGTTATTTTGAATTTTTATTGAAAACGGCTGCTAAAATTATTAAGCTGTAAATTTTCGAATTTTTTATTTGTCATCCGATTTGCATAATTAAATTAAATTAACCTGCCTTAATAACTTATAATTTCAAGTTTTATCGGAATCTGTGGAGAAACTTGGCTGCTAGGGGCTACAGAAATAAAAAAAATGTTTATGTCACCCCCTGTATGGAGAGACCCCCTTAAACACTTTAAAATATGTTCTTACACTGCGAATTTCAAGAGGCACTACTTTTGACCTACGTAGAAAATTTCCTCATTCTAGCTCATGTGGTTTGCGAGAAAACTTGTGACACACGAACAAACGGACGGACGGACGGACAGACAAGTCGCGATTTTATAATTTGTTAGGGTATTGTTAAAAATATTTTAAAATATTTCAAAAGTAGTCTGATTTATAAATACGTTCAAGATAAGTCATTTAAAACGTTTCCATGAAAAAAATTCATTATTTCAGTTGCCACTAAAATAGCGAATTGCGCTTGTTCCTGACCTTTGGGGGCCGCCATTTTGAATGCATGCATTTGATTTTGGACAATTTTAAATCTCTGTGAGCTAGGACCTCATCAATCAATGTGCCAAACCTCGTTCAAATCGGAGTTTCACTCTAGACAGGGGAAAATAATTCAATTTTTAGTGAAAATGGCAGCTTAAAAATACTGGGTTTTAAATTTATATATATATATATATATATATATATATATATATATATATATATATATATATATATATATATATATATATATATATATGTATATATATATATATATATGTATATGTATATATATATATATATATATATATATATATATATATATATATATATGTATATGTATATATATATATATATATATATATATATATATGTATATATATATATATATATATATATATATATATATATATATATATATATATATATGATGCTCTCCGCAATAGGTAAATTTCTCTCGAGAAATTTACCTAATAAATTTCTCTCGAGAAATTTACCTAAAAGTTGTCAGTTGAATATGTTGCCACATTAGGCCTTAATGCCCATTTAGGCATGCCTAAACTGAACTGGCCGCATGAATCGTATGGACGAACAACGGATACCCAACAAGGTATTCGTTCGGAGAACTGAAGGCCGGAGACCAGTCGAAAAACCGAGGAAACGCTGGTCAGACTCGGTCGACGAAGACAGTTCATCGCTACTCGGATTTCGAAATTGCAAGACGTGGTCAATGGACCGAGAAAGTTGGAGATGCTGTTTGTAGGAAACGAAGGCCCGAGAGGGGCTGTAGTACTAAGAAGAAGAAGAAGAAGAAACTGATATCATTAGCTTGATTGAATACTCGTATATCGTCACTTGAGGTGATATGGTCAGTACTACGCTATGAACCAGTTTATATCATAGTCCGCTTAAAGTCCGTCCGAAATCTCGTTGTCACCAACAAGATTCAAACTAAGGAAAATACTCTAACTGCTACACAACTATATAAGTGGAAAAATCATTGAGGTAGATCCAATAGCAAATAACTTAGAGGTCGAACTTTGCTAATTATAGCGGAATTTGTAAGTTTAACAATTGCGCCAGTAAAACCGTATTGATATTGTCAATTTAAATAAAATTTGATATATATGTATTTCTATAAAGTGTCCTTATGTTCTATTAGTTACACGTTAATAATATTTTTGCGGAAGTTCTAGTCGTTAAATTTTCCCCGATTATAAAAATCACACGGGGCTTTTTTTTACCATAACCAAATTTTCAGGTTGTTTGACTAACAAAAATATACTTAAGATTTCATTCAATCAATGACATTGCAATGAATTGGGGCAAAAATACCTTTAATGAGCATTTCATTAAAGTTTTAAGTTCAAGCTCAAATATAAAACCCTTCTGACAGGAGCATAGTTTTGTCTACATATTTTGTTTTACATTGTTTCATATTAGCACTTTATAGCATACATATATTTTTTAAATTAGTGAAAGTTCTTACAATTAAAAATCAAATATTACAACGAGTAATTCAAATTAAAAATAAGTCGACGTAATATATGTGTGCTTTAAGGTATCATTAAATTTCAATCTTTAATCAAAGTATACGTAACTGACTCCAGCTAATGAATAACACATGAATTGTTTGACATATTAAAGAAATATTGATAGCACTGCTCCATAAGTCTACTTTCCATTGTAAGATAAATATTTGAAAAAAGTATGCATGGAAATATTAAAACTAGGAAACAACTGACACCATATATCACACTTAAGCTAATTAGATAGTGTGGTCACTTCATTATGTTTCAAGTGACAATTCTTGTTAATTTTTATTTATACTCATGGAATCGAAAGTTGACCAACATTTATGATCTCATGATATAATATTTAAATAACCTAGATATTTCAAAATTTGATGCATTCGCCACCATCAAACAGAGGGATACTGGTGAAAAGTAGACCAGCTAATATTAGTTGGAAAGTTGACACTATTTTATTGTTTGTATTGTATCAGAGGTTTATTGCGAAAATGAAATGCTTTCTTGAAATAGCTTAAATTTGACCTAAATATGCAAATATAAGAATGTATTTTATATATTTTTTTATTTTCTGGAAAAAAATATGATAATAACAATATTATTTCAATGCAGCCTGAATTATCGAAAAAAGTAGATAAAACAATTTAATATACCACTGCTTATAGGGCTTGCTGTAATATTGTTGAGCATTTGTATGTGAGCCTGTAATCTAAAACAATATGAAAGTGCGAGGATACTGAGTTTCAGTATATGCTAGTGTACTTGTATTATAGAAATATGTGAATTTTTGAAAATGATTTAATCTAAGATCAAAGTCGCTTTTATGTCATTCTCTATTATTCTTTTTTTGAATTTTTGTCCCTTCATAAATAGAATTAAACGAAATCACCTCACCACCTCAATTGTATGTTAACAAATGCAGACCCACCAAGATATACTCGTATTCTCGCGAACAAAACTCCAGTTTTCATTGGAACCCAATAGTGAGTTGTCGCCTATCTAGCATTCTTTTTATTGTATATACAAATGATATTCCAGATACACTTGAAAACGTAGTCAAATGCGAAAACGTGACCATGTTATTTGAAATTGGGCGTTGAAGAACACAACAAAGCAATCCGATGATCTTTAATTGGAAATAATCATCGAACGCTACCTTTTTGCTCTTTGCTTGCCTGCGTTAGCCTATTTGCTTGCTTGTCTTCAGCAATTGGCAGCTTAGCAATTCGCAAATATATTCTTCCCATCTGTAATGCTTTCTTTTCCTATTTCACGAACTAACTGTTCTGATCAAGTTACTCGCTTAAATCTTTCGATTAAGCAAGATGGGTTATTCGTTTGGATCTTTCAGAGCAATTAGCATTGTATATTATATACGATGAGAAAAAAGCCAATCATTTGCGCACCTCCTTCTGCCACTTCAAGAAATTTCAAGATGATCAAGCGAATTTGTCCATTTCTAGCATTTCTGTCGACCCTTTTAGCACAAATAATAATATTGCAAATGATTGGCGAAAGCGTTTCATTCGCATCTGGTGTCGCTGATTGATGAAGCATAACCATGACACAAGTCTGGAAGTGCAAAATAAACTTGGTATTAAAATGGTTTTGGTATATTCTACTATTGATTTTTATTTTTAACTAAACTAATAATGATTCTTGAAACATACTCCGACATAAAAGTTTCAACCAAAGTGAATCCGAAAATTCTTCAATTCTGCATCCTCTTCTATGCAAATTTGGT